>OU862917.1:51001101-52355476 GCA_917880885.1 Limnephilus marmoratus | reverse complement strand
CCAGTCTACCGTGGAGCTGTTCCGGGCCGCAGTATACAAAGTCCGCATAGCCAACATGATAGCCAACGTCCGTTGAACGGACAGGGCACAAGAAGAAGAAGATGAAGAAGAAAAAATGTGAATACCGCACAAGAGTCCCAACTGCTCCCGTCTGGAGCCACTGACGTTTATAGCATTATATACATACAACCAGTGAGGTTTCTATGGCACCGGTATTACAATGGAAGATGCTCCGAGGAACTAGCGTCATTGATCCCTTCGGTACCGGTGCATAGTCGGGAAACACGCCAAACGCGTGCCCAACATTTGTACATGGTTGAAATTTGTCACATGAGAACGGGTCATTTCTTCGACTCGTTCTTGAGTTCAACAGCTCGGCTGTGGAATGATTTGCCGGCCTCCGTGTTTCCTCCTTCCTACAACCTACAACATGGGTCTCTTCAAGACCAATGTTTATTCCTTCCTCTCCTCAAAAAGACCCTCCACACAGCATCCCAGATGACATAGGCCCTGAGGGAAATTATTTTCCTCAGGGCCTCCTGTGTGGAGTTAATGTAAAAAAAATCCCCAATTAATGGGTATGTTGTGAGGCTGAAGGTAGTGCATGGAAAGAGATGGAAGGTGGGGTAGAACCTGACTGTTCAGATGTAGTCACCAAACACGGCTAAAGCCATGTTAAGTAACATTTCAATTTTGAATGGTGGTCTTACATCAGAGCGATACTGATAGTATCTTCTATTCTGACTTACGTTCCGTTTCCGTTTTGAGATGGTGGTCGTTTTAATGGTTCAGTAAAGATTTTTTTCTCAAATGTGAATTATTGATAAATTAAATCGTTTCGTTTATTTGGATTTTCTTATTACCTTTTTTTTCAATATAATGCTACTTACCTGTCCAAAGAAAGTTTGAAAAAAGGATTGTTCCTTATTCCGGCAGAATGTTGTAGTTTTAATGTGCAATGTTTTGCCATTACGGAATTTATCTTTTTTTGCAGTTACAGCATTGTACCATCGTCAATTCCTTGGAAAGTAACCGCAATAAACAAATAAAAGTATGTTCATATGATGTAAGTAGACCAATGGAATTGATTGAGCGCTGTAAAGCTAAAATGCTGTATTTGTAGATACGGCATTTTGTCATAACACGGGCGCGTAGCATGGTCGTAGCTCGTTTGTAGTGTGTCCGTAGAATGTAGTTCTGCCTGTGAAGTGTGACGTGTGACGCAAGTGTTTAGTGTTTAATATACGGTTCCATGCCAAATCAGAATGAAACCCACTCAGAACCACAAAGGTCATTAAAAGCTATAAAAAAATAATTTTAAAATAGCTGGTAACCCTAACCTAACTTAAACTTTTTAACCAATTTTTTAAATATTTTTTTTATCTTTAAATAAATGAAGACAATATAAGCGAAACTCAATCGAAAATCTGGAAACAGAAAAATCAGAAAAGCATATTGACACCTCTGGGACTCGAACCCAGGACCTCTTGCTTTCCGGGCAAACGCGCCAACCACTGCGCCACGGTGTCGATATGAAATTCGGTCATGTTTAACTGTACCATACTTCGATTAAGAACCACCTACATTATCTTCATTTTCTTTAACGCATATATTATTGGCAACTATCTTTATGTATGATTGCAAGATTCAAACCCGAACTAAATGCTCTCTAATATCTATGCTCTAATCTATTTTATTTATAGATAGTATTATATAAGCATTTAGTTCGGGTTTGAATCTTGCAATAATACATAAAGATAGTTGCCAATAATATATGCGTTAAAGAAAATGAAGATAATGTAGGTGGTTCTTAATCGAAGTATGGTACAGTTGAACATGACCGAATTTCATATCGACACCGTGGCGCAGTGGTTGGCGCGTTTGCCCGGAAAGCAAGAGGTCCTGGGTTCGAGTCCCAGAGGTGTCAATATGCTTTTCTGATTTTTCTGTTTCAAGATTTTCGATTGAGTTTCGCTTATATTGTCTTCATTTATAAATATTACAATTTGAGGTTTTACTCATTGTGATAACCGTGGCCGATTATCCCAATTATCTCTGGACTCCTTTATGATGGATCCAGATTCCTTAGATATGATGATCTCAGTATGGGGTGTTTGCCAATAATAGACGTGGGTAGACTATGTGTATTTAATCCGAGATTATTGTACAAGGTTATTCTTAGGAAGCTGATAACAAGAGAGGTCGAATGGACAACATTCACGCCTTTTATACGTTCCGCATGCTGTCTCACTCATACACGCATGTCTCTTTCATACTGCAAGACATACGTTCACTACACTCATAAAGTTAAAATAAAAAATAGATTTTTTTTTATCATTACTCTTTATGACCTTTCTGAGATGGTTCTGAGTTGGTTTCATTCTGAGTTGGCCGGTCACCTTAATATACCTACCATGTGTATATTACCAGCGCTGAAGGTCTTCGATGGGATATCCGGGCCACGTATCGCGCCATCTGCCGCTACCGGTCAGAATACGATCTAGGTTTTACTATCATATATCTACCTTCTGATAAACGAATAAACATGTTCACTAAACCTGAATCCATTAAACATTTTAATTAACAGAATAACGTTTTGTTATCTCCTCTGATTATATTGTCCGATCCGTCGCCGCCGTAAAGATGTTGAAATATATGTAGCTCTTTGAATTTAGATTTTGTTTTCTTGAATGAATGCAAATTTGGAAGTGGAAATTAACCCACTTCTCGACATCCGAGCGATCTGAAACTCGTCAGATAGACTCGTTGTCGATGATAATGTGTTTTATCAACTTTTGGTGGTATCTACTTACGCACACACACGCGCATTCTCACGCGCACTCACACGCATTTCTCTGAAATTGGCTACTAGTCGGCCCGAGTGTTAGCCCGAAAATTGAAAATAGATGTACCTATTATGGTAAGTACTCAGGATTCGATGGACAGCCAGATGTACAGATGTGTCCATGCCGGAAGAGCTAGGGATCCAAAATAGGTTCTAAGCTTATTTTAAGATACAGCGTATTTTAAGATACTTTTTTTTACTTTAGCTCCACATAGGAAAAAAAATGTATGTCATCTTTGGGGATGCTTTGTGGAGGGTCTTTTTAGGGAAAGGAAGGAGAGGAAGTCGTGGGAAGGGAAAAGGTATGAGGGGTGGATAGTAATCTGGGTGTCAGTGTGTCCAGGAGTGACCGACGTATGAATCAATCCCCCCTGCGGTAAGGCGAGAGTCCTGCTGGAGAGGTCTACAGGTCTTCCTCAGCCAGTCTCTCGATCCGGCATGCCATTCAGTTGGTGAACTGATGGGCATCGGGAACACTACGAACCCGGACACACCTGCTAAGTCACCAAACGTAGCGAACCATTCGGGGTGACCTATGGCGGAGGTGTTGGTAATCCAATAAATAGTTCCCGGGGGGCGGTACCCATACCCGCCTCCCAATTTTGTCCCTTTGGACACGTTGCTAGTTAAAATGAGGACTCCAACCTGGAGAAACTCATAGTCACTAGCAAAATGGAAGGCAGAAGAAGCAGAGCAAGGTCACCAATGAGCTGGAGTGACCAAATATCACTGGCGTCGGGTAGGTCGGTTGTCCTTTTCTCTCCACGCAGAGCAGAACTGCGAGTAGTGGAAGAACTGGAGCAGAGGTCACGATCCTCAGCAATGAGGAACCGACTGATGAAGAAAAACTTCGTTTTTACTGCGGGTTGATTTTTTTCTATCGATTGCTCGTCTTGTGATATTTTAATTTGTTGGAAACAACACAATTATCTTCAGCTGTCGTAATTGGTATGTTTATGATGGAATGGTATTGTCTATGAGAACAGTAATTCAATGAACAGAAGTGACTTGTTTGGCTTTTGGCTGGTTGCTGCCACAGATTCGGAGTGAAATCTTCTCGACCCGCGACCTCTCCCGCTGAGATCATTTCGTTAAGGTGTCGGTTGACTAATTAACTCTCCACGAGAAGAATGTGTTTCAGAAGGCAACTTTCGCCGCAACTGTCTCACCATTGTTTCTTGCTTTCCGGGGTTCCTACCGACACCCATTCTATTATTTATATATTATAGATCATTTTTACGGCGCCGTTTTTGAAACGATTATTACCATGCATATTCAGACTTGAGGTTATGCCTCACGGTTTATTTGTAACCAAACAAGAGCACTCACATCATAACTCATCTTTAAAAAATTATAATGTTGTCTTAGAATTTGATTGATTTAAAAAGAAATTGTATTTACTTAACATCTGTTACATGGCTATTTCAATACGCACATATCAGAAAAAAACAGAATGTGAATGGCCAGAAGTGAAACCTTCAGAAAACTAAAGTAGACAAGAGTGGGGAGGCTACGAAGCATCGTACAAAGAGGAGTGCGATAAGCTACGAAGCATCGCACAAAAAATTCTCCTCTCGCAGGCAAAATCCTAATAGATGTGTATATGTTTTTCTCTTTTTGGTGTAGCTTTTTGGTTTCATCGATTTTCAAACAACGGTGCTAAAGAAATTTTCACTTCAAAAAGTCGCCTTTCTTTGTAAATAATTAATTACCTTTCTTGCAGAGGCTGTTCCTTAGTATGTGCATTTTGTGCAGTGCACTATTTGTCTTCAGCCCTCACATAACTTACAACGACATCATCTATGCTCAAATAATTGATATACGAAAGTACGCTCCAATCAGTCCATGGGGTGAGGTTTGTCCAGGTCTTAACAACGGATGCGTCTGCCCACCTGCTGCGTGACAGGCCTGATCGAGAGAGACTGGTTGAGGGTTGACCTTTCCAGTCCTACTCTCTCGACTCATCGCCTTGCACCGCAGTTGGAGTGATGGATTCATACGTCCGTCACTTCCGGACACATTGACCCCAGATTCCTATCCACCCCTCATACCTTTTTCCTTCCCAGAACTTCCTATTCTTCCCTTTCTTAAAAAGACCCTCCACACATCATCCCCTAAGATGACATAGGTCCTGAGGGAAATTATTTTCCTCAGGACCTCCTGGGTGGAGCCAATATAAAAGAGTCATAATTCTCGCCAGGGCATTATTTGAGCTATCTTCTAGTACAAAACTTCCACAAGCGCAAACGAATCGTGCATACTCCAATATGCACAAATTTTGTTTCACCATACTATTGGGACCGCAACTGTTTGGCAGGGCAAAACGGTGACGTGAGCGAGACAGAATAAGTTCATAAAAGCAAATCACGTATTAATAGATTACTACGCTTAGTACTAAGATCATCTGTGACAGTTTTCCTTGATTAACTTGTTTCTTTCTTATAAAAATATCCACAAAATAAATAACAACCACTTTTCGCTAAAATCGATCGTTTCCATGCGTTGCCTATTACTGAAATTTGTGGTGATACAAGGCACACTAAGAATATACACGTTTTTGGCTTTTGTATTCCTCTTAATTCATCACCCTAGAAGCATACCTAGTATTTATATTTGCTATTCAGTGCAGCTTCCGAACAGGTTACACCGTCTAAGTTCTAAGTATTGTAGAAATCGTTTCTTAATGCGAATGGTACAGTAGAAGCTATGTAGATGCAACCATTTAGGGCTCGTGAACTATATTCCCAATCAATAAACGTCAAACAGATAAATTATTATATGTAGTTTAGAACATTCTTGGACAAAATTGTTTTAAATAACAAATTGGAAGTTAAAAAACTCTTGTCTTTTTTTCTAAGCAACGGTAACACATTTTGCTGTAACAATAACAATGGTGACAATTGCTGCCATTTTTAGGATGTCATCGTCTTGAATAACACGCCGGCAGCTTCTGGACTCCCAATGTAAAAAGGACTTTACTAAACAAATAATTAATGTCTACCCCATACGAAGAATAAATTCAACAACAATTTAATGTAGTTATGCAGAAAGCACCCAGCCACAAATAAGTCAAACGCAGTTTTTACTGGGTGGGACTGTGTTTCCTGGCGTCGCCAATATTGTCAACCAATACTACTGCACACCTTCAAAAAGCAACTAAGGGTGGGTTTCTTCATTTACCGAGAATGCTAAATGCAATGCTAATTGTAAAAGTAAACGGTCAAATGCATAGAAATGGGTTTTTTCATTTGACATTTACCGTTCACTTTCACCTTACATCTTACAGGCCCACAATGGTGCTGCAAATGCTAAGATAAAGGTAACCAAAATGGCGGCCGTTGTCTGAATGTCACTTTGGTGACAGTTCAGAGAATTTCTTGCTATCTATTTTACGGTATTAGCTAGTATTTTATCATTATGTTCGCAACAAGTGATAGTTCATCAGGTTCTGTTGATGAACTATTAATTAATTATATGACACGACGTGTAAAGCGACATAATATACGCAGGAATTTCTATCTAATGGAAGACCTTGATTTCGTAGGCCGATTTCGCGTTAATAAAGAAACTGCTCTACTTTTGACTACATTAATTCCAGATATGATATGATATTTTATTCGAAAGAATTACTCATTGCTAATAATTTTATTACAATTTAAAACGTGATCCCTGAGACGTATAAGTGGTAAAACAATGTACGATCTTGTAAGAAATGTTGATATCCGCAAAGAATGTAAGGCTGATGTAAGCATAATGCGTAAGTTTAAGAAAGGGACCCTCAGATGGTTTGGGCATGTAGAGCGAATGAACGAAGAAATTAGTGTAAGAAGAATATACGACGCGAATGTGAATGGTAGAAAAAGTCGGGGATGCCCGAGGAAGACATGGCACGATCAAGTGAATCAGATACTTGAGTCGGGCCATGTAAAAAGTCCGAATAATAGAAGAGAATGTATGAGACGATGTATGAATGTGAGTGAGGCAAAGAGTGTGTGCCAAGACCGAGTTGTTTGGCGGTCCGACCTATCTGCCTACCCTTGCGGGGAAACGGCGTGATGGTTAGTTAGTTAGAGTTAAAACGAGAAACAAACAACAACGCAACCACAGATGAAGCAATTCGCACACAATGTTTGACATTTATTGTGTGTGTTGCCACATGAAAAAAATATATACACAGTTCCCAATACGAAAATGTGGGAATTAGGTTAGTTTTTATGCTGTCATCCCTATTTACTTTTACCTACGCAGATGGCATTGTGAAAAAACCCATTTTGCCGTAAATGTCAAATGCACTGCGAAAGGAACTGTAAACTGCTAAGCTAAAGTAGAGTGCAAATGAAGAAACCCACCCTAAATGAACGATTTCTTTCCGTATTCAAACTACTCCCACGAGGGTACGAACAGGTACAAAGCGGGTTTCGGTTTTCTGATTAGTCGGCGCATGGGCGGCCGACTGGCGCAGGCGTGCCGACAAGAATGTTTGTATGTCAACGTATCAGGCCGAACATAGTGAAGGCAGGTTCAGATTTATGTCCGCGGGAGGCGGCGCCGATAAGCTTTACCGGAATGAATTCTTAATTCCTGCTCGCCGGTGACGCCGGTCAGTGAAACTCAATGTTGCCGAGTGCTTGGTTTTTGCCATGTTTTCATGGATTTTGGATCCTTTCATGATTTGGTGTCCTCTATGATCACCTACATGGTTATTTCAAAAAACCATGTTGAACATGTCATTAATTAACAAAAGTGTCTACTTTTTAGTGGGATACGATTTTTAGCGCGAATCACACGGGGAAATCCCGAAATCAGGAATGTAGTACAAACTTCAGTTTAGAATTTATTTACCCTTGAAACATTTTCATTTTTGGGATATGGCAATACTGGTGAAGCTTGTTTTGATTTTGAAGGGAATGTGATATCAACATGAGATACCTATTAATTGCCGTTGTTTTCAACAAATCGCCAATCTGGGATAAAAGAAATACATTACATAGCAACCGAAATGTTGTTGACAAGTGCTGGAAAGAAATCAACAGGATAACATTTTAAAATAACCTCAAATGTCACAAGTGAATTCCTTTCAGACATTTACATAACATATTATTAAGTCCTCCTGAGGTTTTTTTTTCATATTTAAAGATACCAATTACCAAATACCAATTGTTTTATTCCTTAATTTCAAGAAAGGATTCTCCAAGAGTAAAAATCGTCGTCCGTCGAACTCGACATTTCGTGACAGCTGCTGTCAGGTTACCGCATAGGTAGCGCTGGTTTTATCTGCGTTCTGTTTGACCACACCTCGGCGTCGACTGCCTCCGGGAGAACCGGGCACTGGGCGCCGTTAATCTGAAAACCGAAACCCGCTTGGTTTTTGTTCGTACCCATTAGGTAGTAGTCCGCCGAAGTCAGACGGCATCGTATTCACATTATTTGTACTACAGCGCACAGTTTATTCGTAAACTAGAATACTCCGTGGTTGTTATTGTTGTAAGCTGGAGCCTACTGAACTGTAATGAACACGTACCTGTAATATTAAAGTGTATTAATTAGGTAGGTCGATTCCACGTGCTTGGAAAGAAAGCTCTGTGTACTGGTGCGGGGCAAGTGACGTAGAGGTGGCTGCTAGCAATATACATACAATAGACACATACATACACTGACCAGTGACCAGTCAGGCGCATCATAAATTATAGACAGCACAGTATTCGCCTTTGCCGGTCAATCTTCCTTAGACGTACTTAAACTGTTCAAATTTCAATCCGTGATTAACCGGCGATTAACCAGCGGCCGAGAATTTAAATTTCGTCGAAAGACGCTCTTGCGATTGTACCCTTGTAACTGTACAGGGCGCTCCCGACGAGAAAGATTAATTATTCTCCGTACCAGCATTTTTAAATAATAACTCAATATCGGTTTTATTTCAATAAGAATTTGCTTTGGTATAGTACCTATATTAAAAAAATGCTCAAACGTGTGATGATAAAACTATTAAAATTATGTACTTTTTATAATTATTTTTTGATCATAATTACCTATTTATAATTTTTCAATAACGTCTAAGCAAAATAAAAATGTAAAAAACTGATACATGTTATATGTTATTTGTATTTCTTGGACTATGTAACAATTTATAGACATTTTTGTTTTGAAGAGTTTTGTTTTTCAATGTACTTTTGTTATTTTAATTTTAAATTTTTTGCAATCGGTTTCGACACGTCCGGTCCGTGTCATTCACGAGCAAACTTAAAATTAAAGTAACAAATGTACATTGAAAAATAAAACTCTTCAAAACAAAAATGATACATGTAAGACCGTAAATGAATAGACAAACTGAAGTATTTTCTTCACAAAACACATGGATCTTTTTTTTAAAGATTTTATTTGAACTAACTGAACTAATTCTGAAAAGTAGGTTTCCTAGATAATTTATTGATTTATTTTACTGTATATAAATGATTTCAAATGTGTGTTGTATAATACAAATTTTGTTTGAAAATTTAACAAATCTGCCAACGACCTACGGTATAACCAAAGATATTGGAATATAAGGTAGATGTGCTATCTGCTGTTTTTACTATGTGGGTCTGCGCTTCCGGGTGTCGCCGATATTGTTTACCAATTAAAAAATAAACTAAAAGAACAAATAATTAACGAATAAACCAAACGAACGTTAAACTAAATGAACGAATTCTTTCCTTATTCAAAATATATTGTTAACCAATATTAATGCATGCCAGAGTGGAAGATACTATTAGTATCGCCCTGGTGTAAGACCACCATTCAGAATTGAAACGTTACTTGAAAATGGCTTTAGCCGTGTTTAGTGACCAGATCTGAATAGCCAGGTACTTCCCAACCTTCCTCTTCCCCACCTCCTTCCCCTCCCCACTACCTTCAGCCTCACAACATACCCCAATTGGGGATGCCATAGTCTCACTGGCTCCAGACGGGAGCAGTTGAGATTCTTGTGCGGTATTCACTGTAAAAAAAAAAAAAAAAAAAAAAAAAAAAAAAAAAAAAAAAAAAAAAAAAAAAAAAAAAAAAAAATGCATATTTTCAAAAAATCAACGAAATGAACAAATTCTTTTTGTATGAAAACTACGCTAATTAGCGCGTAGTCCGGCGACAGTTGCGCGGACACCATAGCATATCTGTTCTGTATTTAAATATCTTTGGGTATAACCTTATTATACTAATAATATCTAAACATTTTTTCTCAAAATTTAAAATATACCTTTACTAGGTAAAAGAACTTTCTTTCGAAATCGGTTTATACTTTTTTGTGAAAAAAAAGCAATACGGCTAGAATTTTATTTAAAAATGACGTATTTCCGGTTTTGTCTGGTTATTCACTCTTAAAAAATTACGTTATCCACGCGTTGATATCTCCATATTGTGGAGATATCAACGCGTGGATAACGTAATTTTTTAAGAGGGAATAACCAGACAAAACCGGAAATACGTCATTTTTAAATAAAATTCTAGCCGTATTGCTTTTTTTTCACAAAAAACCATGTCAACTCAGAATGAAGTCAACTCAACACGTCCTTGAAAAGCTATGAAAAAAATAATTTAAATAGTTCATAACCTAATCTAACGTAACCTGTCCTCGTTATTTATTTTTCGGGTGTTATGCCGTGTTGCGCTACCTCCTTCTTTATCTAACGTTTCGGAGCCAGCCTTACAGTGTCCATCATTAGGGCAGGTGTGTGATGGCCCCTATAAGCCACTACAATTATTTCTATGGTTAAATTCTAGTTTTGTATCTTCTAATATATAAAATTCTCGTGTCACGGTGTTTGTTGCCATACTCCTCCGAAACGGCTGGACCAATTTTGATGAAATTTTGTGTGCTTATCTGGTAGGTCTGAGAATCGACCAACATCTATTTTTCATACCCCTAAAAGTAAAGGGTGTTCCACTCCGAAGAAAATTATTTTCCCCATACATTTTGTATGGAACGAATTCTCCTATTTTGAAAGAACTGCAGCAATATTGTAAGGGGTATAATATTGAACTGTGAACCGGGGGAGGGGTGAGGGGGGGGGGGGGGGAGGGGGGAAAGGAACTCAGGAAGGGGGGTTAGCGGGACGGGGGAAGGGGAGAAGGGGAGAAGTGGAGTGGGGAGAGGGAGAGGGAGAGGGAGAGGGAGAGGGAGAGGGAGAGGGAGAGGGAGAGGGAGAGGGAGAGGGAGAGGGAGAGGGAGAGGGAGAGGGAGAGGGAGAGGGAGAGGGAGAGGGAGAGGGAGAGGGAGAGGGAGAGGGAGAGGGAGAGGGAGAGGGAGAGGGAGAGGGAGAGGGAGAGGGAGAGGGAGAGGGAGAGGGAGAGGGAGAGGGAGAGGGAGAGGGAGAGGGAGAGGGAGAGGGAGAGGGAACGCGAGAGGGGAAAGGATACGCAGGGAGAAACAATTTAGATCAATTCAGCTAATAAGTTGACAACAGTTTTTGATTCTGAGGCGGTACGAAGTTCGCCGGATCAGCTAGTATTTGTATATAAAGCGTGGAGTTTTCTCTTTCTAACACCGTTTAGATCATATTTCTCACCATGGCAGTAAGCTTACTGGGATAAATTTGGTCTCCTATGATTAAACGGGTTAGTGGGAGTGGGTTCGCGATTCAATCAACCTCTTTATGACCGTTACGTCTTGAGTGAGTGACTCCAATCATTATCTCGTTTGAATGGTGTTACGTCAATATTAATTTCCTCCGACGATCGTTACTTATATTATTACCATTTGATTTGGATCCGTTCAACCTTGCCATCGAAGATATCGAAACATTTCGTTAGTCTGCAACAGACACCAGTGACCGGTGACGGCGAGTACAGATGCAAAGTAAACGCTCCATAAGGTAACCGCGTTCCATCCAACTGGAGCGGCGGGAAAGTCTGACCGAGAATAATAATAATTATATTCGTAATGAAATATCGCTTGGAAAGTTTCTCGGAAGTGCGATGGTTGTGATGCTGAGATGAAGCCCAGCAGCTGTACCAAGAGGTCTATTACAGTGAAATCGATAACTTTACAATATTGGATCGATAGTCGTAATCTCTGACGATTTTATACCGTTTTCTCAAACACGGCCGCACTGTTGATCGCCAGACCGATATTGACGGGGAATAAATAAGAAATCGAATACGCTTGCGACACTGGCGGATTCAATCTATGGATTTACATTCCTTAACATCAAACCGCTACGTAAAAATTAAGATTACTAATAAATTAAATAGACCATTTTGAATTAAAATACTAACTTTAATATACATTGGGACTTCGTATGTACTTTTTGAGACTAAACTAGAGTTAATTAGTTAGTGAGGTCTTTAGTCATATTTGAACCACAAGATCGAACGGAATAAATTGAGCACGTCTTAGATGAATTAATTAAGTTTATGGTTAGCGTAATGATTTATTTCAATTCTAAGAGCTTCATCAGTTTTTAATAAGCCAGTTATTTTGCATAACGAATGCAACGAACGAACGAACGGAATTATTCGAAATGATTTGTAAATTTCAATTTTGGAGGCGGGTATGGGTACCGCCGCCCCGGGAACCATTTGTTGGATAACAAACATATCTGCCACCAAGGTCACCAAGTATTTCGCTATGTTTGGTGACTTAGCAGGGGTGCCCGGGTTCATGGGGTGAGGTTTGTATAGATCTTATCACCTATTGCGTGGCGGGCCGGATCGGGAGAGACTGGTTGAGGGAGATCATTTGGCCTCTCCAGCAGGACTCTCTCGACTCATTGCCTTGCATCGCAGTGAGAAGAATGAATTCATACGGCCGTCACTCCTGGACACTGACTCCCCCGTTCTTACCCACCCCTCATATTATTATTTTTCTTTCCCAGAATATTAAAGATCCTCCACACAGCATACCTAAAGATGACATAGGCCTTGAGGATTTTTTTCCTGTGTGGAGCTAATGTAAAAAAAATCATAGTGTGTAATTCACACGCAGTAGAATTGAAACTAGAAAGTAGCTTTCTTTTCTTTTGCTTGTTTTTTTTTATAGTGGTTTGATGATTGGATATTGATTTCACAAAATAAAAATGTTTTTTTTGGATTTCGTAGGATTCGAACCCCCGTTCGCTTGATGTGTGTCTCTCTGGCCGCTGAGACTTGTCAGGCAACTTGTCAACTACGCTATGGAAGGCACGCGCCGAGGTGCGATTTTACCGCGTTATATTAGAACCGAGTATTTGTGTAGAACTGAGTTGTGACGCATTTCCGTTTCACCCGAATATCAAGTCACTAACGGCGCTAAAGAAGTTTCACTTCAAAAAGATGACGTATTTAGTCAATATCGTATTGATAGGGTTTTACCAATCGTTCATGCTAAACTTCCTGAGCACAGAGTGCCGCATGTTGCACGAGGCGCGATACACACACACCACTAGTCAGTAGCCACCAGCCACACGGTCAGTTTCACTTACTCGGCTACTAGAAAGCTGTAGAGAGATTTGATCATGTTTATAGAATTATCTACCTAGTTATCAGCTGTCCAGTTATTTCGTTTTTGCATCTTTTCTTTTTCGTATCGCGATTACTCGATAATTATGGGATTGGAAGACACTTTTATGTGAATTCCACTCCCTCTAAAATAATTAATTACACACGTATTTGCCTATCGAAGGCCTATCTGATCCACGCCACTACAGGTGGTAGCCTGTCAACCCGGTTCTACGTGTTCTAAGCATGTTCTAAGTACGTTAAATTGTCGGTGTTATAAACAGTTAGAAAAAAGCTTGTATATTATTATGTATTATATGGTTTTAATCCACACTTCACTTTGCCAGCTTCTTTGATCTTGCGGTGTTCACGAAATATCAATTTAATACAATCTCACACTCACACTCCATAACAAACTACCTACACCATTTATTAATAGTACTGTTGTAGTTGTCGTAGAAGTGTAAAAACCACGGAGCATGTGCATTTCCAGCTCTAGACTAGAGTGTAAATGGAGTACAGGTTCTGATGAAAAAAAAAACAATATTTAGTTTTTTATAGAATACGCAGGGCCTGATCTACGAAATCTGGCGCCCTGTGCAGTAGGTATCGATGGCGCCCCCCCCCTTCATTTTTATTTTGATTAAAAATTCATTTACAAATTTTCTTTTCAAACGTTCGAAAATGGTCTTTAACTACCTTCTCCTAGAGACTTAAATCGTACGAAATATAACAATAGCGAGCGTACGCTAACTGAAATTGTCAGTTCGGTTTGTTTGATTCCCTAGAACAAAAGTACGGCGCTGTGATTGGTTATTGAATTTGGATCGCACCCATTCGTCGTAAAAGACGGTAAAAGATATATGGAAAAATAGATAATAATAAAAAATAAATAATAATAATAAAATAAACGAAATATATGGAATTTGTAAAAAAATTCTGTAACTGACTATAAATTCGTAAGCCGTTGATACCAACTCTGTTTCTTTGGAAAGTGTTGCTAGAGCGTAATAATTATTTCGTACTATGGGTAATTTTTAAACGATTCAGGGAATATTATAACAAAATTTTAATACAATATTTATTTTCTCACGGCGCCCCTTCGGAGTTGGCGCCAGGTTTTTTGCACGTTTTTGAACGTATGGCAGATCCGGCGCTGAGAATACGTCTATTTTTAAATGTCTTATAAACTTTTAAAAAATGTTTGACGGAGGATTGAACCTTTCTACACAGGAACTTTCTACACGTCAACCACGCTACCAACTGAGCCAAATGCCGATTGGATAAGGTCGACATTTATTTCATATATTTTTCAAAGTTTATAAAGCTGCTGTACCCAACTCTAAAAACTCTAAAAAAGGTGATTTTGTCTTCTGAAAGAAAAAAAAAATCGTTATTATGAGAGGTAATATACTGAAATAAAAAAATGATTTCGTTTATAACGAACGGAACAAGCAAAATATTATGATTAAAATGGAGGCTTTTCAAAAAAAAAAATGATCTGTGATGAAAATTTTGGCCTCAATTTTTTTATAAAATGGAAAATATTTATCGATAACAAAGAACCTTCAGTTAATTACTAAACACATATATTTGCAAAGTCTGTAATTTGAGACTGGTCGATTTAGCGGTTTCCGAGAAATCTTTCTCAATAACTTTAAAAACACCGTTTGAGAAAAACGTGTTCAAAGTTTTAAAAGCAGTAACTAACGCTCCGAGACGTCTTTACAAAGGAGGCGTCTACTAATATCTATAGGAATTCCAAAAACTGAAAGAATCGAACTAATATCTATGAGAATCAAAGTGTTGACGAATATCTACAGCTCAAACTGTTGATTAATATCTATGAGAACCGAAGTGTTGACGAATATCTACAGCACTGGCAGAGGTTGGATTTGCAATTATGTATAGCATATTGGAATAACGTAATATTGCGTATGCAGTTTAAAAAACTTAATTTATGTAAGAATGTATGTAAAAATCCCTAATATTGGACTATTGGACACATTTAGCTGATTAGTCCAACCTACGCTCTGTAGATATTAGTTCAACCTACGCTCTGTAGATATTAGTCAACACTCTGAAGTTCGTAGATATTAGTTCAACATATGAACTGTTGATATTCGTCCGACATACAGGCTGTAGATATTAGTATCTGGAGTCTTTACAAATATGTGTGTAGCTTTGAGAATATTTGTCGGAATGACATGAAATTTTCTGTGTATAGTTTTAAATAGAAGTACTTTACGAAAATGAAAAAAAAATCCCTAAATAATGGACCTTAAGCGAGTTGAATAACATTTGAGCCTAGGATAGTAAGAAGTGCGAAGTTGTGAACTGTCTTCGGGCTCCTCTCTAAGACCAGCCTGAAAAAAGAACCTACTTAATGATATTGCGCGAGATTTCCTCTGTTTTCTCACTGTTATCTCAGTCAGTATCTGCATTAATATAATATCATGCAGGTATTTGAGATAAAGAGTGTACACACGGAAACCGACAGCAGCCTCTGTGTGTCGCGCTAGTGTCGCGTGACTCACGCGAGGGACGACTTCTTTACTGTTACCCTTTCTACATTTTCTGATTCCACCAGCTTCTGCTCCTTTTATAAATCAAAAGTGAAAACTAAAATCTAAGCACTGTTAGGCAATTGATTTTTTTCTTGTACTCCAAACCCCAGTTGTTTCGCAGATATTCAAATGTGACATTGTCATAAAATTCCCATTCAACGCCATTTTTTTTATATTTGAAACGACCACGTTTAACGCCGATTTCATTAGGGCGTTTCAGCTTTCTGTCAAATTGTAGTAAGTTGAAAGGTTCAATTACATGATAGTTTTCCTCATCCGCTGATCACAATTTATTCAAAAGCTGAAACGAACTAAAGCACAGTTGTTTTGCAGAAATTCTCGTGTAACGAAGTCATCAAATGCCCGTTCAGCGTTATTTTGTATTTTTGGCAGTTGAAAAGTTTTTATTTTCAACAATTTTCTTCCGGGCCTATATCATCTTTGGGAACAAAAAAGGCAAGAGATGTAGGTAAGAATCTGGGGTCAGCATGTCCAGGAGTGACGGACGTGTGAATCCATAGCTCCCACAGCGGTGCAAGGCCGTCGATCGAGAAAGTTCGGCTGGGACCCCTTCAACCAGTTTCTCCCGATCCCGCCCACCACGCAGTAGCTGAGAAAACGCATCCGTCCTCATCTCATAAACCCGGGCACACCTGCTGAATCACCAAACGGAGCGAACCACTTGAGGTGATCTATGGCAGGGGTGTTGGCTATCCAATAAATGGTTCTCGGGGCTGCGGTACCTATACCCGCCTCCAAAGTTTAAGGTTCTCTTTAAATGCCGATTATAGTAGAAGAGCAAGTAGCAATTTGATGACCCAGATGCAATGATAGCCATGTTCGATGGAGTCATAAGAAGTAAGCTGGAGTATGCTAGTGGTGTGTGGACTCCGCACCAAGCTAAATATATTAATATGCTAGAACAAATTCAGAAAAAGTTGCTTAGGTATGTCTATATGCGGATGAATGGAACGTACCCGAGATTCATGCACCATATGGAATTACTTGAGGCAACAGATAGATTTAGCTTGGAAACTAGACGTTATGCAAATCTTGCAATTCTTAGTTTTAACATAATCCATAATCGTATTGACAGCCCATTCCTCTTGGAATGTTATGGCTTATTCGTGCCTGAAAATTTCAGCCGTAGTCGTCGACACGACTTGTTCAAAATACCATACGGCAGAACAGATGTTCTAGCACAGCATAGCATGACAAGAGGAATGGTGCTGTTGAACGAAATATCGGAAACACTAGATATATATAACTCTTCTTTAGATAGCCTTAAGATCTTTTTGTATAATAATCATCTTCCTAGGTGTTAAGACTGTCAAAATGAGAAAATTGTACAGTAATTGGATAAAAAAATCTGTTGTACAATTAAAAAAAAAAAAAAAAAAAAAAAAAAGAGGACAACTATAATATTATTAAGCTTATCAGCTTATTAAAATTTGACAGAGAGTCGGCGTGTAACGGGGACCTTTCAAATGTAAAAGAAAACGAAGTGGCGCCGAATGACCATTTGATGACTTTGTTACACGTGAATTGCTGCGAAACAACCGGGCTTAAGGGCCCGCAACCCGGATTTGTACAGATTTATTACACATTTCCCTTAAACACGGTAAGTTTTAAAGCTCTTAAAAAATATATATGTTGTTCTTGAAGATAATATCTAGACTTTGCCCGCGCCGAAACGCAAATTATATAAAATTCCCTCGATAGAAAAAAATCGCAAAGTATGCTCCAAAAATTATTATTAGTTTTCAATTTGGGAGGCGGGAATGGGTACCGCCGCCCCGGGAACCTTTATTGGATAACCAACACCTCTGCCATAGGTCACCCCAAGTGGTTCGCTACGTTTGGTGATTTAGCAGGGGTGCCCGGGTTCATGGGGTGAGGTTTGTCTAGGTCTTGGAGGCGGATGACCAGGACATACTGAACCCCAGATTCCTACCCACCCCTTAAACCCTTTTCCTTCCCAGAACCCTCCTCTCCTTCCTTTCCTTAAAAAAACCCTCCACACAGCATCCCCAAAGATGACATAGGCCCTGAGGGAAATTATTTTCCTCAGGGCCTCCTGTGTGGAGCTCATGTAAAAAAAAAAAAAAAAAAAAAAAAAAATTAACACGTTTGTTTCAGTTATATGTATGAAAAAATTCACAGTGTTTCTTTAAATGCTGTTTAAGATAATGCCCGCGAGATTTTTGCTCTATTTTAAACGAGTCGTGTTTTATTAAACATTTTTGCAATTTTCGCATCGATTTTGTAGCTGTAAGTGTTAGCGCTCTCCTCTAACATTCGTAATTTCGTATCTCTCCATCTTCTTCTTTTCGGGCCCGGTTGCAGAGCCTTAATCTACCGCCCTTAAGAATCTAAAATCTAAATCTGGTCTGAGAAATGAAAAATAAAGCTGTAATAATTGGATATCCGATTCCTAGATAACGAGCGTCTGTATGTATTTCATGGGTGAGTGCTACTTACAAATCTATTATAAAGTTTCCAAGTAAAGTAAGGTTTTATTCAGTAGTATGTAATGAATGAGGTTGTCAACCTTCGCGGATCTGTTGGCATTGACCGACTTAGCGCGCCCATTATATAACTAACTACACACAATACACACTTCCTCGGCTCGCTGCCGCCCGGATACATCAGATACGTGATCGCCTCTTAATCTTTCTCGGATACTCCGAAAAATGTTAAATTATTTAAGTTTTAATCAAGACGTTGCGAAATACGTTTTTGTTGCACGAAACTAGATTCGGCTGATAAAATTGACGAGGTAACTGCGACGTTCGTGAGATTTTTTCTGAATACGCTCTTGCATGCAATAATCATATCTGTTCACTCAATAGATCTGTCGATAATCAAGAAATTGTGACGAAAAGCTTCCATGCTTTTACATAATAATGCAAAAATAGCCGGTTTCTTGGATCCACTGTCAATGACAGCTCCGGGACAGTCACCGGGACAAAATAACCGCGACAGGCAATAACGTCATATGTAATATATAGCCACGTGGTACTATTTTTCACAACTAAGTATTATCGTCAATCTTTCCATATCCGAAGAGATACTCAAATTTACTTAGTATTTATACCTGCCAGGGGTACGTCCTTATGCGATCTGCTAACGTAAGTGGCGCCATTCTTTGACATTATTGGTTACTTGCTTGAATTCGAAACCGAATTACAAAAGCAGCTTTTTAAGAAACTTCAGTTCGAAGATGGTTTTGCGTACAGCGCGGCATCAGAGTTGCATTCTCAGCCGGATTCTTAAATTTCAACCACAGACGTTAGCGTAATAATAACGTCTGACTAGTAGGCTAACGATGGAGTCAGCATATATACAGGGTGTAACCAGTGGCGTAGCGAGGGGGGGCGGACCGCCCCGGGTGCCACCCGAAGGGGGGTGCCACTCGACCAAGATATTGCATACACGTCACCAAGATATTGCGTACACATGAACACGGTCTGTTATTTATATTTTCGTAACTCTATGGCTCCCCGTGGAGCGCCCCGAATTCTGTGTCGGTCGGTCTTTTATAGGCGGAATAGCCTATATTCTGAAATTCTCTAGCCACCTCTCCCCCCCCAGGATGGACCAATTTTATGAAGTCGAAATTAGCTTTTTGAATTTCTCAAGCTAATTTTAATAGGGGGGGGGGGGGCATCCGCCCGGGTGCCACCCATGCTAGCTACCAGCGATACCTGAGTATATTTGAAGCAAAAAAACTTAGAATAGGTTGTTTAAAAAAAATTTTACAATTATCAAATTTTTAAAGTTAATTTTCACGTTCTGTGATAGTTCTATTCCCTACCCCTTCGTGGTGCCATAGTGACTGGATTTTCGAACAGTTTAAGTCTTGGTGCACGCAAATCGGATGTATAATTTTTTTAATATGTTTTCAACGAGGTTGAAAAATATAGTTTCGAGAAAAACACGTTCACCTGAAGAATAATTCCACATACAAACTGTTTCAAACGGTTTCATATAAAATGATGTATCTCCGTCAATTTTAGGAATTTCTTTAAAACATGAACGGGTTGTTAAAAAAATTTGACGGATTCATCAAATATTTCAAGTGAATTTTCACGTTTTGTGTAAGTTTTATTTAAGTTTTATGAGCAACTGGCCTATAATGATATAATAACAGAACTTGAATAGAACTTAAACAGAACGTGAAAATTAACTTCAAATATTTGATGAATCCGTCAATTTTTTTTAAACAACCCGTCCTTAACGAGAGCATTCATAACAGATGAAATTTAAAAAAATGACAATTTTTTTTCCAGTGGCCTGGTGCCTTAAAGCCATATCGGCTGAGAATTCAAATTGCAAAACCCTTTCAACACAGTACAGGGCGGTTCCCATGAGAAAGTTTGAATGTTCTCCATGCCTAGCATTTTTAACTATTTTGCTTTAATACATATAGGTATATACCTACTTTCAAGCAAGCAATCCACACAGCATCCCAGAAGACATAGGCCCTGAGGGAAATTATTTTCCTCAGGGCCTCCTGTGTGGAGTTAATGTAAAAAAAAATCAATAAAAAAGTTTGAAATAATTTTTTTAATAACGGATTTTTTGAAATTATTTTATTTTAATTAAAATTAAAATTATGAAAAATAGCTTCCCTGATAATTTATTGATTTATTTTATTGTATGATTATATGATTTGAAATGTGTGTTGGATAATACAACATTTGGTTTGAAATTTTAACAAATCTGCCATCGACCAACAATGTAAGGGAACGTACCCATACTACGTGACCTGTTCAGGGGGGGGGGTCTTCAAGATACCACGCTTGGTACAAATGAGCGGCTGGGGGCTTAGGTTTTTAGTCACCCTGGGGGGGGGGGGGGGGGGGGGGGGGTTAAAAATTGCAAAATGCTGGTCACGTAGTATGGGTAGGTTCCCTAACCTTATTATAAAAAAATAAACATATTTTTACAAGATCAAATAACAATCTTTCGAAATAAATTTATATTTTTTTTGTAGAAAAGAGTCTATACGTCTAGAATTTGACTTTAAAAAAAAAAATGATCACTTTGAAGTATTATAGATGCTTCAATTAAATACTGCGTGTAGAACATATCTTGGCCCTTAAAAATATCGGTAGTCTTTTAATAAGCCTAGAATAAAATGAAGTATAAGGTCTATAAAAAATACTTTCAAGTCCAAACTCTCCTATTTATAAACCCCTTTTCGGATATGGCTTTATTGTTTAATGTGGCAAATTCATATTTTTTTTATAATAATCGCAAAAAAATGATATTTACGCCCGAACTTCACAAAATAAAATAAAACATGCATTTTCGCGTGGTTATTTTACAATACGACCGGCAGTCGACGAATTTGGATTTTCAAAGTGAACCCTATGCCGTCCACCCAAGGACTACATACTAGCCACACCCAATTTTTTATCAGTTCTCTCCCGGACGAAGTAAGGAATAGAAGTTAGGCTCCGCGTCGCTTGGCTCCGTGAAATTGATTTTAAATTTCCGTTTCATTACAATAAACAATGCGTAAAAAAAGAGTTAGTGTTTTTTACATGCCTTTACGAAATCAACCTGTAAAAAAATCGCAAATACCGTTTCCAACCTTTCCAAAAGCTTTTTCTCAAGCATTTTTAAACTCCTCCCATAAAGGGGCGTGAATTCCGATTTCGGTTTTTTCCTGGACTATTGTATCCCCTTACGGTTTTGATTATTTTTTCCGATTATTTTTAAGGGCCCTATGGGTTTATATGACTTTAAATTATAGCTTCTCACCGTTCACAATATTTAGTCCATCATAACGTTTCTGATTATAATCCATGAGAAACATCTGCATTGTTATATAGTTAGTATGGTATATTTGGCCTCCGACCATTCCTCGTGAATGCACTTTTATAGGAGTTAGTTGCTACTCACTTTCACTGTAATCTTAATCTTGGGATTATTTTGGATTTTTAAATTGTATACGGTTCTCATATTATTTATACAAGAATAGAGATACGTAATATCCAAGTTTCTGTCTAAGGTTAAACATAATATTTTCATAAACTACTCGTTCGTAGATGGCGCTAATTTAATTATTTTTGGAAAAAACAGTTTTTGCAAGTATTTTTTTTTAAATATGTTTTTTTTGTGAATACTTCACAAGAGTCCCAATTGCTCCCGTCTAAAGCCAGTGAGACTATGGCATGCCCAATTGGGGTATGTTGTAAGGCTGAAGGTAGCATGGAGGGGAAGTAGATGGGGAAATACCTACCTGGCTATTCAGATCTGGTCACCAAACAAAGCTAAAACCGTTTCCAGCAACGTTTCATTTGTTTTCATTCAATTCTGAATCTTACTTAGTTATGCTCTTGTCGAGTTATTGTCACTTCAATTTTTTTTCCTAATATTAAAAAATATTTATTATAAAATTTGCAAACCTTGACTAATATTTTTTAATTATAGATATTTATTTTTGGGTTATTGTGCCGTGTTGCGCTACCTCCTTCTGCACTAATGATGGACACTGTAACGCTGTCCGAAACTTTGATTAAAGAAGGAGGTAGCGCAACACGGCACAATAACCCAAAAATAAATCACTATAATACTTTTGGCCGTGAAAATGTGAAATCAATGTTTTTCAAATCTAAATGTTATTTCATTGAATTATTTTTAATTTTTCGGGAGTCTTTTGTGAATTCCCAAATACAAATACAAAGCGCGGTGTACTCTCTTTCTAACACTGTTTAAATCATATATCTCACAGTAATAAAAACAGAGTGTGCAATTCACACGCAGTAGAAGTGAAACCTTCAGTAAACTAAAGTAGGCAAGAGTGGGTAGTCTACGAAACACTTTTTTATCAAGGATGATTTTTTCCAAAATTTTATCACCGAATTCCAGGGCACCTTTTCCAATACATTCGGTCATCTTATTAGTATTTTTTCTTCGGAGTCACTAGAAGTCGCATTCTTTCGTGTTTTCTTTTGCTTGTTCATTTTGCAGTAGTTTGAAGATTGGATATTGATTTTACAAAAATATATATATATATTTTTTTTGGATTTCGTGTGATTCGATCTTTGGTCCGTTAAATATCTGCAAAGGTTCGTCAGGCGCTTTATACCATTACACCGTAGGAGACTTGCATGGGATTGTGGATTTATCGTATCATATTGGAACCGAGTTCTCGTGAATTAATAAATATTTTATTGCTTTCTCATTCTCTCGCGGGCTAAATCCTATAGACGAATGTGGTTGTCTCTTTTTAGCGTCGCTCGTTTCCGTTTCTACGAGTTTCAGATCACAACGGTGCTAAAAAAGTTTTCACTTCACTCACAAAAATTAAATAGCGTGACTTTATGAGTCCGTGTGAGGCAGGGAAAAGGTTTAGAATGAAAATATGGTCAAAGCACCCTTGAATATATTATAAAATTAATATTTAACAAATTGCCAACGAATTTAAAGAAAATTGCTCTATAACATAATTCTCACTGATGTTAAAATCGTGGCTCTTAGGGAGTAACTTTATGTATTAAGATTATATTTTGCTCTTTCTTACCATGCATTAAATTGCAAGTACGTGATTAGCTACTAATGTATTACTCTTTTTATGTTGCTCAACTTTTTCATGATATTTAAATATATATATATATATATGTATATTTTCCTATTCCACATCACAATCACCGTATTCTCATGGCCAAACTTTATGCTATAGGTATTAGAGACCCATTGTTATCATTCTTTCACTCTTACTTGAGTAATAGAAAACAAAGGGTTAAAATAAATAACTTTGAATCCTTTAACATTGATGTAACTTCCGGCGTTCCGCAAGGAGCCCATTTGGCCCCGCTTCTTTTTAACCTTTTTATTAACGATATCATTAAAGTTTTTTCTCACACACGTTTTTGGCTTTTTGCCGATGACAATAAGATTCTTAAGATAATTAAATCCCATCTTGATTGTTTACTTTTTCAACTTGATATTGATTCATTTAATGATTGGTGCAAAATTAACTGCATGGAACTTAATGTTGATAAATGCAAAATTTTGTCCTTTTATTTACCAAAAAACCTATTCAGTTTGATTATAAACTAAACAATGTTTGTCTCTCTACTGTCACATCTATCAAGGACCTTGGGGTCACTCTGGATTGTAAACTTTCTTTCCGGGATCACATTAATAACATCGTTAACAAATCACTTAAACTACTCGGCTTCATTCATAGAATTACCTCTGACTTTAAACAAATAAATACACTTAAAACTCTTTACTGTTCGCTGGTCCGCCCTCACCTTGAATATGCTAGTGTCATTTGGTCTCCTTTTTATGCTATCCACATTTGTTATGTCGAATCTGTACAACATCGCTTCCTACGAGGAATTGCTTGGAGGTTAGGACTTGAAAGAGGAGAATACTCGTATGATGAAATTGAACAAACTTTAAACATTTCCTCTTTAGAAAAACGTAGAAAGGACTCTGATCTAATATGCATTTTCAAAATTATCAACAGTATTACTGACACACCTGCTTTGTTACAACTCATCCAGTTCAACATTCCTTCCCGTAGACTCCGAAATAATGAATTGCTGTTCCTCAATCAACATTCTACTAATTATGGATATCATTCTCCTTTATCCAGAATGTCGAGACTTGTCAACGCAAATCAAAGCATTGAATTTTTTGGTGTAAGCCTAAATGACTTTCGGCAGTCGTTACGCAATGTGGTTTTTTAAAGTCTTTTTAAATCCATCTTCAAGCTACTTGTAGTTATCTTCTCTATGTACTTTTATATTATATGTATTTAGCAATGCTCTTCATCTATATGTAATCTCCTTTCATTGTGATCTCTCTTTTTTTCTATTCGTGTTATTGTTATATTGTTAATTGGACTATTTGTCCGTAAATAAATAAATAAATAAATAAATCACAATGTTGGTAGGTATGTTATATGTGTATGTGTATTTGTGTATGCTGTTGCTACGCTAATGCGTTTATGATTATTTAATTTGTGGTTGTAACTAATCTGTAGAACTAATCTCTGCTGACAAGCTACTTGCATTAGCTTAGCGGGTAGAATTCCCTCATAACCTCTCTGCAACCCTGCCCGGGCCCGGGTTCCGGCAGACGCCCACAACAGGTGTAAGGCGAGTCAGTAGTGGAGACTGGAGACTGTAATATCGCTAATAACGGACCGCGCGGATAACGGGCTAAACTGGTCCCGCGGTCGGAAAGTGAAACCACTCCTTTGTGATGTGAAAAGACTTTCACACTTTCGTTATTTGGTGTCTCGTAAGTCGTAAGCTCGCACAATAAACATTCGTGTTGTGTTGTTCTTCGGGCTTTCTTGCCAACACTGATATTCCATTAGCGACCTGCCATACAGGGCCGGATCTACAAAATCTGGCGCCCTGTGCAGTAGGTACCGATGGCGCCCCCCCCCCCTACATTTTTATTTTGATTGAAAATTCGTTCACCCCAATTTTTTTAATTTTTATTAAATAATTTTTTTTTTTTTTACACTAATTTATCAAATAAAATCAAGACATATAAAGGGTGTAACTTTCCAAGTGACCTGGCGGTAGCTCTCACACTCGTTTTTTTAAAGAGAGGATCGCCAGGAGCCCTATACTCTCTGAATCTATTGGGTAAACATAAATTATGGTGCTATTTTAATTATTTTAGGAAAAACTCTTTGCAAGTTATGCTTAAAAATAATTCAACGAATTGTTTGTTTGTGCCCGTACCATGATTTAAAATATAGGTTACGAGACAATGCGGGTGGTTTCGCTGAACTAGGTCCATTAGACATTCTTGAGATTTACTGCGTTTATGTACCTCCTATACCCAACGCGAATATTAGAAAAAGCAAATACAAATACGTTCTCATGGCAACGTACAACACAAGAATAGCATATACAGCTTTTGACTAGCAACAGGCAGTCCCAACGAGAGACAGTGAGCAGTGATAATAAGATATAACCTCAAATTTGTACCTTGCATTTCCCCTGTGTTGAGCGAACAAACACTAAACACTGAAGTATGGTATCAACGGCTTACGAACAAAAATACCGCGCTGTGATTGGTTATTGAATTTCGATCGCACCTATTCGTCGTAAAAGACGGTAAAAGATATATGGAAAAATAGATCTTACGTTTAAACTAAATATATGGAATTTGTAAAAAAATCTGTAACTGACTATAAATTCGTAAGCCGTTGATACCAACCTGATGCGTGCGCGTTCTGTTTCTTTGGAAAGGGAATATTATAACTAAATTTTAATACAATATTTATTTTCTCACGGCGCCCCTTCGGAGTTGGCGCCAGGTTTTTGCACGTTTTTGAACGTATGGCAGATCCGGCGCTGCTGCCATACCGCCAATGCGACATCCACCACATCATTAAAATGATACGTTGTCAACACTCTTGAGAATGGGTTTTCTCGATTACCACAACATGAACATCGTGAGTCTCCATTGTCGGTCATCAGGAAGTTATTTAATGTGGGAAAATGAGAAAGTCGGCAAAATAGAAGTTGTGTTTTGGTAGACAAAACAGAACGTAATTTTTATTCATGGAGTAGCTTCCTTTGTCAACCCAAGCTTAAAAGATTAAAATAAAATACCTTGATAAAATAATATTTGAAATGCATCTCTTTACTAGTTTAATTACACGAGGCCTTGGAAAGAAAATGTTGATCAATATTTAAATATTTACAATTGTCGCGGCTGTGAAAATGTTCGGGCTTGGAGCTGTCTACTTAAGACCCGGCATTTTGAATTTCTTCCGATATATAAGATATTTTCCTTGAACACTTGTTTTTTAGTTCTTAAAAAATGATGTGTTATGAACCGAAACGGTAATTACATGAAATTCCCTCAATGGAAAAAAAATCGCTAAGTATGCTTCGAAAAATATTAAAAACACCTTATTTAACATGTTATTGGTATGAAAAAATTCAGAGTATGTCATTAAATGCTACTTTAGACATTTTCCGAGAGATTTTCGATCAATTTTAAACGAGTCATGTTTTATTAAATATTTTCACAATTCGTTTAATTATAATCGTTTTTTTTTAAATATTAGCGTGCTCCCTCTAACATTCGCATTTACTTATCTCCCTTTTAGACCATCTTCTTCTGCGTTTTGAACGCTTACTACGGAGCCTTAAACAAATCAAAAAATAAATATTTCCTTATCTCTAATTTTGAAACTGCTATTTCAACGGTGGAATTCCATTTTAAGAGGGTAAAATATCAAAAAAAATCATATTTAAATATTATAGTTGATAATTTGGTCATACCGGGCTAGTTCTGGAGGTTTTCAACAGTGGTTATTATGAGTTATTATTTGTGAAAAACCCTTTATCGTGATTATTATTGTGATTAATTTTTTAATGAATTATTTACTATTTACTAATAATAATCATAATCTGCCCTGATGATGGACAAAACGTAGGCTAAAGAAGAAGGAAGCGCAACACGGGCATAATAACCCAACAATTAATCACTATGAGTTTTCAAGGGCCAATTCATCAATTTTCAATTTTTCGTGGACCGTAGGGGTTCGTGTACCTTCAGCTCGACATGGTTAAATTTGTAGTCGGTGGTGTCGCAAACCTATTTGTATTTTTTTTTATTAAAAAGAAAATTTTAAATCTCCAAGGCCAAACTAATAAATGCTGTCAATTTTTATTATATTCTGAAATTTTAAAGAACATAAAAATCACTTATTTGGTGTTTTGGGCAACTTTTGATTTTATCGTTTGGAAAGTTAAACAAAATTAGCTCAAGAAAACTTTTAGTATTTTATAAAATGGAAATCTTTAAAATACATTAAACATAGATCCCAACAAAAGAAGAGCTGCGAAGTGAAGGTGATTTTCTTTCTTGTTAAAATGAACTTATTTGGGAAGTATGTTTACGAGAGATGGGAAGGCTGATAGAGATATTGAAAGAAGGGTGAATGCAGGTAACTCTATTAATGCTGTCCTAAAAACTACCCAAAGAAGCGAAGCTAGCCGTGCATAATGGAGTACTGGTACCTACCCTGATGTATGGCAGTGAGGCATGGAACTGGCAATGGAAGGATAAAAGTAGACTGAATGCTGTAGAAATGAGATTTCTAAGGCGTATGTGTGGTAAAACCATGTATGATCTTATGAAAAACGTGAAATTCCGCATATAATGCAAGGCTGATGTAAGCGTAGTGAGTAAGATCAAGAAAGGAACGCTCCGCCCGAGAAAGACATGGCATGACCAAGTGAATCAGATACTTGAGTCGGGCCTTGTCGAGAGTCAGAATAATAGAAGAGCATGTAAGAGACAATGTATGAATGTTTTTTTTTTACATTAACTCCGTTAAAATTATTTCGAGACCAAAATAAAGTACATATATTATGCTGCTGAACCAATTTTCTTTACCGCAAATTTTTGGATATTTTATTTAGCCAAGTGGGCATTACGAAAAGGCTCGCGGGCCACACGAAATGGGGATCGCGGAACTCATTAAGAGGGCATTAGGGAACGTACCCATACTACGTGACACTTTTAGGGGGGGGGGGGTCACGTAGTTTGGGTACGTTCCCTTACCAGAGAAAACCGGAAATACGTCATTTTCAAAAAAGTTTTTAGACGTATTGACTCTTTTCCACAAAAAATTATAAATGGATTTCGAAAGATTGTTCTTTTATCTAGCATTCGTATGTAATAAATTTTGAGATTTTTTTTAAATTTTTAGTATAATAAGGTTATTCCTTAGGTCGTTGGCAGATTTGTTATATTTTCAAAAAAGTTTTTGTATTATACCACACCCATTTCAAATAATATAATCATGCAGTAAAATAAATCAATACATTATCTAGCAAACGTATGTTTTAGAATTTTAATTTTAGTTTCAATAAAATCATTAAAAAAAATGTACGTACATGTGTTTCTTGACGAAAATTGGTCCATTTGTGTATTTATTTGCGCACTTACAAACTAATATATTTCAGATTTTTTTAACATTCTTATTAAATTTAGACATTATTGAAAAATGATAAATACTTATAATCAAAAAATAACTACAAAAAGTACACTATTTTAATAGTTTTATCATTACGCCTTTTAGCATTTTTGGATGAAGGTATAAATTAAAGCTAATTTGGATTGAAATAAATTCGATATTGAGTTATAATTTAAAAAAGCTGGTACGGAGAATAATTAATCTTTCTCATTGTAACCGCCCTGCAAGATCGGAAGAAATGTGGATTTTCGTCCGCTGGCTGGTTAAACGCTCTTAAGAGGAATATAAACGCTAGAAATATTTCGAATCTCATGCCTGCAAAATTTTAAAATCGGGCGTCTTTTCGCACGAGGCTAGTAAGCGAAAAAGTGGTTTTTATTTATTTTGTGCATAATTTTATAAGAACGAAAAAAAGTTAAAACATGGAAAACCTCAAAAATAGTCTTGGCCATAAAGGGGTATTTTTTAAAAATTGTTTCTTGTATTACTTCATTGTTAAGTCATGAAAAAACATTTTTTTAAAATTTTTTTTGTTACGTAAATAATAATTTTATTGTAATTCCGATACATAGAAAAGCTAGTAAACGCTTCGATTTATCCGTAGCATATTTTTTGATGTTCATACTGTAAGCCGATTCGTCGTAAAGATTAATCAAAATAGTATCTAAAGAGGATTTCACGTATATATTCATCTTAAGCCCGCGGGTCGCAGGTTGCTCATCACTGCTCTAAAGCTTACAATAAACTCCTATAAATGGATTTTAGACTAGAACACACTGATTTATTCCGAAATCAGAAATTTAAAGCGAAATTCAAGACAAAATGGTTTCAATAATGAAACTTAAAATGAAATGGAGGCGGTTATTTGCAAATAAAACTATTATTTTTAGCTATTCAATTATCAATATTATTAAATTATCATTATTTATCTCAGTTCATTGAACGAAAGTTGCGTATTTAAAATCTTCTTCTTCGTGAAAAAGTTAATGATTGCTTTCCAATCGTAGTTCCGTATTCAGAGAAAGTTATTACCTTTTTATTATGGTTATCTTTTTATTAGGGTATTTTGGTTAGCGAGGTATAATTATTCTATTCACCTGTGTAAAACCTGATGGCCCAGAATTTGGAATTTAGTGCAGAACACTAGGACATGTAGACTAAGATATTATCAAGCAAATAACTGTAATTATTATCGTCAAATGAAAGAAGATTTATTAACATATAAATAACAACATCTAAAGAGCCAAATATCCCGTTGAACTGGTTTATTCCATGTTTTTTTCGGACTAGTTAACGTGTAACAATGTAACGTAGCCCACTACGTTACATTGTTACCTCTTCAGTGTTCAGTTTTAGTGCCGATAAATCAGCGTTTAAATTATACTAGCTGACCCGGCCACGCGTTGCTGTAGCTAACTAGACACACCGCCATCTACTGGATGGTTATCCAACCTTTATAACCACCGCCATCTTTGAGTTTATCGCGACAGAAAGACGCCGCGGAGTACTTTAATTTATAATACGTAGAGATGGTGCGAAAGATTATAATAATGGGAATTAAATGCTTGAGGTAACTAACTTATTTAAGTTGATAAGGATTAATACTGTATCCGTCTAACTAACTTTCCAATAAGGAACTCCAGTAAAAAATATTATGATTTTAAAAAAATATGTTCAAGCAGACCAATAAACGCTGATTCTGAATATATAAGTTTTTTTTATAATATTAAACGTAGTGATCGTAAAAAATATTAAAAAGTGCATTTTTTAACGTCTCGTTAAAATACACTGTAAAGTTAGTACGATTAAATGGTTAGTGCTGACGTCACGCGTCACCAGTCATTGTATCACATTGTATTGAAATCAATTGACATGTACGTATGGCACAAGCCATCAGTATTAACAACATTTCATGTTATTCTTTATTTCGTACTGTTTATAGAGATTTAGTTATAGTGTTTATTGAAACAATATTTAAGCCTAAATAATTCAGTATCAAAAATAGAGGTATCTCTATTAGTTTATCTCTATTATTTAAAATATTGAAAAACTACTGCACAAAAAAAAATAATGAATGAAAAAAGTAATGCTTCTTCTAGGGAGAATACTTCGAACAACGAAACAACGGATTTCAAAATGGCGGCAGTAGATCAGCTGATTGCCCAATCCCATACTAATTTTTCGGGAGTGATGACGTCACACGATTTACCATATTTCCAGGGGGTCTCGAAAAATTAAAACTTTGACAATTATTTTAACTATTAAAACTAACTCTAAAAATAAAAACAAAAACGCAGTTATTTAAGTTAGAAGGTCATTATTCATAAAAAAAAATTGGACTGCAGTTCTCTATTACCGCAATGTACGTGACCATTTTTTTTAGAAGATAGAATGGTAAGCTATCCGTAAAAGATAGATATATGCATTATGCAATCGCAGACTATTTTGTAGATCTATAAAAGAGGAATATCCCACAATGCATTGTTTTGTTATATCTTAAAGGGATTAGGCAGTGTTTTCGATGAAAGCTCCCAGGCGGCTTGACTTTTTCCGACACTTCTAACAATTATCGTTATGATTTAACCAATTTACACAAATCCTTGACAAATTATATTTTTTTTTATTACAGTTTTTAGAAAAAATGTGTCCTTACTGGGGTACCCCGTTCTAAGGACACATTGTACAAGTTTTATTATTTGAATTATAAGTAAATACCTAATCTATGTTAGAATATTGCCAAGGAAAATTATTAAGTTAGATCTAAAAGAAAGTACAAAACAAGCATTATTCTTTGTTGGGTTGCAAAATTGAATCTATGTTATTCCTTCCCATGTCCATAATCCATATTTTTATGCTTCTTTTGAAGGCGGTTATTTTTTTTATGGTTTTCATTGCAAGAGGGAGTAAATTAAATAATTTTACAGAGAAGTATTCCATATTTCTTTGTCCAAAAGTCGTTTTAGTTGTAGGTTGGTAGAATGTATGTTGTAATGTAGATCTTGTGAATCGGCCCGAGTTTGTCTGTGTAAAGTTATCCTGATTTTTTAATGCGTACATTAGAATATCATTTGAATATAATTGTTTCAGTGACATTAAATTCAGCGCTTTAAAAACATAGTCTGTAGGGGTTCTGATGGGTACTCTAAGTATAATTTTCAGAATTGCCCTTTGTGCTATGAGGACTGGTTTTATAGTGGAATCGCATGAGCTTCCCCATCCAATAAGACCATATTGTACTTGAGATTGGGCTAAGGCATAATAGATTTTAATTAGCTGTTCTTTATCTAAAATGTTTCTTATTGTTTTGAAAAAATAGGTTAGTTTTTTTAATTTGTTGCTTACATTTTCCACTTGGGAGTTCCAATTTAAGTTTTGATCAATTATTATTCCAAGGTATTTTATTGTTTGTATTTCATTCAATTTTGGACAGTTGCAAGGAGTTTCTCGGTTCACGTTTATACAGCCTTTATGAATTAATAATAATAACCTAATCCTTCCCCACGAAACACTATATATATTGGTGAAAACCGCATGAAAATCCATTCAGCAGTTTTTGTGTTTATCGCGAACAGACAGACAGGCAGAAGACGCGGAGGACTTTAATTTATAATATGTAGAGAAGAGAAGATGTAAAATCTAAAACACGTTTATCGATAAGAGGGAGAGCGTTCAAGAGAAGTGTGTTTATATTTCGGTAGAAATTCGTATCAAATCTTAAAACAAGAGTAAACAGTGTTTCTCTCGCGATCTTTTCACTTCCACATTAAACATCTCAATGTCAAGTTCGGCATGATCATGTGCATTTCAGATTCAGAAAGTTGTAACAGTCGGATGTTTAACATGTATAGCGAGTATACCTAGTTGTATGTATATATCCGATTTGTCGTGTGTGAGTGTGTGAGGGGGGAAGTGTTACGTGTGGTGAGTAGGTAGGTTCCGCTTCCGGCGATCTTATTGAGAGCACTCTCACCGCTAATGATTTATCTCCATTTGTCGATCAACAATCAGTTTTATTAACTATCTAGTAGTTAATAGTTCTGTGAATAATAGACCTCACGTCCAAAATAGTATGTTTCTAATTTTCTCTTATTTAAAAAATCAAAACTAAAGTTTTCTCTGAAATCATAAAATATGTAAGAAGGTACTTAAATACCTTCCTACCTAATTAATTTTATACCTTATTATAATTCGTTAAAATAAGTGTCACTATCTCGATAACAATTATTTTTTTCAAACTTTCTTCAGGCAGGTAGGTAGTAGGTATATTGAAAAAATGAGAATAAGAAAGTTCGATTTCACACTTGAAAAGAATATGGCCACCATCTTGGAACAGAAAGGGAACGTATAAGTTTACAGACAGACGAAATGCAAAATGGTCGAGTTATAACCGGCTGTGCTTAGTCAATAAGCCTAATGAACGCTGATAACTAAGAGGAATGAGCGAGCACTGGACGTTTTTGAAAGGAAAATTTTGAGGCGCATCTTCGGACCGGTTCTAGAAAATGGATTTTGGCGCAGACGTTATAACAATGAGTAATCTATACTTTGTTTAAGGAGCTAAACGTCGCAAAATTTATAAAACTGGGAAGACTTCGGTGGCTGGGTCATGTGGAGAGAATGACCGAGCATCAAGCACCAAAGTCCCTGCGGAACTCAATACCAATAGGGCGAAGGAGCCTGGGAAGACCAAGATTAAGATGGAGCGACAACGTCCTCAAAGACATCTATCTTGGAGCATCTAAACTGGAGAGAGCTGGCACAAAACCGAGATGAGTGGAGGAAGACTCTTGAGGAGGCCAAGACCCACCAGGGGTTGTAGAGCCAATAGTTATGATGATGATGATGAACGCTGATTTCTTCTGCCATAGGAGCACTGTGTTTTTTTTTCTTTTTACATTGGCTCCACACACAAATAATTCCCCTCAAAGCCTATGCCATCTTTGGGGTTGCTGTGTGGAGGGGGAGAAAGGAGAGGAAGTTCTGGGAAGGAAAAAGTTACGAGGAGAGATTAGGAATCTGGGGGTCCAATTTTGTCCAGGAGTGAAATACCTATAGACAAATGAAACAATTTAACTTTGTTTGAACCACTTTTATATTTGAGTAAATCCGACCGGTTTCAGAACGACCGTTCCTTCTTCAGGGCAAATGTATACATTCAGAGATACCTATAAATCAGACGCAAGGCGATATTCCGAGAGAATCCCGCTGGAGAGGTCAAAACGTCTTCCTAAACCAATCTCTCGTGATCCGGCCTGCCATGCAGTAGACCTGGACAAACTTCACTCCTATGATCCCGGACATCCCTGTTAAGCGTAGTCTTCTTCTTCTTCTTGTGCCTTGTCCGTTCAACGGACGTTGGCTATCATGTTGGCTATGCGGACTTTGTTTACTGCGGCCCGGAACAGCTCCACGGTAGACTGGCCAAACCACTGTCTCAGGTTTTTCAGCCATGAGGTTCTCCTTCTTCCAGGGCCCCGTCTTCCGGCAATCTTTCCCTGCATTATGAGATGCAAGATCTCATACTTCTCTGGATGTCTCATCACGTGTCCAAGATATTGAAGTTTTCGGATTTTTATGGTTTTAATTACTTCCTTTTCTTTGTTCATCCGAACCATAACATCTTCATTTGTGACCCTGTCCATCCAGCTTATTTTAAGTATTCTTCTATAGATCCACATCTCGAATGCCTCAAGTCGCCTAATTAATTCTTCAGTAAGCGTCCATGCTTCCATTCCATAAAATAATATTGAAAACACGTAGCATCTGACCATTCGCATTCGTAATCCAAGGTTGAGATCATGACTGCAGAACATTTTTTTCATGCGGATAAAGGTTGCACGAGCTTGCTCAATGCGGCATTTGATTTCAACTGAAGGATCCCATCTATCATTTACATTGCAACCCAAGTATACAATACTTTGTACCTTCTCCAGTTTTGTTCCAGCAATATAAATATGTTCATCCAATGCGTTATTTTTGCTTATGAGCATGTATTTTGTTTTTATTTATATTCAGTTCTAGCCCAAAATTCTCACAAGTCTTCACTACTTGATTCAGCAAAAGTTGTAAATCCTCAATGTTACTTGTTAAGTAGCGTAGTCAAACGTAGCGAACCACTAGGGGTGACCTATGGCATGGGTTTTGGATATCCAATAAATTGTTCTAGGGGCGGCGGTATCCATACCCGCCTCCCAAATTAAAACTGCATTATTAATATCTGAAAATGATTGCAATAGTAATTGCTCATCTTTCTGGCAATACATATTCGAATGAAATTAAAGCTCAGTAACACCCGTTTCTGATTCTGACGCTCTCTTTTAATGATACAATTCGTTTAGCCCTTATGTACTTTTATTTTTAGCAATCATTCGGAGAATTTTGCAATTTGTTTTAATAACATTACTGAATCACATTTCACCACCGCCATTAGCAATTAGTCTTGGCTCGAAGATTGATCTGAGAGTTGCCGATGGGATTGCATCACCACCATCAGAATAATTCTACGAATAGCTTTGTTTTCTTTACTTGTTCCGTTTAATGAGAAAATTACATTTCCACATTTGTAAATATTGAGTTCTGTTCGCAGTTCAGTAATAATTATTGTTGTTGGTTTTTTTTACCGCAGTGTTCCGTGTTGTGCTTCAGTTAGAAAGGCAGCTTTCGGCTTTTCCATGTAACTATAAGGAACACTTGACTGTTGCGCTGCAGTACTCAGTAGGTAACAGTGGCGGTTCGTGCTGTGAGGCGGGGGAGGCTGTGCCTCACCGAAAAAATAGAGAAGAAAAGAGAAAAAAGATACAAAAGATTCGTACATCCAAAACATAGTAAATCTTTCATTTAAATGGTTCCAATTTTTAAATTACTTTTTAGGTAGCTCCAGGCATGCGTTGCAATGACATATTCAAATAAATAAACTGTTTCTCCCTGCATGTTCTTTCCCATGCGTCCCTGTTCCCCTCCCACATCCCCTTCCCCTCCCGCGTCCCCCTTCCAGCTTCCCCGCCTACCCTCCCCTCTCTCCCGCACCCCTGTCTCGCCAACCCCTCTCCAACGTTCCATATATTCAGTCCCAGTACATACAATTTTCAAACAGCTCGCGTTGCCACATCTTAACAATTTTTTTTATCAAAATTTTCATTTTTCATATATTACAAATATTCATTTTTGTATATTATAAGAACAATCAATCAAATTTGGTACCTAACACAGGTAGGTACCTATTTAAAATATCTATTATTTTAAAAAATCCACAGACAATTCTTTTGTTTCAACAAAAAAATTAGCTCCTGCTAAATTCACATTCATCAAACGCGCGAACTGTCAAACGTGCGAAGTTAAAATAGTCGTCTAGTTTTCTGAAATTATCCAATTTTCTGCGCAATTTTATTAATTTTTCTTTCCGTTAAACTTTCTACAAAGTATTTGAAAACTTAAAAAAAGATTAATGAAATAGGGAAAGTCGTTCTGAAGTTATGACGTGACCAAGGGAAACCGGGTTTCATTGAAGAAGAAGATAATACTAATAATCTAACATAACAACAACAACAATATTAAGTATAACGGTCGATTGTTTTAACGCTCCTAAATAAACTTGATAATACGGAATAAATCACTACAAAAACTCTTAACTTTTCGGTGCCCTTTAGTAACTATTGCAAATCGAAGTCGTTGGTGTTAAACTCAACTGTGCAAGCATTATAATAACTTTAAACATACAAAGTTAACATTGTGAGAAGTGACATTATTTACAACACCAGTGCACTACAATTGATATGTGCATCGAATGTGCTACGTATTTGCATGTGATTGTGTCAGTAATTCCGCTTAATGCGACAGGGTTGTCACAAGTTATTTCTTGTCCATAATTAAACAAATAAACTTTTATTTTTCTACAATGAATAACAACGACAGTGCTGTGTTATCTTTAAATAATGCGACTGAATCAATCAGTGCTCTTCACAAAGCCATAACTGATCCTGCGCTCAAAATAACCAGAGATCAGATGACAAAAATATTATCTCTTCTCTCCGCCGTCTCTGGAAACATGACAGATGTAGGAGTGAAAGTGGGGATTCTTGTTGGTAAAATAGAATCCTACGAACGGATAATTGACAAACCCCAACCGCCAGCTAATAACACCTCTTCAATCAATGATTTGCTCGCGGAGGCTGAGGATAGGAAAACCAGAGCGAAGAACATAATTCTATTCAATATTCCTGAAAGTTTATCTGAATCAAAAACCACGGCTGTTACAATGGACAACGACAAAGTTACCTCAGCAATAGGCGATGTAAACAGTGAAATTATACCTAATATGTTAAAGATGTACAGACTGGGTCTACAAAAACCAAACAAAATTAGACCAATTAAGGTCGAATTTAATGATTTTATCTCGGCACGTGAGATCTTGACCAATAATGCTAAACTGAAAAATGGTGTCAAGGCCAGAAGTGATCAAACGCTGTTGCAGAGGACTCAACTTCTAGACTTACGCCATCAACTTGAGACCAGAAAGAACAATGGTGAAACCAATATCACCATCAAATATATAAACTCCATACCCAAAATTATTGATTGTACGCCAAAAAACTAAAACAAAATAAAATAAAATGCTATTATCAAAATGTGAGAGGGGTCCGTACAAAACTTCCCAAATTATTGACTTCGGCGGCAACTATCACCAGTGATATCTTCATATTAACGGAAACATGGCTCGATTCAGGAATTAATTCGGCTGAATTAGGCTTCCCTAATTTTAATATATATCGTATGGATAGAAATTCGAAAACAAGTACCAAATCAAGAGGTGGCGGAGTGGTCATAGCTATCTCAAAAAATTTCAGCTCCTTAAAAATATCCACGAAGTACCCATCCATAGAGCAACTTTTTGTCAAAGTGAACACTTCTAGTGGTAAATTAATAGTGGGATGTGCATATTTACCTCCAAATTCTGACGTCCAAAGCTACAGCAATCACTGTGACGAGGTTGAATCAATCTGTGCTAAAAACCCTAACACTAAATTACTTCTAGTTGGTGACTACAACCTGCCTCAATACGATTGGTGTAATATGAATTCTGACAATTATTGTTCTAATGTTAATATTCGTGTAATTAGAGATATGGCTCTCTTCTTAGGACTATCTCAGTGTAATAGTATTCATAATATTGGTGGTCGTACATTGGATTTGGCATTGTCAAATGTGTCTGACATCTGTGTTGCGAGAAGTACCGAAATACTATTACCTGTTGATGTTTACCATCCACCACTAGAAATATGTATGTCTAATCTCAAACCAATTCCTATTGAAAAAAGGGTAGTAAAAACTAGAAATTTCAAAAAAGCAGACTATATACAAATCTCCAACTATCTCAACCAGATTGACTGGTCATTCTTGGATAGCGAGGCTGACATCAATGCACACCTTAACTTTTTTTACTCCATTATTAATTCTGCAATTGAAAAATTTGTACCTTTTACGGCTTACAGGGAAACTCAATACCCAAATTGGTTCTCAAAAGAACTGATAGACTTAATATACCTCAAAAAAATATCTCATAAGAAATTCAAACAAAGTCGCCTGGCTATCGATTATTCCGTGTTTCAAAAATTGAGGGGAGACTGCAATAAGCTCTCTGGAGAATGTTACAAAACTTTCATACGTGATGTTGAAGGCTCTATCATGAACGACTCAAATTTCTTTTGGAAATATGTTAAATCCCAAAAAGAAAACGGTACTTGTATACCAAGTATTATGTCATTCGATTCTAAACTATCCCAAAATCTTCAGGAAACTGTTAATTTGTTCGCCGATTTCTTTAGCGGTGTATATGTTAATGCAAATGTAGATAGCAATATCTCTTGTTCTAATTTAGTTGAGACTCTTGATATATCTGATTGTACTCTAACCATAGATGATATTATATCCAAGCTGAAGAGTCTCGATTCCCGCAAATCCGCAGGACCTGACAAAGTTCCACCCAGATTCTTAGTTAATTGTATGCATTCATTATCGTATCCCATATATAAGTTATTTACAAAGTCACTCTCATCAGGTGTGTTCCCTGACCTTTGGAAGTTTAGTCTTCTGACACCCATTTTTAAAAAAGGAAATAAGAGCGACGTAACAAACTATAGGCCAATATGCACCATGTCTACATTACCCAAACTCTTTGAAAGCCTGGTACTAGACAAATTGATATCCCAAATCAATCAAACCATCTCACCGCTTCAACATGGATTTATCAAAGGAAGATCAACCCTGTCCAATTTAATATTATACACGAATGACATTGTTAATGCCTTGACTTCATCACATCAAACTGATTCCATATATACTGATTTCAGTAAGGCATTTGATAAGGTTAACCACAGACTCTTATTACAAAAACTGAAGTTGTTGGGAATGAGAGGGAGTATTTTGGAATGGTTTAAGAGTTATCTATTGGGAAGGTACTTAGCGGTCAGAGTTGATTCTTTTACTTCTTATACATTTGCTGCCTCGAGTGGGGTACCACAGGGATCTCATTTGGGCCCGATATTATTTTGCTTATTCATAAATGATATAGTTAATATATTTAGTAATGTCAAAGTTCTATTATTTGCTGATGATCTGAAGATTTACAGAACAATTAGAAACGATGACGATCGCGCCATTCTGCAGTCAAACTTGAACAAACTATGCGCTTGGTGTTCTGCCAATGATTTACAACTAAATATTGGTAAATGCCAGATTATTAGTTTTTACAAAGGTAAAAATCCTTTTAACTTTTCTTATGATATGAATGGTGTTAATCTTCTTCGTGTATCGCAGATTCGTGATCTTGGTGTTTTATTCCACGAGAGTCTACAGTTCAATGTACACATCGATGAAATAACAAGCGATGCAATGAGAATACTCGGTTTTATCTTGAGAATGGGGGCAAATTTTAAAAGTATGTTAACATTAAAACATCTGTATTGCTCACTAGTACGAAGCAGATTAGAATACAATTCCTCTGTATGGTCACCATACTACAATGTTCATTCTCAATCATTGGAAAAGGTACAAAACAAATTTCTTCGGTACATCAATTTTAAAATGAAAATTCCAATCGAATTTATAAATTATAATTACTTACGCGCTGAAACCAGACTTCTTAAATTATCAGATAGAAGAGTGTTAATTGATTTATTATTTTTATACAAAATTATAAAATCTTTAATTGACAGCCCTAATTTTTTGGAACTAATTTGCATTAGCATACCCGCTAGACAAACTCGTAGTAAAGATATTTTTAAATGCAACAATAAACTCAACACTAATTACTCCATATACTCACCAATTCCAAGAATCCATAACCTTGCGAATAAGTATTTATGCGAATCTATAGATATATTTAGTGTTGACAGTTTTGAATGTTTCAAAAATCAACTAATCTCGATTCTATCTGCTAATAATTAACTTTTATTATTTTTTTGTTTTTCTCATAAAATATTTTCTCATCTAAACCTCACCAGTAAAATGTATACTTACTTTATAATATTTTTGCAGTTCTATTTACACTTTGTTCTATGTCAGGTCTTATTATTATTTTTTGTATTTCTTGGGCATTAACTATGTAACAATTTCTAGACATTTTGTTTTTAAAGAGTTTTATTAAATGTACATTTGTTACTTAAATTTGATTTTTCCGCGACCGGTTTCGATACAACCGTATCATTCACGAGCAGAATTAAAACTAACTTAAAAATTAAATGCAAGTACCAAAGATTAATTAGGTGGGAGTAGTGGGAGGGATGATTTTGGGGGGAGGGGGAAAGCGGTGGGAGGAGTCAATATTACACGGAAACATGGTTAGCAGAGGAGATTTGCAAGGGGCTATTATTTTATTCACTAAATTAATTTTAGATTTAATTTTTTTGTTTATTTCGAGCGTTTCTAAAGCGCAAAGATTAAAGTAAGAGTTTATATTGCAATGTTTAAATTTTGTTTTTTCTTTATTGAAGCTATGGCCTGACTCTATTAAATGATTCGCAAATTCGGAGTAATTATTGTTTCGTAAACAAAGTTCATGTTCCCTGATTCTAGTTTTGAAATTTCTAGTTGTCATACCTACATACTGTGCGTCACAATCGTTACATTCTAAAGTGTATATCCCGTTTTTTTCAAACTTATTAGAAACATCCTTATTATTTATCAAATTTTTAATTTTAGAATTAGTATAGAAAGCTAATTAAAGCTAATTAATCTTTGGTACTTGCATTTAATTTTTAAGTTAGTTTTAATTCTGCTCGTGAATGATACGGTTGTATCGAAACCGGTCGCGGAAAAATCAAATTTAAGTAACAAATGTACATTTAATAAAACTTATTATTATTGTTAATAATATGTATAAATATTTAAAGCTGAATTGTTTTAGTTTTTGTAAGTACAACTTGTACTATTTCATTTCATTTTTTTTTATGTTGTAATATTCTTTACCTAACGAGTCGATTGCATTCATATTTATTATGTTTTATTGTTTATGTAATACATGTAATTAATATTGTTAATTATATATTTGCTTCTTTTCTTGTAAAAGCCCACTAGGGCGTTAATAAAATATAAATAAATAAATAAATCTAAACGAAAATATGAAAGAGAACAAGACACAGAAAAATAAAAATAAAACTTCTGCAACTTAGACTCGAACCCAGAACCTCTCGTCTTGCCGGGACGTAAAAGAGCCCGGTTAACTTCTTCTTCCTTCGTAACCTCCGAAAGTTATAAAAATAGAGTTGTTCTAATTAAAATTGAATTTATAAATTGTATAACATTAAAGTTACTTCAGTTTCAATAGGTATTAATTACCTCATGTTTATTTTCGTATTTCACTAGGACTATTTGTCTTTATATTATGTCACTCATCACGCCGGCCACACGTGGATTTTCGCTCATCACGCCGAATACTACACAACGCAGTTCAATAATACGCTAGGGAGGCAGAGATAGGGCCCGCCTCCGAGAACCACTGAATTCGTGTGGGTGAAGGGGAGTGGGGAACACATGGAATCGAAATAAATGGTAGTCGTTGTGCGGTCGCGTTTTGTTTAATTTGAGGCGCGCCTCAAAAAGCGAACACTTCCGAAGTAGAACCGATCATTTGCGATTAGCGGTAGTGCCTACTTCAGGGACCAAGTTGTTTGATTTTTGTGATTATTTGTGGCAGTAGTACAAGCACTATTTGGATTAATTTAATAGGGCGAATTTGCAGTTGACGGTCTATCTTTTGTTTGCACATTTTTATTGTAGTTTGACGTAAGTAATCGTTCCATTGTTTTTGTCTAGGTTAGGTTAGGTTAGATTAGGTTAGGCTAAATTAGTTTTGATTAGGTTAGGTTAGGTTAGATTAGGTTAGGTTAGGGAACGTACCCATACTACGTGACCCACTTTTTGCATATTTTTAACCCCCCCCCCACCCGGTGACGAAAAACCTAAACCCCCCGCCGCTCATTGTGACCAAGCGTGGAATTTTGAAGATCCCCCCCTGAACGGGTCACGTAGTATGGGTACGTTCCCTTAGGTGTAGGTAAACACAATGCTTATTATAAAAAAAATGTTTGTGCCGCTGTTTAACCGCGCAAACCGCCACTGGTAGGTACTGATATGCTGGCGTTCTGGTGTACTGCAGCCTGCAGCATGCAGTACTGTACGTATACTGGTTTGTTACGGAGCCGATACTGCTTGCACATCAGATATGTGTGTCACACTTCCTGGTCTGCTCGGATATTTGCCGTCGCGACGGGTTATGGAAGCTGCATATTTTCACTTCCATATCTTTTCTACGTCATTATTGACTTCTACATATAGAAAGCAGATAATTAACACAAAGTAGGTATGTTACGAGAGTGACTGCTTTTTCTAACAGATGCAGACGGTCAGTAATACATATTTACGTAGAAAGCAATCGTTTTGCGATTTTACGTGATTTTAAAAAAAATGTTAATACCGCATTAGAGTCCCATCTGTTCCCAACTGGCTGGAGCCCCAATTGGGTATGCTGTGAGGCTGAAGGTAGGAGGGGAAGGAGTTGAGAAAGAGGAGGTGGGGAAGCACCCGTCCGATGATATTTTTTTACAATTAAAAAACAATAAAAATATTTTTCTATCATATGCCGCAATTCAATAGTAGCGGTTCACGTGATAAGCACTCCTTCTCGTTCCAGCAACACGGTATCACATGAACAGCGCGCTTATCACGTGATCCCTTTGCTATGTGTACGCATGTGATCATTGGTGACATGTGATTAAAAAATATTTTATTTTGTTTTGTTTTTCAGGGATTTTAATGGAACGCTATGTGATATAATATAATAAATATAACAATTTATCAAAATATTTTAGTCAACTAAAAATACGTTTTTTTAAGTTAATACTTTTTTTGAACTAGGCAATTCACCCTAAAAAGAGTGCTTTGTGAAGTGAAAACTTCTTTAGCACCGTGGTGATTTGAAACTCGATGAAACGAAAAATAGTCACACTAAAAAGAGATAATAATAATAGTTTATTCCTGAATGTATGCAAGGGTAGTGGAATGCAATACATTCCATATTTTGAAATAACAAAAGAAAGATAAATAATAAAAATAAGGTAAAAAGTAAATAACAACACATAAATAAATTAAAAAAAAAACGAATAAGCATGAAAAACACGAGAAATGAAACGGAAATACTTATGAACATTAAAATTAATTCATGCGGGTATGTCCCCGGAGTTTGTTGCATGTTTCCGGAGGGTATTTCATCGAACTTAAAACAAATACAACTACAGGATTTGACTTGCGAGTGAATGATATAGTATAAACGGTCTCCTCTTTGTTTGGTGCTTCGTAGCCTTCCCATTCTTGTCTACTTTAGTTTTCTGAAGGTTTCACTTTGCACACTCTGATTTTTTACCCTCGATGCCCCCCTACTGCCTCAATCCCCTCTGGATCTCTAGTGTCACCCGGGGGACTTTAACAACTTTGGGAATCACTGATTTAAACGATATAGTAGAGCTTTTTGTCGAGTTGATATTAGTTCTTAATCTACCTACAGATGATAAACGCGCGAACACAAGTCACGTTGACATCTTTTCTATTTGTTTTGTCACATTTTACGAAAGAAACTTTGCTTTATAATTTACATATTTATTATTTGTCATGATTTCTCGGCTCTGCTCTCTTTTTGGCCTATCGTAGCTAGTAATATAATTAGTCATCATTCGATTCGAGATATTTTCCATTTTTTTTATTTAAATCGCGCTAGATTATTCTACTGTCGATTTAAAATTATATGATTTGTCTTAGAAATTATTAAGTATGTACTAAATTCTTGAAGGAATATAATATATATTAATAAAAAAAACGATTGAAACAAATCACGAAATGCTTGAAAATCTGTAATTATTTGTTTAGAGACAGATTAGCAAGTTTAAAAAAAAATACATTCTTATTTCACTTAGGACGAGTTATTTCACAGTACTTAGTTGAACAATTCATCAAATTTCAAAGTTAATACTACAGATCTGTGGAAGTAGGTCCTAATCAAGTTCTGTAGTCTGTTATCATCTAAGTAGGTACTACGAAAGAACCAGCCCACGATTTACTTACTTGAATTTAACTTTTACAGAACTTGAATTTTAACTTTGGAATTTGAACAATTCGTAAAATTTCAAAATTAATATTCAAGTTCTGTGAAAGATCTTTTTACGTTCTGTTCTCATTTCAGTTATGTGAAACAACTGGCCAATAATACCTAATAACAAAACGTGCAATTAGAATCTTTAAAGAACTTGAATTTTAACTTTAAAATTTGAACAGTTTAATTAATTTTCCATTTCTGCGAAAGTTCTATTCAAGTTCAGTTATTATTTCAGACCTGTGAAGCAACTTGTCCATGCTACCATAAAAAACCGGAACTTTAAAAACAATGAATTGTTCCAATTCTGTAAAACAAAGTGTCATGAGGACCCCATTAGGTATATTTCACGCACTTTTAGTTTAGTACACAAAGCAAATTTCCTCGCCGTGCAAAAATGCATTTTCTTCAATAATTATTTTGGACATATTTGATATAACATTTTATTTAGGTGCATTTTAATCGTCTATGAGCGGAAAACGAGCTAAAGAGCGCGTTGAACTGTTACAATAATTGTATATTAAATTTCCTCCAAGATTATAATAATAATAATTTTGCGCACGTGCCTACTTGTTTCTGGTTTTGAATCGTTTACATAATACTTCCTGCTTAATCAATTTGCTTTCACGTAATTTGGCGAGGAAAATAACGCATCGGTTGTCTTCCAAATATCTTTAACGTTTTTTGGTAAATTATGAAAAATAAAAGCAGTACGTATAACTAAAAGAAACCATCGAAGCGTGAGGCTGGTGATGGATAATGGCATAATGAGTGGGTTGCGAAGTGCTCAGAAGTTAATGGGAGTTGGAGCCCAGCAGAATAATCGATACTGCATAACTCTATTTCTCATTATTAACTATTATCTTTTTTTTATTGTATTTACAAAAGTAATTTAATGCATTATCTAATTTTAATTATATATTTTGTTCTGCTTGGTTTTTATTGTGCTTTTGCGTGACGGGCATTGACGTAATATTTCATTATAAAAACAAATGTACACGACCACTATGGACAGTTATTAGGTATGTTATTATAATTTTCCTTGTTCCGTGAGATTTTGTCAGAGTTGGATTTAGTCTGTCTGTTTTATTTCCGCTTTCATTACGATTTGTGCGTACACACTGCACTTTGCCACTATGGACATCTTCAACGACGTATTCTTTGCCTTTACAAGTGTCTACAACTCTATGATCAAAACCTTATTAATATTCAAATCATCTTATTCTTCTTCGATGGCGCTACAGCCCATTTCGAGCTTTGGCCCCCTGCAACATTCGCCTCCAACTCCTCTTGTCCTCAGCGGCTGACTTCCAGTTTGTTACCTGGAGAAGCTGTGCTGCATCCCCTCTTACCTCGTCTTCCCACCTCAGTCTGGGTCTTCCCACTTTTCTCCTTCCGCCTAGGTGTCCAGTCATAATTCTTTTTGGGACGCGTGTGTCCGGCATTCTCTGTACATGCCCAGTCCATATCAACCTGAGTAGTCTCATATGGGCTAAGATGTTAGGGGTCTGATATATATCATACAGTTCTTTGTTGTGCCGGATTCGCCACTGTTCCCCCTCTTTCACGGGTCCACATATTCATCTTTCAAAAGTATTCAGCATTTCAGCCATCTTTGCCCTCAGTGTCATCGCCTCACATCCATATGCCAATACAGTTCTGACAATGGTCTTATATATGGTTACTTTGTTTTTCCTGTGGACGCTATGTGACTTAAACACACTGGCAGCGAAGAGAAGTATGTTTTGTTGGCTGCTGTGATTCTCCTTCTGATTTCTGCTGTTAATATTCAAATCATACGCGTTAGAAAAGCATACGAGAAAAATACTTTTGACACGGATGATATTTAAATTTGGAACCCTCCGCATCCGAGAAACTGCCATCACCACTGAGCTATCGCGTTAGCCTTCTTACCACGTGTTTTTGCAACACACGTGTTTTTTAGATTATTAACATTGCTTCGTGTTTTATTTACTACAGGCTACATGCATCAACTTTATGACAAGTGGTGTTGGTGATCTAGCACTTGATTTTTTTTTTGTCAAAATAAGTTTTTCTGGTGTTCCTCAAAAATTAATCCTAGGGCCACTTCTAGTTTGCGTTTGCATCAATAACTGTTTTTCTGATTTTCGTAGACGATCGCTAAGCATTTCTAAAAAAATATTATATATTTTGGACTGTGCAACTTCCCTGACATCGAGGACCTTCTTAAAAGGAGTTACTTAACGATATCAGTTTCATTTTAATATTTCTACATGTATCGTCATGTCGTTCATCACAGCTTTAAGAGTCATCTACCAAAAGTGTAGGTACTATGCTTGGTCACTATTTAATTTTTTATTTTATCTACATACTTATCAGGCCAGTGAGTGGCTCGGTTATTTGGAATCATCTCGAATGTGGGTACTTCGTTATATTGGAAAGGGTTATTTCATGATGGTATTGTTGTTTGTTCCAGATGGGCCGTGTCCACCGTTATGACGCGCCAAAACGTGGTCCCCCCATCCGCCGAGGGTCCTCCTTCAACACCCGCCCTGATCCCCCTCTGGGACCTCTGCAACCACACGCAAGGAGAGGTCAGTACAATACATTCAACACATATCTTTCTTGAACATGCTTCCGTTACGAAGCAGGTACAATTTTAAAAGCAACATTATGATATATTGATTGGATTATGTCAACAGTATACTAAATCTGAGTATTTAACACTTTTCCTTCTTAATTTCTTCTGGAATATAATACTTACATTGTTGTTTTTCAAACAGATCACCACTAACTTCGACCAGGCGACAGACCAAGCCGAGTGCTTTGCTGTGAAGGACTTCAAAGAAGGAGAACAAATCTTTATCTTCTACGGAGTTAGAACTAATGCTTTCTTCTTCTTGCACAATGGGTAAGTTCTCTCCTCATTTCATTCAAGAATATCATCTGCAAGTTAATTTTAGCTGAAGTAGGTACACATCAATAACAGCTAGTAATTATAAGGACAGGTTCTTTCACAGAAATTCAAATGTAACATTGTTCATGGGGCGAGGTTTGTCTAGGTCTTGGTATAGCGTTTGCCTTTGCCCACCAGCGTGGCGGGCCGGATCGGGAGAGACTCCTTGAGGGAGATCTAACCTAGACCTCTCTAGCCGGACTCTTTCGACCCATCATCATGCACCGCAGTGGGAGGGATGTATTCACACGCCTGTCACTCCTGGACACATTGAGTCCCAGATTCCTACCCGCCCCTCATACCCTTTTCCTTTTCAGAACTTCCTCTCCTTCCTTTCCATAAAAAGACCCTCCACGCAGCATCCTCAAAGATGAGATAGTGCCCTAAGGGATTCTTTTTCTTCCTCTTCTGCTGATCACAATTTTTTCAAAAGCTGAAATGAAATCGGCTATCCTTTCAACTGTCCAAAAAAACAAAATGGCGGTGATTGGTCTGGTCTTTTGAAAACTTTGTCACAAGCGAATTTCTGCGAAACAATTCGCCTAATAGTGTCACTGAATCATGCACGGGGCATGGGGATGAGGGTAACCTTGCGGATACCCTTGCTAAGACGCTAATGGATTTCGTTGAGTTATGTCCAACCACCAAACAAGAAAGGTATATCACAATTAAGTGGTACTCACGATAGTTGTCTTCTGGCTTGGTGACAGTCATAGATGTCCATAGCGCTCGATATTGTTCTATTTGATAGTTAGAACTTCGGTAAAGTTTGAGTCACGAGTTCACACAAAATATACGAAAGAATACGGTAGGATTTATACTTTGTGTGACGATATGATGAATAACACTTCGGCTCGGTGCGAAATGTCACTATACGGTCGGGAGTTAGCAACGGACTGACTTGTTGACAATAAAGCGCTTGTCACTTGTTGACCGTGTAGTTAGGTACCCTTATTGTGCGGAATTCCCAAGTCTGGGTTCCTGCCGATCTCGTATGACAATCGGAGCACAAAACGAAAGAAATCCATCGGCGTTATGAAATACAGCAAATTGTATTTTAAAGAAAAGTTGAACGTTAAGCGAAACGCAGAATGCCATGAAATGTAACGTCGATGAAAAGAAGACGAAGCAGAAGAACTAGTTTTAAACGATAACTAGATGTAGATAAACTAGACGAAAAGAAACTAAATGATACGATTAACATAGACGTAAAAAGAATAAAACGAACCGCGAAACGATGATGATTAGTCACATTGCCTAGGCAATGGACACGATTAGGTGAATGGTCTTGTAAGAGAAGATCCATTCAATGTACGAAGCGTAACGATAGCACAAGATTTTTATAATGATTCTAATCACTTGCTCCGTAGAGAGTGATGTCCAATGTTTGGTTAAAGATAGAATACGAATTTCGAAATGATTAAGTAGAAAATCCGAACGACGAGAGGCTTTGTTATGAAAGTTGTGTACGAATAGATAACAGTAAGCAGTAAGACGTTGGAGTTTCCGAATACGATATAATTTGTTTAATAAAAGTTTAGCAGAATATATCATGTTGGACTAATGACGATTGAACTCGTTCTTCAGAGTGGAGTTCAGTTTTGTTAAAATGGCCATCTGAGATGGGCCAAGAGTCGTTTGGCTGGACAAACCCGGAGGGCTCCGCCCACCATAATACGTTACGGATAAGAACGGCCTGAGAATGGCCACGTGAAGCGATATCCGATGGATTATCAACCGATGATGCTTGACGCCGATGATTAGATGCGATAACTCTCAAGAGCGATAATTGGTCGGTGTAACGATTCCCGTGACGAGTATCATCGGGTGAAGCATCCGGTGGCCTCCACTTCCATCCCAATACCCTGAGAGTAAGAAAATGATCAATATTCTTGAAGATTACATCAGTGAGATAGTAGCCCGGCGGTAAGTTTCGGTAGGCGCGAAGTTTTGGTTTGCTACAATCCGACTTCTGCAGTTCAAGTTGACCTCGTTTGGTATGTTCGATAACTTCGGATTGCGTTTGTTGAGCTTGTTCCACACTGGAACAGCCGACGACGATTGAATCGATATTTGAATCCGAAGTGATCGCGTATCGTGTGAGTGATAATTCGTAACCATTATTTTCTGTCAACGATCTGACAATACGGTAGGACAGAATAAAGGCAGAGATATCAGAAGTCACAGGGTGTAATGGGTAATCCGGGGTAGATTCCGATAATTGATGACGCCAAAATATTCTTTGGAACGCGTGATTTGGCTCTTGTGGGCATATTTGGCGATTCATTTGCCGTACTTCAGCAATGAACACCACAGATGGCGAACGAAAGTTTTGCAGAAGTTCAGCAATGTTTGTTTGAAGCTTGGGAACGATAAGGAAGGCATCATTTGACGATGATTCATTCACCTCCGTCACCGAGGCATCGAAGACAATTCGCAAAGTAGTGGTAACGGTGCCCGGACGAAGAATGCAATGACGAAGTATGTGATGCATTTCCTTGAGTAAATCTTTTCCAGGAACACGTGTCATGTGACCACTGTGCAAGTAGTCAGTCATGAAAGCGAAGTACGGTTCACGTAAACTGAGCTTTACTGTCGGTTTACGTTCGATTGAAAGGATGATGCGCGAAGAGACTTCGCGCGAACCTGGGAAAGCGATATCCTTATCCTTTTCGCCAAAAGGTAAGGCTACGATGAATTGTCCCGAAGGGTCACGTGAGTGATTAGTGTGATGGACCTGCTCATCACGTTGTTCTTCAGGGGTGAGATGTGAAGACTGAGGGAATGCGTCCAACTCCCTCAGTTTCTTGAACTTTTCAGGAAGACGGTACTGGTTGGTTTCGATAAATTGACTAGAAAAGTCACGTGAGCGATAAATGCGATACACTTGTTCACAACGTTGGTTGGTGGGCTGTGAAGACTGAGGAAATGTGTCCAACTCCCTCAGTCTCTTGAATTCTTCTGGAAGACGGTACTGGTTGGTTTCGATGAAGGAGTTTGTTTGACGATCGGTAGCAAAACCAAGCGAATCCAGAGGAAGCCAACCGAATGGTGAATTGATAGCTGAAGGCTGGTTAAGATTACCCGTTAATTGGGGTCTCGGTAGAGATGGCAAGATCTCAACATCTCGAAGTAGGTCAGTCGCTCCTGTGTCAGTTGTCGGTTTGTGACAGTCAGAGTCGGCATGAAGTATGTCTTGGAACAGATGACCAGATAACTGGTCGAATTGAATCGTTGGCGATGGAATTAACTTCGTGTTGAAGGTAGTTTGTCCCTTAACATCGACATCGAAATTAGTGACGCCTGACGCGGTTGTAGAAGATTGGCCTAAGCCACGGATTTTCTGAGAGCTGACTGGACGCTCGGCAGTGCGATTGGATATGAAGTGTGCTTGACTGTCTGAATCGGTCAACCCACGAAACGTTTGAAAACTGCCGGAGGGATCACGATTGCTAATATGAGCAGTAGGCAAACGTACGATGGATCTGTCACCGAAGTTAGCGAGGAAAAGAACTGGAGGATCTGAAATAGAAGCTCCTTGAATGGCAAACGTGGTAGGTCGTTGGTACTCCTCTTCAGCAGAAATGTTGTCTTCCCTATGAAGAAGAGTGTGGTGCTTACGATGACATTTCTGACAATCAAACACAGATTTGCAATTCGTGAGAGAATGAGAAGGCGTGAGACAATTCAGACACCAACGTTGTGCCTTGGCAAATTGAGCACGTTCCTGAACCGATTTGAGTGCAAATGATTTGCACTTAGCGATATGGTGAATACCCTTGCAAAACGCGCACTTTGAAGTGAACGCAGTCAAGGACCCTTTGATTTCAGGTTTTGCCTTATTCATGACACAAGTAAATGATGACTTTTGTTTTATGACAGCTTGATCATGAAATGTTGAAAAGTTTTGGTTTGGTACGATAATGTTCGCGGGCTCCGATTCGAAAGATTGATTCGTTAATTCCTTGTGAATTACGACGATTTTGAAATAAACATTATCAAAAGCTTCGCGAACTTGATTTTCAATGTCCTTGTTTGCCTCATCTAAAGCTAAGATGTCAGCGTGAACGGTTTCAAAATCATTAACAATTTTTTGCAACTTTGTATAATACGCTAAAAATAATGGGTAATTGGTTGCATCTTGCAAAACGCTTTGACCGACCTCATACACCTTGTTTATTCTGCTGATGGCAACGTTCCGTCTTCTACGCAAGCCTTGTAAAGTACTAGACATTTTTTTTTAAATAAACAAATGTACTAACGAAATAAACAGGAAAACGTTATGAATTAAAAAATAGAATTCGATATAATTTAAATACCCGGTAAGTCGTAAATAATTAAGAACTGTAACCGAATTCTACGATTTATTGTTTGAAATTCGTTCTTCAAAATGACATTTCAATTCACGTAACATTTCATAGCATTCTTTCGTTTTGTCAATGAAAGAATTTATTTATCTAAAGGTTTGCTGGTTATCGGCACCAATGAATCATGCACGGGGCATGGGGATGAGGGTAACCTTGCGGATACCCTTGCTAAGACGCTAATGGATTTCGTTGAGTTATGTCCAACCACCAAACAAGAAAGGTATATCACAATTAAGTGGTACTCACGATAGTTGTCTTCTGGCTTGGTGACAGTCATAGATGTCCATAGCGCTCGATATTGTTCTATTTGATAGTTAGAACTTCGGTAAAGTTTGAGTCACGAGTTCACACAAAATATACGAAAGAATACGGTAGGATTTATACTTTGTGTGACGATATGATGAATAACACTTCGGCTCGGTGCGAAATGTCACTATACGGTCGGGAGTTAGCAACGGACTGACTTGTTGACAATAAAGCGCTTGTCACTTGTTGACCGTGTAGTTAGGTACCCTTATTGTGCGGAATTCCCAAGTCTGGGTTCCTGCCGATCTCGTATGACAATCGGAGCACAAAACGAAAGAAATCCATCGGCGTTATGAAACAGTCACTGCCATTCAAATGCAAGCTGATGATGACCAAATTTAAAATGAATGATTTGGTTGTTGTTTCTAGGTTTGTGTATCCAGAAAACGAGGAAGACAGCCTGGAGGTGGTGCTGGGCACGAGCCCCCAGGACCCACTGCAGCCCCTGAAGCTGGCCTTGCTGGCACGCCTGCCCCCGCCACCCTACGTGCTGCGCGCGACCTCCAGCGCACCCCTGTCTCCACCCCTGCTGGCCTTCGCCCGTGTGCAGCAGATGGACAAGGGTGAGTCTCATTCTGGGTATTTCGAGTATAGCAGGACCTGCTGCAGCCCCTGACTATAATACAGGGTCACCGAAAAAAGTGTCTTTTAAATAATTTAAAAATGAAATAACTAAGTTTGTTTTAAAGGTACTCTTTGCTTTTTATTTATACATGCAGAAAATCTTAATTTCTTTTTTACTTTACTTACTTTTAACTTTACTTATTTTTAACTTAACTTCGATACGAGTTCTCCTGTTGCACGGCAAAATCTAAGCGATAGTCTACTCCCCTCCAGGTACGCTGAATCATATCAGGAGTCACATTTGCAATTGCCCCATGAATTCTATCTTGAATACTGCAGACCCCGAATTTTTTTTTCCTTAAAAATGTTCTTAGGCCTCAACCATATTTTGTTAGAAGGTCAGAATATTTCTGCTTTGCAATCAAATCAAAATAAATGGAATATTTGTGAATGTATCCGAAAACTAAAAACTTTTTTTGAAATTTGTGAAAAACGCTTTAAAATTTTATTATTAGAAATAACCATGTAATTTTTTACATATAAAAATTTGAATGCACTTTAAAAACTTGTTTTTTCCAACTAAAATTTTAAGTAACCCCTGACACAAAAAAGAGCTGATGACCTTGAAACGCCTGAACAGATTTTCATGAAGCTAAGAACCACCTCGATCACGTCAGCTTTCAAACAAAAAAACCGCTTCATAATCGGTCCATTCGTTTCGGACTTACGATGCCACAGACAGACACACAGTCAAACTTATAACACCCCTCTTTTTGCATCAGGGGTTAAAAATTACTAGTACTGAAAAAAATCCATTTTTATTAGAAAAGTTATCATTACAGTCTATCAAATAAGAGTAGAAAATATAGGAGGGCGCCACTGTCATTCAAATGGCAATACTAAAAATATAATCATGGTGTTAATCTAAAGCTGTGTAACCTACATTTTAATTAAAAATTAAAAGTGAAAAAATACATTTTTTCATTCCACTGATCTCAAATTAGAATTGCATATAGGCAGGGGCGGCCCTAGCTAAATTATTAGGTGGTGCGAAATCTCTTGGTTGCGCCCCCCCCCCCCCCCCCCTCCTAACAAAAAATAGAGTTCTTTCTATGCAGTTATGCAACTTCAATTGAAGTACCTAGTAGGACAGATGAGAAATAATATCAGAAAAAAAAATTACAAAACAAAAAATGCAATAAAAAGTATAATAATTAATAATAATATCGTATTCTTCTACAACTTAATAATCAACTTACTTTTTCTACTCATCAATATGTAGGTACGATTGTTATTTTTGAAGTCGGTGTCAGCCAAGGTAGATTTGTAACTACATACATAGTCATAGGTGAGATCTGCTTGTGTCGCACGCGCGACTAGACGAGGCGAGAGGCGAGAGCGAGGCCACGTCGGGAGGGGAGCTGTCAAGTGAACATGCCGGGCCGGGTACCTTGGCTGACACCGACTCCAAAAATAACAATCGTACCTACATATTGAGGAGTAGAAAAAGTTTCTTGATTATTAAGTTGTAGAAGAATACGAAATTATTTTTTAACTTTTTATTGCATTTTTTACAGTTGTTTTTTTTGTTTTGTTAAAATTTTTTGATTTTTAGTGAACCTGAAGTACCTACTTTAGCTGATTTGTCTGAATATGAGTAGACCTACTAAACGTGCTGCTCATATGAGACAGACATTACTTGACCATAACGAAGTTACGGTAGGCAGTAGCGTAGCTTGCATGGGTGGCACCCGGGGAGGAAAACGTGGTGACACCCCCTCCCCCCCTCCCCCATTAAAGTTTACTTTGAGAAATTCAAAATAGAAATTTCGATTACCTAAAATATAAAAACATTACTAGCTAAGGGTCAAATGTGTAAACAAAAATTTCTTAATCCTCAAAATTAAAACACATTTAAAAACACTAACAGAATAACAACTTTTTCACGTCAATCAATAGATAACCATTCACTTCACGAGTTTACGTCAATCACAATTAACGAACAAAATTGGAATGACACAAGGAATATTTCAAGGAAATCCCCGATCGAATTATGGAACGAAAATAAGGAAAAACATTTTTTCGGGAATCCCCGACCAACCGAGCCATAGAGCTAAATAAAAGTCAGTGTTCACGAGTAAAATATTTTGTAAGGCAATTTTGCACTTTCATAAGTTTTTACTCCACGTTCGAGTGTCACCCCCCCCCCCCTCGGGTACACCCGGGGCGATCCACCTCCCCCCCCCCGCCGCTCCTTTCTACACCACTGACGGTAGGTGACTCAAAGATCCGGATAGCCTATAAAAGATTCGGCCGAGTATCGTTAATTTGCTCCTAAGAATTGACTAGTTCCGTTACTTTGTCATGGATCCCATAATCAGAACCTAAGCAAACTCTCATCAAACTACCCTTGAAGTACATCCTTTCCAATAAAAAAAAGAATCATCAAAATCGGTTGGGGTGATATTGAGTTATTCGTCCATTTGTCGCGCACATACTTAATGCAAATTTAAGACTTGTATGGTTTTCTCATGGATGCCATTGTCAGAACTGAACCAAATTGAAATGGAACCACACGAAAAGCACTAGCTTTCAAATAATAAAAGAATCATCAATATCGGTTCACCCAGTCTAAAGTTCTGAGGTAACAAACATAAAAAAAATATAGTCGAATTGAGAAACTCCTCCTTTTTGAAGTCGTTTAAGTGTTTAAGTCGTTTAATATGTTTGATAACATTTATTTAATTAAATCTGCGAAATCAATAAAAACACTAGAACACAACTTTTCTTGGTTTTGCCCTTGCGATTTTTTTGTTAAATCAGAATAATTTAACCCTTGGCCAATATCATTCTCAATTGATAAAATTGCAAGATCTGATACTCTTTCTTGACACATAGCCGAACGTAAGCACGTTTTAATTTACTAAAGCTTCGTACTCCTTTAGCGACATTTACAGCGATGGTCAGCAAAATCCGAAGCGCTGTTCATACATTTGGGAATCAACCAATCATTTTTTTATAAGTTGAAGAACTTTTAGTTGCTCTGCTGAGGCAAGATATTTTAGTTATAGGTTTAGGATCAAAAGTTCTTCAACCAATTCGCAACTAAAGATATCAAATTTTTCCGTCGGTTAAAATGATTTGCAAATCTGCACAGGCTTTTTCTAATGAAGACTTATCAGGAATTATTTTGATGTTATACAAAAAAGACCATGTATCATTGAATTTAGATAATTGTCCAAACCAAGTGACCAATGCATTTTCAATTGTATCTACTCGTATCATAGGTAAAAGACATTAATTTTAAACAGTTCTTCGGGATTTGTTGGTGTCTCATCTGCAGCTTCATATTCAAATAATCGCTTCTTTCTTCGGGATCGGACTGGCTTAAGCGTAGAATCTATCGCAGCCTGGGAAGTTATTTCCTTAGCTGTTATTTGAGCAGACGAATAAGTCTGGTACTGCTTCACAAATTTCGAGCAGTTTTTCAGCAATTGCGATGCGTTTGCTAAGTCCATGATTGTTTTGATTGTCCCCATTATGCTGAAAATTCTTTCAGCGACAGCATTATTGTATTTTTTTTCTTAATTAATTACGATTAGGCTTATTTAAATAACTTGTCTCTGAAGTAGCCAAATAGGAGACCAGACGCCTTTTAGATTTTTTCGTCGCCGATTCTCGTCGTGAGTAGCCTAAATGGCGAAAAATCGCCTACATTGGCAACACTGCTTGCTCCCCGCACCGACCACACGATTTAAGCGCACGATCGATAGATAGTCGATCAGTGGTCGGGTGTTTTCGGCGCCCCCCTTACGACGGCGCCGTGTGCGGTCGCACCGCTCGCACCGCCCTAGGGCCGCCCCTGCATATAGGTATATTATTATTATATCTTTACAATTTTATGTTAACATAATGAAGAATAACGATATTGTAATAAAATATAAAGCACACTTTAAAATTGCTCACGTTTATTTAATATTAGCTTAAGTACCTACTAGCATTGTCCAGGCTTTAGATCATGTCTCTAATTTTAGATCTGAATATATTTAACTCATTCGGTTCTAAAAGTAGTGTAACTAAACTTACCATTAATGATTCTTCCTTTCTACCTACGGTTAAATTCAAATTTATGTTAAATTAAATGGAAGCCAATCACTTTGTAGAACACAATTTAATCAAATTATATCATTAAGTAGGTTCCTACCTTAACAACAGTGACTACTCGATTTCATTTTATTTTTTTAGGAACAAAAAAAATTATTTTTAAATGTGTATACGGTGTTCTGCATTTTTAGTGTGATTGCACTTTAAAAGAATATTTGACAGGTAAATTGGTGTTGCCAGCCTACAAATTTTGTAGTTCAATTTTTCTATATTTTCTACTCTTATTTGACAGACTCTACCTCATGTTAACATTTTTTAATTTTACTGGTATGATGTAATATTCAGTATGAATTCAAATGTACAGGTAACAGTTCTATATGTTATTGTGTAACGAGTGCACTGTACTGCACATTTAAAAAAATTACCTAGATGATTAAAAACCAGTTCCTTCCAACTGTTATAAAAAGACATGCTGCAATCAAATTAATATTCCATAAGCCGAACAAATGAAGCGGATCAACCTTCTTCAGTTGCAATCCCAATAGAGGCAACAATAATGAGCCTTTTGCATGATTCATTTTTAGTGGTGTATTGATTATTCATGTCGCTTCAGCTTCTTTCAATAGATGTTGATCGCTTAGTTAGTAATGTTGGCTAAAGAAGGAGGTAGCGCAACACGGCATAACACCTAAAAATAAATAGCGATAATACTTTTGGCCGTGAAAATCTAAAATCATATCAGCTAACTAACTAACTAACCATCACGCCGTTTCGCCGCAGGGGTAGGCAGAGAGGACGGACCGCCGAACAACTTGGTCTTGGCACACAGTCTTTGCCTCACTCACATTCACATAATATTGTCTCATACATATTCTTCTATTATTTTGACTTGACATGGCCCGACTCAAGTATCGGGCGTCCCCGACTTTTTCTTCCATTCACATTTGCGTCATATATTTTTCTCACACTATTTTCTTCTTTCATTCGCTCTACATGCCCAAACCATCTGAGGGTCCCTTTCTTAATCTTACTCATTATGCTTACATTAGCCTTACATTCTTTGCGGATATCCACATTTCTCACACGATCATACATGGTTTTACCACACATTCGCCTCAGGGATCTCATTTCAACAACATTCAGTTTACTTTCATCCTTCCTCCGCCAGTGCTATGCCTCACTGCCGTAGGTACCAGGACTCCATTGTGGGCTGTTAGCTTCGATTCTTTTGACAAGTTTTTTATTAGCGCCAATGGCATTCAGTTCTCCATTAATGGAGTTACCTGCATTTACCCTTCTTTCATTATCTTATCTCTATCAGCCTTCCCATCTTTCATGAACATACTACCCAGGTACACAAACTCATCCACCTGCTCCAAGTATTCATCATTCACAACTACATTGCACACTGTTTTCATACTCTCTCTTTCAAACACCATGACTAGAGACACTGATTCAAAGCTTTAATTTTTAAGAAATGTAGCATTAATTATTGAAAAAATAGCTTTTATAGCTTTAATTTTGCATTTTCAAAGCTTTTATAGCTAAATAGGATAACGTCAAGGAATGGGAGTCGGCAAGAGGGGAAAAACAATTAAATTGGCAAAATCACTTGAAACATGTTTATTTTATTATTGGTTGAAACTCAACATGGCACATGTTTCTACGTAGAGTGTGTCATGTTCGTTCTACGATCTGTCAATACAAGATTATAGCAACTAAAAAATCTTTCTGCGTCAAAACTATTCACAGGGGCCCACACAGTCATCAGAGCTGCCTCAACAAATTCTCGGTGAACAATTTTTACAGTTAAGAGTAGCTGAATTATGTCTATAGTGACTCCATCCCTCACTTGCTCTACAAGCTGTCTTTGAAAATACCTGTTACCTTCCAGGAATTTACTGTCATCAACAGATTTAAACGTTGGAGCAAGCCTACTTTTACTTGCTAAAAGAATAGCGTCTGATCGCTGGACATTCTGACCTACAATTGCAGGATTGAACATTTTACCTGCGTGCTCAAGAAATTGATCAGGTGACAGCCGCTTACGACTATTTACTGTCATTTTGATATTACTATGTTGGTATTCCTCAATATAAGGGCCAGATTCCTAGAACAGAGCGTAACACAGTTCATGGCGATTCAATGGCGCGAATTTTAAAAACACAAAACATAAAACCAGAGTTGAGTTTTGTTGTAAAAAATCGCTGCTATTTCGCGTTTTAACGTTTTTATCGCAAAAAACACCATTTATCGCTTTAATTCGCGAATATATGGTTAATGCGATGAATCAGTGTCTCTAACTATGACTTTAGTCCTACAGCCGTTATTTTATTAAGTGGATTTGAAATCCTACGTTTTCTGGTTTACAGAAACTACTCCCACTTTAACCTGAGAGTCTTATGTGTTATATTTACACACATGACTACTACACATGACTACTACACATGTCTTATGTGTTATATTTACACACATGATTACACGTCTTCCTAAATGTCAAACTGACAAACTACAATCAGTTTTCAACGCCGCAGCACGACTTATCACTGGGGTACCCAAATTTTCGCACATTTCGGAACACCTCCGAAATCTTCACTGGCTGAAGTGTCCTGAAAGAATCCAATACAAGTTATGCTGGATGGTGTTTAAATCTATCAATGAAATGGCTCCTCCCTATATCTCTGAACTATGCATTCCGGAAAATATTGGTCTAAGGCAGTCAACTCTTAGATCAGCGACATCTTCTGCAATTGGAAGGTTGAAAGAACCTAAGCGAAATCCGAACACTAAGTTTGGTGATCGTGCATTCGCAGTATCCGGCCCTGAAGCTTGGAATAAACTTCCTATGGAGTTGAGATGTATAACCAACTCAGCGGAATTTAGATCCAAACTGAAAACTCACTTTTTCCGATACTCCTTTCCATAAATTCATCATTCTATTTAAACTCTGCAATTTTTAATAGTTTTTTTTTCTCTCTTTTCTCTTGTTTATAGTTAACTCAATCTGTTTAATGTAATTTGTTAATTGTGATACCTCAATCTGTTTACTGTTGAGGGATGAATCACCTTAATGCAGTAAAGATCGAATATTAAATTTATTAATTTATTTAAAATATCTATATCTTCCCGTAAATCCAGTTAACCTTCATTATACTTTTTGCACCCGTGTTCTCGAATTGTAATATTATGTAAAAACTTCCTACTTCTTCTGGCGCTAATCTTAATTGTAAATATGTGTGTTAATAAGTCACCAGTTTTAGGTTAGAATCTATATTTCTTAGTCATAAGTCACTAGCTATAAGTCTTAGATGTAAGTCAGTAGTTATAAATGTAAATCTTAGTTGTAAGCCAGTAATATAAGTAGCTATAAGTCTTAGATGTAAGTCACTAGTTGTAATTGTAAATCTTAGTTATAAGCCAGTAATATTAATTATTTTATATATTTATTTGTACAGCGCCCTTGAGGTGATTTTCCACGAAAACGGCGCTATATAAATTAGCCAATTATTATTATTATTATTTTTATGACATTTTCCTGAATTCTGAATAATATTAATTCTGAATTTGGAATAAAATGAGATCGTCAAAAATGACAAAAAAATATAGGTACCAATGGCTGAGTTGGTTAAGGTGCTGTGTTCTGGTAAGTTAAGAAATCCGTTTGCGACCGTTGCCTTTTTTATATTTCTGTCTTGTTTCATGTTTTGTTTAGATTTCTTAGTGTGATCTTCTTCTTCAAATTTATAATTATTTTCCCCCAGAGGAGCTGACTTGTTGGCTTTCGGGAGAGGCCCACTCGGAGCTGCTGGCCGAAGGGGGTGTGGAGGAAAAGCTGGACCGCCGCGCCCTGTCCTTCCTGCAGACGCGCTGTGGTCTACTGCTGGCCTGTCTGCAGAGGGACGCCAAGGCCAGGGACGCACCACCCGAGGATGCCAGCCAGCCCAACAGGTTACCTTATTCACAATATCCAAAACTAAAAGTTGGTGTTAGACCAACTGTTGACGCAACTATGTATACCTACCTATATACCTTGTTCCATTTATCTACCCATCCTTTGCTTACCACAATTACCTGTCCCTACTGACAATATTACCTACTGTACAACAAAAATCAATATGTCACCAGTCTGTTAAAAGAAGCTGTGCCACGAACATCATTATTCTCTCAGTTTATATAACATCGACCAGTTTATGGAAGCTTGTGCAGTGAGTGATTTAGTGCTCCCTCAAATCCATAACATTGAGCAGAACATCAACCATAAGGGGTAAGTCAGTTTCCTTCTCTCATTCATCTGTTTACCATTCCCCATAGTTGTGTCAAAGAATTCACAAGCATAACTTTTTTTTTGTTTTTAAATATATTGATACAGTCCACTCCACGTGTCGCATTTGCGATACCATTATTTGGTCCATTACGAGCCTGGATTAAACTAGAAAACATTAAATTCATTACATTCTATAATTATTGTCGCCGTATACATTGGCTGTTTTCTGTGTTAAATACATAATATTTCACTAAACAAGAATTAATTTAAGATGGCAGATAAGAAGATTGCCGTATTGAAAACTCGAAGGGATCGTTTTTTAGCTAGGATACAAATAACGCATCAATTAATACCTTTTATAAACATGGATGAAAAAAAAAGGGAAACGTTTTTAAGCCGGTATGAAAAAGTTTTCGAATGGCTCGGAGAGGTAGAGTCATTACATAATGATATGGAAAATTTATTAATTGAAGCGGACAAGGCAAGTGATTGTAAGGAGATAGCAACAATCTCTGAACAATTAGATGTAATGGTCTTTGAAATTTCATCTGCAAAAAGACAGCAAAATTCAAACATTAAGTCAGAACCAATTTCTGCAAATAGTATTGGCAACTTAAAATTACCCGCGATTCAAATAACACCATTTGATTCCAATGTAAAAAATTGGCATACCTTCCATGCATTGTTCGAAAATCTAGTACATAATAATAATATGTATACAGATATAGAGAAATTTCATCATTTGATTTCGTTACTGAAGGGAACTGCATTGAATTTAGTTAAATCGTTACCATTAATTGCTGAGAATTACCCAATAGCTTGGAATATTCTGCTGCAAAAGTATGAAGATAGTAGATTATTATTTACTTTTTATGTAGACGAAATGATGAATTTTAAACCATTACCTAATGAATCGATAAATGGATTAACACATATCTTAAACACTTTTCAAGAAAATTTATCTGCTTTGAATGCAATGAAACATGAAAATATATTTAGTAAGTTTGTTGCCCACATAATCTTACGATGTTTGGATCAAGACACCAGACGACAATTCGAAACGTCACTTACAAGAACACAATTACCGGAAACATCTCAATTATTTGAATTTTTACACAATCAGATTAGAATTCTCGAAGCGTCTAACCCACTTACTGCAAACATACCTAAACCAAAGACGGCGGTTGCACGAAAATCCTTATTGGCGGCGAATTCTAGCTCTGAATTGTGCGCTATATGTAAGGAAACTCACTCAATTTATAAATGTGAAAAATTTCTTGAAATGTCTCCCCTTGAAAGGAAAAATCGCATAAAACATTTAAATCGATGTTTTAATTGTTTAAAGTTTCATCGATTTGGAGATTGTCAATCACAATCTAGTTGTAAAATTTGTAACAAGCGGCACCATTCTATGTTGCATTTTGAAACACCCTCTACGGGTGAAAAAGTGACCACGTCATTGACTGCCGTCACAAAGTCAAACGAAAATGTGAGCAACGCACCAAATGTGCTCTTGGGTACAGCGATTGTTCACATGCAAAACAAATTTGGCGCCTACGTTCCTGTACGTATCATCGTAGATAATGGAAGTCAAGTCTCCATTATCACGCAGAGCTGTGCCAAGAGGCTAGGCTTATCTATAAGGAAATACAAGACTCCGTTAAATGGATTAGGACATACAGCTGTTAACTCATGCACAGGTATAACCTCATGTGTTATCAAACCTGTCAAACAGCGAGCACCTATGTTATCTGCGACACCCATAGTAATTCCGGAAATTACTTCATGGATGCCATCTGTCACACTAGATAAAGATGTTAAATCGCGATTTCTCAATTTATCGTTAGCAGATCCAAATTTTGATCAGCCGGGTAAAATAGATTTTCTACTCGGCGCCGATTTATATCCCAACATTTTGGATGATCAATCACATATCGTTCGTGGAAACCCTAGTGCTTTAAATACAGTCTTTGGATATATTATTCTTGGGAAGGTTGGATGTCAATCGATCGATTCATCGCCAACGTCACTTTTGACACTGTCCGACATGTCATTAAATGATACAATGAAAAATTTCTGGGAAATTGAAGAGGCTCCCGTCGTTTCTGATTTAAACCCCGACAACACCAAGGCGGAAGAAATGTTTCAGAAGGAGCATTACAGACAGACGGATGGGAGATATGTGGTTCCGATTCTGTTAAAATCGGACTGTCCTCCACCGCAAAATACTTACAACTTGGCCGAATCGCGAATGCGCAAGCTGGAAAAGCGTTTTGATAGGGATGCGACGTTGGCGACTAGTTATAGGGATTTTCTTCATGAATATGAAAGTCTTAGTCACATGAAACGCGTAGCACCCAACTCTGGGGCAAATTATCTTCCCCATCATGCGGTAATCAATGGAAAAGGTAAAATTCGCGTTGTCTTTGATGGGTCTGCGAAGGCCTCTGATATGTCATTAAATGACATGCTATATAGCGGTCCAAAACTACAAACAGAAATACCATACATGATATTAAATTTTAGATTTCATAAATTTGTATTTACTGCTGACATTTGTAAAATGTACCGACAAATTTTAATTATTCCCAATCATCGTAAATATCAGCACATCCTTTGGCGCGACTCCCCAAGTGAACCAATGAAAGATTACGAACTTCAAACCATAACCTACGGTTTAACGTCCTCCCCATTTTTAGCCATTTCGACCTTACGTCAATTGGCTAGGGATGAGAGGGAAAGCTATCCTGCCGCTTCAAGGGCGCTGTTAGAGAATTTTTATGTTGATGACTTGGCGACTGGGGCAGATTCCATTGAATCTGCTCGACACCTCAAGGAAGAAATTGTAGCCGTTTTAAAATCAGCCAAACTGGAGCTCAGCAAGTGGGCAAGCAATTGTTCAGAATTACTCGAGCATGATTCTGAATGTCAACAACAACAGTTGAATTTTAACAAAACTCAATCGAATGTTAAAATATTAGGTGTTTTTTGGAATCCCGAAGAGGATTATTTTTCTTATCACATTTCGATACCCAATTCGGCAGTATGTTCGAAGCGGAATATATTATCAACCCTTGCTCGGATATACGATCCGCTAGGGTGGTTGTCTCCTGTGATCTTCACTGCAAAACGGATTATCCAAGAACTTTGGAAATTGAACGTGGACTGGGACACTGAAGTACCACTCCACATCATGTCCACGTGGAACAACTTTGTGGAACAACTTCCATTGCTACAACAGTTACGAATTCCACGATATTACCATACGAATCTAGATAGTCATTGTATCCTCGTAGGATTTTGCGATGCATCACAACTGGGTTATGCAGCCGTGACATATTTAGTTGTTCAAAACCATAATTCTAGCCACTTGCTGATGGCCAAATCCAAGGTTGCACCTTTAAAGTCATTAACAATCCCGAGATTAGAGTTGTGTGCAGCCGTGCTGCTTTCAAAACTTGTAAAATATATATTGTCGTCAGTACATTTTGCCGCGCAAATTGAAAAGGTTATCCTCTTCACTGACTCGACAATTGTCTTATCTTGGCTTCAAACGCCACCACATTTATTAAAAACTTTCGTCGCAAACCGTGTTGTTCAGATCCTTGATAACACGCCAAAAGCAATTTGGAAGCATGTTATTTCAGAGGATAACAGTGCTGATTATGGGTCCCGAGGTACCCTTCCTGCTCATTTTGTAGAACATCTATCATGGCTTTCGGGTCCACCGTGGCTCCGTAATCCAGTTGAGGATTGGCCTTCGGCGAGACTACCATTTATTCCAGCAAGCGAATTGCCAGAAATTCAACCCCCTAAACCTACAGTTTTTAATGTCGAATTAAAATCATCTTCCATCATAGCGAAGTATTCTTCATTATCAAAATTAAAGAAAGTCATTGCATGGATCCTTAGGTTCAAAACAAATTGTCTTTCTAATGTTTCCAAAATGGCGAAACAGAGCATCAATCATGCGGCACTCACTCTTCAAGAACTGGACAACGCATTCATGAAGATTATAAAACTCGAACAGCAGGCTTATTTTCACAACGATATTATTCTGTTAAGCTCTGACAAAATGTGTTCTTCCGGCCTTCAAAAACTGAAACCTTTTATTGACCCTCACGGTATCCTGAGGGTGGGCGGTCGGCTAACAAATTCTGCACTCCCATCCGATAGTAAGCATCCCATTTTACTTCCTAAGTCTAGTCATTTGACCGGGTTGTTAATTGATTACTATCACCGTGCTTATCTTCACGTCGGACCGCGTACTCTCCAATTTCTTATTCAACGCAAATACTGGATTATGTCCGGTCGTACCGTCATTCGATCTCAGTTATCAAAATGTGTCACATGCCACAAGTTTCGGGCCACTGCACATTCACCTATGATGGCGGATCTGCCGTCCTCTCGTGTTCAACCTAGTCGTCCCTTTTCTCGTGTAGGGGTCGATTTTGGTGGACCTTTTATGCTGAAAGATCATAAACGTCGCGGAGCAAAAACCACTAAGGCTTATTTATGTCTTTTTGTCTGCATGGCCACCAAAGCCTTGCACCTTGAGGTCGTGTCAGACCTCTCCACGGATGCCTTTATCGCATCCCTAACCCGATTCATAAATCGACGGGGTTTGTGTTCCGAAGTCTTCAGTGACCGGGGCACAAATTTTGTAGGAACAAAGCGATACCTAACTGGAGTATTTAAATATTTCTATTCTTCACCACAACGTGAAGTGATTTCAGACTATCTTGCCCAAAAGGAAATCCTGTGGACATTTAATCCTCCCGCCAGTCCACACTTTGGCGGACTGTGGGAATCCGGAATTAAATCCGTCAAGCATCATTTGGTTCGAGTAGTGGGTGATACTTCCCTAACATTTGAGGAGTTTGCCACACTTCTTACTACCATTGAAGCTATTCTAAATTCACGCCCCCTTTGCCCCTTGTCGGTTGATCCAGACAACGTCGACGCCCTTACACCCGGCCATTTTCTGGTAGGAGGATTCCTCTTAGGACTTCCTGAATATGACCTGTCCGCTACTGGATCAAACCGTTTAAGTCGTTGGCAACACATACAAAAGATGTCTCAACACTTTTGGCAACGCTGGAATGTGGAGTATCTTAATACTCTACAACAACGTGCAAAATGGTTGAGAGACAGACCCAATTTAGAGATCGGTCAACTCGTGCTAGTAAAGGATGAACGTCTTCCCCCCATGCGCTGGGCTTTAGGGCGAATTGTTGCCGTCCATCCGGGTAAAGATAATATTGTTCGCGTTGCAACTATTAAAACCACTAAAGGTATATTTGTACGCCCAGCGGTTAAGCTTTGTCCTTTGCCTATAGAATAAGTCATCTGGTAATTCAATACTCAGCATTTTTTTTATCATAGAGCTATCTATTACTTATATTTTATGTTTTTTGTTTTCCTTTTGTTTCCTTTGATAAATACACAGAAGACAGCTGGTGTGCTTACGTCTCACAATATATATATATTTTTTTTAATAATTTTCCTTATAATTTTTGATTAATAACATAGTATTCAAGCTACTTTATTATTATTGTTATTTTTATTTTTTTTATTGTTAATTTTGTTCCAAAATTAGGTGGGCGGAAAATGTTGACGCAACTATGTATACCTACCTATATACCTTGTTCCATTTATCTACCCATCCTTTGCTTACCACAATTACCTGTCCCTACTGACAATATTACCTACTGTACAACAAAAATCAATATGTCACCAGTCTGTTAAAAGAAGCTGTGCCACGAACATCATTATTCTCTCAGTTTATATAACATCGACCAGTTTATGGAAGCTTGTGCAGTGAGTGATTTAGTGCTCCCTCAAATCCATAACATTGAGCAGAACATCAACCATAAGGGGTAAGTCAGTTTCCTTCTCTCATTCATCTGTTTACCATTCCCCATAGTTGTGTCAAAGAATTCACAAGCATAACTTTTTTTTTGTTTTTAAATATATTGATACAGTCCACTCCACGTGTCGCATTTGCGATACCACCAACAATCATAATAAAGAATACTTTGATATCCCTGTCAAAACGTAAGATTCCTGAGAAACTGTCCAAAGAAACAAAGCTTGCAGTCCACAATGGAGTGCTGGTAACTACACTGATGTATGGCAGTGAAGCATGGAACTGGCAGAGGAATGATGAAAGTAGAATGCTGGAGAAATGTGATCCCTGAGGCATATCGTAAAACCATGTATGCAAGGCTCAGATTGCGTTGGGCCATGTTAAGAGTCAGAATAATAAAAGAGTATGTACAAAGGAAAAAGTGTGTGGCAAGACCGTATTGTTTGGCGGTATCTGCCTACCCCTGCAAAATGTTGTGATGTTTACTAAATATAGTTAGAATAGCTTGAAATGACTTTAGTTATGTCTAGTAACTTGATGTGAATAGTCGATTACATGACAATTGATCTCCCAACAGTTGGCCCCCCCCGGCATACTTATATACAATATGTAGTAAGTGGAGGAAAAATAAGTATATCTGCTTACACAAAATGTAATATTTTACCTAATAACCTAATAACATTTTTAATTTTTTTTTAATAGTTTATAGTTGTTTATGTAATATGGCAGACTGGGATTGCACTACCCTCCCAGTCCTGCTGGAATAAAAACTTATATATAAGAGAAGAAGAGAAATATAAAAGAAGGGGCGTGCAGAGATGGTGTACCGCCAAATAACCAAAGTATAAAATATATTTTCATTCGAGTGCATCAAGGTTAAAACTACTTATCTGTATGTATATAAGCGTATAAGTACAAAAAATCGACACTCTTAACCTGTCAAGGGCCAGGGTTTTTTACCTTACCTTTTTTAAATTACCTTAAGAACAAGAATGGAGGAAGCTATTTTAAGCTTTATTTTATGTTATATATTAATGGAATAAAATTTAAAATCGCATCCAAATTATTTGAATTAATATTCTTTTTTGAAATTTGATACTCGCGCGCCGGCGCGGCAACGGCACTCGAGAAGTTAATAAATTCGTTTGTTATCCAAACCAACTTATTATTAAGAGGGCATTACCAGAGAAAACCAGAAATATGTCATTTTCAAATCAGATTTTAGACGAATTGACTCTTTTCCACAAAAAATTATAAATGCATTTCGAAAGATTGTTCTTTTATCTAGCATTCGCATGTAATAAATTTTGAGAAAAATGTTTAACTTTTAGTATAATAAGGTTATTCCATAGGTCGTTTGTAGATTTGTTAAATTTTCAAAAAAGATTTTGTATTATACCACACCCATTTCAAATAATATAATCATTCAGTAAAATAAATCAATACATTATCTAGCAAACGCATATTTCAGAATTTTAATTTTAGTTTTAATAAAATCATTAAAATATGTACGTACATGTGTTTCTTGACGAAAATTGGTCCATTTGTGTATTTATTTGCGCACTTACAAACTAATATATTTCAGATTTTTTTAACATTCTTATTAAATTTAGACATTATTGAAAAATGATAAATACTTATAATCAAAAAATAATTACAAAAAGTACATTATTTTAATAGTTTTATCATCACGCCTTTCAGCATTTTTGGATAAAGGTATAAGTTAAAGCTAACTTGGGTTGAAATAAATTCGATATTGAGTTTTAATTTAAAAAAGCTGGTAAGGAGAATAATTAATCTTTCTCATTGTAACTGCCCTGCACGATCGTAAGAACAACTTTCGACGAAATGTGGATTTTCGTCCGCTGGCTGGTTAAACGCTCTTAAAGACATTTTGAAGTCAATTTTGGGTTTGAAATTGGTAAATATGCACAAAAAATTATAATTTTATAATACGTAATAATATTTTCGGGGGCCAACTGTCGGGGGATCAACTGTCACCGAATAGTCTGGTACTTTCTAACCTTTGTCATCCCTCTAATACTTCCTCTTATCTATTCTTATATTATATTATAGTCTTCTTATGCTTTGTTCACCCGATAACACTAGGTATAAAATATACTAAAATGGTCCACTTTTTCTTTATTCTAGGACATTGGTGAGAAAGCTGAAAGAGTGCGAGATGAAGATTCTGCAGAGTGCTATTGACTTTATAAAGCAGAAGTTATGACAACCTCCGTAAAGAAGCCAAGGGAAATGTTTAACATTTTCTCTTCTACAACCATGTTTTACATTTCTGTGTTATTTATTTTTTACTAAAGTCTTATTATAATGTTGTTGTAATGGTACTTAAAGATATATTTTTACGCTAAAGACTTTTAAATGCTTTTATGTAAGTACGAGGGTTGTCCAAGAATTAAAGACCATTCTAATTTGAAAAGTCAGAAAAAAATTATATTTACAAAAAAATCCCTACAATTTCTCAACATAGTCCCCGTTACGATCAATGCACTTGGTGACCCGTGGCACTAAATCCTTGATTCCCTTATTGTAAAATTCCGCCGCCAAAGATGCTATCACCTCTCTGGTGATAGCATCTTTGGCGGGTTTTCTGGCCAAATGTTGCTTCAGGTGAAGAAAAAGATGCAAATCATGTCATTGACTAGTCTCCTTCAACGGAAACAATCTTCCGAACAGGACCTCCATCGATATCCTTGGTGTAACTCTTAAGTGACCAGCTCAGGTAAGGGAGCTACATCGAAACCAGAGTTAAGTTAGCCTCTCAGAAACTAGGCGTACTGTACAGGGCCTGCAGATACTTTAATAGTACAAAACTGCTAACCCTGTACAAATCGTAAGTGTGCCCCACGGTTGAATTTGGCAGCCACCTTGGTCTGGAGCTCCAAAATACCTAAAAAAAACCCTTGACTCTGTGCAGAAACGGGCGGTCCATTTGATAGATTCTCCCATCTTAACAGGCGGATTGCAATCTTTAGAGCATAGGCGTCAGGTGGGAATGCTGTTCTTGTTCTATTGGTATTACAATGGAAGATGCTCCGAGGAACTAGCATTGATCCCCTCGGCACTGGTGCATAGTCGGGAAACACGCCAAACACACGCCCAAAATTTGTACATGATTGACATTAGTCACATGAGAACGGGTCGTTTCTACGACTAGTTCTTGAGTTCAACAGCTCGGCGGTGGAACGATTTGCCAGCATCTTGTTTCCTCCCTCCTACAACTGTTCACTCCCTCCTTTCCTCAAAAAGACCCTCCATACAGCATCTTCAAAGATGACATAGGTCCTGGGGGAAATTATTTTCCTCAGGGCCTCCTGTGTGTAGTTATGTAAAAAAAAATAAAAAAATTGATTGCCATTTCGAGTATGATTTTGCATAAGCCATTTTTCCCTCAAAATGATTTGTGGGTAGACTTACTGACGTCTGGGATCAAAATTGCCAGCTTCCGAACTTCAACAGGGCGGATTCCCTCTTAGTTGAGAAAGCGAATAATTGAGCGCACCTCGCAGGCGGCGGGATTCGACAGAGGAGCTTCCATCTCAAACAGACGCAAAAATCGCACTGAAGCAGCTACCAAGCCGGATCACCGCTTGTTTTTTTTAGATTAAAGTCTGAGCTACTCACTAGTGTCGCCAGGTTTTAAGAAATAATGTCCACTTTGCCGAAAATGAGGAAAGGTCTTTAATTCTTGGACAACCCTCGTAATTATGTTTTGTGAGTGACTGATATATTTATGTAAAAATTGATGGTGATGCCTGCCCTGGTGGTGTATTTTTGTCTTATTACAGTGTGGTTTGGTTACAAATGTTTGGTCTGTAATTCAGATTTTTTCAAATAAATTATTATATAATATGTATTAACATAGTTTGTGGCTTTACTAAAGTTCCTTGTTCTAAGAATGACTTATAGAAATTAAATCAATAATTTATCACATTATGTATGTGTATTTTATTCCTCATCAATCATCACATAATTGATTTAAAACATTAAAACACATAAAAGTGTTGAGGTACGTAGTGTAAATAATAAATGCAGTTTTCAAATTTCTTTATTTTCTCTGTTTAATATCATGTTGTATAAAAATAATCATAAATTCTTAAAATTAATCCATTTTTAAAATAAAGCGTACAAAACATAATTTAATATTTGCTAATGAAGGGTGGCTTCAAGTTAACTAAATCAACTAGCAATGTGGAATGCAATACATATATAGTATACTCATTAGCATAGAATGCAGAATATAATACTAGAAGTATCTTCCATACAAATTTAAATGAAAACAAATGTTTCATTTAGTCTAACCACCCAGCGTTCTGTCTCACTTGCACTCGCCGGAAATCGTAGATCTCCATCCCATTTGATTTTCGAAAACACACGGCCCAATTTGAGCCCAATTTAGGCCTACATTTGGGTCACTTATTCTATGCTCGTTAGCGTGTGTCTCTACTACATAAAATGAAAAGCAGGTTTGCCTTTAACTTTAAGTGTCCACCCTTAGATTGCATTATTGTGAAGATTGCATTTTGGCTAAATTACTTCATATTTACAACTAAAACTAACTACCTTTGTTTCAATAATCACAGATTTCAAAGCTCCTATCGATATGCTCTTCAAGTACTTATGAATTAAATATTAATATAATTAAAAGTTGTGCTTGTATAATAAGCCAACGTAGAAAAGATTAAACATATAATTTTTTTTCAAAATGTGAAAATAAGATATATTATCAAAGATATTGGAAATACAAAAGAGATATGTTATGAAGTTCGCGAGACTGTCGGCGGACTACTACGTTATCGGAGTAGTTTGCATATGAAAAGAATTTGTTCATTTTGTTGATTTTTTGAAGGTGTGCATTAGTATTGTTCAACAATGTAGTTTGAATCAAAGACGTTACATACTTTAGACGCGGGGTAGAAATCTGAAAATGGGAAGCCAACAACAAGACAATTGTAGAGTACTCGATTTCTAGTACTTTAGTACTAAACTGCCACGCGTCGAGTAAGGTCGTGTCCTACTAGTAAGTAAATTGCATTAAAAAGCGCCAAAATTCCCTCCTGTGTGATGAGAAAATGTTTCCATTACACGGTAAACAGTAGTAAAAGCGAAGGAATAACATTTCATTTGTAAATACATGCAAATTACTTATTATTATCGATTATAAAAATAATACAATTGCTTTCCGCCCAAAGATTTTATGCGTCATTAGAGAACTCAAGGCCTACTAACTCAAGGTCTGGATGCGCAACAGCCAAATTACAAAGTCTATGCCATGCCGTCGCTAAGTAAAATTTACTTTTTATAATAATAATCTAATGATTCTTTATTTACTTGCCTGCGGTAAAACAACATACAAATCAGCAGAAATAATAAATACAATAACAATCAACGCCATTTGCAAACTATCGTTGTTCATTATAGCTATTTGACACCTCAAAATTCGACTGGTGCCCAGGCCTACTACTTTAGTCGGCCTTGAGACAGTATTTGATGGAACTTTTGAATTTTGAATACGAAAATGCCGCCCGCGTTCTATCTTTTGTTTCGTTCATATGCACATATTCTTTTAAGCGTCTGTCTTTATCATACACGAATAACTTTGAATTAAGAAATTATTGAAAATCGCTGAAAACAAAAGAGTTTTGATTAATTGCCACATTATATCTTGAGTTTGTGAGACTATGGCAAGTCTATTTATATAACGTCATAGGTTTGAATACGGAAAGAATTTGTTCATTTAGTTTAACGTTCATTTAGTTTATTCGTTAATTATTCATTCATTTAGTTTATTCATTAATTGATAAACAATATCGGCGACACCCGGAAGTACAGTCCCACCCAGCAAAAACTGCGGATAGCACATCTCTTATTTTTCAATATCTTTGGATATTTTACATTTTTAGCATCTATCGCTCCAGTAATAAAATAGATTTAACCGCATTATTTAGAGAAATTTTCCTTCCTGAATATTATTTCTAATGATAAGCGAAACTTTGCCATACAACTAAACTTATACAGCCTTACTAATAAACAACTGTCAAACAGTATTTTAGTTGCACATGGAATAAAGTCTACAATTTCTATTTCAAATTATTTCTAATAAAAAATGCCTTTAACTGTGCTGCAAAAGAACTGGCAACATTGCATTTTGGCAGACCGAAGCATGCGTGCACATCCAAATAATGTATTTTCATGATTTGAATCGCACATTACAAATTTCATAATTTCTATTCTAATGACCGATTCACTATTATATTAGAATAATTCAATATGTTTACTATTACTTTTCCCCAGTTTTAATCCAATAATAATGTTATCATGTTGTGAATTTAGTTTCATGTTAGTTAATATTCTTTTTTAATTGACTTTTACCGCATGAATTTAATTACACTTCCATGAATGTGATTTTTTTTAATAACATAAATGCCTTATGCATGTGTAGATAAATACACATTCAAGAAATCAACGTTTATCCTCCCCAACAATAAGTCCAAAATGTTAGATGTTTTGGTTATTCTCTGGGAATTTTTAATTGTATGAACGAGATAAAAAGTGAAGTGACAGTTTTCTTGCAGATTCCCTAACGGGCCATTCAAATATTACGTAAGCAGATTTTTTTGCAATTATTAACCCCCCCTCCCCCTTGTCAGCAAAAGCAAGCAAAGCTCTTACCCCACCCTCCCATGCTTACGTAAACAATTATATATGCATTCAATGTTTTCTGGTTTCTTTATTGATTCATGAGCAGCAGTTATAACTCTAGAGATTTTAAACCATTCAACTTTGGCAAAAGTGGATCAATGGTAAAACAAACATTAACTTACAACACACCAAATCGTCAATCGATTGGTGTCAGAAATTTAGACAAGTAAATAAGCGCACAGTAATTCTCGTACTCGGTTCTAAGCGAGTAAACGTATCCATTATTTTCGGGAATCCCTGGAAATGCGTTTCGTTTTCGAGCATAGTAGGGTCGCCATATATGTTCAAACCAAAATCGATTAAATTTGTAGAAAATCCTACAATATTATTTCAAATTAAAATATGATCTCACTTTTGAAATTAAAATATTCTAATTTATAAATCTCAATGTATATTTTAAATGCAAAAATCTAAAAGGATTTTTTTTGGTATTTGTTTTCACGGCAACTTCAAAAAGAAAAAAATATACAGCACATATAAAATACCTTCGAAATTCGATGAGAAATTGACGGGTTGAAAACCATACCGGTACAAGTGACAAAAATGAGTTAAGTGCGAGAAGTTATAGTAAAGATGGTATTTTTCGTTGTGCCAAAAGGGTATGAACGAGAAAAAATCGCAACGCCATCTATTATTGGTTGGGTTAACTGACACTGTATGTAGTGTCATACAAAATAAAACACAAAATTGTCATTTTCTCTTTTCTTCTGATTTGTTGCTTATACCAATATGGTTTTCAACCCGTCAATTATTATTATTAACAGCTTCTACAATAGATAAACAATCCTCTTCGATTTGTGTAAATTATGTATATCTTTGCATGAACTATTATGGCTGTTATATAGTAGTTGTTATTTTAGATTTTTGTTAGTAAGGGTTTCATATAGACGGTCTTTTATCAATTGAATACAATTTTCACCACGTTTATTAGTAAGGCTGTTAGTAAATACGTTTAGCCTTATCGGCCATTTACGAAAAAGCGGGTTCAGTTTTTCAAGGTGCAGTAAACCTGGAATTTTGTTGCCGTTTGCTAAAAGAATTGTGGCTTTATTGCAATTGCTTTTTTTTGTATTCATTGTCTTTTAACAATGAAATATGAGTTCGCCTCGCTAGTATAAAAAACAGATTATCTCCACACAGTAGGGTCTTTTTAGGGAAAGGAAGGAGTGGTAGTTCTGGGAAGCAAAGAGGTATGAGGGGTGGGTAGGAATCTGGGGGTCAATGTGTCCAGGAGCAACAGACGGATGGGTTGATTTATTCCGGCTGGAGAGGTCTAAGTTAGGTCTCCCTCAACCAGCCTCTCCCGATGGCCCGTCACGCAGCTGGTGGGCAAGCACATCTGCCGCCAAGACCTGAACACACCACTCCCGATAAACCCGGGCACTCTTACTAAGTCACCAAACGTAGCGAAGCCTTATGTTATCTTAATTCTATTATATTATTCTAAAGCTTCAAGAGAAGATAGGTTAGACTGCATGAGACAGACATAAAGGAGGAGATTTATTTAGAGAATGATTGATAAAATATACTTATTTTAGAATGACATAATATCGGAAAGTGCCCTATTAAATAAAAATCCTCACATCATGTCTGAATCCGTTCCGATGAAATATAAATATATCTGGATAAAATATATTTTTATAAAATTATCTTATCCTATTTTAATATTAACAGCAACATAATTATTTAGAAGTATTATTAATTATAATTGTAGATTGTATTAATAAGTAATACAGAGCCCTCCAAATGCGGCAAAATTGATCCACTTTCATTGTTCAATAAATTCATTTTTACTGTCTGCCCAATTTATAAATTGACCTTCATTTTACAGAATGAAATGTTAGGTCATAATAGTATCATCTCATGTTATAAAGAGTTAGTTGTTTCCTCTAAAATAATTACATAAAATATATCAATCGTCCAGTTGATTAGGCAGACATCTCCAAATAATAAGTTTTGAGATAATGAGGAAAGCAATATTCAAATGGTCACCATAAATCAAATATTATTTGAACGTGTCTGTGTTTTACATATTAAATATGTTATAAAATAACACCGGAAAGCATAACGGTCCGATACATTAGTAACATTTTGAAATTTCTTACTAGTATTTAACCCAGAAAACATAATTTTTTTGTTTTTCTTCAAGTTTTTCTGCATTATAATTGATTTGTTTGTGTTTTTGAGTAATCTGAGTATTGTATCAGAAGGAGGGTACACTTTTACATATAACTGCATACTGAACTCAAATTTCGAATTTCAGAGATTTATTTATTTAACGCCCTTTTTCGGGGCTTTTACATATGAATAGTAACAAATATACAGTATTTATTGTACATAACTGAACTGCCTCAGTAACAATATTTTATATTTGTTTAAAGATAAATTGAAGATGTCCACTGACTTGGTATAATTTTTTCCCTCCTGTCTGACTAATCAACTGAACGATTGATATGTACGCAGAAGGATCCTAGCCATTTTGTATATGGCGTCACGAAAAGTTGCCAGATTCAATATATTTTATTTTAATAAGAAGATATTGATTTTTTATTTATTTAAGAAATAGGGTGATAAATAATGCAATGAACAAATAATCATTCTCTTTTCAGATGAATGTTGAGATGGCAGGCATGTAGATTGAAGATTTATAGTTAGTTTTCAGATTGGTAAGGCAGTCCAATATGGGTAATCGGTATAGATTAACATTAGTAATTAGTTCAATCGGTTTTTGCCAGGTTCTATGACTGGTTTCTCTTTAGTGTGTAATTCTGTCCGGGATCAACTTATAATGAATTTACACAAAACGGCTGCTATGAGACGAGGTGTGATTCGCTTGTCTACTTGATCCTGCCCTTGTGCTGCACATAGGACTCGAACATCTCCTCTCCTCCGGAGAAGGCGGTGGCGCGTCGCAGCCTGCGCCATGCGGCCGCCAGTGCGCCACCCAGCAGTGCCAGCACCACGCAGCCCGTGGCCACGATGGTCGTGAACATGGACGAGCGCATGCACGTCTGGTTGGGGTCGGGAGTTGCTGTGATTTCAAACACATAAATTTTAGTCAGTCTTCTCCATTGACCAAATTTACTAGAAACAAGTCATTGTAAACTGTAACCCTTGACAAAACCTGGTCAAACAAGTCATTGTAAACCCTTGATCAAACTTACTACAAACATGTCATGGTAAACTGTAACCCTTGATCAAACTTACTACAAACAAGTTATTGTAAACTGTAATCCTTGATCAAACTTACTACAAACAAGTCATTGTAAACTGTAACCCTTGATCAAACTTAGTACAAACAAGTCATTGTAAACTGTAACCCTTGATCAAACTTACTACAAACAAGTCATTGTAAACTGTAACCCTTGATCAAATTTAGTACAAACAAGTCATTGTAAACTGTAACCCTTGATCAAACTTACTACAAACAAGTCATTGTAAACTGTAATCCTTGATCGAACTTACTGCAAACAAGCCATTGTAAACTATAACATGATGAATACACGCAAAACGTACAGATTGTACGGCTTACTGCAAAAAGCCATTAAGTAACAAAATTTTGATTCTGGGATAATCAACTTTAATGTCTCAGCTACTTTTAATCAGCTATTATTATTATCCAAGGTAAAATAATAACAAAGTTGTCTTTAAATGCAGTTTTACAGTTTTATATATCTATTACAACTACTTTTATGTTGGCATTTAACTTTTTTGTTTTATTCATATTAATAAGAAAAAGAAAATAATAAAAACTGCACTTAATGATTACGTGTGGTAATATTTTTTGTCTCACAAGAAAATGTTTTAGTGATTTTTATGCATAATTTTTAGGCATATTTTATGTGCATTTCTGCTCATTAGACTGCTTTCCAAAGTCATTAAAATATGTTAGTGATTTGCATAAACAATTATTGGTATTATATGCACTTATTGACTATTAAGATGCTCAATTAGCCATAACAATATGTTATTTGACATTAATGACTTATTTGCTTTTTTAAGCATGAAAAAATAGGTAGACTGGTACTTCAAGTTTAGTTTTGACAAAAATGTCACCCAATAACTTCTGGCAGCAAACTTATGAGATGTTATTTGTTGTTATGTTATAAGTAGAGGGTGTGTAGAGAAGTGTACTCACTGCGAGTGTTGTTTCTGGTGTAGTCCTCTTCGTCTTCCCCCTCTTGCAGCACCCGCAGGGACTGGAACAGGTTGATGTTCTCGGAGAGTGCGGGGGCCACTCCTCCCTGCACGCCCCCTTCTCCCTCTGCCCCCTCTACACCCACCGCCCCCTCCAGGGCGTTGCTCTCGATGGCCCTCTTGCGCACGCTTTTCACATTCCTCCAGTGACACGGCTGCGTCTGGATAACGAGTATTTTGTTATTAGAAAGGGGATATTTACTATCTAATGTTACTGGCATCAAGAGTGAAAAGGAGAGCTTGTGTACTTTTCCCTTGTGGGGCCTAATCCAATTAAAGAGAGAATTTCGATGCTAAAACTCTTACTGCTACTGTACCTTACATACACAATAAAAAAAGAACCCTCTTGGGACCTGGAAACATACTGAAAGGTGTGATGTGAAATAGGAGTAGAACAATGAGCTCACGGGCCTGAGTGCTCACGGAACTTTCCGTATACTATCCACTTTAATATATAATAATAATACTGGAATTTACTGGTTTCATTTATCTAAACATTATATTTTAGTAGAACTCTATCGTGGTAATTTAAGAATCCTGATCCTTTAGGCACAACCTTTTGGGCTAATGATATCCCTGGCAACTAATAGCAACGTCCCACTTGCCGTTTGTCCCAATTGTGTTTGTAAAAGAGATATCAACATCAACATCGCGCATTATTCTTAAGGCGATCCACTAGTTCACTACTGTGCCGTGGACAGTAGTTCTTGGACGCCATAGGGGTCACTTTGAATAACCGAATTCGTCGACTAGCGGCCGTATTGTAAAATATCAACGCGAAAATGCATATTTTATTTTATTTTGGGAAGATTGGGTGTAAATATCAACTTTTTTTGCGATTATTATAAAATAAACTGAATTTGCCACATTACACAATAAAACCATATCCGAAAAGGGGTTTATAAATAGGAGAGTTTGGACTTGAAAGTGTGTTTTTTAGACCTTATACTTTATTTTTTTATAGGCTTATTAAAAAACTTGTAAAAAAAATGACCGATATTTTTAAGGGCCAAGGTATGTTCTACATGCAGTATTTAATTGAAGCATCTACAATACTTCTAAGCAATCAAATTTTCAAAACAAAAACATATGATTTTGCATTATTTACTATGACTTCATTTTAACTTAGTTTAAATTTCGTCATGAGTCATCAGATCCTATTTTCGTCATAACTTACTTATTTCTTGCAAATTTATGTTTGTGTAAGTTGTACCGTCTTACCAGGTAATGTGTTTATACGAGTATATTGTCATATGTCATTCAGGTGGTTTGCTATGTTTGGTGACTTAACAGGGATGTCTGGGTTCATGGGGTGAGGTTTGTCTAGGTCTTGGCGGTGAATGCGTTTGCTCACCTACTACATGGAGAGACTGGTAGAGGGAAACTCAACCTAGACCTCTCCAGCCGAATACTCTCGACCTATTTGCACTGCAACGGGAGGGATGGATTCATACATCACTCCTGGACGCACTGATACCCAGATTCCTACCTACCACTCAAACCTTTTTCCTTCCCAGAATTTCCTCTCCTTCTTAATTTCAACTTTTTGTATGAAGATATACTGAAATGTGGATGCGGGGCATCCCAAACTGAAAGAATTCTGAAAATTTTCATACAAAATATTGAAATTTTGAAAAAAAAAATTTTTTTAGCTACAACAACATAAACTATGTCGTATTTTTCAATCTTAGCACTCTAGCTCGCAGAAAACTCACCGACCGCCACTGCTATGAAGCATCCCCAAAGATGACATCGTCCCGAGGTTTTTTTTTCCTCAGGACTTCTGGGTGGGGCAAACATAAGAAAATAAATAAATAGTATTTAATCTCCCATATTTATGTAGTTTTCTCAGAATAATTAGTTACATTCATGGATTTTTAAATGTATTCATTTACATTAACTCCACATAATAAGAAGTTATTCAAGTTAAGAAGTTATTCAAGAAGTTATTCATTATCTCTATGGAAGTAATACTAACCGGACAGCGCCCGTGGCACATGCGCACGTCGCACTCGATGTAGAGCGCCGGGGAGCCGGTGAAGCGGAATGTCTTGAGGTACGCGAACACTTGCGTCTCAAACACGCCGCTCTCCGACCATGAGCCTCGAAAGCGCGATATCAACTTGTCATCCACCGGGCACCTGAAGGAAACAACACAAATAATACCATAAACACAGAATAAAGAAGAATAGAAGAAATGCAATGAGGACTAGTTTCGTGATCTAGAAGTTTGGTCAATCAGAGCTAGAATTACCAATAAAAAACTGGGTTTCCTCATCATTATGAGATGGTGATATAAAATGTCAGGCAAGTGTGAGAGAGGCAGAGCGCATGCAATTTTAATTTTTTTACACTATCTCCACATCGTAGACCCTGAGGAAAAAAAGATTCCCTCAGGTCGTATGTCATCTTTGGGATACTGTGTGGAGGTTCTTTTTAAGGAAAATAAGGAGATAGAAGTTCTGGAAGGGAAAAAGGTATGAGGGGTGAGTAGGAATCTAAGGTAAAGTCAGAGGGTCCAGGATGTATCGATCCATCCCTCCCACTACGGTGCAAGGCGATGGGTCGAGAGAGACCAGCTGGAGTGTTCAAAGGGTCTCCCCAAACTGGCCACTCTTGATCAGGCCTGCCACACTGTAGGTTGGCAGATGCATCTGCCACCAAGACCTAGACCTATCTCACCTCGTGTTACACATTAAATTGTCATTTAATTACTTGCACAGTAAGTTTTTTTGCTGTTAAATACAAGTTAGATTAGAAGATTTATTTTCATTAATTATTTATTGATATCAACACTGGAAAGTAAAAATGGCTAAAGCGCCATACAGGTGTAGCATTAAAGATGAACGTACACGGTAAGCTACGTTATTAGCTAGGTTTTCTAGAGTTTATCACATGTACTGGGAAATTCTATAAAACTTAATTTGATGAACACAAGCATGAACAAACAATACAGCTCTTAATGTGTAGGTTCATATTTAGTGTCACAGTCGTGAGGCGCTTTAGCCATTTTTCCTTTCCAGCTTCGATGTAAGTTTATAAAAAGCAAAAGTGATGAAATGCCACCAATATGCAAGCAGGATATTTTTAACCTTGGTGATGAAAGTATAGGTCAAATAAACTAATGATTGATATTCACCCGAATTCATCTATCAGCTGTATCTTCTTGGTTCCTCCATTGTGTGCATAGCAATCATTCACCACGATATCAAATCCATCTGAAAAATAAACAAAACATATACATTTACAATAATGTCAGCTTGAATTTAGGGAGTAACCAATCCAGAATTTCAAGGTCATTTCAGTATATGCATGGCCTTAGTGTTGCGTGTTTATAGTAGGTAGGTTTTTGTTGTACTAACCGTACTTGCTTCTCATGTAGATGATAAGCGTGAGTGGGTCCCCCACCCTCACGGGGCCAGCTACGCGGGGGCCTGCAGTGCCGTATCCTGTGCGGATCTCCATGTAGCACTCGGGGGGCTGCAGGGTGAATACCACCGGGTTGCCCGTGGCTACTCTGTGGAAATATTCACAACCTAAATGTATATACCATACTAAATAATAAAAGGTTGTGCATATAGCTATGCGTATAGCTGTATGTTGGGTATGTATTTATAGGTATTGATTAGGTTATTAGGTGGAGACTTACTCTACGTCCAGAAAAGGGAAGGTGACAGTCTTCCAGAAGTCATATCCGTACTCGCAGGTGACTTTGAAGTGCTCGTCATATTCCTCCTCGATCAGCGGATTGTACTGCACTGTCACCGTGTTCCACATAAAGTTTTTCTGCAATGCAATGCAGTACAATTTAATATATTAGATAATGCAAGGTACACAGAATCCAATAAACACTTAGTACAAGTGGAACTTTTTTGGTTCGAGCTTTCGTTTTTAGAAAATCGACTCCGAAGCTGGTATTTTTAGACTACATTTGTAAAAAAAACCGGTCACTAGGTGGTCAATATCAACTGTTTAATGTCAAAAGTTTTTATAACCCAATGGGGGAAAGAAAAATCAAATTGCTCAGATCTAAAAAGGGGTTTTACAGGATAGAAGGACACTTGTGTTAAGGCTCAATGAGCTGGGAAGCAAGCTACTGGGTGAATGATGATAAAGATCAACTTAGTAATTTAATAATTTACTAACGGAAGGTGTTTTCCTGGGATCTTCATGGCGGGTGTTCTTGCCGAGAGTCCCGCAGCGGTTGAGTTGAATGTAGAACTCGTAGTAGTCTCTGCCCGAGCCGTTGATGTACATGCACTCTGGGTCATATGCGTAACCTGAAACACAAACAGTCAGTGGTCAGTTGCCAGTTAGTTAATCCCGACTAGAGCAGTGGAGGTAATCCACCTCTTACCCGCCCTAGTATAAGTAACTGACGGTTACTCCTTCAAAGCTCTCGCAAGATTCTAATTTTTTTTGTTAAACGAAGCTACATTTATTTATTTTGAACGAATCTAGACCTCCAGTGTCCTTGCATACGTTGTTAGTAAGCAGTATGCAAGTGCTTAACAGGAAAAACAAAATGCAAAAAATTGGTTAGTAAGACAAAGATAAATTAAACAGGGCAAAAGAAAAACTCATTCATGAGGCTCCATGAGGCGGCATTGCATCTGTAAAGACCCGCAAGCACCTGCATAAAATAAAATCAAAAAAATAAAATCCCGACTAGAGCAGGGAGCCAAATGCTTTGCGAGATGTATAATACACTAATGGAAGTGGCAGTGACTTACCCGCTGAGTAGACCAGCCCGGCAAAGGAGCCGTTGAAACCGACTCTGATCTTCATGTACTCGTCCTGGCATTCGGCTTCGATATCTGCAATTTAAAAGAGAATCTTCAATACGCGGTCTAAAGCCTGGTGGATAAAAACATTGACATTTTAAGAAGATATGTGCGTATAAAAAAGAGATGTAGAATATTTTCTTAGTCCTCCTTGTGCTGAGGGGAACTAGATTTTGGATAGAGGATTTTCAGTGTCTTCTATAGTATTCATGGTTTGTGTAGGGTATATTCAGTAACTTCCATGACAATATTTTTAAAATACTAGTCAGTTCTTATGATGATTCCTTAAAGGGAGACATAAAACCAATGATAATCTGCTCTTTCAAAGATGGCATTATTTAATTATTTTAGGAAAAAACACTATGCATTTCATGGTTTAAAATATTATGATGTGTAACACCCATATGGCCAGCAATGGGAGAACTAACGCAACTAGAGATCAAGAAGAAGAAGGCTTTAATGGTAGAGGGATGCTTCCATATCTACGGACATTTCCGGCAACCTCGAGTTGGAATAAAAGAGATATTGTAACCGCTGCAAGTTATACTTAAAATAAACAGTTTAACCAAATATAGACTATTAATTGCCTTTACCCTGTATCAGTAGCCAGTGTTACAGAAGAATTATTTGTTTGCACCTGTACACATCCAATATAAATAAATAGTTTTGTCCATATAAAAGCTCAATACTTTCAAGAAAGGCATGCAAATACAATATTGTATTGGTGATTTCAATCCAATATTCCGTTTTACTTTTATACATGATAAGTTAGCCAAGTTTTCTACCTATTGCGAGAATAAAGGATCAAGAGGGTGGTGAGTAGTTAATTATTATTTTAATTTGCTTGATACTGGGTGAGAAAATCAACATAATGTAACTACGAAAAAGTGTACAGTATAGCAGGTAATTTCATTCACCTTGAACTCCACAACAATTTTTTTTAATAAATAAAACCTTTGGTAATACTAACGCTGTACTCTGGTAGTGTTGTACCGGAAGCGTCGGTACTCGCGGTCCCAGGATTCTGTGGGCAGCCGCCACTCCAGGCCGTGGCTGGCCGCCTCCTGCTCCCCGCCTTCCCCTCGTTCCCGCTCCCTCTCTCGTTCCCTCTCTCGCTCCCTCTCCCGCGAGCGCAGAGGAGGCACTGCAACGTAGGACGATGAGTCGGACAGGAATACCACCTGGAACACATAAATATTGCCATTTATTCTGTTGGAAATATTATTTGGATTCATACTTTTTCACATAAAACTTAAATTTGGATTTAAGGCTAAAATACTTGATTAAACTGAATTATTATTTTTTTAATCAAAATGCGTATCACATATCTAGTAAGTACGGATATGTGTTATTTCATTTATTTGTGTTTTAAATTATAAAATGTAGGTCATTGAAGAAATCGATTTTTCATGATTATAGAGGTAATTTCTGAATTTTTGTGAGTTCAGGAGTCTTCCCACGTGACACGACCGTGCCATGAACATATCAACGAAAATAAATACGACACCCATTACTATGCCCATCACAAATTCACATACCTTTTTTCTTTCCACAACTTCGTCTCCTTCCCCTGCCCTCCCCACAGCATACTTTTAGGAGATTTTACTAAGAGCATGTGAAAAGGTAAAATAACAACATAATATTATTTTTTGGGGGGCGGGTATGGGTACTGCCGTGCTGCAACGTGCTTTTTTAAATGCCTGCTAAGTTACCAACGCCGCTGGTAACTTAGCAGGCATTTAAAAAAATATATTTTAAGGGCATTTTTTTTTTGTCAACGAAATAAAAAATTATAACCGAAAAATTCTGGCGTTTGGCTGTTCTCGGTATCCAGAGCGCAAAAGTCAGCAGAGATGCATGCATAAATAAAAATAATAACCATCAACTTGTTCAATAGTCAACACAACCAAAATACCAACCAGAGTAACAGAATATTTAACATTTAATATTTAATATTATAATATTTAATATTTAACAGACAGGATATTTTTTTTGGTTATTATTACTTTTTCAGCAAGAAATTAAATTGTATTTATTAAAATTTCAACAAGCACTCAATAAACCGAACAATATTATGAAAAATCTACTAGGAGCACAAGGGTTTGGAGAGGTCAAATATATTTAAAACAAACGCCTAAAATTCATGCAATCAACTGGATGTACATTGGAATCGTAGGCGCAGAAGTAGTCATCGAATTTACCAAGCGTCGTCACTCGAAAAGCGAAAAATAATTACGAAAAATCTACCAGGAGCACAAGAGTTTGAAGAGGTCAAATATATTTAAAATAAACGCCAAAAACTCTTCGCCAAGCTCACTCAATAAGCGAAAAATAATTATGAAAAATCTACCAGGAGCACAAGAGTTTGGAGAGATCAAAAATATTATTATTTAAAACAAACACCCAAAATGTCTAAATCATGCAATCAACGTGACCCTGAATGTGCGTAGATTGCCGACTCGTAGGCGCAGAAATAGTCGTCAAATTTGCGACTAGGAAATGGAATTTAGTTAAAGTAACGTAGCATTATTAATTAACGCCATAAAAAGGTTGGGAACCATAGAAAAATAATTTAGTTCTCTGATTTGTAGAATGCAGGTCACTTATAAGATGCAAGGGTCAGAGTTTTTTGGACATCCAACAAACTTGATCCCACAATTTGAAATTAGCAGGAACTAGTGCCTTTAACATTTAAAAAATATATTTATTTTTTCCCCTTAAATAACACACCGTCTGGAGCCAACGAGCCTATGACATCCTCAATTGGGTTATGTTCTGAGACTGAAGGTAGTAGGGAGGGGAAGGGTATGAGAAAAAAGAAGGTGGGGAAGCACCTAGCTATTCAGTTTTTTTTTACATTAGCCACTCAAAATAATTCTCCTCAGGGCCTATGTCGTCTTGCTGTGTGGAGGGTCTTTTGAGGAAAAGAAAGAGATGAAGTTCCAAGAAGGAAAAAGATACGAGGGGTGGGAAGGAATCTGGGGGTCAGTGTCTCCAGGAGTGACGAATGTATGAATCATCCCTCCCACTGCTATGAACGGCGATGTTCCGAGAGAGTTCTGCTGGAGAGGTCAAAATGGCTCCCTCAATGTGTCTCTTCTGTTCCGGCCTGCCACGCAGCTGATGGGCAGATGCATTCACCGCCAAGATCCAGACAAACCTTACCCCATGAACCTGGGCACCCCTGCTAAGTCACAAAACGTAGCGAACCATTTATTTAATATTTGACACTTTCTTGGAGTGAAGTTTATCCGGGTCCTGGCGGCGGATGTATCTGCCCACCCACTGCGTGGCTAGCTGAATCGAGAGAGACTGTGTACTGTAAAGTCCGTTACTCCTGAACATAGTGACCCCCAGATTCTTACCCACTCCTCGTACCGTTTTTCTTCTCAGAACTCCCTTTCCATAAAAATACCGTCCACGCTCACAGCATCCTCTAAGATGCCTGGGACAAGACATGTCTGAATGACAAGAGTCCCAATTGCTCCTGTCTGGAGCCAGTGAGATTATGTTAATCCCAATTGGGGTATGTTATGAGGCTTAAAGTAGTGGGGAGGGGAAAAGGAATGTGGCTATTTAGATCCGGTCACCATTGTCACCAAACACGGCCAAAGCCATTTCTAGCAACATTTCAATTCTGAATGGTGGTCGGTACTGAGAGTATCTTCAACCCTGGAACATGCTGCAAATGCACTAGGTATATGTTATTTAAATGAGTATATTGTGAAAATAACACAAATTAATCAAATAAAATTTACTTGCCCACACGCCGAGCTTTTGAATCCGCGACTTCCGGCTTGCTAGTCAAGAGTCTTACCCCCCCAACCACGGAGGCCTGTGGACCTAATGTAAAAAAAATGATCTACAAACTAACACATAAACCATGTAATGCACAAATAGGAAGTTTCGTAATGAGTATTATGTACCCACCTTTACTAAAGAACTTCATTAATCATCCAGCTTATCTCAGGAGGAGTTATGTGTCCTAATTTGATGACATTCAAAAATGTATAATTTTATTGTTCCCATTTTACGAGTGTTATTGTATTCTACAGAAAAAAGTAATTAATTATTGACCTTACAACGTAGCGTTTTGCAACATTCAGTGTATTATTCATGCCTTATCAGCAGTTGATCGAATTTTCTTGTTGGCAGAGATACCATCCCATTTCCTTGACAAGTTACGCCACTGGCAGCGGCCCCTTCCTTCGGTCTGTAGCAGGTATCTGGCCTCTAGGCCGGGCTCCCTCGTGGGGCCAACGATGGAGCCGAAGAGCCCCTCCACCCGCTGCCATTGTCCCACCCCCACCTGCCGGCTCAACACCACATCACAGCCAGCGCTTCTCGCAGACAAAAGGAGAGCTTCACGGCCATTTTTCCACTTCTACAAGCCTCAATATGAATAGGCTCTGAGAAAATAGGTGTTGTATAACAGAAACCCGAATCAAATCTTCACCGATTCGTGCCTTCCGATGATTAGGTATTTTACCAAACTGTTTCTGTCAACGTCGCTGTTACCCCCCCCCCCCCCCGAATACTGAGCGAAAGGGAAAACTGCACCTCAGGCTAATAAAGCCTAAATAAAATCGAGGTTTTGTATTCCCCATTTTTTTTCTCCAACACTGGACCGATTTTTAAGATTTTTTTTACCTAATTTATTAGAAGAAAGTATTCAATATCTGTACGTTTTGCCTTTTTTTAAAAACACATTGTCTAGTTTGTACACTGAAGGTGTGTTAATGGCGTTTAAACAAGGAAATTTGAACGATTTTTGGAGGGTCCTAACTCCTATAAAAAGGAACTTATCAAAAAAGCAAAATGTGCTGACATTCTAGTGGTCGATAACTACATTATATTAAATTGTTTGTTTGTCAAAATCCAGAGAGGAAATTGGGGGATACGTTTGTATGAACAACCGCTGCCCGGTTTTCTCTAGGGATGAGACACAATTCCCCGGAAAAACATCACGCTTAAGGTCTTCTGTGTGGATTTACATATAATTTAATAATAAAGAAGGTCAATCGAAGAAACAGATAGGACCATCTCCAAAAGGATATCAAAACACTTTCGAGCGTGCAAACTCGGCCATTATGACAAATCGGCAATTACTGATCATTAAGAGCGTTTAACCAGCCAGCGGACGAAAATCCACATTTCGTCGAAAGTTGTTCTTCCGATCGTGCAGGGCGGTTACAATGAGAAAGATTAATTATTCTCCGTACCAGCTTTTTTAAATTATAACTCAATATCGATTTTATTTCAATCCAAATTAGCTTTAATTTATACCTTCATCCAAAAATGCTGAAAGGCGTGATGATAAAACTATTAAAATAGTGTACTTTTTGTAGTTATTTTTTGATTATAAGTATTTATCCTTTTTCTATAATGTCTAAATTTAATAAGAATGTTAAAAAAATCTGAAATATATCAGTTTGTAAGTGCGCAAATAAATACACAAACGGACCAATTTTCGTCAAGAAACACATGTACGTACATATTTTTTAATGATTTTATTGAAACTAAAATTAAAATTATAATACAACTCTGCTAGATAATGTATTGATTTATTTTACTGCATGATTACATTATTTGAAATGGGTGTGGTATAATACAAAAACTTTTTTGAAAATTTAACAAATCTGCCAACGACCTATGGAATAACCTTATTATACTAAAAATTAAAAAAATTCTAAAAATTTATTACATACGAATGCTAGATAAAAGAACAATCTTTCGAAATCCATTTATAATTTTTTGTGGAAAAGAGTCAATACGTCTAAAAACTTTTTTGAAAATGACGTATTTCCGGCTTTCTCTGGTAATGCCCTCTTAAAACCGGCCGTTACTTTAGATTTGTTTCTAAGTCCCGAAAAGACGCAAAACCCGTCGAGCACGCTAAGTTACGGAGGCAAATGACTTTGTTTCCGATAATTGACGGCCAAACCAAAAGTTTCATACATTTTAAATCAACTGATTGCACTGAAAGTCATCTACATACATAACCACAATCTTCGAATACGCAAGTGTCCTGATGATGGACACTGTAACGCTGTATGAAAAGTTGGCTAAGGAAGGAGGTAACACAACACCGCATAATAACCTAAAAATAAATCTCAAATCACATCCAATTAAAGAAGGCATTACATAAAGGTTAAGTGGATTAATAACTGTACTATTCTAATATACCTTTAGCACAATTCGGAGAGCGTGCATAAACATAACGGGCGCATAATTTGAGTGCTTGAGGTTAATTTCCTCCTTGCGATGGTTCGGAACAGATGTGCGAGATTAGGCAAGGGATTTCCCGCCGATGTAGCTGATGAGTCGATAGCGGCAGAGGCCGGAGAAACCACGTGGCCTCCGTGCGCTAACAGTGCCACCGACTAGCACCTCCACACCTGACACAATACACACTGTCTCACGCTAATCTGCATACCTACTGCTTACTGCCGCTAGAGCTAACTTCAAGAATGCATTTTTTAAAAGTGAAACTTCTATAGCCCCGCTGTGATTTGGATTTCTGATTTTTTTTACATTAGCTCCACACAGGAGGCCCTGAGGAAAATACTTCCCCTCAGGGCCTATGTCATCTTTGGGGAAGCTGTGTGGAGGGTCTTTTTAGGAAAGGAAAGAGAGGAAGTTCTGGGAAGGAAAAGGGTGTGGGTAGGAATCTGGGGTCAGTATGTCTAGGAGAGAAGGAAGCATTAATCCATCCCTCCCACTGCGGTGCAAAGCGATGTTCCGAGAGGGTACAGTTGGAGAAGTCAAAGGGACTTCCTCAACCATTCTCTCAGATGAAACGGTAATGATGATTACTGCACTTTCGACGCATCAACTGCACTTATTGGCCGCTTTGATTATGATGTCACTTTTAAAGGCTCCTATTGGTTGAGATAGGTATGAAACGGAAATTACGCTGGTCTGCGCTCATTGGTTGATTTGATTATGACCTCACTTTTAAAGTACCTTTTGGTTGAGATGGTTTTGGTAAAGGTTCGCTTCTACCGCGTGTAAACTGCACTCGATTTTTTTAAGGAGTTTTGGAAATGAAAAAAGTATGAGGGGTGGGTAGGAATCTGAGGGTAAGTGTGCCCAGGAGTGACGGACGTATGAATCCATCCCTCCAACTGCGGTGCACGGCGATGTGTCGAGTCCGACTGGAAAGGTCAAAAAGCCTCCCTCAACCAGTCTCTCTCGATCCGGCCCGCCACGCAGTAGGTAGGCAGACGCATCCGCTGCCAAGACCTGGACAAACCTCAACCCATGAACCTCGAGCACTGCTTCTAAGTCACCTTGGGGTGATCTATGGCAGAAGTGTTGGTTATCCAATAAATGGTCCCCGAGGCGGCGGTACCCACACCCGCCTCCCAAATTGAAACCTTGCGGTGCGCTCTCGGACTGGCTACTTCGGCCATTCTAAAGGCTTGTTCGAACTAGGCTAGTAGTTTAGAGGAGTGGCAAGTATAGTACACGGCAAACTTTAACGCTGACCTGATGTTGATACAGAAGCTGTCGCATTAGGCGAGTTTAAGGTTAAAAAATCAGGGTCATATACTTCGGTATCTGGGTCATATACTTCGAGGGGAGAAGTATCACTTGCTCCATTTAATATTGAAAGGCAAGATATAGGGTCGCCGAGGGCCTGGTAGGAAACAAATGTCTTAGCTGCGAAATATACGAGAGTGGACCGGCATTAGAAGTGTGGAGGAGCTATTCCGGGCAGCGCAAGACAGAGAGACATTTTCAAGAGTGATCGCCAACGTCGGGGGGACCTGATAGGGCACACAAAGAAAAAAGGTTAAAAAAAGTGGCATGCTTCCCCGCCGCCATTCTGTCACACTCATGTTTTTACGCATTTTACTCTTTCGCTTGTGTTCATTGTAAAGTCATTAACTGTGTGAGAATGAATCGTACAGTGTTCAGGCCGGCATTAAAGTTTGGCGTGTACGCCACTTGACCGACCAAACAGTGTTCTCATTAGGTAACGTACCCATACTACGTGACCAACTTTTTGCAGTTTTTAACCCCCCCCCCCCCCCGGTGACCGAAAACCTAAGCAACCCGCCGCTCATTTGTACCAAGCGTGGTATTTTGAAGACCCTCCCCCCTGAACAGGTCACGTAGTATGGGTACGTTCCCTTACGGTTGAGTAGAGCAGCGTTTCCCAAAAGGTGTTCCGCGGAACCCTGGGGTTCCGTAGAAGCATCACAAGGGTTCCGTCCGAATTGTTGCAAGGAAGAAACACAAATACTTTTACAGTAAACGACAAAATCTCTTGTCTTAGAAAGAAACTTGTCTTATGGATAGAATGTGTTGAACAGAAACAGTACCAATTTTTTTCTCTTTTAAACGAGTTTCTGGAAAAAAAGAGTTGCAAGTAACCTCAGATATTGAAAAATGCATTTACGAACATTTGATGGCCCTCAACAAATCACTGGAAAAGTATTTTCCTAAAAAAAACCTGCAGGACATTGACTGGGTACAGAATCCATTCCTAGTTCACAGGAAACGTACAGCAACAGAGTACGAGACTTTGATAGATATCAAATGTTCTTCTTCCTTACAACAAAAGTTTAATTCAGAAAAACTAATCGGGATGAGTTTTGGATTGGACTTAAAACGAATATCCAGAAGTCGTCGAAAAGGCTATCACAGTTTTGTTACCGTTTGTGACCACTTACCGGTGTGAAACTCATTTTTCGGCTTACGCTTACACAAAAAACAAAAACAGAAACAGACTGGATGCAGCTCCAGATCTTCGTATTCAGCAGTCTGACACAAAGCCTGATTTCAATGCTATTTTAACAAAAAAATTAAAAAGATATCACTCTTCACATTAATGTAAGTTTTACACAAAACTTTAGATCTTTCTTTTCAAGGTAAACATGAAAGTATTCAAACTACGAGTTTATCTTTTTCTTATAAAAATAGGGTTCCGCCTAGAAAAGTATGATCGATAAGGGTTCCGGGGCGAAAAAAAATTGGGAAACGCTGGAGTAGAGTACATTAGTGAGTGGCGCCTTGGAAGATGAAAATGCTCCAACGCAACAAAGTAATTAGGCTGATTCAACTGATTGTAATGGATATTTTAGAAGAGATGAACGAAGAAATTAGTAAGACGATAGTAAAGAAACTATGGATATGAAAGTGGATTAATTAACAAATTTGTATCAGTACGTTTTGCTTTTTTAAAAAAATACATTGTCTGGTATGAATTCTGTTGATGGCGTTCAAACCATGCAATTTTAATGATTTTTTGGAAAGTAGGTACTAGTTCCTATAAGAAGTAAATTATCAAAAAAAATCTGAACGTACAGACACGCTATAGTCGATATTTATATTATATTTAAAAAAAATAGAGTGCGTAATTCACACCCGATAAAAGTGAATGCGATGCAACTAGAAAGTTGCTGGGTGTCGCTTTCTTTTGCCTGTTTATTTTAAAGTGGTTTGTAGATTGGATATATTTTTTTTTTATTATTTTTTAGCATATAAAATATAATGTACATTTAGATGATGTATTAATTTGCTTACATGTTCATATTCAAATATGTTAATACCACTCTTCCATGGAAGCGTTAGCTTGTGTCTGGAAGAGTAGTGTACATTTTTTAATGCTATATTTAAGTTCTTAAATTACAATGTGAATGTAAAAAACAATAAGTTGTAAGTTCGGTGATATGTGATTATAAGTATTTATCTACTATCAAAACAATTTTACTGTTTGGATAATGTGTCCAGAATTATTGTAATTAGTTGCTAAAAACAATACAAAATTTAACTTATTTGAAGAATGGAGTATCACTTGGAAACTGAGTTATAAGTAGATTAGATTAGTCGGAAACTGTTTTTTTTTTTTTTTTTTGAGATTATCTTTAAAATATTTTTTTACAGTGTTTATTAATTGGATTTTATCATTAATTTTTCTAATTTCATCCGGTAATCGGTTGAAAATAAGTCTTCCTTGATAAGTATAATAATTTTGTGCAAAGGAAGTGTTTAATTTTGGGCATGAAAAAATATATTTATGTCTAGTACGGTTTTCAGTTATAAATTGATATTTTTCTTTTTCTTTTATAATTTGAATCAATGCATTTCTATTGTATAGATCTTTGAAAGATGGTACTTGGAATTCCTTAAATAATTGATCCGTTGGGTAGTCAGAAGGTTTTTTTAATATGATTTTAATTATTAGCCTCTGCACAACTTCAATTGGGGAAAGATTAGTTTTGTATGCGGATCCCCAGCTAATGATAGCATATTGTAAAGTTGATTGAACCAAAGCGTAATATATTAGATATAAGTTTTTTACAGATAAAAAATTTCTGATTCTTAAAAATATATAAATCAATTTTCTAATTTTTTTTACAACTTGACAAATTTGTTCCTTCCATTTCAAATTTTTATCGATAATGACTCCTAAATATTTGATTGTGTTTGTTGTTTTTAATATTGTGCAGTTTTGGATACAATAATTTTTACTATGTGTTTTGGAATTATCATGGATGATGATGTCAATGTTTTTAGGGGTATCATTTTTGTGTATTGCAAATGGAATTACAAATGTTTTATCACCATTTAGTGAGAAATTCTTTAAAATATTTATGTCTTCGGTGGCTTTAAATGTTACTTTTTCCCAAGTTTTATCGCTAATTATTAGTACCGTATCATCGGCGTATGAAGTAATTTGGCCATGTAGTGGTTGAAAAAAAATGTCATTAACATATATGGTGAAAAGGATTGGTCCGATTACTGTACCTTGAGGGATTCCAAAGTCTGATATTTCTTTATCGCTATTAATTTGATTTATTTTTACGACTTGCGGTCGATTTTTTAGGTAGTTCGAAATCCATTTAATTGCATTGTCTTTTATACCTATATTGTTTAGTTTTTTTAGTAGAATCTCATGGGATATACTATCAAAAGCTTTTCTGAGATCAATAAATATACCGGCACATTTTTCACTTTTATCCAATGATTCATTGATGTATGAGGTTACATTAGCAATAGCATCTTGTGTGCTGAGTGACTTTATAAAACCAAATTGGTTTTTTTGAAGAATTTTATTACTTTCTAGGAAACCGACCAATTGGTTTTTCACAATTTTTTCAAAAATCTTTCCAATGTTTGAGATTAGACAAATTGGGCGATAGTTAGTTACTTGTTGAGGATCTCCAGATTTATAAATAGGTGAAATAATTGTATTTTTATAGTTTGTCGGAAATATTCCCTCTGTTAAACTTAAGTTTATCAAATGAGTAATTGGTTTTACCAAATGAATTTTCATGGATTTTAGAAAATGTACTGTAATAAGGTCAAATCCGGGAGACGAACCTCCTTTCATGCCTTCTATTATTTTTAAAACTTCACTTTCTGAGGTTGTTTCAAATTTTGATAAATTATTTTGATTTTGTACATTTTCAATCGTTTGTTTTTTCGGGTTAAAAGATATATTGATATTTTTCGCAAGATTTTTTCCTACATTAGCAAAAAAAGAATTAAAGATGTTTGCACATTGTTTAGGTTGAATATTAGCATCTATTATTTTATTTTCATGTTCAATGTATTTTATTTTTTGTGTTTTTTTAGTGTTATCCATGGCTAAGTTGACTGTTTTCCATATTTGTTTATTATTATTGTCTGTAGAAAGTATTTTATTTTTGAAATAGTCTTCTTTATTTTTTTTGATACAGTTTGTTAATTTATTTTTAAATTTTTTGTAAAAAGTGTATGCTTTTTCATTTAGAGGATTTTTCAATGCTGTTTTATAAAGTTTTTCTTTGTTTCTAATTGATATTATAAGTCCTTGTGTTATCCAAGGCTTTAAAATTCTTAGTTTAGATTTAATGCGGACTGTAGTTTCAGTAGTTGAATTTTTTATGTGTTGAGACAATATATTTTCAAAGTTTTTTGAGCAAGTCTCGGTATCATAACTATTTAATACGTTGTTCCATTGTTCATTTCTTAGTTTTTTGGATAAAATAGTCATATTTGTGTAGGAATTTGTCTTTGTTAGATTAAATTTTTTATGTTTAATTTTGTTATCATAGAGAAGAATGCATGCATGGTGGTCAGTTATATTCGTTTTCCAAACAATTGATTTGATTTTGTCGATATCTTTAATATTTATGTTAGTCCATATATGGTCTAAACAAGATGGAGTGTGATTTTTTATCTCTCTCGTATTTTTATTAATGCACGATATGAAGTTAAATTCAGTCATACAATTAATATATTCATTTTTGAAATTATTTTCTACGTTTTCATTAATGTTTAAATTGAAGTCTCCTGCAATAAAGCAAAGTTTATTACTAAATTTTAACAGTATGTGTTTAAATTCATTTATAAATGACGAGATATTCGAACCGTGTGTTCTGTAAACAGCTATTATGTGGTAGTTTGTTTTGTCGAGTTTTAATTGTATTTCAATACAGTTTACTAGGTGTATAGGATGTTCAGTTATTTTGACAATACTAAATTTATCGTGAATGAATATGACGAGACCACTATTTTTATTGATGTTTATTTTGGTTGTAACATAATTATATTCTGGTAAATGATAGGTGGGTGATTCGTCATTAGTAAAAGTTTCTGATAATATTATGATGTCAGGTTTTTTATTTAGATTGTTTACTTTTAGAATTAATTCATCCCAATTTCGTTCCATACTTCGTATATTACTATGAAAAATGAAAATATTATTGAGATTCTTTGAGATTATGTCATTACAAAAATTGATTTATATTATCATTACAAAAATATTGATTTACAAAAACAAAAATGTTTAATATTTTTTTGATTTCCTAGGATTCGAACCTCCGTCCGCTGGATTTCTCTGGCCACTGAGATTTGCGACGCACTACACCGCTGCGCTATGGGATGCACTCGGCGAGGCGCGAATTTATGCATTATATTCAGAAGACCCGTAAAAAAACAAAGCGGCCAATGAGCGCAGACCTATCCATATCTCAACCAATAGGAGCCTTGAGCGCAGTTCGATGCTTCGCAGGTGCCGTAGTGCGTCATTCCGTTTCATCCGAATTTCAAATCACTCTAACGGGGCTACGGAAGTTTCACTTCAAAAATATTTGTAGTAGTGTCAAAATCCAAAGAGGAAATTGGGGAATAAGTTTGTATGGATAAAACGTCGCGAACTCTCCTATCTGAGGTTGGCTATCGCAGTGAAATCTTTACTCTGCGTGCTGCAGCTCGAAACAAGTCAGTATTATTACCTCATACCAGTTAGAAAGGTTCTCAACTACCCATAATTTTTTTCATAGTTGACGGGTATCTGGCTATAACAGGCTCATTGCATTTTTTGGCAGGCAACTATTTCAAAAGCATTCACCCAGGGCCGTATTTACACTTTTCATGCCACCTAATCACTCACTTGTAGGCTGCCTGCAGGTGACACACAATTTTAAAAATAAATATTTAAATATAGGTTAAGAAGGTATTCAAAACTGAAATAACCTAATTTTTAACGGGATTTTTTATTTGACAAACTCATCTATTATAGGTTCATAGTTGTTTATAGTATTCATTAGGTCTGCTTATATGCATATATAAGCCAAAGGGTAAAGTTTTTCTAGCGATAATGAAGACCTTTGGTAATTTTCACTCGCTTTAAACAGGAAAAACTCCTTTCTCCAGAACAATTTGTGGCGACGCGGAGAGCTATATCCAAGTTTTTGGGTAAACGTTGCACAGATATTGTTTCCTCAAAAACTTTCCTTAAAAAGATTCTCTGCCGTCTTATTAGAGAAAATTTGACCTTGAAAGTGTACACATTCCTGAACTAAATCGTCTTCTAAACCATTGTATAATATCGCACAAGAGACAGAGCTTTTTCTGAGACTCTTTGTGTTGAAAGTTCACCCATTTGTTTTTAAATGAAATTTGTTCTTTGGAGTTTATATATATACGAATTATGGATCCCTCTCCGTCAGGAGATTGTTTCAATATCCTCATTTGATGTTTCCTTTATAAAGTTTTTTCTCTTCGGTCATCTTACTTTTAATGTCGCCCTAATATTGATAAAGTGCGCTCATTTCAATTGCACTTTCTTCGAAATAACAAAGTTTTCTTGCTCTGGTATAATAAACTCGGGAAGTGATCCATCAAAATCAGATACCGTCAGTACATCAACAGATGAATCTGAGAACTCACTTTATTTAGTCTTTCCAAAGTAGCATTCCAAAATAGATTAGTAACCAAATAAAGCTAGCAAACTGCCCAAACATTTTTTTGTGAAATATTCTCACCATAATCGCACGACGCAATCCGCGGTCCCGTGCGGGATCACAGGGCGTCTGAAGGTTCCTTTAAGGGGGAGAAAAAGGTGTAGAGGCTTAAAAAAAAATTTTTTTTTCGTAAATCTGTGGGAGAACTATACAAAATATATTCTGAAAATTTCAAACCAAATTACACGCCATTATTTGTGTTTGAGTGAGTGTCCCTCGGGTGAACTACCACTATTTTACTGCCACTCTTATTTTCAAACGCATTTTTCTTGATACTACTTTTTTCGAATTTGTGTAACCTCTAGCTCCTACAGTTTTTGATCAATATTTTTCAAACTTAGCACATAGTTTATATGTATAAATCCTACACAATATCTTTATTTTAACTGTTTTGTTATGGCACAAAACGAATGGTAAAAATCATACTAAATTTTGACATTTCTCAAAAAAAATAATATTTTCAATTTTTTCGTAAGGAGTGAGGTTCAAATAGTAGAAACACAAAAAATTAAATATTTTTGAAAAATTGATTTCGGATGAAAATTGTGACCTCCAGGAATTACACAAATTGTCCAGTCGGATGGCGACTTACAATGCGCTATAGCTGATATCTCCGTTATTTTTTGAGGAAATTTTTAGAATATACTCTTGAATATATGTGTAAAATGACCTCGAGGTATAAATGAAAAATATGTATTCCTTATGTGTTAAAAAAATCATGAAAATCCCTAAAAATACGCCGTCCTACACCTATTTCCCCCCTTGAAGGCTCGTGCGCCGCGTGCAATGAAGGTAGCCCACTGCCAAAGCACTTTTTGTGAAATATTCGCACCACCGGTCCCGTACGGGACCACTGGGCGTCTAAAGATTTATAGATAGAAAACTCTTATCTATTCACAGTGACGACCTCCGTAGTCCAGTGGCTAAGACTCTTGACTCACATTCCGGAGGTCGCGGGTTCGAACCCGGCATGCGCAAATAAATTTTATTTGATTAATTTGTGTTATTTCACAATTAATTCATTTAAAAAATAATATATAGTATATTTGCGGCATGTTCCAGAGTGGAAGATACTATCAGTATCGCCCTGGTGTAAGACCACCATTCAGAATTGAAACGTTGCTTGAAAATGGCTTTAGCCGTGTTTAGTGACCAGATCTGAATAGCCAGGTACTTCCCAACCTTCCTCTTCCCCACCTCCTTCCCCTCCCCACTACCTTCAGCCTCACAACATACCCCAATTGGGGATGCCATAGTCTCACTGGCTCCAGACGGGAGCAGTTGAGATTCTTGTGCGGTATTCACTGTAAAAAAAAAAAAAAAAAGTGACTTTTTTAATAATCTTACACAAACTTAACGGCTCACCAAAGCGAGCGAGCGCCGCCCCCTGAACTCTGCCACCCCTAGGCCGCGGCCTATAAGGCCTATTGACAAATCCAGGACTGATTCCACCCAGGTAATATCACCCACCTTTAAAAAAACAAAAATAGGATTACAGCTATCAGCTTGTTTTTGCGCATTCAAGAAAGGGGCTAGTTTCAATTTTTTTATTATAAGGATTTGTTTTTGTTTTTTTTTGTTTTATTTTCTTGCATTAAAAAAGAAATGAGAAGTCAATACAAAACAAACCATTTTACTTAATATTAAACCCGTCATCCGAAACGATTTAATGCTTCTTTTTGCTCTTCTGCAAAATGATCATTTTGTTGGTATCTAAGTCTTTTTTCTGGTTCACCCTTCAATTATAAGTTGCGAAATCTTGTATTAGTGTCTTCTCATCGTAAATTTTGGGTTTAGAGTTAATGTGTGGTAACTACAAAAAGTCGAAATAATAAAAATAGCTGTCCCCTACTGGCCGCAAATTGCTCAAGAGAGAGATAAATGGAATTCTTTAGAGGAGGCCTCCACCTTCGCCTGAGATAGGGGTTCTTGCTTATGAATAATTTAAGATACTTATATTACATTTTTCAACAAGATTGTGAATAACATTAATTATACTTTTTCTTACTTTTATAACTCTGTAGCATACCTATTGCAAGAAATAAAAGGCTTTTTATTTTTATTATAACTACAAAAAGTCCAAAATGAGTTAAGTGTTTTAGATCTTGGCGTAATTTTAGTTCTACAAAATTTTGTTTATAGCCGAAATATCAAGTCGACTTTCCTAAAAAGTCAAATAAACTTAACGGACTTAAAATGACTATGTTTATCAGGTTTAATACGGGATGTATAGCAGCCATTTTACAATGCGTTAACCGAGAAGACCAATAAACACTGCGTGGATGTGGAAGATGAAAGACAATCTGAATAATCAGCTATTTAAATCTCAAATATTATTGTACAAAAACGAAATTCGATATAAATTTATAAACTTACAACACCTTTAGTTTAACGTCAAAATGTTGTATCAGTACCATTATAATTTTTTTAATCATCCATTTATTATAATAATAAATATAAAGATTAATAATTATTAGATATATATTATGAAAAAAACTGATGATTTTAGATAAATAAAAAATGTAATAATAAAACTTTGCATTTCAATTATAAATATTTTTTTTTGCGTTTGCCCAACAATTGACAATTGACATTTGATAAATACTTATAATCAAAAGAATATTACAAAAAGTATATTATTTTAATAGTTTTATCATCACGCCTTTCAGCATTTTTGGATGTAGGTATAAATTAAACCAAATTTGGAATGAAATAAAATCGATATTGAGTTATAATTTTAAACAGCTGGTACGGAGATTAATTAATCTTTCTCATTGTAACCGCCCTGCACGATCATAAGAACAACTTTCGACGAAATGTGGATTTTCGGCGCTGGCGGGTTAGAGGACCGTTTGCGCGGCTGTTATCAGCCCGTTTCATACAAATCTTAATTTTGGATTTAAGATCAAAATACCCAACCAAACTGAAAAATTATTTTTGTAATCAAAAGGTATATCTAGTACGGATGTGAGCTACTTTATTTATTTTTGCATAAAATTATAAGATATAGTCCATTAAATTTTTTAATGTTTCATGATTTTAGAAGCAAATTGTGCAATTATTTGTGAGTAAATGAAAAACTTAAAAAAAAAACATTTTACTATATTCATCAAATAAATATGATGAATTAATATCAAATACAAAATTAAAATGTCTATATTTACATCGGAACAAAAGTTTGTCGTTTGTATATTAAAATTGATACCCTAAAAATGCACTTTAAACGGTGTTTTATTTTTTATTTTATTTTTCAATATATCTTTTAAATAAATACAGCTCAATTTTTTTGTATTTTATATTTACAAAAATCTTTAATGCCATACCTACATATTATAAATTCAAGCAAAAATAATTAAAGTAGCTCACATCCGTACTAAATATTTGATATGTCTTTTGAATACAAAAATAATTTTTCAGTCTGGTTGGGTATTTTGATCTCAAATCCAAAATTAAGATTTGTGTGAAATGGGCCGAAACTTAACTCTATGCAATCGATTTGGAGATATTTGAGTTTAATTTTTAATACCTATAACTTATAGCTAATACAATTCCTGAATACAGGAATACAGAATAGAAAATGGTTCATCAGCAATAATGGTACCTGGCGGTTCATGTGAACTCCTCGACTATTATAATAAATAACAGTAGAGGAAAACGCCGGAAATTACTTTTTCCCATCTCCTCCTTCACTCAACTTTTCTAACACAACCGCTACATGAAATTAATCTGTTTTACACGACGTAAAATGTAAACATAATTCGACAAAATGTTACTCACGTTTTGTCACGGAAATGAATAATTTAGTACGTATTACGATTGTAATGTAACAGTTAACAGTGTAGTTATGCATATTATTCTCACCATTATAATTCCCTTGGAGTAGGTACGTTTGTTAAAAGCAGCTGACAGCATACAACGCACAGCCCGTTACCCCAATTTAAATGTGAAACTATTCCCGAGATTCAAGCAGCATTAAAGTATATTTTAGGATAGGGTGAGGTTAGTCTGGGTCTAGGCGGCAATTGCCCCTGTCTACCTACTGCGTGGCGGGCCGGATCGGGACAGACCGGTAGATAGACCTTTTGACTCTTCAGCAGAACTCTCTCGGATCATCGCTTTGCACCGCAGTGGGAGTTACGTCCGTCACTCCTGGACACACTAACCTCCAAATTCCTCTCCCCTCATACCGTTTTTCTTCCCAGAACTGCCTATCCTTCCTTTCCTGAAAAGACCCTCCACGCAGCATTCCCAAATAAGAGATAGGCCCCAAGGGGAATTACATACCTCAAAGCCTCCTGAGTGGAGTTAATGTAATAAACGTAATAGTTTACTTTAGACTATTTAGGCTTTACCGATTCGCACTATTGTCATTCAGCACGGTCGATCGAAGAGGATTGATAGGAACTTTTAACGTTAACTTTCGCTAACTTCTCGTCGTTCCTTAGCATGACTGAAGATCGCCAACGAATAAGTAACAGTTCGCAACAACTAAGTGTTCTTAATATATTCTACGTCAATTGTTGTTTGTAAGTTAGCGAACTGCAGTTGTCATAGAGAACGATAAGAAGTTACCGAAAGTTATCCTAACAATCCTTATCGATCGACCATGCTAGGGGACCAGGATTACATTTTTGGGATAATCCACATTGAGAGAGAAATAGCAATAAATGAATGCTCTTTTGCATGCATATTCTAATGTTTTTTTTAACATAATATCTGACTCCTTCGACACAAGGGCAAATGATGAAAAAATAAAATTATATTTTCACTCATTTTACTAGAAATAACTAAAAATATTAAACTAAACTAAATATTACAATACAGCGCTATTCTGTTTCATTACTTACTTTGTTTATCAAGAATAAAAATTAATATACAGGGTGTCCGGGGGTAAAGTGCATTAACTTCGGGAGGTGATTCTACATGATGGTAGGAGTAAAAAAGATTAACAACTTTTCAGAAATTCCAACATTTTTTTTCCCATACAAAAAGACGTACCTACTAAAAATCCTTAGTATGAGGTACGAACTTACTTGCTGAGAGCCTGCCGGGCGCCCGACTCGATTGTGATTGGCCTATCGTATAATATTATTTTCCGATCTGGCCGCACATGCCGGACGAATTTTATCGTTTTACCTCAAAACTACCCCTAAAAGTTGGAATTTCGAAAAAAGTTTTTTATCTTTTTTACTTATACTATCATGTAGAATCACCTCCCGAAGTTAATGCACTTTGCCCCCGGACACCCTGTATATTTTTTAAATTTAGCCAGCTTTTTTTCATTTTTCACGCGCTGAAGAATAACATCCGCATGTACCCTGACCAATCAGTTGCTCAAAGGAACTATCTAAATAATTTAAGAATCGAACTACAAAATAGGCAATCATTAGGTGAGCAAGACATTACAATCAAGTATATCAATAGTCACCCAACAATTGTAAGATTAAATCCAAAAAACTGACCAACAAACTCAAAATATACTATCAAAATGTAAGAGGACTGAGAACGAAACTTCAAGACCTAAGATCTACAATACCAATAATGAATTACGAAATTTATGCCCTTACTGAAACATGGCTGAATTCTGATATAAACGATCAAGAACTGGGTTTTTTTGACCATTTCATTTACAGAAACGACAGATGTCAAAGTTCCGGCAATAAAACAAGAGGTGGCGGCGTTCTATTGTCAGTATCAACCAAACTGAATTCGAGGAAACTGAAATGCCTTCACAAACATCTTGAGCAAGTATTTGTAATGGTTTCCTTAAAAAAACAAAAACTTATAATCGGTTGCACATATATACCACCAGCCTCCGGCCTGCAAACATATAAAGATCACCACCTTGAAGTTGAAACTATGCGAAGAAAATTTCCTGATGCTACATTTATTCTGATGGGTGACTACAACCTTCCAAATATCATATGGGACATTGAGAATATCGCGTCCTCGAGCCCGGACAACATCGATCATGGCTCCCATGAAATTTTAGAAATGACCAACTTTTTAAATTTGCATCAGAAAAACCATGTGTACAACATCAATTCTCGTCTTCTCGATCTTGTCTTTACAGATTCTTCTAGTGTTAATGTTTATGCCTCTGATGAAATGATTCTTCCAATTGATAAATACCACCCCCCCCCTAGTAATCATTTACCTCAATACTTTTGTTAAGGTAATTGACCCCACGATTGTCAAACGTAATTTTGAAAAAGCAGATTACCCAAAAATTATAGAATTTTTATCTACTAATAATTGGGCTTATGATCTCACTTGTAAAAGCACAAGTTTAAATGAGGCCTTAGAATATTTTTACAATGCAATTTTTCAAGCAATCGACAGCTTTGTTCCCCTACAAAAATATTACACTTCTAAATTCCCTAAATGGTTCGATTCTGAACTAATTAATCTAACATACGATAAAAAAATTGCCCACAAACGTTATAAAATAAATAGAACGCTAGATTTTCGTTATATGTTTTTGGGGTGTTGTGCCGTGTTGCGCTACCTCCTTCTTTAGCCAACGTTTCGGACATCGTTGCAGTGTCCATCATCAGGGCAGATCCGGCAGATCCGGTAGATGTCATCTACCGGATCTGCCGGATCTGCCCTGATGATGGACACTGCAACGATGTCCGAAACGTTGGCTAAAGAAGGAGGTAGCGCAACACGGCACAACACCCCAAAAACATATAACGAAAATGCTTCTGGCCGTGAAAATCTTAAAACTTATCAGAACGCTAGATAATTATATCGCATTCTCTGTTTTGCGTAAGGATTGTACTAGGAAATCGAAAGTATGTTTTAAAGAATACACTAACAATGTTGAAAATTCTATTTTAACAAATATTAATAAATTTTGGAATTACGCTAATTCCTTTCGGAAAAATAACTCTAACTTTCCTGGTACAATGTTTTACGGGAAAAAAGTGGGTCATGACAAAAACGATATTGTAAATTTATTTGCAGATTTCTTCAAGAGTGTATACGTTAAAGACAATGACAACATTTTATCTGATAAATCCCAATTTACCGAAAGCTCACTCAACTTGCATAACATCCATGTGGAAGTAAATGATGTTGTGACTTTTATCAAACAGCTGGATATCAGGTCGAATTCGGGGCCAGATATGATTCCCTCAATATTACTTAAAAACTGTGTCCATGTTCTAGCTCTTCCTATTACTATAATTTTCAATTTATCTTTATCTACAGGTTGTTTTCCTGAAATTTGGAAAAGTAGCTTTATAACACCTATTTTTAAAAAAGGTGATAAAAGTCAAATTGAAAATTATAGACCCATATGTATTATGTCATCACTACCTAAACTTTTTGAAAAGATTATATTAAGTAAAATCATGCATCAAATTAAACCGCTTATATCAATATTTCAACATGGTTTCATGCCAGGCAGATCTACGTCATCTAACTTATTGCTTTACGAAAATTTTATTTCTAATGCACTTTCCAAGGGTCTTCAAGTTGACACTATTTATACTGATTTTAGCAAAGCCTTTGATACTGTTTCTCATCGCATTTTAATGGAAAAATTAGAACACTTGGGAATAAGCGGCAACTTTCTCGAATGGCTTAGAAGCTACTTATCGTTTACAAAACTATGTGTTAAAATTAACTCCACAACCTCATACACTTTTTTTGCCTTAAGTGGGGTCCCCCAAGGTTCCCACCTAGGACCAATTCTTTTCCTACTATTTATTAACGACATTTCATTAATTTTCGATAATATTCACTTTCTTCTATTTGCCGACGATCTAAAGATGTTTAAATCGATTGAAAATTCTTTTGATTGTTTAACTCTACAAATGAACTTAAATAAACTTTATGAATGGTGCATCACAAACAAATTATATCTTAATATCAACAAATGCCAAACGATCAGTTTTCATAGATCTAAAACCCCTTTACTATTCGAGTATACAATTAACAATGCCACTCTAAAAAGAGTCTTTGAATTCAACGACCTTGGCGTTATCTTTGACTCCAAATTACGCTTCTTGAATCACATTATTAGCATTACCAGTAAGGGATTACAAATGCTTGGATTTATCCTCAGAATCGCTAAAGACTTTAATAACATAAAAACCATAAAATTACTATACACGTCTTTGGTTAGAAGTCAGGTGGAATACTGTTCAAGCATTTGGTGTCCTCATTTCAACTCTCATTGTTCACAAATTGAAAAAATTCAAAATTAATTTTTACGTTTTATTAATTTCAAAATTGGTGTTCCTATTATTGAAATCAATTATGTCAATTTACGCAGTAAACTTAACTTATCGAAATTATCTGAAAGGCGAAAAACATTTGATCTCCTTTTATTGTATAAAATTGTTCATTCAAGGTTGGACTGCCCTGACGCTATAAACTTGTTATCCTTACACATACCTCCAAAATATACTAGACGAAACATTTTATTTTACAACAATAACTTCGCTACGAATTCTGTGATGGAAAGAATACACAGGTTGGGCAATGAACTAACTGATGTCGCTGACATTTTTAATTTAAATTTCGATTCATTTAAAGCCAAATTAGTCCACCACTTTTTAGATATAAATAATGAATGAGAAATCATTTTATTTTATTTCAATTTTCTTTTGTTTACTTTTTTTTATTGTTCTTATTTCAAAAGCACACAACGAGTAATTCAGTAAAAATTAATGTGTTTTGATTATTTTTAATGTTTTTATTGCTCGTAGGTATATGTACATACGAGTTCCCTAAAGTCATCCATGTGGAATTAGCATTAGATGTATTCCTATTATTTTACATTGAGTTTATGCTTTATTTGTAAATTTTTTAATCTTTTTTATTTTGTGTTATACTGCTGTTATAAATGAAATTTGTATTTTATATGTAAAAGCCCAATAGGGCGTCAATAAATAAATAAATAAATAAATAAATAAATTTTTAATATCGTTTGGGAGGCAATTATATAAGTTGCCCCCCTCGTAACCAATGGATTGCTTACCATAGTTAATATGGATGGTATTTAAATGTATATTATGGTGTTAAGTGTTTGTGTACTTGGGACGTTTTAATGAATTCTGTGTTTGTATGTATGGGTTTATTGTTTATTTTGTATATAAGGATACATGTATTGTATTCATATGGTTAAAGTGAAGTTATAGTTAATATTTTCATATTAGCGTGCTCTCTCTAACATTCGTATTTAACTTCAACCCACATTGATAGTGACGGTGGCTGACGCACGAACCATGGAATACGTGTATCATTATAATATTTTAATATGTATCCGATTACTAAAACAATATAAAGATTACTCCAAGGAGATGGAATACTTTCTGCCTTTAGTTTTCCCACACTATTCGCGCACAATAAAACACCTGCTTTATACCAAGTAGAAAACACGTATAACCTACAGTATTATTAAAATCGCCGTTTCCTACAGTAAAACAACTACGTCCCAGAAGTACACCGACTCTGACGATTATTAATATTTTTACCGTTAATAACATTAATAATATTATGATGATTTTTACAGCACCGTTTTTGTGAACAATCACCTCAAGGGCGCTGTCCAATACAAGATATATTTGTAAAATGCTATCTTCTTCTAACTACGCACTAGACAATTTATGGCCAACAGATTGCATCCACCGGTTCATTGATCACTAATATAAAACTATATGTACAATATTGTACAATGCATTCGAGTACAGGCCTCCGTGGTCGAGGGGTAAAACCATTGACTCGCAATCTGAAGGTCGAGGGATCGAATCTCGAACTTTTATTTGATTAATTTGTGTTATTTCACAATTAATTAATTAAAAAAAGTTATAGTAAATTGGCGGTAGGTACGTTCCGTAGTGGAAGATACCTACTCTCAGTATGGTGTAAGACCACAATTCAGAATTTAAACGTTGCTTGAAATGGTTTTATCCTTATTTGGTGACCACATCTAAATAGCCAGGTGCTTCCCCATCTTCCTCTTCCCCATCACATTCCCAACCGTACTATCTTCAGCATCACAACATACTCAAATTGGGGAGTTCATTGTCTTACCAGTTCCAGACGGGAACAGCTGGGACAAAAACCTATTGGCGTCTTTTCAGTTTTAAAACCTAATAACACGCCTGGGTTTTGCATTGGGAAATTACAGTGAAACAATATCTTTTAAAACATATGTGCTTGCAAGCAGGGGCGTAGGTATATAATGATGGGGGGGGGGAGGGATATTTACGGGGTTTAAAACCCCCTATCATCCTCAGAAATCCGCTCCAAAAACAAAATAGTAGGTACCTATTGATAGATAATATTCGTGGAAAAAAATATAATTATTTGCGCCAATATTTTTTAGCAATCTGACTATCCCTATTAGTAATGTTATGGAAATAATATTTTACGGTGAGCAGAGATTTCAAAAACTTTCTAAAGAGGTAATTTATCATTTCTGTATTTGATCATTTCTATAGCGCCGTTTCCGTGAGAAAATCATCACAAGGGCGCTAATAAATATTTACTACGACACACTCTTAAATACGCATAGTTACCAAAAACAACATTTGTAGCGCGCCGTTTTTACGCTTGCCACTACACCATCTCTTTCCCCCGTACAGCACCATCCTGCTCACCCACCCCTAAGCAAACCAGGATGCGCCGACGCCTTCTGCGCATCTCCCACCCTCGAGCCGCTACATAAACCACACCCCGCAACAAGGAATGGGCTATATAACAGGCTGCGCGCCCTAAATTAGTCAGTTCGTCTGCAGCTCGCTCTTGGCTAGTACGCTCTCTTAGTTGCGCTTCGTCCTCTGGCACGACCCTCTAAGGAGTATTCTACTACCATAAGTAAAGCACCAACCAGACCCCCGACTGCTGCCTTAGTTGCGCTTCGTCCTATGGTACGACCCTCTAAGCAGAACCACAGTCAGTTTTGTTGTTCCCAAAGCCTAACGGCAAGGTTCCCTCCGATCCCTTGCTCAGTTAATTAGTGAATTGATACATTGTGACTATTTTTACCATATTATGTGATCTGTGAACTTACTTACTTTAAATAAATAACCTTTTACCAACAATTGTGTTATACATTTCAATTTTACTTAATTACCGTAAGAAAAAAATGCTAAAGTTTCAGGAAGTAGAAAATTGTCAAATGATACTGACAATTCGATTCCTATTAATAATATATAAAGGCGAAAATTTGTATGAATGCATGGATGTTTGTTACTCTTTCTCGCAAAAACTACTAGATTGATTTTAAAAATTCTTTCACTAATAGAAAGCTACATTATTTGTGAGTACTATATGATATATATATATATATATATATATATATATATATATATATATATATATATATATATATATATATATTGGTAAGTTCTGGCGTTATGAACTAGCTCTGGCGTTATGAAATTTTTTAATTATACGTTTATTGTCAGACGAAAAGCAAAGCGTTGCTAAGTAATTGTTTGACGTGCGCTGTCATTTTGTTATTTGTTTAGGTTACTATGGAGATCCCTTTGATAGTTAAAATTTACTGCGCTTGTTTGATTGTTGCGTTTTAATAGGTGGCACGTTGTTTGAAAAATGAATGTAACGGGTATGGATGGAAGGGGGAGGGAGAGTACGGAGGGGGGTGGTGAGGGGGGGGGGGAATTTAAACGAAACTATTATTTAAATGCATTTTCCATCTCCGGCAATTTTAATATATTTTTTAAAGTAATTTAGTTGAAATGAAGTATTGTTTAGGTAATTGCGTATTACGAGTATATCTATGAAGTAAATATTTACTTTAAGAGGAATATAAACGCTAGAAATATTTCGAATCTCATGTCTGCAAAATTTTAAAATCGAGCGTCTTTTTGCACGAGGCTAGGAAGCGAAAAAGTGGTTTTTATTTATTTTGTGCATAATTTTATAAGAACGAAAAAAAGTTAGAACATGGAAAACCTCAAAAATAGTCTTAGCCATAAAGGGGTATTTTTTAAAATTGTTTCTTGTGTTACTTCATAGTTAAATCATCAAAAAACATTTTTTTTGTGGTTTACGCTTATATTTCTTGTTACGTAAATAATAATTTTATTGTAATTCCAATACATAGAAAAGCTAGTAAAAGCTTCGATTTATCCGTAGCATATTTTTTGATGTTCATACTGTAAGCCGATTCGTCGTAAAGATTAATCAAAATAGTATCTAAATAGAATTTCACGTATATATTCATCTTAAAGCATGTTTACGCCCTATCGACCCGCCAGCCGGGAACAACCCAACGTGAATTCTACACCTATGCCCTTGCTCGCAAAAACTGAGGTGGTCGAGAGCGCGGCGGCTGGATGCTTGGCTGATAGATGATAGATCGAGTTCGAATCACTTAGCGTGTATTCTATTTTATGGTTCCACGACAGTTGATCCTGCGACAATTGCCCCCCCTGTTGTAAGTTGATCCTCCGACAGTTGATCCCTGACAGTTAGTCCCCCACAGTTGTTCCCCGACAGTTAATCCCCAAACAGTTGATCCCCAGACAGTTGATCCCCCGACAGTTGTTCCCTCGGACAATTGATCCCCTAAAAGATTATTTCTTCAAGTAAGTACGCAAAGAGGATATAAGGCCGTACAACCAAAGTCGATATACTTATGTATATCTGCAGGCACAACTGAGAATCCGTTGTAAAAATATTTTTACTAAACATAATTTCGGCTGTCCGAAGGAACATGACATGGTAATAATAACATACGATTTACTTATACATGCAGTCGGCTTAGCAAAAACACCTAAAGGTTCCTACTTGCATGTAGTATAACTTTTTTTATCCGGATACAACCAAACTTCTCCCAACCGTCTGGAGCCAGTAAGATTATGGCATCCCTAATTTTGTAGAAAATATTTGTGGAAAATATGGCTGTAAATAAACCTGGCTGTACAGATCTAGTCATCAAACACGGCTTTAATTGTCGCCGGATCAATTGTCGGGTCACCCTATTTTCTAGTTAGTTATTAGTTCATACGCGTAGTGATCAAGTTTGTGGAGTTAATGTTTGGGGTGTACAGCACCCCATAATTATGCAAATAGAGAAGGTTTCGTTGTTCAAAGAATCAACTGTTTTCTCTGTTCTTTTGGAAAACTTTTCAACCCGCTCACTATTTTATTAATTGTACCGACCAGACCGTTTGAGTTATTCAGGAGTATTTCGAAAACACTTTTTTTTTCAAAGAAAGACAAACATTCCCAGGTTACGAATAATCCAACAATGTTTGAAAAATCTCCTGCTACCACCACAGTAAGCGGAAAATGTTGCTTGTATCGTAATGCAGGACTTAGCCAGCCGAAGGATCGAGGGTGGAACTCAAACGCGATGCCCACTCAGCCACTGACCAGTCATTAAACCCGTCACTTTAAAACAGTTAGATTTTGTCGTGCTTCTCGAGCCAGTATTTTTTTCCGGAAAATTTGGTGACTAATCGTGCGTAACCCACAAGTTCAAAAGATATGGAATTCGAAAAAACTACGTCGAACGAAGGGACAAGATAAAGTGGACTGTAACTTTGATTTAACTGACTTCACTTCAAAGACTGGTTGAGGGAGACCATTTGACCTCTCTCGGAACATCGCCTAGCATTGCAATGGGAGGAATGGATTCATACGTCCGTCACTCCTGGAGACACAGACCCCTAAGATTCCTACCCACCCCTAATATCCTTTCCTTTTTTTCCTTCCTTCCAAAAATGATATTACTTTCCTGGGGGCCTTCTGTGTGGAGCTAATGCAAAAAAACGGGTGTGTTTTAGACCACACGAATGAAGTTAAACTTCACTTACTTATAAAAGAACATATGACATTGACATTGATATTGAAACTGACATTGACATTGACATTGGGATGACATGTGACATTGGGGTCACATATGACCATGGGGTGACCTATGACCCTGGAGTGACCTGCGGCCTTGGGTTGACCATGACCCTGGGGTGACCTGCGGCCTCGGGGTGACCTACAACATTGGGGTGACCTACGACCTTGGGAGGACCTACGACCTTGGGGTGACCTACGAACTTGGGGTGACCTACGACCTTAGGGTGAAATACGATCTTAGGTAGACCTACGACCTTGGGGTGACCTACGACCTTGAGGTGACAATCCTTATCCTTATCCTTATCACTCCCCAAGTCAAGCATGCGTAAAGGCCCGACCGTTCGCCTCGCCATCGATCACCGTTCGCATCGATTACCGTTCGCATCACACTTTTCGTAACATCACACTTTTCGTAACACCACACTTTTCGTAACACATCACCACTTTTTGTAACACATCACCACTTTTCGTAACGCATTCACCAGCTTACCCCCAAGTCGAGCGTGCGTAAAGAAGTTTTACTTCAAAAAAGATATGAGAGGGTTAATCGTCTTGTTATTACATGTCGATGGACACGACATATTGACATTAAAATATCCTAGTAATATTGATCCTCGCTATTTTTACATGCTATACTACCGTGCTGGTACTTAGCTTCTTACTAGTGCTTCAATTTGGTCCCACTTGGAGACAATGAGAGTGCGGCGGGAGGTAATGTGGGATCGCTTCCCACATTAGCGAGAGATGACACACGCTCTTACTGCTAACTGCCAACCTGTAAAGTCAGTAGGTAATGTCTAATGACTGGCTAATAACCGCTTGACTCCAACTATTATGATGAGTGCCCGTCTGAAGCGATATGTATGTTGCGAAACAGCCAATTCTCTCACAGTTTTCAGCACAGTGGCGGTGAGAGTTAGCTGTACATATCTCCCCAACCTTATGTCTACTCTACAACTATAAATCTACACCGTTGTTTAGCTACGTGCAGTGATGCCATATCCCAAAAATGAAAAATCATGTTTCATGGATTAGAAAACCATGTTTTACCATATATGATTTTAGATTTTCACGGCCAAAAATTTTATGGTTATTTCCTTTTGGGGTATTATGCCGTGTTGCGCTACCTCATCCTTTAGCCAACGTTTCGGACAGCGTTACAGTGTCCATCATCAGTGTCCATCATCACACATCTGCCCTGATGATGGACACTGTAACGCTGTCCGAAACGTTGGCTAAAGGAGGAGGTAGCGCAACACGGCATAATACCCCAAAAGGAAATAACCATAAAACATGTTTTACCATGTTTTGAAGAATACATTTTTTATTAGAATCACTCTCTTTTTATAACTTTTGAAAGTTATTCCTGTCAATATAATATATCATTGAAGAAGAAGCTAATACTAATAATCTAAAATAAAACATGAACGAAAACATGACAGAAAAATAAAAAGATAATGGTCACAATTGGGACTTGAACCCATAAACTCTAATACCAATAATATGAGAAAAAATAGACAAAGATGATACTGTTAATAAATTCTGTATTATTAGATTGACAAATATGACGTTTAAATAAGAGATGGTCGTAGCCGAACAGGTAAGGCGTTTGTCCTGGTTAGATTAGAGGTTCTGGGTTCCAGGTTCAAGGTTTCAGGTTCGAGTGGCGATCGTTATTATTTTTATTTTTCTGTATCTTGTTCTCTTTCATATTTTCGGTTACATTAATAGTGTTATCTTCTTCATTGATAAAAAAACATTAAAAAACAATGTAAAGAACCATGTTTTTCCGTAAGCCTTTGAGAATTAAAATAAGAGATTTAGAATTATTGAGAATTTAAATAAGAAAATAATGATACCTAAGTAAATAACCTAAAATGCTATAATAAAAACAATCTCAATTTGGGAGGCGGGAATGGGTACCGCCACCTCGGGAACCATTTACTGGATAACTTACACCTCTGCCATAGGTCACTCCAAAAGGTTCGCTACGTTTGGTGATTTAGCAGGGGTGCCCGGGTTCATGGGGTGAGGTTTGTCTAGCTCTTGGCGCCGAATGACCCGGACACGCTGAACCCACCCCTCAAACCCTTTTCCCTCCCAGAACTCTCCTCTTTTTACTTTCCTTAAAAAAAACTCCACACGGCATCCCCAAAGATGGCACAGGCCCTGAGGGAAATTATTTCTCTCATAGTCTCCTGCGTGGAGCTCATGTAAAAAAAATCATTTTATATTTTTTCTTTGAATAATAGGAAAAAAATTAATGTTATATGATACTTTTTACTCTTAGTACTTTAAACCAAATAAGAATATAAATAACTTTTCAAACAAATTAAAAAATAAGTTAATGATAAAAAATTAGATCGATGAGATGTGGGAGAAAAAATCTCCCACAAATACTATAATATTTTGTTCTACATTTTACAGTAGTTAGTGTAGGTACCTAATTAATGTTACCTAAACGATATGTACTCGTATATTCGCTTCTTTACATTAATAATGTATTCATATTACTTATTGACAAAGTTAAAATAGATAAAAATAAATTGTGAACCCGTGCTGATGTTTAAGAACTACATTCCCGAATTCAGAATTTTCCTACGTGACCATAGACATATGAATATTAATAGACCAGAACATAAAGGTGAGGGGAAGAAACCAACTACTGCGGGGCGCAAAGCGGGAAGATAAATTCGGTGATATGTGATTCGTCAATAACTCAATCTGAGAGTATATGGGCATCTCGCATTATAATATCACTATTTAGTTCTTAAAAGTAAACACTGCTCTTTAATGAATAGACCTTTTTACATGGGAACGCGAATTGCTCGCCGCGAAATGAACAAATTTCCAAATTCCAAATACAGCAAATTAAGTTCATTTATGCAAATTAAGTTCCTATTTTCATAGTCCAATATTTTGTTGACGTATTTAGTTAAGACACTTTTAAAAATGTTTCATAATTTACTTACCCCACAAAACAGCGACGAGCACATGCCACGTGTCTCGAGTGATAGTGTGTGTTACAAAAACGACCATATTATGTGATCTGAATAAGCTTATAATAAAGTAAAATAATGCTTGCCTATGGAATGTAATACGACAATTGGGTTTATTCTCTTTTTCACTTCTATTTTTACACGTTTTCAAAACACAAGCCACTATTTTTGCCGTGTTATTTCGTAAAATGCACCGATGAGTGCTCGACTCTGGCTCGCAGAAGAATGATGACGTCCCATTTTTTAGATTCACGCGAAGCCATACTCGATCCCAGCCGGTTCCAATGGAACCGGTATGGGGAGGGGGAAATAATACGCTTTTATCGCTTAGGGCAGGTCTATTAATATTCATATGTCTATGTACGTGACCCATGCTAAAAAATACTTATTTCTCTCACTTTTGATGACCGGTAAAAAATCATGAGGGTATAAATGATCATGAAAACATGGTAAAAACCGTGCATCTGGCAACACTGACTACGAGCGTGCTGGAGGCTGTAGACCTCCATAGACACGATATAATATTAGAGAATGTACAGGGGTAGTTCACAGGGGTGGTTCTCTTACCTGATCGTGACTGGTACTCTCCTCAGAAAGCGCTTCTCTGGTTTCGTTCTGAAAATGACAATTAATTCCTTGAAAACATATTTTTGTCAAATTTCATTCCAAATATTACCTACGTAACCAGACAATGATTATTTTTAAGATGTCATTTTATATACTTTCAGAATACGCGAGCAACTAAAATGTCAAAAAGATTGATTTTTTTTAATTTTCAGTAGTTTCATGATTTGAAGGTTTCACGGACAAAAATATTATATTGATTTCTTTCTTGTTGGGTGTGATGCCTAATCGCTCTACCTTCTTCTTTAGACAGCTTTACAGTGTCCACCTCCACGGCAGATGTGTAATCGTTTATTATCGTGACTCCCATAAATACCACATTTTTTAGTAAGAATGCAAAATTTCAACGCTACACGGCATAATAATCCTAAACTAAATCACAATAATATTTTTGGCCGTGAAAACCTCAAATCAAAACAAATTGTTTGCTGGGTAATCCATCAATTTTAAGTTCCCTGACCAATTTGAGAGTGAATTATTACAGCAGTAAGTCGGATAATATGAATTATTTCTAAATAGCGACATAACACGTAAATCAAATAATAGGTACTAAAATTAACAAACATTGAAAATTAAATAAAAAATGAATCAGAAATCCGACCAAAATTACCTAAATAACTATGATGCCTTGAACCTCTACGATATAATGTTAAAAAAGTTGATAATTTTCTGGAATTTTGAATTAAATTGTCCGACGTTCATATTTCTCAGATAAGTTCCTGAACAAAGATGGTGAAATTTCTCATGGAATTTGAGATTGCTTCCGAGGTACTTTAAAAATGTATTATGTATATTAGACTTCTTTTTTTGAAGTTGTCTAAAAACAAACAACATTTTAGAAAGTACATAAAACTCCCTCATAAACTATTTTTCAAATATTCGTATTTTCAATAAAGATTGATATTTTTTAATAATTACATTTTAATATCAAACATGAAAATGTTAACAAAAAACTTATAGGAACATTTTAACTCCAAACGTCCACAATTTTTAAAGAATTCGATATTTAGAAAACACATTACTTAATCCTTTTGTGTATTTTTTATGCCATTTATATGGCATAAAAAGTGACGTTACTGTTTTCGATGCAATTAAAAAAAAATTCAACCGTCAACGAAAAAATCCCGCCATTTTTACATTTTTTAGGATTTTATTAGGATTTATAGGTAAATATTTGAGACAAACCGAGATGAATAAATAATTATTTCTATTCCCACCGACGAACAAATCACGCATCTCCGCATTATATAAAAAAGATTTCTTAGATTTAAATTAATAAATTAAGTGGTTTTAACCACTTTTATTGTTTACAAAACCGACATGTTTCGTCAGCAAAGCTGACTTCTTCAGGGTTTTGAGTTCTGTCAAAACCCTGAAGAAGTCAGCTTTGCTGACGAAACATGTCGGTTTTGTAAACAATAAAAGTGGTAAAAACAAAGTAATTTATTAATTTAAATCAAAATGGTGCCACAAAATAAGTTTGCTGTGTTAGAAGAAGTTCTTAGATTTCATTACACTTTTACAATGTAGAGGCTCTAATGGAATGTGATATTTGTGTCTGGTAATGTCCTTCCGAAATGTGAAGGGTTTTAAAATGAATGTGTAAGATGTGCAAACCTTAGGATCCCCATCCAGGAGAAGGTCCCCGTCCCCGGAGCCCGGGTCCAGTGCCAAGTCGGCCCCGGGTAGGGGTCCCAGGGGGTCCAGGGCGGCAGGGAGCTCCTCGGGCTGCAGGGGGGCCCGCGCCGGCCGCCCCACGCTGGTGGAAGACGCCATGCTCACTATACTCAATTCGGTGGATATTTCCACCTCGCTCACAACAGGCTGGAATTTAAACAATTATGGTTAAGGTCAATTGGAATTAAATTCCAAATAATATTGATATTAACGCCAATGACATTGTAGTACAGAGTACAGACCCGTTATTATCTCATAAATTAACCCAAAACGTAGCGAACCAAATAAACAAACACCTCTATATCAGTGGTGGTCCATGAGTTTTCAGTGATCTAGATTGCTAAGATTGAAAAATTCGACATTACTGATGTTGTTGTAGATGAAAATCAATTATATTTTTTATCAAAATTTCAACTTTTTGTTCGAAGATCTTCATACAAATAGTTGAAATTTTGAAAAAAAAATCTATTTCAGCTACAACAACGTCAATAACGTCATATTTTTCAATCTTAGCGCTCTAGCTCACTGAAAACTCACGGACCGCCACTGCTCTACACGTTTCTAGAAAATTCTTAAATCAAAAGTTGTTCATGTATGACAAAGAAATAAATTCATAGAATAAGATCGGGTTATGTCATAGAATTTGAACAAATCATTAAATTGATTCAAGTTCTGTGAAAGTTCTGGTCAGATAAGTGATAGTTAGGAGCGTTTAACCAGCCAGCGGCCGAAAATCCACATTTCGTCGAAAGTTGTTCTTACGATCGTACAGGGCGGTTCCAATGAGAGAAAGATTAAGTATTCTCCGTACCAGCTTTTAATAATTATAACTCAATATCGATTTTATTTCATTCCAAAGTTGGTTTAATTTATATCTACATCCAAAATGCTGAAAGGCGTGATGATAAAACTATTAAAATTATGTACTTTTTGTAATTATTTTTTGATTATAAGTATCTACCATTTTTCAATATTGTCTAAGTTAAATAAGAATGTAAAAAAAAATCTGAAATATATTAGTTTGTAAGTGGGCAAATAAATACACAAACGGACCAATTTTCGTCAAGAAACACATGTAATTTTATTTAAACTATAGGTATTTAAAATTCTAAAACATGCGATACCCAGATAATGTATTGATTTATTTTACTGCATGATTATATGATTTGAAATGGGTATGGTATAATACAAAATCTTTTTGAAAATTTAACAAATCTGCCAACGACCTATGGTATAACCTTATTATACTAAAAATAAACATTTTTTCTCAAAATTTGAAATATGCGAATGCTAGATGAAAGAATAATCTTTCGAAATTCATTTATAATTTTTTGTGGAAAAGAGTCAATACGTCTAAACTCCGATTTAAAAATGACATATTTCTGGTTTTCTCTGGTACCCTCTAATACCCTCTTAATAAAAAGTCAAATATATTATAGGATTAGGAAATTAATTTCAGAACAGGCCATTAATGAGTAGAATATTATATTTTTTATATTATTGTTCAAATCTGAATCAACTGTGTATTTTATTTTTATACAGCTCATATCATGTTCATACCTTTTTACATCTTTTGTTAATGCGATTTGAAAAAAATCTTCGTTTATATCATCATATTTTTAATGTATTCTAAGTGGAATGGAGAATCATTCTATTTGGAAATATTTTAAATAGTTTTCAAGCATTTGCGATAATCTTCGTAAAGCTATTTTAAAATAAATTATTAATTATATTTCTCACCTTCAGAATTAGAAGAAATATGTAAGTGGATGTCCAAAGCGTTCGCCATCTGTAATACGCAAAAACAAATTAATTCAGGAATTATATTCTCCAACCACTCTACTCTCCTATCACTTTACTATTAAGTTATTTTTATGGACCATTTGAATGGAAATATGGCACCCAATCATCCTTAATTCGTAAATTATTTACATCGATAAGTCAGAAGAGTACCGAAATATAATAACAATAGATAGATTAGGCCTCTCGTACCTAATTTCAATCTAAAAATAACAACGCCTGAGAGTAATTTCATCACACGATTCCCCATCGAATTCCGATGCCTCTCTTTAAAAGCCTACATATAAATTCGAGTTCCCCACAATATAAAACAGAGCACAAATTTATCGCTCAAATCCCATGCGGTATTTGTTAATTTTATCGGCTAAAGCATCGCGTCACAAGATATAATACAAGCTTCTAAAAACGTATGCGGAATCAACGTAGATCGTTCATTTTGTGGCACAAGTGCTGTCGTAATTTGTTGCATTTTTTTTTTTTTTTTTTTTTTACATGAGCTCCACACAGGAGGCCCTGAGGAAAATAATTTCCCTCAGGGCCTATGTCATCTTTGAGGATGCTGTGTGGAGGGTTTTTTTAAGGAAAGGAAGGAGAGGAGAGTTCTGGGAAGGAAAAGGATTTAAGGGGTGGGTAGGAATCTGGGGTTCAGTATGTCCTGGTCATCCGCCTTCAAGACCGAGACAAACCTCACCCCATGAACCCGGGCACCCCTGCTAAATCACCAAACGTAGCGAACCACTTGGGGTGACCTATGGCAGAGGTGTTGGTTATCCAATAAAGGTTCCCGGGGCGGCGGTACCCATTCCCGCCTCCCAAATTGCATGACGTAAGTAGTTGTTTCGCCAGAAAGAAATGTAAGATTTTTTATCAATTGTTTTTTTATCTATAAGGTAAATATATATTTTATCTATAAGGTAAATATTATTTTATTTTTTTATCTATAAGGTAAATATTATTTTATTTTTTTATCTATAAGGTAAATATACTTTTTTATCACTTTGTATCTTGGTGGGTATAGTAATTAAAAATTTATTTATGGTCTATATTGTTACAAATCATACTTAAATTACCCATCTGGTCACTAATATGATATTTTTATTTCTTACTTTATTATAATATTTTAGTGTTTTAAATGTAGTGTTATGTATTTTAGTATGTTGTATGTGTAAAATCACTCAAATTTATAAATGTTAACCTCAATACAGGCTGTTAGTCCTAGTGAGGTTAATTTTTTGTATGTAAAAAATAAAAATAAAAACATATGTATGGTGAGAAGTTATAAATAAATAAATAAAACATTTTTTAATATTCGTATAGCTGATTAAAATGTTGACGATAAAGTTAGCAAGAACCCCTGCCTAAATTAGTTCTACCTGCCTCTTTTTCGTGTTTGAAAAATGTTCACAAAGGTAATCCAAAGGGCGTATGAACTTGCTGAAAGACAAATTTGCTCCGTGCAGACCAAGAAAATGCAATAAGCAGTGCTTCTCCGATCTTTCGTTTGTTTCTTAAACCAATGATTGTGATTTCGATGTTAATTTTTAGGTTCACACGCTCTGTACCTAGGTAATACTTGGTCTATGAAGAAGGGTGAAGTGAGTATCCGCTACCCGCAATTGTGTTCATTAAATGAAGTGCGTGCTTCCATGGAGGATGAAAGTTAAAGTTGCAAGTTCAGCGTAAAAGTGAATCCCAGCACACCGATTCCCATGGGTACCGCTCGGTACGGACTCTGCCAAGGGCACTTTGAACAATGGGCACGTCCAGAACTCATACCGAAATCAAAACACGGATCCATTATCCATATTGCATCAGTCGGCAAACAATAAAGAGAATATCTCCGTATAGGGTTCAGACTAGGTGCTTTATAAGAATTGTGCAAGTGAATCAAAACACCTTTAATCCAAGGGTTACGTGCCCCCACCACCCCCGTGTGAACAATACCGACTCCTGAACATTCTAGGCTCCTGAAGCACGTGACTCAATCTTCACGATCTCCTTTGACTTCACAGGTGGATTATTTAACTGCCCGACAGTTTTTCTACTCTCTTCGGAAATTGAAATGCAATTTTATTCTTAATAAATGGATTTCTCACGCCTCCGAGATCAAATTGATTGCCCCCCCCACGTCCCTACAGTTCCTGTAGCAAAAGTTATTGCTGAATTATCTTTTGCAAAATCATCATTATATCAGAGTAACTACTAACTGATACCAAAATATACGGCAGATTCTTCAACGGACTCCGGTGACAAATTATTATATATCTTTTGTGTGATGTCAAGTCTCGAGCTCTGGCGAGCTTGAAATTAACAACATGATTAATTAGACATCACTAATAAAAGTAGATACACAGAATATTATAGGTTTTTTTATGTCCTTTGCTCAATAATATATCAATATATTCATGATAAATGCAAAAATAATTTTTTGAGATTTGATTTTTTTACATTTTTTTTCTTTATTCATTGCTTTGATGGTTACAAGAGGACTGAGCGAGCACTGGACGTTTTTGAAAGGAAAATTTTGAGGCGTATCTTCGGACCGGTTCCAGAAAATGGATTTTGGCGCAGAAGTTATAACAATGAGCTCTATACTTTGTTTGAGGAGCTAAACGTCGCAAAATTTATAAAACTGGGAAGACTTCGGTGGCTGGGTCATGTGGAGAGAATAACCGAGTATCAAGCACCAAAGTCCCTGCTCAACTCAAGACCCTGGGAAGGCCAAGATTAAGATGGAGCGATAACGTCCTCAAAGACATATCTATCTTGGAGCTTCTAAACTGGAGAGAGCTGGCACAAAACCGAGATAAGTGTATGAAGACTCTTGAGGAGGCCAAGACCCACCAGGGGTTGTAGGTTGTAGAGCCAATAGTGATGATGATGATTTGATGTTTAACTAATTTGTGGATTTTTAGATCACCATGCTAGACACATGCCCGTGTTATGGTGATCTTTCAGCTCCGCACAGGAGGCCTTGAGGAAAATAATTCTCCTCAGGGTCTGTGTCATCTTTGTGGGCGCTGCGTGGAGGCGTCTTTTTAGGAAATAAAGGTGAGGAAGTTTTGGAAAGAAAAAAGGTATGAAAGGTGTACAGGAATCTGGAAAAGAGTTCTGCTGGAGAGGTAAAAAAGTCACCCTCGACCAGTCTCTCCCAATCCGGCTTACCACTCGATGGGCAGACGCATCCGCCGCCGAGATCCGGAAATCCACCCTGTTAAGTTACAAAACGTATCGAACCAATTTGGTGACCTATGACACAGATATTGGTAATCCAATAAATGATTCCCGGGCGACGGTACGAATAGCCGCCTTCCAAATTAAAATGAGATGTAGATTTACCTGTTTGTACAGCGAGTTTCCGGAAACCGTGTATAGGATATCTATCTCCAGCTGATGGCTATGCACATCTAGCGGTTTGTTACAAAGTAGGCTGTTAGCGTACCTAACAAGATAATTGAATTAGTAGGTAACACACCAATAAATTGAACAGCGAATCTTTAATCAAACTGATGATTAATCAATAACCAATTGGGAGACATGAAGCAATCCACAGACGAAGGAACATTGAACTTGGAAACATTTTACTTTGGTCTAATTCTCTTCCGGTGCGGCGTTCAGACCGGAACTGATTTGTTCATCTTGTCTCAATTACCACGCAAAAACGACAACTCCAGAAACCAAATAATATTTCTCACCATCATATCGCTCAGTTCCGATTATACAATCAATTTTACTGGAATAATTTTTGAAGGTTTAAAAATTTGACTGAAAAATAAAAATTTGAAATTGATAAAAATTTTACATTTATTTCTAGCAAAACATCTACACCATTTATTGGTTTCCCAACACCTCTACCATATTCCACAGCAAGTGATTTGCTACGTTTGGTGACTTAGCTGAGGTGCCCGGGTTCGTGTGTAGGGTTTGTCCAGGTCTGGGCGGCGGATGCGTCTGCCCATCAACTGCGTGGCAGGCTGGATCGGGAGAGACTGGTTGAGAGAGGTATTTTTACATCTCCAGCAGGACGACTTGCACCGCAGTGGGAGGGATAGATTCAACTGATTCTTAGATTCCTACCCACCCCTCGTACCCTTTTACTTCCCAGAACTTCCTTTCCTAAAAAAACCTTCCACACAGCAACCCCAAAGATGACACAGGCCCTGAAGGGAATTATTTTCCTCGGGGCCCCGAGTCCTCCTGTGTAGAACTATTGGAAAAAAACTAATTACGACAACATCTTTGCCACAAATCGAATGTTTTTAGAAGCTTGGGCAAAACGTTTATATCAATATTTTTTACGTGAGCTCCTCACAAGAGGCCCTGAGGAAAATAATTTCCCTCAGGGCCTATGTCATCTTTGGGGATGCTGTGTGGAGGGTTTTTATAAGGAAAAGAATGAGAGGAGAGTTCTGGGAAGGAAAAGGGTTTAAGGGGTGGGTAGGAAGCTGGGGTTCAGTATGTCCTGGTCATCCGCCTCCAAGACCTAGACAAACCTCACCCCATGAACCCAGGCACCCCTGCTAAATCACCAAACGTAGCGAACCACTTGGGGTGACCTATGGCAGAGGTGTTGGTTATCCAATAAAGGTTCCCGGGGCGGCGCGGCGGTACCCATTCCCGCCTCCCAAATTGATGGGTTCTGTTATTTTTTAGGCTGGAAGAAAGATGTGAGAGGACTCATCTACTGCTATTATGATGGTGATCCCAGCTACCAGGTTCGTCTGTTGTTACAGTCTGTTGTCCGGTGTCTACCCATCTATACAGATTGGGAAACATCCCAATTAGACAATGTCACTTAGATCTATCAATGCTTCAATTAGTTTTCTGAGAAACCGTTTGGTTTTTGTTTTGCCGCATTAAGTTTTCACCGTTGCACAATTAGCCGCTCTACGTTAATTAAGGGTTTTTTTAAAATTTTATTGAAGAGTACATTTTTTTAACCGAATGAATAGATTGCTTAAATGAACAAAGGAAAATAATTCTCTATAGTGCAGGCGCTAGATGGAGTTAAGTGTACAAAGTATGAATACCGCATTCTATGCATAGTTTTGAACTAAGAAAAGATTACAAATTATGATTCTGGATGTTGCCAGGAGGTAATGGTCCAATTTTTTTACACCCCCATCCCCTTAACTAGTAAGTAAATGGACTGAAAAAATGCTTTGGGACGTCTGTCACGAAATCTCAATTTCTAATTGGCTGTTTATCTAGAAATTTGCATGAATTTTCTTCATATTTCCGTATACGGTAAGAACCAACAACAAAATGAAAAAAAATAATTTTTACGTTTTTACTATATTTTTTTGACTAGTCGCCATTTTGCAAGATTTTTTTTTCTTATTTTCCTGGTTCCTATCATAATGACATTTGTGCTGATACAGAACATACCTTTTTATATTTTTCAGATGACCAAAAGGGTTTAAATCGTGACAAGATGGACACGCTCTTTTTTTCACCCCTCTACTTAAACAGCGTGTAACTTCGTGAAATATACATTTTTTTTTTAATTTTATGAATTCTTAAAATAAAAAAAATAAATTTAAAAATGCATAATTAAAATATTTTTTCATCGACCGTCAAAAAACGTTTGAAATTCGGGCTTCTAGACTAGAATACCCCCGTAAAATAATTTTTTAATCAACAATTCTTGTTTTTGTTTATAACTTTTCGTTTTTTTTTTCTTTCTATTGACTAGCTATAAAGTATATATCTTTAATCATAATAAACAATTGAATATTGTCACTAAAACAATCATTAAAATGGTTCCAAAGCATTTTTTCAGAGTCCATTTACTTGATAGCTAATGGGATGGGGTGTAAAAAAATTGAACCAATAAACCTCCTGGCAACATTCAGAATCCTAATCTGAAAGCATTTCTGAGTTCAAAAGTATGTTCCGAATGCGTCACTGGATTGAGTGTGCAATTTTGCACACTCAATCCATCCCATAAAAGTGGAAAAGTAAGAAAATCACAAAAAATATAAATCCGTACACAACGCCATCTCTGATACTGAAGAAAACAAAACACGGAGAGTTGCGCATCGATAATTGCTTCATTGTGTAATTTTTAACTCCATAAAAAAACTGAATTTAATTCAGCAATAAGTTAACATAACAGTTAATGATTATGAGGCGGTGCGAAGTTCGTCGGGTCAGCTAGTTATTTATAATTCCAATTTCTAAACATCACCCGACGTCTCTAGCATGGCAAGTGAAATAATACTAAAAAATGTAAGAGATGCACAATGGTTTTTTGCGTGAAATAAAAAAAAATAGAAAAAGGGCATAATTTATAATGAGCCTTGAATTCCTGAGCATTGAGATCTGGAGAGCGGTGTGTGAACCACGCGCAGAGATCTATTTAGATCACGTGGCCACGAAATTATAATAAAATGCTAAAGGTGCAATAATTTGCCCTTTGGTCGTGAGTCCCGCGGTCATTAAAGTCCGTGAACAGAGAACAGAGAGTACATACCAATGCAGCAAGCATTCCCTCTAACCACCTACAATAACATTCATGCGTTCTCTTGTGATATACCTTCACTATTTTATTACTTAGCCCCAAGGTATTTGGAAAAAATCTTTGACTGTGCAGAAACGGGCGGTCCGTTAGATAGATTCCCCTATCATAACAAAGGGACTGCAATTTTTAGAACACATGCGTTAATGGGAATGCTGTCCTGATCTACCGGTATTTCATTGGAAAATGCTCCAAGGAACTAGCTGGGAATACGCGGGAAACAAAGAAGCGGAACATGGACTTGGTCTATTGCAAAACTGGCTTAAGAGAAATTCCCTTACACTTAATGTCAATAAAACAAAATATCTGACATTTTCTATAACAGCCAGAGGACAGCCAGAGGATGACTTTAATCTCAAATTATATACATGCCAAGAAAACAATCAAAATCAAGGCTTATCATGCCACTGTCCTACCATAGCACACTCCAAAAGTATCAAATATCTTGGTATTGAAATTGATGATAATCTCCGATGGAACGCACACATTGAAGTAATCACAAAAAAACTCACCAGGTACATTTACTTCTTTAGAGCCATCCGTAACATCCTCAACATAAACGACATTAAGAAAGTGTACTACGCTTTATGTCAATCACAAATAGAGTACGGGATAACTGGATGGGGGTCTGCTTTGAGCACTCACACAGAGCGACTCAATATAGCCCAAAAAGGAGTACTGAAGACAATACTGAAAGTTCCGCTTAGAACTCCGACGGAAGAAATATTTAATAACTTTCAAGTCTTCAATGTACAGAAACTTTATTCAAAAAATATTTTATTTAAACTGAAAAAAAACATATATGTATACTCCACTGCCCAACATAAATACTCAACCAGGTCAGTAAGCAATAACATCCTGGTTACTCCCAGTTTGAACACATCTTTTGGACAGAGAAATAATAAATTCCATGCTATAAAATTATACAATGCTCTACCAGATCAAATCAAAAATATAAAGGAAATGAATATATTTAAAACAAAAGTAAAAATATGGCTGAGAGATCAAAGTGATAATAAAATTACAAACATCATGAAGATGATATAAAGACAATCCATAACCAAATACAAATATTTTAAAAAAACTACAGGCCACCTCAGAACAGGAAATCCTAGTGAGGAGGTCTGTGAAAAAAAAAATGAATCTATACTTATTATATACATCATACATACATGTACAAACCTTGTTATTGAAATTAATAAAAAAAAAAAAAAAATAAAAAAATAAAAAAAAAACTTCTAATCGTACTGTGGTAAATGTGGTGGAACGATAATAACGATTTGCTTTGTGTTATCTACATTTTTTTCTGCCCATTTAAATGTTTCTATAAACAGACTCGCGCATAGATTCCTTTTTAAATTAAAACTAGTTTTGTGTTTGAAATGCAAAAAAATAATTCCAGTTACGGATTCATCTGCTGACGTATTTCGAGACAAACCATTTTCATGTTCCGATGTCCGAAGATCCGCGGACGCCTATGCAAAGAGCCGCATGCGGCTCGCGACCTGCAAATTCAGACTCCTGGGTTAGGTTATAGTCTATTTTCATTTTTTTTCATAACTTAAATCTATGTATATATACATGAATCCTTGTTTCCCTTGGTCACGTCATAACTTCAAAACGACTTTACCTATTTCATTCGTCTTTTTTAAAAAGTTTTCTAATACTTTGTAGAAGGTTCTAACGGAAAGAAAAATTAATAAGAATATTGGATAATTTCAGAAAACTAAACGACTATATTAACTTCGCACGTTTGACAGTTCGCGCGTTTGTCGAAATTGAATTTAGCAGGCAGATGTGTTTTTTTGTGACAAAAGAATTGTCTATGGATTTTTTAATTTATATATATTTTAAATAGGTACCTATGTTAGGTATCAAATTTGATTGATTGTTCTTGTAATATACTGAAAATTTGAATAAAAAATTGTAATAGGTGGCACGCGAGCTGTTTGAAAACTGAATGTACTGGAACCGAATATATGGAACGCGGGCGGGGGGTTTGGGAAGGGAATGCGGGAGGAGAACGGGGACGCACGGGAAGGGACATGCAGGGAGAAACAATTTTTCCTTTGAATATGGCATTGCAACGCTTATCGGGAACCAGCTAGTTACTAATATAATATTATAAATGTAATCGAAAATATGAAAAAGACAGAAAAAAAAGGTAACGATAGCAAATGTGACTCGAACACAAGATCTCTCGCCTTACTGGAACAAACACCTAAACCAACTAGGTCATTGGACCTCCTTTTTTAAGCCATTTTTGTCGATCTCGTATTTTAAATTCAGAATAATTAACAATATTATTTTCGACTATTTTTCCCACATTTTTGGCTGCTACCTTATGATCACAAAGTTCCAAAGAATTGGTTTGTAACCTGGATAGTGTCTTGAATAAATATATCCATTTTATAAATAAAAGCAAAATATCTATTTAAAAAATTGACTTGCTTTTTACTGTGCACCTCTCAATCTTCCCTTTCCAAGGTTTTCTCTTGCTCGAGTTAGATCTCTAACAATTATAATTTATGCACCGTTATCAGCAGTAGTTACATTACAGAAAACATTACTATTTTATGAACGACAGATTCGCAGTTCTCATAGTATAAATAGCGGTAAAAAGATAATGTGTACTAATGCGACATGTATGGCTCGAGCAAATCAACGCATTGTCTTCAACTATGCGACAATGGGAGAAGAAAAACGTCGATGTGCTGTGCACTGTGCACTTGTGCAGTGTGTATGTACCAGAGCTGTTGTAGTCTGCGCCAGGTATGAATTATAAAGTGTGCTGGAGAATTATTGCCATCGTCACGCCAGGCTGACGCATGCTCATAGTTTTTACACACTCTTTATCACTTAGCGGTCGTTTCTTGAGATTAAACACTTTACACACAGTACCTACCTGGTATTTAGGTACTTTTGTCCCGTTTTCAATTTTCAATTGACTTCGAAACAGACTTTGTCTAGTGAGGTGGGTAAAAGAAATCTATGTACACAATGAGAATAAAATAAACGCCCGGGTTACCGGCACTGAAACTGAAACTGAAACTGAAACTGAATTATTATTCCACTAGCTGGGGTACCCGGCCTCGCCAAGGGAGTTGATATGAGATTGAACTGATGATTGAACCCATGATGCATCTTGCTTTATATACCCCTACCAATGGGTAGCCCCACACACAGAAAAGAGGTTTCGAATGGTCAAAAATGTTTCAGAACCTTCACACAACATTTGAGAGTGTTCAAGAATGTTCCATAATGATCTGAGATGTTCCGGGACGTTCCCGTTCCCGGAACGTTCCAGACTATTCCCTAACATTCGACATCATTCCAGAATGTTCCGGGATGTTCTGGAATGTTGTGGAATGCTCTCGAATGCTCTCAGGCGAAACTTCCAGCCCTTATATCTTCAAAAGATGCCCTTCAGGTGAAAACGGGAACCTTTTTCATAGATCGGGTACAGAGGCCTACCATAACTCCCTTACAATTTCTTTTATAATATATATGTATATTGATTATGGGTGAGTTATTTTACAGAACTGAAATAATAACAGAACTTTAAGGGAACTTTTACAGATCTTGAAATTTAACTTAATGTTAGAAAATTATTTTGAAATTATACGATAACTGTTCCCCAGGGCAGCTACTTAATTTCAGAGAAATATTTATTTTTCTCTTTAATATTATAAAAAATATACTAAAATGAAGACATCTGCCCTGATGATGGACACTGTAACGCTGTCCGAAACGTTGACTAAGGAATGAGGTAGCGCAACACGGCGTGACACCCCAAAAACAAATAACGAAAACACTTTTGGTAGTGAAAATCTAAAGACGTATCTATAATGAAGACATACACAAGTGTGCTTGAGTTTTATCACATTTTTTTTTATTTTTCGTAATAAAAATAAGTCACATGAAGCTGTAAATAAATACGGTGATAGAAATTATGACATTTGACCCGGAATTTGCGACTATGCTTTTCACGGATAAAAAAATCAATGTTGGCAAGTGACGAAACGAGAAGCTAGAATAACAATATTTCCTTGCAAAGCGAACAAATATATTTTATTAGACTCCAGATACTAATATCTACAGCCTGTATGTCGGACGAATATCTACAGCTCATATGTTGAACTAATATCTACGAACTTCAGAGTGTTGACTAATATCTACAGAGCTAAGGTCGGACGAATATCTATGACGGTCCCAGTGTTGACTAATATTTACAGAGCGTAGGTTGAACTAATATCTACAGAGCGTAGGTTGGACTAATCAGCTAAATGTGTCCAATAGTCCGATATTAGGGATTTTTACATACATATTTACATAAATTAAGTTTTTTAAACTGCATACGCAATATTACGTTATTCCAATACGCTATACATAATTGAAAAAATCCAACCTCTGTCAGTGCTGTAGATATTCGTCAACACTTTGGTTCTCATAGATATTATAGTCAGCAGTTTGAGCTGTAGATATTCGTCAACACTTTGGTTCTCATAGATATTAGTCAACAGTTTGAGCTGTAGATATTTGTCAACACTTCGGTTCTCATAGATATTAGTTCGATTTTTTCAGTTTTTGGAATTCCTGTAGATATTAGTAGACGCCTCCTTTTATTATGCTCAGTCAGGTAATAAGTAAAGTTTTCTAAAATTTATTTATTTTTCATTAAAAAAGTCAGCAAAAAAACATTTAAAAAAATTACAAGCGTGCATTTCACACGCGGTAGAAGTGAAACCTTCAGAAAAGGTAGACTAGACAAGGGAGGCTACAAAGCACCGCAAAAAATAATAATAATAACATAATATTTGTATATCGCAGTTTTGAGTTATTTCACTTCAAGTGCGCTTTTATTGAATAACCAACACTTCCGCCATAGGTCACCCCAAGTGGCTTGCTACGTTTGGTGATTTAGCAGGGGTGCCCGGGTTCATGGGGTAAGGTTTGCCTAGGTCTTGGAGGCGGATGACCAGGACATATTGAACCCCAGATTCCTACCCACCCCTTAAACCCTTTTCCTTCCCAGAACTCTCCTCTCCTTCCTTTCCTTAAAAAAACCCTCCACACAGCATCCCTAAAGATGACATATGCCCTGAGGGAAATTATTTTCCTCAGGGCCTTCTGCGTGGAGCTCATGTAAAAAAAACTACAATAAACTTAAAAATAATCCTACAATGTTCCTTAAGAGTCCTTACAAAATTATTGATCAAATAATATGAAACAAAGAATAAACACTATGTACAAAGCAACGCCAAGAGAACAAAATTAATAATAACAGTTTTAGTGCTGTTTTGGTACAATTGGGTGGCATAATGATGAACAAAATTAACAATAACAGTTTCAGTGCTGTTTTGGTACAATTGGGTGGCATAATGATGAACAAAATTAACAATAACAGTTTCAGTGCTGTTTTGGTACAATTGGGTGGTATAATGATGAACAAAATTAACAATAACAGTTTCAGTGCTGTTTTGGTACAATTGGGTGGCATAATGATGAACAAAATTTCAATAATAGGAGCCTAGAAAAGTGAGCTCATAATAAAATTCTTTCGCTAAATTCTCTCGGCAAAATCCTATAGATGTATGCGTGTGTCTCTTTTTAGTGTCGTTTCAGTTTCATCGTGTTTCAAATCGATGAAACGTTTCACTTCAAAAAAGAAGTTTCACTTCAAAAAGATAGAAAACAATATGAAAAGAATAGTAACTGGATACCTACGCAACATAATGTTCACGTTTTGTACTTTCTTTTAGATTTAGCTTCATAATTTTCCTCGGTAAAGTTTTAACATAGGTATTTACTTATAATTCAAATAAGAAAACTTGTACAATGTGTCACATTTTAAGAGGGCATTACCAGAGAAAGCCGGAAATACGTCATTTTCAAAAAAGTTTTTAGACGTATTGACTCTTTTCCACAAAAAATTATAAATGGATTTCGAAAGATTGTTCTTTTATCTAGCATTCGTATGTAATAAATTTTTAGAATTTTTTTAAATTTTGAGTATAATAAGGTTATTCCATAGGTCGTTGGCAGATTTGTTAAATTTTCAAAAAAGTTTTTGTATTATACCACACCCATTTCAAATAATGTAATCATGCAGTAAAATAAATCAATACATTATCTAGCAGAGTTATGTATTAGAATTTTAATTTTAGTTTCAATAAAATCATTAAAAAATATGTACGCACATGTGTTTCTTGACGAAAATTGGTCCATTTGTGTATTTATTTGCGCACTTACAAACTAATATATTTCAGATTTTTTTAACATTCTTATTAAATTTAGACATTATTGAAAAATGATAAATACTTATAATCAAAAAATAACTACAAAAAGTACACTATTTTAATAGTTTTATCATCACGCCTTTCAGCATTTTTGGATGAAGGTATAAATTAAAGCTAATTTGGATTGAAATAAATTCGATATTGAGTTATAATTTTAAAAATCTGGTACGGAGAATAATTAATTTTTCTCATTGTAACCGCCCTGCACGATCGGAAGAACAACTTTCGACGAAATGTGGATTTTCGTCCGCTGGCTGGTTAAACGCTCTTAAGTAAGGACACATTTTTCTCTAAAAAACTGTAAAACAAAGAAAAATAAATATAATAGATTAAGAGTGTGAATATAATATTGTATCATTATAAAATAAATCTAGACAATTCCTGTCATCCGATTTGTTGGATAACCTCGCTTATAACTGTAACGTCATTGCCAATTTAAAAGAACTTATGACTTCCGAAAAGGTTTTTTCGTTCTGCATTGTCTAAAGACCTGACGACATTACGCAGCGCGGCACACGTGTAATCATTACCTGCAGTACCTACGTCCATCATCATTACCGGTACAGGCACATACAGGTGCGGTAGGTACTGGTACTTGCTTATACATCATCACGTTATGAGCTATGATGATGTACAAATGTATGTGTATGTGTTGTATGAATTGCATAGGGAAGCCCACGGATAGCAGCGCATTTGGTCTTTGATTTTTGGGCCATTAAACATAGTACGCGCTCAAAAAGAAGAAGATGGAGAGATATGGAATTACAAATGTTGGAGAGAATGCGCTAATATTTAAAACGGTAAAATTGTGAAAATGTTTAATGAAACACGACTCGTTTAAAGTAGAGCAAAAATCTCTTAGGGGCTTTCTAAAACAGTATTTAAAGAAACACTTTGAATTTTTTCATACATGTATATAACTTGTAAAATAACTGAAAAAAAGTGTTTATAATAATTTTCGGAGTATACTATGAGTTTTTTTTTCTATCAAGGGAATTTCATATACTCGTAATTGCCGTTTCGGAGTGGGGAAATATGCAATAAATCGGTAGAAATGCGGGAAGCCGCGCCTTAAATGCCGACCTGGCCCATCGACCGTGCTAGGGGGCTAGCACGGTCGATAAGGATTGTTAGGAAAACTTTCGGTGACGTCTCAACTTTCCCAAGCATGACTGCAGATCGTCAACGAAAAAGTAACCATTCATAATGACTAAGTGTTCTTAATACATTCGACGTCAGCTGTTGTTTGTAAGTTAGTGATCTGCAGTTGTCCTAGGGAAAGATGAGAAGTTACCGAAAGTTATCCTGTCAATCCTGATCGATCGACCGTGCTAGGGGCCCTGAACTTGTTGATACGTGCGACCATAGACATCCAAATTTAATAGACCAGAAGATACAGATGAGGGGTAAAACCAAACAATGGGGGGAGGGGGCGAAGAGGGGAAAGATGACTGCGATTCGTTAAAAATTCAATCTGACAGTACCTATATAGGCATCTCGCATTATAATATCACCATTTAGCTCTTAAAAGCAAAATCTGCTTTTGAATGAATAGACCTTTTTACATGGGAGCGCGAATTGCTCGCCACGTTATTAACATATTTGCGTAGTCCAAATGCGGAAAAGTAAAGTTCGCCCCTTTTTACAGACGCATATTTTGTTGCCGTATTTAGTTAAGACCCTTTTACAAATGTTTCATAATTTACTTACCCTTGTAACCAGCGACGAGCTCACTCGAGAACCGCCCACATTCGTTGTTCGACATATTTTAGGGTATTAATGTATAGCACAAGCTATCATTTTTGCCGTGTTATTTCTTAAAATGTACGATGTGTGCTCGACGCTGGTACGGACAAGAATAATGACGTCACATTTTTTAGATTTAAGCGAGGCTCTCGTAAGCCCAGCCGGCTCCATGGAACCGTTATGGGGAGGGAGAAAAAATATGTTTTTATCACTTAGGGCAGGTCCAGATATATTCATATGTCCATGCGTGCGACAGAGAAAGGCGTGGGCGGGGAGATGGGTCCGCCTTTCTCCCCCCCGCGCACAAAGCATTCCACTTTTAGGGCCTTAAACTCGCCAACTGCGACGATTTCAGTATCAACGTCAGGTCGGCATTAAAGTTTGGCGTTTATTCTACCACTGCGATAATTATATGCATTGATGGGCTCCGTGGTCGAGGGTAAGGCTTTCAACTACGAATCAAAAGATTAAACGGTGGATAACACCAAATTCACTGACCTTTTGTGATTACCAGTTCGTACCTGCCAACTCACAGTTCACTAACATAAGACCAGCGCCACGAAGTCTCCAGCGAATGGGCAATACAGTGTACAGTGGGTCACTCGTCATACACCAGACTGGACTTAGACCCAAACCCATGCGGTCACAAACCAATTATATCATCTATTCACAATGGCGGGTCAACGTCTCGAGGTAACAACACGACTATTACTAGATATTATATTCAGTCGGCTTCCGCTATTTGCGAATTAAACAAATTAATGGTGGTATTGGAAACGTGCGAAGTTCGTTCACGGTATTTGCGACAAAACGTAAAACTATTTAATTGAAGAAGAAGATAACAATAATAATAATAAAGAGAACAAGATACAAAAAGAATATAAAAAAGATAATGGTCGCAACTGGGACTTGAACCCAGCAGTACCTCTCGTCTAACCGGGACGTGCGCGTTTACCACCTTCTGCCAAACCATCATATTAGTCAATCCCATATATTTCAAATTGTAGAATTAACAATATTATCTTCAACAATTTTTTTTCCATATTATATGCAACTACCCTTTTTATTAGAAACAACCATTCTAAGAATTGGTTTGTAACCTAGATAGCGTCATGGATAGAAATATATCCGATTTTATTTATATTGATGGTAAAACCTTCAAAAGTTATAAAAAGAGAGTTTTTTCTTATAAAAAAATGAAAAGTATTTAACTTTGAATAAGGGTTTATTTAATTTTTTTAAGTGAAAACTTCTTTAGCGCCGTTGTGATTTGAAACTCGATGAAACGAAAAATAGCGAGACTAAAAAGAGACTAACACATACATCTATAGGTTTCAGACTGCAAAAGAATGAGAGACTGAGAAAGATTAATCAGTCTCCTCTTTGTGCGGTGCTTCGTAGCCTCCCCACTTTAGTTTACTATTATAGGTTTCACTTGCCGCGTATGAACTGCACACTCTGATTTTTAAAGTATTTTAATAATAATAATAATAAATTTGGACAACTTATATAGCGCTGTTTTTGCGAAAAATCGCCTCAAGAGCGCTGTGATTTTAATCATACTTCTTTCTTTATCCGAGATGCGATTATTGCTAGTTGAAACTTTTACTAAATTAAATGGATCATTCCAGTCTCGCAAACCCTCCTCCCGCGTTCTATATATTCAGTCCCAATACATTCAGTTTTCAAACAGCTCGCGTGACACCTATTACAATTTTTTTATTCAAATTTTAATTTTTCGTATGTTACAAATATTCATTTTTGTGTATTATAAGAACAATCGATCACATTTGGTACCAAACATAGGTACCTATTTAAAATATCTATAATTTTAAGAATCTATAGACAATTCTTTAATACAAAAAAAAACAGCTGCCTGCTAAATTCAATTTCATCAAACTGTCATACGTACGAATTAATTATCCAAAATAGTAGCCAAAATCAGTAGCTTTTCTTTTGTTCTAGGTACACTGAGAAATATATTAAACATCGAATCGGTAATGGCCGCATACTATGGTTATGTATATTCAATAATAAAATACGGAATTATCTTTTGGGGAAACTCAGTAAACGCCAAAGATGTTTTTATCATCCAAAAAAGATGTATAAGAAAAATGACAAACTCTGCTAATCGGGATTCATGTAGACCTATATTTAAAAATTTGAAAATTCTTACAGTCACCGACATATATATAATGGAGTTATGCATGTTAGTGCGATCATCTCCAGAAAAGTTTCCACAAAAAAACTCTACACATAAACACGCTACAAGGTTTACAGAAAATTTATTAATACCAAAAGCAAGCAAAACAATTTTCCAAAAAGGACCCTTTTACATGGCCATTAAAGTATACAACAACCTTCCACATGATATTAAACAAATACAAGATACACTCAGATTTAAGTCATCACTAAAAACATTCCTTCTGAACAGGTCTCATTACACATTAAGTGAATACCTCACATAGGTAGGTACAACTGTTTTTATGTTTGCGTTTATATAAAAAATTAAAACAAATTCACTATGTATTACACCACCTTTATATATATATTTCATTTGTGTTCAAATCTGTACAACATGTTAGGTTAACTGGAAGAAATAGGATATAGGTACCTATAAGTTATACCTTTTGTACTAAATGAAAATTTTGTACAATAAATGATTTTGATTTTGATTTTGAATACATAGTCGTTCATTCTACAAAGTATAAGAAAACTTAAAAAAAAGATGAATGAAATAGGTAAAGTCGTTCTGAAGTTATGGCGTGACCAAGGGAAACAATTTCAATTTGGGAGGCGGGAATGGGTACCGCCGCCCCGGGAACCTTTATTGGATAACCAACACCTCTGCCATAGGTCACCCCAAGTGGTTCGCTACGTTTGGTGATTTAGCAGGGGTGCCCGGGTTCATGGGGTGAGGTTTGTCTAGGTCTTGGAGGCGGATGACCAGGATACACTGAACCCCAGATTCCTACACACCCCTTAAACCCTTTTCCTTCCCAGAACTCTCCTCTCCTTCCTTTCCCTAAAAAAACCCCTCCACACAGCATCCCCAAGGATGACATAGGCTCTGAGGGAAAATATTTTCCTCAGGGCCTCCTGTGTGGAGCTCATGTAAAAAAAAAAAACAGGGATTCATTTTAATATTTAGAGATCCATTGACCTATAATAAAGAGCTACATTACCTTGAAAAGTTCCACCGCAACGATGGTACAAGAAGTCAGTCTATCGGGTGCATGACAAAGAACTAAGATTACCTAAATATATAACATTAATTTGAAAATTAAAAAATCTTCTTTTGATGGAGTAATGCCTATTTTGATTTATTAATTATTTCAGGACAAAGAAAACTAAATTCGAGGTTTTTGGTAATACGCAATCGTCTGGCCTTAGTCACAGTCCGATAATGATCTAATAACAATCATATCAGGCATCAGCACAATCATTCATACATCAGGAGAAGAATACCAAAAACCGTACAATCAAGGTCTCGTCCCTAAGGCGAACGGCTGCGCGGTCCGTTTCATGCAAATCTTAATTTTGGATGTGATGCCAAAATACGTAACTAAACTGAAAAATTATTTTTGTTATCAAAAGGTTTAGCAGAAAGTACCTATAGTTTGGATATGTGCTTCTTTATTTATTTGTGTTTTAAACAAAGATATTGAAATATAAATATCTTTGGTTTTAAACTATAAAATATAGGCTATTAGGTAAAGACTTAAATATTTCATGATTTTAGAGGCAACTTGGGCAAGTAAGTATTTGTGAGTAAATATATATATATATATATATATATATATTTATTTTTTTAAATTGGTTTATCCCTACATTTATAAATAAATATTGTTATACATATATAAATATATCATCATCATCATTACATAGTATAAAATGAAGTCGCTCAATTAATCTTTTAAACTACGGAACGGATTTTCATACGGTTTTCACCAATAGATAGAGTGATTGAAGAGGAATTTTATATGTATAATGCATGTAAATTATATTAGAGAAAAGCCGAGAAATTCAAAGAAAACATATTTTTGTGCGATTTAAAATGGCTGGCGGGCCGTACTATAGTCACTTTTGAAATTCGTTCTACGGAAGAAATTGGAAAATAGATGTCCTAGAGTAAGTAGGTATTTGATTTTCCCTTTTCAAATATCCAGTGTTGCATTGCAAGCATTGTATAATGAGTGGCGAGTTAATTAGTTTATATGTATAATACATGCTTATTATAGTAGAGAAAAGCCGATAAATTCAAATGTTCAATTCAGGCAGCGGGTAGCGGGCAGCTGGAAAGCGGGTGGTGTGGATTTTATAAAGATTGGGTGAGTTGTGTTTCGTTAGCCACAGCAACGTGTGGCCGGGTCTGCTAGTATTATTATAAATTAAAGTCCTCCGTCGTGTCTGTCTGTCTGTTCGCGATAAACTCAAAAACTACTGAACGGATATTCATGCGGTTTTCACCAATAGATAAAGAGATTCATGAGGAAGGCTTAGGTATATAATTGGTCAAGGTTTTGTGTAAATTGGTTGAAATATAAAATATATTATGGTGGACGAGCGGACTGGCAGCGGGTGGTGTGGATTTGATTTTGTATGAAAATCAACAGTTTTATGCCGAGGTTGATGAAATTTTGCACATGTGACCTTCAAAACAAGAGGAAGATCACTGTCTACATTTGATTTCGAGAACTCTGTATAAAGCCCGGGCATCGCCGGGGACTTCGGCTAGTTTATTATAAAAATATAATAAATAAAAAAAAAAATAATAAAAAAGCATTGTGATGGACGTAAATTTTAATTATAAATGACCTACTTACGTCAAAACACAAATTTTTCGGATACAAATTAAAATGACTTCCCAAAAAACGCATTTTTAAGATTTTTATTTTTTACTATGTTAACACAGTCGATAAGGCTAGCTATATATTTTTAAAATATTTATAATTAACTAACAAAAAAATTATAAGTTGCCTCCAATATGAAGCAAAATTGAATTCTTTAATTACCGATATATCGATCGTCCCGTTGATTAGTCAGACATCTTCAAATACTAAGTTTTGAGATAATGTGGAAAGCAATATTTGAATGCTGACCATACACGTATCTGTGTTTTACAGATTAAATATGCTATAAAATAACACCGGGAGGCTTAACGGTCCGGTACATCATTTTGAAATATCCTACTAGTGGCCAAGAAAATATCAACATTTAGATTAATTCACTGAAAGTTTTTTGCATTATAATTGATTTGGTGGTTTAACAGTTTATGAATAATCTGAGCACTGTACCACAAATAGGGTACACTTTTACTATAGGTATATAAAACTGCACAGGCAACACAAATTTCGATTTTTCGGAGATGTATATTAAGATCTATATCATCATTTAAAACAAAAATAAATAAAAACAGTACATATCTGCTCCAGATATTAAAATAACCTTTGATTTATTAAAATAAATGAAGACAATATTAGAGAAACTCAATCGAAAATCTGCAAATAGAAAAATCAGAAAAGGATATTGGCACCTCTGGGACTCGAACCCAGGACTTTCGGCTTTCCGGGCCGTGACTCTACGAACTGAGCTAAGGTGTCCCTATCTGATTTGGCCATTTTTAACTGTATCAAATTTCGATGGTATATATTTATTTTTATTTATTAGGTGTTCTCATTATGTTAAAAATAAGAATTATTCAGTTTGTTTGGGTATTTTGGCCTCAAATCCAAAATTAAGTTTTATAAGAAAAAGGCCGCGCGGTGTTTTTTCTTTCCTCGAGAGAGATGCTCTCTGGTCCGGAACCTCTGCCCGTTGAATCTTCACCACCGTGCGATGCCCGTTGATTGTCATGACGTATTTATAGGAAACAAGCAGAACCTCATAATATAGCCGTTGCAGTATATTTACAACAGAAACTGTGAACACAGCTGGAGGTGTAATTTATCGCTTCAAGTGATAACATGTTGTGTTGCCTTAAATATGTTGTTTACAGTCACTACTTACCACTTACTACCAACTTGTATTATTGTCTCGACTGCCGACAGCAGTTCACATGTCATTATGCATTACGCCAAGAGTACAACATATGATGCTATATGTTACAATGAACTTGAGGCTTTTGAGGTTCAGAACAAGGCGCATCTTACTGGCTATGTTTACTGTCTTAGGTTCTTGATAGATAACAGCTACATGACATATTATCTGATCTAAATTAACCTACCTATACGAAATCTTGCCTTTTCAGCGAATAAACAAATGAAAACTAAATCTGATTCGATTTGAGACTTATAAATGGTATTAAGGGACATATTTGACTTACTTTAACCAGTGATTCCTGACATTATTTGGAGTAAAACATGTAACTGAAATTTTGGAATCCGGTGACTATTTTGATCAACCTCTCACCCTGCCTCCAACTATCCAAAATCTACCATTTTTTATATTTTGCAGGAAAAAAAATGAAAAATGTCACCAAAGACAAAATTTGAATTACATTTTTTCTCCAAATAATGTCAGGAATCACTGGTTAAAGTAAGTCAAGTACGTCCCTTTACACCCTATAAACAATATGTAGTCGGATTAGGGGAAATACGGTATACCTACTTACCTACACATAACATAACTAAACGTCCCCAAAGAGGTGTGCAGAGATGATGCAACGTCTGATAACAAAAATAGGTTTTCATTCAGATATACCAACGTATAAACACAAAAATCGACACTGTAAACTAACTCGTTAGACATCCATTTCTACCAACTTATTTTAAAATATATTTTTGAAGGCGGTTTTAGGTTTGAAATTGTAAAGTAATGCATAAAAAATCAATATAATTTTTTTATAATTATAATTTTGGGGAAGTACCTGTCAGGCGATCAACTATATGTAGCCACCCGGTTGGGCAGCCTTGATAGCCGGAATAAGGGGGGGGGCTCTATGAAGGAATTTATTAATGCTGATCTTGAGAGGCCCGGATTATATGAAGGAGGAAAAACAGATGCCGTTTGCTCGTTCCACAGAAAAACGAATTGAATAAGCAACCCGTTCTCATTAGCCAACATCAACTGTGAATGGGTGTTCTGTTCGTGTCCATCGAGTTTCATGCACCAGTGCACCGGGATCAATACTGCTAGATCCTTAGAGCAGGCCCCATTAAAATACACGTAGAACACACTCAGCGTGCCCACGTTGCGTCTGTGCATTAGAGATGGCAATCGGTCTGTTAACAACGGATTGTCAGTCAGACGGATCGCTCTCCTTTACTCAGAATCAAGTGGGTTTATTATGTATTTGTATTGTCCGTCTCCAGCCCAGAGAAGGCTCCCAAATTCAATTATTGGGCGTCCTAGAGATAGCAGCAGATCACTATTGGAGAATCTGCTAGCCATCTACAAGACGCCCAGTTTCTTGGAGGGTAAAAATCCGGACAGGAAAATTTTCACCGTATCATAATTAAACACAGATAAAAGATTTTCTGCTTTACGGCAAAGATAGGTGACCCTACAGTTGATCCACCGAAAATACATCTATCTTCTATCTATCTATCTTCTATCTATCTATCTATCTATCTTCTTCTATCTATCTATCTATATATCTATCTATCTTCTTCTATCTATCTATATATCTTCTTCTAAATAAAAATGGATCGCCGAAATGTAACTTCCGAACAACTGCACCAAATTGTATAATTATTATTTTCTGTGTTCATTATTGTCAGGACAAAGTTTATATAAAAGAAGCGGTGAGCTCTGGCGTAATTAAATTTGTATAAAAAAGAGCTATTTGAAAAATTAATGTACCGGTACTGAATGAATGGAATGCGGGAGGGGGAAGGGAACTCGAGAGGGTATGAGGAACTCGGGAGGGGGGTTTGCGGAACGGGGGAAGGGGGGAGTGCAATGGGGAGAGGAAAGGTAGAGGAAGCGGAGTGGGAACGCGAGAGGGGAAGGGGACGCGGGAGAGGAAAGGGAGGCGGAAGGGAACGGGACGAATGGGAAAGGACACGCATGTCGGGAACCAGCTAGTTAATTATAAAATTATGATGTTTTATGTGCACTATTTACCAATTTCAAACCTAAAATCGATTTCGAAAATTCCTTTAATAATAAGATTATCTGATATCAAACGAACTTATTTGCAGTGACAATTATTTGTACTTTTATATATACCGTATATATACAATAAGTTTTATCCTTGACGCACTTGAATGTAAAATATGTTTTATATTTATATTATTCTGAGGTTCATCCTCTCTGCACACCCTTCGGGGACACTTAGTTATATTTTGTGTAAGTAGTATTTTCCCTAAACTGACTGCATATTTTATGTAAGTATGCCGGGGGGGGGCAACTGTAGAGGGATCAACCGTCATGGAATCCAAAGTTACAGACGGATAAGGATTTATGACAAATCTAAGAAGAAAAAACGAGTGTGCTTTAGACCACACGACTGAAGTAAAACTTTACTAACTTATATCTATCTCCCTCTCAACTTCCGTTCGCCTCGCCCGATCACACTTTTCATAACGCTCTCGTCACGCATTCACCAACTTACTCCCCAAATCAAGCGTGCGTAAAGAAGTTTTACTTCAAAAAGTGCAGTAATTTATAAAATTCGAAACCAAATATCTCACCACATGATCGACACCCTTAACTTTGTGTGGATTTTATGAATACAAAAAGATATGTTAATTAAAAAAAATCTTTTTCCTAAGTTCTACTTTTGGCCGCATGCAAATATTGCAAAACGCAAGTGTGTCAAGCTATGAACCCATCGACCGAATAAAGAATTTAAACCCATTTTTTCTCAATGCATAAAATGGTTCAACGCTTTGGCTCGTATTCCTAGAACAGAACGTAATGAGGTTAGGCTGTAGTAAGGTGTGTAGATAGTTCTAGTTAGAGAGCAGAGATCGCCTTGTGAGGTGGTAGCAGCAAGTTTATGGCCACGAAGTTCCAGAGACTGACCACAGAGTTACGTCACACGAATAATTAAACATTCAAACACTTTTGTTTTCATTCAGAACAGACCAGTGGCGGTTTTCTCTAAAGTGTTTGTCCGGTGAACTACATATAAATAAGTACATTATACAAACTTTATTTTAAAACATAATCATAATCAAATATCGTGTTAAAAATCTTCCCATCCGAGTGATACTCGTACTGCCGAAGAGCTAGTCCGAAATGAATCTCAAATCTCATAGGTGCGTTATGAATATCAGTACCTATGGAATCTTCCGTCATATTTTTTAGGTTTATACTACATATACCAGTGGCGCCAGAACGGTAGACCTGCAAACCTTGGGAATCTACTAGCTGCTTGAGGGCGCAGCACCCTTGATATTTGTGCAGAATAATATTTCGTTAGAATCGGCAATTTTTTTTATACAATTATCGGGTATTAAGTTGCTAAATATAAGTTAATCATTGAAGATGTTATTTTGGTACATTAAAATGCGACAGTTTTAGTGTACGTAGTTGCATTATTTATTATTTTTTGTGTGCTATTTATTGGTTTTATTTTTGTTTAGATAATGACGATAGCAATATTCGAATGTTCACCAAAAATCAAATATTATTTACAGTGTTTAACATATTAAAATAACACCGGGAAGCGTATTTACAATCCCTACCGCGTTTCAGTCGCTTTAAATTTTTAACATCAAAATTTAAATATTTAGAAATAAAATTATTAATTTCTAATATACACATTAGATTATTTTATCTAGATTTTAGAACACTTTTTGTTTTTGCAAAGTGATAAAAAATTATCAATATAGAGGTGTATTTACAATATATGGGAATAATATTAAAATTTAAATATTTAGAGATAAAATTATTAATTTCTAATATACACAGCAGAAAGATTATTTTATCAGGATTTTAGAACAATTTTTGTTTTTGCAATGTGATAAAAAATAACCAATATAGAGGTATATTTAAAATGTAAATTGTCGTTACCGCGACTGAATCGGTATAGGTTTTGTAAATACGCCACAGGGAAGCGTAACCGACCGGAAATTAAGTTTCCTACTAGTAACCCAGAAAACATCAATATTTTGTATAATTCACTTCTAAAATTTCTGCATTGTAATGGATTTGGTTGTGTTTATGAGTAATCTAAGTATTGTATCAAATAGAGGGTATACTTTTACATATAACTGCATAATCAACTAAAAAAAAATTTTTTTGGAGATGTCTGACTAATCAACTTGACGATCGATATACAAAAGTTTGAGAGTTCCAAAGAAAGATTGTGTCAATGTTTAATAAAGCTGCTGAGCAATTACCCTTTAACATGTTTTGGCAATGTTTTTTCTTTGTTACAGTATGTTTTAGGTTACTGTGTAATGCGTTATATATCGTGTATAAGCGATGTATTATAAGGAGTTAATGATATTATATTCTTTATCCACAGACTAGAATGAATGAATCGCGGAATTGAATATTGTCGCTGGGTCGCTAATCTGTGGCGCAGTAACGTAATGAAATTCATAATGACATGGAGAAGACCAGACATAGGATTTTTTCATATATCTAAAGGAATTTATTCTCCCTTTTTAATCTCCGATTGAACTACTAATGAGATAAGCCACGAACCTCCGCTGCAACGGATGAAAGGGGAAAACCTTCCTCTGCCCGAAGCCGCACACTGAGCTCTGCGCACTGAACCGAAATTCTGCCATTTTAACTAGGTTAAGATGAAGAAGGTGCTTTATACATCACATACCTCCACTTTATATGCTCTAACATCGGATCTGCGATGAGCTGTTTTCATTGATTCTACCATGTGGAAATTATGAATATTTTACGTGGGTATGTTAAAATATAACACAACTCATACACACTAACGACAATGAATAAAAAATTACATCATGTTACATTTATTTCTGCTTTGATATTGTTATCTTCGTTAATCTGTTGCTTCATGTAGGCACCTACATACAGTTTTTAAATTAATCTGGCCTCTTAATTTGTACTTGCATATCTGCATGTATCTTAAATCATCAACATAATCATAATTTACTCGTATGTTGCATGGTTTGATATTTATCCCCAAGGCTCTAATTTAGGCCCTCTCCTCTTTTACATATTTATTAATGGTTATCAAGATTAATTAAGTATGTTAGGTATATATAAACACCACCGTTTAAGTATATAGTTGAAAGAAATAAATGCAACTTTGTACGTATTCTGGAAGTAAATTAAATTGTATTGCATATAGGTATATTATTATTATACGTATGCAATTTTGTGTTAACGTAAAGAAGAATAACGATATTGTAATAAAATAAAAAGCATACTTTAAAATTGCTCACATTTATTTAATATTAGCTTAAGTACCTAGGCTTTAGATCAACTCTCTAATTTTAGATCTGAATATATTTAACTCATTCAGATCTAAAAGTAATGTAACTAAACTCACCATTAATGACTCTTCCTTTCGACCTACTGTTAAAATCAAATTTATGTTAAATTAAATGAAATCCAATCACTTTGTAAAACACAATGTAATCAAAATTATGTCATTAAGTAGGTACCTTAACAACAGTGCTTCTTCGATTTTTTTTTAAGACAAAAAAATGTTTTTATATATGTGAATATAGTGTTCTGTATTTTCAGCGTTATTGCACCTTAAAAGAATATTTGACAGGTAAATTGGTGTTGCCAGCCTACAAATTTTGTAGTTCCATTTTATATTTTCTACTCTTATTTGACAGACTATAACAATGATTTGTAGTTGATAAATATAGTATTTTTTTTATTATTGTTATTCACCTACATTTTAAAATTCTTTAGCCGAAATTAATTTAATTAAAATTCCCTTTAAACTTATGGTTTGAGGTGTTTTAGTTACACTAACATAAATTAAACACCTCTTCTTTTTCTGCCCTCTGTCTCTTCGGTAGGTTTATTAACACTACTATATAAGGTCCGCAAAAATTATGTTATGTACTTTACTTATTGTTAATTGCGATAATTATACAAAAGATCATTTAACAATAAGCTATACCCGTCATGGTGTATTTTGAACATTGGAGGGGACCTCACCACTTTCCCAACGCGTTTTAAGGAAACATATGGTTTCTTCCTTCACCGCACACGTCTAGACTCTACTTTTTTTTTGAACGAAGCTACATTTATTTGAACGACTCTAGACCCTCCAATGTCCATGCATACGGGGTTAGTAAGCAGTATGCAAGTACTTACATTAACATTATACAAAAGATAAATAGAAGTAGCAGTTCGTGGAATAATTCTTCTGAAATAGGTAACATCAAAAAGAGATAAAAGTGTTAGTAAAAGAAAAAGAAAAATAACGACTATGACCAGTCGAGGAAACCTTCTGAAAAAAAAAGTAATGAGGAAAAATTATTGCAGACACATAGCAGTTTCATTGGTCCTCGTTCATTTAACCTTCTACCACTACAAACTCAAATGATAAATAAAATATGTAAAAGAGGTAAAATTATGGTTGAATAATGTAGATATTGAAACACTTTTTCTATAAATTTATCCATCATCCTACAACTCACTTTCTGTAATTCTCTAAACTGTAGTACAATATGTTTTCTGTTTATTTTTTTATAATAACTAAAAAAAAAAAAAATAATTAAAAATCAGTATGTTTTTTCCATATTTTTATTTTATTTTTATAATGGCTGAAAAAAAACCTTTTTTTACTTCTTCTACCTATGTAATACTAACTTTTTATACTAACTTTATATTTTATATGTTTTTTAAGTTTATTTTATACTTTGAGTACTTGGAAATATAATTTTGTTTTAATATTACCCACACTCAGGCAGTGCCTTAGTGGGTTTTCATTTCTTGTTAATACTATTTGTTATTATATATTATGTTATTATATGTATACTATTTGCTATTATACATTATATTATGTACAAAGAAATGAGAATAAATAAGGTTAAAAAAAAAAAAAAAAAAACAGTTATATGATTATGTTATAATGTAAGTAATTACCATAATAGCAGAAAGAAAATAAAATATATAAAAAGAAAAGTCAGAGAAAGTATTCCATAGACCACCGGGCAGTCCCAATGTGAATGCGTATAGATATCGGCCCAATCGCAGACGATGCTCGAAGTCCGCGCCCTTTAGCCGGTTATTCTATTTTGCCTCGAAGAAATGTACTTGGGAGAGAAGGGGAAGTTTTTGAAGACCTTGAGGAAAAGATGAGCGTCGGGTTACCGGAGGGGGATTGTTGAACAATAAAGGTTATTGGAATTTAAATACAAGGTGTCCGGAAACTCGTAGTACAAGCGGGAAACTGGAGAATCCACATCACATTTGGAGTCGATTTTGTGGTTAAACTTTTTTTGATTTGAGCTTTCGTTTTCGAGTAAATCGGGTCCGAAGTTGGAATTTTTTAGGTTAAATTTGAAAAAAATTTTCACTAGGGGGTTGATTTCAGCTCTGTAATGTCTTATAAAATGCAACGAAGGGTAAACCGGGCTCAAAATTTTTTTTAACCCTTTAGTTGCCGAAAAAATGGAAAAATAGAAAAAAAATAATATTAAAATCGAAATGTTTAGATCGAAAAAAATAAGTTTTTTGGGTTCTCTACGTGATGTAGATTCACCAGTTTCCCGCTTGTACTACGAGTTTCCGGACACGTTGTATATTAAATCATTTTCAACTGCGCGGATCAATCTACGCTGTGGGTGCAAAGGATTGTTCTAGCCAGTGTAAGTATAATCTTGGGAAGATACATGTACAAATTTAGTGATAAAAACAAGAACCTATCTACATTACATAATTATAATCTAAAAAAAAACTCCAAATACTCACAATAAAAGATGCCATTTTTTAGGTGAGAAATAAAATGACTATTATTTTGAAAATTTCACGGTTGTGAATACATGCATATTAAAAATGATAGGTAATTGATAATAAAAAGTTAATTCATCCTACTTAAAAATAAACAAAAGAATGAATAAGACAGACTAAATAAATATATGAAACTAAACAAAATGAATATGCACACTTCCGATTACTAATTGATGCCGTTATTATATTAAAAGGAATATTAATATTAAGGAATATAAAGCCAAGTGTACCTACATTATATAAAATATATACACGTATACTTTTATACACACGTCTGTCGGAGGCCAACATCTGTCTACAGAAGACAACAGGGAAGCAATGTTGTAGGGAGGCAAAACACCTTTATAATTTTATTGCCACATATTTTGTGATTTTTTTTTATATCAGCACATAATTTGTAATAACTGTACATAATTATTTGCACCTACCATTTTAAGTGAAATAAGTAGGTTAACTGTTTTTTTTAAATAATTAATTAATATTTACTTTTATTTTAAACCTTATGAGTAAAACCTCAAATTGTAATATTTAATTAAATGAAGACAATATTAGTAAAACTCAATCGTAAATCTGGAAACAGAAAAATCAGAAAAAGATATTGGCACCTCTGGGATTCGAACCCAGGACCTTCTGCTTTCATGGAAACAGCTCTACCAAAGATGTCTATATCCAAAAGTGACCGAATTGAATGCTAATTTTCTGATATAAATACAAGATTTTGTGCAGTCGTCATGGAAAACTACAAAATGCTACGTACATACGAGTACCTAACTGATTAGAAATTTAGTTATTAATCTTTTCATAATCTTGTTATTGGTTTACCGTTTTCATTTCGTATCATGTCGCTATTTCTACATCTTCTTATATAAGTAATCCATAACACTAGAACAATCTGTACTTCCAAATACACACTTCTCCTTGCCGTTGTCTGAGGCGGTGCGCGGTGCAATATACAGGCCTGGTAAGTAAGTACTCGGTACCTACTCAGCAGTTACTATTAGTTGGTACTGTTGGTAGTAGTCGGTATGTCGGTTGGTAGGTTGGTACGGAGCCGATAGCGCGGCTATTCCATTCCAGTCCAATTAATCTGATTGCTCAATCTGCCGTCATTGTTCTGCACAGTCCATCATATCACACAACAATACCAGCCTCTCGCACACTGCTACATGTATACACACTCACAAACATACACATGTAAGTACGCACTTTCAGACCTGCTGTGCTTCGTACCTACATTTTGGCCGATTTACGTTCCCACTACCTGAAGCCTTCCTACTTACTCATACTTCTTCTTCGTATGCACTATCAGGTAACCCCGACGTTGGCGATCACTCTGGTAAATGTGTCTATCTCCACACTTCTAATACCGGTCCACTCTCGTACATTTCGCAGCCAAGAAATTTGTCTCCTACCAGGCCTTTGGCGACCCTCTAACTTGCCCTTAAATATTAATTAGAGCAAGTGATATTTCTCCCCTCGAAGTTTATGACCCGGATATGAAAATTTCCGGACTTTTATTAATGTGAGCAGTTCTCTATCTGCTCTAGCCCGCCTGAGAATTTCCACGTTGGTGACCATGTCTGTCCACGGGACATGTTCATGATATTTACTTTCAAAGTCCATGTCTCACATCCATACAGCAAGACCGACCACACATAACATTTTAACATTCTCTGCCTTAGTTTTAAATTGATATTGTCATTGCAGAAGAGGGATTTCATTTTACTGAATGCAGTTCTTACCGCTTCAATTCTGCTTATATATAAATACATCAGGGTCAACACTTACTCACACAGCACATCCCAACATGACCCCTTAACTTTTAATATCAAGTCGAAGACAATACCTGGATAGATACATTTATCTAAGTCTTAAATAAAAATGAGGGCTGAGTTTTGTAAAAATATTACTTTTACAATGGCTCCATAAAGAAGGCTCAGAGGAAAATAATTTCCCTCAGCCGGGCCTATGTAATATTTGGGGATGCTCTGTGGAGGGTCTTTTAAAAGCAAGGAATGAGAGTAAGTTCTGGTAAGGAAAAATGCATGAGGTGTGGTTAGGATTTTGAGGGTCAGTGTTTCCAAGAACCACCTTCTTCATACGAGTCAATTTCTTAAAATATATGTAGGCCACTTGCATCACATTTTTTTTTTAATTTTCCAGTTTACATCTCATAAATATTTTTTTCCTTGATTCATCTTATTGATCATAAATCATTATAATGTACAACGTCTATATTAATAAATCCAATCTAATATACTTGTAGGTACTTGTAAATAATAATAATAATAGGAATATTATTAAATTTGATTTTAATAAAATCAGCACCATAACCATTGTACCTCTAAAACACGCACCGATATCTAAAATGTACGGGGTTCTCTTCATAAGATCTGTCAAAAAGTCAAACCAAATGATAAGTTCGCAGAGAACACACAATAAATCTAGTGATTGAATTAAAAAATTCGCATGAAATCAAAGTGATGCCATATAAAAAAATAACTCAGTGTGGAATTTTACACAATTAATTGGAACATTTTCGGAGACGGAACATTTTCACGTAGTGACGTCACGAGCCCAAATAATGGATTTATTTATTAAAAAAAAAATAAACTTTACATTTCTAAAAAACATTTAACATTTTCGTAATCTTAGTAAAAAGATCTATCCACACGATTTTTTCCAAGTCGTTCTGAAATCCATGCAAGTGGCCTATTAAAATGCATTTCAAATATTATTGGAGTTATTTGAATATTAATAAAGTTAAAGCAATAATTAAAACCAAAAATACTGCGTAAGACTGCATTATTAACGTAAAAACGATAAATTTTAACTTAAAAACGGTAAATTTTAACTTAAAAACGATACTTCTTCTAACACAGCAAACTTATTTTGTGGCACCATTTTGATTTAAATTAATAAATTACTTTGTTTTTACCACTTTTATTGTTTACAAAACCGACATGTTTCGTCAGCAAAGCTGACTTCTTCAGGGTTTTGACAGAACTAATTTAAAAAATAGACATATTTAGGTAATCGAGAAAAATAATCGACATAAACAATAATAAAATTAGACAGAAAATAATGTTTAAGGGACGAGGGGCAATATAGAACAATAAAAAATTTTAAAAGGGGAATAGATTTAATAATGGGTCATTTAAAAACAATTTTTGATTATTAATAATATTTAAATTTGCATTTACACTCTTTCTAATCCCTAAAATTAATTAATTAAAAAATATTTAATTAAAATTTTAGAGATTAGAAAGAGTGTAAATGCAAATTTAAATATTATTAATAATCAAAAATTGTTTTTAAATGACCCATTATTAAATCTATTCCCCTTTTAAAATTTTTTATTGTTCTATATTGCCCCTCGTCCCTTAAACATTATTTTCTGTCTAATTTTATTATTGTTTATGTCGATTATTTTTCTCGATTACCTAAATATGTCTATTTTTTAAATTAGTTCTGTCAAAACCCTGAAGAAGTCAGCTTTGCTGACGAAACATGTCGGTTTTGTAAACAATAAAAGTGGTAAAAACGAAGTAATTTATTAATTTAAATTAAAAACGATAATTTTTGACTTAATACACACACAATAAAGTACTCATTGTGCGAGTCGTTTCTAAGTTAAGACTAAGTAGATTTACTTCCCCGCCCTGGGTAAGTTGGCTATTTCACAATAATATAACTGTTTGCATACTTGAATCAATGAAATGTGTGAAATAGTGAGGTTTTGCACGCACGCCCGAGATTACCATCAAATTGATTGCGATAAATCAACACGGCATTTTGGTGTGGAATTATGAACCAGGCGATCGCGATAGTCATTTTCTTTGTTTTCCCATAGAACTTAGAGGATGTAGTTATATCATGCGTGCAAATTAGCCCTTCAGCAAATAGGTATAAAGTACCCAATAACGTATAAATGTACCCAGTAACGCCTACACAAGAGATAGTTCTATCAAATACTATGAACTTAAAACTAAAAAAAAAATAGGAGTGACATTGCTTACTTAGTCTTGGGTGATTGTTTTGGCTAGAGGTTTTAAAAATAAGCAAAATGATTTCTGTATCCTTATAATGGCAACAAATTATATTTGCAAGGAAAATACTCATCGGAATAAAGGTAGAAAGAATTCTCAGCAATTTAAAAATAGGATGAATTCTCGGCGTAGCCTTTACGTTATTTTTTATTGATTTAACTGCGAATGTTAATAGTTTCCAAAAAATCTTGCGATACGTATTTGTATGCGATTGATAAATTCGCGAGGAGCTCGTCACCACGGCGGTTGCTTTTAAACACTGAAGTCATGGTAGGATAAGAGAGAGGGGAAGGGAACAAATCATTGCCCTAGAATAAAATAAATGTTTTATTCCCAAACAAATACAAAAATAATTCGTTGAGTCCAGCTAATCATAATTGGCGCTAACGTGCCCCCGGCCTTGACAGAATGGTTAAAAACAAACCAGAATGCGAATAACATCGAAAATGAAGAAGAAAATGCCATAAAAACATTTTAGACTATTTGCGAATATTTGCGAGCACGGTAAATAATTGATAAGAGATATTCTGACCGACAATTTAGCGCGGCCTCCTGAGTGTCAGATAAGCTGTCAATACAAAAAAAAAATTGAATAAATGTCGTTCGTTATGTAAAATAACCAACATGTTAATGAATGGAGGTGATCTACGCGATCCATAGACTTAAATATTTCATCTAACACGCGATCAGTTTATTCCGTTCGATCTTCGAGAAACGAAAGTGGTTGAAATATGACTAAAGGCCTCAATAACTAATTAACTCCCGTTTCGTCTCAAAAAGTACACGCGAAGAAGTACTGCACATTTTTTTTGTAGCTATTAGATTTTCGTCTTTACAATAATTGCTTGTCTTTTTTCTCGACTAATCTTACAATTTGCACACTACTCATGATGATTATCTGAATTTTTATGTGTATTTTATTTACCTACTAGCTATAAGTATAATTTCTTTCTGTAATTAATAATTCACTGATCCGCCCTCACCTTGAATATGCTAGTGTCATTTGGTCTCCTTTTTATGCTGTCCACATTTGTTACATCGAATCTGTACAACATCGCTTCCTACGATGAATTGCTTGGAGGTTAGGACTTGAAAGAGGAGAATACTCTTATGATGAAATTGAACAAACTTTAAACATTTCCTCTTTCTCAAGGACTCTGATCTAATATGCATTTTCAAAAATAACAACAGTATTACTGACACACCTGCTTTGTTACAACTCATCCAGTTCAACAATACTTGCCGTAGACTCCGAAATAATGAATTGCTGTTCCTCAATCAACATTCTACTATGTAATTATGGATATCATTCTCCTTTATCCAGAATGTTGAGACTTGTCAACGCAAATCAAAGCATTGAATTTTTTGGTGTAAGCCTAAATGACTTTCGGCAGTCGTTACGCAATGTGGTTTTTTTAAAGTCTTTTTAAATCCATCTTCAAGTTACTTGTAGTTATCTTCTCTATGTACTTTAATATTATATGTATTTTGTCAATGCTCTTCATCTATATGTAATCTCCTTTCATTGTGATCTCTCTTTTTTTTCTATTCGTGTTATTGTTATATTGTTAATTGGACTATTTTCTGTAAATAAATAAATATATAGCTGGGGTACCTGGCTTCGCTCAGGGAGTTAACATGAGATTGAACTGACGTTCCAACCCACGATGGATATTGCTTTACATACCCCTACCAATGGGTAGCCGCACCCATACAAAAAAGGCTTCGAATGGTCCAGAATGTTCCAGAACATTCCAAAACATTCGAGAGAGGTCTGGAATGTTTCCCAATGATCTGGGATGTTCCAGGATGTTCCCGAACGTTCCAGACTATTCCCAAACATTCCACAACATTTCAGAATGTTCCGGGATGTTTTGTAATTTTCTTTTCACACTCTCGAATGCTCTGGACAATTCTAGAAATTTCTAGGGGGCGACACTTCCAGCCCTCATATCTTTAAAAGTATAAACGATTATTCAGATTATAAATGGGAACCTTCTTCATGGATGGGGGATAGGGGGCTACCACACCATATTATTAATCGTACCGAAACTTGTTTGTGAGTTTTAGCGGTACGCACATTGCACAATTTCTTTTATACGAGCATATATATTGATTATGTTCGCATGATGTGAACATTTGCTATTCGGTTATACATATATTGTACTATATACCTCGGAGTTGTGGACCAATGACGCTTTGTTGAAGTTGGTCCGACCAACTTCAACAAAGCGTCACTAAAAAGAATGGAAATACAGTACAAGAATTCATATCGAGCGCTTTTTGGGTTGTCCTGGTACTGCAGTGCCACCGAGATGTTTGAAGAAGGGCGCGTTCCCGGATTCCGAACACTAATAAAAAAACGGATCACCAGCTACAGAACGCGATTGGCCTCGAGCGAAAACACTCTTGTGATGGCAGCATTCCACTTCTGGCAGGGTCCCATTTATAAGCGATGGAGCCACTTCCTGATGACCTAGATAACAAAAAGTTAACTTTTTCCAAATTTTATTTTTATTTTTGTATTATTATTATTTTCTTTTATTTATTTCCTTTCATTATGTAAATTTTTTTTTCTTTCATCTTGAAATATTTTAATTTAATGTTTTATGTATGTATAATACGGAACTCGTGGGACTGCACCACCCTCCCCGAGATCTGGAATAAACGAATAAAAAAATAAAAAATTATATGAGATTACATTATTACATTATTATAGTTGATGAAATATAACGCCGGCAGTCACTGTACGTAAGGGAGTTAAATAAAAATAAACCACGAAAAAACGTTTCAAGAGAAAAAATCCGACATAACAAATACAACGTTCAGTTGAATTTAAATAATTGATTGAAAGATTGTTTATGGGTACATCTAATAATTTTATTTATTTTTACTTTACAGGAGGCAAATTATTTTCACGTATCTTTGGGGATGCTGTGTGGAGGGTCTTTTAAAGAAATTAAGGAGATGAGGTTCTGGGAAGGAAAAAGGTATGGGAGGTGGGTAGTAATCTAGTGGTCAATGTGTCCAGGAGTAACAGACGCACCAAGACCTGGACAAACCTCACCACGCATAGTCTTCAAACATAGCGAACCACTCGGAGTGACCAATTTCAGAAGTTTTGGAAATCCAATGAAGAGTTACTGGGATTTATTAATCGTATAATTTAAACAAATAAATATTTTTTTTCTAATCGAGCCCGTACTTCTCGAATTGGAGTCTAACACTCTTGGCATTGCGCCACGAATTGGACGCTCTATTTATGTACCTACCTAAGGTGAGTTTTTGTTCAATCCTGTAGTAATAACAATCGGAAAACTAGGCTTCGAAATCAAACACCCCGAACTAAACACGCCTTAGTTTGCCACCATTTGGATTTCCAACCGTGATAAGCACACCTACGACTTATCGGCAATAAACCGAATTAATAATGTTGTGAATTGATCGGAAGATAAAAGCAAAATTAATCGAATGCTTCTATAATGTTGTGAATTGATAACACATAAGGTGAATCTTAAATTTTAAATTTTTTTATTGTAATATAAATAACTAGCTTTTGCCCCCGGCTTCGCTCGAATAGCATTAGGGGGTTTCCCAATCCGCCTCCTCCACCTTCCATGTCCCCACTCCACCCCCCCCCCCTACCCCCCTCCATACCCGTTACATTAAGTTTCAAACAGCTCGCGTGCCACCTATTAAATCGTAACAATCAAACACGCGCTGTTTCGCATTTATAATATTAGTATAGGCATTTATAATATTAGTATAGATTAGTATTTTATACATATTTGAATTTTTACTATCACAGGAATCTCCATAGTAACCTAAACAAATAACAAAATGACAGCGCACGCCAAACAATAGGCCACTTGCATTGAATTCATAACGAATTGGAAAAAATCGTGTGGATAGATCTTTATATTAAGATTGCGAAAACGTTAGTAATTTTTTAAAGAAATGTACAGTTTTATTTTTAAATAAATAAATCCATTATTCGGGCTCTTGATGTCACTACATGAAAATGTCCCGTCTCCGAAAACGTTCCCATTAATTTTGTAAAATTCAACACTGATTTATTTTTTTTATATGGCATCACATTGATTTCAGGCGAATTTTTGAATGATTTATGGTTTGTTCTCTGCGAAGTTATCATTTGGTTTGACTTTTTGACAGATTTTCTGAAGAGAGCCCCGTACATTTTAGAAGTCGGTACGTGTTTTAGAGGTATAATGATTATGGTGCTGATTTTAACAAAATCAATTTTTATAATATTCTTATTATTATTATAATTTACAAGTACAAGTATATTACATTGGATTTAGTAATATATACGTTGTACATTATAATGATTTATGATCAATAAGATTGGATCAAGGAAAAAAATATTTATGAGATGTAATATTTTTGGTATGCCTCGTTATTCTTCCTGTGCCATTCGTGTGGAAAACGTCCTTTTTAAAAAAAAAAATGATTTTCGGCTATGTAATTATCGTTTTTTCGCACATATTAAATTCGCACATAAAAAATGGTCTGATTTTTCGGATTGAAATTTTCAAAAAATCCCCAGGGTTTCAAAATTACGATTAAAAAAAAAAAACGGAATGTCTTAGAATATTTGTCTAAACCGGAAATTAAAAAAAAAAATTTGATGCAATTAGCCCATTACTTAGCAACGCTTTGCTTTTCGTCCGGACAATAAACGAATAATAAATAATTTCATAACGCCAGAGCTTACCAATGTATACAGCAATACAGCCTATATTACTCGCAAATGATGTAGCTTTCTATTAGTAAAAGAATTTTTAAAGTATATTGAGTATTCATTGCGTTGAAGAGTAACAAACATCCATATTACATATTTAAGGTCATCATTGGTCATGTATACCTTATTAAAAAACAGAAACTGTTGTGCCTGAAAAGGGAGCCACGATTCTTACTTAGGTTGTTTGTTATAAAATGTTTTATATTTAAGGGGTCGTCCATTAATCACGTGATGTTTTTTTAGCAACTTTTTAACCCCCCCCCCCCTCTGGTGATATGTGGTGAGGTTTTAGACTAACCCCCCCCCCAAATCACGTGTATTTTTTTTTGTACAAAGTATTTTGAAATTTTCAGTCTATTATCACGAAAAATAAATACACGTGATATCTCATTTTACCCTCCCCCCCCTCGTGATATTACGTGATTTTTTACGAACCCCCCCCCCCCCCCTTTCGAGCCTCACGTGATTAATATACCGATTTGATGTGATAAACCACGGCTTTATTGTGATTTATTTTTGGGGTATCATGCCGTCTTGCGCTACCCCCTTCTTTAGCCAACATTCCGGACAGCGTTACAGTTTCCATCATCAGGACGGATGTTGGCAGAAGAAGACACCTGATGATCAACACTGTAACGCTGTTCGAAACGTTGGCTTAAGAAGGCGGTAGCTCAACACGGCATAATACCCTAAAAAAAAGAATCATGGATGTCGGCAGAAGAAGACACATCTCCCCTGATGATGGAAACTGTAATGCTGTCCGAAACTTTGAAAAAGGTAGCGCAGCATGGCATAATAGCATGGCATACCCCAAAAATAAATCACGACGAACCGTGGAATTTCTTTTACATCATTTAGATTGATATGATTGTAAACTGTCTACATTACTTCATATTTTTTTACATCACACCACAAAGAACGCACTGTGGAAAATAATTTCCCTCAGGACCTATGTATCTTTGGGGAAACAGTGTGGAGGGTATTTTAATCGATGGTGGAATGTTTATGTTAAAAAAATTATGTGTTTATTTCAACTAAATTTGAAAGCGTTTGAAAACCTTTCAAAAACAGTTTTCAGTTTTCGATTATGCTCAGAAAAATACCGTTTATTTGGATTTTATTGCAAAGTGGAAATGTTTTAACCATCTGAAAAATACGGCAGATTTCTAAAGAGTTAAGTCACAAGTTTTTTGAAAATTATACTTAAGAGTCCCTATCAGAACTCCCACAAACTATGTTTTTAAAGCACTGAATTTAATGTCACTGAAACAATTATATACAAAAGATATTCTAATGTACGCATTAAAAAACCAGGATAAATTTACACAGACAAACTCGGGCCGATTCACAAAATCCACATTACAACTTACATTCCACCAACCTACAACTACAACTAAAACGATGTTGGACAAAGAAATATGCAATACTTCTCTATAAAATTATTTAATTTACTCCCTCTTACAATAAAAAAACATAAAAAAATAACCGACTTCAAAAGAAGCATTAAGATATGGATTATGGACATGGGAAGGAAGAATATATTGCACCTAACAAAGATTAATGTATTGTCTATACTTTCTTTTGGATATAACTCTATAATTTTCCTCTTGAAATATTTTAACATAGTTATTTACTTATATTTCAATCACGAAAACTTGTACAATGTGACCTTAGAACGGGGTACCCCAATAAGGACACATTTTTCTCTAAAAAATTGTAAAACAAAGAAAAAAAAAGTAATATATTTTGCATTCGCATATGGTTTACTTAACCCACATACGATTACACATATTTCGTACAATACTAGGCAAATTTAGCTTTGTTGCGCAAGTTTACTTGATAAGTGACCTCCGTGTTACGGATAAGATCGCTAAATATGAGTACTGAAGAAGGACGTTGAACAAATTGCGTCGAAGTGAAAAATATCAGATCCGTTGTTACACGGTGCCAATTTTCCTGCACGCGTTAGAGACTACATTGATGGCGGGCTTTGAAAGTAAACTCGATAAACCAGAATGAATCCGCGGAAATATGACAGGAGATTCGTGGACAATACGGATCACAAAGTAGGAGAAGTTAAAATACAATAAGGAGAGAGAAAGAGTGCTGCCGAAAGTTGAAGCAAGAGAAATAACATCACTAAGATTCTTTTTTTTTATATGAATACCGCACAAGAGACCCAACTGCTACCATCTGGAGCCAGTGAGACTATGGCATCCCTAATTGGGGTATGTTGGAAGGCTGAAGGTAGTGGTGAGAGGAAGGAGATAGGGAAGAGCAATTTGGAGATGTACCTGGCTATTCAGATCTGGTCACCAAACACGGCTAAAGCCATTTCAAGCAACGTTTCAATTCTGAATGGTGGTCTTACACCAGGGCGATACTGGGAGTATCTTCCACTCTGGAAAGTGCCGCAAATACACTATATATTATTTTAAATGAATAAATTGTGAAATAACACAAATTAATCAAATAAAATTTATTTGCCACGCCGGGATTCGATCCCGCGACCTTCGGAATGCGAGTCAAGAGCTTTACCGCTGGACTACGCCGGCCGTCATGCTACTGAGTAACAATTTCCTTCTACATCCCAGAAGCTTTTTTAAAACATTATATCCATATCGGAGGCCCTTAAGAAAAAATCCCTCAGGGCCTATGTCATCTTTGGGGATGCTGTGTGGAGGGTCTTTTTAGGGAAATGAAGGAGAGGAAATTCTGAGAAAAGGTATCCGGGTAGAAATCCGGGGATCAATGTGACCAGGAGTGAAGGACGTATGAATTCATCCTTCCCGCTGAGGTGCAAGGCGATGAGTTGAGATAGTCAGAAAGTTAGGTCTCTCCCTCAACCAGTCTCTCACGATCCGGCCCACCATGCAGTAGGTGGGCAAAGACCTATGACGGCTGGCGTAGTGCAGCGGCACGGCGCTTTAATCGCATTCCGAAGGTCGCGGGATCGAATCCCGGCGTGGCAAATAAATTTTATTTGATTAATTTCGTATTTCACAATTTATTCATTTAAAATAATATATAGTATATTTGCGGCACGTTCCAGAGTGGAAGATACTCTCAGTATCGCCCTGGTGTAAGACCACCATTCAGAATTGAAACGTTGCTTGAAATGGCTTCTGGCTTGTTTGGTGACCAGATCTGAATAGCCAGGTATTTCTCCACCTTCATCTTCCCTGTCTCCTTCCCCTCCCCACGGCCTTCAGCCTCACAACATACCCCAATTGGGGATGCCATAGTCCTACTGGCACCAGACGGGAGCAGTTGGGACTCTTGCGCGGTATTCATGAATCCGGTCACCCCTGCTTAATCACTAGATATAGCAAACCACTTGGGGTGACCTATGGCAGGGGTTATCCCGTAAATGGTTCCCGGGGAAGCGGTGCCCATAATCGTCTCCCAAATCGTACCCTCTATTGACCTCACAAATTGCCAGAGTTCAATGCAAATCAAATCAGTAACAACTACAACAATAAAAATGAAGTGAATGCGTACTATTTCAAGTACATCTAAATTTAGCAACAACTATTATTAACATCTATCAACAACCACCTGTATATCATATACACGTAAACCTGTCTAAAGAACATTTGTTAGCGGACAGGTGGTTAAATTATGTTGAATATCTTCCGGTTGACTTGAAACTGGGAGAAATTCCATAATACAGAAATTTTCATCTGCCATTATAATATTTAAATGCACTTTTAAACTTAAGGGATGGATAATCGGAAGTTCTATTTCCTTTCTTTTGTATCTTTTAATTGGGATAACTTATCAAAAAGCACCCCCTTTCTGATACAATACTTCTTGTCTTTGAGATGAAGAAAATCTAATAAATATTACGAACTGATATTGCCTTCAGAAGATAATGGTCGTTTCAAGCACGCGAATATCTTGCAGCTTTAAGATACAATGAAAATACTGAAGATGTATTCATTAATCCCATTTCAATTATTGATGTTTTAAATACACAAACTCACAACAACCGCAGAGTAATTATCAGCCATCATTTAAGGGAACGCAAAGACAATAACTTTTAGAGAGATAATACGCCATGCTAATTGTTTTTACCGGCAAACCTTCTGTTGTCAACACGCATAGAGTTTCCTTTCTTCAAGTGCAAAGTAATTATAAAAATGGCGGTATTGAGGTTTAGAAAACCCACTATTGTCTATTTATCTAAAACGGAGATTGAGAAAACGAAAATATAAAATGTTAATAATAGAAGAAAAATTGATTGAATCTTACCTCGATGTCTTGTGGTGCACCGCGTTCAACATTTTAAGATCAATTTTAGCGAGTTAATGTTTATGTTAAACTATTTTAAATTTTATCAGGAGTGGTTTAAAATCAATCAATCGAACTTATCACTTATTGGAAGTGGAAGAATATAATATTGAAAGAAAAACAGTCGTTAAAATCCACATTGTTTTAATACACAACTTAAAATCAAAGAAAACCCGCAGTTCACTGATATTTTAGCATGATCAAAGTTTTAAACAGTCTGTATTTTTCACAACTATATTCGAAAGAGTAATTCCATTGCTGGTTAACATTAACACAGTCGGCGTCTCGGTCTCGCGTCGGGTTTCCTACTGCCCGCGCGTTGGTCTCACGCGCTACGGACGCCGTTACTTGCGAAAAGTCGGCGTTGCGACGCTCAACTACGCTCGGTAATAACTGCCGTCTGCCGCTAATGCCAGACACGGAAAGTGTTGTGGTGGGCTGATGGTTTGCTGTTGGCTGTTGGCTGTTGGCGTGGCGGCTGTCGGAGGTTGAGTGAGAACTGAAAACAGCCTGCGCAGAACTGCGCGGTCTTCCCTTGGCCGTTACCGGAATGCAGAATTTCCACGGAGGGAGGAAAGGGTCACAAGTTCACTGCGGAGACTAATCGCTTCAATTCGCCAGTCGATTGCCTGTTGATTGATGTGGAACTATTTTGGATTGAAATTGCAGTAAAGGGATTAGCGTTTATGTCGAATCGATGAAGCCTATAATTTTACGATGGATAGCTGAAACAATTTAACTTTTCACCAGAAATGGAATACTGGTGGTGTACCTATGTTATGTTTATTATAGTACCTTTATTCAGGAGAAATTTACTTATTTTATTATTAACGCATAATAATCGATAGTTTTAACCCGACCGTTTGTGTTTGTTACATTTCGTTTTCGGTTTAAGATGGTGGCTGCACTGGATAATGAAATAAATCGAAATCATTAATATCATAGTACTTACCGGCCTGATGAAAGTTTGAAAACAGAATTGTCATTGATATGGTGAAAATTTTTTGAACTAATTTTATGATTCCTTATTTGAATTTTTAAGTAACATAAAATTGGTTTATAATTATGCAGGCAAAAATTTTAGTGCCTACTTACAAAACTTGATGTTATGATTACAGAGAAAATTTTGATTTTATTTTAAAACATACTTTGTGGACGCTAGGTCTACTGCCCAGAAAACTACTAGTTATAATTATTTAAATTAATAACGGTTTTAAAAAAATCATGCTATTTGTTAACAAGACAGTTTATGAGTTCTGTCTGAGACAGTTTGACGTCGGCAAAACAGCTCTAATAAAAACTTGTGTTTTTTTAAATAACCTTTTCAATCTAAAAAATCTGTAATACCCACACATTTTTTCACTTTAGGTGAGATGGTTTTAATACACAGGAAAATAGTGTTTTCAAGGTAGATTGCACTAACTCCTCAAGTGTTTAAGAAAAGAACACAACGAAATTCATATTTAAAAGTTATTATGAATCAAACCGACACTGGTTGAGAGAGGGTTAATTGATTTGTTTTTATTTCACAAAATCCGTCGCATTGAAATCGTTTTTTACGGTGATTTTCTAAACAATGGACTGACTGGATTTATACGGTATTCGTACGGTAAAAAAAAACCGTCAACTTATATTATATTCTTGAAAATTATTATATTTAGTTGTTAACTAATAAGTAGTTGTTAGGTGAGGTTAGGTTAACCATTAAGGGAACGTACCCATACTACGTGACACGTTTAGGGGGGGGGGTCTTTAAAATGTCATGCTTGGTACAAATGAGCGGCGGCGGGCTTAGGTTTTTAGTCACCGGGGGGAGGGGGGGGTTAAAAATTGCAAAAAGTTGGTCACGTAGTATGGGTACGTTCCCTAACCGTTAACCAAAAAGTATTGTTCGAGATATTGATAAATTGTACGAGTAAGTAGATATTAGGACATTGGTTTGGTAATTAGGTATTATTAAGCAGGTAAGGATGTACGTAATCACTGAAATTTACAATTATTACACGAAATGCTTTATTAATTATCTAATTAATTTAATTATCTCTGGCTGAATCCACTACCTGATATGGAATTACTACTTGGGGACATTCTTGTAAAACGATTTGTTTTTGTACGTTTTTTTTTCTACTTTTGGATGCAACTTAAGAGGGCATTACCAGAGAAAACCAGAAATATGTCATTTTCAAATCAGATTTTAGACGTATTGACTCTTTTCCACAAAAAATATAAATGGATTTCGAAAGATTGTTCTTTTATCTAGCATTCGCATGTAATAAATTTTGAGATTTTTTTTTTAATTTTTAGTATAATAAGGTTTATTCCACAGGTCGTTGGCAGATTTGTTAAATTTTCAAAAAAGATTTTGTATTATACCACACCCATTTCAAATAATATAATCATGCAGTAAAATAAATCAATACATTATCTAGCAAACGCATGTTTTAGAATTTTAATTTTAGTTTCAATAAAATCATTAAAAAATATGTACGTACATGTGTTTCTTGACGAAAATTGGTCCATTTGTGTATTTATTTGCGCACTTACAAACTAATATATTTCATTTTTTAAACATTCTTATTAAATTTAGACATTATTGAAAATGATAAATACTTATAATCAAAAAATAATTACAAAAAGTACATTATTTGAATAGTTTTATCATCACGCCTTTCAGCATTTTTGGATGAAGGTATAAATTAAAGCTAATTTGGATTGAAATAAATTAGATATTGAGTTATAATTTTAAAAAGCTGGTACGGAGAATAATTAATCTTTCTCATTGCAACCGCCCTGCACGATCGTAAGAACAACTTTCGACGAAATGTGGATTTACGTCCGCTGGCTGGTTAAACGCTCTTAACTACATCCAATCATTACGAAACTCCAAAACAAAATTATTAATCCATAAATATATCAAATTACAGACTAAATAAACATACAAGTGTCTGAATGTTTTACCTGTTAGAGGATTATTATTGATATAATATTGTAAGTCAAAATGTTATATTATATTATCTGATTCCTTGTACAGGGAAAGAGTTTACCTTAAACATAATACAATATTCATTCAAAATGAAGGATTGGTGGTTCCGAAATGACCCAATAAATTTGGTGAAAGTACCGTAAACTATATCGTACCAAAAATATTTAATAAACTACCATGACAATAAAACAATAATACCATTTATGCTGCTAAAGTAAAATATAATATAGTAAACGACTTCGATTCAGATGATTTATACTGAAGCCCTTATATTACACATTCACATATTTATATTAGAATAGTAGAAATTTTCTACCATTCTGTGATTTAACCAATTTATCTAATTGTTAATTTATCATCTTCATTATTATATAAATATTTCGTCTGAAAATGTACCATTGGCGGTAGGTGACTTTTTGTGTAAGGGATGCTGAAGTATATACCTACCTTATATGAAATATAAATACCTACAGACTAGCCCATGAACAAGATCCGATTACTGACAAAAATAATATGTCAAATTAGCTTGATAAATCCTTTATGCTTCACATCAATTATTACAGATCTAAAATTAAATTAATTAAATAGATACTTTAAAAAAATTAAAAATATATTTAACGTATCAATCGGCATCCGTTATTCAAGTCAAATTATCAAAGTGGTTGCGCGAATAAATTTTCTAAAATGAACCGAATTAATCCACGCGCTTTGTTATGCTATTCTATGCACTATGCCTACACGCATTAAGGTCGTTTTCTGATCATTGAATGCTCCCATCGAATGCGTATACTGCTTCAGGCAAACTTGGCTGGCAGAACTAAACGCGCATGCGCAAATATCAAACTTTTTCGTCGTAGATGCGGAATGGAGCACAGAATCCACGGTTGCTGGTATTGGTGCATTAACACGACATTCGACACACTGGAATCGAGAATGGTGTTGTTATTATGTATTTTGGTCCGGTCCGCGCGTCGCGTTTTCTTGTTTTTGGGCGAAGAGGTTGGGACGGTGTCGATAAATTGCTGGATTTATTGCTATTTACAGCTAGAAAAAATAAGCTCAAAGCCTTTTTTTATGCAGAATAAATAAACAACAATTATTATACGTCTCAAAAGGAAGGGAAGCGCCGCATCCACAGTACGTATGGAGGGACCGCTCCCGTTTGCCTGCTGACAAACTACATAAGTAGTTTAGCAGGTTTGAATGTTAATAAATAAAGAAACAAATATTTTTTTTTTATAAGAACAACTCTCTTTTATAACTTTGAAGGTTATTTCCATCAATGTAATATATCATTGAAGTAGACGATAACACTAACAATCCAAACGAAAATATAAAAGAGAAAAAGACACAGAAAATAGAGTCGCAACTGGGACACGATCCCAGAACCTCTCGTCTAACCGGGACGTGCGCTTTTACCAATTCAGCCATTGCCACCTAAGAAACCGTCATAATTGTCAATCTCATATTTTCAAATTTCAGAATTAACAATATTATTTTCGACTAATTTTGGCATAGTTGAGACCATTATTTTTTCTATTTTGCTGTGTCTTTTTCAGTTGAGACCATTATTTTTTCTATTTTGCTGTGTCTTTTTCAGTTGAGACCATTATTTTTTCTATTTTGCTGTGTCTTTTTCAGTTGAGACCATTATTTTTTCTATTTTGCTGTGTCTTTTTCAGTTGAGACCATTATTTTTTCTATTTTCCTGTGTCTTTTTCCCTTTGATATTTTCGTTTAGATTGTGTTATTTTCTTCTTCAATTAAAAAAATAAACCATCGGAAAGCGTTAATTTTGAAGATTGCAAAAATTGATTTTGAAACGTTGAACACCTGTTAAAAACATAATAAATTTTTGTAAAATCTATCTTATTTTTTGTTTTTGTCTGCATAGAAATATTAATATAAACGCTGATCGGACTGCATCAAAATTTAAAACTTTTATCAATTAATTTTAATAAATCTGAGTTTGAAGATCCGATATATCAATAATATGTATTTACATATGTATATTCTTTAATCAATCTTCAATAAACCCGACAATTTTCTAAATGGAGATGGGAACTACATTGTGTGTATATGTATGTAGTTTCACTGACTGTCAACAGATGTCGTTAATATTGGTGAATAAATGTAGTTTTAAGGTGTCTCAACAGTGGTCAGTAAAGTAATACTATATGAGAGAGATAACTGTCACCCCAACGTTTATGAAGGTTGCCGGTGATATACGATTGTCACACTAAGTGACCATTTTTCCTGCCGCAGATTAACATAGAGCAACCTTTAGAATAATGATGTAAATAAGACGATAATAAACACACTCGTAGTCTGAGGAACCGGAGTATCATTGAAACTTCCAATCATCCAAATAGTATTACATCATCATTCCAATCATCCAAATAGTATTAGTTCACCAGAGATAACAACTAAACAAAAAGTTGGTTTCTGGAATTGGTTTTTTCCAAGCTGATCAAATAAACAAATAAATGCTCCTCCGTTTACAGTAACTGCCCTAAATAAATAAATTAATTAGATTCGCCGCGACTGGAACTCGATTTGACGCCATAATACTTAATTACACGATCCGAAGCATGCCAATAGTTAATAGTTCTTCACTTCTTCTTCTATTGGGGCGTTCTGTACCACTTTGTAAATTTTCGAATTACTTAAAACTCATAAAAAAAAGTAAACTAGTAATACGTAATGTTATGACAAATTAATAAATCTTGAATCTAATTCTATTACGTACAATAAGGTGCCGTAGTTGGGCCATAGATTTTTGCACTTTTGTAGTCATACTAGCGGGGATTCGAGGAAGAGAGCGGGATGGGTGGAAATTTAGTCACAATGGATCGCTTTACGGGAGAGCGACGCGCTTTCTGGGTAAAACATTTTTACAAAAATGATTGAATTCGATATAAAAGCATGTTCATAAAATTTCTTTAATAAGTTCATTTTTTTGTACAATCTAATATAAAGAATCATAGAGGCGAGTATGGATACCGCCCTCCTGGGAACCATTTATTGGATAATCAACCACTTCCATCAGTCACTTCCAAGTGCTTCGCTATGTTTAGTGACTAGCAGGGGTGCCCTGGTTCATGGGGTGAGGTTTGACGGCAATTGCATTTGCTTACGTACTGCTTAACGAGCTGCATCGGGAGAGATACCTTTTGATCTCAGTGGGACTCAACTTGCATCGCAGTGGGAAGGGATGGATTCGTACGTCCGTCCCTCCTGGAGACATTGACCTCAAATTCCAACCCACCCTTCATACCCTTTTTCCTTACCAGAACTTCCTCTCCTTCTTTTCCTAAAGATATCCTCCACACATCCCAAAGATGACACAGGCCCTGGGAATTATTGTCTTCAGGGCCTCCTGCGTGCAGCTTTTTTTTTTTTTTTTTTTACAGTGAATACCGCACAAGAATCTCAACTGCTCCCGTCTGGAGCCAGTGAGACTATGGCATCCCCAATTGGGGTATGTTGTGAGGCTGAAAGTAGTGGGGAGGGGAAGGAGGTGGGGAAGAGGAAGGTTGGGAAGTACCTGGCTATTCAGATCTGGTCACTAAACACGGCTAAAGCCATTTTCAAGCAACGTTTCAATTCTGAATGGTGGTCTTACACCAGGGCGATACTGATAGTATCTTCCACTCTGGAACATGCCGCAAATATACTATATTTAAATTATTTTTAAATTAATTAATTGTGAAATAACACAAATTAATCAAATAAAATTTATTTGCGCATGCCGGGTTCGAACCCGTGACGTCCGGATTGTGAGTCAAGAGTCTTACCCACTGGACTACGGAGGTCTTAGCTGATGTAATTATTTTTTTTTTTTACTATTTCTGTTAACAAACATACAAATTTCACGCGTTTATGAATTTAATGATATTAAATTTATTTAAATTACAAAACCTACAAACATGGAATAAATGACGAAATATGGATAAATTTATTGGATTTAAACAACAGTAAACGGTTTATCTGTTTCTGTATCAATATTCGGAGTTATGATTTTTTGAACGAGCGCGGGCGAATCCAAAACTGAACGTACGGACATCTCTACCACTCAAGATTATTATTATTTACTAGCTGATCCGACGAACTTCGTACCGCCTCAGAATCAAAAACTGTTGTCAACTTATTAGCTGAATTGATCTAAATTGTTTCTCCCTGCGTATGCTTTCCTCTCTCGCGTTCCCTCTCCCTCTCCCCACTCCACTTCTCCCCTTCCCCCGTCTCGCTAACCCCTTTTCCTGATTTCCTTTCCCCCCTCCCCCCTCCCTCCTCCCCCGGTTCACAGTTCAATATTATACCCCTTACAATATTGCTGCAGTTCTTTCAAAATAGGAGAATTCGTTCCATACAAAATGTATGGGGAAAATAATTTTCTTCGGAGTGGAACACCCTTTACTTTTAGGGGTATGAAAAATAGATGTTGGTCGATTCTCAGACCTACCAGATAAGCACACAAAATTTCATCAAAATTGGTCCAGCCGTTTCGGAGGAGTATGGTAACAACCACCGTGACACGAGAATTTTATATATATTAGATTTTAAATATTTTGAAGCTAATTGAGACCTTATGCATTAATAAATATATTAAATACAAATATTTTTAGGTTATTGAAAAGGGATCATTGGTTACGATTACACTGTAGTAACATAACGATAAGTGCATTACCAAATTTGTTTCTTTGTCACATTCGTGTGTCGGCGCAGTGCATTTAACTTAACCGTGTTTGTTTTTTGAACAATCTTCTTGTGTTTTTTCGAGTGTCGTTTTCCGGTGTAGTTTTACTAAACGCATTTGTCAAATAATTGGACACAGATCGGGTGATAAAAAACAAACTGGTCACGTAATGGGTAAGTTTTAAGATTTTCACGGCCAAAAGCATTTTCGTTATTTGTTTTTGGGGTGTTATGCCGTGTTGCGCTACTTCCTTCTTTAGCCAACGTTTCGGACATCGTTGCAGTGTCCATCATCAGGGCAGATCCGGCAGATCCAGACACATCTACCGGATCTGCCGGATCTGCCCTGATGATGGACACTGCAACGATGTCCGAAACGTTGGCTAAAGAAGGAGGTAGCGCACACGCCATAACACCCCAAAAACAAATAACGAAAATGGTAACGTAATGTTTCTTAAATAAGAGTTTCTGCAGTCTGGAGTCAGTGCGGCTATGGAATCGCCATTCGAGGAATGTTTTGAGTTTAAGGAAGTGTGAAGGGAAGGAGATGAGGAACATGAAGGTTGGGAGGCACCTCTCTATTTAAATCTGGTCACTGGACACCGCTAAAGTCTAGGTAAAGCTAAGGTAAAGGCTAAGTATATTTGCGACATGCTTTAGAACGGAAGATACTCACAGTATCGCCCTGGTGTAATATCATTAATTGATTAACCAATAACTCTATCATATGTCACCCCAAGTGGTTCACTACGTTTGGTGACTTAGCAGGGGTGCCCGGGTTCATGGTGTGAGGTTTGTCTGGAACTGACTGCGGATGACCTGGACACATTGAACCCTAGATTCCTACCCACACCTCTTACCTTTTTCCTTCCGAGAACTTTATTTCCTTAAAAAGACCCTCCATGCAGCATCCTCAAAGATGACATAGGCCTTGAGGGAAATTATTTTTCTCAGGGCCTCCTGTGTGGAGCTAACGTAAAAAAACTGAAAATGGGTTTAGCCGTGTTTGGTGATTTGATTCGAATATTCCCCAACTACCTTTTCCCCATCTCCTTCCCCTCCCCACTTACCTTCAGCCTCAGTTGGGGGTGCCATGGTCTCACTGGCTCCATACGGGAGCAGTTGAAACTTTTTGAGGTACTCGAAATTGAAATGATAAAGTCACACTGTGAAATAAGATGCAAATATTTAACTTAAATTACGTTTGAAAAAATCACACAACTTTTACCCCAAGGGGTTTCGAACATGCAGCCTCCAAGTTCAGAGCCAAGTAATTTAGAACAATGATCTCCAAGTTAGGCTTCACTTGACTCCAGTAGCAGTGTTCCGGGCAAGGGATATACTTAACTAGTTGGTTCCCTATAATTACCTAAACAGTAGCAGCAATGTAATAGTAAATCGACAGGTAGACTATAGTGTGATCCGCTATGTGCCTTAATATCTGGTATAATACCTGGATCATAAGTCTGTTGGTTCCCACGCTTCCACCATCTGATCCGTTGCCAGCTCCGCACTAGGAATAACTCAGCGAATAAAGAATAGCTGACTACCAAAAAATAAAACGAATGTCAGACTACAGACTGTACAGAAGACTGACTGCCGACTGTATCGTGGTATAGTTCCGTCGCACAATGGGGCAGCGAAATGTAATGCGTTGGCAGAAATTCATTATATTGAAAAAAATATGGTAGTTTTAAAGTTCATCAAATTCTCCAAAAGCGTGTCGCCTCTATCGCGACACTGAAGGAAGGAGAATAGTTTGACTTGATCTTCGTGCAAGTGACTGGCAAGTTTAAAAAAAAAACAAAACCTATCAAATATTCAGATCGAAATCAATGTGGGTATGATGTCTAGTGGTAAGCACTTTTATTGCACTATATTTGTAGTGATGGTAACCTCAGACGAACACCTAATTTGAATAAAATATTTTTTTAAGTATTTTATGCATCGATTTGTATAGTTTGGTGCTCCACGTATCTACATGTCTTCATTATTTAAATTTTTTTATATATTATATATATAATGGTAATGGATTTAATTGGTAAAAAATGTTTTCTTCCATCATTTCAGTACTTGAAAGTGAGGGCTCTCAGTTTTCATAAAAGACGGTTCTTCAGAACTTACATAATATTGTCAATCCTTGTATCAAATTAACTTTTTCATAAAATATCCATATTTTACAAATACGTTTGTAATTTTACAATTACAAATTGAAAAAAATGGTTCCAGTGTCTCAGTTACCTAGCATGAAACCTTTATTTAAAAAAAAAGAATGGCTTCTTAAAAGACTTGTCACGTTTTGAGAGTTACAGATAATACATAATATTGTGTTCTAAAACATTAAAAATCTGTGAAGTCAGTTGTAAACAAATTTCTCGATAAAATTGCGTGTGAAATAAGGTTAGCATTGCATCTAACATAATTTATATTATATTCTTCTAAATTAAACTTTTGTACTTAATATGTGAGATATTCCTAAGATTTTTACCAAAGATATTCAAATACAGAAGAGATATGCTATGGTGTCCGCGCAACTGTCGCCGGACTACGCCGTAATTAGCGTAGTTTTCATACAAAAAGAATTTGTTCATTTCGTTGATTTTTTGAAAATGTGCATTAATATTGGTTAACAATATATTTTGAATAAGGAAAGAATTCGTTCATTTAGTTTAACGTTCGTTTGGTTTATTCGTTAATTATTTGTTCTTTTAATTTATTTGTTAATTGGTAAACAATATCGGTGACACCCGGAAGCGCAGACCCACATAGTAAAAACAGCAGATAGCACATTCAACATGTCTATATTTAACCAAAAATTTCATGTAATTGTAACAACCAATTGATGCCAAATTTCATAGTCGGCGGCCCCATTGTGCGTCACCCCGTGGCGAATTGACAATAAAACTTGTTATGCTAGAGAAAATGTATCTGGAACTGAAAGATGTTGAAAGAGTGGGCAATTTTAGATAAAATTATTAAAGTAGACAACCGAGAAATAATAAATAAAGTTATATAGTAAAGTTTTCACTTCTAGACCACACAATCCTCGGAAAGCAAGGACCTACAAATTGTTATTGTTGAATATTCTTTCTTGTCCAATATGAAATTTTCCTAAACGGTTCGAATTGATTACAAATTTTACGAGAAAGAAAAAAAATCAATTGAAACTGTCACAGATAATTTTAGCCAAAGTTGTTTCTAATAATAAATTAATAATTTTATTTTAATTCTACGCAACGGGAGGAAAAGATTAATTATTTGGCATTTATAATGTAAACTGATTCATAATGAAGATTAGTGATTTAATAAATAGTGATTTGATAAAGAACTCTTGAGGGGTAGTCCGCCCCTGATGAGTCATGTCGTGAATATTCCGTGGCAATAATTGCTTTTTCTTACGGAATTTCTCCAGCGCTAATACTTGTAGCTCTTAATGCAGTCAACGCGAATTTTCTCATTCTTCCGCCCGTCCTCCGTGATCTGTCCGCCTTCTGCCTTCTGCTCTCTACCTTCTTCAGACTTCCGACTGATGTCTTCAACAGCGGCCACCGTTAGCGGACTGTTAACATATTAATCACGGACGATTTCCGTCACAATTACATCTCGTCTGCTGGGAAGCTGACCTTGCATAATAAACAATTTATCTGCAGTAAATTGGGCAATTTGGAACGGATTGTACAATGTACGAGTAAACAAGAATTTTAATAAAATAAATCTATAAATCATTCAAACTAATGTCACACGATTATTTTATTCACTTTTTGCATGTTATAATTAACGAAAAAAAATCTTTTGAATGTCAATAGTTATTTTACTCCGAAATTACTGGATATTGCCAAATCAAATGCCCCAGAAGTCAACAAGCCTCATGTTTTGTTTGTACCCCTAATTTGTTAGATATAACATATCAGGGTCATAAAATTCAAGAGGGGAGAAATATCACTTGCTCCAATTAATTTTAAAAGGCAAGATAGAGGGTCGCCGAGGGGCTGTAGGAGACAAATTTCTTGACTGCGAAATGTACGAAAGTGGACCGGTATTAGAAGTGTGGAGGAGCTATTCCGGACAGCGCCAGTTAAGTTAAGTTAAGTGGGGATAGGAAGCAGATGGAGAAGAAGAAGGCGGGGAAGTACCTGGCTATTCAGATCTAGTCACCAAACACGACTAAAGCCATTTTATGCGACGTTTCAATTCTGAATGGTGGTATTATAGTGGTGTGGGGGGTTGTTTAAGGGAAAGGAAGGATAGGAGAGTTCTGGGAAGGAAAAGGGTTAAAGGGATGGGTAGGAATCTGGGGTTCAGTGTATCCTGGTCATCCGCCTCCAAGACCTAGACAAACCTCACCTCCATGAACCCGGGCACCCCTGTTAAATCACCAAACGTAGCGAACCACTTGGGGTGACCTATGGCAGAGATGATGGTTATCCAATAAAGGTTCCCGGGGCGGCGGTATATCCTCTATTTTTTTATGTGAATACCTTATCCCATGTGCTCCCGTCTAGATCCAGTGAGATTGTGGCATCCCCAATTGAGGTATGTTGTGAGGCTGAAGGTAGGGAGGAGATGGAAGATGAAGGTTGGGAAGTACCTGGCTATTCATATCTAGTCACCAAACACGACTAAAACCAATTCAAATGACATTTCAATTCTGAATTGTGGTCTTACACCAGGGCGATACTGAATACTGAGATGTGTATCTTCCACTCTGGGCACCCCTTCGGGGACACTTAGTTATATTTTATGTACGTAGATAGTAGGTAAACATATATATAGAGTGTCGGTTTACCGGGGGACGAACTGTCGGGGGATCAACTGTCATGGAACTAACAAGATATCTAAACACAAATATTTTTCTTTAAATGATAAAACGTGAGAAATGCATAACATTCATAACTTCTGAAATCAAATTAATTAAGTACATTTTTCCGTGAAAATGTTCTCAAGTGTTTTGGTACCTACCGAACAATATAAATATATCTAAAAACCGTATTAATGAGGTTTACTGTAACGAACTGTGTAGAGCCTTATCGTAAGATTTATCTTTAAATTTTCACGTGTTTCATTTTAAAGCGTATTTACCTACAATATTTTTTTAGAGACAGATTATTGTGGGGAAATGGGAGTTAGAAAAAATGATGAGATTTTTGTTACCATTAAAAACGTGTGGTGGAAATGGTGTAATAATTGGATTGTGAGAAGAATGAACACGGAATGATAAGAACAGGTGAAATTATATTTTTATTTTAAGGATACGTGTACTATATTATAATCTAAATATATAAAAATGAATGTTTTTTTGTTTGTCCCTAATGCGTTCTTAAACCATTCATCTGATTGCGTGAAACATTTGTGATTTGTTGTATGCATACCCGCAAAGGTTTCTATGTATACATAATGGTGAGCTCTGGCGTTATGAAATTATTTCCTATACCATTCATCCGATTGAGATGAAACTTTGGTGAATTGTTCAGCGTACCCCCACGAAGGTTTATATACGTACATATACTGGTGAGTATTGGCTTTATAAAATTTACATTAGTGGACGCGCTAGTTGTTTGAAAAATGTGTGCATTTCATGTAGTTTATCGGTAATGAGGGAAGAAGGGAGGGGGGGAAGGCAGGAAAGATATAAAAGGAACGCGGAAGCGATACGCGGGGAGAAGGGAGGGTTCGCGGAACGGGGAGACGCTGGAGGGCGGAAGACGGGGAAGGTGGGAGGAAAAGGGGATGTTGGAGGGAAATGGGGCGGGAACAGGAACCCATGGGAAAGGACACGCAGAGAGAAAAAATCTTTCCTTATGTGGTTTTGTCGGGTACTCGATGGTACACTTATAAAAAAAACCATAACCGAATTATGAGTTTTACTATGTATTTTGAAAATCATTAAAAATATTTAGTTTAATTATAATTTTGGTTTTTTGACAAATTTTACCAGTGTGTGTTTAATTCGTAACCGGGAGGGCTTTTTTTTTTGGTTGTCAATCTTTGTCAAGTTTTTTATAATCCCTCCTGGTTCATTCCCTTAAGTTTCTAAAAAAATATATGTTATTTTTTTAAGATAATATGTACTTAAATATAATTCCTTCGATAGAAAAAAATCACTCCGAAAATTAATAAAACACTTTTTTCTGTTATTTTACAAGTTATGCACATAAAAAATATCACAGATAAATGCTATTTAATACATTTCCCACGAGATTTTTGCTCTAGTTTAAACTAGCCGTGTTTTATTAAACATATTCACAATTTTCGCTTAATTATTATCGTTTTTAATATTAGCACGCTCCCTCTAACATACGTAATTAAATAACATCTCTCATTCTTCATCTTTTTGAGCACCTACTATAGGGCTTTAAGGGCATTTAACCAGCCAGAGGCCAAAAATCCACATTTCGTCGAAAGATGTTCTTACGATCGTATAGGGCGGTTTCAATGAGAAAGATTAATTATTATAACTCAATATCAATATAATTTTAAAATTATAACTCAATGTCGATTATATTTCATTCCAAATTTGCTTTATTTATACATACATCCAAAAATGCTGAAAGGCGTTATGATAAAACTATTAAAATGATGTACTTTTTGTAATTATTATTTTTTTTTCATATAAGTATTTATAATTTTTCAAAAATGTCTAAGCAAAATAAATGTGCAAAAAAAATTTGAAATATATTAAGTTGTAAGACCGTAAATAGATAGACAAAATAGAGAAATTTTCGTTATAAATAAATTAGTTATAGTTCAGATATTTTTTTAATGATTTTATTTGAATTAAAATTAAAATTTTAAATGCGTTTACTAAGATAACGTATTGATTTACTATTTAATGTATGATTACATGATATGAAATATGTCTTGTAAAATAAATTTTTTGAAAATTTGAAAATTTAACAAATCTGCCAACGACCTATGGTATAAGGGAACGTACCCATACTACGTGACACACTTTTTGCAATTTTTTACCCCCCCCCCCCGGTGACCACGTGTAGTATATTCCAAGACCCCCCCCCTACAGTTTTCACGTAGTATTTCATAAATATGGTTTCGAATCATTTTTTGCTAACAAAAAATAAAAAATGCATTATTTGGCTTATATTTGTCTTTATTAATACGGCGCTTGCTGCGTGACAGCAAGAGTGCATGCATTACAAGTGGAAAAAATATTATCAAGATAAAACTTATGTCAAAATATATTGAAACCGGAACGTAATTTATGGAAACGAAAGTCTTGTTATTTTTATAAACATTTTTCATCTCAATCATCTTCAATAAACACGTTCCCAGCATCAATCCATTCGTTGTTATAGTTGCTTTGCCACCTACGAGTTTAAAAAGCGCCAAACACTGCGCGCCATATTTGAATGTACGAGGGTGGGTTTTTAAGTTTGCGGATTGGGTAAGGAGTGGAAATAAAAACCAAAATTATTTTTCATTTTCAAGATATTCACCTACTACCCTAATACATTTTTCCGATCTTTAAATTAACTTAAAGGAACTTTATAACAGCGCGGAACTCAATTTTCTCCACATTTCACAATTTCTTCCCGATTGAAGTGTTTGGTCGACGATAGCTCAAAGACTAATGACGTAATTACTATAAAACCCGGTGTTTATCCTAAAAATGAGTACCCAATTAGTACCTAATTCAGCGGTACCCCCATTAATCACTTACCTTCCCATTCCGCGAACTTAAAACCTCTCCTCGTAGCTCGAAAAAAACGCGAGATTTCTAGATTGACTACGCGATAAAAACCTAAGCCGTTGTGACCAAGCGTGGTATTTTGATGACCCCCCCCCTGAACAGGTCACATAGTATGGGTACGTTCCCTAATCTTATTTTACTAAAAATATTTTTTTTTCTCAAAATTTAAAACATGCGTTTACTAGATAAAAGAACAACCTTTCGAAATCAATTTTTTTTTGTGGAAAAGAGTCAATACGTCTAAAATTTGATTTAAAAATGACATATTTCCAGTTGTCTCTGGTGTCCTCATAATACCAATCTGATAAATAAAAATGTTTTAAATCTATCACTGTATCTTCTACCATTCGTCCAACAGGCAACAGACAACCGCTAAATAAATGGACTACAACGAATCGACGCACCATTAAGAATAATATACGTTTACTCGTTTGTTGATATTATTAGGTAGTTTCGTGCGAGTGCTTTATATTTAATACGCATTTTCCCATTATAACGGCAGACTTCAATCTGAAATCATTCGGGGAAAAAGTAATCGAAATGACGATCATTGCACGGAGATAAAGTGGTCTCCGCCTCTCACACTGTTTCCGTAATGGACCGGATAAGAGGCAGTATTACAGATTACAGGTAATTCAGAAGAGCGATTCTGTATCACACTGTGGATACAGAATCGATTCCACACGTAATCTCCTGTCAAATTTGTGTGATTGTCTATGGCTTGTAATTGCTTTTTTTATGGACTGATATGTCAGCTGTTGTATTTCAACTAGTTTAAAATACGAAATGCATGATTATTTCGCACCTGAGGGATAACAGTTAGAGGGATAACATTAGACGTATTGACTCTTTTCCACAAAAAATTTTAAATGGATTTCGAAAGATTGTTCTTTAATTTAGCATTCGCATGTAATAAATTATGAGAATTTTTTTTAATTTTTAGTATAATAAGGTTATACCATAGGTCGTTGGCAGATTTGTTAAATTTTCAAAAAAGATTTTGTATTATACCACACCCATTTCAAATAATATAATCATGCATTAAAATAAATCAATACATTATCTAGCAAACGTATGTTTTAGAATTTTTATTTTAGTTTCAATAAAATCATTAAAAAATATGTACGTACATGTGTTTCTTGACGAAAATTGGTCCGTTTGTGTATTTATTTGCGCACCTACAAACTAATATATTTCAGATTTTTTTATCATTCTTATTAAATTTAGACAACATTGAAAAATGATAAATACTTATGATCAAAAAATAATTACAAAAAGTACATTATTTTAATAGTTTTATCATCACGCCTTTCAGCATTTTTGGATGAAGGTATAAATTAAAGCTAATTTGAATTGAAATAAATTCGATATTGAGTTATAATTTTAAAAAGCTGGTACGGAGAATAATTAATCTTTCTCATTGTAACCGCCCTGCACGATCGTAAGAACAACTTTCGACGAAATGTGGATTTTCGTCCGCTGGCTGGTTAAACGCTCTTAAGTGTGCAGAAATGTTCGTGGATCCATTTTCGATAAAAAGGGCACAATTCTTAATGTTGGCCTAAAAACGAATACGTCGTTGTTATATTATAATATTTTACTCAAACTCGAGCTAAATTAGTGGCAACATGATCATTTTACCACTGTAATGTTAAATCTAATAAATATTAGTATACTGCTTTTCAACTTTTGTAAAATAATGTTGTTTTATTGGTTAATAAATTAATTTAATACACCCAAAAAAAATTCAAACTGCTCTCCTAAAAAAAGAGCTTTTTAGAGTTGTGTCATTGGCGGGTGTGATTTATTCATTTAATGTACGTTTAAAGTTGTATACCTTGCGGATTTGACATTTGCGAAGTTTCATTTCAATCTAAATACGCCTGAATTGCTTACTTTACCCAAATTAAGAACCTATTTAAGGCAAAGTTATTAAGGCAGTATACACGTACAGAATAATTGAATATTTGGGGACGGTGTACATTAATTATTCCATTAACCGCCACACTTTTAGGCACGATTTACTACAAGAACAATTACTACAAGAAACAACTATTTACATGCACAAAATAGGTTATTAGATTCTTAATTTGGACAAACAATAATAAGTAATTCATTCGTATTTGGATTGAAACTTCGCAAATGTCAAATCCATGATATAAAACTTTTAAACGTAGGTACATTAAATATGTAAATAATCAAGTATACTTCAGCGTTTCGTGTTACTGGTTGAAATACTACAGCTGACATCATAAATAAACCAGGGGCGTACCATACAGGGCCCGTAGATACTTTAATAGTACACAACTGCTAATCCTGTACAAATCACAAGTGCGCCCCACGGTTGAATTTGATAGCCACCTCTGGTCTGGAGCTCCAAAGTACCGGAAAAATACCCCCGACTTTGTGCAGAAACGGGCGGTCCGTTTGATAGATTCCCCCATCTTAACAGACGGATTGCAATCTTTAGAGCACAGACGTCGGGTGGAAATGCTATCCTTGTTCTGCCGGTATTTCAATGGAAGATACTCCGAGGAACTAGCGTCATTGATCCCTTCAGCACCGGTGCATAGTCGGGAAACATGCCCAACATATGTACTACACGGTTGACATTTTACACGTGAGAACGGGTCGCTCCTTCGACTCGTTCTTGTGTTCAACAGATCGGCTGTGGAACGATTTGCCGGCCTCCTTCCTCCAACATGGGCCTCTTCAGTACCAATGTTCATTTCTTCACACAGCATGTTTATTTATGTAAAAAAAAAAAACAAAAAATCCGCTGATATATCAGTCCATAGAAAAATAAATTGCAAGCCATAGACAATCACACATATTTGACAGGAGATTACGTATTCCACAAATTATACAGAATCGCATGGCAGATAAGTGGGAAACGTTTCTTCAGTCAGTAGGTAGGCAGGTACCACAGGTTTGTCATCGTGAATCATCATTTCGGCGCTGCAGCTAAAAGTCCCACTCGCTAATAATAGTTGCCGTTACTTGGAACTTCCTGGGAATGCGTATTATTTAGCCGCTCGTTTGCGTAATATTTTAATAAGAGTTACGTCTGTTTGAAGGTCGGAGGAGACAAAGCAATGAGCAAAAGTACAGTTGACTTTGAACTCGTAAAAGATTAACTAACTACGCTCTCTCCCACGAGAGTATTGAGAATCAAAAAGTTAATAAACAAAATAACTTCTCATACTAATTCGGTATGTTTTATATAAAATCATGATAATGCAACCTTTTTATAACTGTTACTGTAAACCTACAACGAGGGACAATTTATAAGGTGTCTAAGAGAAGGTATTTCACCGCGAAGTTGAGGAAAATTGCGTTATATCGAATGGAAGAAATGATTTTTTTATTTTTTAATATTATTTTCGTTATTTTTACATCAAAGTTTACAAATAACGGTTTTATTATTTACTAGCAGACCCGGCCACACGTTGCTGTGGCTTACCCAACCTTTATAATCAACGCCATCTGTTAATTTGCATGCATATCAAATTCACAAGGCCCGCTTGCCAGCTGCCCGCTGCCCGCTGCCTGTATTGAATCTTTGAATTTCTCAACTTTTCTCTACTATAATATGCATTTATTATACATTTAAACATTCCTCTTGAATCATTCTATCTATTGGGGAAAACCGCATGAAGATCCGTTGCTTAGTTTAAAAGATCTAAGCGAACATACACGGAAGCGACTTCATTTTATACTATGTAAAGAAGATTAAAACTTACCTCCTTTTTATTTGAATACCGCGAGTCCCGACCGCCTGGATTCAGTGAGACTATCGCATCCGAAATTGGGGTATGTTGTGAGGCTGAAGGTAAGTAGGGAGGGGGAGGAGATGGGGGAAGAGGAAGGTGAGGAAGTACCTGGCTATTCAGATCTAATCACCAAACACGGCTAAAGTCATTCCAAGCAACGTTTGAATTTTAAATGGTGTTTTTACACCAGGGCGATACTGAGAGTATCTTCCACTCTGGAATGTGCCACAAATATACCATGATTACATGATATTTCAAATGAATTACAAAATTAATTAAATAATTTACAAATTTTTTAATCCATAAGTACACTAATGAACGCAGAAGCGTTACTAAATTAATATGCAAGTCTCTAAATGTTTTACCTGTCAGAGGATTATTATTTTATAATATTGTAAGTCAATACGTTATATTGTCCGATTCCTTGAACAGGGAAAGAGTTTACCATAAACATAATACAAGATTCACTCAAAATGAAGGATTGGTGGTTCCGAAATGTATCAATAAATACGGTGAAAGAACCCAAAATATTTAATAAAGTATTACAGTCTTACTCGTCATCGCAAAATAAGATACAACCTCGGAGCAAGACCGGGTTAGGTGAAATTGTTACTCAACATGGTGGGTTAATCGCGCGCATGCGCGTGTTTTTACCGAGTCGCTGTACGGGAGATGTAGTAGCTGTCAGAATTTAAACCACCCAATCACCAGGGTTAACTCAGTACCCCGTGCGTTGTAACTGACGAAATGGCGAACTTTTATGAGAATCTTGACGTTTTGAACGGAGCTTTGGCAAATATTGACCGTATTCGCGGCATTTGTGCACCACGGCTACGGAAAAGATTAAAAAAAGATACGATCCATTTGCGGCACTCGCGGAAGGAGATTTTAGGTCTAAATATAGATTTACCAAAGTCAACGTTGTGTTGACTGATGACTGATGTTGACGTATGAATAAACGTGAAGTTGGCAACACGCCGCGAAATGCTAAATTGGCCGCGTTTTTCAGCTCTGGAGCAGTGTTGCTACCGTAAAAAATCATAAAAGCTGTCGAGAAACATTATGATGATGAGCAAAGATTTTTACCCTGAGCAGTGTAGGCTTACTCCACTGTATAGCTACCGCGACGCTACAGAGCCGTGGTACGGTTTCATGATGAGTAAGGCTGTTAATGACAATCAAAAATAATGACGTTTTAACTGCTAAAGTCAAATATAATCTAAAGAAATGGCTATTATACTGATGATTTATATTGATGCCCTACCGAAGTCCTTGTATTTTTTATTGAAATTCACTTTCCAAGGAATTGGAGAATTCATTATAATTTTTGTAATACCTCATGTATATGAAACTGTTCATTTACTTGTTGTTTATATTAATTTGTTCATACTAAATCCATTTGTAGATACTTGTTTATAATATTAATTTGTTTATACTAAATCCTTTTGTACTTGTTTATTATATAAAGCTAATAGTGCTGCTATTTACATATATATACTATTCCGTAATTTAAACAATTTATTTAATTGTTATTTTAGCATCAATATTATACATATGCACTGTTTGAAAATGTACCAATTTATTGCATAAAACGTTGTCTTAATGTTCCTGCTGACAAACTACGTATGTAGTTTAGCGGGTTTAAATAATAATAAATAAAATAAAAATAATTGTGAAATAACACAAATTGATCAAACATATTTTTGCGCACGCCGAGTTTTGAATCCGCTATTTGGATTGCTAGTCGGGAGCCTATCCCTCGACCGCGGAGGCCGTCAAATTATATGATACCCATAATCGTCAATAAATATCCCCAGTTTTTTCAGTGTAACTTCTACTAACACCCACAGCGACAGTGGTCTGTAAAGTAACTGGTTAGCCAGCACTAGTCACAGTTCTGCCAGTAAAAGGTCCATCGCACACGATTGGATGCGGCAGGTCCCCGCGGTGTGTGGCAATGGGACCAATCTACTGCAATTTCACACTCTTCAATAATATAGCCAATAATTAATACTCTCGTGTGACTAAAGACTGATCTGCGAAACTTAAAAAACATTAAGTTGACCACACTTTTGCCTATTGACCACATTGATTAAATACGCTGTAATCCAACATAAGACTTAAGCCACCGCTATCCGAATTTCTACCGATTTCTTACATATCCCCCTTAAACATTTGCAGTTAATAATCTCTTAAAAAAAAGATGCTATTTTTGAAGGTAATATCTATACATTCCCCACGCCGCACCGCCAATTATATAAAATTCCATCGATAGAAAAAAATCGCAAAGTATGCTCCGAAAAGACAGCCTCCAAGAGATTTTTTTCTATTTTAAAAGAATCGTGTTTTATTAAACATTTCCACAATTTTCGCTACAATTTTACCCTTTTAAATATTAGCGCACTCTCTCCAAGATTCGTAATTACATATATCTCCATCTTCTTCTTTTTGAGCGGGGATACGGCGCCCTAAGAAGATAATGCTAGTTGATCTAAACGCAACATGAAACAGAATAGGTCACTGGGAAAATAAAAAGATGACGGTCGCAACTGAGAATCGAACCCAGAATCGGCGAAATAATTCCACTCAGTCAGGGCCTGAGTCATCTTTTGCGATGCTTGATTCTTTTTAAAGAAACGAAGGAGAGGAAGTCTACGAATCTGGGGGTCAATGTGTCCAGGAGTGACGGACGTATGAATCCACCCCTCCCACTGCAGTGCAAAGCCGAAGGATCGGGAGAGTCTGGCTGGAGAGGTCTAGGTTAGGTTTCCCTTAATCAGTCTCTCCCGACCAGGCCCGCCACGCAGTCGGTGAGCAAACGCATTCGTCGACCTAGACAAAGCCTTAAGATAAAGCCACAAGTAAAAAATGTATGCATTCTTAGTGTGGCTATCGCCACGAATGTAGGCAAAAGGTAGAAAATCGCCTGGCAAACAAAGTCTAGAAGCGCAAAAGTGGTTTTTATTTATTTTGTGAATATTTTTATAATACAGAAAAAGGTTAATAAATGCAAACTGTCACAGATAACTTTAGCCATAGAATTGTTTTTAAAAAAGTTGTTTCTTACATTATGCGTTCATACATTTCTAAGGAAAAAAATAATTTTTTAGCAGTTCACGCTTACATTTTTTATGAAGAAATTAACAATTTTATTGTAATTCTACTCAATTTAAACGGTAGAAAAAGCTTCAATTTATCCAAATCATATTTTTTGTATTTATAATGTTAACGGATTCTCAGTAAAGATTAATCTAAAATTTTGATTTATTTAAATATTTATGACCAGTCAGTTGCTGAGTTGGCATCGCGTTTATGTCCCACCTGGGGGTCGCGTGTTCGATTCATCTGCTGGCTAAGTCCTCCATCACAACATAAGCAAAATTTCCGCTTTCAGTGGTGGTAGTAGGAGATTTTCAAATATTGTCGGGTTATTCGTAACCCGGAAATATTTGGTTTTCTTTAAAAAAATAAAAAGTAAGTAAAGTAAGCATTAAGCTTCGCCAGAATACGTCAAAAATGACAATGGGTCTTTGGTAACTTCGATTGGGAACAGAAAAATGTGAAACAAAGGAAGAAGAGAAGCGAAAGCAGTAACTGAATAAACAGTTTTAGTCAAGTGTATCAAGTGACAATTTCAACACCTAGATTACTGCAGTTAGTAATAGAAACGCAGATGTGGCAGATCTGTCTAACTGTACGGAAGGTAGACACAAGAAGGCTTTACTATCATATCTTTTCAATCAATATTAATTCAACTAAGTCTACTTATATGTTCTGATTGCCCGGCGTGTTCACTTGACAGCTCCCCTCTCGCCTGTCGCCACGACACAAGCACATCTCACCTATAACTATGTATGTAGTTACAAACCTACCTTGGCTGACACCGACACAATTTCAACACAAAAATGTGAAACAAAGGAAGAAGAGAAGCGAAAACTTATGCAGTAACTGAATAAACAGTTTTAGTCAATTTTCCAGTAGTGTATTTTTAAAATTTTTATTTTTTATTGTTGATACATTATTTTACAAAATTTCATAGTACAATCCAGTAATGTTGGCCTATCAAGTGACAATTTCAATACCTAGATTAATGGAGTTAGTAATAGAAACGCAGACGTGGCAGATCTATTTAACTGTACGGAAGGTAGATACAAGGAGTGACTGATGTTAACAACGCACTCAACTTATTTTTTAACAAAATCAACATGCATATAACACAAAATTCAAAAGATAAACTCATTGCACACAAAAAAATACAACTTACTCCTTGGATTAGCAGTGGTATTGTAAAAGCTATACACAAAAGAAATCATTTACACAAAGTGGCGACAAAAGACCCACAAAACACTCTTAAACAACAAAATTACCGTAGATATCGTAACATTTGTAAAGATGTTATGCGTAATGCAAAAGAAAGGTACTATAAGCATCAGCTCGACCGAGACCCATCTAGTAAAAATATGTGGAACATCGTTAAACAAATTACCAATACTAAACATACAACTGACTCTAATATTAATGAACTTCTGATTGGAAACACAGCCACCACTGATTCGGGCATAATTTCCTGCCACACTAACCAATACTTTACGACGATTGGGTCTAAGCTGGCGGAAAACATCCTAAGTGTTACTAAGGAAACTGAAGATTCATTGGCATCTACAATGGAATCAAAATATACTTCTTTTTCATTTAAATTATCACCTACGACAAATGAAGAGGTTTTAAAAATTATTGACAGTCTTAACAATTCACATTTGAAAGGTCCTGACGGTCTCAACACTCATATACTAAAAATCATTAAACACAATATTGTATCACCTTTATCAAACATTTTCAATAAAAGTTTTTCTTCAGGGATTTTTCCCGACCATCTTAAAAGGTCATTAGTAGTACCAATCCACAAAAGTGGACCCAAAAACCAAGTGGGCAATTATAGGCCAATATCCCTGTTGAGTCCTATCTCTAAAATTATAGAAAAAATCTTTAAAAATAGATTAAGTAACTATGTAGAGAGTCGACAACTTTTAAGTAAAAATCAGTTTGGCTTTCGGCCGGGGAGAGGAACGGACGACGCTATATCACAACTTACAGAACATATTTCTGGAAATATAAATCGCGGAAAGAAAAACATACCACTGTTCTTAGACTTAGCCAAGGCTTTTGATACAGTTTCTCATAAATTACTCCTCAAAAGATTAAAAAATATTGGTATTGTAGATGTGCCCTACGAATGGTTAAAGAGTTACTTAACGGGTAGAAGCCAGCAACTCAAAATGGGAAAAACGGTGAGTAGACTCACTAGACACTAATTTTGGGGTACCACAAGGAAGCACACTGGGACCTCTTCTATTTATAATTTATATCAATGAGTTATGCGAGCTAACAGTAGGCGGAAAAATTATTACTTTCGCAGATGATACAGTAGCTATATTTGAAGGAGAGGATTGGACCCAAACTCATAAACGTGCTGAAAGTGGAATAAATGCGATAAAACAGTGGCTTGACAAAAATCTACTAACACTAAATATAGCAAAAACTAAATACATAAGATTCAGCCCAACTATAAAAGGACAACCTAGTACATCATACACAATAAAAACACATAAGACTATTTGTAATTCCGTTAATATTGATTCAAACTGCAATTGTGAAGCTTTGGAATATGTAGAAAACATCAAATATCTAGGTGTTATTATAGACAATCATCTGAAATGGAAATATCACATAGATATTTCGCATAGATTTCATAGATTACATAGATCACATAGATTTCACTGAACCTGAATTTTAACCTCGAAATTTTATGAATTATTTAAATTTTGTGAAACAATCCGTCCTTAGTATTTTATTTATTTATTTAAACACAAGTGATACATGATACAGGGTAGCAGTATTATAACAATAACAGAAATAAAATAATTAAACAATAGTTAAATAATATACCAGGTTTATATGAGACATGACATAAAACTAAGTGTGATGTACGTATGTATGATAAAAGATAGTATATAATTAAGATAAGTATTACAATTGAAAAAGCGTATAAACTCTTGAGGAATAAAATGTTACAATAACAGAAAACATTATATTCAACCAGAATAAAAAATGACTTATACGTAAATAAATGTGACTTGTTAGCAAGTAGAATCGAAGTATCGAGCAAAGTCAAGTATATCTGTTCATACATTCGCAGTGATAAATAGATAGTTTGTATTAGTTTTATTACAGGTACCTTGTAACAGTTTGAAATTATAATGCACAAGTAATCACTTGATGAAGTAAGCACCCAATAATTAAGTTGGTTGCTACGTATCAATTCAAATTGAAATTTGAATTATTAATTGGAAATATTCTTTGAACAAATAGAATCCAGCATTTCTTTTGTTGTCCAAAACATACTACGAACAAGAGAATTTTAAAACGACTTCAAAAAGGAGGAGGTTCTCAATTCGACTGTATTTTTTTTATTTTTATGTTTGTTACCTCAGAACTTTTGACTGGGTGAACTGATATTGATGATTCTTTTTTTTATTTGAAAGCTAGTGCTTCCCGTGTGGTCCCATTTTAATTTGGTCCAGTTCCGACAGTGGCATCCACGAGAAAACCATATAAGTCTTAAATTTGCATTAAGTATGTGCGCGACAAATGGACGAATAACTCAATATCACGCCAACCGATTTCGATGATTTTTTTTATTGGAAAGGATGTACTTTAAGGGCAATTTGATGAGAGTTTGGTTAGGTTTTGTTTATTCATCGACAGTTCCAAGTAGGCAGCCAGGAAGTCCGGAAATTTTTTTCGACGAGAGAAGACATATACTTTGGTGAGATCACCATTACCTGTGAGCTAAAACTTCGGTTATCGATTTATCATTTAATATTTTGTTCTATTTGAATTGGCGCCCCCCCCCCCCCCCCCCGTTGTAGTAATTTTAAAATTTTAACTTCTTGAGATCATTTTTAAAACACGACAAGCTATCGATTCATTTATTAGTTTTTTTTTTAACTATTAAGTTTCTTTTTCTAAAGGCTAAACACGACCCTGAAGTATTAGAATATTATTATTTTATTAGTCTCATGTTCTGATTTTATTATTTAATCATTTTTTAATTTTTTTTTTTATTTATTTTAGGGAAAGTTATGATAGTGAATGAATAATAAAGTATGACATTGTAACATTGTAAGGGTGTTTTCTTAAATTAAATAAATTTTTTTTACAAATATGAAAGGGGAGGGGGGAGGAGGAACATAGAATTAGGATTAAGAGGCAAAGGATGGGAATATATAGGGATTAAACTTTCTAGTTTGAGTCATGTTGCTTAGTGAGTTTTCGTTTTATGTCATGTAAAGTCTCGTTAAAAATGTCAATGTGGTAATAATTTAAGTTAAATGAATGTGTGGATCTATAGATAAATGAGTTCTGTTTGGAGTTGGTCTTGCAAAGAGGGAGATTAAAAGTAAGTGACTGTCGGCTGTTGCGATTTGGAACATGGAATGATAGGCGTTGAAGAATATCAGGACTATCAATTAGGTTACGCGTAATTTTAAATAACAACCGTATCTGCTATATTTCTTCGGCAAATTAACGTCTGCATATTGGAGAACTTTGCAGAGTCTTCATTACTAACGTGAGATCGAAAAGAGCGGAAGTTAAGGTACCTTAAGAATCTATTTTGAACACTTTCGATTCTATTTTGTGTATTGCATAGCCTGGGTTCCACACTTGAGATGCGTATTCAAGTATACTACGAACGTATGAGAAGTATAGTATTTTGAAAGTAATAAGATCTTTGAATTGTTTACAGGAACGGATTATGAAACCAAGCATAGAAGATGCATTAGTGACTATGTGGTCGATATGTTTATTAAAATTCAGTTTACTATCAAGTATAACCCCAAGGTCCTTAATTTCTGATTTGACGGATAATGGTTGATGATTAATTGAGTATTCGTGGATAAAAATGTTTTTATTTCTGGTGAAGCGCACGACGAAGCAATAAGACGAAGAATAATATAATTTAATTGTTGCCACAACTCTTTTATTTATAGCTAACGTGTTATTAAGTGTTGTACTTATTCATTTAAAGCATTACAACCTATCTATGTATTGTTGTGCTATGTATACTACTAAATATCCTGATATAATTTTTACGCAGAAAAATAAAATAAATGTAAAATTCCATATAAAAGCCGAATAGCGGGTTAATAAATACAGACTGTAAATTACAGGCGATAGCTCATAAACATCGCATCTAACAGAAAGAGAAGTTACCTCGGAGCTCTCAGCGGCAGGTCCCTCGGTTGAGTGTCTGCTAAGATGTACGAATCAGATATCATTCAGGTAAAATAATTAACAAAACTGCGTAAGTATAGTTTTCTTCATTGCGGTAAAATTTACTAACTAGGTACCTAAACATAAACACAATCGCTCGATTAATAATGTTGCATTGTTTTCATTTCGTCGGAAACCTGCCGGAGGTATCGGTGGGAGTTCATCAACGACTTATGTATGCCCAAGCCACATGAGGCTAGTATTTCAAGCCAGGATAACAAGCAATGCCTATGCTTTGCCTAGTTTATTCTCCTGGCTTGGCACAAGCTAGAGCGATTTACACGATGCTAGGAATTTGAAGCCAGTACCATTGCAGTTGCTAAAGTAACATGTCCGTAGGATGAAAACACACCACACTAGCCGATCATTTAATAATAATAATAATAATAATAATAAATTTAGACAACTTATATAGCGCTGTTTTTGCGAAAAAACGCCTCAAAAGCGCTGTACAAATTAGCATGGATTTTACTTTAGAATTTACTTAACTTAGGAGGCTAGATAACAACTCGTCTTGCAGCTATCAAGCGCATGGATTATTGGAATTCTGGCCCCCAATAAATTAAATAAAATAATAATCATCAATAGACTTTTACAATTTCACACATTTTGTTCATTTATCATTGATTTTATTGACAAAAAGGTCACTGCTCAGCTATATATTCAAGATTTCTCCTGGAATGCAGCTGGTTTTAAATTAAATACAATTAAATTAAATTACTTAAAAAAAATACTAAATCAAATCTTTAATTTAATACACAATCTTCTTCGATGGCGCTACAGCCCATATCGAGCTTTGGCCTCCTGCAATAGTCGCCTCCAACTCCTCCTGTCCTCAGCGGCTGACTTCCAATTTGGTACCTGGAGAAGCTGTGCTGCATCCCCTCTTACTTCGTCTTCCCACCTCAGTCTGGGTCTTCCCACTTTTCTCTTTCAATAATACACACAATACAATTAATAATAAAATTTAAAGAAAAAAATATCACCAATAAAGTAATAAATATAATATCACCAATAAATATTAATATTAAAATTTAAATACAAAATATCATTACTTCAAATATAAAATAAAAACAATTAAAATCTTTATCTTTATCTCTATCTTCACTAAGTATAAAATGAAGTCGCTTACGCTGTATGTGCTTAGAGCTTAGATCTTTAAACTACGCAACGGATTTTCATGTGGTTTTCAACAATAGATAGGGTGATTCACGAGGAATGTTAGGTATATAATTTGTCAAGGTTTCGTGTAAATTGGTTGAAATACATAATATATCTGGCCAAGCGGCAGCAGGCAGCAGGCAGCGGGCAGCGTGGTGTGGATTTGATTTAACAGATGGCGTTGGTTATAAAGGTTTCGTTAGCCACAGCAACGTGTGGCCGGGTCTGCTAGAATAAAATATAATCAATTCAAACATAAAATACAATCAAAATAAATAACATAATCAATCAAAATAAAAACACAAGTAGATATTCCTTTAATTGTAGGTACATTATATCAATTGAGATGTTGTGCGGTTCTTCTTGAAGCACAATTCGTCGATATTCGAATAGGTATGGTTTTTTATTCCAAAGCTTTGATGACGAATAGCTGAAACCACCCTCAAATACTAGCTGTTTTATGGCTGGGGAGAGTGAGTTAATGGTCCATTTGGAGTGTACTGTGTGCATGAGAATCACGGGACCACTGCAGTCTGCCAAACAGACAGGAAGGAACCTTCGAATTCATCAAATTTAGGCACTAACTTCACCGGCCACACGATGCTAAATACAACGCCAGGATAGTAACTTCAATGATGAGGTTCGCTACTAGCACCAATAATAGAACTGCATCCATTAAACTATCCTGGCTTGAGGTGCGAGCCTGCTGGCTCTCTAACTACTCACCATATAGCTTATATTAGATTAGAACAACGCTAACTCTGATTTATTTTTGGGGTATTGTGTCGTACCTCTTTCTTTAGCCAAGTTTGCAGTGACCATCATCAAGGCAGACGTGTAATAGAAGATTGTGGTGAATGCATGTAGTTAATGCTGCCACTGCCCTCGGCCTCACAACATATCCCAAATGGGGATGCCATAGTCTCACTGGCTCCAGACGTTTGGAAGCCGTCGAGACTCGCATAAAAATGACCAATGATTGTTTTACTTTAACTCTACACAGAGAGAGAGGTTCTATTGCATATTCGGGGATGCTGTCTGGAGGTTATTTTTAAGGAAAGGAAGGAAAAACGTAAGAGGGGTGGGGAGAAATCTGAGGATCAGTGTGTTCAGGAGGCGTATTTCCAAAACCTATACCGATTCCGTTTTTCCTTCCTTTCCTTAATTTACATTTTACAATTTAATTGACAATTTACATTTTAAATATACCTCTATATTGGTTATTTTTTATCACATTAGAAAAACAAAAAATGTTCTAAAATCTAGATAAAATAATCTTTCCAATGCGTAAATTAGAAATTAATAATTTTATTTCTAAATATTTAAATTTTGATATTGAAAATGTGAAGCGACTGAACCGGTATAGGTTTTGGAAATACGCGTCCAGGAGTGACTGTCGTATGATTCATTATTGATTCATCCTTCCCATTGCGGTGAAAAGCAAAAGCATGAGTCGGGAGAGTCCAGCTGAATAGGTCAAAAGGTCTCGTCACTTACGTTTTTACCCATTCCTCGTACTTTTTTACTTCCCAGAACTTTCTCTCTTTCCATTCCCGGAAATGACTCCCCACAACACAAAGATAACACAGGGATTTTCCTCAGGGCCTCCTGAAGATAATATATTTTTTAACAATAACAGTGCTATAATAGAACAGGACAAAAAAGACCATCAAACCAAAATATAACATAAAACAGGAGACAATTTGCGTTCAGAAATAAGAAATATCTTAGGCAGACCTACCCGACAGTGGAGGTAATCCACCTCTTACCCGCCCTGGTATAAGTAACTGATGGTTACTCCTTCAAGGCTCTCGCAAGATTCTAATTTTTTTTGTTAAACGAAGCTACATTTATTTATTTTGAACGAATCTAGACCTCCAGTGTCCATGCATACGTTGTTAGTAAGCAGTATGCAAGTGCTTAACAGGAAAAACAAAATGCAAAAAATAGGTTAGTAAGACAAAGATAAATTAAACAGACAAATAATTATTAAGACCTACCCGACAAACATCACCCCATGAACCCGAGTCCTCTTGCTAAGTTTTCAAACCTAAGTGTGTTACCCGATGAATGGTCTACGGGGCGGTGGTAGCCATACCCGCCTTCCAAATTACTGTCCTAAAACGGGAAAATATTCTTTAGACATTAAAAAAATTCTTTCAAAAACAGTAACACGAATGAAATAAATAAAAGATGATTGACACTGAATGTTCTGGTTGATGCTATCTCAAGTCCGCTGGTCTTGGTTTCGTAATGATACTGTCGGAATGTTTGGGAACAACGCTTTCGGCAGCCGCCGGTCGCTTGGCTGGCATTATATTAGTTGCTAATAAACAGTAATAATATAATATTGTTATTATGATGGATGCATTAATTATCCTCACAGGTAACGAGTGAAACATGTGAGCTGCAGACGGAGTTGGTGCGCGCTGTTGGCTGGACAAGTGGGTGAAGGTCCCACCAGCTCATTCATATTTCGGAGGCTCTATTTGATGCACAAACATCGAACACAGCGCACAGAATAGAGCATCCGCGCTACGGTATAGGTGCCACGAAAGTCATGTAAAACAGCAGTGTTATTTTAAATGCACATATGTTGTCGTAGAATTACTGCGCGGTAAGAGGGAATTTTTAATATATTATATTTAGGGCTCGGATAAATATGTATAAAAAATTTCAAAATATGTATCTACATATAATACTAGCTGGTACCCGGCATGCGTTGCTATACCATGAAATTGTTTCTCCCTGCGTGTCCTTTCCCATTCGTCCCGTTCCCCTTCCGCCCCCCCCCCCCATTACTCTCCCGCGTCCTCTTCCCCTCTCGCGTTTCCACTCCGCCTCCACCATCTTCCCTCTCCCCACTCCACTCTCCCACTTCCCCCGTCCCGCAAACCCCCTCCCGAGTTCCCCTCCCCCCTCCCAGATTCCCCTCTCCCTCCCTGGTTCCCCTCCCCCTCCTCCCGCGATCCATAAATTAAATTAATTCCCGGTACATTTAGTTTTGAAACAGCTCGCGTACCACCTATTGCAATTTTTTATACAAATTTCATAATGCCAGAGCTCACCAGACAATAAAGAACATAACAAAAAAAGAATAATCCAATTTGGTGCATTTGTTCGGAAGTTATGCGCGTAAATACATTTCGGCGATTCATTTTTATACAAATTTCATAATGCCAGAGCTCAACTGTAGTTTTATTCAAACCTTGTCCTGACAATAACGAACACAACAAAAAAAGAATTATCATATTTGGTGTAGTCGTTCGGAAGTTATGCGCGTACATACATTCCGGCGATACATTTTTATTTATATAGATAGAAGATAGATAGATAGATAGATAGATAGATAGATAGATAGATAGATAGATGGACTAAAAAATTTAAAATATGGAGTAAAAATAAGAATATCTTACATATTATTTATTGTGAAAAATTACTATGCAGTAACAGTTACATTAAAAAAATTATAAAAAGAAAGCGAAATGTTCAGGTAATTCAAATAAAAAAAGAAGTTTCATTCATCTTCCTCTAAATCTGTCTTATTAAATTGATTGCAGTACACAATCACATGCTTTTTTAAATTATCGAAATTAAAACTTTGTCGATTTGGTCTAAATACAGCCTTACATTGGCTGAAAGATCTTTCCACGTCACATGATGTAATGGGAGCGTACGACGCCTAGTTCCGAAATTGTGTAAGGCACGTCCGCAGTACCCTCAAAGCTTCCGCTCAGAATTTTATTAATTGTTTTTAGGGTATCAAATCCTTTATTTTTGTCTAAAATATACTTTAGTTTTTGTTTAGCTATTTCAGCAACAGGGCCTTCCGCTTCAGAAACTTTTTTTTCTATTCCTTTAATAATCTTCAGGTTTTCATTTAGCGATGAAGAAGGATTTTCAAATGCTTTTTAACTTGTGAGATAAAAAGCAATAATTGCTTTTTATATAGGTCAAATCATTAAAAGGAGAAGAATCTTCAAGAAGTTAAAATACTTGCAGAATCGTCATCCAATTGAGAAATAATTGTTCTGAATTCATTAAAATACTCGGCGTAGTATTCAACCGCTGTCAGCCATGTACCCCAGCGGGTCAGCACTGGCTCTGGTGGCAAAGGTATTCCGGGATATAGCTCTTTAAATTTTGAGATGAGGTGCTGAGGTGCTTTCAAAAAGATTTTCTTTACCTTTGATACCAAACTACCAACATTTTTAAACTGGAACCTTATGCATTCGACTAACCTATTTACACCATGTGCCAAGCATGTTACGTTTATCATTTTCGTATATACGCCCCGCGGAGAGGAAGAGAATCAAAAATCAAATCACGACAAATAATACGCGAGAGAAATGAAACACGCGCGGCCGTGTGGTGGCGAGAATGCAAACATGTAAAATTATATCAATTTTTGTGAACTCAGGTTTTATGATATAAAAATCGAAAATATGGATGATTGTGATATTTTTTTGTAAAATATTGACTTAACCAAAAAATATGGAAAAATATGGAAAATAAAAATTAGTTTTTCACAATCTGTATATGATAATCTAGGTAGAGAACACATACGAGACCGAAAATCTTGTAGATTAAAAATATGTATATACATATTTACAATTATAATATTTCGAATCTGGGTGTCTAGACTGTCTAGCACAGTGGAATCGATAACTTTACAATGTCGGATTGACAGGCATAACTACCGAATGAGCACAGCCGCACTGTTGATGGGCAGACCGATATTGACAGTCAATAAATAAGAAATCGATGTACGATGGCAACACTGGCGGATCTGTCTCCGTGGATTTACATTCGTAATTGTTGAACGACTTCGTTAAATAGAAAAATACTAATAAATTGACAATTACTAATTGAAATAACAACTTTAATATACATTGGCGATTCGCACGTACTTTTTGAGACTAAATGGGAGTTAATTAGTTAATGAGGTATTTAGTCATATTTCACCCACTTTCATTTCTCCAAGATTGACCGGAATAAACTGATTGCGTCTTAGATGTATTAGTTAATTCCATTAGTTAAGTACACAATTTATTTCAATTCTATGAGCTTCATTAGTTCAACCCGTTCATTAAATAAGCCAATAATGTTGCGTAACGAACGACATTATTAAAAATATGTCATTTACAGTTAATTGAAACTTATCTGATGCCATGGATGCCGCGCTAAAATTTATCAATCATCTGTCTAAATATCTGTTATCAATCGTTTACCGCGTTAGCAAATATTGATAACTAACAGGAGATGACGTATTTAGTCAATATTGTATTGATATAGGGTTTCATCGATCGTCCATGTGAAATAATCGCAGTTTTCATAATTTTATGTTCGCATTGTTATTAGCACAGCAGACCCGCGGTAATCCGACAAACGTCTTGAAAGGCTGTGTCGGATGATCGAATTTGTCGGACTACTGTAGAGTGTCGAGTATTGCCGACCCCTTGTAGTCAGGAACTTTTTTGAAAAAGAGTAACTTGCAATCCGTCAAATTACATATTTACAAAAATGGTAAGATCAAATCTATATGTAGTATTTACTGTTATAGGCATGTTGGATTTTAGGGGGTGTCGGATTAATTAGGGGCCGGATTACCGCGGGTCAACTGTAAATTTATTTGTGTCAGTATTTCTGCTAAAATTTGCTTACTTTACTTTTCATCACGTTTGCTCATTGGACTGAAAATTCATTTTAAATAACTTACTTCAACACGCTTTAGATTTGAAGTCTGAATTGTGGAAAAATCAATAGTTGTTTTTATTTTCATTAAACGAAAATCGCTGTATATAAGTTAAGCATCTGTGCCAGTACCAAGGGCGGATCCAGCTTTGGCGCCAGGGGGGGGGGGGTCAAATAGCGCCAGGGGGGGGGGGGGGGTCACACAGTCGTGGTCAAGTCACAAGCAGTTATAATTTAATTTTAATTATAATAGATACAAGTAAAAAGTAGGTCCACCTAGGTCCTGGACCCTGCCCAGGGGGGGGGTCATGACCCCATGACCCCATGACCCCCCCCCCTGGATCCGCCCTTGGCCAGTACTTTGATGAAGTCAACTAAGATTGATAGACATATTCGCTACCTCAAAGCAACAGTGACATATCTCTGGAAAAAACAGCCTTTGAGTGTGCTTTGTTCGATGGAAAATCATGAGTTCTGCACGGTGCATCACTGGGATATCGCGTAAAAAATGGTGACTGTATTCAATTAAAATTTCAGTATTGGAGTTTCCCGTTACTCTAAGATATCCCAATATTGCTTTGGGGTAGCGATATACATTACTAATAGTAGGGATGGAACGAAAGTAAAAAAAAATGTTTTCATATTCGTATGTATGTAAAAATAATTTACTTTTAATTGTTAAAAACGAGTGTGCTTTAGACCACACAACTGAAGTAAAACTTCTGCTCCATCTATGTGATAGGAAGAGATAAAGAAAATGTGCGCGCGCACTGCTCTCTCTTGCTCCTACAGTGCGATACAGACAATAGGTCTGCACTATGTAACGTAACTGGCTATGAGAGAAAGAGAGAAAGAAAATGTGTGCTCGCACCTCTCTCTCTTGCCCCTACAGTAATTTACGAAGCGTTCGCCTCGCTTTTCGTAACGCTCTCGTCACGCAAAAGCCAGCTTACTCCCCAAGTCAAGCGTGCGTAAAGAAGTTTTACTTCAATAATGTTGTCTTTCCCAAAATGAGTTTATTAAACTCATTGGGAATAACGTATTAAATATTATTGTTATTATTTTGTAATACAATAGATGAATAAAAAGAACAGCAGAAAGGATATCAACATGTAAACTATACATGCTTATAAGGAACAAACTTGACTTACCTACGTGTTAATCAGTGATTCTGATCTCCGGTAACATTTTTGATGTTTTTTTTTTTAAATCTTAAAACATTAAAAAACAGTACGTATTGGACAGTTAGGGTCGGGGTGAAGGGTTGGGGGTTACTCGGCTAAGTGACCAGTGCGGATGCTATTTTTTATTTGGATTTGAAAAAAAATTAGGGATCATGTATTACACAATAATTTTTTATTAAAATATTCGTTTGTGTTTGGAAAAGTCGAATGAAAATAATTTTTTTTTAATGTTTTTTTTAAAGGTGAAACTAATTACCGACGTAGATACCTGTGGAACTATGACACTCCCAAAAGGAGTACGTGGAGAGAGGGAAGGAATTAGTTATAATACTCAAATCTAATAAGGAAAGAGGCCGCAGTCACGCGACAGAAATTTTTTCAATGATTTCCCCAATTGAGGTAGGTACCTACTTATGTGGTGTGAGTGAAGGAAGTGGAATATGAATTATTATACTCAGAAAGACACGGAAAGAGCTTCAATGATTTTCCCAATTCAAGTAGGTACTTATGTGGTGTGGGTGAAGGAAGTGGAATATGAATTATTATACTCATAAAGACACGTAAAAAGCGTCAATGATTTCCCCAATTGAGGTAGGTACCTACTTATGTGGTGTGGGTGAAGGAAGTGGAATATGAATTATTATACTCATAAAGACACGCAAAAAGCGTCAATGATTTCCCCAATTGAAGTAGGTACTTATGTTGTGTGGGTGAAGGAAGTGTATTATGAATTATTGTATTAATAAAGAAACAGAAAGGCGCCGCAGGTGAAAATTTTTCTAGTCCGGAGTACAAACCAATATTGCCTTCGATTTTTATTTTTCATAAAGTTTGCATCCTAACAACACATGTATGGAAATCCTCTAGTATTTTATTTAATGGAAATCTTTTAGAATTGATTAAAACACTACGACCCAGGCGTTGCGAGTTCAACCCTCTGCTAGCTAAGTCCTCATTTAAGCAACATTTTAAGATTATATAGTATATTTTTTTTTATATGAGCTCCACTCAGGAGGCCCTGAGGAAAATAATTTCCCTGAGGGCCGATATCATCTGTAGGGATGTTGTGTGGAGGGTTTTTTAGGAAAAGAAAGGAGAGTTCTGGGAAGGAAAAGGGTTTAAGGGGTGGGTAGGAATCTGGGGTTCAGTGTGTCCTGGTCATCCACCTCCAAGACCTAGACAAACCTCATCACCAAACGTAGCGAACCACTTGGGGTGACCTATGGCAGAGGTGTTGGTTATCCAATAAAGGTTCCCGGGGCGGCGGTACCCATTCCCGCCTCCCAAATTAAAATATATAAAAATTGAAATATTCCCGTGTCCCAATGTACATCAACGTGGCACCTAGTGGGAGTCTCCTACGAGGTTGGATCCCAATGGAAAATTTGATTTACTATTTTCCGATTCGTGTGTCCTCAATGTAAATCAACGTGGCACCTAACCTGGACCACCTACAGGTTGGAACGCTATGGAAAATTTGATATATTATTTCCCGATGCCTGTGTCCTCAATGTATATCAACGTGGTACCTAACCGGGACCACCTACGAGGTTGGAGCGCTATGGAAAATTTGATATATTATTTCCCGATGCCTGTGTCCTCAATGTATATCAACGTGGTACCTAACCGGGACCACCTACGAGGTTGGAGCGCTATGGAAAATTTGATATATTATTTCCCGATGCCTGTGTCCTCAATGTATATCAACGTGGTACCTAACCGGGACCACCTACGAGGTTGGAGCGCTATGGAAAATTTGATATATTATTTCCCGATGCCTGTGTCCTCAATGTATATCAACGTGGTACCTAACCGGGACCACCTACGAGGTTGGAGCGCTATGGAAATTTTGATATATTATTTTACGAGTCATGTGTCCTCAATGTATAGGCACCATTTTGGCACTTATACTAAAGTGGGCCCTAGGAAATTTGTTGAAACATTTATTTCAATGTCCTGTTTCTTCAATGAGTACCATTTTGGCAACTTTCCGAATCAATGAAAACATTACATACGAATATGAAAAATAAAACCGATTTTTAAAGATTGTTTGAGCGTTTCCTCCTCTCAGGGGCGAAGTTATTAAAATCACGTTCCATTCTTTATTCGAATTCTAATTTCGTCAAAATCAATCACCGTTACTCGGATGTGACGTCACGTCGCTAATAAACCCAACTAGATCACTACAATATAAATAATAATAATAGGTAGTGGAAGTCGGTTGGTTGGCAATAGTGTCGGCTTTGGCAAGAGAAGTGACCGTCGAGGTGTTCATTAATACATTTTACAATAACACCGCCACGACCGGCAGATATGATATTATCTTGTTTACACGAAACAACTTGATTCACGATAGATAATGTGGACTTGCACCACTCTTCCAGACATGTGTAAGTCCAGGACCGGACCTGGGTACACTCGTCTGACTCATCTATATAATATATCTCATTTTTTAAGTACCTAGACATTGTTCAGAGGTTGGACCGACACAAAAATTAACATGGTAGTTAAAGAATTAATAATATAAAAAGAATCGATAAATAAAATATCTCCGCGAAATACAGTAATTTTTAAACATACAAAATTTTGACGACAACACATTAGAAAATGTGTAATATTTATACGCACATCCCAACCCATAGAAAACGGTTGTAAGTCAACATTTTCTATTTTACACTTTATCTCTGGATAGTAAAGTGATTGTGATTATCTATGCCCCACGCAAACCGCAAACGGTTCCGCGCGTTTTCATCCCACAACAAAATATCCTACGGACAAAACATCCGCCAACCAAATATCTACTAAAACCTAACAAAAAAATGGGACCAAAATAATACAGACATCCTGTAAAGACAATAAATTATTGTTCAAAAATAGTAAAATGGGACCAAAATAATACAGAGTAAAGACAATTAATTATTGTTTAAACATAGTAAAATGGGACAAAAATAATACAGACATCCCGTAAAGAAAACATATTATTGTTGGGTTAGGTTATGTCACGTTTTAGTAGATATTTTGTGGGGGGATGTTTTGTCCGTAGGATATTTTGGCGGGGATATTTTGTTGTGGGATGAAAACGCGCATTATCACGGAAACCGTAATTAAGATGACTCCATCTCCGTGAGATGTCGCTAGTGTCTCTATTCGTTGGGACCGCTTATTCATAATTTGTTTTTGCTCTCCTGAAAAACGACCTTTTTTGACTTACGACACTTTTGGATGTGCCAGATATATGTATCAGTCACTTGCTTCTAAATGCACTAATATCAGTTATTAATAACATTAATTTCATGAGGCCTTGTAGAAAATACGGCTCTTTAAGCATGTTATAATTGAAAGAAAAGCGATTACGACAAAAACCTTTTCCGAAATCAAAAGTTTCTTTTAAAACTCGGGAGTAACCCAATTTTATGGCTAAATCGCGTATATATATATAAAAAAATTGATATTGGTTCTTTCAGAAAAAATCACATACCTACGTACATTGTAAGTTTTTTATATATCTATGTAATATACATAAGCCTTTAAACATTTATTTTATTTTATTAGCATTACACCTGGAAGCCTTCAGATTGTGTTCTGCATATCTGATGAACAATTATCCATTGCGATTAAATGTATGCAACATGACTTTACGTCCCTAATAAAATGGTCACATGACGCAGGTCTAATCATTAATACCAAAAAAACAAAATTAATGCACATACGATCTCCACATGCTTCATTTCAGAAAACGCCTAAAATAATATCTCATGACTTTTCATCTATTCATCAAAACATTTTGCAGCCCTGCATGTGCGATAGTATTGAACTTGTAAATTAATATGTTTATTTGGGAGTGTCTTGATTGTAATTTCAAATGGGATATACAAATAAACAAAATTTGTAAACGGCTGAGGGCGATAGTGGGTAGGCTGTACAAACTGAAATGTTTTGTTCCGGTGAATATTTTAAAAATTATTTACTTATCACTTGCAGAATCAACTTTACGTATGGATTAACAACTTGGGAAAATGAACTGTAGGAGACACATTATAGCTTGTGTCGCTCTCAATATAGAGAGAAAAAAAACCTTATTTTTATACGCCCGGGGTCTCAAAAATTGCGTATGATCTGTAGCTAATCGAAAACGTAAAAATAAATGAAATTGGTGTTCACTATTAGCTCGCTAAAATGGCTGGAAGTTTTGAAAAAAGATTTCGTGATTTGGGAAAAAATAAAACAAAGGGTTCATATTTAATATTTTTCAGCCAACTTCATTTTTATTCAATAACTGTAGTACTTAGAACACACATTTTTTTGTTTAAACATATTATGTGAAGTGTTTGTTAAAATATAAAAGGGGAAAATAATACGATATCTGGATAAAACCAGTATTCTTGTACATTTACTTATATTCATAAACTTGTTTTTTTTCTTCATTGTTTATCAACTATACGCAGTTTTTAATAATAAACAAATGTTAAATTATTGTAAAAAAAAATATTAATTACCATTATTTAAAAATACATCTTTTACGTTTTTTTCTGATTTTCAATGCATTTTTGCGAGCTAACAATCGTTTTAATAAAATCAATTTAAGTGCATTTCTCATTTTCTTTGTAAGATGCGACTTCTGAGATATTAGGCGTTTCTGAATTCAAAAGTTGAAATAATTGACACATCCTAAGCCAAAATAAGGCAGAGAAAATGTAAAGTTTAGGTCATAATAAATGAGTTATAAAAATAAATGTTCCTTTGTTAGTTTGTCAAATTTTACCACCACTCTTCGTTCGATTCACAGTCCTAGTTTACCATCACGAATCACCTCCAATTCCAAGTCCGGTCCTGTGAGCGTTTGTTTTGTATTAAATGTATTATTATTTATGCATTTGCAAAATGCGGACTTTCTTTAATCAGATAATTACACAAAAACACAATTCGGAATGTTCCTGGGCTCGCTAACACCGGCTGGGTGTTGGGTCAATCGCCCGCCCGAATCATGTATTACATTGAATATATCCAGTAATTATTAAAGTATTATGCAAAGTAGAACACTAATTTTAGGAACTAGAATAATTCAATGAAAAACGCTTTTAATGCACTTGGAATAAGTAGGTACCTTACCCAGGAATGTACCCAACCAGGCGTTGGGAACTGTAATACTAAGCAATGAATGCCCTTCGTAGCTTTCACAATATATATTGACCTCTGATATAGAATGTATCCACATTTGGAATTATATGATTTAGGTAAGGCGCCTCCGTGTTCACTGTTCACGCTAATAACAGTTTCATGGTAATATCGTACACAGCTCGACCTTCCTAATTAAAAAGCCGTAAATCAAGTCAGTTATGTCCGATATACTTACTGACTGGCATCTTTTCCATCGCATTCATTAACTTTGTAAAGTCGCGCGTTTTATAATAATTATAATTGATTTGAAAACTCTGAAAACTGGGCAATATCCGTCTCAACAACTGTTAATTATATTTAAAAATATTACTAAACTTAAATTATTCGAATCAAATACTTGCTTACTTGCCACTAGAGCCAATGCTATTAATTGTAGGTAAATTCTTACCTTCTACTGAAATAATCCTATTAATTGGTAATTCTTTCATTGTTAATTTTGCGGTAATTGAAGTCTAATTAGTGTAAGAAGTCATTATGTGGAGCTGGGTTTTAATATAATATTTTAATGAAATAGCTTATGATTTTAGTTACATTAATTTGTTTAGAGATTTAATTGTATAGCGTAATTTTGAAAAGCCTTCTTTAATGAGATGAGTTCACAGTTCGCGGTGAACACAACGCGATCTAGCAGTGGTTAATCGACCCATTATTTGTTACGGAGCATTCAGCGGAAATATAAACATGTCTTTCATAATAATGGCGAATATTAACATAACAGACGTGCCAGCACTTGGCACTGGAGCCGGTGTGATGGGCGACCTTGATCCACGCCGTCAAGGACGAAGCAGGAGAGTTGGGCGGGCGGAGAATTGTTCATTTTCTGATTAAAAAAACAATCGGGGCAAGATAAGATCTGAACAACGAGGCCATGCTTGTCCTTTTGTTAACTGAAGACCCCACTGGACCCTGAAAGTAAACTCCGATAGAGAGAAATTAATGAAGCCAGGCTCTGGGACACTGGTACACTGGTACACGGATGCACTCTGTGGGGCAAGCGGGGTAAACTTGCGTGTGGGGTATATTATTATAATACTAGCTGGGGTACCCGGCTTCGCTCAACGAGTTAGTATGAAATTGAACTGAACTTAGTAGGGGGTGTTCGGGATTCATCTCAGAACATTCCACAACATTCGAGAGGGTTCTGGAAAGTCCCACAATGATCTGGGATGTTCCCGAACGTTCCAGACTATTCCCGAACATTCCAGAATGTTCCGGGATATTCTGGAATGTTGTGGAAATCTTTCGAATACTCTCGAATGTTCTGGACCGTTCTAGAAATGTCTAGAGGGCGGAACTTCCAGCCCTTATATCTTCAAAAGCACGCCCTTCAGGTAAAAATGGGAACCTTCTTCATGGATGTGGGATAGAGGGCTACCACACATAAAACCCTTGTGCTTACCGTGACTCGTTCCTGAGTTTTAGCGGGACACACACTTTTGTACACTTTCTTTTATAATATTATATTGATTATCTAAAACAAGTAGAGTAGCTACCTACTCCCGGAGCACCTAAGATTAATGACGAATTCACTCTTTGAATAGACAGCATGAACAGTAATCAACCATCATTAGTGCTACAACCATCGGAAAGTCCTGAGGGGCGATTCCGATTCTAATTGAGGATAAGGAATTGTCCTTAACCTTTAATTTAACGACTTTTTCGCTAACATCCGAGAGAAAAGGAGGTGGATTCCTGTTTTTATCCTTGGCTAGGGACATATTCTTAGTGTACCTATCTATCTCAACCGCTCTAGTTTGTGCCAAAGCTGAAATGAGAAATATAGGTTTACTGGGGACATGTTCTTGGCTAAGGATAAAAAACGGGAATCCGTCTCTTGGAATCGCAGTCAATGAAAGACTCATTCATTTTAAGGTTAAGGATAATTCCTTATCTTTAAGAAGAAACGGAATAGACAATTTCATCAATAGAGTCTTCCGCTGCAATATGGGATGGTGAATGTCCATTAACTCGGTGTTTGGTTTTAGCCCCCACAACACCCATCGAATGATGTTTCATTTTCATTGGATAAAGGTATTACGAGATTATTTTTTATTTACGAAAAGTGTATACGGTTGCCCCAAGATCTTCTACACGGGAACGTGGTGATAATTGCACGTGTAATCAAGTGGCAGCGAGTACGCTAAAATAACTCCATAAGCGTGTGAATACCCACGCGTTTCTCACTTGGATGAGATAAATATGATGATAAATAATCGCTTTCGACCAGCGTTTTACTTTACTTACGAAATACTTTGGGAAGTACAATACCCGGGGCCTTGTGCCATACCACAATAAAATAGGAAATAATAAAGCAAGAAAACGTACCTAACATCAGTATTATTCTTAGGGCGATGTACCTCTGCGTGTAACATTCGGAATCGGGCGAATTCACGCACTCCATGCAGATGACGATAGGTTGAAATTTCCGCTCAATGCCATGTGTATTGATCTTCGGCCAAGTCTTGGTCGAAGGTATTGATTCATGAAAAAATCGCCAAAAGAGTATGTTTTATTTCATTTTGTGAAGATCAGGCACAAATATTAAAATGTTTCCGATCATAAAAGCCCGAAGAACTAAATTTTCTACAATAGTAAATTAAAACCATGCCCGAAAAGGGGTTTGTAAGTAACAGATTTTGAAAAAAAAAACATTTTTGAAGTGAAAACTTCTTTAGCACCATATTGATTTGAAACTCGATGAAACTAAAAATGGCGACACTAAAAAGAGACAAACACTTTCTTCTGTAGGATTTAGCCTGCGAGAGAATGAGATGATATAATTGGTCTCCTCTTTATTCGGTGCTTCGTAGCCAATCGGTCTCATCTTTGTGCGGTGCTTCGTAGCCCCCCCACTCTTGTCTACTTTAGTTTTCTTAAGGTTTCACTTCTACTGTGTGTGAATTACACACTCTGATTTTTTGTTTGTGCTTGTGAAGTTCAGGCACAATATTAAAAAGTTTCCAATTATAATAGTCTGAAGAACTTAATTTTCCACAATTTTACAATAAAACCATACCCGAAAAAGGGGTTTGTAAGTAGGAGATTTTGTACTAGTTTAGTAAGTAGGAGTTTTTATAAACGTGATACTTATTCTTTTCTACACACCAAAAAATGCCCGATTAGAACAAAGGCCAAGAAGCATCTTTGATATTTCTAAACGATCAAATCAAATTTTAAAACCAAAAGTACATGATTTTGCATTATTTCGCAGTGCATCGTTTAATATGTGAAGATTTTCTCGATTTTCGCAGCGTCAATGTGCGGCGTTGTGATCTCATGAAAACGTATTATTATGAATTTTTAAAAATTTACTTCACACAGGAAGCCCTGAGGAAAATAGTTTCCCTCGGGGCCATTTTTCTTTCAGAGGTGGCTGTCAAATTCAACCGTGGGACGCACTTGCGAATTGTACAGGGTTAGCCGTTGTGCGCTATCTGCAGTAGCTGCGGGCCCTGCACAGTACGCCCAGCTTCTAGGAGGCTAACTTAACTCTGTCTCCGATGGAGCCCCCATACCCCCCATAGAATAACACCAAGCATATCAATGAAAGAAAGGCCTGTTGTGAAGATTTAAACACTTTAACATAAATTTTCGTTATTTGTTTTTGGGGTGTTACGCCGTGTTGCGCTACCTCCTTCTTTAGCCAATGTTTCGGACAGCGTTGCAGTGTCCATCATTAGATAGATGTGATCTGCCGGATCTGCCCTGATGATGGACACTGCAACGCTGTCCGAAACGTTGGTTAAAGAAGGAGGTAGCGCAATATGGCATAACACCCCCAAAACAAATAACTAAAATTACTGACAATAAAAAAAATAATTAAAAAAACACTCATATTACTAGTTAACTCACTTTTTGTCGTTTTATTTAAAAATAATTCTTAAAAAAATCACAAAGTTCTATAATTTTTTTAATGGGGTCGGAAACTTTGGTTTTATAAAGGCGTAGGTACATATTAATTATTTTGTGGTTAACTTTTAGATATAAATATATAGCGTGTTGTTTTCCCTTTCCAATAACATTTAAATCATATTTCTCACTATGATAGTAAGGGAGATACAACGATTTCTAAGAGACCTATGCGAGCTGGAACAAATATGTGTGAGCTGTGTTAAACGGGTTAAGATGAAGCCATAGTAAATAATGCAAAATCATATAAAATCATATGTTTTTGTTTTGAAAATTTGATCGCTTAGAAGTATTATAAATGCTTCAATTAAATACTGCGTGTAGAACATACCTTGGCCCTTAAAAATGTCGGTAATTTTTTTTATAAGTCTTTTAATAAGCCTATAAAAAAATAAAGTATAAGGTCTAAAAAAACACACTTTCAAGTCCAAACTCTCCTATTTATAAACCCCTTTTCGGATATGGTTTTATTGTATAATGTGGCAAATTCAGTTTATTTTATAATAATCGCAAAAAAAGTTGATATTTACTCCCGATCTTCCCAAAATAAAATAAAATATATGCATTTTCGCGTTGTTGTTTTACAATATTACACAGATTATGGCGTCCACCGAAGAACTACTGTCCACTCCAAAGTCGCCAAACCTCCTTCGTATCAGTTACGCCCCGAACTGAGCGGGTGATGGACGCGTTACTCCGCGTCGCTTGATTTCGTGAAATCAATTTTAAATATCCGTTTTATAACAATAAACAATGCGTAAAAAGGGAGTTAATGTTTTCTACAGGTTTTTACGAAATCAACCTGTAATTTCTTTTCTCAAATACCTTTTCCAACCTTTCCAAAAGCTTTTTCTTAAGTATTTTCAAACTCCTCCCATAAAGGGGCGTGAATTCGGATTTCAATTCTTTCCTGGACTATGGGATCGCCTTAACATTCTCAACCCAGATATTAATTGATTTGAGATTAATTCGCGTGTGAGAAATAAATCTAAATAAAAGAAAAACAAACCAACCTTCCTTCAAATTTTTCGAATATTTATCATTAATTGCATCGGCATAGGAATTGAATTCAAATGAGTCTAGGTAATTGCCTGAAATTATCGGATATTGTAATCAAGCGATAAATCTCCAAGAGGCGTTGTTTGTGTTTGTAGAAGCCCAATGACGTGTAATTAGATGGAGTTGTTGGCACGAGATGAACATTAAAATCCCGAAGAGAAACCCATTACATTATCGACCGCAAGGTTACAAATATTTTCAATAAGCAACAATAAGAAGATAGTTCCACCGATTGAGCGGGAATAATGGCCTTACAAGGCGTTATTTGAGATCCGACAGCGGACACCGGACATCAGACATCATCAGCCACCAGACACCAGACACCACCAGACTTCATGGGCAACGAGGTGTTGTTAAATTGTCTACTGTCCCCCTTCCCCAGAGCAATAAGAAAGCGCTGAAAAAAAATCGGAGTGTGTAATTCACACGCGGTAGAAGTGAAACTAGAAAGTAGCTAGATGTCGCTTTCTTTTCTTTTATTTGTTTTTTTTTAAGTGGTTTGAAGATTGGATATTGATATCACAAAATAAAAATGTTTTTTATTTGGATTTCGTAGGATTCGAACCCCGTTCGCTTGATGCCTGTCTCTCTGGCCGCTGAGACTTGTCAGGCATCTTACCAACTACGCTGTGGAAGGCACGCGCCGAGGAGCGAATTTACAGCATTATATTAGAACCGAGTATTTGTGTAAAGCTGAGTTGCGACGCATTTCCGTTTCACCCGAATTTCAAGTCACTAACGGCGCTAAAGAAGTTTCACTTGAAAAAATCAGATACTTTTGAAGTGAAAACTCCTTTAGCACAGTCGTTATTTGAAACTCGGTGAAACGGAAACGAGTGACACTAAAAAGAGACAAACACGTAAATCTATGGGATTTTGAGATAGACTAATCGGTGTCCTCTTTGTGCTGTGCTTCGTAGAATAAAATATTAAATAATTTTTAAACTTGGTAAAAGTATTATAATAACTAAACCTTACAATTATCCTACTCCTGATACTCTGCATTCGTCTCATTCTCTCGAAGTTTAGTTTTTCTGAAGGTTTCAATTCTACCGCGTGTGAACTGCACTAGGGCCCTCAACTCAAGGCCTACGCCATTTTCGGGGATAATGTGTGGAGGAAAGGAAGGAGAGTATATTCTGGGAAGGAAAATGTATGAGAGGTGGATAGGAATCTGGGTGTCAATGTGTTCAGGAGTGACGAACGTATGAATTCATCCCTCCCACTGCGGTAAAGGGAGATGGATCGAGAGAGTCCGACTGGGGAGGTCTAGGTTAGGTCTCCCTCAACCAGTCTCTCCCGATCTGGCCCGCCACGCAGTGGGTAGGCAAATGCATCCGCCGCCAGAACCTAGACTAACCTCGCCCCATGATCCTGCTAAGCAGGTTCTCTGTTAAGTCACCAAGCGTAGCGAACCACTTGGGGCGACCTCTAAAAGGGGTGTTGGTTATCCAATAAATGGTTGCACGGGCGGCGGTACCTGCCTCCCAAATTTACAGAATTTCTCGCAAATTAGTCGTGTAGGAATTTTTTCAAGAATCATATCTATGAAACGCTGATGTACCTACCTACCTACGTTCGAAATGCTCTATTTTATAGAAAACTTACATAAATACACGGAGTTCGGAAACTCGCAGTGCAAGTGGGAAACTGGTGAATCTGCATCATTTTTAGATTTGATTTTGTGAAAATATATTTTTTTTTATTTGAGTTTTCGATTTCGAGTAGATACTAAAACGAGTTCAAAGTTGGAATTTATTTAGGTCAAATTTGAACAATATCGATCGCTGGGGGGTTAATAACAGCTATTTAGTAGCTTTTAAATGCCGAAAAAATTATAAAAAGTAAAAAAAAAATACGAAGTGCTTAGTTGGAAAAAACGTATATTTTAGGGCTGATACGTTTTTAGATTTTCACGGCCAAAAATATTTTCGTTATTTGTTTATGGGGTGTTATGCCGTGTTGCGCTATCTCCTTCTTTAACCAACGTTTCGGACAGCGTTGCAGTGTCCATCGTCAGGATAGATCAGACACGTCTGCCGGATCTACCGGATGTGGACACTGCAACGCTGTCCGAAACGTTGGCTAAAGAAGGACGTAGCGCAACACGGCATAACACCTCAAAAACAAATTATGAAAATATTTTTGGGCTCTCTATCTGACGTAGATTCACAGTTTCCCGCTTGTACTAAATAGTACCTATCCCTATTTTTTAATTAATTTTTCTCTTTCCATTTTCAACTTTCCCTGTTTTCTTATATTGTCTTCATCGTCATATTCGCTGTCTCCCTTATTTCACCGCTATCCTCTTCAGACGCTCATAACTGGCCATCAATATTGACTAATTGTATTACGTTCAGAAGGAGGTAGGTATCAGGCATCAGGTATCACTCACCAGCATCTTGACACCGGCCAGTGTTACTACAAACCATTGTTAGCGGTTTTACTTTAAAACCTCATTTAACTAAGGTCAAATTAATTTCACACATCGTACTCCCGCGATGTATGGAGATGGAGGCATTGCCTCTGCCAACTGCCAATAGAAGATAATAGATGCTATCAGCGACCATTCAAAACCGAAAATCTTTAGAAATGTAATCGCAACCTTTGCGATTGTTAGCGCTATTTTCCGGCTGGGTGGAGCTGTGACGGACTCCCTCCATATCTTCCACATCTCTCACCTAACCTAACCTAACAGGTACGAACAAGAAGGCTGCGTCATTGCTCTTCACAGATACGCAAATTATCTTAAAGTAACACAATCTAGGTGTGTTCTCGATAGTAAGTTACAATATCAATGTCATATCAATCAAATAACAAATAAAGCAGCTAAAATGCTTGGAAATACAAACGAATTCACAAACACTGTAATTATCAAACAACTATATTTTGCATATGTACGTAGCCATCTAGAGTTTGCGTCAACTGTGTGGTCTCCATTTTATGCAGTACATAGAAAAAAACTGTAGGAGCTAGGGATTACACAAATTCGAAAAAAGTTGTTTCCAGAAAAATGTTTGAACATAAGAGTGGCAGTAAAATAGTGGTAGTTCGACCGAGGGACACTCACTCAAACGAAAATAGCTTTTAAATGGCGTGGAATTTTGGTTTGAAATTTTCAGAAAATATTTTTTTATAGTTTTACCATCGATTTATAAAAAAAAGAATTTTTGAAACCTCTACGACTATTTCCCCCTTAAAGAAACCTTTACACGCCCACTGATCCCGTACGGCACCGCGGATTGCGTCTTGCGATTATGGTGCGAAATATTTGGGCAGTGGGCTACCTTTATTTTGGAATGCTATTTTGGAAAGACTAAATAAAGTGAGTTCTCAGATTTACAGCTCATAAGTTGATGTACTGACGGTATTTGATTTTTATGGATCTCTTCTCGAGTTTATTATACCAGAACAAGAAAACTTTGATTACTTCGAAGAAAGTGCAATTGAAATGAGCACACTTTAGCAATATCAGGGCAGGGCCGGATCTACGAAATCTGGCGCCCTGTGCAGTAGGTACCGAAGGCGCCCCCCCCTACATTTTTATTTTGATTAAAAATTCGTTCACCCCAATTTTTTTTATTTTTTTTATTTAATTTTATTTTTTTTACACTAATTTATCAAATAAAATCAAAACATAAAGGGTGTAACTTTTCCAAGTGACCTGGCGGTAGCTCTCACACTCGTTTTTGTTAAAGAGAGAATCGCCAGGAGTCCTATACTCTCTGAATCTATTGGGTAAACATAAAATTATGGTGCTATTTTAATTATTTTAGGAAAAACTCTTTTTGCAAGTTATGCTTTAAAATAATACAACGAATTGTTTGTTTGTGCCCGTACCATGATTTAAAATATAGGTTACGAGACAATGCGGGTGGTTTAGCTGAACTAGATCCATTAGACATTCTTGAGATTTACTGCGTTTATGTATATACCCAACGCGAATATTAATAGAAAAAGCAAATACAAATACGTTCTCATGGCAACATACAACACAAGAATAGCATCTACAGCTTCTGACTAATAAGAATATAACCTCAAATTTGTACCTTGCATTTCCCGTGTTGAGCGAACAAACACCAAATTGAGCGAACAAACACCATACAAACACTAAATACTGACGTATGGTATCAACGGCTTACGAAAGACGCTTACACTGACACCGAAAAATAACAGATCCAACAAATCTAATAGATATTAATTATACATTTAACGAACTTTAAATAATATGTCAAATCAATGATCTGCAATGATCAAACTGTCAACACGTAACACGTTGCAACCTGCAAACCATGCGATGTTTTTGTTAATGGAATTTACTGAAGATTTCATAAGAAAATGGTCTTTAACTACCTTCACCTGGATACTTAAATCGTACAAAATAAAACAATAGCGAGCGTACGCTAACTAAAATTGTCAGCATTTTGAAAGGCGGTCTGTTTGTTTGTTCTCTTGAACAAAAACATCGCGCTGTGAATGGTTATTGAATTTAGATCGCACCCATTCGTCGTAAAAGACGGTAAAAGATATATGGAAAAATAGATCTTACGTTTAAACTAAATATATGGAATTTGTAAAAAAATTCTGTAACTGACTATAAATTCGTAAGCCGTAAACCAACCTGATGCGTGCGCATGACTGGTTTATTTATGCGTGCACATTCTGTTTCTTTGGAAAGTGTTGCTAGAGCGTAATAATTATTTCGTACTATGGGTAATTTTGAAACGATTCAGAGAATATTATAACTAAATTTTAATACAATATTTATTTTCTCACGGCGCCCCTTCGGAGTTGGCGCCAGGTTTTTGCACGTTTTTGAACGTATGGCAGATCCGGCGCTGTATCAGGGCAACATTCAGAGTAAGATGACCCTAAGAGAAAAAACTTTATAGACGAAACATCAAATGAGGGTATTGAAACAACTTCCTGGCTGAGATCTGAATTAGAGAGAAGGCATAATACTTCAAAGAAAAAAAATCATTTAAAAAAAATGGGTGAACTTTCAACACAAAGAGTCTCAGTAAAAGCTCAGTCTCTTGTGCAATGATTTAGAAGACGATTTAGTTCAGGAATGACAGTCTACAGGACACATACAGCTGTAATACCAACTTTTATAACCGAACTGAATGATATTTATCCTAAACAATAAATGTGCAAACAATTTTCTAATTGGTGATGTTAATATAAACATTGCTGAAAATAACCATACTATTGAAAAAGACAATTATATAAACATGATGACCGCTTTAAACTTTAAACCCTGTATAAATAAGTATACTAGAGAATTTAACAATCAAATGCCATCGTGTATTGATCATATATGGTGTAATTCCAACTCACTGATAATCTCAAAACAATAATATGGAGAAACAACATAACGGACCATCATACATGCATACTAAACCTCAATATAGAAAATCAAAAAAATAAATAATAATAGTAATGACTCTGCCATTCCAAAAATAAAAATAAATCAACAAGAACTATATGAAAAACTGTCTCACGAATCGTGGGAATCTGTACTTACCACAGAAGATGTGAATATAAGTGCATCACAATTTCATGACACCTTTCAAAAACATATAAAAGATTCAAGCTATGAAATACCGAACAAAACATGTAAAAATAAATTTCATAAACTTAAACCATGGATCACTCATGGCCTCGTGGTTTCTATACGAGAAAAAGAAAAACTATTTAAACTAGCTAAAAAATATCCACTAAATAATCCAATCATCTCATACTTTAAAAAATACAGAAACAAACTAACGGCACTAATTAAAACTACCAAAGAGGAATTTTATAAACAAAAGGTATTGAATTCAGGAAACAACAATAAACAAATTTGGAAAACAATAAATGAAATAATTGATAAAAAAAGGAAAACAAGTGACATTTTAAAGCTACGTATTGATAACAATATGGTACAAGTTTTGGATAACCCTGAACAATGTGCAAATGCTTTCAATACATTTTTTTCTAATGTCGGAAAAAATCTCGCAAGCAAAATAACTAATATCGTAGATAATACCACATCTACCGCAGAAAATCTACCGCAGAAAAACCCAAGAAATAACAACTAATACGTACATTAGAAACACTAGATCTCATGGTCAAAAACTTATCCAACAAGTAACTACTAACACAACATTTGGGCAAAAAAGCTTCTTATATTATGGCATTAAACTTTACAATAAAATACCACTCTCACTCAAAAACCTCAACATTATAACATTTAAATTTCAAATAAAAAGCTGGATACTAAATATAGGGAGATCAGAAATAGAAAATATACTGATATCAAATACAGACTAAAACCAAATCTAGTAATCTGAATTATAAAAAAAAAACACTATTTTATTTACTTTATAATTATTTAAAAAAAATACTACATGATATATGTTATGTCTAATTCATATCAATTTCTTATAATTAAATTATAATATGTAAATGAAATCCTCAGCACGGGAGATCCCAGTGAGGATATCATTATCTCTACTGTTACTAAGAAATGAAGACAATAAATCATTATTATTATTATTATTATTAAAATGATGTAACATCATCAAAAAAAACCATAGGAAAATTCGATACGGTAACTGAACAAGAAATTGTTGATATAATAAAAAACCTAAAAACTGAATCAGCACCAGGGTTTGATGGGATCACTGTTGAAAATCTAAAGACACATCTTAACTTTTTGAAAAAGCCTATTACATATATTATAAACAATAGTCTTTAAAAGGGTATCTTTCCATCAATATATAAAAGAACTATTATTACACCGATTTATAAATCAGGTGACTCTAAAGAAATTAATAACTACCGACCTATATCAGTATTATCAAATATCTCAAAATTTTTTGAAAAGGTAGCTAAAAAGCAAATACAAAATTTTATTGGAATTAATAATATACTGAGTGACCAACAATTTGGTTTTCGCGCAAAAATAACCACACATGACGCAATCATAGATTTAACAACAAAAATACATCAAGCACTAGACAAAGGCAAAAAATCTCTTGCAATTTTCATAGACCTAAGGAAAGCCTTTGACAGCATAAGTCACAAAAAATTACTATACAAGCTTAACGAAATCGGAATTATAGATAACGCTAACACATGGATAGAAAGTTTCCTTAACTCTAGAAATCAATATGTAAAAATAAAAAACATTCTTAGTGAACCGAGTACAAGCGACTTTGGAATACCACAAGGCACGATTTTGGGCCCTCTTCTATTCATCTTGTATGTTAATAATATCTTTGAATTACCAATAACAGGAAAACTTGTTTCATATGCAGATGATACTGCAATTATATTCCAAGCAAATTCATGGAATGAACTTGAAATAACTGCTAATCATGATATTAATATCTTGAAAGAATGGTTTGACGAAAATTTATTAACATTAAACATTGAAAAAACCTATTATATACCTTTTAGTATAAATAACAAAAAATCTCCTCCTATCACCTTAAATATTAAAATTCATTCAAAAAAATGCACCACTAAAATATTAACATGCCAAAATAATGACTGTCTATTCATAGCAAATAAAAAAGAAATAAAATATTTGGGTGTAATAATAGATAGTAACCTTAAGTGGAAGACTCGAATTACCAATACTATAAATAGATTAAGAAAACTTATATACATATTTATTAATTTAAGAAATATACTTAACTTAAAAATTCTTAAAAATATATACTATGCTCTAGCCCATTCGATAATACAATACGGTATTGTTGCATGGGGAGGAGCTTACAAAACCTCAATTTTACCGTTGGAAATTACTCAAAGATTAATAATCAAAATTATTACTAAGAAATCATCAGATTATTCAACCTCTCAACTTTTTCAAGACTTTCAAGTCCCACCTCTAAAAAATACATATACCTATAAAAAATACACTGCTTCAAATACACAAAGACTATTATAATAAGTCGCACCACGCCATGGTCCGCGTTGAGAGCAATAGGCAAAACACAGTGGGTCGCTTGTGTACGCCATTAATGCATACCAGTTTTGCACAACACTACTACACGTACAATGGAGTGGTGTGGTTTAATCAACTAGCAATAGAGCTGAGATTAGAACCTGACTACAATAAATTCAAAAATAAATTAAACAATAATATCTTCAATAATTTAGCCACTTAGAACCGCATTAACCTTTAATTAACAATACTTATTCAAAAATTTATTTTAAATTTTTATATTTTTTTTAATATTATTTTTTTTTTTTACACATTCGATTTATGTAAGTACGTAAATATAATGTATGTGTTATAATTTTTAATTTTAATTTTTTTAATTTAAAAAATATATATACATATTTTTCTCTTCCCTTTACACACGAGTAGTTACACTCTCGTAAAGGTTATATATTATATACATATATATGTTTATACTGTTTATAATCAATGTTGCATGTTAGTATTTAATGATTTGAGTTTAATCCGTTTGTAACCTGAAAATGTAATTACTCATGATTATATTACATGTATATGCATATAATAACTAATAAAAAAAAAAATAAATAAAAAAAAAATGGGTACACTTTCAAGGTTACCTTTTCTCTAATAAGACGGCAGAGAAAACTGAATCTACATCATTACTAAATCTTTCTAAGGAAAGTTTTTGAGAAAACCATATTTGTGCAACGTTTACCTAAACTTGGATATAGCTCTCCGCGTCGTACTTTGCACTCCGGCTACACTGTTTAAAGAGAGTGAAGAAATACCAAAGGTCTTCATTATCGCAAGAAAAACTTTACTCTTCGGATCTTCTATGCATAGAAGCAACCATGAAGCTATTATAAATGATTTTGTCAAATAAAAAATCCTGTAAAAATTATAATTCTTGTTTCATGTTACACTTTTATTTCACGAATAATTCATTCTTTATTTCATTTTTAAATACCTACTTAACGTATATTTAAATATGTATTTTTAAAATTGTGCGTCACCTAATAAAAGCCTTCAAGTGAGTGATCATGGTAAGTGGCAACTTCTAAGAAGGAGGAAGGGGCGGCGCAAATGAAGTGGCCTATTCTGAAGAAAAGTGTAAATACGGCCCTGACCTCAAGCAATAACTATTTGCAGGAAAGGAATCTCAAATTCAGGGTCCAGAAACAGTGCTCTTCTATTGATATCATTATTAAAAGAGGAAATAAAAAATCTTCTTCTCAAGTCGGGTATGGGTACCGCCGCCCCGGGAACAATTTATTGGATAAGTAACCAACACCTCTGCCATAGGTCACCCCAAGTGATCTGCTACGTTTGGTGATTTTGCAGGAGTGTCCGGGTTCATGGAGTGAGGTTTGTCTGGGTCTTGGCGGCGGATGCGTCTGCCCACCAGCTGCATGGCAGGCCGGATGGGGAGAGAGTGGTTGAGGGAGTCCCTTTGAATTCTCCAGCCGTATTCTCTCGGAACATCACCTTGCACTGCAGTGGGAAGGATGGATTCATACGTCCGTCACTCCTGGACACACTGACCCCCCATTTCCACCCACCCCTAATAAAAAACTTTAATTATTACCACATTGACATTTTTACTTCACTTTACGTGACATAAAACGATAACTCACTAAGCAACATGACTCAAACTAGAAAGTTCAATCCCTATATATTCCCTTCCTTTGCCTCTTACTCCTTATCCCATGTTTCTCCCCCCCCCCCCCACCTTTTCATATATTGTAACGAAAAATAAATTAAATAAGAAAACACCCTTACAATGTCACACTTTATCATTCACGAACATCTGTGGAAAGTTCATAATTGGCATAATTATCTATCTAATTATTGTATTATATTATGTAATCACTGATTTGCCGTCAACTTTGTCTAAAATAAATAAAAAATATCTTAAGATACATTGTAGGCAGATAGTTGAAAGCCTATTGTCAATGCCTAGCTCTTTCAGATTGGACACATTTATACGTCTGTCTATCCATGAAATCCTGAGTTTTTTCTTCAGCATCACATTTAGAGGGCTTCTATCCGTGTGTCCCTGTTTCCACACCACATAGAAACATGGGGAAAATCAACTCCTGATAAGTCTCATCTTGGTGGTCTTCATTATGCCTCTGTCACTCCATGTATTTTACTCATGGCGTCTTTTGTCATGCAGATTCTTCTTTTCACTTCTGTTTCACAACCTCCTTCGTCACTTATAGAAGAGCCTAGGTCTATAAAGTCAATCACCTTTTCTAAGTCTGTGAAAGCATTATTTTTTTTCACAAAGGTGTTTGCCCTGTCGTTCACCATTAATTTTGTTTTGGTCATGTTAATCAGTAGACTTATATTGTTTTTTTTTTCTTCTATTTTAGCAAGGAGATGGTTCATTTTTAAACAAAAAGTACCTTTGTGAGAGCATTATTTTTTCTCACAAAGGTGTTTGCCCTGTCGTTCACCATTAATTTTGTTTTGGTCATATTAATCAGTAGACCTATATTGTGGGTTTTTTCTTCTATTTTAGCAAGGAGATGGTTCATTTTTAAATAAAAAAGTACAGTTAGAATAAATAGCCTTTATTTTCATGACAAAATGCTTTCTCATAATAATTGGAAGCTTCATAATTCTGTCAACAGAAGGAAGTCCGGTATTCCACAGAACACAGCGAGACAGGAGTGATGGAGTGGGCACATAACGGGATGAGACGACACAGAAGTAAAGGACCGGGAACAATAGATGAGGAGATATATAAGTGATCGGAAGGGAAAATAAGAGACAAATCGATATAGGAATGATGAATATTGTGAAAAATATGAGACGACACAAGAGTGATGAACTAGGAACAATATGAGATGAGACGGTTTGGACGAGATGTGACGACACAGGAGTGACAGCCCGGAAACAATGTGAGATGTGACGCCTCTAAATGGTGAACTGGGAACAATAGGGAAAGAAGCAACACAGGAGTGACAGGATGGGAACAACATAAGAAGAGATGACGAAGTGATAGAAAGCCTTACTAATAGACAAATAGTAACACAAGAACAACTATAATTATCATTATCAACATTTACAACACCTTTACAAAATAAATAACAAAACAGGAATGACTGAGAAATCACAGTCAATCACTTGAAAAAGGTTTAAAATATAATTTTCTATCCCATGGTATTTAATTGTGCAAACACATTTTATTGGAAAATAATTGTGATGTATTTTATTCCGGCCTCTGCAAAAGATTGATTGAACTAAAACATTTTATTTTCAAATGATTGACCATAAGATTGCTGAAACCTTATGCACTTACAAATATAACACTCTATACTCTTCTGTATATATTTTCCTAGTTCATGGTAAAAATACATAAAAACTGGAATCATATTTAGTCTAGAGCTTAAGTTTAATGAAGTGGCCGTAGTCATAAGAGATTATAAATATTGCATAAAATAAGTAGACACAAATGCCGACATGAACATTGTGTCAGTTGGCTGATGAAAAGTCATCACTACCATTCGGTGATGATGACTCTGCTTAAAGTCATCACTACCATTAAATGATGATAACTCTACCTAAAGATAAACCATTAACCATTAAATGATGATAACACTAATGTAATCAAGTAATGATGACTCTACTTAAAGTCGTCACCATCATCAAGTAATGATGGCTCTACTTATCACTACCATCAAGTGATGATGACTCTACTTAAAGTCATCACTACTATCAAGTGACAATGATTCTACTTAAAGTCACCAATACTCCACGATTGAGCTTTGACTATACATAATATGTACCTACTTCATTGACTGCAAAATCCACTTCACAAAGCACATCTCCCATGGAAAAGCCTCAACAGATTACATAATACGCTAAATTCAATTTATTATTAAATATTTAATATTACAAATCATCTAAGGCCGACATCTCAGAACTATGATTTTATAAGATCGGGACTTCTGTCAGCAAACTGACGATTCTTTAAAATAAATACAAAAATAATTATTTTCTAAAAATAATTCAGGAATAAATGAAATGTTTTATAAAAAAATTCATAATTTGAATAAAATGGAGATTAGTCCCCCAAACTACAAAATAAATGCATTTTGCGTAAGTATTAAACATTTTTTAATTGAAAATATAGACGGTCCCAAAGAACAATGTTGGATCTGCTAAAAATTGAAAATCGTCGTGTTGTTTTATTTTGTTGATTTAAAAGTCTTTGTTTCAGGAATTTTTAATGAAAAGCAAAATATCAAAACGACGCTATATTTCTTGATCTTAAAAGCTCTACTTCAAAACTACAAAATCGCACATCAACATTGTTCTCTGGGACCATCAATATGAATTATTGACGACTTCAAAGAGAACTGTGAGCTGACATTTTGGAAAAATAATTCAAATGAAAAGCAGAATGTGATTCATAGTTACGGCTTCTTTATTATTCATTATCATTTTGATTCAAGTTATTACGTTATAATGTTCAAAGCAATAAACAAGAAGTTATCCTCAATCTTCTGTCATGGCTAATTGATAATGCACGGTCAGCAGAGTTCAACTTCAAGTATCGTAATATCTCACAACCATGAATGGTTTTACGCCACAACTATGGTCCAAACACCCACAGACAGGCATGAAAACACTGATATTTGAAACTTGAGTGACGTTCAATGAACAGTTTATACACTAAATAATAGAGTGTATTGTTATGGATGGGGCACGCTTCCATGGACGAGGGGTAAGGCTCTTGACTCGCAATCCGAAGGTTGCAGGATCGAATCCCGGTGTGCGCAAATAAATATTATTTGATTAATTTGTGTTATCTCACAATTAATTGATTTAAAATAATATATAGTATATTTGCAGCATATTTCAGATTGGAAGATACTCTCAGTATTGCCCTGGTGAAAGACCACCATTCAGAATTGAAATGTTGATTGAAATGACTTTAGCCGCATTTGGTGATCAGCCGAGCGATTCTATATCTTTTGTGGGATTGTTACATATTAGATAACGGACGTTATCTCCCGTCAGATTTGTGTGATTTATAGATATTTACCATCACATATTTTAGTTTAGATCGTTTTAAACTCGAATTCCTGCAAGAATGCATGGTTATTTATTCATTTAAGTATGTTGTAGATAGAAAAAGCAAATAACAGTGATAAAAATCACACAAATTGTAACGTAGTTATTTTCATGGTAGTTATTCAGTCGGTTCTTGCTCAGAATGAGTATTATTAATTTCGTTGGAACGACTGAGATCAAATTCAAATTGCCTGGACGTTGCTCGATTGTTTTTGAAAAAAAAAGCAGAAACGGTTGTAAGGATCACGTCATGACATAACAATGGATTTTGGTCGGAAGTTTGATTTGTAAGGAGTTTTGATACTCGTGAATTATTGTGTAAATTTGCAATATAATGCAACTACACCATCAAATTAGTGCTGTGAAGAAATATTGTTTGACGCTCGTAATGACGATGAAAACAACCCACCGATAAATAGCCATCGAGATTTACTGATCACAGCTTGTTACATAAATGTTTTGGTCGGGCGTGTTTACAGCTTATGATGTTATATAAAACAGCCACGTGCAATCCAATATCACCGAGGACAACTTTGATGAAGATTGCAGGCGCTTCTTAAATGACATTTAAAGTCTAGCGGGCCTTTGTGGATGGATTGGAATCTTGGATGCTTCACGGTGTCATGGGCTTGCGAAGCGGCAGCTCTGGGGTTCTTCTCCAGCTATCTGGAGCCCTTGTCGCTGAGGTTAGAAGAGGTGCGCCATATTAACTATCGCAAGCTACGAATGATCATTTGGAGTGGATTCTACTAAAATAACTGAATTATCTCTCTCTCTCTATCTACATTTTTTTGAGTTTACAAAGGTATTTATGTAGATTATGTTTTTTTGCTTGTCAATAATAACAAGTACATTTTATTTAATGTGAGTTCTTTTATTTACATCAGATAGTAGCTTTCTTTTTATCCCACGCAGGACCCTGAGATGATGATTAGAGCTCATGCATACGGAATTTCTCGGCTAACTGAAAAAGGTACGTGTCAAAATCTGACAGGATCTAACGTCCGTTATCTAAAAACGATCCCACAAAAGATATAAAATAGCTCGGCAGATCTGAATAGCCAGATATTTCCTCACCTTCCTCTTCCCCACCTCTTTCCCCTCCCCACTACCTTCAACCTCACAACATACCCCAATAGAGGATGATATAGTCTCACTGGCTCCAGACGGGAGCTGGGACTCTTGTGAGGTATTCACATTAAAAAACCTAAATATGTGGAATATTAAAAGATTTTAATGTCATTTTCTAATCTTTCTACAGATACCTAATATAAGCAAAGAAAACCCCTTTAAAGACTTACTTTAGAAGCTCTAATGAAAAATCAAAAAATGGAGTGATTTTGGACCATAACTGTGTGAAATTACAATAATGTTAAAAAAAATGTAACACAAAATAAAAGTATTATTTTTAAATGCGAATTTAATGTTTTCCAACTTATTATAAAATTAAAATAATCTTACAAGTGCACAACACAAAAAAATCTCAAAAATCACAAAACTTACAAACACAAATAAAGTCTCCAGTTGATATCTTGTGCATTGTCTTATTGACACATTGCGTGTGTGCTTGCTCACGGTATTTACATCTTGGGTTAATAGAGCACCCTATGAGAATAGGTAATAATATGATCACTATGGAGATATCAAATGTGTAAACAACATATATAAAGCTAAACATCCAAGGACAATAATCATGTAAAAGATAAAGGTAAGTACTCTCTCGTTAATCCGCCACCTCCAAAATCAGGCAAGCATTCAATTGGTGAAAGCAGGGCATTATAAGACATATATATAAAGTATGCTAAAAATTAAAACGGGTTTGTGTTAAATTAAACAAACACCGTAATGTTTATCGTTCCCATCTCAAAGCTATAGTCTTCTTCTTATCGTTATTTATTGTGTCAAGCTGCTTGACTCACCAATCAAAAATACCGCCTTTGTATTAGTAAATCTTAAAAAAACTATTAACGAGTGCTAGAGGTCATAATTGAAATATGCAAGTGTAACATGAAGGATCCAACTTACCTGATGTTACATGACCTAATGTGAGAAACCTTGTGAAATATCTTGCTGTTTAGTTTAGGCAGAAACCACATCAAGATCCACAGGCATTGCATGCACAGAGTGGACATTCATTGTCATTCTAACTCCCTGTAAGGTGGCGCCACAGCGCGCCTACCTTACAACAAGATCAATCATTCATAAAATATAAATTTTTGGTATAAAAAGTTAAGGTATTATGTTTACGCTTGCAAGAAGACTCCATTTTGTAAACTTATCCAAACAAAAGTAACAGAAATACATGCGACAGTTGCTAGAATACACAGAAGACAAGTAGAAAACCAAAATGCCCTAAAACAACAATAATTATTAATCCTGGTGACTGGTAAAATGGTCAGCGGCAAGCTAGATGGCGGTATAGCAACGAGTGTGAAAGAGTAAAAAAAACCAACCTGTTGGTGTACAATAGCGTGTCGCTCTCCATAGAGAGAAAACAAATGGCCTTATATTTAAACGCCCGGGGTCTCAAAAGTTTCGTATGATCTGTAGCTATTCGAAAACGTAAAAAAAAAAGAAATTATTGTTCACTATTAGCCCGCTAAAATGGCCGGAAGTTCCGAATAAATATAGATTTTGTGATTTGGAAAAAAAATAAAACAAAGGATTCATATTTTATATTTTGTACTAAACTTATTTTTCATTACGTAACTGCAGTACAAAGAACCAAAAAATTTTTTTTTTTAAACAAAAAAAAAAATTTGTTAAAAAAATAAAAGGGGAAAATAACACTTTTTCTGGATAAAATCAGAATTCTTGTTGACTTACTTGTATTCATAAAGATGAATTTTTTTTCATTTTTGTCAGTTATACGCATTTTTTAATAATAAACAAACGTTAAAAGGTTAGATTACTGAAAACAAAAAAAATATTAAAAATTTAAAAAAATGGTTTTAGGTTTGTTTTCTGATTTTCAATGCATTTTAGCGGGCTAATAACCATTTTTAAAAAAATAAATTTAAATGCAGTTCTCATTTTCTTTGCAATACGCAACTTTTGAGACCCCGGGCGTTTCTGAATTCAAAAGTTGTAATTTTTGACACACGCTAGTGCACAATGCTTGGCACTCGAATCTAAGCATGTGACGGACCACTGAATTTGACATACGAATATCGGCGGAGAGTTTAATTGTGCGTTTTGACTAATAAAAATAAAGTTGGATTATAGTGGGTAGTTGTCGGATTATCGAGCGGCAGATTACTGAGAGAATACTGTATTATAATATCTACAAACTAATAATATGCAAGTTCTCAGGTTGAGATCAAATCAATATTTCACATAATATTTTGGCAAGCGTTGGCTCAGTAATGAGGTATTTTTATTTAGTAATCAAAGTGTTATTTATTTGAAAACCACAAGAAAGCATGTAGCCATATAAGTTGTGATGGAATGTATTTCTGGATATTTATTTTGACACAAGAATGGGAGTTGGTAAAGATTGGAATTGTAAAGGACTGACTCGCACCCCTTTGTCTTCTGATATTCTTATTGATAAGAATCGTTATTATGGCCTTGAGGTATAGTGATATACTACACAATGACACAGGAGTACCAGCTGGTCACTGTCAAGATTTCTCAATCGAGTCGATATTAAATTCACAGATAGATCAAAAGGAGTTGATCATTGCACGGGTTCCTTTAATAGACTGATTGTTCCTTGATTTATTGTTGCAAATGTCACACTTAGGTAAATTGGCCAGCCACTGTCAGATAAGGATAGGTGCGGATAGTAGGTTGGGTGGAGGAAGGGAGTTGCATCAACAATGCATACAGGCGTATATAATATTTTAGAGGTATATGTAATACAAATGGTGAAAGGCGCAGGCTTATAATAATAGTAATTTGCAGTTAGTTAATGCACTGTTCAGATTGGAAGTAAAAAATAATCTGGGAGTCATTTTCTAGCTAATGACAGCCTCTCAAAAGTGTTGCTAATAGTTTTCAATGGTTCCCATCAGATAGAAAAATATGTCAGGTGTTTTTTGTGAGAATGGTTTTAGTGGCACGCCTGCCTTTTCGAATATTTTTCAAATATTTTTACATCCAATCTATTTAGACAACTAAACAAATGGCTTTGAAATGGAAGCCAGGATTGCATTAATATAATTTTCAATAGAAGTTAAGATTAAACTAGCGCAATACATAGTAAGAATATTAGCATTCGTTTATGTATGTATTAGCAATAGGAAATTTGTTAAGTTCTTATTTAACATTTAAACTTTGACTGGAAACTATGAATTATAATTTAAAAGCTACATACACATAATAATACCTGAAATGCGTTCAAAGAGTCCACATAAGAAAGCAACTTTGAATAAATCTGTTAAGGCGGATATATAATATTGTTTATGAAGAATGTGCAACAGCTATACTAGAGTTATATAGCAAATACTCATAGGTAGATAATGTCATATGTTACATTGTACACAACACACAGTTACGTAGAAATACTAAGTACTAATTGACTCCAAACTTGAGTATCTTCATGAAACTAGTTTTAGCTTTGAAGATAGTCAATCACACATCAACTGTATTAATCACCAGTCCAGGGTCGATCGTGATCGATCCAATCACTTTGATCACAAACCACCAACGATCGAGCTGTCAGTTCGCAATCCATGGTGGGTGTGACGAGCGACCATAGATGTATAAATTTTGTAGTGTCTCGTCCCATTCTCGGGACAGAGAAATAGAAATGGCTGATACCTGAAATAGGCTATCCTGGTTCTAGTTACCAGAGACCGCTTCTTTTTTCCACTGGTAAATTTTTGTACTTAGGCACAGTTCAAAGAAACCAGTTACAAAAATAACCAGTTACACAAAAAAAATTATGGGAGACGACGATCCAGTGATAGCTAAGTCACCTGGACGAAGAAACCGATTAAGAATATCTATTATTTATATATCTATGAATTACGTCAACATGGTACATGGCACAAAGATCGAATCCTTTTAACCTGATCACTTCGTCAGTGGGTCGTGATCGACCCTGGACCGTAATTACTCACCAGCTTTGAGATTATTACTCTAAAATAATTGTAAAAAATATTAAAAAGCATTTGTGCTTCAGAAAGTGTTGTGGTTCGTGCTTTTGTGCTGCTGGATTCAACATATGAATATCAAAATATGTTTAACACTCTTAGATCTATTCAGCCATTTCATATTACAAACTACTTGGGACACATCATAACTTCGGGAGATGTAAGAGTCATCCAATCACCGTACACGGGTATTGAAGACAATACATATTTGATTAAACACATTGTTTTTTCTTCATTTACATAAATACAGTGACTAATGTTGGTATAGTTTTCACAATAACCCCTCATTGGACATATTCTGTCAGAAGATCAAAATATTTCCGCTTTGCAATAAAATCCAAATATTTCTGAATGCACCCAAATAAAAACTGTTTTTGAAAAAATATGAAATGTTTCAGATTGTATTTTTAGAAATCACATATGTTTTTAAACATAAAAATTTTGAATACAAACATAAAAAATGTCTGTTTTAAAATTTTTTCAAAGTAAAATAACCGGTAACTAGTGATGCAACGAATACTACTTTTACGAATACGAATATCACATCTACTATCCGGCGAATACGAATACGAATAACTTGGCGGAGTAATAAAACGCTCATTTATTTTTTTTAACTTTTTCTGTTTGTTTTATTATACCAATAATTAATTTAATTAATCAATTAATTTACAAATGTCAATTTTTTATTGAGAAAACACAACATCTGTAGATTCCCTGGTGACAGCCGATTCTTTTCAGTTTGGGTATTGCCAGCCGTTGAAAGGTGTTGTCTGTACATGGCTTGTATGAAAAATATTTATCCATAGACATTTTGACATTTCTATGACATATTTGTTCACCACTAGCGACACCACCACCGGCACAGATAAGTTTGTGGCATTGCAATAGGGAATTTCCTTGAATTTCCCATCGGGTCTTGTCATTGCGGCTATAGCGTTCTGATACAGAGGTGCGTGACACACGGTATAATCAAACGGAGATTCGTACAAACGTTTTTTTTATAGTATTCATATTCGTAAATATTTATTCGCCGAATACGAATATTCGGTAAATGTCTACTATTCGGCGAATAGGAATATTCGTATTCGTTGCATCACTACTGGTAACAAAAAAAAAATAAAAACACATTTTATTAGACAAATGTTCCACTTTTTTTTTTTCAAATTGCGGTCGGAAACTTTGATTTTATAAAGGTGTACATTGTGATAAACTTTTACATTTGAGTATAAAGCGTGGCGTTTCTCTTTCTAACACCGATTAGATTATATTTCTCACTATGATAGTAAGGGAGACACAATGATTTCTAAGAGACCTACATGAGTTGTTCCCAAATGCAAATTAATTAGACTGAAGGGTTGAACCTGCCTATAAGATTCCCATGGAAGAAGTTTACACACTTAATAAGTTTATTTTAGCTCTTTGAAAATTGTTAAAAATATACCTAATATGGTATCAAAGATAAGAAGTTTTTATTCCCATTTCTTGAAAGACCTAATAAGAAAGTTTCACTGCGAGGGGCTAAGCACAGACTAAGGGAACGTACCCATACTACGTGACACGTTTAGGGGGGGGGGGGGGGTCTTCAAAATGTCACGCTCCATACAAATGAGCGGCGGGTTGCTTAGGATTTTGGTCACCGGGGGGGGGGGGGGGGGGTTAAAAATTGCAAAAAGTTGGTCACGTAGTATGGGTACGTTCCCTAAGTAGAATCGATACATTAAAGTAAGCTATCAACATTAGTTATTAAATTTTAGCACACCCGCCTTTGCTTAGTTAACCTTTGGAGTGCCGACCTTAGTTAACCCTTAATATGCCCGAGGTAAAATGCCAATCGCCTGCCATATGCCGGCTGACACCATTTTCTTAATAACTCACTCGTTTTTTGCAAAATAATGTTTTTTTTTTAAAGTTGTACTGTTTTAACAGATACATTTTTTAAATTTATTTATAAAAAAAATGTTTATATTTGCCTTATGTATTTTTCCCAGGATAGCTATACATATTAAGAAAAATGTTTTTCTTCTATAATGTTATAAAAATACATATACATATAATAAAGAAATATGAAAATATTCATGGGTTTTATTATTTTTTCTATAAAGCGAAATAAGCGATCTTCACAATAAAAAATAAATTATATGAGACTGTAAGTAAATATGTACAGTACTAAAGCTTTGAAAATAAAAAATATTTTTCACCTTCACATATATAAAATATCAATTTAAAATGAATATATCGATCGTCCAGTTGATTAGTTTGGAGATTATGAGGAAAGCATTGGTCCACCATAAATCAAATATTATTTACATATGTCTGTGTTTTACATATTGAATATGTAATAAAATAATACCGGGAAGCAAAACGGTCCGGTACATTAGCGTGACATTTTGAAATATCCTACTACTAGTGACCCCATGAGCATCTTCTGCATTATAATTGACTTGGTGGTGTTTCTGAGTAAACTGAGATCTGTATCAGAATGAGGGTACATTTTTACAAATAACTGCATACCCAACTCAAATTTCGATTTTTCAGAGATGTATGTAATCACTGGACGATCCATATTTGCACTTGACGAAAAGTCAAGAATAATATTATGATACATTATTTCCTTGCCAGGCGAATAAAAAATATTTTAGTATGCCATTATGTTAGAAAATACAATAAAAATGGTGAAAGTACGACAAACTAATAGCGAATCCACGGTGGATTTGTTGGCACATTACGGATTCAAACGCCAGAAATCCACAGTGGACTTCTCAGCACATTAAGGGTTAATCAATGTCGGGAATAAAATCGCCCCCTGACCGCAATCTTGACATACTTATTTTATTTATTATGTAGATATTGATATTGTCTAACGACGTTAGTTATTTAACTCATGATATCGTGCATAATTTTCTAAACTCCATTTCCTGAAGTTCATTAAAAAGCAGCCATGTTGTTTTCGCGCATAATTGTCAACAATGCTTAGCTAGGATTGATGGGCTGCGCCAAATTAAGCAGATTTTTGTCGATAAGAACTGTCACAAATGTCGTCTAATAACTGAAATTGTTAACAAAAAAAATAACACATCGATAAAAGACTTTCATGCTAGGGCTCCAGTTGTAATACATAATACATATTATATAGGTGTGTATAGTTTGAACAGCACATTAGTTTATAGTAAAGGCAGTGCAGTACATTAACTTAAATGGATGTATTTCATCCAAAGGACCTTCAATGTGAAGAGATCATAATTACATACGTAATACACATTCTGAAGGAACAGTTAGGCTAAAATATGATAAGCATCATATTATTTGAGTAGACAAAGAATGTTTAGCGATCAACATTACCAAGAAATAAGTTATGAGTAAGAATCTAAAAGATGAATTAATCCATCGCTCAAGCAAAAGTGTTGTGCAACATAGTAAAATTTCTTAAAGTACAAATTTGGCACAAAACATCTAATTTTTAATGTAGAACAATTCAACAATCTTAATCGATTTATATAATGAAGAATAGAATGGTAATGGGAACAATGCGAATCTAGACAAGATTCACCGAGCCGAGCTCTTGCCGCTAAACTCCCCACCGAGGCTCCGTTATTGTAGTTTCATGATACAATACATAATTTTACACTTACTAATACAAGCTTTTAATATTTTGGATGAGGGAAAAAACCATTCGAAAATGATATGTCTCTTAGAAAAAAAGATTAGATTATTTTAGCATACATATATCTACTTACTTTAGCTAGGTAAGTGTTCTGTATGCACTAGCACTATGCAATTTGAACATAAGTACAAGATGGGGTATTGAAGAATAAATGCATTCTTTTCATTGGATGAAGGACTGAGCGTATCATCCGCAAAGAGAAATATAAGACGGTACTGTTTAGATAAATGTATCTAACACATTTAGTTGCCTTCCTAATATTAATAAAACAATAAAAACATGGCGCAGTTTGTAAAAAAACTAAAACAAAATAACGGTACATACTACTAGTAGCTTGTTTACAAATCAGTCTCTGTCTTGCTGCTTGTCCTCCGGGCGCTGGCGGGCTGCTCGGGTTCGGGAAACTCGTGCGCCGTCTCCGGCGTCCAGCGCGATCCGTTCAGCAGGAACTGCTTCACGTTGTGCTCCATACGCGCTAACTCTTCCCGCGAGTAGGTGCGCGTGGTGAGCTGGCAAGGGCCCATCACCATGGAGACCTGCGGGGGCGGGGCGGGGCGGCCCTTCTTGCGGCGCGAGTGTTCCACTTTGGCGGGGCGCGGGAAGTCTCCGCGCACGTGGTGCATCTCCTCTAGCGGTGGCGCTCCCGCTCCGCCCGCATGTTCCATCTCCAGGTTCTGTTGCACCCACTGAGCCACGCGGATCAGCTGCTGCTTCTGCAACACAGCTGCGCTATCGTCGCTGGACAGCGAGCTCGAACTCTTCTCCGTGGAGGTTTCCTTTTTCCAATCCTTCAGATTTTCTCCCGCCAGATTCTCAGGTAAGGTTTGATTGGCAATGTTTCTCACTATCTTCTTGGTGATTTGGTCGACGGTATTCTCGGCCAGTTTATTCAAGTCATCCGGGTCGACCTTGGCCACATCCTTGACGATGTGGTTGATGACCTGGCGCGCCGTACCGGGGACCCGGGGAGTATGCCCGTAACTCATTTTGTTATCTCTGGTAACTTTACCCGCAGGTTGTAACTTTAAATTTTTCTCATACTGGTCAAAGTTAAACACTTTCATGTTGTGAATTGAAACCCTCCTTTCTCGCTGAAAATGATCGAGCTTTTCGTTTCCATTCATATTTTGGGTAACTTCTAACCTATTGTTGACTTCTGTTTTTTTATCTTTGGATTCTAAGACCGTACCGCTATTCTCTTTGGCGGCATTTTCAACGGGGACGGTAATTTCGGGCTTGTATTCGATGGACACGTCAGTAGCTTTAGTTCCCACACAAACCGGGAGAGTAGGATCAACCCCAAACAGTAGTTTATCTATAATCTCGGCGCTCTCATTACTTTTGTAGCCACTCTCGGGTTTCTCGCATATATCAATAGGCTTACTGAGGGACAGCTCTTCATTAGGCAGATCTAGGATGGCGATCTCTTCAGTAGTGGAGAACATGGGACTGATGGTGGACGTCCCGAGAAAAGGCTGCGGGTAAGAGAGGAAGGGCAGGGGATTGTCCTCTTCGGCGGGGGAGGTGTGAGGATTGCGGGTCTGGCGGGTGTAGAGGACAGGGGCGATGTTGGGCTGCGCATTGTCCAGGAGGATGTTCTTGGAACCAGCCTGCATGCGCAGGGAGCAGAAGCGCGGCCCGGGACCGATGTGGACCTTATTAGATGAGCCGTTGTGAGATCCGTTGTTTTTCCACGATCTGCTGGTGGAGGATGTTTTACTTTCGGCTTCGTTGGAACTTATCGAATTATTACGGAAATTATTCGCAGTTTCCATAAAATTTAGATCGGCTTTTGATTTTGGAAGGTGGTTATTTTTACATTCGACGAGGTTAGGAATTATAGTTGGGTTTTCAATATCGGCAAAAGTAACGGCGACATCATCGGCCACTCGGATGGTGCTAACTAATTTAGGAGATAGGGCGACGGGCCCTATCTCCAGGTCAATTCCTTTGGTATCTTCTTCGGGTTTCCCATAAAAGTATTCCGTAGCGGCTTTGCTCAGAGTGGGGACAGGTTTGGTGCGATCGCAGAGGCGGTGGTGGCCGGAAATGGGCTCTATGGCAGGAATTTGGAATTCATTTTTCAAATTCATTTCATTGAGATTTTCACCAATTTTTTCCATAATTTGTTTGTGCTTTGTGCTAACTAGTTTTACAGTTTCATCAACCGGTTTAATATTTTTCAACTCCACCACGCAAGGCTTGATGATGGGACTTCTGTTGGTATCTGAACTTTCTATCCGAGTCAAATTATCCTTCTCCGGGCTTCTGGGAGAAAGTTCATCTGGAACCACCGTATCTGGGGCTTTCTGTAGAGGAGGAGTTGGACATACAGAACTCTTGTCCAGAGTGGGCTTTGCAGGAAGCAACTCCAAAGTGGAGTTACATTTGCTGCAGAGGCTATCTGGGCGCGGCGGCAGGGTCTGGGTGGAGACGGTGAAGTGGCTTTGGCTGTAGGAGAAGGGGTTGGATGACTTCTTGAGACAGGTGCAGGTGTCGCAGTGCTTGGAGATAGTGTTCTGCACACTCTCCTCCAGGATTTTGGACATGAGGGAGGCGGAGATGTTGAACTCAAACTCGTCGGGATTGATCTTCTCAGGAGTGGTGGGAATGGTCTTGGCCGACAGTCCCGTTGGAGACTCCTGGTTCAACTTAGCCTTGTTCATGATATAGGATGACACCCTGGCCTGTGTTTCTATTGGTAACTGAAATTTTAAACAAATAACTTAAAATATATATATTATATATTATAATAACTAAATAGATAAAAATAATAATTTTCAATTTATAAATCTTAATTCTGTTATTTTAATGATTTGATTGATGCATGCCAAAATAATCTGGTAAACATTTTTTTTACCTACATAAATATGAGGAAAAATTATATTTTATTACCGAAACAAAAATTGCAATAAAATGTGGAAATATTGCAATTTATTGAATATGTGATACTAAATCATTTGTGCACGAATATAGGAAAGGCATGAAATATGATGGAAGAAATGTGGACGATAGATAAATAAATAAAGTTATAAAAAGCAAATGAAATCTAAAAATAATAATTATTAAAAAATATTCTTACGGTATCAAATTTCTGCGACACGAAATGGTCTGGTTTACATTGCAAGAGCTGTATGGCTAAGTTCATGTCGTTTTTGTAACGCTCCTGAAAACATTACGCCAATCACTACACACATCACACAGGATTATATCATGTTCATGCTCACACACGCCAGCACCACGGCTCTACGCCTAATGTTGGCTCCCAAAGCTTAGTTACTGTTACAGAACCAAATACAATTAGTTGAACCAATACAATTAATGAATGTTAAATAATCAGTGATGCAAACAAAGCAGCAATTTAAATAAAATAATATCACATGGCATCGCCATCACGTACATGGCATTTTCATCATATACGACATTACACATCATGTAGATGAAATTACATATCAAGTACATGGCATTTCCATCATGTACATGACGTACACAATGGAAATGTACGTCATGTGCATGATCAATAATGTCACGTATATGAACTACACATCACATACATGGAATTTCCACCATATACATGACATTAAACATCACATACATGACATCACACATCACATACATGACATCACATATCATGTATATGACATTACACATCATGTACATGACATTACACATCAAATACATGACATTGAACATCACATACATGATATTAAATATCACATATATGACATTACATATCATGCTCATCGAATTGCCATCGTGTACATGACATCACATGTCACGCACATGACATTGCACATCACAAACTTGGAATTGCCATCACGTACATGACATTACCATCAAGTACACGGCATCACACAAGATGAGAATGAAGTATGTCAACCCCAAAGGTTTTTAAAAATGATGGTTCCAACTTACATCAACACTGCAAAGGGTTTTATTAGAACATTATTTTTATGAGCCACGGCACAAGTTGATACTTACTTTGATTTTTGATTTGGTTTAATTATTAATTTAAAATTTGGGCCCTAAGATCACAGATTGAATGCCATTATTTCGACAGAATATAATAAAACAATGAACGATACACTGTGTTTTAAGCTCACACTACAATACTTCGAGAGGTGGTTCTTCTTATGAATACAGCAATTCTAATACAATATTCTAGATTTAGATAATAGGTAAGTTTAATCTACCCCTTTCGGCGGTATTTTATACCCAGTTTTCACATTATGAGCTTGAAACACGTTGCATACTCTGACGTGCCTTTAAACTATCTGACTAAAGTAATCAAGAGAAATGAGTAAATAAAAGGTTAGGTTAGGTACTGACATTCTCCTTATGGAGACCGGTCATGTTGTAGTTGCTCTCGGCCAAGCGCACCGAGAGGGTTTCAACGTCGCGGGCCAGCTGCGACTTGTCCGAGGAGCACTTGTCTGCCATGGCCAGCAGCCGGTCTTCCAGGGTTTGATTCACCTTCTGTACGCGCTTGTGCGACTCGTACAACCTGCAAAAACATCAACGCAACGTCAACATCGCTATCGTCTTCGCTATTATTAAATTTAACAATGCCTTCAATAGTGCAGCCTAGAACTTGTAGGGAGATTACTATCACAAGCACATTAGATTACTATCACAAAATAATTTGTCACATAAAAGTATTTGTAACAAGGTGTATGCACCCTCTTATACACACTTTATTTATGGTTTCGGTGTGTGGCACCTCTAGTGCTTGCCCGTTGACATTTGGGCATTGGTAATATTGCGAGCCCTGCAATATTTTGGAATGAAACAGTTGTTGATCCTGGACAGATTCAAAATGAGCAGATTTGAAAAGAAAGCACGCCATTCTTTGTGCAGCAGCCGAGAGCTCAGGGCAGTCCCCTCGACCACAACACGACGGATCCTTTTTGAAGACCGCTACGATTGTGATTGTGAATTTCAGACGTCAATACTCGCCATCTTGGGAGTTGACGGGAAGTCATCCTGGAGGAATGATTGGCATTGAGAATCATCCGCCTTTCCTGTTTCTGGAGGGTCCTTTTGGCTGGGAGCCATTTCTCACAATGTGAGATTCGTTTCACAAAAGAAGATTTCATCATGCATCATTTCAACTTACTACGGTATCAAAATGAACTATTTAAACCTAAGCAAACCCAAGCCAGACAGCCTAAGTTTCAGGATGTCACCTTTAATATTTTTGTATTTTTAATACCTTCTTTTCTTTGAAAATCATTAACCTATTCCTTACATCTGTCATGCGAGTCATTTTTGCTTATAATAATTTACCTTGTACATTGTTGCCACCTCATCCCCGGTAACAAATAACATCTATGTAGGAACTAGATATTGTCAAAAATTCCTCTCCTACATAATTGCCTACACTGATTTTGAGCCAAAACATCAGTAAAACGTTAGCATTATGGTGAATAACCGCTGGCAGCATCGTATTTAGCCGATCTCTGCTAGAGGGAGATATACTTAGTTACACAATAGTCGACCTTGTAAGATTTGTAATTGGAATAAAAAAAAATTTAAAAATACATTTATTTATTTATTACTAGCGAGTTCCCGGCCTGTGTTGCAATGCCACTGCATTTCTCTTCCCATTCGTCCCTTTTCCTCTCCCGCTCCGCTTTCCCTCCCGCGTCCCCTTTCCCTCTCGCTTTCTCCCAATCCCTCATTGCCGCTAAACTACATGATATACCCACATTTGTCAAACTACTCGCGTGCCACCTATTGTAGATTTTTATACAAATTTCAAAATACCAGAATTCACCAACCTTCGCGGGCGTGCGCACAACAAATCACCAAAGTTTCATAGCAATCGAATGAATAGTATAGGACAGACACCACCCAGCCCTTGAATTTGATATATCCCCCGCTCAACCAAAAATCAATAACAAAAAAGAGCGTAGGCGCAATTTCAGGAAAGCGGATTATACTCAGATTAATAACGACATTAATTGTATTGATTGGTTATCTGAAACCGCAAATTTATCAGCCGAAGAAGCAGTTGATCGATTCTATTTAATAATGAACAATGTAATTAATAAGTTTATTCCAGTATTGGCACGACGAAATGACAAATTCCCCATATGGTTTACTCCCGAACTTATTAGTTTATCACGAAAAAAAGATAAAGTTTGGCTCAAATGGAAGACATATAAAGGTCTTTCTGACTATCGTAAATTTTCCTTCTTACGTGCTACATACAAAAAATTGGCTAGTGAATCTCGAAAGTTATTTTTCGACAACATCGAAAGTTCATTGCAAAATAATATTAAATGTTTTTGGTCATACATATCCTCATTAAAATCATCTGATGGATATCCTGCTACTATGTCCTACGAAGGGCGCAAATCTAATGATGCCCAAGAAATCTGTAATATGTTCTCTGAGTTCTTCAAGTCAACATTTGAACCCTCCTCTATCAATGACTCAATTAACATTGACCAACTTGAGGCCTCGTTTCGGGACTCTGGACTTACGTACATTCACACCATTGAACTAACGGAACAAGAAGTGCTATCAAGTTTAAAGTCGTTAGGTATAAACAAAGGTGCGGGTCACGATGGAATACCGGCGTTTTTCCTCAGATCTGCTGCGTCGTCACTGTATGTTCCACTTACCATAATATTTAATAAATGCCTGAGTAACGGGGTTTTCCCTGATAGGTGGAAGTTGGCTTATATTATACCAGTCCATAAGAGTGACTCACGTCAAAAAGTCGAAAACTATAGGCCAATATCCATTCTCTCGGCGATCCCTAAACTCTTGGAAAGACTTGTCCATGATAATATATATCCCCAGCTTGCCGCCAAAATTACAGAACAACAACACGGGTTTGTAAAAGGCAAATCTACCATGAGTAATTTACTAATTTACTCAAATTTCTTATTCACTAGCATGGATCGAGGCCACCAGGTAGATGCAATATACTGCGATTTCAAAAAAGCTTTCGACAAGGTTGACCACCTTATTCTTATTAAAAAAATTATGTTCAACGGAATTAGGGGAAACTTATTACGTTGGTTTGTCTCATATTTGACAAAAAGACAGCAAACTGTATCATTACGAGGACATACTTCTACGTGGGAACCAGTTACTTCTGGCGTACCACAGGGGTCAATCCTGGGTCCGCTGTTATTTATACTTTTTATTAACACTGTTACTAAATGTTTCATGCATTGTTTATTTCTTTTGTACGCCAATGATATAAAAATATTTGCCATTGTTAGGAATTTAAACGATTGTCTGCTCATCCAAAGCGACTTAGTAAGGTTCGAAGCATTTTGCAATGAAAACAAAATTTACCTAAGTTACAACAAATGTAAACAAATAAGCTTCACTAAAAATCACAACGCTATTATACACAATTATTGTATTGGTAACTATTTACTCGAGCGCGTTCACTGTATAAAAGATCTAGGCGTCCTTTTTGATTCTAAACTCCATTTCGATGCGCACATTGAGAATATTGTGAATAAAGCTTACCGCATGCTAGGGTTTGTCATCAGAAACAGCCGCGAATTTCGAAAACCTGAAACTTATCTTCTACTTTACTACACGCTGGTCCGTTCTCAACTTGAATACTGCACCTCCATATGGACACCACTTTACGGTGTCTATAAAGACAACATTGAAAGTATTCAAAAGAAATTTCTGCAATACCTAAATTACAGAATGAACGCACCTAAACGGGGGTACATAAATATGCTCTCGAATTATAACGTCTCCACTCTAACTAACCGGCGAACATACCTTGACCTCATGACGCTTTGTAAAATCTGCAATAACGTTATTGACTGTCCTGACCTACTGAAACTAATAAACTTCAAAATACCACCCAGAGTAACAAGGCTTAACGACTTATTCCACATTAGCCGGACGCGTACAAATGCTGGTGTCAGGGATCCAATCAGAAGAATGTGCGAATCGTTTAATCTAAATCAAAACCACAAGGATTCCGACTTATTTTTTGATACGCGCAGTACTTTTAGTAGAAAATTAAAGGCTGTTTTCCTACAAAGTACAATAACTTAGACATTACTTGGTTTATAATTTTAACTACCTTTCTTTTTTTAAATTTCTGTATGACATTATTTTTTATCTATATCTATATATATATATTTGGTCTTACTATCAAAATTTTTCCAAAAACAATTTGTAAACTTTTATAAGGATATTGCGCATTTTTTTTCATCTCTCTATTTGTAAAATAATATTTACTTATGTATATACATACGTCTTTTCCGGATTTAAAGGTTAAAATATTTGTATGTTTTTATCTGCTGTTAATGTTAATTCGTGAGAAATAGTTTGGATGCAGGTGAATTCTCTATTAATTGTTTTGCATATTCTTGTCAATTGACATCTGTATCTGTTTTTTCTCCTTAATAAAAAAAAAAAAAAAAAATAAAAAAAAAAATAAAAAAAAAAAATAAATAAATAAAAAATAATTTCATAACGCCAGCCGAGCGATTCTCTATGTTTTGTGAGATCGAGATAGATCTCGGGAAGATCTCCTGTCAGATTTGTGTTATTTTCTTTGGCTGTTATTTACTTTTTCTGTGGGCCGATGTCAGAATTTCAGCTGTAAGCTGTCACGTTTTAGTTTAGGTCATTTTAAACACGAATTCATGCAAGTATGCATGATTATTTATTCATTTAAGAGCATTAGAAAATCACACAAATCTGACAGGAGATCTCGCCCAATATCTATCTCGACAGAAACCATCGAGGGCATGCGCACATCAGATCCCCAAAGTTTCATCACAAATGGATGAACGGTTTAAGAATGCATAAGGAACAAACAAAGAAACATTCATTTTTGTATATTAAGATTTATTAACTCCCTTTGGGCTTTTACGTAATTATGAAAAGAAAAAATGATACAGTACCTGCCTCATTTTGTATTTGTTTAGTGATAAATTGAAGATGTCCACTGACTTGGTATAATTATTTCCCTCCATTAGTATTCTGGGCAAAAGCTAATTTCTAATTTAGTCAAACAAAGCTGCAATTTACAAATAAAAACTATATTTACTAAAAATTAAATTTTATACAAGGTGTCCGGAAACTCGTAGTACAAGCGGGAAACTGGAGAATCCTCATCATATTTGAAGTCGATTTTGTGGTTTAACTTTTTTTGATTTGAGCTTTCGTTTTCGAGTAAATCGGGTCCGAAGTTGGAATTTTTTTGGTTAAATTTGAAAAAAAAATTCACTAGAGGGTTGATTTCAGCTGTGTAATGTCTTATAAAATGCATCGAAGGGTAAACCGGGCTCAGAATTTTTTTTAACCCTTTAGTTGCCGAAAAAATGGAAAAATAGAAAAAAAATAATATTAAAATCGAAATGCTCAGATCGAAAAAAATAAGTTTTTTGGGTTCTCTACGTAATGTAGATTCACCAGTTTCCCGCTTGTACTACGAGTTTCCGGACACGTTGTATAAGTGTCTAATAAAAATAAATATTGGTTGAATGGGTGTATAAAAGTATACATGTGAAGATGGTCAATGGTCTTTCTTGTTTAATTATTCCTTATTATTTTTTTAATTGATAAACTAATGTTTAACCCAAAGATATTGAAATATAAGTAGATGTGCTATCTGCTGTTTTTATTATGTGGGTCTGTGCTTCCGGGTGTCGCCGATATTGTTTACCAATTAACAAATAAACTAAAAGAACAAATAATTAACGAATAAACCAAACGAACGTTAAACTAAATGAACGAATTCTTTCCTTATTCAAAATATATTGTTAACCAATATTAATGCCCATTTTCAAAAATCAACGAAATGAACAAATTCTTTTTGTATGAAAACTACGCTAATTAGCGCGTAGTCCGGCGACAGTTGCGCAGACACCATAACATATCTCTTCTGTATTTGAATATCTTTGGTTTAACACGTCTGCTTGGTTCAATATATTCGTACCTCACAATCCGGAAGCATCAGTTTCGGGCGAAAATTCTGAAACCGTCACTTTGGATCGAGATTGTAAAATATCTATGCAAGATAGCTTTCATATTTTAAAGACAATAAGAAGCATTATTTCGTTCTCTTTCTGGTTAAAAGAAAAATACATATGTTTGCATGAGAGGAAGACAGATATATATATAGCTTTTAAAATGTAAGGTCGCTCGGGACGTTTTTGGTCTTATGAAAGTATAACGCGATTACGTGTTTTGGGATGTATTTATTCCTAAACAAGCAGACGGGTTAAGACAAGATTTTTATGCATAGCACAAAGGGTAACAATTATTATATGTAATAATTATTAGCCTGAAACACTCTTCTACATTGAAAAAATCTCCCGAGAAAAGATACATGCTGCCGACGGGACCCGAACCCGCGTCCTTCTCATTTCTGGTCAACTGCTCTGTCCATTGAGCTACGTCGGCTTATCTCATGCCCGCCAAATAATTCAATGTATACTAGTGTTTCATTCAACAATTACCTACTGCTTATTACATTTTTCCACCTACAAACAACCAACTTTATTTTTATATGGGAAAGGCATTGTAAGTGCTAAATCTCCCACTAGGTGGCATCGAGGCAAATTATGTCTACATTTTTTGGTGAAATACTTTAACTCGCCAAATATAAATTATAATTTTTTTAATTGATAAAATAATGTTTAAGAGCGTTTAACCAGCCAGCGGATGAAAATCCACATTTCGTCGAAAGTTGTTCATCCGATCGTGCAGGGCGGTTACAATGAGAAAGATTAATTATTCTCCTTACCAGCTTTTTTAAATTATAACTCAATATCGAATTTATTTAAATCCAAATTAGCTTTAATTTATACCTTCATCCAAAAATGCTGAAAGGCGTGATGATAAAACTATTAAAATGGTGTACTTTTTGTAGTTATTTTTTGATTATAAGTATTTATCATTTTTCAATAATGTCTAAATTTAATAAGAATGTTAAAAAAATCTGAAATATATTAGTTTGTAAGTGCGCAAATAAATACACAAATGGACCAATTTTCATCAAGAAACACATGTACGTATATTTTTTAATGATTTTATTGAAACTAAAATTAAAATTCTAAAACATACGTTTGCTAGATAATGTATTGATTTATTTTACTGCATGATTATATTATTTGAAAATTTAACAAATCTGCCAACGACCTATGGAATAACCTTATTATACTAAAAATTTAAAAATTTCTCAAAATTTATTACATACGAATGCTAGATAAAAGAACAATCTTTCGAAATGCATTTATAAATTTTTGTGGAAAAGAGTCAATACGTCTAAAATCTTTTTTGAAAATGACGTATTTCCGGTTTTCTCTGGTAATGCCCTCTTAAGACAACAGAGTTCTCTCTAAAACTAAAATTAAAATTCTGAAAAGTAGCTTTCCTGTATAAATTATTGATTTATTATACTGATTTATTTATTATATGATTATGTGATTTGAAATGTGTGTTGTATAATACAAAATTTTGTTTGAAAATTACAAATTTGCCAACCACAACAAATCTGCCAACGACCTACGGTGTAACCTTATTATACTAAAAATAAACATTTTTTCTCAAAATTTAAAACACACCTTTACTAGATAAAAGTCCAGTTGTTCGAATCGATTTATACTTTTTTGTGGAAAAAGGTCAATAAGTCTAGAATTTTATTTAAAAGTGACATATTTCCGGTTGTGTCTGGTTATTCCATCTTAAACGGATTTAAAACAGGTTGTTTCATTGATTTTGAACAATTCATCAAATTTCAAAAGTAAAATTCAATTATTATTTTTTAATTGATAAACTAATGTTTAAGACAAGATTTTTATGCATAACACCAAAGGGTAACAATTATTGTAAGTAATAATTATTATTAGCCTGAAACACTTATTACTTATAAATTGTTACCCTTCGAACTATTCTATTCTATATAAAATCACAAAATATCACCAGGGGGGGGGGGGTATAATGAGATATCACGTATATTTATTTTTCGTGATAATATTCCGAAAATTTCAAAATACTTAAAAAATACACGTGATTACGGGGGGGGGGGGGGGGGGGGTTAGTCTAAAACCTCACCACATATCACCACGGGGGGGGGGGGGGAGGTTAAAAAGTTGCTAAAAAACATCACGTGATTAATGGACGACCCCTTATTCATTATGCACCACATGCTTGTAGGTATATGCTGAGGCACCATTGGGCTATACAGGTTAGCAAAAAGCAAAACATAATTTTTTTTTTTAATAAAGTTTTTCTATTAAAATACATTAAATAATACGTTTTACACCCTTTTTAAGAGCAAAGCTCGAGTTACAAATGCGGATAAGTTTTCCACAATTTAGCAAAGGAAAAATAATATTTTTTATATATAAAACAAAAAATAGATAATTAAGGGAACGTACCCATACTACGTGACACACTTTTTGCAATTTTTTACCCCCCCCCCCCCCCCCCCCGGTGACCACGTGTAGTATATTCCAAGACCCCCCCCCTACAGTTTTCACGTAGTATTTCATAAATATGGTTTCTAATCATTTTTTGCTAACAAAAAATAAAAAATGCATTATTTGGCTTATATTTGTCTTTATTAATACGGCGCTTGCTGCGTGACAGCAAGAGTGCACGCATTACAAGTGGAAAAAATATTATCAAGATAAAACTTATGTCAAAATATATTGAAACCGGAACGTAATTTATGGAAACGAAAATCTTGTTATTTTTATAAACATTTTTCATCTCAATCATCTTCAACAAACACGTTCCCTGAACTTTTTCACTTATTTGAATGTACGAGGGTGGGTTTTTCAGTTTGCGGATTGGGTAAGGAGTGGAAATAAAAACCAAAATTATTTTTCCTTTTCAACATATTCACCTACTACCCTAATACATTTTTCCGATCTTTAAATTAACTTAAAGGAACTTTATACCAGGGGGGAACTCAATTTTCTCCACATTTCACAATTTCTTCCCGATTGAAGTGTTTGGTCGACGATAGCTCAAAGACTAATGACCTAATTACGATAAAACCCGGTGTTTATCCTAAAAATGAGTTGTTCAATTAGTACCTAATTCAGCAGTACCCCCATTAATCACTTACCTTCCCATTCCGCGAACTGAAAAACCTCCCCTCGTAGCTCGAAGAAAAACGCGAGATTTCTAGATTGACTACGTGATAAAAACCTAAGCCGCACCCCGTTGTGACCAAGCGTGGTATTTTTATGACCCCCTCCCCCTTGAACAGGTCACGTAGTATGGGTATGTTCCCTAACAGTAAATAAGAAAAAATCATATTTATATATATTTTTTATATATACATATACATGGTGTAACCGGACGTACCCGAGGGATTTTAACCAGCGATTCCTGAGCATATTCGGAGTAAAAAATGTAAATGAAATTTTGATCTCTGGTGACTTTTTTGACGACATTTTTTTTTTAAAATTTTTTTCTTCTAATTCAAAAAAAAAAAATTTCTTCTACTTGTTGTCATTGGTCACTCAGTCGAGTAACCGACCAACCCCTCACCCCGCCTCCAACTGTCCAACACCTATCATTTTTTAATGTTTTTGTAGAAAAAATGAATAAAAAAAAAATCAAAAATATCACCTGAGACCAAAATTTCATTTACATTTTTTATTCAAGAAATACAACAGACTGAAGAGGAGATAAAAAAAGGAAAAAATAATGAGAGAAAAAGGTTCATCATCATCATCTGTGGCTCTACAACCCAGGTCGGGTCTTGGCCTCCAGCAGAGCCTGCCTCCATGACTGTCGGTGTTGTGCTGCGTTGCGCCAGTTTCGGATGCCGATGGTGCTTGCATCCTTCACCACTCCATCCAGCCATCGAAGCTTTGGTCTTCCAACTCTTCTCCGACCCCCAGGTGCACCATTCATGAGAAAAAGGTTATCTAATTTTATAATTGAGTTGTTATGTTGATAAGTTATATAAAAAGAGTTTTTATTGAATTTTTGAATTTTTTGCAATTTGTTTCCAATCTTAATTACATGGGTAATTCGTTAAACCATTTAACTCCAATATATTTGTAGAATTGTCGGGCTGTGAAGGTGTAACAGCGCGGTATAGTCAACAGAAGCATTATTTGATCTGTTTCATTTGACACAATAAGAAACAAGGCTGGAATAAACCAGATTAGAAAAACACAATCACATTGTTATCGTAGTTTACTGAGCAAACTAGTTTCTGGCGTTCTGTCAACCCCTCAGGCCTCAGGCATATTCTGTCAGAAGGTCAAAATATTTTCGCTTGGCAATAAAATTCTAATAAATGGAAAATTTCTGAATGCATCCGAAAACTAAAAACTGTTTTTGAAAGGTGATGAAATATGCGTAAAAATTTTATTTTTAGAAATAAACATGTAATTTTTTTAATATAAAAATTTTGGGTGCAAACATAAAATTTTTTAAAATGTCTCATTTCACGTTTTTTCGAAGTAAAATTACTGGTAACAAAAAACCACACACACACACACACACACACATTTCTCTACATATTATAGATTAAAGTCCTCCGACGCATCTGTCTGTCTGTTCGCGATAAACTCAAAAACTAATGAACGGATTTTCATGCGGTTTTCACCCATAGATAGAGTGATTTATGAGGAAGGTTGAGGTACATAATTTGTCAAGGTTTTGTATAAATTGGTTGAGATACATAATATATAAAGGGAGCGGGCTGGCAAAGCGGGCAGTGTGGATTTGATTTGTATGCAAATCAACAGATGACGTTGGTTATAAAGGTTGGGTAATCAACCAGTAGATGGCGTTGCGTTTCGTTAGCCACAGCAACGCGTGGCCGGGTCAGCCAGTTTTATTATAAATGTAATCATCATCTCACTTTTTTATCGATTCATGTAAAAAGAATTAATAAAAAAAATCCCAAAGTTTCATAAATTTTTTCAAATTGTGGTCGGAAACTTTGTTTCACAAAGGTATACATTTTAATCATCTTGTGGTTAACTTTTAAATTTGAATATAAAGGGTCGTGTTTTATCTTTCTAACAACGTTTAGATCACATTTCTCACAATTACAAAAGAATTTCTATGAAACCTACACGAGTTGTTCTAAAAAGCGAACAAATTAGCCTGAGGGGTTAAAACTGCTTATCTTCAAGATTCATAAAGTAAATATTTACTGTTACAAAAATAAACTCCTTCAACATGTTTATGATGCATTATTTGTTCTTAGAGCTGTGAAATGGAATGCAAATAATAAAAGGTAAGATATTGTAAGCTAAAAATACAAGCATAAAAAAAGATAGATAAAACAGCCGGCACTAAAAGATTGCGGAGCAGATATTCATAAACACATAAACAGCCTTACTTATAAAAAAAAACACTTGACGACCGTTAAAGGGTGTTTTTGATACAAGTTGTACAAAGGCTGTACTCTGTAACATGGCGGATCACACTTTTCTAAAAAGTGTACTAATCAGAATTAGACTTGCAGAGTAGTTTCACCATTATAAGATCCTTTACTAATTTTACAGAAGACGTGTCTGAAACCGAACCGTAAGTGTGTCAGTATCCGCTCGAGGCATATCATTGGCTGAACGATAGCGGGCAGCAGTGCACTTGTTTTCAAATCTTGTCCAAACGGCAACATTTTGACCAAAACGATAGGAAGTTTGCGAAGTAATATTTTTTCGTTAATTATCATCATGGCAAAACTTGTTTGTGGTATTCCTTCGCAATGACAAACCAAATAAGTTATTAATTTGGGAGGCGGGTATGGGTACCGCCGCCCCGCGAACCATTTATTGGATAACCAACACCTCTGCCATAGGTCACCCCAAGTAATTAATTAATCAGTAATGTAAAAAAAAACTAATGTTTAATTAGTGAAGATAATAGCAGCATCTTTTTCTGATTTTCGAAATGAGTTTCGCTAATATCATATATTACAATTTGAGGTTTTACTCTTTTAAGTTAAATATAAAAGTAAATTTTACTAATGTGATGGAAAACTACAAAAATTTATACCTGATTAACCCTATGATTAGTGAGTTATTTTTTTGTCATCTACATCGTGGGAGTGAGTTATTTTTCAAGTTTTTTTAAATTTTGTAATCGATTTAATTAATTATCTTCTTACCTTTTTTTATTGCACATGTTAATTTCGGAGCTCTATATACAGCTCTAACTATATATATACTGTATAACCTTTTACTATTGTATTGTAAATTTAGTTGGACAAATTCAGTGGTTCTCAATATGTTACAAATAAAAAGTTTAGAATTTTATTTATTTATATGAATTGGTTCCCAACATTTTACAACTAGTGTTTTCAAAAATTATTACTTTTATTTATAAAAAAAAGAAATGGACAATAATAAAAAGATAATACTAAAAACAAAATATATGTAAGTAAGGACATAAGTTAGACAAATTCAGTGGCCCTCAACATTTTACAAAGAGAAAGTTTAGATTTTTTTTTTGGTTATATAAAAAGAAATGTACAGTTATAAAAAGATAATACAAAAATAAAAATAAAGTATAAATTCAGTGGTTCTCAACATGCGAATAATTTAGATTTCGATTTCGTATTTATTTTGTCAAACTATTACTAGCTAAAACTTCTTTTCGTGTGGTGTGGTGTGGTATAACACGGATAAGAGCATTATGGAACATTGCATCCAACACACATAAATTGTGTGTCTTTACTTCTTTGTTACAATATGTAGAAATATTTACGGAACAATATTTATATAATGCTATTGGTACCTGGCATGCATTGCAATGCCATTCGAAGAAATAAATTGTTTCTCCCTGTGTGTCCATTCCCATGCGTCCCGTTTCCCAACTGCGTTCCCTTCACCTCCTGCATCCCCTTCCCTTCCCTCCCACCCTCTCGTCACCCTTCTCGCGATCCCTACCTCCTTCGTTGAAAGAATACGTAAAGATATTTGTATTATCTGTATATCATAATTTTATCAAAATTACAAACATGGCATAGAAAAAACTGAATAAACTCGTACGGCCGCACGTATGCGGCGATACTCTATTTGCATCGTCTGAGTGCCGCCGCAAACGTGCGGCGATACTCCTCATAGGGTTAAAATAAAAAAATTTTTGAACGAATGGGATGAGAAAATATTATTTAATAATTCATACAACTTCGTGATATTGAAAAATATTCTGAACACTTAACCATGAGGGCAGAAATTTCGCATTACCACAGCCGTTCTGTATCTGGAATGCTATGGCTTTAGTCATTGTTCAAAATTAGTATCCTTAAATGAATGTATTTTTGAGCAAGATTAATATGAACCATCCTACACCCGAGGATCTTAAAATGGTGAAAGGTCTCTTTATAAACATAGTACATACTTTTATTGTATTTTTATATTGATGATTAAAATTTATATAATGATTTAAAATGTGCCATTTTCGATTTGCCACCAAAATGACACATTTGTTTTTATTCGTGAATTCAGTGGCGTTGACATCACGCCAGGCAACGTTAGTGACAGCCGTCTTACTAGACAGTGGCGGTTTCTATGTCGTAATCAAGTTGTAGCCAATTGGAACTACAAATCAATAATTATGAATGAAATTATTAAAACTTTAGAAAACAAACTATAAATCTTCCACACATTTTTAACAATATTCATAGTTTATGAAAATACCCCACTATGTATTTATCATAGATATGAATTAAAGCTACAATCAATCAGTTGAATAAAATGATGAGGTTATCTCTGAGATTTTATTTTTCATTAATTTTACAAGATGTGGGTATTTCACTAGATAAGTGGTGTTAGTCATTGCTGCTTTTAAGATTTGGAGCATCAGTATCTTAAATCTAAAACCCAAAAGGATTACTTTATCAGCATCTATAGCAAGATTTCTTGTAATCTGAACTTGCCAAAAAAACAAATTCAATGAATTTGTAGTTTTGGGTTTAAAATATTCAGCGTAAGAACTTAGGATAATAATTGGAATGCAATGCTGAAGTCTAGTTTCCAAGATAATGTGCATGATTTGCGCTTGTAAAAATTGTTAACAGTAACACCTCACCAGACCAATGAAACAAAGCCAGGCAGCATAGATAGTATTGTTAGAAATTCTCTGGAAGGAAGGAAACATGGATAGCATAAAACTCATAGCAGCAGGATAATGGTATCACTTGTATTCCAATATCTTTGGGTGTCACCTTCCACTTTGCACCGATGAACACCAGTTGTCACTTTGAAGTTTGTCACGGAACTCATATTTTTATCAAAGCAGTCAATCAAGCAATAGAAACTGATCATAGAACATGGCTGTCACATTGAAGACTGTCAGGGCACTGAACTTGTGACTTCACTGGTGTAGGTAGGGACAGGTGTGTGTATGAATAAGGATAACGATAGGATTAATCCATAACAAGTATGATATCTATAACCCTGTGCAACTGGCAAAAAAATTCCCTATTGTGATGGGTCACACTAGTAAAGCTCTTAGTTACGATTCCAAAAGGCTGAGCGACTTATTGGTTGAAACAAGTGCCCTATACAAGCAGCTCACTCACATCGATCGACATCAGTTCCATTCCCAAAAACATTTATTTTCTATCAGGATCTTTTCAAACACAAAGGGATAAGGAAGAACCAATAATTTCAGCACTCACTACACTGCTCTAGATATCTCATTAACTGGGAGCGCAAGAATAAATCATCGATGAAGTCATACCTGTCATACTTCTCCCTCCAAGTGATGAGCTGGCGGTCCAGATCCGTGGCACGGGCCGTGGAGCGCCCCAATTCCCCCCGCAGCGCCTCTAGCCGCCCCTCCTGCTCCACCGCCTCTCGCCGCAGACGGAGCACCTCCACCTCCGGGCTCTCCCCATCCTCTGCATGCTCCTGAAGGACAAAGGACAAACCACCAACTGATAAAATGGACATTCTTCAGTAATGTGCTTGTGAATTAAATCTGTCTATGACTAACAATGACAGCCAACTTGGCTCTCGACTAGTAATCCTGAGATTGCTGGTTCAAATTTCAGCATGCACAAGTAAATTTTATTTGAATTATTTGTGTTATTTCAGGCACTTTTGGATTAAGATACTCTCAGTATTGTCCTGGTGTAAGACCATTATTCAGAAATTAAGCATTGCTATAAATGGATTTAGCTATGTTTGGTGACCAGATCTGAATAGCCAGATACGGGAGGAATGCAGATCCTGCCAATGTTGGTTTTTTGCCAAAAACCATGTTTTTACCGCGTTTTAAGATGGGCACTTTAATTTGGAAGGTGAAAAAAAGTGCGGCAAAGCAATAGAAAAAATTTTTGAACTTAAAAATTTTTTTTATTCAACGATTTTTGAACTGTTTTTCGCCGCAAAGCATACTACTGCGACAACCCGCCCGCCATTTTGTCACTGATATGTTGGTATCCCTGACCTGATACAAACAACAGCTAGATACGATTGTAGCTGACTTCGTGGGATACATGACGAGACGCGTATGGACACGTAATTATGAAATTTTTCTAGCGGGCTTGTGTATGTTATCTTTACTTTAAAAAATAGTCTACGTATTTGAATGGTTAGTCTAGCGGGATTGTGTATGTTATCTTTACTTTAAAAAACATCCCTGGTTTTGAATGGTTTGTTTAGCAAAGCAGGGTTTGTATCTACCTCTTGTTTGTATCAGGAATACCAACATAACAGTGACGCAATACGTAATGGTCGCCAGGCTGTCATAGTTACATTTTCTCAATACTTTGAACGGCTGTATCTCCCTCAATTTTGCCGAGCGCGCCTTAATTTTTTTTTATTCAGCTTCTCCACATTTTTCTCATCTAGAAAGTGCCTTTTTATTAAATTTCCAGACATTGGCAGGATCTGCATTTCACCCCCAGATACTCCCTCATCTTCCACATCCCTGTCTAATTCCCCTTCTCACTACCTTGAGCCTCCAGACAGTTGGGAGCAATTGGGACTTTGTGCGGTATTCACATTAAAAAAATGACTCCACAAGATGCAGTTTTAATATAGTTCATAATTTCCAAGAGAGAACTCTGAAAAACTGATAGATTCTAATGCAGTTCATTTTGGCTACCAATTTAAGATGATGCAGATCATTAGCCATTTTAGATACATTTTCATAATAAAAATATAATATTCAAAGAAATTTATAATTCTGGATGAAAGAATTCTCCATAAAGATAGATAAATCATTTAGAATATGAATATCATATCAAGAATAACACAAATTACAAGTAGAGATGGTGGACTAAAACTAAACTAAGCGTCTCAATTTCAGAGTTAAAAATATTAAATCAGCAAGAGTTATTGTCCAACAAAAGATTGATACTGTACCGATAAGAGGCGTGAGTATTATTATTAGCATAATAGTAAAAGTTATATACAATAATGTAAACAAAATGTGTCTTACCTTCAGAGGAGATGCTGGCTGAGCCATGTTTGCAGAAATATCAGATATTACAAGAAATGTACTAACATCTCTTAATTAAATTACACATCTTTGCAGCAAGGCATGCTGTAAACACATCCCAGCCGTCATTCTGATCAATAATGAACCAAGAACAATTGCGTAAAGACCAATGTTACTATTTTTATCCTTTATTGTGAAAACACAAAATGGCAGACTAGAGTCTGGCGTTCGAAATGATTTTTGCGCTGATTGACAAATAAATTTTACTTTATTTTATCAAAAAATGGAAGTCCTTATTTACAATTGCACTCCATCTGAATTATATTCCACGAACATACGACAAAAGGAAAACGCAACGAGTACACTCGACTGCATTATTTGACATTGACAATTTGACAGATGCCAGGCGTAACCATAGAAAAGGTTTTATCATAGATTACCAATAATACTGTGGGCTCTATGCTGGTAGGTACTCAGCCCCCTACCTACTGGTCGGTTGCTGCTTGGTAATGGGCCGTTTTCTGAGTAATCCCAAATAATCCACGAGATGGCAGCACGGTGTTTAGCGGTCCTCCTGTCATCTAATTTGTGGACCAAATCTATGGACTGACGCACTGACGTCTTTCAATGATTGATCTGTCATTTCGATAATTTGCAATTTGTTTTCCGACAAGTTTAGCCAAACAAAGTTTGCTCGATTTGTAAGTAAAATGCACAAAAAGTAAGATGCTGCTCTGAGCCACAGACCGTGCTGCTCAACGGCCTCGACGAGGCTCTCAACGGCGATGGACTCCTTATCGTAGCGCTGGTTCTGCCCTTCAAACCATACGTTGAATGTAAGATATGGATTTTATTATTCCTCTAATACTTTAACCAGGGATTTAACCGGTCTTTTAAATGTGATCAATTTTAAATAAGTGGTACTATAGCACCCTCAATCAGGGTATGTTGTGAGGCTGAACTGAATGGGGAAGGAAAGAATATGGGAAATGTGAAGGCTGGGAAATGACTGGCTATTCACACCTGGTCACCTAACACAACTATTGCCATTTCAAGCAATGTGTCCCTTCTAAATGGTGGTTTTTCACCGGATGTTTAAGGAAGGGCCTTAAAGAATGGATTTTTAATAAACATCTTGAAAAGACCACGGCTTAATTTCGGTTTACGGAAGGTCTTCCAAAATAATAAAACTTTTTTTTTTTATACTAACTATTGGCTGGAGAATCCGAATCCGAAAGAATTTTTTTTCGGAAAGCAATATTAACAAAGTTACACGACTTTAAAATTTTCTATACGCATACATTAAAATCGACATATTGGAAGTATTATGACAGTTTAAAGTCATAGAAACAGCCACATAAAATTAAGTGTTGCCATATCAATAACTAACTTAAGTAATTATTTTTTATAAATTTTACTCACTTTTGGCGTAAACGCTAAACTACTTGAAAACAGGGATATTTTTTTAAATTGACGCGAGCAGGCGGTATAAAGGGGCACAAACCATGTGACACAAACCTAGCGTAGCCGTTAAACTACTTGAAAACGTAGGCTGTTTTTTAAAATTGACGCGAGCAGGCGGTATAAAGGGGCACAAACCATGTTACACAAACCTAGCTTAGCCGCTAAACTACTTGAAAACGTAGGCTGTTTTTTAAAATTGACGCGAGCAGGCGGTATACAGGGGCACAAACCATGTTACACAAACCTAGCGTAGCCGCTAAACTACTTGAAAACGTAGGCTGTTTTTTAAAATTGACGCGAGCAGGCGGTATAAAGGGGCACAAACCATGTTACACAAACCTAGCGTAGCCGCTAAACTACTTGAAAACGTAGGCTGTTTTTTTAAATTGACGCGAGCAGGCGGTATAAAGGGGCACAAACCATGTTACACAAACCTAGCGTAGCCGCTAAACTACTTGAAAACGTAGGCTGTTTTTTAAAATTGACGCGAGTAGGCGGTATAAAGGGGCACAAACCATGTTACACAAACCTAGCGTAGCCGCTAAACTACTTGAAAACGTAGGCTGTTTTTTAAAATTGACGCGAGCAGGCGGTATAAAGGGGTTAGGTTAGGTTAGGTTACGCATTTTTAAGACTACGAATTTTCATACTTTTGGTTTAAGAATACGGCCGTTGAGATAGTTGTAATTCATAAAATAGGGATAAATATTTTTGAGACTTGGTAACACTGCCAACACATGTTCCTGTATTTCTTGTTTTTCTATGACTTTGTATTGCGTCAGTCAAAATCAGCTTCTGAAATGAATATTTTCATCTGTGTGTGTATAGAAAATTTTAAAGTCGTGTAATTTAGTTAATATTGCTTACCGCCGCCTAATTCTTTCAGATTCGGATTCCCCGGCCCATAGTTAGTATAAAAATAACTAGTTTGATTTTGTAGGAATCAGAATACATCGAAAATGACTATTTTCCTGTGTGTGTGTATAAAAAATTTTAAAGTCGTGTAACTTTGTTAATATTGCTTTCCGAAAAAAAATTCTTTCAGTTTTGGATTTTCCGGCCCATAATTAGTATATAAAAAAAAAAAAAATTAATTTGGAAGACCTTCCGTAAACCGAAATTATTCCAAAAAAATTAATTTGGAAGACCTTCCGTAAACCGAAATTATTCCAAGACCACTATTAAATAAGGGAGGAGAGGGAAATATTGCATGAGAACAAGTCGAATGCTGCTGTCATCTACTGTGGATGGATGTTCAGCTCTTGTCCGGCGAATTTCTTGCTGGTGAACCGATACCAAAGAAATCTCATCAATTTATTAACATTATCTGCTACGTGTATTGCCTAGATCTGAATAACCAGCTAGTTACCAATTTCCTCCAGACTCAAAAGCTGCTGTTTTGTTACTCTTAATTTTTTCATTATTTTTGACATAGGTAAAAGCAAAGCTTAAATCTCAAAGCATAAAGCTCGAGGCAAAAATCTAATCGCTTAACATTCAAGCTTAAACTCAAAGCATAATATTTAATTTCTCCCAACTATGTCTAGGATATTGCACTGGTCGTCTTCTCTCGGATTCCTTGTACTATTCAATTATAATTTTCAGACGAATCTGACCACATGGCGAAGGAGCGTCTGCCCATCCGAGGCCACACATTCGATGAGCACGTGGAATCCTTCATCAGCTACTGCGCCACCACCGTGGGGCTCCAGGTCATGCAGTGGTCACGCTTGCCCTACCTCTGCGAGGGGGACTTTAACCAGTCCTACCACTGGCTGAACGACTCCATCTTCATCATCAAAAAGGACCCAAATTTCCCCGACACCACGGCTGAATAGAAGTTTTAATAGGTTTACTTATATTACCTCTCACCTTTGTATTTTGATATCCCTCATCTGTGAAATAGATTATATTTCTATTGAACGTTTACAAATAAAATTTTAGCATAGGAAAAAAAATGGTTTATCAAGTAAATAAATGTTAATTAATGTTGTATGGTATGGGGGTTGCGAGGTTTTTTCGATTAGTTACCCCAAAATAAATGTGTCAAAATATGTAGTGTGCAATGCTATTTATTACCCCTCTGAGACTTGAAATTGAGAAAAAACTGACTTATTTATTCTATATATTATTAATTGTTTTTGTGTTTAATTCGTAAAACTCCATTTTAATTTTTAGAAATTTAATTAAAATTAAATTTGATAATGTTATTATCGAGTTCTGCAAGTTTTTTGGTTAGTGTTTTAGTTACAGCTGTTTCGACTTGTAAGGTCATTATCAAACTGTGGTGAAGCCACATACGGACGACTTATTTATAAGATTTTAAATGTCAATTTTTAAAGGTGTCTGAGTTGATTTATTACCGGTTAAACCAATTTGTAGAGACACTAATTGAGACAGTGCTAATGTGGGATTCGGAATATTTCCCTTTGGTTTGCCTTGCACTAAGTGTAAGGGTTTTCTTAATTGATTTAGAATGACGTTATTGCTATGACTCATTTAAGTGCATTATATTTTTTGGGTTTGGTAAACATACTAAGTAGTGGGGAATAAATAATTTTCCTTACTTTATTAATTAGCGTTATGTTGGGGTCATTCGTTCGTTTATTGATTTCTAATTGTTCAAGCAAATTTAATCTAAGACCCTTTCGTTCAATATGTAATGGTTTTGGCTGGTTATTTTTAAGTGGAACGTGATTATTCACTAAGAGATGTTCGGCAAATTTTGAAGAGGTGTTTTTATTTTTATAACATCTTATATGTTCTTTGAATCTAGTTGAGAATGCCCTACCTGTTTGTCCGATGTATGTAGCGTTACAGTCGGCGTGGTCACATTTTAATTCATATATGCCACCGTTATTGAGTTTAGGATTTCTACTTTTTGAGTTTTTAAGGCTTGTTCCCATATTATTATTGGTTCTAAAAGCTATATTTAAACCACATTTTTTAATTTCTTTTGCAATTTTTAAAGATATTGGGCCGAGGAATTCGAGACATGCAAATTTTTCTATTTCTTTGTTGTGTACCGGATATATTAAATTAATTTTATTTTTGTATTTCTTATTTTTTATTATTTTTTCAATGTTTTTTGCCTCATAGCCGTTATTAATCGCGATTTTTTTAATAGTTTCCTTTTCTTTTACGTATGCTTTATTATCTAAGGGAATGTTAATGAGTCGATGTACCATTGAATGGTAAGCTGATAATTTGTGAGACCAAGGATGAGTTGAATTTGCATTTATCGTAGTATCTGTAAACGTTGGTTTTCTAAATATTTCGAAGGTATGTTTATTATTACTTCTACCAATTGTCAGATCTAAAAAATTTATTTTACCTTCGATCTCATGTTCAACTGTGAAGCAGATTTTATTATTAATGGTGTTGGCCCAGTTAGTAAAGATATCTAACTGTCGGTTGGTGCCGTTCCAACAAATAAAGATGTCGTCTACATATCTGACATAATATATTATGTGTTTTGCTAAGGGAGATTTAAGCATTATATTTTCAATATAATCCATAAATATCTCTGCGAGGAGTGGACTTAATGGTGACCCCATGGGGAGACCATCATTTTGTTCATAGAATGTATCATTAAAAAGGAAATAATTTGTTTTTACGCAAATCTTTATGAGCTCGAATAACTCTTTTCTTATTACCGGGTTGATGTTACATTTTTCCAAGATATTTTCAATTATTTTAAGGCATTCTTCAATGGGAATATTGCTAAATAAGGATTTTACGTCTAAGGAAAGGAATTGACAGTTATGCGGAAGATCAAAATTTTTAATTTTATTAACAAGTTCTATCGAGTTTTTTACGCTGTATCGTGGTGAAAAATTAGTATATTTTTTGAAGATGAAGTTAAGTCTTTTCGCTAAGTTTGTTGTAGGAGCATTAATAAAGGATACAACGGGCCTTACGGGAATATTAACTTTGTGAATTTTAGGTTGGCCATACAATGCTGGGGCTCTTGGGTTCATAACCCTGACATTTTTCTTGGACCATTCGGTGGGAAATATGGCGTTACAACTGTTTATAAGGATGTTGACATTATTGACAATTTTATTGGTTGGGTCTTTAGTTAGAATTTTAAAATCTTCTGGTAACAAGAAGTCTTCTACCTTACTGATATAATCTATTCTATCAAGAATTACTATAGAATTACCTTTATCGGCTTTGGTTATAGTTAGATTATTATCTTTAATTTTATTTTTAATTTCATTTAATGTTTGGTTTTCTTTACTGATAAAATATTTGTTTTTATTTTTTATCGATTTTAGCGTTTTTTCTAAAATAACTGCCGTAACGTGTTTTGTTAAGTTATTATTTTCCACTTTTCGCAGAGACATTTCTGTATCAATAGCTAATGATTCTATTTGTTTGCATGATAATTCGCTAGAGATTTTATATTTAAAGCCTTTATCTAACAAATTATTCTCTTCCGTTTCAAATGTTGTGGTCGATAGATTTACAGTTTTCTTATAAAATTGAATATTTTCATTGGTAGGAATCTCGGTTATTTTCGTAGTTTTATTTTTTGTATCAATTAATCTTTTGAGTTTATTTTGTTGCGTTTTAAATTTTTCAAATATAATTACGTTAATATGTTCACGGGTATCAAAATCAAGGGCATCAAATTCCCATGCATGAAGTTTAAAAGTTAACTCTGAGTGGATGACCTTTATGTAGTGAAGTAATGTGTCCCGTTTCCGACAGCACTCCTTTGTTTCTTCCTTAAGCCATATCCTCTGTGCTCTCACCACAGTGGCTATGGCTGCCGTAGATGTACTTTTGGTGGAGATCTGCACGTACTTTGGAATCACATTACACTTCAAACACTTTTGGTTAAACCACAGATTTTGAACTATTTTCCGATGTTTGAGTTTAAGTCGTCTATATAAAATCACAAGGGTAGCTATATCAGCCACCTTTAATTTATTAATTGTTTTTGTGTTTAATTCGTAAAACTCCATTTTAATTTTTAGAAATTTAATTAAAATTAAATTTGATAATGTTATTATCGAGTTCTGCAAGTTTTTTGGTTAGTGTTTTAGTTACAGCTGTTTCGACTTGTAAGGTCATTATCAAACTGTGGTGAAGCCACATACGGACGACTTATTTATAAGATTTTAAATGTCAATTTTTAAAGGTGTCTGAGTTGATTTATTACCGGTTAAACCAATTTGTAGAGACACTAATTGAGACAGTGCTAATGTGGGATTCGGAATATTTCCCTTTGGTTTGCCTTGCACTAAGTGTAAGGGTTTTCTTAATTGATTTAGAATGACGTTATTGCTATGACTCATTTAAGTGCATTATATTTTTTGGGTTTGGTAAACATACTAAGTAGTGGGGAATAAATAATTTTCCTTACTTTATTAATTAGCGTTATGTTGGGGTCATTCGTTCGTTTATTGATTTCTAATTGTTCAAGCAAATTTAATCTAAGACCCTTTCGTTCAATATGTAATGGTTTTGGCTGGTTATTTTTAAGTGGAACGTGATTATTCACTAAGAGATGTTCGGCAAATTTTGAAGAGGTGTTTTTATTTTTATAACATCTTATATGTTCTTTGAATCTAGTTGAGAATGCCCTACCTGTTTGTCCGATGTATGTAGCGTTACAGTCGGCGTGGTCACATTTTAATTCATATATGCCACCGTTATTGAGTTTAGGATTTCTACTTTTTGAGTTTTTAAGGCTTGTTCCCATATTATTATTGGTTCTAAAAGCTATATTTAAACCACATTTTTTAATTTCTTTTGCAATTTTTAAAGATATTGGGCCGAGGAATTCGAGACATGCAAATTTTTCTATTTCTTTGTTGTGTACCGGATATATTAAATTAATTTTATTTTTGTATTTCTTATTTTTTATTATTTTTTCAATGTTTTTTGCCTCATAGCCGTTATTAATCGCGATTTTTTTAATAGTTTCCTTTTCTTTTACGTATGCTTTATTATCTAAGGGAATGTTAATGAGTCGATGTACCATTGAATGGTAAGCTGATAATTTGTGAGACCAAGGATGAGTTGAATTTGCATTTATCGTAGTATCTGTAAACGTTGGTTTTCTAAATATTTCGAAGGTATGTTTATTATTACTTCTACCAATTGTCAGATCTAAAAAATTTATTTTACCTTCGATCTCATGTTCAACTGTGAAGCAGATTTTATTATTAATGGTGTTGGCCCAGTTAGTAAAGATATCTAACTGTCGGTTGGTGCCGTTCCAACAAATAAAGATGTCGTCTACATATCTGACATAATATATTATGTGTTTTGCTAAGGGAGATTTAAGCATTATATTTTCAATATAATCCATAAATATCTCTGCGAGGAGTGGACTTAATGGTGACCCCATGGGGAGACCATCATTTTGTTCATAGAATGTATCATTAAAAAGGAAATAATTTGTTTTTACGCAAATCTTTATGAGCTCGAATAACTCTTTTCTTATTACCGGGTTGATGTTACATTTTTCCAAGATATTTTCAATTATTTTAAGGCATTCTTCAATGGGAATATTGCTAAATAAGGATTTTACGTCTAAGGAAAGGAATTGACAGTTATGCGGAAGATCAAAATTTTTAATTTTATTAACAAGTTCTATCGAGTTTTTTACGCTGTATCGTGGTGAAAAATTAGTATATTTTTTGAAGATGAAGTTAAGTCTTTTCGCTAAGTTTGTTGTAGGAGCATTAATAAAGGATACAACGGGCCTTACGGGAATATTAACTTTGTGAATTTTAGGTTGGCCATACAATGCTGGGGCTCTTGGGTTCATAACCCTGACATTTTTCTTGGACCATTCGGTGGGAAATATGGCGTTACAACTGTTTATAAGGATGTTGACATTATTGACAATTTTATTGGTTGGGTCTTTAGTTAGAATTTTAAAATCTTCTGGTAACAAGAAGTCTTCTACCTTACTGATATAATCTATTCTATCAAGAATTACTATAGAATTACCTTTATCGGCTTTGGTTATAGTTAGATTATTATCTTTAATTTTATTTTTAATTTCATTTAATGTTTGGTTTTCTTTACTGATAAAATATTTGTTTTTATTTTTTATCGATTTTAGCGTTTTTTCTAAAATAATCTAAAATAATCTTTAAAAATTGCAAAAGAAATTAAAAAATGTGGTTTAAATATAGCTTTTAGAACCAATAATAATATGGGAACAAGCCTTAAAAACTCAAAAAGTAGAAATCCTAAACTCAATAACGGTGGCATATATGAATTAAAATGTGACCACGCCGACTGTAACGCTACATACATCGGACAAACAGGTAGGGCATTCTCAACTAGATTCAAAGAACATATAAGATGTTATAAAAATAAAAACACCTCTTCAAAATTTGCCGAACATCTCTTAGTGAATAATCACGTTCCACTTAAAAATAACCAGCCAAAACCATTACATATTGAACGAAAGGGTCTTAGATTAAATTTGCTTGAACAATTAGAAATCAATAAACGAACGAATGACCCCAACATAACGCTAATTAATAAAGTAAGGAAAATTATTTATTCCCCACTACTTAGTATGTTTACCAAACCCAAAAAATATAATGCACTTAAATGAGTCATAGCAATAACGTCATTCTAAATCAATTAAGAAAACCCTTACACTTAGTGCAAGGCAAACCAAAGGGAAATATTCCGAATCCCACATTAGCACTGTCTCAATTAGTGTCTCTACAAATTGGTTTAACCGGTAATAAATCAACTCAGACACCTTTAAAAATTGACATTTAAAATCTTATAAATAAGTCGTCCGTATGTGGCTTCACCACAGTTTGATAATGACCTTACAAGTCGAAACAGCTGTAACTAAAACACTAACCAAAAAACTTGCAGAACTCGATAATAACATTATCAAATTTAATTTTAATTAAATTTCTAAAAATTAAAATGGAGTTTTACGAATTAAACACAAAAACAATTAATAAATTAAAGGTGGCTGATATAGCTACCCTTGTGATTTTATATAGACGACTTAAACTCAAACATCGGAAAATAGTTCAAAATCTGTGGTTTAACCAAAAGTGTTTGAAGTGTAATGTGATTCCAAAGTACGTGCAGATCTCCACCAAAAGTACATCTACGGCAGCCATAGCCACTGTGGTGAGAGCACAGAGGATATGGCTGAAGGAAGAAACAAAGGAGTGCTGTCGGAAACGGGACACATTACTTCACTACATAAAGGTCATCCACTCAGAGTTAACTTTTAAACTTCATGCATGGGAATTTGATGCCCTTGATTTTGATACCCGTGAACATATTAACGTAATTATATTTGAAAAATTTAAAACGCAACAAAATAAACTCAAAAGATTAATTGATACAAAAAATAAAACTACGAAAATAACCGAGATTCCTACCAATGAAAATATTCAATTTTATAAGAAAACTGTAAATCTATCGACCACAACATTTGAAACGGAAGAGAATAATTTGTTAGATAAAGGCTTTAAATATAAAATCTCTAGCGAATTATCATGCAAACAAATAGAATCATTAGCTATTGATACAGAAATGTCTCTGCGAAAAGTGGAAAATAATAACTTAACAAAACACGTTACGGCAGTTATTTTAGAAAAAACGCTAAAATCGATAAAAAATAAAAACAAATATTTTATCAGTAAAGAAAACCAAACATTAAATGAAATTAAAAATAAAATTAAAGATAATAATCTAACTATAACCAAAGCCGATAAAGGTAATTCTATAGTAATTCTTGATAGAATAGATTATATCAGTAAGGTAGAAGACTTCTTGTTACCAGAAGATTTTAAAATTCTAACTAAAGACCCAACCAATAAAATTGTCAATAATGTCAACATCCTTATAAACAGTTGTAACGCCATATTTCCCACCGAATGGTCCAAGAAAAATGTCAGGGTTATGAACCCAAGAGCCCCAGCATTGTATGGCCAACCTAAAATTCACAAAGTTAATATTCCCGTAAGGCCCGTTGTATCCTTTATTAATGCTCCTACAACAAACTTAGCGAAAAGACTTAACTTCATCTTCAAAAAATATACTAATTTTTCACCACGATACAGCGTAAAAAACTCGATAGAACTTGTTAATAAAATTAAAAATTTTGATCTTCCGCATAACTGTCAATTCCTTTCCTTAGACGTAAAATCCTTATTTAGCAATATTCCCATTGAAGAATGCCTTAAAATAATTGAAAATATCTTGGAAAAATGTAACATCAACCCGGTAATAAGAAAAGAGTTATTCGAGCTCATAAAGATTTGCGTAAAAACAAATTATTTCCTTTTTAATGATACATTCTATGAACAAAATGATGGTCTCCCCATGGGGTCACCATTAAGTCCACTCCTCGCAGAGATATTTATGGATTATATTGAAAATATAATGCTTAAATCTCCCTTAGCAAAACACATAATATATTATGTCAGATATGTAGACGACATCTTTATTTGTTGGAACGGCACCAACCGACAGTTAGATATCTTTACTAACTGGGCCAACACCATTAATAATAAAATCTGCTTCACAGTTGAACATGAGATCGAAGGTAAAATAAATTTTTTAGATCTGACAATTGGTAGAAGTAATAATAAACATACCTTCGAAATATTTAGAAAACCAACGTTTACAGATACTACGATAAATGCAAATTCAACTCATCCTTGGTCTCACAAATTATCAGCTTACCATTCAATGGTACATCGACTCATTAACATTCCCTTAGATAATAAAGCATACGTAAAAGAAAAGGAAACTATTAAAAAAATCGCGATTAATAACGGCTATGAGGCAAAAAACATTGAAAAAATAATAAAAAATAAGAAATACAAAAATAAAATTAATTTAATATATCCGGTACACAACAAAGAAATAGAAAAATTTGCATGTCTCGAATTCCTCGGCCCAATATCTTTAAAAATTGCAAAAGAAATTAAAAAATGTGGTTTAAATATAGCTTTTAGAACCAATAATAATATGGGAACAAGCCTTAAAAACTCAAAAAGTAGAAATCCTAAACTCAATAACGGTGGCATATATGAATTAAAATGTGACCACGCCGACTGTAACGCTACATACATCGGACAAACAGGTAGGGCATTCTCAACTAGATTCAAAGAACATATAAGATGTTATAAAAATAAAAACACCTCTTCAAAATTTGCCGAACATCTCTTAGTGAATAATCACGTTCCACTTAAAAATAACCAGCCAAAACCATTACATATTGAACGAAAGGGTCTTAGATTAAATTTGCTTGAACAATTAGAAATCAATAAACGAACGAATGACCCCAACATAACGCTAATTAATAAAGTAAGGAAAATTATTTATTCCCCACTACTTAGTATGTTTACCAAACCCAAAAAATATAATGCACTTAAATGAGTCATAGCAATAACGTCATTCTAAATCAATTAAGAAAACCCTTACACTTAGTGCAAGGCAAACCAAAGGGAAATATTCCGAATCCCACATTAGCACTGTCTCAATTAGTGTCTCTACAAATTGGTTTAACCGGTAATAAATCAACTCAGACACCTTTAAAAATTGACATTTAAAATCTTATAAATAAGTCGTCCGTATGTGGCTTCACCACAGTTTGATAATGACCTTACAAGTCGAAACAGCTGTAACTAAAACACTAACCAAAAAACTTGCAGAACTCGATAATAACATTATCAAATTTAATTTTAATTAAATTTCTAAAAATTATTTATTCTACACTATTTGCTAATCTTATTTTCTTTATTTTAACAGGTTGACTGTTCACAAAGTTGCTCACGCGTTGACCGATGCTATCATAACTATATAATATAAGAATGTAAAAAAAAAAAAAAATACCAAAACAATAAATAATTTATGTATAATGTTAATTATTTGTTGTACTGATGTGTTCTTCTATGTGTATAATGTTTGTAAATGTTTTACGACACATTTATATTATGTCTGTAGTCTTGTTCTTTTCATACCTCGAGAAATAAAAGAAACTTTTTTTTATTTATTTATATATTTGTTAAATTATTTTGTGTTATTTAGTACAATTAAACAACAATATTTTTTAACCATGGCAGTAGCTGTCATGCAAGGCTGCAGAAAACCATGTCTAAACTGCAGCAACTCACTCTTTATTTTAATAAAACAAATATAATAATGATCTTTTCGATATTAGTTTTTGGGGTGTTACGCCGTGTTGCGCTACCTCCTTTAGCCAACGTTCCGGACAGCGTTGCAATGTTGCAGTGATCCGGTAGATCTGCCCTGATGATAGACACTGCAACGCTGTCCGAAACGTTGGCTAAAGAAGGAGGTAGCGCAACACGGCATAACACCCCAAAAACAAATAACGAAAATACTTTTGGCCGTGAAAATCTTAAAACGTATCATAATAATGATCGTTTATTTCAGAATGTTGTGCAAAGTAATACATTCCATATTTTGAAATAGTTCAAACATTGACAAAATAACAATGCATTCATACATAGAATGGAACAGAAAATAAATGAAAAATATAGTATATAATAATAAATCCAAAAAAATATGCAAATATCCGTTCATGGGGGATATTTGACAGGCTCCCATTTCCAGAAGGGCATCTCAGGGGGGACTCCATCTCCATCCAGGCAACCATGGAAGTGATGATGGTATTCTTCGACTTGCGTAGTCTGCGCCATAAGCTTCCCCTGCGGTGGAACAAAAGTTTATTTTAATATAAACAGTTAACTTTTCCTTTTATTATCTATCTATCTGAGTGTCTGTATCTAGAGTCGGTCTGTCACACGGAGTATCAGAAGGCAATATGACTTCCACTGCCACGTCTTCTAGATTTACAGGTAACACCGCTTCATCTTGTGGTTTTGGTTTTGTAGAATTCATATATATTTTTTCACGTATCAGACACCTTCCCTGTCTGTTTCTTAATTCTAAATTGCCTACTTCTACTTTTATCCAGGGAAATATTGAAGGAACTACACCTTTCAGTAGCTTTTGCCTGTACAGTACATCTGAAAATAAAATTAGGCTCAAACTTCCATACTAAACTTACATGATATAAAATACGAAGCGGTCTACGTTGAAATAATAATAATTTGAATTTTTTCCTAAAACACTGAAAATTAAATTACAATCACAAGTATACAGACACGGGACGAGAAATGCAAAGCAAATAAGACTGCCAACAATGAAGAATCACCCGCCCAGAAATCTCATGCCAGACAGTTTGATAACCGTGTAATAAAATTATTGCAATACTTAATTGAAAATGTTTAATATGAAATAAGGTATTATGTCTACCGTAATTATTATGTTAGTTTTGGTTGACTACACTTATATTTAAGTACGTTTGTCAAATAATGTCAACTGCGAAGGAAGGCAAAATATTGTGTATAAAATTTTGTGCATTCTATGTCAAATGTTTCTTTACGTGTTCATTAAACTATACAAGTACTATCTATATTATATTGGGGATTCAATTATAGTAAGATATTAATTGAATGAGTCATGTACTTACTGTTAAAGTTATTATTATTGAATACATAATCTGGGTCCCTGAAATGAGCTTTACAGACAACAGAATCAGGAGTCGGTACCCATTTGGAACGCCTAATTTAATGAATCCATTTCGCTTTCAAGTCTTTCAATCTTTGGGAAACTCGTGTCCACCCCTATTTCTACACATTGGAACACTACAACAGGTTGACGGCATTATTATAATATTTAAAAACACTAAATTGCGTCAAACGGCCTAAAAAATGTATGGGATCTGACATAGAAGTGAGTCGTTCGCGAACGAGTCGGCTCAGTGAACCGGATTTTCATACTGATCCGTAAGATCCGGTTCCCAAAGAACGATCTTCACGGTTCGCGGATCTTCGCGAACGAGTGAGCCGGTGAGCCAACTGACCCGCCAGATCCGGTGAGCCGACTGACCCGTGAGATCCGAAGACCCGACTGACCCGTGGGAGCCGAGAGCAGTGTATCGTTCAACGGATCTCACGGCTCGCGGGTCACTAGATGTACTGATGCGGATTGCTCGTTCGTTCGTTCGTTCATAGCCACTCTAGTCAGCGACGCAGAAAGGTAAAATATGAAAGTAAGGTAACGGTTTACAGTTCAGTTCACTATGACACTTTTCTACGCGGTGGCGTACCTTTGCTGGTCAGTGTGCGTGCGCCGTGCATGTATTACCGAAATACAATGAATATAATAATAATATCGGAATTCAAGCGTGTTTGCGTGCATAAAACGTCAGTCGTGACGTCAGCGCTCCGGCCACATTATCCTTTGCTGGTGCGCCGTGCATGTTATTACCGAAATACAATGAATATAATAATAATATCGGAATTCAAGCGGGTATGCGTGCATAATACGTCAGTCGTGACGTCGACGCTCCGGCCACATTATTTTGTTTATTATAACAGGATAAGTTATATTATTATTATGCTCATTGTTTATTTTCAGTAAATCATTCATTGTTTATTTTCAATAATTCATGCTTTCTAAAAATCGTTAAAAAAGTAAAGTTGGTGTTGGTTTCACACCAAAGATCAAAACTCAACTAAATACAAAGGATTTCATTTTTTCATTCAGGGATACAAGAATCCGATTAAAAAGGGAACCCCAAAATATTGCGGTTAAAAATAAAGTGTGGAGGGCCGAGGGAGGGGACGGGGGAGATGGACCAATTCAGTCGTTCATTCGAGCCGGTTCACTGACCCGGATCTTTTCATTGAACGAGACCCAGTGAACCGGCTCGCTCAACTGAGACGCTTTGCCCGCCTCTAATCTGACAGTTAAATAAAATAGTTGGACCGCTAGAACATTAGCGAACCTAGCGGCCAAAATCGTGCGAAAACGGCCCATTATTCAAATATTGGAATATTTACAGGTTCTTTTGTTTTTTTATGATAAGAATATGTTTTACTTGACTAGCTTGAAGTTTGGTGAAAAAGAAGGTCAGCTGGTCACAGTTCCTACATTATAATAAAAATACGATTATAAACTCTGCAGAACAAATATTATATTTACAAATTTCCACATCGGTGACCCCGACGTGATAATCTGGAAGTTTGTAAATATAATAAAAATAACACAGTCTTTATAATCGGTACGAATTTTTATTATAATGTAGGAACTGTGATTTAGCTTCTTTTTCACCAAACCAAGCTAGTCAAACAAAACGTATTCTACCTGTAAATATTCCAATATTTGAATTAAGCATAAAACACACTTGTGTGGTGTGGTGTATCGTGACTACAAATTAACCAATCATCGTCGTCGCTTGTCGACACGCCGCAACCTACAAATATGTCTCTAACCATAATAAATGTATGAAACCGATGTGCTTCTGGCGCGCCACGACACACCACACCATACAAGTGTGTTTCCGCCTTTACCTGGAGCAGCAGCTGACCAATAGGTAGGGGGCTGAGCACCTACCAACATAGAGCCCACAATATCAATCTCGGTATAGTAAATAATTTTACCGAAACTGAATCATATACGCATTTTTCACTCTGTACCATCTCTGTCCATCTGTGTTTTTTTAATTGGCTATGAAATCAAATCTGCCAAACCATGGTCCACTGGTCCAATGATGTGATGAAAACTTTTTTAGGGAAACGGGAATAAGACAAAACTCTAGGGAAATTCTGATTTTTTTGTTGTTTTGTTTTTACATTATTTAATTTATTACATTAGCTCCACACAGGAGGCCCTGAGGAAAATACTTTCCCTCAAGGCCTATGTCATCTGAGATGCTGTGTGGAGGGTCTTTTCGAGGAGAGGAAGGAATAAACCATTGAAGAGACACATGTTGTAGGAAGGAGGAAACACAGAGGCCGGCAAATCGTTCCACAGGAGAGTTGTTGAACTCAAGAAGAAGAAGCGACCCCGTTCTCATGTGACAAATGTCAACCGTGTACGTATGTTGGCCATGCATTTAGCGTGTTTCCCGACTATGCACCGGTGCCAATGGTATCAACGATGCTGGTTCCTCGGAGCATCTTCCATTGAAATACCGGTAAAATAAGGTGAGCATTCCCACCTGACGCCTGTGCTCTAAAGATTGTAATCCGTTTGTTCAGATGGGAGAATCTATCAAACGGACAGCCCGTTTCTATGCAGAGTCGTGGGTTTTTTCAGGTATTGTGGAGCTCCAGACCAGAGGTGGCTGCCAAATTTAACCGTGGAGCGTACTTGCGATCTGTAAAGGTTGGGGGGCGTACATTAATTATGTGAGCTCAGGGGGGTCCAGTAAAATCCTACGTTACTTTAAAAGAAAATACGAAGTGGCTCAAATTCATCTCACCAAGGGTGAAGGGGGGGGAGGGGTCTAGTTGGAAGAAAAACTGCTCACGTAATAATGTATGCCCCTTTACCAGTTGTGTACTTTTAAAGTACCTGCGAACCGTGTACAGTACACCCAGTTTTTGGGAGGCTGATTTAACTCTGGCTTCGATGGAGCCCCCGCAACTGAGCTGGTCACTTAGAGTTACACCAAGCATATCAATGGAGGGCCTATTCGAAAGATTACTTCCGTTGAAGGAGACTAGATTTTCATTTCGATCCCTTTGAATCAGACATGATTGGGTCTTTGAAACATTAAATTCAACGAGATTATTTTTACCCCAAGAGAAAAAACTTTTGAGATAACCGACCATTCTTTGCTTCAAAGCCCTCCAGTCCGTTGGAGTTTGAACAGAACCGGTCCGTTGGAGTTTGTCAAACAGAAATAACAACAAGGTCAAAATTCTGGGGAAATTTCTAATATTCTAGGGAATTTTTGAAATAGTGTGGGAAAAATTCGAAAAATTTAAATATTCCAGGGGTTTTTTTTCCTAAATTCTCTGGCCACCCTCGGCCTTTAGGATACGAAAATATTGGGGGAATTCTTCTCTATCTCTAGCCACCCCTCACCTCCATTATCACGAAAATATTTTTTGGGGAAATCGGTACTGAGAACCTCATATTTACAAACTAATTTTGAAATATAGAATCAAGGAAAAATGTTGAGTTTGCTAAATTTATAGCTGTGTGTGGTTGTCTCTTTTTAGTGTCGCTATTTTTCGTTTCATCGAGTTTCAAATCACAACGGTGCTAGGTGCTAAAGAAGTTTTCACTTCAAAAAATTGTGTGAGACTTTCCTGTAAACAAATACAGTAGGCACTATGGCTTTGAAAATCAGACTTTCACAAAATTACAATTTCAACGTTAAAATGAATGTATTTGTACTTCTACTTGTACGAATCAAGAACAAATAATATTGTGATACATTATTTCCTTACCAGGTGAATAAAAAATATTTAAGATTGCCATTATATTAAAAATTTGGGAGGCGGATATGGGTACCTCCGCCCCGGGCGGTACAGGCCCCATTTATTGGATAAACAACACCTCTGCCATAGATCACCCCAAGTGGTTCGCTACATTTGGCGACTTAGCAGGGGTGCCCTGGTTCATGGGGTGAGGATTGTCCGGGTCTTGGCAGCAGATCCGTCGGCCCACCAGCTGAATGGCAGGCCGGATCAGGAGAGAATGTGGAGGACTACCTACCTTTGACTTCTCCAGCCGTACTCCCTCGGGTATTCGTATTCAACAATGCACTGCACAGGGATGTAGCGCGACATTAATCCGAAAGCAGGCAAATTTTGGTCACCAAAACGCTGCTCCAATGCAGATATTAGGGAATCTAAATAAGGAATGATTATCGATCGCTTCCAAAAATCGCATGGAGTCTCACCAAGGGAATTGGACTGATGTTGTTGGCAAGATGCAATGCGTGGGACTTGTATATCAGTTCCAAAGGCAGCTGCAGTTCTAATTGAAATATCTAAAATATTTTGACTCTCTATGTCTACATTGCTTCGATGATCACAGAAATTAAACCATTAATATGACACATACATGCGTACATATTGATAGTTTCCGATTGTAAAGCATTGGCAATAGGTTCCAATATGCTTGAGTACTTCTAGGGGGGGGCAGCTACCCCCCCCTGCCTGTACCTCGCTACGCCCTTGGGAGGGATGGATTCTTACATTCGTCACTCCTGGACACTGACCCCCAAATTCCTACCCACCCTTCATATCCATTTCCTTCCCAAAACTTCCTCTCCTTCCTTTCCTAAAAAAACCCTCCACACAGCATCCCCAAAGCTGACATAGGCCCTGAGAGGAATTATTTTCCTCGATGCCTCCTGTGTGGAGCTAATGTAAAAAAAAAAAAAACTAATTCAATAAAACTGGCATCAAAACACACCTTTCGATTCACCTGTCAGGTACTTGTGCTCATCGAAATCGCCTGTCAATTTTTTTAAAAACTTTACAATGAATGAATTGAATCGTATAAAAATTTCAAGCTGGGAAATTCACTATCTGTTCGTAAACTAGCCCAGTGTCATCGTGTTACTTGCTAGTGACTAGCAGATTGTTGGCAATCTACGAAAAAAAGTTGAAAGGTCGTCAACTTTACTCACCTACACGCTTGCTCCGCTTGCTCGTGATTGTTTTATTTATGTTTCCAACATGGCTTCCGATAAACAGCTGATTTCGACAGTCAAACATCTGAAGAATTAGTTCACGCAGGCGTCGTTATTCTTGTTACTGGCGCTAGCAGCAACCTCAGTATCCTAAGCTTCTGAGCCAGTGGACAGTTTTGTGTGTCATCATGACAATCTCACTTGCCGATTTACCTGCTTTTAAACTTAGTAGATAGTAGCTTGTAAACTCGCCGTGTGTCATCGACGCTTTAACCAGACCTACTTACGCCAATACTCTGATACCAGCAAATGTTAATATGTTTATTCTCCCAACACTCCTGCACAAAGAGGAAAAGTTTTTTAGGTATTAAAAAGTCAAAGCATTTATTTAAAAAAAATTATATATTTACCTTAGCAGAAATATTTCGTAAATAAAAAATGTTTATACAAGATATTTACACGAAAAAATAAAATTATTATTATCCATAAGGGGGCGTACATTAATTTCGTGAGCTCAAAAGGGGGGGGGGTCCAGCAAAATTTCACGTTATATTGAAAAGAATATACGAAGTGGCCCAAATTTATCTCACCAAGGGGGGGGGGGGGTCTAGATTAGAAGGAAAACTGCTCATGTAATTAATGTACGCCCCCTAAGCCTATTTGCTAATCAATAATTATTCTACCTTGAAAAAGATACTTTACATAATGTAGTTAATTTAAAATCACAGTGTATCAAAGTATGTAGGTATAAACAGCGCCGGATCTGCCATACGTTCAAAAACGTGCAAAAAACCTGTAATACCTGTATTGTATTAAAAATTTGTTATAATATTCCCTGAATCGTTTAAAAATTACCCATAGTACGAAATAATTATTACGCTCTAGCAACACTTTCCAAAGATACAGACTGCGCACGCATCTGGTTTTAATTCAACGAAATTCAACGATTTACGAATTTATAGTCAGTTACAGAATTTTTTTACAAATTCCATATATTTAGTTTAAACGTAAGATCTATTTTTCCATATATCTTTTACTGTCTTTTACGACGAATGAGTGCGATCCAAATTCATTAACCAATCACAGCACCGTACTTTTATTCAAGTGAACAAACAAACCGACGGCGCCTTTCAAAGTGCTTTTGTACGATTTAAGTCTCTAGGAGAATGTGGTTAAAGACCATTTTCTTATGAAATCTTCAGTAAATTCAAAATTCCATTAGCATAAACATCGCACGGTTTGCAAGGTTGCAACTTGTTAACAGTTTCATCATTGTTTTGACAGTTGAAGTTCCTTAAATGTACCTATAATTAATTTCTATTAGATTTGTTGTTTTACAGTCAGTAATAATCAGTGTAAGCGTCTTTTGTAAGCCGTTGATACCATAGATACGTTCGTGTTTGTTCGCTCAACACAGTACACAGGGGAAATGGAAATGCAAGGTACAAGTTTGAGGTTATATTATTAGATTTTTTAATTTATAACTACATTTCTATTGGTTGTTAGAGGTTGTGGATTGTGGATTACAATGAATAGAACAATAATTAAAAAAAAACTTTCAGGCTCGCAGAATCTAAAACTTAGAATTAAAGAGCATAATGACATAAAAAAACTCGTTTCCATTGGGAATTTTTTAATTCCAATTTCTCCAGCACCGATAAAAAATGATGTCCCACGCAATGACGTTACAATGGTCCCGAGCACATCTAAACAGATATCTATCGCACAAATTCCTCCGGTCGAATTATTAGAAGATAAAAATAACGTTACTGATAGCAGTTTAAATTTAATTCTGTTTTCAGAGCTTGAATTGAAAGATCCCGGATGCTGGCCAAAGTTATCTCAAAATTCCATTAGTTTATTAGTTCAGGAAGGTCCTGTACAATTGAAAGGTTTTGATTTTCCTATTACGAACAAGCGTAAATTTAATACTAAGTATTATTACAAGAAACTGCCTAACCCATTCATGACGAAGGTTCCATATGGAACTCGAAAAAGTATTGGCATTCATTTAGTCACATGATGCCGATATGTTAAAATAGTGGTGCCAAATACAGTTTGACATAGTCTACAGGCATGTATGAACACGTTTGTCTTGGTTGCGTTCAGTTCGTTTGTGTGTGCCGACGTGGACAGACATGTCTTTATTGAGTTAGAAAAAAAGTGCAATTTTTTCAAAATATCAAGACAAGTGAAGTAAGTAATCCATTAAATTTATATAGAAGATTTGATTTTTTTCTCCAAAACTGAATATGATTTGTAGAGAATGAAATTCTCTGCCTATTTACAAACATTTTGTTAGAAAAATAATCATTATTATATTAAAACGAGTACTGTGAATTAAAGGTTTTGATTTTTGGTTCCATATGGATCTTTCGGCAGATCTCACTATACATAAAATGTAATTTTTCAAAGATTTCATTGTTTTTTCGTGTGTTTTAGGGGTTTGACTGTTGAAGACGTGATGTTACTGCTTGAAGAACAATTGGATACGAATTTGGATGATGATGAAGTAGTGGATGTTTTTGTGGAGCCGCCAATTGAGAGTGACTTGTCCGGAGCAGATACAGCTGATGAAGATGACGGCGGAATAATTGCCAATATCTCTCGAGCACAATTATTTTCCAATTGCCAAATTGTTAGGTGTCGTCGACACAATACGGGAAAAGGTACGTCCAATTCTGATCAGATCCAGAGAACCCTGATCTAGAGCATTTAGGAGATGTGCCCTTGGATTCAGCTTGCAGTGACCTTGACTTATGGAGCGTAGGGAGTGTGATGAACCCATCGCTCAGGGAGTGGAAACACAAACCTGCAATAGATCCCAAGCCAAGGTGTGTGCTACCGTGCTCAGGCTGAATGTCATGTCACGGTGTCACGAACGGTGCCTCCGAGAAACAGGGTCGCATTTCGGAGTATTTTGACCTTACTCCAGCACTTGGGACTCTCCTGTTGCGGACCTTCTATTTCCCTGGTCACTCGTGGAAAAAAAATTGGACCATTCAAAAACTAGGGGCCTTTGGGAAAATGAGGAGTGCTGAGACCACCTCTCTGAACTTTCTTCACAGGGCCTGCAGGAGAAACTAGGATGAGAAGCTGTAGAGAGGAGAGCTGAGGTCAACTCCACGACCTCTTCTCTTGTGGGTCCTTCAGGAAACCAGGGGGAAGTGCACTCTGCCGGCGTGGGGCCTTCGGGAAACCAAGGAGGAGTGAAGTGGAGAGATGATATCCTCTTCCCATCAGCTTTCAGGAAACCACGTAGGAGTGAAGATGAGAAATGAGGCTACCTCTGTGATCTCTTCCCTGGTGGGGCCTTTAGGTAACCACGGAGGAGTGAAGATGAAGTCCTCTTCCCTCCAGGGGTCCTCGGGGAACCAAGGTGGAGTGGACTCTTCCCTTGTAAGGCCTTTAAGGAACCAAAGGGAGGAGAACTCTCCGTTGTGGAGCCTTCGGGGAACTAAGAAGTGGAGAGGAGAGATGAAGCTTTCTTCCCTCTTTGGGCCTTTAGGGAACCTAAGAACCTCCTTTTGGGCGGAACTGATAGAATGGACCACGTTGTATGGTTGGACTATGCCTGAAATGCTTCGAGGTTTACCTCTACAAATAAGTTTGTTCAAAATTTTACTTTATGTAGAATAAAATTTGAAAAAAATAAATTTCCGACTAGTTATTTGCCGAAAGTGCCATATGGAACTCACCTTTCTCTAGCTTCCTGGGGGGTGAAGAAACAATTTTTTAAAATTCTGAGAAAAACGTCCATTTTCTACCTCCAAAACCAACCCCCCTGTGAAATTTCAGCACGAAATTCGAGAAAAAAATAGTTCGTCATGAATGGGCTAATGGAGAAGAATTACATAGATCGTGGCTTATTTATTCGAAAACTTTAAATAGGGTTACACCCTTTATATGTCTTGATTTTATTTTATAAATTAGTGTAAAAAAAAAATTAAATTAAAAAAAAAATTGGGGTAAACGAATTTTTAATCAAAATAAAAATGTAGGGGGGGGGCGCCATCGGTACCTACTGCACAGGGCGCTAGATTTCGTAGATCCGGCCCTGGGTATAAAATGATAAAATTATATTAGTTAAAAAAGTGAGTAGGTACATAAAACTAAACATGAAATATGTCAAAATTATAGAAAAATATGATTGAATCAGTTCAATTAAATGCTTTACATTGACAATGAAAGGACTTCATCATAATATATATTTGAAACAAAAATATCAACATCAATGGTTATGTTATTCATACAAATACAGAAATTAAAAACACATTAACCATTCTCATGTTGCTAATGCAACATATTTTCATTGTTTCTAACTAAAATTGCTTTTCCATTTGTGCACTGTGAAGTCAACTAACCATACAAAAGATATGAAGTAGGTACTTATTTCAATTTCGAAAATCAATATTAGCCATTTCCCTTGTAGAGAAATGCTCTCAAATTCTCAGTGAGCACCTCACAAAGCAACCGATAATATAATCAAATACTATTATGACTCAAAATTATATACCATTATATGAGTACAAATAACTCTCAAAATTATATAAGTACCATTCTATGTCAAAATTTCCGTTTCACAAAAATGTAGTTGTTCAATGTATCTTTTTATCTATCAATAAAATATTCAATTGCCACTAAGATAATATTATAGTAATAAATATATGTATAATGTTTAATAATGAGAATTTATTGAGAGTTACATTTTATTTATAATTCTCAGGTAGAGAAGAGATTCAAATGTAGATAAGTACCTATTGTGAATAGTTTTTCTATATACAAATATTTAGGTACCTAGTTCCTACAAAACAATATTATTTGTACATTGTGGACTGAATAAATAATAATAATTATCTATTTATTTATTGTTTGTTACATTCTTTGTTTAAAATTGATAAATTCAGTCAAAAGGTCACCCACCACAACTGGGATGTTATCTATTTTATTACTTACATAGCTTGACAATAAAAAGAGATTCTTTATTATTTTTATACAATTTGTCAAAGTTTTAACATAATATTTTGAAGAAATAAAAAAAATCTTCACAATTTAAAACCTAATGTATAAGTTAAAAAAATACATTTACAGTACAATTTTACAAATATTTATTTTTATTACAAAAATACAAAAATATGCAATACAATGATTGTAGGTGTATTGCAATAATGTTTGAGACTCGAGATTTTGGACTAGAAAATTATGTTCTGTGCAATTTGATTGCGTTGAAATTAATAAACTAACAAATGTTCATAGAATATCAGATGTAAAAGTAGATATAAACCACATTAAAACAACCATTGTCACTTTAACCATAAAACTGGCAGCTTTGAGCTATAATATTGACTATTTTAAAGTGGGAATGTTCACAGCATATGATATTCCTCATTCCTGGCTATTCCCAATATCCAGGGCACACTTGAGAATTCTTCACAAAGTTACATCTCTTTTGTTCAATTACACGCTGATCAGATGTGAGACACTAAAATACAGTCATGGCCGCACTCTTTATCAGATTGTTGTGAGCAATATCGCAATCTTCTGAAAGAGAACGTTAACTTCCACTCCCGCTACTCGAGGGAAGTTGTGAAACACCGAAGGAAGCAATGAACACGTTTACCACAGTAATGAGGAATATTCCTATGACGGTGAAGTTATTAATCTTATCGGCCTTGCAAATGTCATCGTGTTCCTTAACATTATAAGTACTGTTAACAATGAGTCCAACACCAACAGCGATCTGTAAACAAGAGACCAACAATATATTCTTATTCCTGAATATGGCCGCTGGAGCGCTAAGGCCGCCGAGCTACAACAAAAGATCCGAGGACAACATTAATGACAGTTATGAGGAAAACTCCTATTAATGTGACATTGTTATAATAATTAGCTTTACAAATGTCATCGTCGTTTTTCACATCATACTGGCTGTTTTTGAGAAGCCCCACTGCGACTGCCACCTACAAAACAAAATACCAGTTGGAGCTTTTACTTCTTCCATTGCTGATGTAATACAAAATAGAACTACGCTAATTATTTAATCAGAATATGTGCAGATTCCCGTGACAAGCATTGCCAACGGCCTAAAGAAAGTTTCAGCATAGGATGGGTCATCTGGGTCTGAATAAGTCAGGTGCGGGTGTCAGAAAATAATCGTCGATAAACTTTTATTACGCTAAACAATAGAAGAGCACTATGTTTTAACCACCGGAGCAATCACGCGAAATAAATAAATTTGTCTCGATTGCTTGCGATTTCCCAGGAAATCATTTTTAAAATTTTTCGCCAACATTGAAAAATCATACCTTCGAATTTTAACATGGAAACATAAAAACTTATTTTAGTGCTATATAGCCAATGAATTAGCCCATACTTTACCGTTTATCTCAAATTTGTAGGATTTATTAAAAAAATATTAAAAAATCGTAGTTCATAACCGCGCGAATCCTGTTTGTTGTTACTTTGAAACTGCCGTGAGGGGTACTTATTCGAGTCAACATAGAATATTTTCGATTTCTGTATGTTGTCTGTGGTATACTTGATAACGAAAGGTGCATGTCTATGAAAAAAGGACTTAATTTTAACCGTAACCGTCATAATAGATAAAGCATTTCAATAGCTTGGTTTTAAAATAAATGGCTGGTCGGGGAAATGTTTTGAATAATTACAATAAATGTTTTACGAATGGTAGGAAAATGTAGTACAATTTTGGACCGCTATCAATGGCAGAAAAATAAAATTTTTCGACCATGATCGCTCCAGTGGTTAATAAAATATTTGGATGATTTGTGTAACTCCACTTTTGTGAAAAGTCAACTCAAGGGCGCTCCATCATTGCCATTACCCATTCATTTTCAGGTTTTAAATTGTCAAATTTTCTAAACATTCTGATAATTACATTTTACTGGATTAGCAAAATGTTTTGATGGAGGGGGGGGGGGGGGGGGGGGGGGGGGCAATGAAATAAATGAGTATAGGATAGCTGGCGTAGAAAAAGAAGGCAAGGGTATATAGGATATATTACCTGAAGTATAAGGCTGGCAGAGATGAATATGAGACTGGGTATGTAGTATGGGTGATAGGTACTGCCGGCCTCTAGAACATAGCGCAGCTGATTGGCGTTGGCGGACAGCAGTGCCAGGTCCATCATGCCCTGGGCCAAGTTCTTCTTCTGCTGGTATACGTTCACGTCAGGGATCACTCTGGGAACCTGCAACCAGCCATTGCTTATTTAAATTCATAATGTTAAAAAACTAAGCAGAACTGATGAAAATGTTGTTAATCGTGCATTGAAAACAGGGGTAAAAACATTTCTAGCGAAAGATATTTAAAAAAATTGTGAGGTGAGAAATTTTTAGGGATTTTATTATCATATATTTTGAAATTCCATATTGATGAATTATAAACTGTGTCTTGCACTTATTATGTGAAACTTTCTATGAACGATACACAATTTACAGTCGATTTCGTTTAATTGTGACACATTGGGACCCAAAAATTTTGATCCCAATATCCTTTGTTATTTGGGGCAATGAAAAAGAAAACCTAAGAAGTTTAGTGATATGAATGTGAAACATTATTTTTAATCATAATAAAATAAAACTTACCGCTCCTGGTGCAAACTCTGGAGCATACGGGAATGGTGTCTCGGCTCCGAATCGCGGGGTGATGCCTGGCAAAAAGTTATCTGATAAATAAATAAACAATTACATTTAGTATAACAATAAAGCATGCATTTCTTATACAATAATAGGGGGCATTTTGCAAAACAGTGATAGTAATAATATATAAAAACATTTGTTTTCTAATATTACAATCAATGACAGGTAATGAATCTATTCATATTTTTCTATAAAGTGGTGGGCCGTTACAGATATTTAATTAATTTCGTCTTCTTTATGAAGAAATTAATACGTATACACAGGACCAGCCCTGTGCAGGCACCAGGCACCTTTTGGCTAACGGCCGGCCCTTCAAGAATTCGAGCAAGTACTGATGTAATTATTCTAAATTGTTCTAGTAAAAAAAAGGAAGTACAGTACAACTTTATATAGTACTTTCCTACTTAAGGGTAAACTTAAAATAATTCAAAAACTGCCCATTCATAGATGGTGCAAACAGTTTTGTTCATATAAAAACTTAATTCTTTCAAGAAAGGCTTACAAATACAATAATGCATTGGTGATTCAATATAATATTGTATTTGTATACCTTTCTTGAAAGAATTGAGTTTTTAAACGGACAAAACTATTTATTGATCTTCACTTTACATACTTAGAAGCACAAACAATAATTATTCTTCCTCATATTTCAAAGCACAACTTGCAAAAAGTGTTTTATCTTAAAATAATTAAATTAGTGCCATGTATGAACGAGCAGAAGGGATATATATACATAGCGACAAAATAAGACAAAAGTAATGTGAAATGCTACTTTATGAAGCAATGAAATCCAAAACCAAAAAATGCAAAACATAAAACATGGCGGGTGGTGAAATTGTGAATAGATGCATGAGGTCGCTTTGAACCTAATAATTACCATTGAATCCATTTCCAATCCCGTCTACCTCATCTCCATTTGTCCAGATCTTCTCCCCGTCCCCTTCCCCATCCCACTTAGGCTTGTGGTCCCCTAGAAGTGGATAGTCCGTACCTAGTAATATGATAATAGGACAATGCTTATCATGCACGATATTATGTAGGGACAAGAAAACCAACCAGTTAAAAGCGCAAACGAAGACAGCGTCAAACTTAGGACAAAACGAAATTGTGATTATTGGTGATTTAAACGTTAGAATGTTGCGAAATGAAAATATGTTTTGTGGTAGGTAGGCACTGTCTAGAAGTTAATGCCAGCTGTTTTAAATGTATTTTTGGAAAGAAGTAAAAAAAAATGTGTTTTTGCAGTAAAATAGTATCTGAAACCTTTTTAGAAACCCAGTTGTTTTCCTAGTTATTTTGTAGAAATTCACTTATGTCACAGTCATCAATTAGCCATTCAGCACCATTTTGTTTTTGTGACATTTGCTGTTATAAGTCGATTCTAAGTGCGTTTTAGCTTTCTATCAAATTGAAATAAGCTGATAAGCTTAACAATACGACAGTTGTCCTCTTTTGCCGATCACAATTTGTTCCAAAGCTGAAACGGCACTAAATCGGCATACTGGGACCTTTCAACTGTCAAAAAAACAAAATGGCGCTGAATGGCCATCGTTACGTTTGAAATGCCGTGAAACAACCCGTCATTGATATTTTAGAACTAACTGGTATAAAAATGTATGTATCAATAAACTCAGAGGCAAGATATTAGAATTCATTCATCTTCTTATGTCTATCTATAATGTCTACTTATCTATCTACATTAAAAAAAATATAAATATATATATAACGTGAATGTCTACATGGCATTTCGAAAACCATCCACATCCCATTTTCCCTCCTATCAAAGCAGAATAAAGCCCGTGCAACGCTGGGTACTTTATCTAATAATAATGTAAATTTAATATAATTTATACAACCCTTCCCGACACCTCAAAACTGTTAGTTCCTGTTATATTCACTATTATTATGTAAACACAAATCAATATTTTCGTGGGGATTTAAACAGATTAAATTATTTACAAAATGCTTCAAATAATAACTGAAATGGTTGTTAATGGAAAGGATTCAATAAAATAAATATAAATGAAGGGGAAAAATGCAAAACAAATCATAAAAACATAACAAAATAGTAAATAGCAAAATGACAAAATAGCTTCACAAAACTTAAATTACAACTCAAAGCAAAGAGTCACATTGTTGTCGATTCTGCAATATGTTGAATGAAAAAAGTATTTAAACATTTTTTTACAATTGATTTACTTAGGGTGGGTTTCTTCATTTACCGAGAATGCTAAATGCAATGCTAATTGTAAAAGTAAACGGTGAAATGCATAGAAATTTTTAAATTTCCATCGTTTATTTTTACAATTAGCATTCTAGGGGTGGGTTTCTTCATTTACCGAGAATGCTAAATGCAATGCTAATTGTAAAAGTAAACGGTCAAATGCATAGAACTTTTTAAATTTCGAGCGTTTATTTTTACAATTAGCATTGCATTTAGCATTCTCGGTAAATGAAGAAACCCACCCTAGGTAAATGAAGAAACCCACCATTAGAATTTAGGTACATGTTCCAATTTTTGTTCATGCTTACAATTTTTTGAAAATTCGTAAATGAGATCCAGAAGGCATAAAACATATTGCAGTCTTACAACAATATGAATTTATGGAAGGGTAGCAATAATTACCATCTTCGTCTCCCTCTTTTTTCTCTTCATCGTCTGTGTCTCCTCCCTCCCATCCCCCCTCCCCCTTCCCGGCGTCCTCCCCCACTCCCACCCCCTCCCCCTCACCACCAGTCGGGGAGCCGAAGAAGGCATCATCCACACCGGGGTGCGCCTCGGCTGTTTTGGGGATGTCGCTGTCATCAGAGAGGTCGTCTATCTCTGAACCTGAGGAAATCAATAATAATGCAATTTAATAAAGGTGATTCGTTTCTGTGATGTGTGGAAGAGTGGCGAGTGACAAAACGACGCATGTGCGGACGAGAGATTTAAGATGGCGTTTGGCTGGATATGTTGGGTTGCACGGTCCTATAAAAGTTTGATTAAAGGGAATTGTTTACCATACCATTCTACTGTTTTCTTGAAATTGTTGAAGTTGACCAATTGAAGTGACTAACAAACGTTGGTACCTATGTTGAATTATAGTTCACATTCAATCTCAGAAGGTATTCTAGAATCTAGAACATTGAAGGATGAAAGCCAGAAACAAGAAAAAGTTGTTCTCCATCTATAGACAATTAAAATATCAAAATAGACTTTATACGTCAATGTAACGCATTTTCGTAAACAAATGGACGAGCAACCCTTGGCCTCCAAAGTATAGAAATGCTTTTATTTATTTGATACAAAAAAGTACATACTATTACAGAATAAGCCAAATGTAAGCAGGAATAAATAGACGAAGATAAGCTACAATACAGGTGAAGGAATTCATTATAGCCCAGTCAACATTAGTTTCTAACTAGGCAGGAATTTCAAAATTCAAGATCAATTTACATTTTTCATTACTGAAGTTGTTGTTATTTTTGTTTGTTGTTTTGATATAACTCAACACCAAAAAACTAATGAAACGATTTTCTTTAGTTTTCCTACTGAGATACTGTAACAGCGGATAGTTTTCTCCTCTTTGCATGGTGTCAAAGTGTTTGACAGCCTAAATACTTCATTTTCTCTTGATAAAAATATTAATACAAAAACACTGTTTTAACCACTTTTTATTGATAATAATAGTCAACTTGTTTATTGACTGATGGTATTGACCAAGATAACATAATGTATATGTACAACGGTGGTTAAAGTGTATTTTTATAAATACTTATGTAAAAATTATGCTATAAAATTGTGCATTTATTGAAGAAAAAATAAAAATTTATACACCACAATTTGGGGCCTTTAGGGAACCAAGGGGAGGTGGACTCTCTGTTGTGAAGCCTTCAGGGAACTAAGGAGTGGAGAGGAGAGATGAAGCCCTCTTTCCTCGTGGAGCCTTCAGGGAACAAAGGAGGAGTGAAGAGGAGAAATGAGAGCTGGGAAGACACTTTGTCGGACCAGAAGGAATAGCTTCATTTCTAAAGACACTCCTGGTGAACTTTATAAAAGGGACTGGGTTACTGTCAAAGAAATGAGGCAAAATAGGAGATAGCACAATGGGCCTATGGCCTAAGTGCTCACGGGAACTATATATATGTCAACTATCTCAGCTCTTAAAAAAAAATTACACCACAATGAATTTGATAAATAAATTACATTTCCTTACCAGCAAGAGGTGGCTGAGGGTTGTTGGCGTCCTTCTCCAGGAGAGGTTGCGCCCTGTTATTGTTGTTGTTATTGTTGGAGCCGTCCGTGATGACGTGCGTGAGTGGCTCAATGGCTGCTCCGGCGGAGAGGTCACGGCGGGGTCGTGACAGCACTGGCAGCTTGTCGTCAGTCGGAACCTGGAATTGAGAATACCTATTGGTTTACTTTTTATCTTTGTCGTGTCGCTAGTGATGCAAATTATGACTTAGAATAATTATGACTGGACACCCAGGTGGAAGGAGAAAAGTGGTAGGAAGACTGAGGTGGGAAGACGAGGTAAGACCCCCCCTGAAGAAGCTGTGCTGCATGGGGATGCAGCACAGCTTCTTCAGGTAACAAACTGGAAGTCAGCCGCAGAGGATGGGAGGAGTTGGAGGCGAATGTTGTGGGAGGCCAAAGCTCGGTATGGGCTGTAGCGCCATTGGAGAAGAGAGAGTGATGCAAATTATCTTGAAATGCAAAGAAATTCAAATAGTAATGGACTATTACTAATCGGAACCCTAAATGAAACAGATATTTTAATTAAACGATGGAAGAATAATATAATACTAATAAATCTAAACGAGGGTGAAATAGAACAAGACAGAGAAAATAAAAAAAGGTAACGGTCGCAAGAGGGAATCGAAAACAGGAACCCGGACAACTCCTCTATTCAAATTCGGAATAAACAATATGATCTTCAACTAATTTTTCCCATATTTTTGGCTGCTATCTTTTTGAATGATTACAAAGTTCTAATGAATTTATTTGAAATCTAGATAGTGTCTCGGATAAACATATCAGTGAATGCAGGCGTTTTCCCGGTACGACATATATTATATCCTAGGTTCGATTCCCAGTTGCGACTGTTGCCTTTTTTTTTTAACTTGTTCTTTTCACATCTCATTTAGATTTATTAGTATTATCTTCTTCAATGTTTAATATTACATTGATGGATATAACATATAACCTTAAAAAGTTATACAAATAAAATTAATTATTATTAGTATTTTTTTTCTTTACCTGTTATTTTTTATTAATTTTTAATCTCTGGTACTCATATATATAATCTAAGAAATGCAATAAAATAATATAATTAAATAAAATAATTTAAAGATCAATTATTGCCCCTGGACCATAGGCAATTTTATTAGCTCATAATTTTACAATTATATTTTTTTTGAGAGAAAATTTCACTACCGGCAACCCGGGTGTTAATTGAAGTATATAATTAGGTATAAATGAATACAACTACATTACCCCCCCCCCCCCTCCAGCCAGATCTAGGTTGGTGGGGGGGGGGGGGGGGGGAGGAGCAAACAGGCGGCAGTGTTAGGGGGCGCCAAAATAGTATAAACTTATATGTTCGATTGAAAAAAAAATTGATTCACAAAGCGCCTGGCTGGCATCCAGCGCACGTTGTAGGTACTATCGATTATTATTTTGGTTTTAGGGCCAAAAGTATTTTCGTTAGTTGTTTTGGGGTGTTATGCCGTGTTGCACTACCTCCTTCTTTAGCCAACGTTTCGGACAGCGTTACAGTGTCCATCGCAAATCTGCCCTGATGATGGACACTGTAACGCTGTCCGAAACGTTGGCTAAAGGAGGAGGTAGCGCAACACGGCATAACACCCCAAAAACAAATAACAAAAATACTTTTGGCCGTGAAAATCTAAAATCATATCTCTCGTATCTAAAATCGATTTTGAACGCGTGCAAAGTATATGTGATAATGTGATGTCTCTGCCAGGGGAATCCCCATTGCTTCTAGAACTAGGGGCTACACGAGTTGAGCCGAATAAACCCGAGGAGCGCCACTTGATAGTGGCGCCCCCTCTTGGTTTAAAATTAACCAAGAAATTCATGATTAATCTTACATATTTTCTGAATTCTGGAAAGCGAAGCAGGATAGTTCGTCCTTAGTCCTTCATCCTGGATCATAAAGGTTACGATAACATTTTGCCTATAAGTGAAACCACAGACACACACAGACACACATGTATCTAAATCATATTATGAAGTCATACATCGTTGTACTTATATCACAAAAAACAGCCTAGTGAAAAAAACATTTTTATCGGGAAATGGGTTTCGTAGCTTCAGGAAAACCCGCATAAATCAAATAAACCTTGCGTTTTATTCGTGGTTAATTCATTATATATAAATACATGATTATCATAATACAATAATGGACAATTTCTTAGAATTTGAAGTTCAGATTTTCAATACAATGATTATAATATTGTAATAAATTATCAGAAAGAATAAAGAATGCGCGGCACAAGAATTCCGCGTTTTTTATTAGGCACATGAAAATGTTTCCAAGTTCGGCTGACTCCTGAGTATTCTTCATCGTAATTTTAATATATTTTAAGCCAAATTCATCTACCGTGTACTATCTCTCCATTGTATAAATACAGTTATAGAGGATAATTGAGCAATTTCACGGCCAAGTTGCCCGGTGCTCATTCCTTGGAAAAACACTTAAAACTTTTGTCAACAATTCACGTGGTCGGGTTATTTTGAAAGACTGGCAAACCATTTATCTCAGATTGCTGAAGTTAAAAATAAAGAGCTATTTCACTGAGTCCTACAAGCGTGCCGAATACTACTATAAACGTCTCTTACTAAAAATATCAACAAAATTTGCATTGCATTTTTTAATCTTTTATCATTAGTCCAATCTGGCACGTTAATGAGCTGAGAAGCCTTTATCATAATCAGAAGGGCATATTTCGTAAAACTGTCAACCGTTGGAGAAATTTGAAAGTTTAGCTTTATAACAAACTAGCAGACCCGGCCACAAGTCGCTGTGGCTAACGAAACACAACGCCATTACCCAACCTTTATAAAATTCACACCACCCGCTTGCCTGATGCCCGCTGCCCGCTGCTTGAATTGAATATTTGAATTTCTCTACTATAATAAGCATGTGTTATACATATAAACCATTCTTTTGAATGATTCTATCTATTGGTGAAAACCGCATGAAAATCCGTCGGGTAGTTTAAAAGATCAATGCGCACGTACATTTTGAGCGACTTCATTTTATACTATGTAATATTGATAACTGCAAGTTATACACTCGCAAAAAAGCTATACAATACGTAATTCAATAAATCAGTATTTTCACTGTGGTATATATAACGACGAAGACATTCAACATTTAGTTTTATGAATGTAAACAACTATTTAGATTGTTAAAGCTCAAACGATTTTTTTTGTTGGCTATGTCTTTTTAAAAATAAAATAAAATTTAAAGAAATCTATATATTCTGAAAATGAACCTATACATTTATCACAAATAAGAAGCGACCTTGTCGGAATTAAAATGAAATGAATATTTTGTTTGTGATAATAGCCAAATAAGTCGAGTTTTTTGCGCTTGAATTTTCTTAATAAAATTGAGAACGTGGTTTGACGATTGTTCAAAAGAACCGGTCTCCATTCTACATATCCACTAACGTAGGTGAGAATAGATACCTACTTACAATATAATATCATAGATAGATGCCTACCCACACAGAACATTGAACTTTGTTGTTTGTAGGCACATGCCTACCGATGAACTATTTATACATTTGACGAAAACGATTGGGTATTTCTCGGGCAGATTTTCGAGAGATTTTATCGTCTCTATAAATAGATAGGTAACTGTGATTAAATTTCAAATCTTTTTTGTTACTGCCTAGTCGAAACCAATTGACTTTACAAAATACAGAGGTGTGATATTTGTGTTTACGTCTGTAACAACCGGAAGAATAAAACCTTGGCATTCATGTACTGCTGTAGAGGAAGGAACACACCTGTTATTATTGCAATAACATCTACTATCTAGTAGTGCGAGATGATTGGAGATGATGCATCGTGCACCATGCGCTGTCGACCTGCATTGGTGTAAAACTGCAATATGCAGTGATATATCTACTCATTTCATTGCCATTGTAGCTCTTTCTGGTCGGAGTAAACTGGATGACCTCTTGCGTTAAAGCTAAACAATAAGCTCTGATATACGACAGCACAGGTATCTTCTACCATCCTACTAGATTTCGTGCTTGTGGCAGCTGTTGACAGCTTGTCTGACCAACGGTCTACTGGACCTAATTCAGTGAAACCACGTACGTTGTCTCAGTAACCCATCTCTCTTTTAATTCATCAGACCTTGACGGAAAAATATCATGCGTTCATAATAATAATAAAATAATAATAATTGGCTGATTTATAAAGTGCCGTTTTCGTGAAAAATCACCTCAAGGGCGCTGTACATATAAGCATATAATCAAATAAAATGAATACTATAGGCTTACAACTAAGATTCAAAATTATAATTAGGGACTTACATCTAAGACTTACATGTGGATAGTGACTTACGATTAAGACTTATTACTACTGACTTAAAACTAGTGACATACATGTATATTTACAACAGTGAATTAAAATCAGAGATTAACAATTAAAATAGGTATTTACATATAACAATAAATATTTTCAATTTTGCCAGATATCTAATATTACCAAGTGATCAACAAAACTCTACAGATGTAGGTAGACTGCTAACAAAGAAGTATGATATTGCTGCAAGTTGAAGCAGTTTGAGGATTTTATATATATATTATACATACGCATATTTTATTCTACACATTTTACAAATTATTTTATACCCTTTTTCAATATTAATATTGTCAGCGCTAGAAGAAGAAGGAAGTTCGTACATAATATTACAATTTTATAACACGGTTGTGAAAATGATTTATTAATAATATTAAACAATGTTGGTAAATATTTATATCGAGTCTACAATCAAAACACACTTTAAAAAAATAAAAAAATTGTACTAGGTAGATAATGGTTAGTAATAATAATAAGTAATTCAGTAACAGGAATTGAAAAATATTGCGTTTTAATGGTTATTTTTTTTTAATTTAAAAAACGCGAAATGTCATTTTTAAAGGACCGCCATGTTAATTACGTACTTTTAAAAGGAAAAATCACTTTGAAAAATAATAAGTACGAATTGCAATCTTCGGAAAAGATAAATAATGCGTATTAATCATTATTTTGTTCGGTTTCATAAACACGGAAAATCATGCGAGACGTTTGCCGTCGTAATTAATAACATGGCGTTCCTTGAGAAATGACATTTCGCGTTTTTTAAAATAACAAATTAACCATTAAAATGCAATATTTTTCAATTCCGGTTACTGAATTACTTATTACTAACTGTAATCTACCTAGTACAATTTTTTTAAAGTGTGTTTTGAGCGTGGACGATGGGGAAATATTTATCCTTCAGTTGTTTTAAAACAATCATTTAGACACTGAAAAATTCAATGTAACAATTACGTTTAGTACGAGTAGGTTTGACGATGAAAATTTTATTATAGGTACTGCTGACCTATATTGCAATTGCATTGTTAGCATGTACGACTGTCCATTCTACGTTATTATATCTACCAGATTACTACCAATACCGGAAGTTTCTAATAGCAGAGTCATTTGCAGAACAACATCTATGTCGCTAATCGACTATTATTGGTACAACGGAAACACAACGGAAAATGAAACCCAAATAGAAATTGCTTGGAATTATAAAAGGGATAACTTACATGGTTGATGGAGTGGTTGCTGTTAGAGTGGCTGTTGTTAGGGCCGGGGTGCAGGTTGGTGTTGCTATGATGGGGAGAGGGGGTGCGTGATCTGCCCGCTGTGTGGGGGGTGGCGTGGGTTCCCGCTGTGTGAGGGGTGGCGTGGGTTCCCACAGCGGCGTGGTGGGGGGACAAAAGGCGCGCTCCATTCCCTCCATTTCCCCCATTCGTGTGGCCCCTTGCGTGGTGTGCCCCGTTACCAGCGTGACCCCCACGAGCTGGCGAGTTGTGGGCGCCGGCAAGGGCCCCCCGGTGCCCCATGGGGCTCTCGTGGGCCCCGTGCCCCCCCGCTGGGTGGTGTCCACCGGCTGGGTGGTGCGGCTGGGGTGATCTGCGGGACATCTCGATAGTGGTATGACCTTCGTGAGGCATTTTCAAGCAGTCAATTCAAAGTTTAAAAGAACTGATTTTACTTCTTGCTGCTTTCTAACTTACGTTTCTTTTTAATTCACACAATATCTGCAACAGAAACAAATATGCACATTAATATCGTGTTATTTTATGTGTAGATCTTTGAGTACAGGATTGGGCAATATCGCCCCAGGAGGTGTGATAATGTAACGATCCAGGAGGATGGTAGTGGCATAAGGACGATCTGGGGTATTGAAAGGATGCAACAAGCGGGAAATAAAAATTAAAAAACCGAGGGAAAATAAATCTTTATCTTGTGGGGATGAGCCAATACGTTCTGTCAACACAGGCTTTGGTTGACAAAGAAATTTATCAAGAAAAATTCCATCACGATTTGCACAATGAACTCCACGATGTGTATTGACTTACTGTATTCATGGCATGATGGGTTGCTTAGTAACCGACACCATTTTTTGATTGTTAATTTATCGTGATATTATCTCATCTAGCTCAGAGGTAGCACTACATAACATAGCGTACAATTTACAGGAATGTCTTCGGCTTGTTTTACTGCCCATGATGTCATCTTTAAATAGATTCCCATTAGACACGTGTATTTCAGACACAGTAGTTTTCATAATTTAAATTAATTCGTAAAATTCTGCCCAGCATTAAACAGTTTAATTGAAAATAACATCGAGCCCTGATTTTAATATTCGTTAATAGCGTTCGAATATGAACCAACTTGATGTTTATTTTTGTAACAGGAATGCTGTTCCAATCAAAAATCCTTTGAAGGAGATCGAATCGATAAATCGTATAAAAAAAACACTTTGCTGAACGAAATAGCAACGTCACAAACAAGAATAAAAAAGCCCGTGACTTAATTTGATTTTTTTCCGAGAAATTGATGACTAAGAACAATAATTCGTCTTCTTCCAACCTATAAACAGGTTTTGTGTACCTACCTAATATTTAGCATCTGAAACGGACACCTACACGCGGTTTATGCACGATGACGGAGTTGTAAACTCCGAATTATGTGCTAAAAGAGTGTTAAATAAAATTTGGTCAAACAAAGAAACAATGTACACCGAAACTTCCCATGCCATAGACATGTTAACGGATTATTATTCAGTCGGTTTTATTATTGGATTTTGATTGCAATATGCATTAGTGAGTATATGACTTCATTAATCGCCTTGAGAATGGCTTACAGAATTATGACACACGGTTTCCGGAAACATATCGGAGTAGAAACCTACAAGTAGTATACTTTGCCATTATTTTAAATGACGATTGAATTGTAAGACAATTTTATTGCAAGTTTTTCCTTAAAGAGAATTCGCGCGAAACCGTTCATTAAACTTCTTCTAAACTCAGAATTCGCAAACAACACAACGTCGAATAAGATGAAGTTAAAAAACTAATTATTAGATATTAATAAAGGAGAGCGTAGTTAACTGCTTAAAAAAGTATTGGCCAAACGCGTCATTTCTGAAAACCCCAAACAGCGACTTCGTAGGAAGTATTCTGGTTCCGCGGAGAGCGATATTGGAAATCCCAAGAAATTTCCCCAGAGTTGGCGCTCATATGTTTGTAACCCACATTCTCGTAGCCGTATACAGTACACACATGTGCTGTCATTATTTTGTACACACATGTTAATGACATTTGCTACTTGATAAATAAAACAGTTGGCATATAATAAATTGTTGCCCTAGGTCGCTAGATTGTACTGTTTCTTGTTTCCAGCAGGTACAGGTAATTTTTAGGGTTATTTTCCTTGTAGCGAAGAGAAATGTATTATTTTATTTGATTTATTACTTACAACGACAAATATAAATATTCAGAATCTTAACGACGTAAGTAAAGAAGCCATGTATATAAATTGCTACCCGCGACCCGTGTATTGGACGGACCTACTGTCGAATTTGCCCTATCAAAGAAAAGACGAAGAAGAAAAATAATGTGGGATTCTTAACGACGTAAGTGAAGAAAGCGTGTAAACAAATATGAGCCCGCGGCACGGCGTATTTTTTTAATATTTTTTTTTTACGTGAGCTTCACACAGGAGACCCTGAGGAAAATAATTTCTCTCAGGGCCTATGTCATCTTTGGGGATGCTGTGTGGAGGATTTTTTTTAAGGAAAGGAAGGAGAGGAGAGTTCTGGGAAGGAAAAGGGTATAAGGGGTGGGTAAGAATCTGGGGTTCAGTATGTCCTGGTCATCCGCCTCCAAGACCTAGACAAACCTCACCCCATGAACCCGGGCACCCCTGCTAAATCACCAAACGTAGCGAACCACTTGGGGTGACCTAGGGCAGAGGTGTTGGTTATCCAATAAAGGTTCCCGGGGCGGCGGCACCCATTCCCGCCTCCGAAATTGCAAATGGTATTGGATAAACGTACGGTCGAATTCGCCCTAGCGGGCCCGGAGATTCGACCTTTCCGCCGCGTTCATTTTAATTAATTCTGCAGAACAACGTTACAAATATTTAAGATGTTTCAAAATGTTTCCCTCCAGAAGTTATTAATTCATCGTCTAGAGAAATTAAATCTGGTGCTTACCGCTAACTATATAGTTGACAAACAGGTTATAAGGTTTTAAAATCATTGTACGTAAAATATATTAATGGTAAGGTATTGTTTTTATTAATCTTAAATATAAAGAACTACTTCCCGAGGGGTAGGTTTGAATAAAAAAGTTATTATAGTTACGAATGCAAACAAAAATTATTAGGGTTGTGTACCTGCTTCTATTATTTTGTTTGTGGATACGCCAATGACTAACTGACCTTCCGTGATAATGGAACAATAAAACGGGTTAGTAATACCTACAATTAATTAAAGAATTCACTCGTAGTTTTCTTCCCCTTACAAAACATTAGTTTCCTTTTTGGTACACAATCAATACCTGTCTCGGCCTTGCAGCATTACATTTACATTCATGAATAATTTTTCTTATGGTTTATTTATAAAGTCTTTTAAATATGTAGTTGTTTGGCCATCATACTGCATACGATCTTTGATCAATTGTGCATTTAATACCTTCTATCTGGTAGTAGAGTGCTTTAGAATAATATTGTAGGTACTGGACTACGTAGTATATTATTTAGTTTGCACTTTACTTTCTTAACACGAAAATATATTAATACAGGTAGTAAATTTGACTGCTTGTTACTGGTGGTTAGGTGTTGGTATTTTTATCAAAATGTCGGTTAGTTGGAATTAAATCACTAGATATTATAAGCTGATAATATTGAACGACTATTATCTCTATCTCTACATCTTCTCTACATATTATAAATTAAAGTCTTCCGCATCGTCTGTCTGCCTGTTCGCGATAAACTCGAAAACTACCGAACGTATTTTCATGCGGTTTTCACCAATAGATAGAGTGTTTCGTGAGGAAGGTTTAGGTATGTAATTTGTCAAGAATGTGTGTAAATTGGTTGAAACATAACGATAATTGTTAGAAGTGTCGGAAAAAGTCAAGCCGCCTGGTAGCTTTCATCGAAAACGCTGCCTAATCTACTTTTGGGATATAACAAAACAATGCATGATGGGATATTCCTCTTTCATTTTACGGATAGCTTACTATACCCATTCTATCTTCTAAAAATGGTCACGTACATTGCGGTAATTGAAAAGTTATTTAGACGGATACAGTATTAATCCTTATTAACTTAAATACGTTAGTTACCCCACGCATTTCATGCACATTATTATAATCTTTCACACCATCTCTACGTATTATAAATTAAAGTCCTCCGCGGCATCTGTCTGTCTCTTCGCGATAAACTCAAAGGTTGGATAACCATCCAGTAGATGACGTTGTGTTTTATTAGCCACCGCAACGCGTGGCCGGGTCAGCTAGTATAATATAATAGGTGTTATGTACATTGTATCTATTATGTTGAAAAATTAACAAATTGCATAAATTCAATTGCTATAATTCATATATTATCACAACAACACAAATAAATATTTTATAAGAAATGTGAAAACAATGTGTGAAATTTGTGAAAAAATTTGGTTACAATGTAGGAAATATCTGTATTATGAATAATGTAGTAATCCGAAGGTCCTCGGAAGCGGTAGAAACGAGGAAATACATAGATAGACCATAAACCGCGTCTCAAATTGCGCACTTACATAGGTAGGTCTTACTAACTACAAACTTGTCTTTGGGAATTTCATTATAAAAGTTGTGTTTCTAAAAAAACGGCATCGAACCATGTTCGTAGAAATTATAAGATATTGACAAATATATACTTATACGTCTCCCATTGCCAGCTCAATAGGGGCGCGATTTGTCGTGTTGGCAGTTCGTTGTTAGTCGACTTGGAAAACAACGCTCCACAGGGGTTGGGAAGCGAAATCGTAGATTTAGGCCGGCGTGGTCTAGCGGTAAGGCTCGTGACTCGCAATTCGAAGATCGTGTGAATCTCGGCGTGGCAAATAAATTTTATTTGATTAATTTGTGCTTTTTCACGATTAATTCATTAAAAATAATATATAGTACATTTGCGGCACGTTTCAGAGTGGAAGATACTCTTAGTTTTGCAGACCACCATTCAGAATTGAAACGTTGCTTAAAATGGCTTTAGCCATGTTTGGTGCTGAATAGCCAGGTACTTCCCTACCTTCCCTTCCCCACTACCTTCAGCCTCACAATATACCCCAATTGGTGATGCAATAGACTCACTGGCTCCAGACGGGAGCAGCTGAGACTCTTGTGAGGTATTCATAAAAAAGTACATAAAATACATGAACGTTTATAAATCCCTTTTGCTATACAAATGTATTGTGGAGACTTATATTACAGTAAATGATATATGGCTACTAGGAAAAGCTTTAATCTCTTTGTGGACGGATTTGGAAATTAATTTAGGTATTGATTTTAAATCGAGTTCTTCTGAGATCTGAGAGTTAACCAAAACTTATAACAAGAATCAAATTAAATGTGTAGGATTTATTTGAAGATAGACATCAAAATCTCATTTTCAACTGAATCTTCTATTAACTGGAGTTTTTCGCGGTGTATAACTCTCTGAATGGATATACACAACATTATGTAAGTGGGTGATATAGGCAAGTGGCAAAGAGCACAATAATTAGGTTGAACAAATTTCAGTCGCGAAGCTACGAAGGAATTCAAGAAGCACAAAAATTACAAAGTAATGTTCAAAGGAATACCGCCTCGTCATTCGTAGAACTTCGCCCACCTCTCGAGACATTCAAATAATAATAAATTGGCATCACGCCTGTCTCACTGGGAACTAGACAAGTGTCTTGTACGAGTAAGTAGTACTACGTAATTTCCTACCTTTGCAATTCTCAGAATGAGAATGCTCTATTATGATTCTCTGAATTGGAAAGGTCAAAAACTGACCCTCGTGTTGAATGCTAAATTCACTTTTGTTTTATTTACTATCGCGCCGATCGATATACTCGTACTAGTAGGATACGGTCGCAATAACATGCACCTACTGGCAGTTGTAATAGACAGACAGACGTATTATACACACATATTATTCTATCCATTGTTATTGTTGTTATTTATGCGTTGCTATTCAATTACACGTTATTTATTTGTTATTGTAGTGTCGGGTAGAAGAAACCGTTTTGTGAGTTTTGACACGTACCTTTCTCAGTTAGCAGAGAAATTCCGTTTGCATGAGCTCTCATCATCATCTCAGGGTTCTGCGTGGGATAAAAAGAAAGCTACTATCTGATGTAAATAAAAGAACTCATATTAAACTAAATGTACTTGTTATTATTGACAAGCAAAAACATAATCTACATAAATACCTTTGTAAACTCAAAAAAAATGTAGAGAGAGGGAGAGAGAGATAATTCAGTTATTTTAGTAGAATCCACTCCAAATGATCATTCGTAGCTTGCCATAGTTAAAATGGCGCACCTCTTCTAACCTCAGCGACAAGGGCTCCAGATAGCTGGAGAAGAGCCCCAGAGCTGCCGCTTCGCAAGCCCATGACACCGTGAAGCATCCAAGATTCCAGTCCATCCACAAAGGCCCGCTGCTCACAATGCGTTCGATGACCAATTCTGAGCATTGAAAGGATATAACCCGCAGTTCTAGACTGTAAATGTCATTTAAGAAGTGCCTGCAATCTTCATCAAAGTTGTCCTCGGTGATATTGGATTGTACGTGGCTGTAAACACGCCCGACCAAAACATCAATGTATCAAGCTGTGATCAGTAAATCCCAATGGCTATTTATCGGTGGGTTGTTTGCCGCGAAATTACGAGCGTCAAGCAATATTTCTTCACAGCACTAATTTGAAGGTGTAGTCGCATAATATTGCAAATTTACACAATCATTTACGAGTATAAAAACTCCTTACAAATCAAACTTCCGACCAGTCCATTGTTATGTCCTCACGTCACCCTTACAACCGTTTCTGCTTTTTTTTTCAAAAACAATCGAGCAACCGTCCAGGCAATTTGAATTTGTTATCAATCGTTCCAACGGCACCCGAAATTAATAATACTCTTTCTGAGCAAGTACTGACTGAATAAGAACCATGAAAATAATTACGTTACAGTTTATCTGATTATAAACCTATGTTTAAAAACATTTGGAAAATACGCGAGTAGCGTAGCAAACTACCACAATCGTGTTATTCAAATGCACATTGGCGTAGTGTATACATACATGTACGAGTATACCTATATTATATGAGAACAGTGGTAATGCAAATCGTCGCACAACAATGCGTATCACAGGCATAATGATAAATGTCTGTTTTTTTTTAAGAATGGTAGGTGCTTACATTGGTGTCAACAGGAAAAAATCGCATTGAACTCTAAAATATGATTCATGGGTGTATTTTGGATTTCACTCAGGGAAGTTAAAAATGGCTAACTTAAACCTAAATACAGTTCATCAATATCTTCGCATTTTCAGATATTTTTTTTACATTAGCTCCACACAGGAGGCCCTGAGGAAAATAATTTCCTTGGGGGATGCTGTGTGGAGGCTCTTTTTAAGGAAGGAAAGGACAGGAAGTTCTGGGGAGGAAAAAGGTGTGAGGGGTGGGAATCTGGGGTATCTAGGAGTTACAGACGTATGAATCCATCGTTCTAACTGCGGTGCAAGGCAATGGGTTAAGATAATCCGTCTGGAAAGGTCAAACGGCCTCACTCAACCAGTCTCTCTCGATACGGCTTGCCTCGCAGCAGGTGGGCAGACGCATCCGCCGCCAAGACCTGGACAAACCTCACCCCTTGAACCCGGGCACCCCTGCTAAGTCACCAAACGTAGCGAACCACTTGAGGTGACCTATAAGGTGTTGGTTATCCAATAAATGGTTCCCGGGGCGGCGGTACTCATACCCGCCTCCCAAATTGGAAATCATCACAATGTTCTAAACAACACGAACATTATCTATAAAAACCAACAAAATGTGCACAACTTTTACTGTCTGAATTTTCTCAATCAACTCCACTCTTTTCAGCTTGGAAAGTAATTTCATAAAATTTATTCTAAAATGTATTTAGTTCGTATGCTCAACATGGAAAACATTTTTTAATAGCACGTTGAAACTAGAACGAAGTTTGATATAAGTATTAGACCGTTATAAAATGACAACAATTTGGTTAGAATAAAATATCACCGACGAACCGAGTGAGATACTTTTCTTTGTTTTGTTTCGATAATTTGTGTGGAGTGCGACCACTTCCTTCGGATGTTGTATTGAAGCCAACCACATAGAGAACTCCAGTCCAATTTTTTATTTTTTTAATGAATATAATGACCTTCTAACTTAAATAACTGCATTTTTATTATTATTTTTAGAGTTTGTTTTAATAGTTAAAATAATTGTCAAAGTTTTAATTTTTCAAGACCCCCCGAAAACCACCGAAAGTATGGTGAATCGTGTGACGTCAGACGTCATCACTGCTGAAAAATTACTATAGGATCGGGAAATCAGCTGATCAACTGCCGCCATTTTGAATTTCGTTGTTCGAAGTATTCTCCCTGGAAGTAGCATTACTATTTTTTTTGTGCAGTAGTTTTTGAATATTTTCAATAATAGAGATACCTTTATTTTTTAAACATTATTTAGGCCTAAATAATGTTTCGATAAACACAACAACTAAATCTCTATAAACGGTATGTAAATAAACGAATAAATTAATAATATGACTTGTGTCATATCATACATTCCCATACAATGACTTTACAGTGACGTCACGACACATCGAACAGTGACGTCACCACTAAAATTTCAATAATGCCAACTTGACGGCGTGTTTTTACGACCCGATTAAAAATGGACTTTTTAATAATTTTTTAAAAACTCTGCGTTTAATATTATTAAAAAACTTATATATTCAGAATCAGCTTTTATTGGTCTGTATGAACATATTTTTTTAAAGCCATAATATTTTTCACTGGAGTTTCTTATTATTAACTTATTTGTAATCCCAGAAGACATTAAAAAAGTCGGTAGGTAACAAGCGAATGCTAGAAATTAGGCAATTGACCAATACCTGTCCCATAAATTAAAACAAATATATTATGTACCAAGTAAAAATGGTAAGTACCTACTCCACCGGGAAAATGAATTAATGCGAAAATAATATGAACAGATCAATACTGGAATAAAATAAATTTTCTTGTAAGGGACACAATATCCAATTTGATTCAAATATACTTCACTCCACCGACTCCACCCTATAATTTGAGGCCGTTATTAATTTGCATAAATAAAAAATAACTGGTTTAAGCTTACATTCATATTACACCCACGAAATACAAACGCAACACGTGAATAAAATTTTAATCTACGTCTCTTGTAAATGTAAACAGTATCCTACTTTGTGTTTTTTTGCTTATATTTCTTAAAATATTGGACGTATTCGCGTTTAATGTCAGAGATGTTGAGATAGATAGGACGAAGGAATCGATAACTCGGATTTTTTATTGATTTTACTAAATAATTACAAAAAAATATACAGAGTAACAGCACGTAGGTACCCGTAGGATTTTAAGCATCGATTTTCAAGCATACTTGGAATAAAAAAGTAGATGTCATTTTGTTGTTCACTGATATGTTTTTCAAAAAAAAATCAATCGCACCTCGCCACTGATCACAACGCATTTCGACGGGTGACCGGACAACTCAGAATCATGCAAATTCAACACATCTGAAAAGTTATTAAAAGTGATGGAAAAAATTATTAAATAGGTTAGATTATACGTGATACACGCGCTGTTTCGTGTGTTATGGTGATGCTTTAACGAGACTGAGTGACTATCACGTGACCCGCTAGGCTGTACCCGACTATTCAGTTGCGACGTTTAACAGAAAAACATTTTTTTGTTATCAATTGAAAAAAAAAAATCATCGGACCACAAATTACATATGCATTTTTTTACTCCATAGAATATGCACAAAAATGGATGGTTAAAATCATTCAGCTAAATGCTGTTACAAGATACGATAAATAAAATCTTTCTGTTTAAGATTATGACTTACATAATTGGAAAGGAATAAGGAGTGCAATAAATACACCTATAATTTAATTTTGGTATTTTTCGGAGTTTTTTCCAATTATTAACGACTCATGACTAATTTTCCTAACCAGAAAAGCTATAAACAAAATAATATGTTGAGTGAAAAATTTTGTTATACGCAAAATTTATCGAAGAATGGTGGTTTCGTCATTAGACCTGTGCCATACGCAGCTATAAAAGATCAAAGATCATTTGGCTTGGCCTATTTCAGCATATATCGCTCGCCATATTTTCCCATTGGGAATGTACGTTTTTGTGTGAAGTTTTTAATAAATCTATCCCCTTTCAATGTCTTTATTTATTTTATTAATTTATTTTATTTATTAATTTTCAACGCCCTGATCGGCTTTTACGTGACAAGTTTATAATACAGAGACAGTTTTTTTGAATTAAAAAGATAAACTATAAAAATATAACTAGTAGGTAAACATCATACAGATAAATTTAGGAATGATAGTGCATTACAATAAAAGAGAAAGTTTCTAAGTTGTAAATGACATAGAAATAAACTAGTAGGTATGTTAGTAATTACAAAATTTACAGGTGACTGATTAAATGTCATGAATAATACATGACAAAATGCAAGATACATAAAAAGAAAACGTTAACAAGTTTTTACATTGTAGATTAATACAGAAATACACAAATATATGCAATAGACCCTAGGTGATGCTCCATAAATATCAAAATATTCTACATAAAAATATTGTTCAGATATTTCTTGAATAACGGTAAACTTATATTAAATACATCGATATTTGAGGTGTATTTGTTCCCTAGTGTGTGAAGTCGAGAAATTGATGCATGTGTGTGATAGTTGGTTAGAGAATTAATGTTGCAAAATAATATGTTTTGCCTTGTCGCTCGAGTTGGTACCTTAAAGTCGATGAGATGCAGGAGTTCGCAACAATCTAATTCGGAGTGAATAATTTTATAGGTAGGTGTCTTATAGGTAGGTGTCGTTATTTGACCTTATTTGACTATAACTACTATAAAGCTGTCCCAATAATAAAATGAAAAATTGATTGTTAATTTTCAGTACCAGCTTTCTTGCTGTACACGTACCTACCACCTACAAAGTAAACAAATGACACAAATACTTGGATTGAATAGTGGATAGTGGTAAGGACAACAACTGTACGTAGTTTTTGATAAGTATTAGTTATTTATTATTGATCTTAATAATATTATTTTAAAGCGTGCTTTCCACCGCAAACAAAAATAGCGGTGTTTTTCTTATCTTTTACCTCCCGTTTTCCGTTTATTTTTGGCTGCGGTGTATGCACGAGTGTGTTTACTATTCGGACAATTATTTACAATTAGGTGCGAGCTTATCTTTTTGCACCTTAGTGAACAAGTATTATAATTCAACATTACTTTCTCTAATTACTGGTGATTCTGTGCACAGTAGACATCGGGTCCAAAATATATTTTTGTCTTATTTAACACTCCAATACACGCGTCCCCTAGTGAGACATAAATACACGCGTGTCATCTGTCAGATGACTGTTCACTTATTTGTCAAAAGTGAATAAAAAATAAATTTTTTTTTTGTCAAAAGTGAGCTAGGCGAGCTTGGGGAATACTAGGGCGGGGGACCAGGTTCCCCTCCCTTCATCAAACTTATGACGAAAAAACAGAACTGGTCATCTGTGAGATGACACGCGTGTATTGGAGTGTTAATCAAAATTTCCGCAGAAATCATAAGATTTATAAGATATATTTATTTATTACATGTAGGAACAGTCATTTTAAATACATGTAGGATTACAAAAGATTTTTAAAATATTTAAATTGAGGGATCAGTAGGATTTATAGGTCCAATTAGGAGTTCCACCGAGCCGAACACTCTGATATGAAAATATCTGGAGTCGGTGAATTATTTTCCCATGTGGTCTCTTTGAAATGTTGTTCTTGTATTAATTTGTATTTATTATACTTATATAGTGTAAGTGCATAACATGGATTGACTAGGTGATCATTTGTGGAAAAGTGCGTGAAAGGGTTAAGTTTTTCCTGCGGGAACGATTTAAACCGGACAAAATCTGAAGCATAAAGGTACTTAAATTACCCCCTACTTAATTATCAACCATATATTTTATGTTACATTGTTTAAATTGCAAATAACGTATTACTTAAAAAATCATAATGACAAATATTGTTTCAAATATTTCTTGAGGCAGGTAGGTACCAAAGTATTTAAAAAAATGCGAATAATCTAAATTAAAATGAAGATTTCACATTTGAAAAGAGAATCTTTAATGAACCATTAAAACGGGCACCATCTTGATGAGGAAACGGAACGTACATTTTTTTTTAATAATAGCTTCACACAGGAGGCCCTGAGGAAAATAATTTCCCTTAGGACCTATGTCATCTTTGGGGATGCTGTGTGGAGTGTCTTTTTATGAAAGGAAGGTGAGGAAGTTCTGGGAAGGAAAAGGGTATTAGGGGTGGGTAGGAATCTAGGGGTCAGTGTGTCCAGGAGTTACGGACGTGTGAATCCATCCCTCACACTGCGGTGCGTGCAAGGCGATGTTCCGATAGACTACAGCTGGAGAAGTCAAAGGGACTCCCTCAACTATGAACCTGGGCACCCCTGCTATGTCACCAAACGTAGCGAGGGGTGTTGGTTATCAAATAAATGATTTCAGGGGCGGCGGTACTTATTATGTATTCGCCTCCCAAATTGTACTTTAGTGCACAATAATTGAACCTCGCTTTTCTATAATAATATCTGTATAATCAACCTGGTTAACCTCTCGGACCCATAAGCTTGTTTTCACGAAAATATAACATTACCAGACACATGTATGACGTAGGTATGAGGCGTATCTGACTTATTAAAACATTTTTTGTTTACAATAAATCCCTTGACTTCGCCGAGTGAGAGCTTACTGCGAACATCAGTTAAGTGTTCAGTCTCACAGTCACAGTAGACTTAATACATCAATAATCTAAAAGGGGAATATCAAGTTCTCGAGGCTATAAGCGTACTAATGGTTTAATGCTTTTAAAGAATGTAAAGAAGTTGCGCCTGTTTACTGGCAAGCATTTTAACAACACAAATGAGTATATAAGCAAATTAGTAGTTTTCATGATTAAGGCAAATTCTAATACGGAGAAATAACTGCTTATAGTATTATAGAGCGATTGAATACATCTATGTTTAATCATTTACATATTTTTAGAATTCATAAAAAAATTATAAAAAAATGTTAAATTTACAAATGTATGAATTCTGTACTCCCCTAATAATTGGAATCGCGTAGAGAATTATAGATATCTTACTAATGGTGCCACCTATTGTAATAATTTTTATACAAATTTCATAATGCCAGAGCTCTGAGCTATAGCCTATATGTTATTCTGATGTATGAGCTATATTATTGTAAAGTTTTATTAAAATCCATTCAGTAGTTTTTGCGTGAAAGAGTAACAAACATACATACATCCATACAAACTTTCGCCTTTATAATATTAGTAGGATTATTACTTCTATATATTGTCTTTGGCCTAGTTGATAATCACACTTATAAATTTTAATTCGAACATGAATTTTTGAATATTTATTAATTTATTTGTTTATTAAGACATACCTACACAGTACATTATAATACAGATTAGAAGTATGTTAAATTAAATTATTACATGGTTATGTACCTATTACGTAAGTCCATAGAATGTCATTTGGTAATTTTTAGCAGTAAAGTTATATAACAAACTCCCACTTAGTATCAAACAAATTAAAACAAAAAACAGCTACATTAAGGACATTAAATGTTGGCTGAAGGAACTACCGGAAAATGACCTTACTAGTATACTTAAAACATCATAGAAGTTTCTGGAAAACCTTATCCAAACAAGTTAAACCATAGAAGTCGCTGAAAAACTTATCCAAAGCATAGTCCCCCTCAGCACAGGATCTCCTAGTGAGGAGGACTTCGAATATATTTTATATTTTATACATATATACATCTAACTAACATGTTTCATATAAAAATGTAAAAAATATTATATAGTTACTAAATAAAAAAAAAAAATAAAAAAAAATTATGCCTGAGATATGAACCGGTCTAGTAACTTAATTATTGAATGAATGAGTAATAATAATAAAAAGGAAGAAAAAAGGGGGGGGGGGGGATAAGGAGACATTTTAAAATCAAGAATTATGTGCTCACTAATTGTAATTGACTGATTAAAGTTTAATGAAAATATGTAACACATTATCAAAAGACTCGTTTTTGTGTAAGAATTGCATTGTTTTCTTAGTGTGCTTATATCGCCACGAATGTACGTAATAGGCACAAAAATCGCTTGGCAAACGGAGCCTAGAAACGCTCGGTTTTAGCGCTAAAGCAGTTTTTTTTTATTTGCACGTGAATAATTTCATAAGAAGGAAAAAGTTAATCAAGGGAAACTGTTATTGATAATCTTAGCCATAACATTGTATTTTTTTAAAGTTGCTTCTTATATGAATGCATACATTTCTAACGAAAAAATGTGTTTATTTAATAGTTTACGCTTTTTGATTTTTAACAAAGTACTTAATTAATAATTTTATTTTAATTCTACTAAAGCGAAACGATAGGAAAAACTTTAATTCATCTAAATTATATTTTTTTGGTATTAATAATCTTAACCAATTTATAGTAAAGATTAATCCAATATAGTGATTTCAGGTTAAGCTCTGCCACTTTTGGTGGGCACATTGAACCTTTGAATCAAGTCGTAGAATATTTGTTAATTTTGGGTCTGCAAACTGATGCTATTTTCGCGGTCCACAAGGAATTATGTATTATACATATATTAAATTTGAATCTTCATCTCTGCACTCTTATCGCAGACGTTCATGAAAAGAAAGTAGCACCATTAAACGGTAAAATAACAGTTATAAAGTTTAAGAATATTTGTTCATTCACATTCATTACATATTCTGGTTTCATGAACACAGTGACGAAAACTGGTTTAAGCGGCACGAACGCGGCTAGTCAACCAAAGAAGAAGACATGGTTTTTGACGTCATTCCAACTGATCAAAATAAAGCCAACAAAAGTATTGAAACTCTGCCCTTGGCCGGAAATAAAACGAAACACATATTTACATGCTCTAATGTTATATTATTTATTCTGTCCTTGGCAAAAATACGTGCCATTTAGATATAAAATACGTGAACATTACATCCACTTGGGAGATATAAATAACTATTACTGTCGGGTGAAAAGGTTATCATTTATCATCATTATAATCTCATTTTTGCATTACTCAACACAGTTCTCACTGTCTCAACACAGGTATACCCTAGTGAGACAGGCATCGAATAATACAATGTGCACATACTTTATATAGATCAATAAATAAATAAATAAAAATTATGATTATGACGAACACTACTCACCACGTGTTTATTTTTTACGTACGAACCGAACCGAATGCGCTCGTATATAGAAAACACCGGCAAATAACAACAGTGTTGGTTTTTATAAATAGCATATAGGCCACTTGCATCACATTTTAACAAAAAATCCAGTTTAGGCAAATATTCTAAAACATTCCGTTTTTTTTTATTTTAATCATATTTTTGAAATCATGGAGATTTTACGAAAATTTCAATCCAAAAATCAGACCATTTTTTATAAAAAAGATAGACGGGACATAATTTTATGGGTGCGAAAAAACGATAATTACTTAGCCGAAAATCATTTAAAAAAAGGTAAATTTTTACAAAGCCGGGACCAGCTCATTTTGGACAAAAAAAAAATAAATATATACCCCAGTAGATAGGTAATAATTAGATGTAATTAATTCCGTGAGCGGAAATTGAAAATAATGTATATTATCGTCAATTTTTAAATTTAAAAATACGAAAATGTCATTTTTCAATGACCTCCATGTTGTTATCTTTATTTTAAAAAAACAGCCTACGTTTTTAAATGGTTTGTCTGGCTACGCAGGGTTTGTCTAGCGGGCTTGTGAATATTATCTTTACTTTAAAAAACAGCCTACGTTTTTAAATGGTTTGTCTGGCTACGCAAGGTTTGTCTAGCGGGCTTGTGTGACAGATCGGCCGCGCCATGACAGTTGCGAAGATGCGAAGTGAATTTTGATTTTACGCAATTGAAATTTAAAATGCATCATTTTCCGCCTTCCCCAATGCAAAAAGTTTCCGAAATACGTAATTCTAACAATTATTCAACTTCTGCAAAGTGTTTTTTCGTGAAAAAGTGCATATTTACCGCTGTATTTACAACATGGAGGTCATTAAAAAATGACATTTTCGTATTTTTAAATTAAAGAAATTAACGATAATATACATTTTTTTCAATTTCCGCTCACGGAATTAATTACATCTAATTATTACCTATCTACTGGGGTATATATTTATTTTTTTTTGTCCAAAATGAGCTGGTCCCGGCTTTGTAAAAAATTAATTAAAAAAACGACGTTTTCCACACGAATGGCACAGGAAAATAACGAGGCAAACCAAAAATATTACATCTCATAAATATTTTATTCTTAATCCATCTTATTGATCATTAATCAATATAATGTTCAACGTCTTACTATGACTAAATCCAATGTAATAAGCTTGTACTTGTAAATTATATTTATAATAATAGATTATAAAGTTTGATTTTGTTAAAATCAGGACCATTACCACTACGCTTCTAAAACCGGTACAGAAGGCATAAAATGTACAGGTTTCACTTCGTAACATTTGTCAAAACGTCAAACCAAACGATAAGTTCGCAGAGAACAAACAATAAATCTAGTGAATGAAAAATGTCAAATTCAAAAATTTGGCGGAAATCAAAGTGTTGCCGTTTAAAATAAATAAATCTAAATTAAAGTAGTGACTTCACGAGCCCAAATAAGTATTATAAAAAAAAACTATAAATTTCTAAAAAAAATTAGTAACATTTTCGTAATTTTAGTAAAAAAAAATCTATCCACATGATTTTTTCCAAGTCATTATGAAAACCATGCAAGTGGCCTATGAAACGCGAGTATGAGGGAATTGAAGCGCGACGCCCAGCAAATTTAGTAGTCCACAAGCCAAAAATAATGTCGCCGGAAAAAGCTCGTAAAATGAGTGTGCACCACTAACCTTCTGTGTATTTGGATCCAGTTGAACAAAACAATTCGCACTTTTATTTCCTTTTGTTATTATTATTAACTGAAACTGAATTGTGGATGATTGTGTACTCTGACTGTTCGCAATCAACAATCAACAAAGACAGGCGACTGCCTGGCTGAGCGAGACGGACTTGCGACTTGCCACTGGCGGAGAACTTGGCGGAACTGACGGTTGAGGACGCGAACTGCCGACTATAACACAGCGGCGCCAGGGAAAACAAACCTTCAACCGGGGACCGCGAGCTTCCGAGAAAATAAACAAACATAGAACGCTGATGACTTCGCTATTAAAATACTTACAAGGAAAATCTTAATGCGATAATTCACGCGGACTTGCTTTCTACGAAGCAAGTAACACGAGCAAAAGATTTCTAAAAAACTTAAAATGTAATTCACACGCGATAAAAGTGATAGAAAGTCCCTAGATGTCGCTTTCTTTTGCCTGTTTATTTTAAAGTGATTTGAAGATTGGATATTGATTTACAAAATCAAAAATGTTTATTTTTTTGGATTTCGTAGGATTCGAATCTCCGTCCGCTATACCGCTGCGCTATGGGACGTTCTCGGTGATGCGCGAATTTACGTAAAAAAATAAAGCTGCCAATGAGCACAGACCTATCGTCGTTTCCATTTTATATCTCAACTAATATGAGCCTTGAGCGCAGTTTGATGCTTCGCAGGTGCCGTAGTGCATCATTTCCGTTTCATCCGAATTTCAAATCACTCTAACGGGTCTAAGGAAGTCTCACTTCAAAGGTTTCACCTTACAAGAGCGCCTCTGTTTGTAGGTTCAGTATAAAGAAAGGTTAACTGTATCGCCCAGTTGGGCAGCGTTGTGAAGGGTTACGGTTTGGGCTATAGGAAGGGATTTAATAATGCGGGTCTTGAAGAGGCACGGATTATATGAAGGAGAAAAACAGATGTCTGTAGCTCGATCCAAATGCGAGCCGACTTACACGAAAACAAGTCGACGAAACGAAACTTTCTTCAAATAAATTGTGAACAGGTGTTCCGCTCATGTCCGCCAGAATAAAATTTAATGGTTTCTTTTTAAATGGATTAAAAATACATTGATTTTGAATTGAGTTCATTCAAAACAAACTAAAAACATCGTGAATATTTTATTCAATTGATAAACGACCGTGTATGTGAAAACCTTACTAATACAAACTGACAAAAATATATATCCAGCCAAAAAGGGTGGTTTATCTATTGAATATACTTGTTTTATTAATAATTTCTCAACGAATTTCGAAATTCTTCAAAGTTATTTTTAATTTCCTATACATTTTGATTTTTGAAGATGTCGAAAAAACAAATACCATTATAGAAACTAGATAAAATTACGCTTTAGATTTTTGTATTTGAAAAATAATTTAGTGTTTAAAATATGCGTCAAAAAAACGTGACGCGCGCCTATTTATCGAAGTTCAATGTTGCCAACATAACAATGACATTTTTTATTAGTAATAATCCGAAAAAGAAAATGTACAGCCTGTATACAATGTAGCAAAAAACCGATTAACGATCGTGAAGTGTTTTTGTATAAGTAAGGCTGATAATATTTACGAGTATGTAATGGAAGCATTTTAAATTTAAATAGAAACCGTATAACGTGATTATTTAGATTTTTTGGTATTTGCTATTGTTGGTTTGAATCCTTTAGATTTTAGATAAAGAACTGAAATACAGGTTTATAATATTTATAACGTACGTGTAATATAAGGCGGCCAACTTTACAAAATATCAATGCGGGACACAGTGGTGTGCGGTCTTGGGGGGGGGGGGGGGGGGTAGGTACGTTACAAATTTATCCTTATCTCGGAAATCGAGATTTCTGCTCATTTAGACTACAATCACAACATGAACACGGTTTCTCTTCGATTCTGGCAGCACACTTAGCACATAGTCTGCAACTAGAATTTTATGACTGCACTACAAATAAGAGAAATTTTCCTTCGAAATGTGTCAGCAGATGAATCCACAATAGAAATTTTTCATTCTGAATACAAAACTGGTTTAAATCAAATTTGTATGCGGCGAAATAAAACACACACTTAGAATACGAAAATAGTTTCTATTTGATTCTGGCAGAACAAACATAGTCTGCAACTAGAATTTCATGACTGCACTACAAATAAGAACATTTTTTCCTTCGAAAAGTGTCAGCAGATGAATCCACAACAGAACTTTTTCATTCTGAACACAAAACTGGTTTAAATTAAATTTATATGCGGCGAAATATAACCACACTCAGAATATGAAAATAGTTTCTTTTTGAGTCTGGCAGAACATACATAGTCTGCAACTAAAATTGTATAACTGCACTTCGAATAAGAGAATGTTTTCCTTCGTAATATGTCATCCGATGAATCCAGTTAAAATTTTACATTCTGAACACAAAACTGGTTATTAAATCTGTATGCGGCGCATTAAAACTACACTCAGAACATGAAAATGGTTTCACTTTGATTCTGGCAGCACAAACATAGTCTATAACTAAAATTTTATAATTGCACTTCGAAGAGACTGTTTTCCTTCGAAATATGTCATCAGATGAATCCAGCTGGAATTTTACATTCTGAACAAAAAACTGGTTATTTGTAATTAAGAATATCCGTACGCGGTGCATTTAAACTATACTCGGAACATGAAGATAAACATTTATGCAAAAAAGGAAATTCAGTGAACTTACAACTTCGCTTTTCGCGGTCGGCGGCATGTTCAACAAATTGTTTGATTTGATTTGAATGATAAAAACGGGTTATCAATCACGTGTCACGGCTTGCACTTATTCAATACTACACTGGCCCTTTTTGACTCTCGTTTGACTTACCTAAATAAACCAATCCCTAGATTGATATCTTCGGACCTTTTCTAGGGATAAATATTGTTATCAACTTAACCACAGAAGAACGGAAATGGTTAAAATAGAATACAGATAGAGGAAGTTTATATGTCCACCATAAACAATATTATAAAAATATAGGAATGCGGGACATGCGGGACATGCGGGACGCTTTGGACGATTTGCGGGACTATTTTATCAAATATTTCAATGCGGGACGGTTGGCCGCCTTAGTGTAATATCGATAATTATTACATATTAGAAGAAAAATAATAAAACTGCAATGAAATCATTACGAATTCTAGAACTGATTTGATTATGAGACTAAAAGATATCTTTCTTTATTGGTTTATCCATGATCAGTGAAGCGTAAAACCATTGAAATTGTTAATAAATGCAAATTACATTATTTATAACTACAATTATCTATTTGTACTCATGCGTGAAGGAATAATTGGCTTGTGGTTCAGTTGGTGAGTTGGCATCGCGTATGGATCCCACCCAGGCATCGTGAGTTCAACTCCTCGGCTTAAGTCCTCCATAACGACATAAGCAACATTTTCCGCTATCTGTGGTGGTATTAGGAGATTTTCAAATATTCGTAACCTGTTTGTCATTCCTTAAAAAAAGTTAATAATAATTAGATCTTCAATACATCTCGGTATATGAAGTATTTTCACTTCCCTTAGTAGTAAGCGCAAATATTGATACGAGTATACTTTTTTCATAGTATACGGTCTACAATATACGACGAATTGATTTGTTGACGAATAATTCTCGTTGGATTTACCAGCGAAAATTGTTTCGTGATGCAGATTTCAAACGTTTGCCAGAAGCTTGTAATGGGTTAAGATTTTAAAAGTTTTCTTCGCCTTCTTCCGCCAAAAACTCATTAGCCAAAAAATAAGCAAAGAAGAATTCGATAATCCTCGATGATTCACATTGCGATTGTAGTATTAATTATTAATGTAAACTTATTGTGCTCGTACAACCCCATAGTTGAATTTGGAAGCCACCTCTGGTCTGAAAATAAAAACTCAAAATAAAAAAAAACCTCGACTCTGTGCAGAAACCGGCGGTACGCCTGATAGATTATCTTATCTTAACAAATAGATTGCAATCTTTAGAACATGCCGTTGGATGGGAACGCTGTCCTTGTTCTACGGGTTACACATTGTTCTACATTGATTCCTTCAACACCGGTGCACAGCCGGGAAACACGAAGAACGCGCACCCAACATTTGCACAGTTGTAATTTAAGAACGGATCGTGTCCACGACTTGTTCTTGGGTTCAACAGCTCGGCTGTGGAATGATTTGCCGGCCTCTGTATAATCTCCCTCCTACAACATGGGTCTCTTCAAGATCTAGATTCACTCCGTCCTTTCCACAAAAAGGCCCTCCACACAGCATCCCCAAAGATGACATAGGCCCCGAAGGAAATTATTTTCCTCGTGGCCTGTGTGGAGTTATAGTTTAAAAAAATCACTTGAATTTATTGAATTGATTTTGGATAGTAAAAAAAAATCATATTTCTTTGTATCTAACTTTGTGTTAATATTTACGTCTTGGTCAAAAACGACTCAAAACGAGTGGTTACAATAACAGAGCTCTCAGTGGCAGAACCACAACTAGTTAATTGTAATTTAATTTCTGCAGTAGCCCTCTCGTTGGCAATCCATGGCCGTAGTTCCCCGACTGGTTCGTCTCTCCTCACCCCACCCTCACCGCAAGAGAGTTGTGAATCACCCACAGGCTTTACAATTACGTACGTAGGACGGTAGGTAGGTACCTCTCTCTGCCACGCTGACCGGAAGTTCGGTCACATCCCTCGGCCGGGAATCCCGGAGGATAGGCGGGAAACACGCGACATTGACGCCACTACGGTAGATTCAAGTACCTACTAGCTTTGGTTATCTACGTACTCAAACTCTGTACAATTTTAAAGATTACCCATTGGTAATATTTCTACTGCGCGTTTTCATCCCGCGACAAAATATCCCACACAAAATATCGTAAGACCAAAACATCCTTCACCAAATATCCACTAAAACCTAACCCACCTTAATCTAACCTAACATAATCGAACCTAACCTAACATAATCGAACCTAACCTAACATAATCGAATCTAACCTAACCTTTTTGTACATTTTACTATTTTTTAACAATAATTTATTGTTTTCGTTATTTGTGTTTGGGGTGTTATGCCGTGTTGCGCTACCTCCTTCTTTAGCCAACGTTTCGGACAGCGTTGCAGTGTCCATCATCAGGGCAGATCCGGTAGATGTATAAAATTAATTTATTGTCTTTACAGGTTACCGTTTTATTTTTGTCCCATTTTACTATTTTTTAACAATATTTTTTAAATTATAATTTACTAGCAGACCCGGCCACACATTGCTGTGGTTAACGAAACACAACGCCATTACCCGACCTTTATAAAATCACACTGCCCGCTTGCCAGCTGCCTGAATTGAATATTTGAATTTCTTTGCTTTTATCTACTATAATAAGCATGTATTATACATATAAACCTTCCCCTAGAATCACTCTATCTATTGGTGAAAACCGAATGAAAATTCGTTGCGTAGTTTAAAAGATCTATGCACATTACATTTTGAGCGACTTCATTTTATACCATGTAATGATTAAACAATATTATATCTTCATTTAATTAAATATAAAAATTTGAGGTTTTACTCATAAAGTTAAAAATAAAAATAAAATAATTTCTGTTCCGTTTTATTTTTGTCCCATTTTACTATTTTGAACAATAATTTATTGTCTTCATAGGATGTCTGTATTATTTTTATCCCATTTTTTGTTATGTTAAGTTAGGTTAGGTTTTAGTAGATATTCTGTTGGGGGACATTTTGTCCGTAGGATATTTTGTCGGGAATATTTTGTCGCGCGCGGGTTGAAAAGTCGTTGAACCGGTAGTATAATAAATGTACTTACTGATCTTCTGCGGTCGGATAATATACTTAATCAGTAATCACAATATACACATTTAATTACCTAACTGCTATAAAACTTCCGGTAAACTGTTAAGTGAGGTTAGGTTAGGCGGTAGTTAGTAATAAATGTAATTATGGTAATGTATTCATTAAATGTTTACGTTACATGCACGCGATACACGTGTCTTCTTAGAATCTGTACGATTAGGTACTTGATTACATTATTAATTAGGTAATGTTGACTTAATAAATCTGCGGTTGAGGTGAACATTTCGGAAATTATACCTGTTATGTAATAAGGAATAAGGAATAATTATAACAAATTTTTTATTTTTGGAAAAAAACGTATTATGTAGCGTGAATCACTTACTAAAAAGTCTACTTAAGCCCCCGCATTCCGAATTTCTGCCGTTTTATAACATACTATCAGACCCGGCCACACGTTGCTGTGTCTAACGAAACACAACGCCATTACCCAACCTTTATAAAATCCACACCACCAGCTGCCCGCTGCCCGCTGCCTGAATTGAGTATTTGAATTTCTCGACTTTTCTCTATTATAATAAGCATGTATTTATTATACATATAAACCTTTCTCTTGAATCACTCTATCTATTGATGAAAACCGCATGAAAATCCGTTGCGTGTTTAAAAGATCTATGCGCACATACATTTTGAGCGACTTCATTTTATAGGTAGGTAGGTACTATGTTATGATTTCCCTTGAACACTCTAAGTTTTTGAAGTTTCTAATACAATATAGGTTATCTTAAGACAATATCTAGAAATTTGCCATGCTGAAATGGTAATTATATGAAATTCCCTCGATAGAAAAAAATCGCAAAGCATGCTCCGAAAATTATTGTAAACACGCCTTCTTCAGTTATTTTAAAGTTATGTGTATGAAAATATTGTGTTCCTTTAAATGCTTTCAGTTTTTCTTTAATTGGTATTTCAGACATTTCCCACTAGATTTTTTTCTCTATTTTAAACAAGCAGTGTTTTATAAAACATTTTCACAATTTTCACTTAATTATTATTGTTTTTAATATTAGCGCGCTCCGTCTAACAATCGTGTTTACATATCTCCCCGTCTTCTTCTTTTTGAGCGCTTTCTTTTACTTTAAAACTCCACACAAGAGGCCCTGGGGAAAATAATTTCCCTCAGGGCCTGTACTATCGGGCATCTGTATCTCTGTACTATCGGGCCTTAAACATACAAAAATTTAAAAATTGTATTTTCTCGATGGATTAAAATATACGGTCTATTTTTAACCGATGTAGGCATGCCTGTTTGGATAACTTATATATATCGACGCTAAAAAGTTATATAATACCAACATAACATGTTGAGAACTTCGTGACGGGTTCTTCTTCAAAATTCTTCGATTCGACATTAAAAAAATACATTGGATTTTCCCAGAGTTTGCGTTGCGTTCCAATGTTAGTGATACTTCCAGTACCAAATTGTGAGGCGGCTGAGGGTAACGCCGCCCGGGAACCATTTGTTGGATAACCAACACCAGCTATAGGTCACCTCAAGTGATTCACCACATTTGGTAACGTAGCAATGGAGTGACGTTTGTCCGGGTCTTGGCGGCGGATGTATTTGCCCACTTACTGCTGGACGGATTAGGTGAGACTGATTGAGTGAGACCTTTTGACATTTTCGCCCGTTTCCAGTCGGACTCTCTCGGCCCATCGCAATGCACCGCAGTTGGAGGAATCGATTTATATCACTCCTGGATACAATGACCCTCAGTTCCCCAATGTAAATCGCGAATCCCAGTGACTGACCTTTCGCTATGCATGGTTGAGCGCTCCGCACTCTTCGCGCTATATCTTAAAAACGGTTAAGCGTATAAAAAAATATTGCAAACAAAATTTGTAGAGAATTTTATATTCTACAATTTTTATAACTTATCCAAATACGATTTGTGGTAAAGGAAGCGAGATATTTATAAAAAACTGATTTTCACAACCTTTGACCTTAAATATCGAAGGACGCTGAAACGTGACCTTAAGAGACTTTTGTGACAACATTTAGAGTGCCAAAATGAAGAATTATACAAATTTTCAGCTTGTTCCATTTTATTCTGAGGTGAAATACTGTATTTACTGGACTGAGTCATTTTCTTCTGTTGCACAATTCCCCCCATTCTACTACTTGTCCAAAAGCCTTGTTCCTCGGAAAGATTAATTTTGTCCCTATTTAAAAAAAAAATAAACATGACAAATAACAGGACACGGTATACTACTACCTATGTCTTTAACATTTTTTACTTCAAATATAGCAATCACTGGTTAAAGTGAGTCAGGTATATCTCTTAACATACCGTATTTCTTCAAATTGGGATTTCCATATTTTCCCCGCATTTCCAAGTTAAAAGTCAAAATTGCTTTTTATTATTACACGACATATTATAAATTATAACCCATTGTTAGTAATGAGTGTAATGAATATTGTATGAAGTCTGAGAATGGATTCCAAGAAGAGCAAATATTATGTCGGGAGAATCCGCTCACTTTCCATTAGATTCTAATACGCTTTGTACTGCTGTGCAATTGTGCATGTTACCGAGAACCTTCGCAAGATACTTAAGTAAAATAACAGTTATTAACTGATCGCATATGGTAATGACAATGAGATAAGAAGTTCAATTCTTTTTGCTGGGTTGTGAGCAGTTGTGAGTGGGGTTTTCGTATTAGGTAGTTTGTATGTAATAGATATAATATTTTATGTACCTTCGTAGCAGAGCAGTTATAACGAATATAGGCAGTGGCGTAGCTAGGGAAGCCAATTGGCGGGGGTGACACCCGACCTATGTGGGGGTGTCACAAAAATATTTTACACATGAGCATGGTCTGTTATTTATATTTTCGTAGCTCTTTCGTGGATTGCCGCGGAACGGGAGAATTTTGGCCTATATTTATGGGGAAATTTTTATCCCCGAAAGTCTCTAGCCACCTCCCTGCCCCCCTGGACGGACCATTTTTTTACACATTTGACTAGGTAGTAATGTAATGCTGGGAAATTCACAAGCAATCTTAGTCACATAATTGCATACTTTTGTAATTTCTCATACGTGTTCATACTTTTCTAATGAAAAATTAGTTTTTTAGTAGTTTGCGCTTGTATTTTTTACAAAGTAATTAATAATTTTATTTTAATTCTGCTCAAGCGAAACGATAAGAAAGGCTTCAATTTATTTAATACACATGTGATTTGTATTCATAACGTAAAATAATTCATAGTAAAGATTAATCGAAAGAAGTACTTTGCAAAGCGAACGGACAAAAAATTTAAAGGCTTCAAGGAGTACCTGTATCTAGGTACTCGTACCTAATGCAAGACGCTTGGAGAACAAGTATCCTCCAGAAATCATTGAACTCTCCAATGTACAGAATACAGAGGTGCAAAATGCGTAGATTTGGCTTGAAGTGGATTTAACTAGAGTTCAATGATCGATCTCTCAACTAAAAAAACGGTTTTTACGTTTCTGATAAGTTCACTGTAGTAAGTTGCCATAGTAAGAAATCGGTTTCATTCCAAAACGGCTTTTTTATTCCTTCCTACCATTTCTACCGTTAGAACTCTATAACTGTAATAGCCTGAAAACTGAAAACCGAATAAATGAAATAAGGAACTCCAGTGAAAAATATATTTATGACTTTAAAAAAATATGTTCATGTAGATGTAGACCAATAAACGCTGATTCTGAATATATATATTCGACGACCTCCGTAGTCCAGTGGGTAAGACTCTTGACTCACAATCAAGATTGTGAGTCAAATCAGGAGGTCGCGGGTTCGAACCCGGCATGCGCAAATAAATTTTATTTGATTAATTAGTGTTATTTCACAATTAATTCATTTTAAAAATAATATATAGTAGGTATATTTGCGGCATGTTCCAGAGTGGAAGATACTATCAGTATCGCCCTGGTGTAAGACCACCATTCAGAATTGAAACGTTGTTTGAAAATAGCTTTAGCCGTGTTTAGTGACCAGATCTGAATAGCCAGGTACTTCCCAACCTTCCTCTTCCCCACCTCCTTCCCCTCCCCACTACCTTCAGCCTCACAACATACCCCAATTGGGGATGCCATAGTCTCATTGGCTCCAGACGGGAGCAGTTGAGATTCTTGTGCGGTATTCACTGTAAAAAAAATATGTAAGTTTTATTTAATAATATTAAACGCAGAGTTTTAAAAAAATATTAAAAGGTCAATTTTTACTCGGGTCGTAAAAACATGCCGTCAAGTTGGCATTATTGAAATGTTTAGTGGTGACGTCACAGTTCGTCGTGTCGTGACGTTACCGTAAAGTCATTGTATGGGAATGTAGGTATGACACAAGCCATTGCATTAATTTATTCGTTTATTTACATACTGTTTATAGATATTTAGTTTTTGTGTTTATTGAAACATTATTTAGACCTAAATAATGTTTAAAAAATAAAGGTATCTCTATTATTGAAAATATTCAAAAACTACTGCACAAAAAAAATAGTAATGCTACTTCCAGGGAGAATACTTCGAACAACGAAATTCAAAATGGCGGCAGTTGATCAGCTGATTGCCCGATCCTAGAGTAACTTTTCAGGAGTGATGACGTCACAGGACTCACCATACATACGGTGGTTTTCGGAGGATCTTGAAAAACTAAAACTTTGACAAATAAAAAAAATCGACTGGAGTTCTCCATTATTATTTACATTTTTGTAGAATATTTTTTAAGATACGATAATTATTATATATTGTTGTTATCTAATATATAAAATTCTCGTGTCACGGTGTTTGTTACCATACTCCTCCGAAACGGCTGGACCAATTTTGATGAAATTTTGTGTGCTTATCTGGTAGGTCTGAGAATCGACCAACATCTATTTTTCATACCCCTAAAAGTAAAGGGTGTTCCACTCCGAAGAAAATTATTTTCCCCCTACATTTTGTATGGTACGAATTCTCCTATTTTGAAAGAACTGCAGCAATATTGTAAGGGGTATAATATTGAACTGTGAACCGGGGGAGGGGGGAGGGGGGAAAGGAACTCAGGAAGGGGGGTTAGCGGGACGGGGGAAGGGGAGAAGTGGAGTGGGGAGAGGGAGAAGGAACGCGAGAGGGGAAAGGATACGCAGGGAGAAACAATTTAGATCAAGGTATGGTATACGCAGGGAGAAACAATTTAGATCAATTCAGCTAATAAGTTGACAACAGTTTTTGATTCTGAGGCGGTACGAAGTTCGCCGGATCAGCTAGTATTATGTATAAATGCAGTTGTTATATTAATATTTATTTATATTTCTTTCACTATAATAAATAATTAAATCACCTGTAAATTTTTTAATTACTAACATACCTACTAGTTTATTTCTAATATGCCATTTACAACTTAGAAACATTCTCTTTTATTATAATGCACTATCTTTCCTAAATTTATCTGTATACCTACCGTTCAAATGATGTTTACTAGTTATATTTTTATAGTTTATATTTTTTATTTAAAAAAAACTGTCTCTGTATTATAAACTTGTAATGTAAAAGCCCATCAGGGCGTTGAAAATTAATAAATAAAAAATAAATAATTAAATATAAAACTACGAAGTCTCGTGCGTGTCTGTCTGGTCTTATCAACTGCCGGTTTTTATTTTATAAAATACATCTTCCTTGTTTTGTTGCGCGGGGAATCTCGGTGCAATTAGAGCTAAGAAACCATTAGTCTAATTAATAATTAACTCGCAATTCGAGCAGTGTGTAGGGGTCAGTAATGTCCTTGTACGTAATCCGGGAATGTGGTTGGGGCCTTCCAGAAATAAATACGTATTATTCGGAGGCGTCTACTAATATCTACAGGAATTCCAAAAACTGAAAAAATCGAACTAATATCTATGGGAATCAAAGTGTTGACGAATATCTACAGCTCAAACTGTTGATTAATATCTATGAGAACCAAAGTGTTGACGAATATCTACAGTACTGTCAGAGGTTGGATTTGCAATTATGTATAGCATATTGGAATAACGTAATATTGCGTATGCAGTTTAAAAAACTTAATTTATGTAAGTATGTATGTAAAAATCCCTAATGTCGGACTATTGGACACATTTAGCTGATTAGTCCAACCTACGCTCTGTAGATATTAGTTCAACCTACGCTATGTAGATATTAGTCAACACTCTGAAGTTCGTAGATATTAGTTCAACATATGAGCTGTAGATATTCGTCAAATATACAGGCTGTAGATATTAGTATCTGGAGTCTATTATTCTTATGTAGATAGGGAGGTACGTAACTAATTTCAGCGCCCTTGAGATGATTTTTCATGAAAACGGCGCTTTATAAATCAGCCAAATATTATTAATCTAACAGTCTTGGTCGTGTAACTAACTACTCGTATGTAACCGTCTCGGGAAAATGTTATTTTCTACATATATAGCTTAAAAAAATATTTTTGGGGAAAATTTTTTTTAAGTTGATCTCCGGTACTATACTGAATTCACCTATGTTGAAGGAGATTAACCTATATGTCCCCAACGCGTATACTCGTGGGAGATCCCACGCACATTTTTATGCTCCGAAAGCGAGAACTTCTTCCTTTCAGGAAAACATACAAATCATCACAAGTTATATTTTACTGGCAGACCCGGACACACGATGCTGTGGCTAACGAAACACAACGCCATCCACTGACAACGCCATTACACAACCTTTACAACCAACGCCATCTGTTAATTTGCACACATATCAAATCCAACTTTTTTAGGCGTGTTAAAAATCGAATGTTTACTGTTATTTGGCATATTTTTTACACTTATTCAGATAGTTACAATTAAATAAATAAATAAAAAAAAACAATAATTGAAATATGTGAAAGAATAATATTTTTTTTATTACTTCTATAAAACAAACGAAATTTATAAAAAATACCAAAACATGTTATCTTCTTCTTGGAACAAAAATTTGTCAATAATCAACACATAAATTATAAAGGAAGGACCTCATTAATTGAGTATTTTAATTTTTATTGAGTGTACAATCATAAAATTATTTTTATACGTGTTAAATGAAATAAAAAACAATAATTGAAGAACGTAAATTTTTATATTACTGCTATAAAACAAAACATGTTAACTTCTTATTGGAACAATCACTTGTCATAATAAGTGTAAAAAAAATAATTTTTGGGGATCGTTGGAAACGGTTAATACGCACTTTTTTTAAAAAATATCTTTTGATTCACCTTAATTACATTAAAAGACAACTATTTGCATTGGGGGAAGTGGAAAATATTTCATTTTAAATTTCGATTACGTAAAATTAAAATTAGCTTTCGTCTTGTGAGATTGTACGCCATTATGTTTATTAGCTCATTCGCTGTCACTTTGGCATCACTTTGGTATGTTAGTATTCCTGATAGCCTGATACACTTGAATGTATAACGAACGGCTAGAAGATTTTGAAGGTACCACGAAATCTGGAAAGGTAAGTACTAAATTATCGGAGTTTTGGGAATAAAATGACGGAAAAAACATGTTTTTAATTTCGGTAATTATTTTTTATAAATAATATATTCACTTTTGTATCAAAAACCGTGTTACACAAACCTAGCGTAGCCGTTAAACTACTTGAAAACTGGGATGTTTTTCTTGCCTTGACGCGAGTAGGCGTTATAAAGGGGCACTTTCTTTTGTATCACAAACCATGTTACACAAACCTAGCGTAGCCGCTAAACTACTTGAAAACTGGGATGTTTTTTTGCCGTGACGCGAGTAGGCGCTACGAAGGGGCACTTTCTTTTCTATCACAAACCATGTTACACAAACCTAGCGTAGCCGCTAAACTACTTGAAAACTGGGATGTTTTTTTGCCGTGACGCGAGTAGGTGCTACGAAGGGGGCACTTTCTTTTCTATCACAAACCATGTTACACAAACCTAGCGTAGCCGCTAAACTACTTGAAAACTGGGATGTTTTTTTGCCGTAACGCGAGTAGGCGCTACGAAGGGGGCACTTTCTTTTCTATCACAAACCATGTTACACAAACCTAGCGTAGCCGCTAAACTACTTGAAAACTGGGATGTTTTTTTGCCGTGACGCGAGTAGGCGCTACGAAGGGGGCACTTTCTTTTCTATCACAAACCATGTTACACAAACCTAGCGTAGCCGCTAAACTACTTGAAAACTGGGATGTTTTTTTTGCCGTGACGCGAGTAGGCGTTATAAAGGGGCACTTTATTTTGTATCACAAACCATATCACGTAAAATTAGCGTACGTAGCCGCTCAACATCGCAGAAATAGTTGATTTATAAAAATAAAATTTTAAAGTAAAAAAAAATTTAAGCTAATGAATTTTAATCAACGCACGCAATACATGTGTATTAAGGTAAGTACCTACTAATTAGGCGGAATTTCAGTTTTATAACATTAAAAAACTCCCGCGCGATTTTGTCTCTAGCCGTTGGTTTTACGAGCCGAATTCCCATGAAGTCTGCTACGATTTGCTCTAGCATCTTTTCGTACAGTAACAAGAATGCCAACATTACAAAAAATGACATTTGAAAATAATGTTTGAAAATGGGCGGTCTCGTTTCACAGAATGAAAGCTAATTTTAATTTTACGTAATCGAAATTTAGAATGAAATATTTTCCACTTCCCCCAATGCAAATAGTTGTCTTTTAATGTAATTAAGGTGAATCAAAAGATATTTTAAAAAAAAAAGTGCGTATTAACCGTTTCCAACGATCCCCAAAATTTACCGATTTTCTGAAACTGATGCCGAAACTTGCCGAAACCGAAACGAAAATTTGAAACAGAAAACTCATCAAATGATATGGTGACCAGTGACGGTTTAATTCCTAGCTGTGATCGTATATTTTTTCTGTTTCAAATTTTTGTTGGAGGGTTGCTAATATTGTCTCCAATGATTAAGGATTACAAACGATTGAAAATGTACAAAATCAAAATAATTTATCAAAATTTGAAACAACCTCAGAAAGTGAAGTTTTAAAAATAATAGAAGGCATGAAAGGAGGTTCGTCTCCCGGATTTGACCTTATTACAGTACATTTTCTAAAATCCATGAAAATTCATTTGGTAAAACCAATTACTCATTTGATAAACTTAAGTTTAACAGAGGGAATATTTCCGACAAACTATAAAAATACAATTATTTCACCTATTTATAAATCTGGAGATCCTCAACAAGTAACTAACTACCGCCCAATTTGTCTAATCTCAAACATTGGAAAGATTTTTGAAAAAATTGTGAAAAACCAATTGGTCGGTTTCCTAGAAAGTAATAAAATTCTTCACCAAAACCAATTTGGTTTTATAAAGTCACTCAGCACACAAGATGCTATTGCTAATGTAACCTCATACATCAATGAATCATTGGATAAAGGTGAAAAATGTGCCGGTATATTTATTGATCTCAGAAAAGCTTTTGATAGTATATCCCATGAGATTCTACTAAAAAAACTAAACAATATAGGTATAAAAGACAATGCAATTAAATGGATTTCGAACTACCTAAAAAATCGACCGCAAGTCGTAAAAATAAATCAGATTAATAGCGATAAAGAAATATCAGACTTTGGAATCCCTCAAGGTACAGTAATCGGACCAATCCTTTTCACCATATATGTTAATGACATTTTTTTTCAACCACTACATGGCCAAATTACTTCATACGCCGATGATACGGTACTAATAATTAGCGATAAAACTTGGGAAAAAGTAACATTTAAAGCCACCGAAGACATAAATATTTTAAAGAATTTCTTCGACGTAAATTTACTATCACTAAATGGTGATAAAACATTTGTAATTCCATTTGCAATACACAAAAATGATACCCCTAAAAACATTGACATCATCATCCATGATAATTCCAAAACACATAGTAAAAATTATTGTATCCAAAACTGCACAATATTAAAAACAACAAACACAATCAAATATTTAGGAGTCATTATCGATAAAAATTTGAAATGGAAGGAACAAATTTGTCAAGTTGTAAAAAAAATTAGAAAATTGATTTATATATTTTTAAGAATCAGAAATTTTTTATCTGTAAAAAACTTATATCTAATATATTACGCTTTGGTTCAATCAACTTTACAATATGCTATCATTAGCTGGGGATCAGCATACAAAACTAATCTTTCCCCAATTGAAGTTGTGCAGAGGCTAATAATTAAAATCATATTAAAAAAACCTTCTGACTACCCAACGGATCAATTATTTAAGGAATTTCAAGTACCATCTTTCAAAGATCTATACAATAGAAATGCATTGATTCAAATTATAAAAGAAAAAGAAAAATATCAATTTATAACTGAAAACCGTACTAGACATAAATATATTTTTTCATGCCCAAAATTAAACACTTCCTTTGCACAAAATTATTATACTTATCAAGGAAGACTTATTTTCAACCGATTACCGGATGAAATTAGAAAAATTAATGATAAAATCCAATTAATAAACACTGTAAAAAAATATTTTAAAGATAATCTCAAAAAAAAAAAAACAGTTTCCGACTAATCTAATCTACTTATAACTCAGTTTCCAAGTGATACTCCATTCTTCAAATAAGTTAAATTTTGTATTGTTTTTAGCAACTAATTACAATAATTCTGGACACATTATCCAAATAGTAAAATTGTTTTGATAGTAGATTACTTACTTACTTATAATTACATATCACCGAACTTACAACTTATTGTTTTTTACATTCACATTGTAATTTAAGAACTTAAATATAGCATTAAAAAATGTACACTACTCTTCCAGACACAAGCTAACGCTTCCATGGAAGAGTGGTATTAACATATTTGAATATGAACATGTAAGCAAATTAACACATCATCTAAATGTACATTATATTTTATATGCTATAATCAATAAACGTTTGATATAAAAAAAAAAAAAAAAAAAAAAAAAAAAAAAAAAAAAAAAAAAAAAAAAAAAAAAAAAAATATAAATTGTGTTTACTATTTAGTTCAACGTGTGGACGTACTTGACTTTATTTGCATTTTGCCAAATAGAACAAACACACAAATACGCAATGTCAAGTGAAGTGCTACCAATAATGTTAGCGACAATTAGCTTAGGTCACCACCACGATGCTATGAACTGAATGAGATTTGGCTTACTCCACCGCCTCCACGCGTCTATAATAGCCCATTCACATGATTCATTTATCGTTCATTTCGTGATTTCATTCCGCCTCTTTCCCTCGAAATGAACCGTGTGAACACGAAAGTGAATAGAGACAGTACCGAATGAAGCATTCCAACAATGTTGGAATGCATTCCAACATTCGGCACTGTTCACTCGCAACCGGAATTTAACACCACGTGACGCGAATGATGTGTGTGAACACTCAAGTGAACAGTCTTTCACTCGCAAATCAGTCGGCCGAAATGTTCTGGCGTGAGGACGAGTAGCCGGAGCGGCTTAAACGTCAAAATGCTCCATTTAGTTCGCTATTCGAAATAACTCCTACACGTCTCATAGAAATCGTTGTTTCTCCCTTACTATCATAGTGAAAAATATGATCTAAACGGTATTGGAAAGAGAAAATAATGTTCTATATATTCAATATAACAATTAACCACAAAATAATATGAATGTACACTTCTATGGAACCAAAGTTTCTGATCGAATTTGAAAAAAAAAATTATGAAACATTGTGAATTTTTTATGAATTATTTTTATATGAAACGACAAAAAGTGAGATGACAGAAACGTTTATAATTTATTTGTCTAACAAAATAAGTGCGTGTTTTTTTTTTTTTTGTTACCAGTATTTTTAGTTAGAATAAAAGCAAGTAGAGCCATTTTTTAAACTTTTAAAAGTTTACATTAAAAATTATTCTATTTAAAAAATTACGTGGTTATTTCTAATAATAAATTTTAAAAGCATATTTCATCACCTTTCCAAAACAGTTTTTAGTTTTTGGATACGTTAATAAATATTCCATTTATATGGATTTTATTGCAAGCCGAAACCTATTTTGGAATAAAAATATTTTCATGTGCAAAAATACTGGTAGATATCAGTTTTCAGGTTATTATTTAACCATATGTTCATTTTATAGTGCTGAAATTTATTTACTGTTTACAAGAATCGCCAATTTCTCGTAATTTAGTTCGACGTTATCGGAAATGTGAATTGAAATCGTAAATATTCCCGAACTTGGCCGTCAGCACCGGACGAATTCCAATGCGGCCGCGACTACTCTCGACGACTTCGTAGCGAGAATGTCGAGTGAACTCTTCCTTCGAAGGAACCGTCTGAACACTCGATGAAACGAGAATGGAACATTTCATCGAGTAAACCTTCATCCGAGTGAACCTTGTGACTTCAGCTTAACCATTCGTCTCCAGTTTTCAGGTCTTTCCGTCCTGCTCTACCTGTTGCGTGGGGACGAAGGAAAGGTTCCTCGCTGTCAGCCCAATTAGGCAGGTATACACTATTATTTCACGGTGTGATGCAATATGCTAGTATCCGACGATTCGTCTGGACAATTTTGGGGAATCCTAGTCGTCAGGATGATTTATTACGGCGTAGGTTTGGTATACTTTCATCGATTATTTATAATAGTGACGATAGTGATTCATTATTGCAAAATTCTTTGACTTACGTTATATGGGAAGGCTGATAGAGGTATTGAAAGGAGGGTAAATGCGGGTAACTCCATTAATGGAAGACTGAATGCCGTTGTCGCTAACAAAAAAAAAACTGACAAAAGAAGCGCATCTCGCAAACCCACAATGGAGTGCTTTTTTTTTTTACAGTGAATAACGCACAAGAATCTCAACTGCTCCCGTCTGAAGCCAGTGAGACTATGGCATCCCCAATTGGGGTATGTTGTGAGGCTGAAGGTAGTGGGAAGGGGAAGGAGGTGGGGAAGATGAAGGTTGGGAAGTACCTGGCTATTCAGATCTGGTCACTAAACACGGCTAAAGCCATTTTCAAGCAACGTTTCAATTCTGAATGGTGGTCTTACACCAGGGCGATACTAATAGTATAGTTCCACTCTGGAACATGCCGCAAATATACTATATATGATTTTAAATGAATTAATTGTGAAATAACACAAATTAATCAAATAAAATTTATTTGCGCATGCCGGGTTCGAACCCGCGACCTCCGGAATGTGAGTCAAGAGTCTTAGCCACTGGACTACGGAGGTCGTCTGGTACCTAACCTGATGTATAGCAGTGAGGCATGGAACTGGGAGAGGAAGGATGAAAGCAGATTGAGTGCTGTAGTGTAGAAATGAGATACCTGAGGTGTATGTGTGTTAAAACCATTTAGAGATAAATCATGTGTGGTAAAATTTAGTGAGAAAAGTGGAGATCCGCCTAGAATGCAAGGCCGATGTAAGCGTAATGATAATGAGTAAGAAGAAAGCGACCCTCAGATGGTTTGGGCATGTAGAGCAAATGAACGAAGAAAGGAGTGTAAGGATAATATATCACGCAAATGCGATGCAGGAGGAAGTAGGAGGAGTCGGGGATGCCCGAGGAAGACATGACACAATCAAGTGAATCGTATGAGATGATGTGCCAAGACCGAATTGTTTGGCAGTCTATTCTATCTGCTAATTGCGTATCACTCTTTTAGTTAGCACAGAAATAATATACATTAAATTGCATTAAACTTGTGAATTGCATCACATCTGGAGACAATTTGGTTTGCACAATATTTCTTGATTTAAACTTTCGTCTTCGAGTAAATCGACGAGGAAGGAATTTTTTGGGTCAAATTTTAAAAAAATACTTGCTTTTTTTAAAATTTGCTCCACACAGCTGGCCCTGAGGAGAAAAAAATCTCTCAGGAGGGTCCTTTTAGGTAAAGGAAGGAGATGAAGTTCTGGGAATCTGGGGTTCAATGTATCCAGGAACGACGAACTGTGAATCCATTGCGGTGCAAGGTGATGGATCAAGAGAGACCTGACCTAGTTTGTTCTCTCCCAAACGACTCGCGCACTACTGTGTGCAAACGAATTCGCCGCCAAGACCTAGACAAACCTCACCCCATGAACACTGGCACCCCTTTAAGTCACCAATGTAACGAACCACTTGGGATGACCTTTGGCAGAGGTGTTGGTTATCCAATAAATGGTTCCCCGGGCTTCCTTGGTGGTTACTATCAGCTGGTAAATGTTTTTGTCGAATCGTAGACCAGGCTCCAATACTTTCTTAACCCTAAAATATTCAAGTGTACCTAATTTTTTGCAGCGTTTTTCAACTGAACGGATTTCTGAATATTCGGTAGTAACTACTTGCTTATTATCAGTGGCTGTATAGTCTGTCAAAAAAGAGTAGAAAATATAAAAACTTGAACTACTAAATTTCTAGACTGGCAACACCAATTTAACCGTCAAATATTTTTTTGAAGTGCAATGACACTGAATGTATAGAACACAGTAAACCACATTTTAAAAAACATTTTTTCTTCATGACATAAAATTGATTAAAAGGTGATTTATAAAGCGATTTGCTTTAATTTAATTTAACATAAATTTGAATTTAACAATAGATAAAAAGGAAGAATCACTAATGGTGAGTTTAGTAACACTACTTTTAAATATGCTGAATGAGTTAAATATATTCAGATATAAAATTAGAGACATGATCTAAAGCCCAGGCAACGCTAGGTACTTTATCTAGTATTAAATAAATGGGAGCAATTTCTAAACTGCTTTATATTTTATTACATTATAGTTATTCTTCATTATGTTAACACAAAATTGCAAAGATATAATAATAATAAACCTACACGCAATTCTAATTTTGAGATCGGCGGGTATCTATACTGCAATGAAAAAATATTTTTTCCACTTTTATGCCTTTTTAATTTTTTATAAAAATGTAGGTTACACAGCTTTACTTTAACACCATGAGTTATGTGTTTAGTATTGCCATTTGAACAACAGTGGCGCCCTCATATATTTTCTACTCTTATTTGACAGACTATACACCTTTTATAAATTATAAGCCACTCAACTAACAGCCAAAAATTATTAATCAAACCACATTTTTATTTTATATTTGGGCTAGAAGTAGGTTTAAGACCAAAGATATTCAAATATTTCAATATCTTTGTTTAAGACCAAAATATTATAAGAGGTTTTTTGACGCTTTTGTTGTTGGATTGATTGGATGGAGTTGAGAGGCGGGTTGGAAGGCGGCTGATGGAATTTATTAAATGAAGGCGGAAAAAATAATTCCGGCAACTCGTTATGTTTAAAAAAAACAACACAAATAATTAAAGGTCTACGTGGATACCAGGAGCCATTCTAAATTATACAATTAGGTAGAAACGTTTATTTAACTCCAAGAAGCCTAGACGTCTAATTAACCGTTCAGGCTCACATGTTCGCTTTTCGGAACAACCCATATAAGTCACATAGAAATCGTTGTGTCTCCCTTATTATCGCAGTGAGAAATATGATATAAACGGATTAGAAAGAAAAAACACCTCCTCTACCTCCCCCCCTCCCTCCCTCCTCCATCCCCCCCTCTCCCCCTCCCCTCGCCCCTCCCTCCAAACCCTCTTCCTCCACCACCCCTGCATCAAATCACCAAAGTTTCATCGCAATCGGACGAACGGTTTAGCAACGCGTAATTTCATGATGCCAGAGCTCACTATTGTATACAGAAACCATTGCGGCCATGCGCACATCAAATCCCCAAAGTTTTATCGCAATCGGATGAATGGTTTAGCAACGCATAGGCCTCATACATACAAACCCAGAAATAAACATATTTTGGTTTTTATATATATAGATTTTTACATCGTACGAGAAAAAGTTAGGTGGCAATAACTTTTACAATTCATTATTTTTTACATGAATACCGCACAAGGTTCCCTACTGTTCCCGTTTGGAGCCAGTAGGACTATGGCATCCTTAATTGGGGTATGTTGTGAGGCTGAAGGTAGTGGGGAGGGGAAAGAGATAGGGAAGAGGAAGGTGGGGAAGTACCTGGCTATTCAGATCTGGTCACCAAACACGGCTCAAGCCATTTCAAGCAACGTTTCAATTCTGAATGGTGGTCTTACATCAGGGCGATACTAAGAGAATCTTCCACTCTGGAACGTGTCGCAAATATACTATACATTATGTTTAAGTGAATAAATTGTGAAATAACACAAATTAATCAAAAAAAAATTATTTGCCATGTCGGGGTTCGATCCCGCGACCTTCGGAGTACTAGTCAAGAGCCTTACCGCTGGACTACGCCGACCGTCGTGGCCGGCTATTCATCAGTAGATAATTTGAATTGGAAACACGTAAGGTAAACCATTTTAATTTTTTTATATGTTTTGCACGCAAAAATTTTGTTCAAAAATTATATGTTTATTTATATTTATAAAATTTGAAAGCGTATTTTAACACCTTTCAAAAACAGTATTTAGTGGTCGGATATATTCAGAAAAATTCGGTTTATTTGGATTTTATTGCAAAGCGAAATTATTTTGACCCTCTGACGGTCGAGATCTGACGGGTTAAAAGGTAATCTAGTTAACAAAATACCCAGAATAAATTCTAATAGATTCATGCATTCTGGAAGAAATCCCGGGTATGATGACTGGCTCGCTGTTTTCATAATATTTATTATTTACAACCAACAGCAGTTTTCAAACACAAACATGTGGTTTTATAAAATTTAATAATCCGATAAATATTTAAACTTAGCACTACATTATATAACTAGTTTAGTAGTTATTTCTGCGTTTAGTAGCTTAACTTATTAATTATTTGATTTTCAACATTTCTACGATTATTATCTATGTTATATATATGTAGGTAGTAGGTACATAATTCAAAGTGTAAGTAAAAAAGTATCAAAATAATATCGAAATATCAGGAAACTGGTTCCGGAACATTACGCCATAACAAAATTATTCGGTATTTGCGTTGAGATATCTCTCGTCTCTTATAAAATTAAGGTAAGGTATTTTTCATTTCTGGTGACAGATGACTGTTCATTAATAGGGGGTTTCTTGCATTATTTTCAGGGGCTTTCCAACCTAACCTTCCTCTAACCATTTTCTTTCTTACTAAATTGTGAACTAATTTTCAGAATGAGAATAATGTAAAAAGAATATTCTCTTCATTTTTTGTAGGTACCTACCTTCTTACCTTACGAGAGATGGGAAGGCTGAAAGAGATATTGAAAGAAGGGTGAATGCCGGTAACTCCATTAATGGTGGACTGAATGCCGTTGACACAAATAAAAAACTGTCAAAAAGCGAAGCTAGCAGTCCACAATGGAGTCCTGGTACCTACCCTGATGTATGGCAGTGAGGCATGGAACTGGCAGAGGAAGGATGAACGTAAACTGAATGCTGTTGAAATGAGATCCCTGAGACGTATGTGTGGTAAAACAATGTATGATCGTGTGAGAAATGTGGATATCCGCAAAGAATGTAAGGCTGATGTAAGCATAATGAGTAAGATTAAGAAAGGGACACTCAGATGGTTTGGGCATGTAGAGCGAATGAACGAAGGAAGTAGTGTAAGAAGAATATACGACGCGAATGTGAATGGTAGAAGAAGTCGGGGACGCCCGAGGAAGACATGGCACGATCAAGTTAATCAGATACTTGAGTCGGGTCATGTCCAAAGTCAGAATCATAGAAGAGAATGTATGAGACGATGTATGAATGTGAGTGAGGCAAAGAGTGTGTGCCAAGACCGAGTTGTTTGGCGGTCCGTCCTCTCTGCCTACCCCTGCGGGGAAACGGCGTGATTAGTTAGTTAGTTACCTACCTTCTAACATTTTTTTCTTTCTGATTCTTTAGGTATTAATTTTTTGTTGTAATTTTTTTCTATAATTAAATACCATATTGGTGAGGTTTTTCCATGTCTGGCGACAGATGTGTTTGTCCATCTACTGCGTTGCGGGATGGCTCGGAGAGACTGGTTGAGGGAGACTTTTGACACCTCTACAGCTGGACTCTCTCGACCCATCGCCTTGCACCGCAGTGGAATAGATTCAGGCATCCCTCATTCCTGGACACGTTGAACCCCAGATTCCTACTCACCCCTCCTTCTCCTCTCCTTCCTTTCCTTAAAAATACCCTCCACAAAGCATCCCGAAAGACGTCATAGGCCCTGAGTGGAATTTTCAGGGCCTCCTGTGTAAAAATAATGTTAAAAAAAAACTATAATTCTTGATCCTGAATATTAAAAATACAGATTGTTTTTAAGGCGGTACACAATCCTAATAATTTTTGTACGCTCAAAACTCACATTTTAATCATTTCCGGCGAATCCGTAACTATAATAACTTTTTTATTTCCATGCCGCACAAGAAATACGAGTTATTTATATATTAGATTAATAAAAACAGTACCTTACCATTTATATATTTTATGTACAACGATTTCAAAACTTTATAACCCGTTTTTCAACTATAAAGTTAACGGCAAGCACCAGATTTTATTTTTCTAGACGATGAATTAATAATTTCGGGAGGACAACATGAAGACACATTTTAAATATTTGTAGCACGTTCTTCAGAATTAATTAAAATGAACGTGGCAGAAAAATCGAATCTCCAGGCCTGCTAGGGTGAATTCGACCGTACGTTCGCCGCGGCGTATATTTACGTCGTTAAGATTCCCACATTATTTGTCTTTTTCTTCTTTTCTTTGATACGGCAAATTCCGTAGTAGGTCCGTCCAGTGCACGGGTCGCGAGTCGCAATTTGTATACACGATTTCTTTACTTACGTCGTTAAGATTCTGAGTATATTTTAGGGTATATTTTCATCTTGAGAACGCGTTGACAATCTGCTAATAATCTAGCTGTTTAACGAGACGTCCTCGTAATTATCTAATATTTAAAGAAAATATAAGAATTTAAAATAAAATTATAAGTTTGTAAACACCACTTTTATTTTTTATACTTTATGCCGACCGGGTTTCGCTACAACCGTAGCTTCTTCAGGGCAGTATAATACTCTACTAACATTAGGTTACATGTGTGTTATAAATGTTATTATATATAATTTACCAAAACTGGGCTGGACTCGTTAAGTGAAGGAGGAAGAAAGCGTAGATGGAGAATTGGGAAGGGAACGGACGTGTTCTTTATCAATAGGGAACAATCTAATATGGGACTTTTATTTATATTTAGTCGGTTATTAACTACCTTACTATTAGTGTTTATGGCTTTCCTAAGTTCAAGTGCCTCTAAGTTGTCCAACCTTACACCGATATTGTTTTTATGAATAAGTTTGGCGCCATAAAGTATAAAAAATAAAAGTGATGTTTACAAAGTTATTGTTTTATTTTAAATTAATAATGTCACATCACAAGTATCCGCTTCATATGAACAAAAAAGAAAATATAAGATGTTTTAACCCCACCCCCTTTAACCAATGGAAGAACCAATGATATCGTCCCACAACCAACCCAACAGTTTCAGTATTTACAATACACAATATTAAAAAAAAAAACACACACAAACAATTTCACATTAACACACATACATACACCCTCTCACACACACACACACACACACACACACACACACACACACACACACACACACACACACACACACACACACACACACATACACATACATACATAAACACATACACATTATCTCGGTTCTTCCCAGTAGCCAATTCAGAAGTTATAATAATTTGACACATTCATTTGATATGATTCACACAATGTTACTCGTATCTACACTTCAGTAAATGTAGGTTTGTGTCCAACATTGCAATTATCATATTTGTGAAACATTTATACCAACTGTTCTCTGTTTTTATTATCTTCATCAATGACAATGAACACAGATTAATATTTATCACCTTAAAAGTCAGGACATTATTGAAAACAACGGGTCGAAAATACAGATACAAAATGTGATGTAGGCGAAAATATATTTTGTTTTGATAATTTGCTTTCAATCTATCTATCTATCTACATAAATAAAAATGAATCGGCGAAATGTATGTACGCGAATAACTTTCGAACAACTGCACCAAATTGGAAAATTCTTTTTTGTGGTGTTCGTTATGATCAGGACAAGGTTTTTATAAAACTACTGGTGACCCTTGGCATTATAAAATTAAAAAAAAAATTTCAATAGGTGGCACGCGAGCTGTTTGAAAACTGAATGTACCGGGACTCAATGAATGGAATGTGGGAGGGGAGAACTCGGGAGGGGGGTTCGCAGGACGGGGGAATCGGGCGAGGGGAGTAGGGAGAGGGAAAGCGGTGTGAACGGAACGAATGGGAAAGGACACGCAGAAAGAAACAATTTCTTTATTAAATGGCATAGCAACGCATGTCGGGTACCAGCTAGTCTTGGTTAATAAGGAAAATAACATCAGTTTTATATAATAAGGGTTTTTATAAAATATGAAGCTTACGTAGATAATTTATTTATTAACGGTAAAGCTGCTCAAGTTCTTAGAATCAATAATTATTGATTTGCGATATATTCATGGAACCTGTGATATGTAATTATGTTTTTTAAAATGCTCAGGGTGGTCTAACACCGACGATCTAGAAAACCCTACTCTACGATGTACACTAAATCCGTCATATATGGTCAATGGTCAGGTATCAATATTTGCGAGTTCGGTCAACAATCGATTGTCAACGCGATTGACAAATTTTAGCGCGGCCTCCTACTTGTAAGAAAACCTGTTAATATACAAAACTTTTTGAATAATGTCGTTCGTTATGCAAAACATCTGGTTTATTAATGAATGGAGGTAAACTAATGAAGCTATTAGAAATGAAAGAAATCATATTCGCGATCCATAAAAGTGTGCCCGAGTGTTCCCGAGGCGAACCATTTATTGGATAACCAACATCTCTGCCATAGGTCACCCCAAGTGTTATGCTACGTTTGTTGACTTAGCAGGGGTTCCCGGTTCATGGGGTGAGGTTTTTAGGATCTTGGTGGTGGATGCGTCTGCCCACCAACTGCGTGGCAGGCCGGATCAGGAGAGACTGTTTGAGAGAGATTTTATGACCTCTCCTGCGGGACTTTCTCGGAACATTGCCTTGCACCGCTGTGGGAGGGATAGATAGATATGTCTGTCACTCCCGGACACACTGGCCCACAGATTCCTACCCACCCCTCATACCTTTTTCCTTCCAAGAACTTCCTCTCCTTCCTTTTTCTAAAAAGGCCCTCCATACAGCATCCTCAAAGATGACAAAGGCCTTGAGGGGAATTATTTTCCTCTGGGCCTCTTGTGTGGAGTTAAGGTAAAAAAAATCTATTAATTCAGTTCAATCTTATAGAAACAAAAGTGGTTCAAATCTGACTAAAGACCTCATTAACTAATGAACTCCCATTTAGTTTAGAAAAGTACATGCGACGGGAGAATTTATTTTAAAGTTTGTATTTCAATTCGAATAGTCTAATTTATTAGTTTCCAAAAATTTCAAGTAGCGGTTTGGGAATATATCTACACCCATAGACAGACCAGTGTTGCCATCAAAGATTCCAGAATAAAGCCAAACGCCTAGTCCTGGATGCCTTCAAATGGATAAAGGTATCCCAACTCCACAAATATTCTGAAATCCCCTTTTAAAAACAATACATCTTAAGTCTCGTGGAAACATTTATTTATGAAAACGCATCCATAAACTGCGCTACGGCAAAAACGTACGAATCACACATAAAAAACCTAAACAAATCTTTCGCAAAGATTAACCCCTCAATATTGCAGCCATGTCCCCCAGCAAATATTTTTAACAAACACCAAAACAAACCATTTTTTCAACTTGTTCATGTATAAATTCATGATTAAAGAGAAAGGGGCCATTTTGGCACGGAGCTGTCTATGCCATTATTTCAAAAAGTTAACATAAATGTCGCCAGCGAATACCGATTTCTTATTTTTTCCATGTCAATATCGGTCTGGTTATCAACCGTGTGGCCGTGCTATAAAACGGTACACAATCATCGAAAATAATTACGCCTAAAGATCTGATGTTGTAAAGTTATCGATGACCGATGATGTTATGTAATAGACCTTCTAATTACCACTAAACTTCACGGTGGCCGAATCGTGTAATAATAATCATAAACAATTCAGAACCCATTATACAAATAAACGTGTAGGTACCTACCACAATTTACCTAAAGTTAATAGTTTATTGGGCGTTTTTGCAAGCGTTGAAGAATTATGTTTTGGAATACATCAGTAATATTAATGTATTGGTCTTCTATCAATACTAACTTGTGGTTTCTGTATTTGTAAATTGCTTTGTTTGCGGTAAGTACTATGTATTATTTGTTTTTGTTCGATGGGAAAAATTCCATCAAACCGAGGAATGTTGCCAGGAAAGCGGTTGTTGTTTCCTAAGTACCTAATTTGGGTAAATAAGACTCGATATCCTACAATAATTATAATTTATTCTTTCGGATAACAAAATATTTATCCGCAATCTGAGATTACTACGCTATAGGCTATAGATATAAACCTACTCGTTATTCTAAGAATATTTTAAAATGCATAACCTGAAACGAGCCTTCGCTTCGCTGAACGGAAAAAGTGCGTTTAAAAAAATTGTATTAATAGAGAACTCCAGTCCTATTTTTTATTTTTTTTAATGACCTTCTAACTTAAATAACTGCATTTTTTAGAGTTACTTTTAATAGTTAAAATAATTGTCAAAGTTTTAATTTTTCAAGATCCCCGAAAACCACCGTATGTGTTGTGAATCGTGTGACGTCATCACTCCTGAAAAGTTACTATAAGATCGGGAAATAAGCTGATCAATTGGCGCCATTTTGAAATTCGGTGTTCGAAGTATTCTTCCTAGAGTAGCATTATAATGCTAGAGCTCACTATTATATATAGAAACCATCGCGGGCATGCGCACATCAAAACCAATGGTTAGCAATAATAACGCATAATTTCATAACACCAGAACTCACAATTGTAAAGAAACCATCACGGGCATGCGCACATCAAATCCCCAAAGTTTCATCGCAATCGGATGAATGGTTTAGCAACGCATAGTCAACTCATATACCTACTCATAATATAAGTAGGTAAATGAGTAGGTACATGTGTACCCAAGTAAACATATTTTGATTTTTATATATACAGATTATTATTTCTTCATTGAAGACAATATTAGATACACCAAACAAAAATTTGAAACAGAAAAATCGGATAAGTACTTTTATCCTTGATGCATTTGAATGAAAATAGATTTGTGTTATTTAACAATTTAATTATATAAAAATAATATAAGGTAGGTATATTTGCGGCACGTTCCATAGTGGAACATACGCTCAGTACCGCCCGGTGTAAGACCACCATTTGTAATTAAAACATTCCTTGAAATGGAGTCGTGTTTGGTGACCAAATCTCAATAGCCAGTTAATTCCTACCTATCCCCACCTTCCTCTTCCCCATCTCCTTCCCCTCACCACTATCTTCGGCCTCACAACGTACCTCAAAATAGAGATGCCATATTCTCACTGGCTCCATGCGGTTGAGAGTTCGGGAGGAGTTGGGACCCTTGAATGGTATTCACATGAAAATAATAATAATGCCCCACCTACTTTCCAGGCTAAATTTAACAACATGTTTATAAGGCTAACAATATTTTTTTTATAAATTTTATGTTCAGTTATGTTACAAATACCCACCGCAAGTATTCGAGTCATAAGCTTTTGGCTTGAAATAGTTGTTTTAACAAGTCTGCGATGAGTCAATGGTCCTGGCCACAACTGAGTAGTGATTGCTTTCAAGTTAAAAGGGGACTTACATACGCGATGTATCATGAACTTCGGGGATCCACTGCTTGCGATCAAGTAATTCAACATATTTAAATTATAAATTACTAGATCCTTGACCAGGAAGTTAAAGACACAGAATTCGGTGTCAGCAAATAAACATAATGTTGGGCACGCGTTTGGCGTGTTTCCCGACTATGCACAGATGCCGAAGGGATCAATGATGCTAGTTCCTCGGGGCATCTTCCATGGTAATACCGGTAGATCAAGGATAGCATTCCCACCCGACGCCCGTGCTCTAAAGATTGCAATCCGTCTGTTAAGATGGGAGAATCTATTAAACCGACCGCCCGTTTCTGCACAGAGTCGAGGGTATTTTTCAGGTATTTTGGAGCTCCAGACCAGAGGTGGCGCACTTGTGATTTGTACAGGGTTAGCATTTGTGTACTATTAATTAGGTCGATAAAAATGACCGATTATAATTAGGCCTCAGTAGCTCAATTGGTAGTGTTGATTCAGGTAAAACTAGAGGAAATATGTTGAAGTGCTAATAGGAACCATTACTATTATATGAAATGAGATCCCTGAGACGTATGTGTGGTAAAACAATGCATGATCGTGTGAGAAATGTGGATATCTGCAAAGAATGTAAGGCCGATGTAAGCATAATGAGTAAGATTAAGAAAGGGACCCTCAGATGTTTTGGGCATGTAGAGTGAATGAGCGAAGAAAGTAGTGTAAGAAGAATATACGACGCGAATGTGAATGGTAGAAGAAGTCGGGGACGCCCGAGGAAGACATAGCACGATCAAGTGAATCAGATACTTGAGTCGGGCCATGTCAAAAGTCAGAATAATAGAAGAGAATGTGTGAGATGATGTATGAATGTGAGTGAGGCAAAGAGCGTGTGCCAAGACCGAGTTGTTTGGCGGTCCGTCCTCTCTGCCTACCCCTGCGGGGAAACGGCGTGATGGTTAGTTAGTTACTATTATATTTTTAGCGTCCATCCATATCAAATATATCCATTTTTTCCTCTTTTCACATTTCTTTTTATTTTGTACCTTTTTCTCTCTTTTATTTTAATTTCTTTTATTTTCTTTTAATTTAATTTAATTACTATCATTTTCTGTTATTTTCTTCAAATTTATTTTAATTCCTTTTAATTATTCCTTCCATTTATTTTAATTCTTTTCAAATTCTTTCCAAACCTTTAATTTATTTTACTTTCTATGGATTTAATTAATTTATTTTAATTTTAATTTTTTTTTAAGATATTAAAATAAGATAAAATTCCTGTCACCTCGGAACAGGCTCAGACCGGTTAGGTAGTTTATACCAAAAAAATGTATGTGGGTGTAACTGTGAATGTAATTTGTATGTGTGTGTAACTGTGAATGTAATTCTGGTTAATAAATGATAAGGAAAAAGTGATAACAACATATTATATAATATTTGGTGACCGGATAACTCAGAATAAAACCAACTCAGAACCCTTTGAAAGGTCGTTAAGAGTGATGAAAAGAAAATAGGTTAAATAGGTTACGTTAGGGTTAAGGGCTATTTTAAAAATATTTTTTCCATAACTTTTAATGACTTTTCAAAGAGGTGTCGAGTTGCCTTGATTCTGAGTTGGCATAGAACCAGAATATTTCAATGAGTTATTTAATGGTGTATTATTCTTCATCGAATTAATTGAAATATCATAATTTCAATAGTTTTAATAAATGATTTGTGGCATTTTGTGGCAATTGGGAGACTGGGACCTTGAAGAGCTGGGAATATTAGATGACCTTGCTAGGTGACTATCGTATGAAAATCAATATTAGGTTGGTGATGCAAAATACCACGGAGCGGGAAAAAACCACTATCATTAAACATTCTTCAGGAATTTTAAAAATAATTACATTTGCGACCACTCTTATCGCAATAAATCAGTACCAGATAAAGTCAGCGCTCGGGAAATGTTTGTTTTTAACCTTCTGATTACAATAAATTAAAATTACACAGAAAATATAATATTTATCATACCCAAAAAACTGGCATTCCCGAGTTACTAGGTGCTTGCTTCTTGTGATTCTCCTCTATTGATGTTTATAATGTGAGTCTCCTCTGTTGATGTACCGACAAGGGCAGAAAAAATAATGGTAAAATAATTTTCTACATTTTTTTTTTTTTTTTTTTTTACAGTGAATACCGCACAAGAATCTCAACTGCTCCCGTCTGGAGCCAGTGAGACTATGGCATCCCCAATTGGGGTATGTTGTGAGGCTGAAGGTAGTGGGGAGGGGAAGGAGGTGGGGAAGAGGAAGGTTGGGAAGTACCTGGCTATTCAGATCTGGTTACCAAACACGGCTAAAGCCATTTTCAAGCAACGTTTCAATTCTGAATGGTGGTCTTACACCAGGGCGATACTGATAGTATCTTCCACTCTGGAACATGCCGCAAATATACTATATATTATTTTAAATGAATTAATTGTGAAATAACACAAATTAATCAAATAAAATTTATTTGCGCATGCCGGGTTCGAACCCGCGACCTCCGGATTGTGAGTCAAGAGTCTTACCCACTGGACTACGGAGGTCGTCATATTTGTAAAAAGCATTAACTTTGTGGCTCGCCATAATTTATAATAAAACATACGTATATAAATTTGTTATAGACCACTTTTATTTTATAAACACTCTACCGGTATCAGAAGCACCCTTCCGTCGTCAGGAGAATATTATACATGATAAATACTCGTACAATACAGAGATTTTTTTTCTCTGTATTGTATAATGCTATACTTTTTACTTACCAGCTTTACTTCTATGTACCATGTGTAAAATCAATTTATGTTTTCTTTGTCATCTAAACACACCTGTATGCACTAAAATATAAAAAATGTAAATGTATGTAAAAGCCCTTAAGGGCGTTAATGATTAAAAAAATAATAAATAAATAATAGGAGAATATTATAACAGTTATAATATTCTCCTGATAAAGGAAGGGTGCTTCTGAAACCGGTAGAGTGTTTATAAAATGAAAGTGGTCTACAACAAATTTATATGTGTTTTTATTGTAAATAATTTTGTGTTGAAAAATTACATTATAGATAGGTATCTACTTTAGCGATATCCTGAATTATTCTTCACACTTTTCAGTTACGATTTTTAAAATGACACTAAAACTCAAAGCTAATTTGAGTTCATTAAACGCGAAATAATTCACGCAGAAATAACGCACTTCACTAACAACCGATTTTTTTATTGTTTGATGATGCAGCTTCTATTATCATAAGTCATTTTTTCTAAAAAAATCTTTAAAAAAAAATCAGTTCTTGTTCCTTTGTAGACGTGATGATCGTATCTACTCGTAGCTATTTTACCTAATATTATGTTTTGTAATGTGTTTATCGTTTTTTATATGCATATAAATAATATCTATCATCAAACATACTAATTTCGGGTGTCTGTCTGTGAACTGTGGTTCAATGAACTCGGAAGGCTTATTTTCAAAATTGAAACTGATTGTATCAAGAATTTAGACAAACCAACCTAAAAATGTAATATTTAAAAATATTTTTTTTTAAATTCCCGGACATACCCGGGTTAAGAATAACCTGAAAATATTTTCTACTACCGCCATACTAAGCGGAAAATATTGCTGGTGTTGTAATGGAGGACTCATCCAGTCGAGAACTGAACACGCGACGCCTGGGTGGGACCCAAACCCGATGCCAACTCAGCGACTGACCATTAAAATTATCATTCTTAAAATTGAATCACTAATTAATTAAGTACAAACTTTTGCAATTTAAAAAAATGTTATTCATGTTTCTGGACGCTTAGCTTTCAATACTTGAAAACTTTTTTCCCTTTTTTTATTTGTTTTTACTGTATAGGTACCTAGAGTTTTTAAACTTATTTTATATTACCGAATATTGCTATCCTAAGCACAAACACAGCTTACATTAATGGACTATTAGGAAAGAATATGCACTAAATTGTATTATGGTTAAAACTGTTGTTTATGTTGTTATTCGGATAACCACAATATTATTTATACAAGTGACATGAGGTCCATAAAAAAATATACCTACCTTCTTTACAAGATAATTATTTATTTATCTTTAACTGCTACTAATTTTAATTTTTTGTATACGATACTGCCGCCATGGGTTGAACCACAGTGCACTTCTTAAAAATATCAATGAGGATACGGTGTTTTTACTTATGAAGACAGAACATGCGAACATCTCAGCACGGGTTCTCCTAGTAAGGTGTTCACAAACACTAGGTACTGCTAACCTATTTACATACAGTTACTGATTATTAAAGACCGGTTTATATGCAAATGCATATTTGCATATGCATTTGCATATTTACACCCTTTTCAGCGGTAGATGCATATTTTAGCAAAAAAATGAGATCTTGCATATTTACGCTCGATCTCGTTCAGATGCCTCACATAGTGACACTATAAACGTCAGATAGCTAAGTGCGCATGAACAGTTTGAGGCCATCGAGGGTGTTATCAAGTAGATGTGCTATCTGCTGTTTTTACTATGTGGGTCTGCGCTTCCGGGGGTCGCCGATATTGTTTACCAATTAACAAATAAACTAAAAGAACAAATAATTAACGAATAAACCAAACGAACGTTAAACTAAATGAATGAATTCTTTCCTTATTCAAAATATATTGTTAACCAATATTAATTTATTTATTTTTATTTATTTATTTTGAAATATACGGCACAACATGTGCCATTAACATACATGTATATATAAAGTATAGTAGGTATAAAATATAAAGTAAAGAGTACAAAGTATAAAGTTTTAAGAAAAGAGTAAAAACAAAAGTTAAAAGTTAAAAATATTATAGTAAAAAGTAAAATATAGAAATATAGATATCCTTAAAAGGTACAAAGTTTTATATATAAATTATAAAAATTAATAAATATAAAAAGTTATAAAATACAAAAAGTTATAAAAGTATGAAATCCTTTTAGGAGCAAGAACAAAAAAATTATAAAAAGTAAAAATAATTGAAAGGTAGATATCATGGATTATGTCAACTTGATGTCAACTATGTGAACCTTTGACCAAGTATATGTGAACCGATATGATAAATTTTACAAGTAGGTACCTGTGATTTCTAGGGTATTCATTAATTTTAGAAATATAAGATATCTTTGAAAGGTAGAAAGTTTTAAATATAAATTATAAAAATTAATACATATTTAAAGTTATAAAATATAAAAAAGTTATAAAAGTAAGAAATCCTCTTAGAAGCATTTTTATAAAAAGTAAAATAATTAATAGGTAGGTGTCATGGATTATGTCAACTTGATGTCAACGACGCCAATATGATAAATTTTACAAGTAGGTGCCTGTGATTTCTAGGGTATTCATTAATTTGGTAGGCATATTATGTTTACCTGATGTATTGTGTTTATGTGGTTCTAGCAGACAAATTTAGTTTGATGCATCTTTTGTATGAGGCCAGGTTACCGGCGGCGTGATCGATATTAGCGTATGCATTGCCTAAAGCAGTGTTTTTCAATCTGTGGGTCGCGACCCCTAGGGGGGTCGCGAAGCCTTGCTCGGGGGGTCGCCGGCAAAAGGAAAAAGTCGAGGTTCTAACTAAAATAAAAACACTATTTTAGTGAGAAGGATGGGCTCTTTTATTTTTCAAAAATATTTCAAATTGTAGTGCTATTTTTGATATGTTAATAATCAAATCATTTTCTAAGTTAAGTCTGTTTCTCTTTTTAGTTTTAATGACCATTGAAGAGAATGTCAGTTCACATAAGTATGAAGTGACAAATGGCACTAATAATTTTAGAGTTTCCTTTGCCAGCTCTAGATACTCTTCTTTTCTTTTCATCCAAAACACGTCAACGCTTTGATAAAGAAATGCCATTTTAAGCAAGACGTCAGCAGCTAAATCTATAAGATTTTTTTTTCATATTTGTGGTGAAATCAGCCGTCGTGCACCATCTATTGATTTACCCAAGAAAGGGTTTATAATCCATCTACGCCCATTGTCAGCTTCGTAGTGCAAGTCTGGAAAGTATGTTAATAGTCTCTCTTGCAAATTATGCAAGCTCTGTATCATGCTAGGAATGGGAGCCCTTAGAGCCCGTTCACACTTCCGTCGTAAAAACGGAGAGGGGTTCCGTCGTCACGACGGAAGCCCTAGGCCCCTGTTCACACTTCCGTTTTCAAGACGGATCCGTCTTGAAAACGGACCCTACTCTACGAAAACAAACTTTCCCTTGAGGCTGCCATAAATAGTTGCTATAATGCCATAATAGGTGCTATTTGAAATGTACAAATACCTACTTAAAAATAAAACAATTTAAATAATAAACTTTTTCTTCGAATTCGGTAAGGGAATGTATTGATATAATTCCAGCCATAAAATTACTTCAGGGGTCGGACCTTATTTGTTCAAACCGTGGGAGAATATTGTGTTTGCATACTTGAAAAGGAGAAAGTACGCGAAAATCATTCAGCAATTATTATAACTAAAATCACTAAAAAACATGAATGATATGACTAAATATTTTCTTGAGATTAAATAGAAAAAATCGCATTCTGGAACGAACATATATATTATATAATAATATTACAAAACGCCAAACGCGCGCCCCATAAAAACACAAATTGCCTGCCGCCTTGCGTCTGGGAGCGGGCGGTGGTGAAGTGTGAAGCGGGGTGTGGCGGGTTCAAAACGGATCCGTCGTCCCGCCGTGTAGTGTGAACAGCTCCATTGAAATGTATGAGCCAGCGCGTTCCCTTCCGGCTTCACGACGGACGCTCTGCGTAGGCGAACTCTCCGGCGAAAAAAAACGGATCCGTCTTCGCGCCGGATCCGACAAGTGTGAACAGCTCCATAGAGCCACTACAGCGGCTAGGGCTTCCGTCGTGACGACGGAACCCCTCTCCGTTTTTACGACGGAGAGTTCGAGCCCGTTCACACTTCCGTCGTAAAAACGGAGAGGGGTTCCGTCGTCACGACGGAAGCCCTAGCCGCTGTAGTGGCTCTATGGAGCTGTTCACACTTGTCGGATCCGGCGCGAAGACGGATCCGTTTTTTTTCGCCGGAGAGTTCGCCTACGCAGAGCGTCCGTCGTGAAGCCGGAAGGGAACGCGCTGGCTCATACATTTCAATGGAGCTGTTCACACTACACGGCGGGACGACGGATCCGTTTTGAACCCGCCACACCCCGCTTCACACTTCACCACCGCCCGCTCCCAGACGCAAGGCGGCAGGCAATTTGTGTTTTTATGGGGCGCGCGTTTGGCGTTTTGTAATATTATTATATAATATATATGTTCGTTCCAGAATGCGATTTTTTCTATTTAATCTCAAGAAAATATTTAGTCATATCATTCATGTTTTTTAGTGATTTTAGTTATAATAATTGCTGAATGATTTTCGCGTACTTTCTCCTTTTCAAGTATGCAAACACAATATTCTCCCACGGTTTGAACAAATAAGGTCACTTTTTTCCTTCTTTTTAATAAGTACCACATGACAACAAGAGCTTCATCGTCGTCCATTGCGCAGTGCGCACGACCGTCTACTGAAGAATGATAAAATGTTTTGGTCGTTGTTTTCGTAGAGTAGGGTCCGTTTTCAAGACGGATCCGTCTTGAAAACGGAAGTGTGAACAGGGGCCTAGGGCTTCCGTCGTGACGACGGAACCCCTCTCCGTTTTTACGACGGAAGTGTGAACGGGCTCTTACCACATGTGATTGGTCTGTTGCACTGTTCAACAGTCTTCTGAACACACGGAAAAGACTCAAATATATTGTGTTGCAGAGAGGTTGACCACAAATGAAGTTTCGCACGAAATGTTGTGACTGTATCTTTAGCTGTTAAAATATTTTCTTCTCTATCTTGGAGGTTCTTGTTTAAATTATTAAGGTGGCTAAAAAGATCTACCAGAAAGGCTAATTTCGGTAGCCAAACAGGATCAGAAAAATGCATATTCAGATTTGGTATCTTTTAAGAACATCAACAATTCAGCTTTGAGTTTTAGAACTCTTGTCAATACTTTTCCTTTGGATAGCCACCTGACCTCTGTGTGATAAAGGAGATAGTGATGAAGGGAACACATGTCTATACAAACGGTTCTGAACAGCCAGGTTTGCAAAGCTTTACCTTTGTTAGAATTCACAATTTGTATTACCTCCTTAAGTCAATTAAATCAGAAGGTAAAGCTTTTGCTTGAGCTTCTCGATGAAGAAAGCAGTGTGTCCATGATACGTTTGGCATTATTGATTTTAATTTCGCAACAAGTCCGCTATTTTTGCCAGTTTTTGGCTTTAACGCCATCGCTATAAATAGCGATATATTTTTTCCAATCAATGTCGTAGTCGCAAGTGCTTTCTAAAAACATATCGTACAAATACTGACCTGTAGTGTTTGCAGGAAGTGCTTTGCAAAATAAAATTTCTTCCATGAGCTGTCATCTGCTTCAAAACGCTCAAATACTACAAACTGATTACAATCGGAAACATTCGTAGATTCTTCAAACTGCAAAGCGAAATGTGGGCTCTTCTTTAATTTTTCGACTACTAAACTTGCTTTCGAATATCATTGGTCATATTGTTTATTCTGCGTGAAATAGTATTATCAGAAAGTGGTATGCTTTTTAACTTGTTTGCTTCTTGTTTCCATACCATAATTCCAACCATATCTACAGCTGCTGCCAAATAAGAATTTCGGCCATTGTGTGCGGCTTCCCTGTTTTAGCGACTCGATATTCGATTGTGTAGGTTAATAATGCTGAATCGTTAATACTGGATACGACTTTTGCGATTTTGCAGAGTTTCGGTGCGGCCGTAAGTTCGGCAGAAAATCTACCAAAACCGAAACTGATGCCGAAACTAGGTAGAAACTATAGAAACCGAAACCAAACCTTCGGTCGTTCACTGAAAATAATTAACGTATTTAAATTACCAACTTTTTTTCTGTATCTATGGCCAAAGGGGGTCGCCAGAATTTTTCAACCCGTAAAGGGGTCGCGTGTTCAAAAAGATTGAAAAACACTGGCCTAAAGTATGCAGGCGATTTATGATTGAATTTTGTCCTGCATTGGTGTTATTATTGTTGCAGTGAAAAGATGTTTTGAATCGAGTTGGTCTGCAAGGTACATGATAATTTATTAACGATACCAATTCAGGGGAGTCAAACCAGTTATTCTGTATTTTAAATAAAAATATAAGATCATTAATTATTCTTCTATCTTTTAACGATAAGAGTCGCATTTTTTGTAAAAGAGAATTATAGTTTATGTCATCCGCGGAAATTCCTAATTTAAAATTAATTGATCCCAGAAATTTGCGATGGATTCTTTCAATGGAGTTTGCGTGGCTTTTGTAGAAAGGATTCCATATGGGGGAATTATATTCCAAATGACTCCTAACCAGAGTTGCGTATAGTATTTTAAATGTATGGATATTTTTGAAATCCTTACATAACCTTAGAATAAAACCCAGCATTTTCATAGCTTTATTAGTTACGATATCAATATGGTTGGTAAATAGTAGTTTAGTGTCGAAGGTTATTCCGAGGTCCCTTATTACAGGTACTGACAATAAAATGTGATTGTTAAGTGAATAGCTATATTTGATAGGGTTTTTAATTCTAAAGAAACTCATGATTTGACATTTTTTAATGTTAAGTGTAAGTTTGTTAATTGTACACCACTCTGCGAATTTAATAAAATTGGTTTGTAGGGACAAACAGTCATACGTATTTTTAATGATTTTATATATTTTCATATCATCGGCAAATAATAATATGTTAACATTAGAGAAAATGGAAGTGACATCATTTATAAATAGTATAAATAATATTGGACCAAGGTGTAAACCCTGAGGCACGCCGCTAGTGGCTTCAAATTCGTAAGACAAGTGTTCTTTAATCCAGACAGTAAGTACACGTTTTGATAAGTAATTCTTAATCCAACATAATAATTTACCACTTATTCCTAGTTTAGACAATTTATTTATAAGAATTTTATGGCAAACCTTATCAAAGGCTTTACTAAAATCCGTATAAATCGAGTCAACTTGTTCTCTATTAGCAAGGGCATCTGAGATGAAATTTTCGTACAGTGTAAGGTTAGTTAAGGTAGATCGGCCAGAGACAAAACCGTGTTGAAATGATGAAATATTAAATTTTATACAAGAACATATTTTTTGAAGTGTTAACTTTTCAAAAATTTTCGGTATCGACGATTGTATGCATATTGGTCTGTAATTTTCAACTAAAGACTTGTCTCCGTTTTTAAATATTGGAGTAAGAAAGCTGTTTTTCCATATTTGCGGGAACATACCCGTTAAAAGTGATTGATTAAAGAGTAGGTACAGTGGGTAGGAGACACTGCCTGCACAGTTTTTAAGAAATATGGGGGGAATTTTGTCTGGCCCTGAGCAAGATTTAGGTTCCAGTAGTTTAATACATGCCGCAATTTCTTTAATCTCAATATGTATCTGACTTAGTTGTAAATTTATATCTGACTCAAAGTTTGGAATGTGTTCATCAGGGATATCAGTTTCATACACATCTTTAAAAAAGTCTGCAAATAAATTGACAGTTTCTTTGATTTTACACGAAGTTTTCAGTTTGTAGTGCATTGTTTCAGGTATGCCAAGGTTATTGTTATTTTGTGTTTTACAATAGTTGAAGAAATGTTTTACATTGTTAACAATTGAAAATTCAACATTCTTGATATAATTATTATAACAAATGTTTGATAGTTTATTACAGTCTTTTCGTAGTTTGCTGAAAATTGTAAAATCGGAAAGATTTTTTGTTTCTTTGTAAATTTTATGAGCTTTTTTCTTTTCGATTACTGTGTTAATGAGATCCTTACTAAACCAGGTAGGGAAATTTGAAGAAAATTTATAGCTTATTGGAACAAAGTTTTCTATGGCTTTATATAGATGTTCATAAAAGGCGTTAATATTTTCATCGAGATTATCTCCTTCTAGTATAGACCAGTCGGTGTTATATAGGTAATCGCGTATTGCGACGTAATTGGCTTTATTAAAGTTAAGAAATTGCGTCCTTAAAAATTTAATGCACATTTTCAAAAAATTAACGAAATGAACAAATTCTTTTTGTATGAAAACTACGCTAATTAGCGCGTAGTCCGGCGACAGTTGCGCGGACACCATAGCATATCTTTCTGTATTTGAATATCTTTGGTGTTATCAATGACTTCGATAGTGCAGAGGCTTTGGTAGTTTTCCAGTGCAAAGAAGCGTTTGATTATGCTAGTATTAAAAAAAAAACTAGCTATGATTAGCACTCATTTCGCCTACATACCTGCAAGTATAAAAACGCTTGAAACTCGTGGATTGGCGTTGAATGAATCTATTCAGGTTATGAATAAAATTCGCCTTATGAATTCCTCCTTGCCAAAGCTATTCCCAAGTAAACTCAAAGAAAAGTTTGAAAACTTACTGAACAATAACCCAGGGTTTGAACCCTTGTGCCAAATTGATAGCTTCATCAACGGGGCAGGTGAAATTTTGCCCGGCACAATAAGTTCAAAAATCGGACCCAAATTTAAATTCTATCCAGTCACATCAGTAGACGTAGAACGCTCCTTTTCCGCTTACAAAAATATATTAAGCGATCGTAGACACAATTTGTCTACAGAACATTTAGAACAGTACTTAGTCGTAAACGTTTATAAAGGTAAATTGTAAATTTCATTGTTAAATACATTTTGTAATTCATATTTTCGAATATACGATTGTTATCCTTGAGAACTAATAGCTTACTAAAAAAATATAAAAAATACGGCTTCCTGTATTATTTCGTGTTGCATATTTTGGCCCTTTTTATGGATTTTCGTGCATATTTTAGCTATTTTTATTGCATATTTGCATGCATATTTTGGGCTTTTTTTGTTGCATATAATCCGGTCTTTACTGATTATTAACATTTTTTAAATATTACTGATATTATTATCTACTAGCTTTTTCCCGCGGCTTCGCTCGCATGCTATTAGGGGATTCCCACTCCGTCACCTCCACCTTCCCCCTCCCCCTCCCCCTTCCTTCCCTCCCCCCTCTCCCACACTGAACCCCCTCCACCCCATCCTCCTCCCCCTCCCCCTTCCTTCCCTCCCCCCTCTCCCACACTGAACCCCCTCCACCCCATCCTCCTCCCCCTCCCCTTTCCTTCCCTCCCCCCTCTCCCACCCCTAACCCCCTTCATTATATTTATAAGATTTCAGAATTGGAACAGAGAACAACAAAAAAGACTTAGGAAAAAAAATACGATAGTTACTCAGTCAAATCAATGTGACGGGTGAGCTTGATGATTTCCGCACAGTTTTTCAAAGCGGGGAATAAGACTTGAGACTGCTACTCTCATTTCTTGCTCCACATTGATCTTTGAGCGATACTTTTGTTCTTGATTACAGCTACAACTGAAATTCCAGCTTCACAAATATGATGTGGCAAAAGGAACGAAAATTTTTAAAGCTTTCGAAGTTAAATTTGGATATTCATTTTGAATCGATAACCAAAACTCCACCAAATCGGAACTGGTGAATCTAGTTTTGAGGCTGTTGTCGCAAGAGAGTTCAATGAGACTCTCTTGTTCTTGTGTTGTGAATCCTCTGGCGGAGCTTGTGCACGGAAAGGATATTGGATCCACGCAAATTTTTCCACATCATCATCTGCAAAGTACTTCGAAAACCATTCGGTGAGCTTCGATAAGTGTCCCGTGAAAAGGGCCATCAGCCAGTTCATTAGATGGGGCATATTTATCCAATTGCGGGAAGCAATCTTGACCGCTGCCTTCATTCATTTTTTTATCCACAACTGCAGTTTCTTCCTAAACGCCGCAATTCTCTCCAATAGTTTCAGAATGTGCGTGTTGTTGCTTTGCGGTTATCAACGATTTTCAAGTGCGTAGGAACTTTTCGGCGAGTGAGCGACGGCGACGAGTATGTACCTATGTTCTTTAAAGATGCGAGCGCTCAAAATAGGAATTGTTGCTTTATAGGTACCCGCGAATATTTGTGGTTTCGGATAATGATAGAGGATCGACTCACGGCGCCCCTCTTCACTTTCTACGGCGCACCAGGGCGCCGCGGCGCACACTTTGGGAACCCCTGCTCTAAAATCTAGACTGTCATAAGATGAAAGAATGTATGAATGCGGATGAAGGGAGGAATGTGCCAGGACTGGTCAGTGTTGAATTGGCTTCGTGTCTAGGTCCCAACCATACGTTGGTTTCTATGGGCAAAGTTTGTATATGATCATCTCATTACAAAGTATAAAATGAAGTCGCTCAAAATGTATGTGCGCGTTAATCTTTTAAATTACGCAACGGATTTTCATACGGTTTTCACCAATAGATAGAGTGATTGAAGAGGAATGTTTATATGTATAATATATGCAAATTATATTAGAGAAAAGCCGAGAAATTCAAAGAAAACATATTTTTGTGCGATTTAAAACGGCTGGCGGGCCGTACTATAGTCACTTTTGAAATTCATTCTACAGAAGAAATTGGAAAATAGATGTCCTAGAGTAAGTAGGTATTTGATTTTCCCTTTTCAAATATCCAGTCTTGCATTGCAAGCATTGTATAATAGTGGCGATCGCTCGTATATAGTATAAAATGAAGTCGCTCAAAATGTATGTTGCGCATAGATCTTTTAAACTACGAAACAGATTTTCATGCGGTTTTCACCAATAGATAGAATGATTCAAGGGGAAGGTTTGTATGTATAATACATGCTTATTATAGTAGAGAAAGCCGAGAAATTCAAATATTTAATTCAGGCAGCGGACAGCGGGCAGCTGGCAAGCGGGTGGTGTGGATTTTATAAAGGTTGGGTAATGGCGTTGTGTTTCGTTAGCCAAAGCAACGTGTGGCCGGGTCTGCTACTGTAAGTATAAACCAAAATGTAAGAGCACATAATGTTTTCATAGTAGGTACTCACAAAGGCAAAGGTTTCCTGATCTGAGGCGGCCTGTATTTTTTTTGTTTTGTTTTTACAATGTTTGCAAGTTAATTATCACTCTGTTTCCTTAGCCATGTTTTTACTTCAGTTTTCAATTTATTTTATTCTCTTCTATTATTTTTTTGTTTGATTTGGTAGAGCGTTATATAGTTTCGTAGCATGAAATTTAATAAAAGAAACAATGTTGCTTTGTTTGAATCACTTGTATATTTGTTTAAAGCCGACCGGTTTCGGTACCACCGTTCCTTCCTCAGGGCAAACGTATACTGATTTGAAAATTACAAAATTGTGCGTGGGAACAATGTATTATTATCTATAATGCATAATTACCAAGTTATAGCTACATTCAATAGTATGAAATTTAATATTTCTCTGTCCAAAAAATGGATTCGTACTGAGAATTATCATAATATTTTGGCTTATTGCCCTGCCGAACGATTCTACATCTTTTGTGGGATCGTTATGGGATACCGGACGTGATCTCCTGTCAGATTTGTGTGATTTATTTGTGTTTTTTTTTTATTTACAACGTTCATTAAATGAATAAATAATCATGCATACTTGCAGGAATTCGTGTTTAAAACGATCTAAACTAAAATATGTGACAGTAAATATGTAAAAATCACGCAAATCTGACAGGAGATCACGTCCGTTATCTCGATAACGATCCCACAAATGATATAGAATCGCTATGCTGGTTGAGTATTGGTGTTGGGCAGTGGATTATTCAGATATTTTAAAAATTAAGCGAAACATTTTGTAATAGTTTTTGTGTACTGAAAACTTGAATTTGAATTAAATTTTAAAATATTTCGTCTATCGGAGTTCTAACTGGAACTTTCAGAAATGTCATTTACTTATTCCTTTTTTTAGTGGAGTCGCTCAATTGTGTGGTAACCATAGACAGCCAATTTTAATAGATGAGAATATACAGATGAGGGGTAAAACCCAACTATGGGGGGACGAAGAGGGGGAAGATGACTGTGATTCGTTAAAAAATCAATCTGACAGAATGTAGGCATCTCGCATTATAATATCACCATTTAGTTCTTAAAAGCAAAATCTGCTTTTGAATTAATAGACCTTTTAACATGGGAGCGCGAATTGCTCGCCACGTTATTAACATATTTGCGAAGTCCAAATACGGCAAAGTAAAGTTCGCCACGTTTCACAGACGAATATTTTGTTGCCGTATTTAGTTAAGACACATTTACAAATGTTTCATAATTTACTTACCCCTGTAACCAGCGACGAGCACACTGGAGAACCGCCCACATTCGTTATGATCGACATATTTTAGGGTGTAATTTATAGCACAAGCTACCTTTTTTGCCGTGTTATTTCGTAAAATGTACGATGAGAGCTCGACGCTGTTCCGGACAAGAAAGATGACGTCAAATTTTTTAGATTCACGCGAGGCTCTCGCAAGCCCAGCCGGTTCCATGGAACCGGTATGGGAAGGTGGAAATTTATAAGCTTTTATCACTTAGGGCAGGTCTATATATATTCACATGTCTATGGTGGTGACCCATCCTCTCCTCTTTCCAAAAAGTGGAATTGTCGCGATGATTACTTAGTAAATGCATTTTTTAAATATAAACCACAACATGATAAGATTATTATTTGGCCACAGTTTAGTCACCCAATAGTCCACTGCCCATGTCCAATGCGCGTTATCTGAAGACTAACATAGTGCAGACTCAGATTGTATACGCAGGAGCTGGCAGTGCTATCAACAAGCTGGTTACTGGTATCCTGCGGTAGGGAGGTCGCGCCTTGTTGGACGTATCAGTTATAATTATCCTCGAGGCTCACCTACCAACAACAAACGTAGCTTTGCGCCACATCACACGAACCGATGTACATTATCTGCGTCATGGTTCGTTCGGCAGATTTAACTTACATTTCTGCATTTCTATAAAAAGTGATTTTAAAATTAGTAGATACTATAAGTAATAAATTATCTTAAACATACTCGAATTAATATCCAACCAATATGACCATCTTTATACTGGCAGACTGTGTCCAGTTTGGCTCTCGTAAGAACCAATTTTTTTCAAAAATTCATAAATAAATTATGATGTCAAAATTAAGCATTCTAAAAATTACAAATATATACGAGTGACAGACATTCACTTCTCTTGGTACCTACTACTCGTATATTTAAAAGGTTGCCAATGCATATAAAAAGCTAATCAAATTGTACCCAAGAACTAAAAAAGTTAAAAAATGTTTAATAGATCAAGATTTTTTTATATTGTTATTGTTTCCAAGCACCTATACACTAGTAACAATTGATGTATGGATCTAATCTTATACGTGTAAATATGCCTACGAGTATGTTTAAGAACCCGCAACCGCGCACAAAAAGAAGAAGATGGAGAGATATGAAATTACGAATGTTAGAGGAGAGCGCTAGTATTTAAAGTAACAAAATCGATGCGAAAATTGTGAAAATGTTTAATAAAATACGACTCGTTTAAAATAGAGCAAAAATCTTGCGAGGGTTGTCTTACAGCAATTAAAGAAACACTGTGAAAATTTTATAGATATAACTTTTAAAATAACTGAAACAAACGTGTTTATAATAGGTAGGCTACGTTTTGAGATTTAAGGTGTTTATAATAATTTTTGGAGCATACTTTCGATTTTTTTCTATCGAGGGAATTTTATATAATTTCCGTTTCGGCACGATGAATGTCTATATATTATCTTTAAAAATAACATGTTTTTTTTTTAAGAGCTTAAAAACTTATGTTTAAGTTAGGTTTGCAAGAAATCGGTAGAAATTCGGTTAACGGCGTCTTAAGTAGATACTTTGTGTGCTTTTATCTGGTTCAGACGTTTTAATTTTAGATACGTTTTTAGATTTTCACGGCCCAAAGTATTTTCGTTATTTGTTGTTGGGGTGTTATGCCGTGTTGCGCTATGTGTCAACACACTTCTGCCGGATCTGCCCTGTTGGCTAAAGAAGGAGGTAGCGCAACACGGCATAACACCCCAAAAACAAAAAAACGAAAAGTTTCAATTTTAGTTGACCAACTTTTATTGAACGATTAAAATTGTATGAAAAAACTTGTTCAACTTGTCAATATGCTTTCAAATGACTTGTCGATCAACTAAAAGTAACGCATGAACCCGCTAATAGAGTGTGAATTTGCCTATGAATACGTTGCCTGTGTTAAATCTATCTGTCTATCGGGGTATTTCGCCATCCTCCTAATAGCCTATACATAGGATAACGAATATTAATAGATAAACAAATAAATACTTGCAATAGGTAAAAAAAAATCGGCTAACTTATCCTAGATATATACAGCCACTATTCATAGATTCAAGTACCGAATAGTGTAACTCACTCTTTTAAAAATAAATAAATCGTGTTTAATTAATTGAAAATATAAGTTATCGTATGGATTATCTATAAGGAGGATGGTGAAATATCCCCTACTATTTATTTTATGCCTTTGGGGTACACTTTTTTTTATTTTTTTTTATATGAGCTCCACACAGGTGGCCCTGAGGAAAATAATTTCCCTCAGGGCCTATGTCATCTTTGGGGATGCTGTGTGGAGGGTTTTTTTAGGAAAGGAAGGAGAGGAGAGTTCTGGGAAGGAAAAGGGTTTAAGGGGTGGGTAGGAATCTGGGGTTCAGTATGTCTTGGCAATCCGCCTCTAAGACCTAGACAAACTTTACCCCATGAACACGGGTACCCCTGCTAAATCACCAAACGTAGCTAACCACTTAGGGTGACCTATGGCAGAGGTGTTGGTTATCCAATAAACGTTCCCGGGGCGGCGGTACACATTCCCGCCTCCCAAATTGAAAGGCACTTTTGCACCAAATGCGAAACGTTTAGGTATTTCATTAGGTATATCTACCTACTCTGTCCTGATTAAGGCCCCGCAATCGCGCACAAAAAGAAGAAGATGGAGCGATATGTAATTACGAATGTTAGAGGAGCGCGCGAATATTAAAAGCGATAAAATGGATGCGAAAATTGTGAAAGTGTTTAATAAATCATGACTGTCAAAGTCACTTCAATATCATCAAGGGTGGTGGACTTTTTATTGAAAAACACTTTTTTTACTGAAGAGTCGTTTTATTTACGAACACTTTTGAGTAACAATGAAATCAACACTTTTTAAAGCTAATTTTGGCCCGGACCTCGCCTGGGCAACACGGGGTCTATACTCTAGGTATCTGTTAATGCGAGAGAAGGAAATATTTGAGTAGCACCCCTTTTATACTGCTAAAAACTGTAAAAATACCGTCTTTCAGACTGTTAAAAATACGATAATAATAAATAATGGCACTAACCAACTACTGAGTCACGTGCTCTAATTTAGTTGGCCGGTAACACTAGCTTCTATAAAATTCCTACAGAGGTCTCTAATATGCATACTCCTTTAATAAACTAAGAATAATTAAACCAATGGAATTAACTACAGTATTTATCTCATAGATGTCACTATTCTTAACAATGACTCATTTAAAATAGAACAAACATCTCTGGAGGGTTTTCTTAAACAGCATTTAAAGAAACACTGTAAATTATTTCATACATATAACTTGTAAAATAACTGAAACAAACGTGTTTATAATAATTTTTGGATCATACTTTGCGAATTTTTTCTATCGAGGGAATTTTTTATAATTTACGTTTCGCGCAACAAATCTCTAGAAATTCTCTTCAAAAATAACATATATTTTTTTAAGAGCTGAAAAACTTTAAACGTTTAAGGTAGGTTGGCAAGATATCGGTAAAAATTCGGGTAGCGGCGGCTTAAACCAAGCTCCCCGTAAAACATGCGAACGGGGCAACTACCGTAAACCTAATATAATTTACCTACATAAATCGCTCGGAGAGGGGTTTAGGGAGAAAACATTTTTCTACACCGAAACTTTCACGAAATTGTAATTTAAAAACAAAAATATGTTCTCGAAAGAAGAAAAAATGTCCGTATTTTTTTATAATTTTGTAATTCTTTATGAGTATTGAGTTTTTTTTTTTTTTTTTTTTATTTATTTAGGAGAAAATACAGATACAGATATTAATTGGCAAGAATATACAAAACATCAACTAGAGAATTCACCTGCATCCAAACTATTTCTCACGAATTGACTTAAACAGCAGTTAAAAACATATACAAATATTTTGTCTTATAAATAGGGGAAAAAATATATAAGTACATAAGAATATTATTTTACAAATAGAGATATGAAATAAATGCGCAATATCCTTATAAGAATTTACAAATTATTTTTGAAACAAAAAAATATAAATATAGATAAACAATGTTATACAGAAATTTAAAAAAAAAAAAAAAAATATATATATATATATAAACGAATGTATGTCTAAGTTGTTTACTTTGAACTTTGTAGGAAAACAGGAGTTAGCAGCTTAAATAATATTTTCCAATAAATTATACATGTTTGACATTGAATGCTTATAGTTAGGTAATACGAAACGCATCGAAAATTAAAACATACCGACATGGGAATGTCACACTCCCCCCCCTCCATTTCGACTTCACAAATGTGTAGGAAATTGGTCCGTCCTGGAGCAAGGGGGGGGGGGTGAATAGAGAATTTCAGATATAGGCTATTTTCGCCTTTAAAAAGACCGTCAGGCACAAAATTCTCCCCGTTTCGGGGCACTCCACGGGGAGCCATAGAGCTACGAAAATATAAATGACAAACCATTCAAGAGTGTTCAATATTTAATATTTTTGTAACCATATCCTTCGTAATTTTTTTCCTCGGTCGGGTGTCACCCCCCGTCAGGTGGCACCCGGGGCGGATCGCGCCCCCCCTCACTACGCCACTGTACCGACATTGCTTTTACCTTCTAGAAGGCAATATAAAATATTCATTTTATGCAATTTTCCATGTAGAAAAGTGTTTTTTTACGGGCGTCCTTTTTGTATGATCCGAAAAGCGAAGGCTGTTTTCCACATAATGAATCGGGATTATTTTTGCGTTCATTTTTATGTGTATTTGGTGTTAGAAAAAATAATTATTACCAATAAAATCAAGAAATTTTAAATTTAAAAAAAATTCTCATAGTTAAAACATTGCAGTTGAGCATAATATTTTTTGTGTCAAATATTTATTTTGGGATGGTGTTATGGACACAGGCGACTTCGAAAATGCACAAAAACCCGCAATATTGCAAAATCCCCCGTGAACTCTTAAGTACCTACTTCAAATATTTTTCTTCTATGAGTAGGTAGGTATATCAATTTTCTATATTGTGATTTCTCGTTGTAATTGTGTATTTTGGTGTTTTATTAATATTGCTAAATTGACGTGATGACTAACTGCTTTTGCAGTTTAGCTTGTAGTTTGTGCTTATAATAAAGAACAAAAAAAATAATAATTTAAAAAAAAAATGTATTTTTACTCACAAGCGTTCCGTTGGGGGTGTTTTTTGCAAAAGCCTTTTAATTGTTTTAAAATTATTTCAATATAATTGTCAAATAATGTCGTTTCTAAATACAGTAATAATTGAAACTAAAGACAAATTTATTTACAGTGGGATTGAAAAACGAAGGCAATCTAAAAAATTGATATCTACGGTTTTTGCTGAGGACGCCATCTGCAGACATTTTCATCGAGCTTACGTGAAGTTTTCTGAACACCAACGGTTCATGTATTTTGCTTCCAGTTGCGTGGCTCAATCGAGAGATGGCGGAGGTGGGCAAAAAGAGAATTTTACGAAATACCAGATAATTGAGAAATTGCCACCTTTGTTTATAGATTGCTGTAATATTTTGTTTCTAAATTTTAATACTTATATAAATAAAATAAATAAATCATAATGGTCACGGAAAACGAAACAATTAGAACTGTGGTTAGAATAATGGGTTATAAGGAAAATTTGATCAATTTTTCTCGTGAAATATATTTAGTAATCATCTTTTTCTTCTAAACTTTTACATAAAAATGAGAGTATGTTTGCTTGCTTGCTTGTTTGTGATAAACAGTTTGTCCTTTATGTGTTGCTATATTTAGCATAGGAAATGTTTGAAACTTTCAAAATTTCTTCTTTTCAGCCTCGCGAAAGTTTCTAAACAACCACCTAGTACATCTATAAAATTTCTTCTTTTCAGCCTCGCGAAAGTTTCTAAACAACCACCTAGTACATCTATAAAATTTCTTCTTTTCAGCCTCGCGAAAGTTTCTAAACAACCACCTAGTACATCTATAAAATTTCTTCTTTTCAGCCTCGCGAAAGTTTCTAAACAACCACCTAGTACATCTATAAAATTTCTTCTTTTCAGCCTCGCGAAAGTTTCTAAACAACCACCTAGTACATCTATAAAATTTCTTCTTTTCAGCCTCGCGAAAGTTTCTAAACAACCACCTAGTACATCTATAAAATTTCTTCTTTTCAGCCTCGCGAAAGTTTCTAAACAACCACCTACTACATCTATAAAATTTCTTCTTTTCAGCCTCGCGAAAGTTTCTAAACAACCACCTAGTACATCTATAAAATTTCTTCTTTTCAGCATCGCGAAAGTTTCTAAGCAACCACCTAGTATATCTATAAAATTTTTTAATCGTTACAAAAACTCATAAATGACTCTGGACAACTACATGTCAATAAATCTGATTTTTTTTAATCGTTACAAAAACTCTTAAAGGTTTCTAGACAACTAGGCACATAACAAAACTTACGAAAATCTTATGAAACTGTCAACCATGTCACACTTAAGAATGACATTTTGTAAACCAGCGATTGTTCTTAATTAAAATTGAATTTTCGATTAAACTCTTTGAAATAATGAATTTAATTGAAGTACCTACCTACTCACCCAAAGCGAATAATTTGAATCTTAATCAAGAATATGTCTTTGTTTGTCCTCTATGCGTTCCGAAACTATTCACCCGATTGCAATGAAACTTTGGTGATTTGACGTGCATACGCGCGATAGTTTCCATACATAATAGCGAGCTCTGGCGTTATGAAATTATTTCATATGCACACTATTCGTCTGATTGCGATGAAATTTTGGTGAGTTATTGGGCGCACGCCCAGGAAGAGGGGGAAGGCGGGGTAGGGGTGGGGAAAACGTGGTAGACGAAGAGGACGTGGGAGGGGAAGGGGAGACGGAGAGGGAACGGGGACGAATGCGAAATAGACTGGGAGGCGAGATAGGTAAACCCTACGTCATCGAGTACACGGATGAAACTACTTTGTAGTGATAATGGACATCTAGAAAACCTTAAAAAAGCTGGTCTGCCGGTGCGCCTCTTGGCAGGAGCCGCGCAGTCATGGAAATAGTCAGCGATTTTTTTCGAAAAAATTACGTCAATAATGTAATTTCGTTTAGCGTAATAATCAATAAATAAATAAATATTTCTGAAGATTTTGTGATTAATTTGAGTTATTATGTAAAAAAAATCTCTATTAAAGCAACATTTTAAGAGGGCATTACCAGAGAAAACCGGAAATACGTCATTTTCAAAAAAGTTTTTAGACGTATTGACTCTTTTCCACAAAAAATTATAAATGGATTTCGAAAGATTGTTCTTTTATCTAGCATTCGTATGTAATAAATTTTGAGAATTTTTTTTAATTTTTAGTATAATAAGGTTATTCCATAGGTCGTTGGCAGATTTGTTAAAATTTCAAAAAAGTTTTTGTATTATACCACACCCATTTCAAATAATATAATCATGCAGTAAAATAAATCAATACATTATCTAGCAAAGTTATGTATTAGAATTTTAATTTTAGTTTCAATAAAATCATTAAAAAATATGTACGTACATGTGTTTCTTGACGAAAATTGTTCCATTTGTATATTTATTTGCGCACTTACAAACTAATATATTTCAGATTTTTTTAACATTCTTATTAAATTTAGATATTATTGAAAAATGATAAATACTTATAATAAAAAAATAACTACAAAAAGTACACTATTTTAATAGTTTTATCATCACGCCTTTCAGCATTTTTGGATGAAGGTATAAATTAAAGCTAATTTGGATTGAAATAAATTCGATATTGAGTTATAATTTTAAAAAGCTGGTACGGAGAATAATTAATCTTTCTCATTGTAACCGCCCTGCACGATCGGAAGACCAACTTTCGACGAAATGTGGATTTTCGTCCGCTGGCTGGTTAAACGCTCTTAACGACGGTAGCTTTTGGCCATGGTATACAGTATTACTTAAATTGATCGTGGTTATTTTTTGAAGGCGGTAGCATTATCCAAAATATTTTATTTATTTTTATTTTATCTATAAACAGAAACAAACAGTATCTACATTATTTACAGTGGTGAAAATCCCCTTCCCCTCCCTTCCACCATCCCATCTACATAACTAACTTTTAAATTATTGTTGTTTGTATTTTTATATCATTTATGTATTTTTTTATCGTAACTTATTGTTATTATATCTCACTGTACTTTAAATTTTTGTTTCTTATATTTTTATTTCATTTATGTACTTTTTTATTTCTATTATAATTTTATTTATATTATGTGTTTTCATGTTAAAGATGTACTGCCTTTATTTATTTATGTAAAAGCCCTCTGGGCGTAAAATAAAACAAATAATCTAATTTAACTATTTGTAACCTATATTATTGAAAACCTATTATTGGTTTAATATTTACTCATATTTCATATATAGAAAAAATATATAGTGAAATAATTCTGTATGGCATGTACATACGTCTTAAGGGTATGTTAAAATTAAAAAGCGAAAAGAAGCGCAGTATAATGTTCAGTAGTTAATATTATAAATATATATGATACACCAACTACTAACTGTATCAATGTACTTCTTCGATGACTTGTTATATAATGTAATATTCTGGAAATATTTTTGGAGATTCGTAAGAGATCCAAGCTTGAATCTTTTTTGAGAAACAATGCTCCAAGCATTATGAACAGGATCCGGAAAAATACAGGTTATATCATCTACAAACGTTTCGTCGCGTTAAACATTTATGTTTATTTTGTCTTGCCCCCATTACGAATTAGTGAACCCTATCAATTATTCTCAAAACACCTGTGCAAAGTTTTAATATATTTATCTCATGTTTTTATTATAATATTTATGGTGCTAATTTAGCATATTTACTACTAGACCGTTGACACAGAATAAATGAGTAATAATCATGACCAACCGGTGTCATCAGAATAGAGGCCTACTTAGGCCTAGCTATAAAGAAAGATTCGCATCATTCGTTACTTTGGTTGGTCAGAATTCCAACTTTACTTGTGTTTTTACTTACCACGGCAGTAGAGCCAAGATATCATAGTTTACTGCATTTATGTACCTATTTATTTATGTATCCATTAAAAAAAAGTTTAAGTATGTAGCACTCAATTTGGGAGGCGGTTATGGGTACCGCCGCTCCGGGAGATTAGATAACCAACGCCTCTGCAATAGGTCAGCCCAAATGGTTCTGAGATATGAGGTGTCGAAGTTTGCAAAGACGATTTCTCATGATCTATTTACCGATTTCTGATTTTGAGGTTGAATCTTGTGTAAAGTATTTTAGTTGAGCATATGACGTGTATACTAACAGAACACACCTGAACTTGCAGCTAGAATCATATGCAACCAGGAAGGGCATAATAATCCATTGCATACGATTCCAAATATATTTCCCTGAAGCCATTCCAAGATAGAGCCACGTTCTAACGAAATATTTTCCTTTAAAATACGTTAAACTAAAATACATTACACAATACCACAAAATCAGAAATTGTTAAATAGATTATGAGAATTCTTCTCTGCAAATTTTGACACCTTACCTTACCTCTTGGTTAGGCGATATTAGAACCCAATCCAATTAAAGTGCAAACTAAAATGCGTCAAGTAAAAACGATCTACATTCAGATACAAACACAATGGAAATTGCGGAAGGTTCAAAGTGAAAGTAGAACCTTGTAAAATAAATGAACTCTTTAAAAACTTGATGCTAGAACTTCGTCATACTAGTACTCGTACCTACGGAAATAAAACACAGAAATGAACAAAAGAAATGGTTTTGTATTCAAAGATAATTTTTGATTTTACTGGTGATAGCGATAGACCTAGTTTATTTTAGCATATCGCTCGCCTTACATTCCCAACGGAAGCATATACTAGCCATAAATTTCCAATGGCGAGCGATATGCTGAAATAGGCCAAGCCAAATAACGCTGGCGCTTTTATGGCTAGGTCTGTCACTAGAGTTAAAGCCATTGCAGTATTAAGTTTTTCGAGTTCTTCAACAATTGTTTGGAATTCATCACGTTTTGAAAATTACTTAAAGCTCTGCAACCGGGCCCGAAAAGAAGAAGATGGAGAGAAATTACGAATGTTAGAGGAGAGCGCTAAAATCGCTCTCAAAATCGATGCGAAAATTGCGAAAATGTTTAATAAAACACAACTCGTTTAAAATAGAGCCGAAAAATCTCGCGGGCATTATCTTAAACATCATTTAAAGAAACACTGAATTTTTTCATACATATAACTTTTAAAATAACTGAAACAAACATGTTAATAATAATTTTTGGAGCATACTTTGCGATTTTTTTCTATCGAGGGAATTTTATATAATTTACGTTTCGCGCAACAAATGTCTAGAAATTCTCTTAAAAAATAACATATATTTTTTTAAGAGCTTAAAAACTTTAAACGGGTTGCGAACATGTACACAACAATTAGAAGGTTCATAAAAAATTACAAATAATAAATACCAACGTCAAATAACGGTTTACAAATAAGGGGCCATCCATAAATTACGTCACACCTTAAGGGGGGGGGGGGGGGAGTAGAGAAGTGTGACAAGGGGTATGGGGGGGTCATCAGCTTTGTGATGTCACATGTAAAAAAAAGTTAACTACTGTTTTGATTATTTTTAAAAGTATGCAAAATTGCAAAATATGTGACATCACACTAGGGGGGAGGGGGTCTCACACATGTGACGATATGTGACAGGGACGGGGGGGGGGGGGGGGGGTCAAAACATCATGATATTCGTTTGACGTAATTTATGGATGGCCCCTAATAGGTAAGAATGAAACAATTTTTTTTTTTATTAAAGTTTTTTTAGGAAACATATACACACATACCGACTGTCATGGAATCGAGTTTTGTTAACCTCTCATTTCCCTACTTCGTTTCCTCCCGAACATTTTTTTCCCTCCATATCTACCGACTAAAATCTTATAAAGTACCATCTTATATCTTTGAAATATTTTCAAAATCACTAAGAAATAATGTCATGCCGCAGAATAACAAAATAAGGTCCGCACATCTTTGCGAATTCACCACTCGCGGTGAAATTTCTGTTGTTAGGTTTGTCCACTAATCTAGTGTTGTTGACCTACCTAGTGCCAAGTCACCCGCATTGAAGTGAAAATGAAGTTTACTCTGAGGCGTGATGATTTATGCACATCTTTAGGAAGTAGGAAGGTGCCAATCAAAGAGGTCAACATCTGAAAGTTGGAATACAAACATGGCCATAATATTAAACTTTCTGGCCGCATGAATCTCTCTCTTCTAATGTTGTTTTGCTTTCTGCTTCCGAGAAGTGTTTACGTACAAAAAATATTCGCGGAGAGTATTATAAATAATTGGAGCTTATAGTTTTCTAATCCCTGTTGTTTTTATTCCGAGAATGACAGTTTTTATAAAAGTCCAATAACCTCCTATGAATTTCTTTAAAAACATTTTGTTGTGTATCTTGTTGCCTAGCCATGAATGTTCACGGGTATTATTATACTTTGAACCAAAGTAACCCGATTTCCAAAGAAGTAGGTCATACAAGATAGAGTAGCGCTTCGTAGATGTAAGGTTTTAAGTTCTAACCCCTCAGGCCTCGACAATATTTTGTCAGTGGGTAAAAACAACTCCGTTTTGCAATTAAATTCAAATAAATTGAATATTTCTGAATCTATCCGAAAACTAAAAACAGTTTTGAAAAGGTGATGAAATACCTACGCTTTAATCATTACATAGTATAAAATGAAGTCGCTCAAAATGTATGTGCGCATAGATCTTTTAAACTACGCAACGGATTTTCATGCGATTTTCGCCAATAGATAGAGTGATTCAAGAGGAAGGTTTATATGTATAATACATGCTTATCATAGTAGAGAAAAGCCGAGAAATTCAAATATTCAATTCGGGCAGCGGGCAGCGGGGAGCTGGCAAGCGGGTGGTGTGGATTTTATAAAGGTTGGGTAATGGCATTGTGTTTCGTTAGCCACAGCAACGTGTGGCCGGGTCTGCTAGTATTTTATAATTCGTATTTTAAACATATTTTTTAAAATATAAAAAAAATTGAATGCGAACATAAAAAAGTTTTAAAAATGGCTTATCTTTACGTTTTTGCTAGGTAAAATTACTGTAACAAAAAATAATAGAAAAATACCTACATATTTTGTATATGGGCAAATTATTAATAGGCAAATGTATTATAAACGTTATCGTCAACCCATATTTTTGTCGTTTCTTGTAAAAATAATTAATAAAAAATTCCCAAAGTTTCATAACTTTTTTTCAAATTACGGCGGGAAACTTTGGATTCATTCATAAAAAGGTGTACATTTTAATTATTTTGTAGTTAATTTTTTAGATTCAAATATTAAGCGTGGTGTTTGCTCTTTCTAACTGGTGAATTCAGCACGTCACTCTGAGAACAATATAAGAAACGGTCGTAAACATAATAAACAAGTTTTTTCCCTTTATTTCAGTTAAAAAAAAACTTTTAAAGCCGGGTCTACGGTTCGATGCATTTAAAATAACAATAAATAGGTTATGGCAAACCCGTATTGACCGATTTACCAAACTAGGACACGATTTACTCAAAAACGAAATTTCAAATAAAAACAAAAGTCGTACCACAAAATCGACCCCAAATGTGATTTAGATTCACCAGTTTACGCTTGTAGCAGTTACTTTCCGGACACCGTGTATATAAAACTATAAAATCGGGTTTCACCACGGCTAAAGTACCTACCTAATTACGTGGGGCCAAAGATACTGAAATATAAGTAGATCTGCTGTTTTTACTATATGGGACTGCGCTTCCGGGTGGCGTATTTACAAAACCTATACCGATTCAGTCGCGGTAAAAATTGTTCTAAAATCTAGATAAAATAATCTTTCTGATGTGTATATTAGAAACTAATAATTTCATTTCTAAATATTTAAATTTTAATATTATTCCCATATATTGTAAATACACCTCTATATTGATAATTTTTTATCACTTTGAAAAAACAAAAATTGTTCTAAAATCTACATAAAATAATCTTTCCAATGTGTATATTAGAAATTAATAATTTTATTTCTAAATATTAAAATTTTGATATTGAAAATTTAAAGCGACTGAAACGCGGTAGGGATTGTAAATACGCTTCCGGGTGTCGCCGATATTGTTCACCAATTAACAAATAAACTGAAAGAAGAAATAATTAACGAATAAACCAAACGAACGTTAAACTAAATGAACGCATTCTTTCCGTATTCAAACTATATTGTTAACCAATACTAAAGCACATCTTCAAAAAATCAACGAAATGAACAAATTCTTTTCGTACGAAAACTACTCTAGTTAGGGCGTAGTCCGCCGACAGTTGCGCGGACACCATAGCATATCTCTTTTATATTTGAATATCTTTGCGTGGGGCCTACATTAACAAATATATATATATATATGTTTTTTTTTTTTTTTTTTTTTTAATATTGTACAACAGATTTTTATCCAATTACTGTACAATTTTCTCATTTTGACAGTCTTAACACCTAGGAAGATGATTATTATACAAAAAAATCTTAAGGCTATCTAACGAAGAGTTATATATATCTAGTGTTTCCGATATTCCGTTCAACAGCACCATTCCTCTTGTCATGCTATGCTGTGCTAGAACATCTGTTCTGCCGTATGGTATTTTGAACAAGTCGTGTCGACGACTACGGCTGAAATTTTCAGGCACGTATAAGCCATAACATTCCAAGAGGAATGGGCTGTCAATAGGATTATGGATTATGTTAAAACTAAGAATTGCAAGATTTGCATAACGTCTAGTTTCCAAGCTAAATCTATTTGTTGCCTCAAGTAATTCCATACGGTGCATGAATCTCGGGTACGTTCCATGCATCCGCATATAGACATACCTAAGGAACTTTTTCTGAATTTGTTCTAGCATATTAATATACTTCGCTTGGTGCGGAGTCCACACACCACTGGCATACTCCAGCTTACTTCTTATGACTCCATCAAACATGGCTATCATTGCATCTGGGTCATCAAATTGCTTACATATTCTGATGATGAAACCCAGGAGTTTGTAGGGAATTCGACGACAAAAATATGGAAAAAATCATCCATTGCAAAAAAAAGTGTAGTCTCCTCACTCTAATCTACTTTAGTTTTCTGAAGGTTTCACTTCTACTGCGTGTGAATTGCACACTCTGTTTTTTATTTATTTTTTATTTCAAGATATCGGACCTCACAACGCAACACATTGCTTTTATAACTGACGGTTTCTACCGAAAAACTAAACATCAGGGAAAATAATAACGTTCATCACAGGTAAAGATCGCAAAGATCAATGTAACGGTTTCAGTTTTTTGTAGAGTTGAAAATTGTTTGATGGGTCCATTGTTTAAGTTATTCGTTCAAACGCAGTTAATTTCGGATGAGACAAAAAAAAGGTAAATAAGTTATTAAATCAGAAAGATCTGACACGACAATGTTGAAAAGGCACATCAGAAGTCATTCTCATCTCGTGATTAATGAGTGTAATTTGGGAGGAAAATGAACTATTGCGATGGCATTTATAGCAGGAATCTCTCGGCCCATCGCCTTGACTGCGGTTGGAGGGATGGATTCATACGTCCGTTACGCCTGGATACACTAACCCCAGATTCCTACCCACCCCTCATACCTATTTCCTTCCTAGAACTTCCTCTCCTTCATTTCCTTAAAAAGAATCCTCCACACAGCATCCCTAAGATGACATAGGTCCTGAGGGAAATTATTTTCCTCAGTGCCTTCTGTGAGGAGCTAACTAACTAACCGTCATGCCGTTTCCCCGCAGGGGTAGGCAGAGAGGACAGACCGCCAACCAACTCGGTCTTGGCACACACTCTTTGCCTCACTCATATTCATACATACTCTTCTATTATTCTGACTTTTGACATGGCCCGACTCAAGTATCTGATTCACTTGATCTTGCCTTGTCTTCCTCGGGCCTCCCCGACTTCTTCTACCATTCACATTCGCGTCGTATATTCTTCTTACACTACTTTCTTCGTGAGTATGTGAGAAGTTAATGTAAAAAAATACAGGTTTCTCATACTAAAAATATTTCCAGTTCTTTTTTTTACACAGGAGGAAAATAATTTTCCTCAAGCCCTATGCCATCTAAGGGGATGCTGTGTGAAGGGTCTTTTTAAGGAGAGGAAGTTCGGGAAGGAAAAGGTATGACGGGTGGGAAGGAATCTGGGGTTCAGTGTGTCCAGGTCAAACCTCACCCCAAGAACCCGTGCACCCCTACTAAGTCACCAAACGTAGCGAACCACTTGGGGTGACTTATGGCCGAGGTGTTGGTTGGTTATCCAATAAATGATTCCCGGAGGGGCGGTACCCATTTCCGCCTCCCAAATTGTAATTGTGTCAATTTAATACTTCAGAAATTTGGCGTGTTTTTCAAATGGTCAAAATATTTCAGCTTTACAATAAAATGCATACAAATGAAATATTTCTGAACATATCCGAAAATAAAAAAAAAACTTTTTTTGAAAAATGATGACATACGCATTCAAATTTTGAAAATTGGAAATAAACACATAAATTTTGTTGAAAACATAAAAAGTCTTAAAAATGGCTCAATATACGTATTTTCTTACTAAAATTACTGATAAATTACGAAAAAAAATACAAAGGTATACGTATTTTATTAGAAAAATGTATTATAAACGTTGTAGTAACCTCAAATTTAGTAGTTGCATATGAAAATAATGAATTAAAAATTCCCAAAGTTACACTTTAAAAAAAAAATTGCATTTCAAAACTTTGATTTCATAAAGATGAACATTTTACTTTTTGTGGTTATTTTTTAGATTTGAATATATAGCGTGGTGTACTGCCTTTCTAACACCATTTAGAACGTATTTCTCCCTATGATAGTAAGGGAGTTACAGCGATTTATACGAGATCTATGTGAGCTGGGACAAAACAAATAAAAAAATATGTTTTTTTCTTTTTATAACAGGCACATGGTATATTTATTATGTAGGTGCTTTTAAATATAATATTGTAAAAACTTGTTATCACTAACCCAAGTAAGATAGGAACTTGAATTGGGCCTTGTGCCAGGACAGTCAGGTGATAAAATATGTAAATAAGAAGAACATTTAGAAATTTTAAAGCGAGGCCCGATCGTAAATAAAGGCTCCAAATTAAAAGGCAGAAAAAACAATACTTTGAGTACTGTGGGGCTCAAAAAAAACTATTATTTTTGGTGGGTTTACCGGTTTAAAAGGATTCATCTGAACAAAAAAAACAATTGTTATCTTCGATTGAATAATTTCAGAAAAAAATATAAGTTCATTTGAGATCTTTTCAAAATTTAAATGAAATCTTCACAACCTTTTTTAATTAAGTTTCCCCATAAGCCCCTTATAGAACGTCGTCATTACTTATTTATTTAATTTTTATTAAATCGACTGTCTTTTTGTAATTTTTTTAAGTTATTCCCATCAATGTAATATATCATTGAAGAATAAGATAACACTAATAATCTAAACAAAAATATAACAAGATAACAAGATTTCTTAAAATATATGTGTATCTTAAGTTATCTATCTTTTTTATTTTTCTGTGTCTTCTTCTCTTTCCTATTTTCGTTTAGATTATTAATATTATGTAGAAACTTCAATGACTATTTGTTTATTTACATTATTATACGCCTAAACGGACTTTTACAAACATATGAAATACATAATTAAAATTAAAATTATACTAACACGTTAAAACGAGATTCGAGACCTTGGCGTGATTTTTGAAGCAAATCTCTCTTTCAAATCTCACATATCAGACATTGTCTCCCGCGCCAACAAAATGCTCGGATTTGTTCTTCGTAATGCGAGATCATTTACTAATGGAATTGCAATACGAAGAACATATGAAGCACTTGTCCGCAGCATCCTGGAATACAGCTCCATTATTTGGGCACCCTCTGAACAAAACAATATCCTAGAAATAGAAAAAGTACAAAAAAGGTTTATGCTTTACCTGTATATGAGGGAATATAAATACTACCCATTCCTGTATCCATCGTTGTTCTTAACAGGAATGCTCGATCTTAATACCTTAGCAGCCCGCCGAAAAATATTTTTGGGGAAACATTTTTTTAAGCTGATATCCGGTACTGTACGAAATCCACCTATGATGAAGGAGATTAACCTATATGTCCCTTACGCGTATACTCGTGGGAGATCCCACACACTTTTTATGCTCCGAAAGCGAGAACTTCTTCCTTTCAGAATGCCCCATTAAATAGAGCAATTCAACTGCTTAACGATTCTGCATTGAGCGTTGACATCTTCAATGTTACCTATAGAGAGTTCAGTAACTATCTTTTGACATACGTCTCAACATAGTGAAACTGCCCCCTGGGTCTTTTTTTCACTTATATTTTGTAATCTTCTTCGTAATAATTTGGTGTATAACTGTTTTATGGAGAACCTGAAAAAATAAATAAATAAATAATAATTTTGTGGAACGGTAATCAGTAATCATGAAGTAAAATATTATATTTAAATTACATAGAACCTATGCAGAAGAATAGTATTATGCTAACATTGCTTATTATTATTTAGGCATGTTATTAAAGCCTTCTTATAACATTTCCGAGAGAGTATTGCCAACTGCGTCTAGTGAATCTAAATGACTAACTCAGCAATTAAAAACAATTTTAGATTGAGTAGCTCTTGTTGGTATATGGAAGGAAATTATGCTTAATAAATCAGTATAATATTATCACTTACATTTTTAAAAATAAAATTCAATCTACTTCGAGAATATTAATAATTTTTTTTTGTCCGGGCTTGTTGTTAGACCTCTTCTTGAAGATAGGAGCGCATCGAATTTAGTTTTGTCATTTATTCAACTGCCATGCGTCTACCCACCAGCTGCATGGCAGGACGGATCGGGAGAGAATGGTTGAGGTAGTCCCTTTGACTTCTCCAGCCGTACTCTCTCGAAACATCACCTTGCACCGCAATAAATAGGAGGGATGAATTCATATGTCCGTCTCTCCTGGACACACTGACCCCCAGATTCCTACCCACCCTTAATATCGTTTTCCTTCCCAGAACTTCCTCTCCTTCCTTTCCTAAAAAGACCCTCCACACATCATCCCCAAAGACGACATAGGCCCTGAGGGGAATCATTTTCCTCAGGGCCTCCTGTGTGGAGCTAATGTAAAAGAAAAAATGCGTCCGTCACTCCCGGATTCACTGACTCCAAGATTCATACCCATGCCTTCCATCCTTCCCAGGACTTCCTCTCCTTTATTTCCCTAAAAAGACCCTACCTGCAACATCCCCTAACATAATATAGGCTCTGAGCAAAATTATTTTCCACTGGACCTCCATTGTGGAGTTACGTACAAAAAAATGTTAGTATTACGCTCTTGGATACATAAAAAGTTATGTTTAATAACATTACCACGATAGAAGTGCTCCACTTTATTCGGTGAATGCCTGGATTAAAGAAAAATGACTCTTCTCTGAGCTGGAAGGTTTAGTGTGTGCCTTGTGTTTGTGTCCACCCGGTACCAAATCTCGTTGACCCACACGGCCACGCTGTGAACCGGTTCTTCTCCCAAAACATTTCTTTGGGGCCGTACTGGGGCCTTAAAACGTCTATTTTATTTTGGTTTACAAACAGTTATACATAGTAAATAATTACCATGGTTGCACGAATCCGCGAAGTTTCCGCATAAGATTCATATTGATCAGAAATGTTTTTGGACTTCCAGGGGACACCCATGTCAGTCACATCTATTCAGTTTCCGGTATTCTTCCAATCTCAGTCCTTCCTAAAGATGAAATCACAAACACCATCCTACAAATGGAGGCGTCTACTAATATATACAGGAATTCCAAAAACTGAAAAAATCGAACTAATATCTATGAGAACCAAAGTGTTGACGAATATCTACAGCACAAACTGTTGACTAATATCTATGAGGATCAAATTGTTGACGAATATCTACAGCACTGGCAGAGGTTGGATTTGCAATTATGAGTAGCATATTGGAATAATGTAATATTGCGTATGCAGTTTAAAAAACTTAATTTATGTAAGTGTGTATGTATAAATCCGAAATACCGGACTATTGGACACATTTAGCTGATTAGTCCAACCTACGCTCTGTAGATATTAGTTCAACCTACGCTCTGTAGATATTAGTCAACACTCTGAAGTTCGTAGATATTAGTTCAACATATGAGCTGTAGATATTCGTCAGACATACAGGCTGTAGATATTAGTATCTGGAGTCCTACAAATTATTCAACAATCAACTCACACTAAAGACATCCACACTAGAGTGTGTCAATTATTTCAACTTTTGAATTCAGAACCGCCCGGCGTCTCAAAAGTTGCGTCATACAAAGAAAATGAGAACTGCATTTTTTTAAATGTTATTAGCCCGCTAAAATGCTTTGAAAATCAGAAAACTAAACTAATACATTTTTAAAATTATTTTTCTTTCCAATATTTTGACCTTTTAACGTTTGTTTGTTATTAAAAAATGCGTATAGCTGGCAAAATTAAAAAAAAAAATAGTTTTAGGAATACAAGTAAGTCAACAAGAATACTGATTTTATCCAGAAAAAGTGTTTTTTCCCCTTTTATATTTTTAACAAACACATAACATATGTTAAAAAAATATATTTTTTGCGTTCTATGTACTGCCATTATGGAATAAAAATTAACTTTGGTACAATATATAAAATATGGACCATTTGTATTATTTTTTTTCCAAATCACGAAACCTATTTTTTTTTCAAAACTTCCGGCCATTTTAGCGGGCTAATAGTGAATATTAATTTAATTTATTTTTGCGTTTTTCAATAGCTACAGATCATGCGGAACTTTTGAGACCCCGGGTGTTTAAAAATAAAGCCATTTTTTTCTCTCTATGGAGAGCAACACAAGCTAACTCAAGCTAGCTCACCATACTCGAAATAGCAATAAAATCCGCATACCTCAAACACACACTACAGGGATAAAATATCTGAACTAAGTTGCCTATACACTATATACATAATTCGCTTCCAGATATTTACAAGGGAATTGAGCAAAATAAAAATAAATGAGAATAATGCATTAAAAGAATATTTTTTAAGTGCGTTTAAGGATGGATCTATGGAATTTTCTTGTCATGTTCAATAGGCCACTTGCATCACATTTTTAATTTTTTTTTCCGGTTTAGGAAAATATTCTAAGACATTCTGTACTATTTTTTTTTTAAATCGTATTTGTGAAACCCTGGGGATTTTTTGAAAATTTCAATCCAAAAAATCAGACCATTTTTTATAAACCGGAAAGACGGGACATAATTTTATAGATGAGAAAAAACAATAATTACGTAGCCGAAAATCATTTAAAAAAAAAGAACGTTTTCCGCATGAATGGCACAGGAGAATAACGAGGCATACCAAAAATATTACATCTCATAAATATTTTTTTCCTTGATCCATCTCTTTGATCATAAATCATTATAATGTACAACGTCTATATTAATAAATACAATGAAATATACTTGTACTTGTAAATTGTAATAATAATAAGAATATTATAAAATTTCATTTTGATAAAATCAGCACCATAACCATTATACCTCTAAAACACGTACCGACATCTAAAATGTACGGGGTTCTCTTCACAACATCTGTCAAAAATTCAAACCAAATGATAAGTTCGCATAGAACAAACAATAAATCTAGTGAACGAATTCAAAAATTCGCCTGAAATCAAAGCGATGCCATATAAAAAAATAAATCAGTGTGGAATTTTACAAAATTAATACGAACATTTTCGGAGACGGGACATTTTCATGTAGTGACGTCACAAGCCCAAATAATGGATTTATTTATTTAAAAATAAAAAAAACTGTACATTTCTACAAAATTTTACTAACATTTTTGTAATCTTAGTAAAAAGATCTATCCACACGATTTTTTCCAAGTCGTTATGAAATCCATGCAAGTGGCCTATTGTCTTGTATCTTTTCCTCTTCTTTTCTTGTCCATTTAGTTGTAATCATCCATATTTGTATAACCTTGTTTTTTTTTTTATTGTTGTTTGTTCTTAACCTGTCTTTTATTTTTCATCTGTATTGTATGTGAAACTTATATTTTTAATATCTAAATTCCTATGTAAAATTGTAACTATATACTCTCACCCATGAATTGTATGTTCCCTTTGTCCTAAAATGAGTTCTGTAACCCATCGGGATTGCTCTAGCAAGAAATAAAAACAACGAAAAAAAAATTACATACAGAAAAACATAGATGATTAGAAAACATACAGTGGAGTCGGTAGAAAAAGAAAATCTAAAAAAAAAACACAGATAGTGTGAAATTACGCTTTCTATTTACATAAAAATAAATCAGATTGTGCAATGCACACGCGGTAGAAGTGAAACCTTCAGAAAATTAAAGTAGGCAGGAGTGGGGAGACTACGAAGCAAGTGAGAAGGATGATATTTTCCACATTTTTTTCGTCGAATTCCAGTGCACCTTTTCCTATACATTTGGTCATCTTATTAGTTTTGTGTTTTCTTCTTCGGAGTCGCTAAATGTCACTTTCTTTTGTGTTTTTTTGCCTGTTCATTTTGGAGTGATTGGAGGATTAGATATTGATTTTGTTATGATGTGGATGCATCATTACATATAAATTACTTTAATTTATTACTCGGATAGGCAGGTACCTTTATTTGAAGGATGGTAATAGTTTATTCGAGATACTCGGCAGGTTGGCAGACTGAGCGGAAACGGGTTTTGTTTTTGAAACGGCACTCTGGACGAGAGAGAACACGGGAGGACGCCGTGTTTTTCTCGGGCACAGTCACCTAGCGATTTAAGTTTTATAATGTAAAATATACCGGAACAATACGACTCCGCGTTGCAAAGAGATCCGTACCTTATGTGTAAATAACGGGATTAACCTAAAGATCCGAATTGTTCGGCCCGGAATTAACGAAGTTTTCGGTTCATCAATGGCCGTCGGCGCCTCGTGCGACGAGAATAAGTAATGCCGTTTATCTAGCTGATCTGGCGACTGGGAAAGTGCAATTGGCGAACATGGACTCCCGCTACACCTCGCAAGCCACGGCGAAGTTTATTTAATTAGTGTTCGGAGTTTTAACTTTAACATCCGCCGCCTACTGAGGCGTTCATATAAAAACCCGCGTACTTGATTTTGATACGCAGAACAGACCGTTCCGGTTCACCGCAACCCCGGATTCGTCGCCGACTCCGTCTGTCAACAAATCCCGTAGGCATCCATCTATTTGGGCTTGATGGCCTCGTAGGACGGGCATCATACTGCTGGCCAGGCTGGCGCAATACACCGGATCATTTCTCATCGTCCTGATGCTCCCAGGGGGGTTTGGCATCGCGACCTCAGCAGGATCACATCAGGACCACCTCTTGGATGCTGGACGAAGCACCAAGCTCCACTACGTGCATCATGCCTGCCCGCAGGCACTTAATCCGAATTAGCTAGTTTTCAAGGTCATGGTCGCAATACAGGGGTGAGTTTTCAGTAGTGTATTTTTTCCCTTGTAAAATTGGTTTATAATACCGTATTGTTTTAAATGTTCGATATTGTAAATATAGAAAATATTGATTCAAATCTCTTTGTTATTTCATATCGATACACTGTAGTTCCTAATGATGAGTAAAGAAGTGATTGTCATAGTGCCCACGCTCCCTGGGAAGAATTAAATGCTCTCCGTCGTTCTAGGAAGAAGGCGTAGTGAATTCAACTGTGGACATATTCTGTCTTGAACAGGATTTGGCGCTCTATTAATAGAAAAGTACGCAGTTGTATTCATCCCGTCTTCTTCCCTCTCAGCTAGCCACATCATATGGCTCCTTACGCCATTTTGCACGTAATAATTGCCGTTTCAACGTGAATTATAAGATATTCACATAACATTTGACGCCTTTAACGTGGGTTGCTCGTATAAAGACACATTCTTTACTCACAATTATATTCATCAAATCGATCAACTAAAATCTCGTTTTACAACTTGCTATTTTATCACAGAGATTTAAAACAGTATGATACTGTAATTTCATAATAATATTCATTAATTTAATGGTGCAATGGTGTCTCGTTATAATTCAAATACAACAATGTCCTTTGCAATACGGAGTGTTGCAATTTACGTATAATTATGTCATGTATTTTGGTGTTTCTCGTGCTCAGTAGACATGTAATACAGGTTATGTTTTAAATGTCAATACGTCAACTTAACCTCAATATTTGAAATATTATTTTCATAGAAGCGTCGGGTATCACCATAGACAATATTTCTTCTATGATAAAAGAAAATTACATATGTTTATTTAAAAAAAAAAAATAGTTATTGTCTATGCTTCAAAATAGAGGCAATTTAAAAGGTAAACATCGTAAGTGTCAGTTGCTGTTTATTTCAGACAAGCGAATGTCAATAGTGACAGATGGGTTTACATCAAACTAGAATTCTTGTTATGAATTTAAGTGAATTAGTTAGAATTATTAATTATTTAACAAGTGTAGTATAATGAAGGGATTGTTATTTAATGAGATTAAATTTATAATTTATTCCTTAAAACATCATCATACATAAAGGATGGTCATAATTAATCAACAACATTCAAATTCAAACAATAATACATCGATTATTGAGAGTGGTGGAATAGTTTGACATATTTAACTAAATTGTTGGAATATTTTTCTTTTATTGAAAAAATATTTTTTTTTTGGATTATTCTTTTTTGAAATTATGCTTGGAATTTCGGTGGTAAATTCAGTAAAATACCTACGCCAGAATTACTTTGGATGTCAAGGTTGCCACAAAATACAGGGTTGCTAAAAAAAAAAAAAAATTTTTTTTTTTTTTTCCATTCTTTCATTATTTAAAATTTTTTCTTTTTTTTGGTTTGTTCTACTTATCATCAACAATCTATATTATACGTCAACAAAAATAACATCAACAATAATTATTAACATTAACAACAACTTTTCATTATTTTATTATTTTATCCAATTGTTTTAACAATGTCAACTCCTATCCCAAACATCAACAACGCCTCTAAAGAGGATCTCACAAAAGAATTATCAAGTCGTTCTCTTGAACCGGCATCCACCTCTCACGCGTTGCGCTCGCAGGCGCGTGCATTTAATAAGGCACTTAAGATGCCAACAATATCAGAAACAGATATGGATTCTTCAGATTCGGATTCTGAGAACCAGACCGTTGACAACCCTACAATAATTAAACACACAAAAATTATTTATAGAGAATCACCCACCATCAATGTGGAAAATTGGAAGATAAAATTTGATGGAAAATCGAGCATAAGAGAATTTCTCTTGTTGATTGAAGAAAAATGTAGGACGAAAAATTTTAGTCAGGATAATTTAGTTCGCGTTTTTCCTGATCTGTTAGATGGACTAGCACTACTTTGGTTCAGGTCAATATATCATCCAGACTTGAAATGGGACGAGCTGTCTAAACTTTTGATCAATCAATTTGAGGCAAATGACCTACAAACGGACTTAAAAGTAAAACTTTTCAACATGACGCAACCAAAAGGTATGTCAGTCCTTGAGTTTTCACTTAGAATGAAATCTCTAAATAACATGCTAGAAGCTAAACTTCCTGAGCAGGAACTTTTGCGGCTTGCCAAAAAGGCTTTGCTTCCAATGTACACTAACTTATTAGTTTCTAGAGATATTTTTACATTCGAACAGTTAACAACTTACGCAGGAAACTTAGAGTCTTATGCGACACCACCGGAGGAATTTGCTACTTCTTCTTCTTCTTTTTCAAACAAATTTGAAAAAAGCAATAACTATACTACTAATAAAGAAGAGAGATTTGGGCCTACCAATAAAACTTTGTCAAACAATAATACCGGTACTTATAAACGTACAGGGTTTTCTTATAATAATTATAAACAATCTTCTAATGGCAATAGTTATAGTCATGCTGGGCGTAACTACAGTAACACCAATGCGGGTTACAACAATAACAAACCTCCGTCTTCTTTCAATGGAAATAGTCTAAATACCGAAGGAACTTCTAGAACCATTGTTAGGAATCAATTTTGTCTTTATTGTAAGAAACCGGGACATGTTGTAGCGGACTGTAAAAGAAAAGCCGCAGCGGGAAATAATCCAAAAGTGGGAGCGGTTAAAGGAAGAATTAATAATAACAAGTCGGAAAACTAGGGCGGAGTCTCTCTTACCACGTCCCATCCTATGCGCAGAGGAATCGGGAATGGAAGAGTTGGCTCCGACTAGTCCATCAGTTTCTCTCAGTCCCATCACCTGGAACAGTGGGCCCACTGCCACAGGGGATGGAGATTGAAAACGATGGTCGTCCTTATGCAAATGTATATATATTTAACAATTTTTACAGCGCACTGTTGGACAGTGGCGCCTCATTATCGTGTTTGGGAGGTGATAGTTATAAGATTTTTATTAAGTTAGGTATAGAATTAGTTAAGGTTAATTTTAGTGTATCAACAGCGGACGGTGCGAATCAGCCAGTCCTGGGTACAATGTCGTTGCCGGTGACGTACAAATCAATTACCCATACAATACTTTTCTACGTCATCCCGACATTGTCACCATCGTTTATCCTAGGTATAGACTTTTGGAAGCAGTTCCATATCGCACCGGAGCTGTTTTCAAAAGCTATTGGTCCTACTTCGGAAAACAAAATTAATGGGTTGCGGGCAATTCAGCCAGCCTCTTCCTTAAGTCCCTCAGAGAATCAGGCACTCTCTGCTATTATTAAAAAATTTGAATCGATTTCTTTCGAGAAGCGTGGCTTAGGCCTGACGCATTTAGTCAAACACAAGATTAATACAACAGGGCCTCCGATCAAACAAAGGTATTATCCTTTGTCTCCAGCAAGACAAAAACAATTAGAATTAGAAGTGGATGAAATGCTAAAATTAGGAGTAATACGTCCCTCACGTTCTCCATGGTCGAGTCCAGTATTAATCGTTACAAAAAAAGACGGTACCGGTCGTTTTTGCTTAGACTCTCGCAAAATCAATAATGTCACGATTCGCGACGCGTACCCTTTGCCATATATATCGCGGATTCTAGACAAGCTAGGTGGAGCTAGGTACGTCTCTTCTATAGACCTTTCAAAGGCTTTTTGGCAAATTGCCTTAGACAAGGACTCTTGTGAGAAAACAGCTTTCGTCGTCCCTGGACGGGGTTTGTTTGAGTTCACCCGTATGCCTTTCGGACTGAAAAACGCCCCTAGTGAGTTGCAAAGACTGGCAGATGTTCTTTTTGGTCCGGAATTCGACGATAATGCTTTTTGCTATCTGGATGATTTGATCTTAATATCAGAAGATTTGGAGTCACATCTTAATCTATTAAACCGTGTATACGAACGTTTGCGAGACGCAGGTCTTACCATAAACTTAAAAAAATCCGAGTTTTGCAAATCAGAACTTAAATATTTAGGGTATTTAGTAGATTCGCAGGGTCTCCGTACGGATCCAATAAAAATAGAAAGCATCAAAAATTTCCCAGTCCCAAAAAATGCAAAACAAATCCGGGCATTCATTGGTTTGTGCGGTTACTTTAGAAGGTTCATTAAAGGATTTTCGGGAATAGCTGCCCCTCTTACTAAACTCACAGGTTCTAAAAATGGAATTAGCAATTTCAAGTGGTCTCAGGAAGCTGAAACTGCTTTTAAAGATTTAAAACGCGCGTTGACTACGGCTCCAGTTTTATGCTGCCCGGATTTCACCAGGCCTTTCTCTATCCATTGCGACGCGAGCTCCGCAGGGATTGGAGGAGTTTTGATCCAAGACGTAGACGGGCAAGAGCATCCCATCGCTTATTACTCACGTTGCTTAAACGTTCATGAAAGAAATTATGGCATCACTGAACGGGAACTCTTAGCTGTGCTAGACTCGGTGACTCACTTTAGACCGTATATAGAAGGAGCTCATTTTTCAGTAGTTACTGACCACTCAAGCTTGAAATGGCTGGGGTCCTTGTCCAACCCTAGTGGCCGTCTTGCACGGTGGAGCTCTCGCCTTTCGCAATTTTCTTTTGACGTTGTCCATCGCAAAGGGACACAACATGTTGTTCCAGACGTGCTATCACGAATGGACCTTGCCGTATTATCAGGTGTGGACACTGAACATACAAAGGATACGTGGTATTTGAAAGCCTGGAAAGGATGCCAAGATTTTCCACAACGTTTCCAGAACTTTCAAATGCGTAATAATGAATTGTTCCGACACACAAAGACTAGTCTAGCTCTGTGCGAGGATACTGCCTGGAAGAGGGTAGTTCCGCAGGAAGGTAGACAGGCAATTCTTTCAAATTTACACGAGTCTTCGCGAGCTTGTCATCCTGGGGTATTCAAAACCTATAAAAAGGTGCAATTGCGTTACTATTGGCCTAATATGTATAAGGATGTTAAGCAATTTGTTAATCGTTGTACAGTCTGCAAGGCCCACAAAATAAGTACAGCCCCACCTAACGGCATCTCTTCAAACCCAAAAAAGGTCACACGACCCTTGCAAATGTTGTCGATAGATTTAGTAGGTCCTTTACCTAGGAGTTACTCAGGTTTTACAGTAATCTTATCATGTGTAGACGTTTTTTCTAAATTTACATGGCTATTTCCGCTGCGCAATGGCACCGCGAGAAGCATAATTAAAATCTTAGAAGAAAACATCTTTCTTGTTCACGGCGTACCACGAACTATCGTCTGTGATAATGGTCGTCAATTTGTTTCGAAAGAATTTAAGGACTTACTTAGTAGTTATAACATACCACCACCATTTTACAATTCGTCTTATACGCCTCAAAACAATGTAGTCGAACGTTATAATCAAACCTTGGGTACGGCGTTATCGCTCCTTGTTGAATCAGACCACCGAAATTGGTCCAAATTTCTTCCGCAAGTTCAATCGGCTATGAATAACACGGTAAACTGCGCTACAGGTTATACACCTTATTTCCTGATGCACGGTCGGGAGCAGATACTGGACGGTGATCTGCACCGTAATCCAATAGCGGATGAGGAATCCAATTCGCAAGTGGGTGCTCAACCTAAAGCTTATGCACAGAAACTAGAAGAGTTGTCTTCGATTTACGAGCAAGTCTCGAATGCTCTTCTTAAAGCTTATCAAAAAGGAGCTGACCATTACAACCTGCGCAGAAAACACATCACCTATCAGGTTGGTGATGTGGTGTGGCGGAGAAATTTTGCACAATCTAACGCATTGAATTATTTCGCACAGAAATTGGCACCTCGGTTTGTTCAGAATGTGGTAGTAAAGAAAAAATCCAATCTAATCTATACGCTTGCAGACTTAAACGGAAAAGTTGCGGGTGATTTTCATGTGAAGGATATAGTAAAATCAAATAATATACCAGTATAGTCTTATTGTGGCAATACTTCGGAGGGTCTGGCCATCCCTACCGAATACTGCAAATTATCTTATTTACTAGTTAATATTTAATGCTTGGGAGTTTTAACCCGGCCTGATCAACCGAGTTGAAACGACCCGACATTCTGACAGTCAAAGTCCTGTCACAGGAATATTTCTTTTTGTTCGTTCATGTTTTTGGAGGGGGTGCGTTTATGCAAACTCATGTAGTATTTATGATTCATTGCAATCAAAATCCACTCTAGTAAGATTAACTCGAGTTGTTTTATAAGTTCTTACTTTCGTTAGGCGTAATTATTTATTGTTATTTATTCGAAATTAATTTAGTAACATTTTTTTTTTTTTGGACTGAGCACGAGCAAGCAAACAAGATGAATGACATAATTTGTTTTTATATTACGTTTGTTAACCTCGAATACAAATGGAACACATGCCCACTTCCAATTGTGTTCAGGGTACATCCCATTGAACTGCGTTCATGGTTATTAAATTTTGTATTTATTATTAAGTTTTGTCTCGAAACACACAGGGATGCCAGTCCTACACCTCTATGTGTTTTGAGCATTGTTTTCTTTTTGTTTATCTCTTTCAATATGAAACATGACTGTTTTCAAATATAAATAAATTCTGAGAAATATTGTAAGTTCAACACGTAGTAACCACTTATATGCTTGCGAATATACAAAGAGAATAGTTTAGTAATATACATATTATTTTGTTAAATTTATTGATTAGTTTTAGTACCTATGATGCTACTTTACTTCATACACTCACCCGTACGACCGATTTAGGTAGAATAGGAAACTCTTCGTAGTGAACAATTTTATTTTTCCTAAAAGGGACGTAAATTCAGTGAAGTGAGGGTTGCTTGCACCCTAAAGTGTTGCCTAAATGGCTTTCTAAAACCCTATTATGGGTCAGTGATGCATTAATGCATATGGTTGTGTATAATTTTTGTGCTGGACACACAAAGGTATAGATAAGTTAAGGATGTGTTGTCCACTGATTAGTGTTTAAACTTACATAATTAATGATGATTATGCGGTATATGTAACGTTAACGGTAGTCCAAGACATAAGTCAGCCGTTCTTCACCCAGTATCTTCAATGCTGTGGGTGTTTACGGACCCCGTTCACGGAACATTAGTTCACCATGTTCTTAATATTAAGTTCTTTTAGTTTTAAGTTCTTTTAGTTGTAAGCTATGTTTAAATAAGAATGGTTGCATCGCAAGCCCGTCCATCGCGCCTTACGCATGATGGAGTGCGATCGGAGTTGCGGCACACCCATTCGCTATTACTATTTAATCTATGTTTGATCTACTAATCATTTTTTTTTTTTTTTTTTTTTTTACTGCTGTCTACTAATGATTGCTAGAATATGTTTGAATAATTTTTTTTAGGCCCTGTGACCGACCTTTTTTTTTTTTAGATTAGGGGTAGGAACCTTATTAGTTGTTATGTTCGTGGGCGAACATTTTTGTGGCGAGGGGGGTAATGTTATGATGTGGATGCATCATTACATATAAATTACTTTAATTTATTACTCGGATAGGCAGGTACCTTTATTTGAAGGATGGTAATAGTTTATTCGAGATACTCGGCAGGTTGGCAGACTGAGCGGAAACGGGTTTTGTTTTTGAAACGGCACTCTGGACGAGAGAGAACACGGGAGGACGCCGTGTTTTTCTCGGGCACAGTCACCTAGCGATTTAAGTTTTATAATGTAAAATATACCGGAACAATACGACTCCGCGTTGCAAAGAGATCCGTACCTTATGTGTAAATAACGGGATTAACCTAAAGATCCGAATTGTTCGGCCCGGAATTAACGAAGTTTTCGGTTCATCAATGGCCGTCGGCGCCTCGTGCGACGAGAATAAGTAATGCCGTTTATCTAGCTGATCTGGCGACTGGGAAAGTGCAATTGGCGAACATGGACTCCCGCTACACCTCGCAAGCCACGGCGAAGTTTATTTAATTAGTGTTCGGAGTTTTAACTTTAACATCCGCCGCCTACTGAGGCGTTCATATAAAAACCCGCGTACTTGATTTTGATACGCAGAACAGACCGTTCCGGTTCACCGCAACCCCGGATTCGTCGCCGACTCCGTCTGTCAACAAATCCCGTAGGCATCCATCTATTTGGGCTTGATGGCCTCGTAGGACGGGCATCATACTGCTGGCCAGGCTGGCGCAATACACCGGATCATTTCTCATCGTCCTGATGCTCCCAGGGGGGTTTGGCATCGCGACCTCAGCAGGATCACATCAGGACCACCTCTTGGATGCTGGACGAAGCACCAAGCTCCACTACGTGCATCATGCCTGCCCGCAGGCACTTAATCCGAATTAGCTAGTTTTCAAGGTCATGGTCGCAATACAGGGGTGAGTTTTCAGTAGTGTATTTTTTCCCTTGTAAAATTGGTTTATAATACCGTATTGTTTTAAATGTTCGATATTGTAAATATAGAAAATATTGATTCAAATCTCTTTGTTATTTCATATCGATACACTGTAGTTCCTAATGATGAGTAAAGAAGTGATTGTCATAGTGCCCACGCTCCCTGGGAAGAATTAAATGCTCTCCGTCGTTCTAGGAAGAAGGCGTAGTGAATTCAACTGTGGACATATTCTGTCTTGAACAGGATTTGGCGCTCTATTAATAGAAAAGTACGCAGTTGTATTCATCCCGTCTTCTTCCCTCTCAGCTAGCCACATCATATGGCTCCTTACGCCATTTTGCACGTAATAATTGCCGTTTCAACGTGAATTATAAGATATTCACATAACAATTTAACAAAAATAAAAAACTTTTTTTTTGGATTTCGTAAGATTCGATCCTTTGTTCGCTGAATGTCTGGCCGCTGTGTTTCGTTAGGTACATTATACTATTAGACCAAAGGAGTGGGACCGTAAATTTATCGTATTATATTAGAACCGAGTACCCGTGAAATAAATACATATTTTATTGTTATCTTATTCTCTCGAAGGCTAAATCCTGTAGCTGTATGTGTTTGTCTCTTTTTATTGTCACTCGTTTCCGTTTCATCGAGTTTCAAATCACAACGGTGCTAAGGAAGTTTTCACTTTAAAAAAAATAACACAATGAGAATGAGAAAATAGCACCGCACCAGTAGAGCGTTCGTAATCTCCAATTCACCTCTGGTGGATTTTAAAAGTTTATGGAAAATCATTGAACTTCTCGAGGAGAGAAAAAATGAAACAATAAATGTCGGCCAGTGGCGGTTCGTGATTCTCACACTCCCTCGGCTCGACAAAACCAACCGCTGAGGAGATCGTTAAACACACATTACCAGACGTAAGAATGGAAGAACGGAAACGGTATTTATGATTTATGCTGATTGAGTTATCTTCATTACAAAGGCAGTGGCGTTTCAACACAGCAACTACAACTGCATTTATTAAAACATTGGATTGGAATTCTTTAAGAGCTTTTCGGACATTCAATGTGAAAATTAGAACAGGAATTTTCAATTCATAAAATAAATGTTTGCTGTTATTTATTGAAGCCGTATTGAGGTTTATTATGACACTTAAAATAATTCAATTAGATGGCCCGGTTTCCCGCTACCGATTTATTGCATGCTTTCCTTAAATACTTTAAGTTTTTAAGCTTATAAATAACATAAAAAATATATGTTATTCTTGAAGATAATATCTATGCATTCCCCACACCGAAAAGGTAATTATTTGAAATTTCTCGACAGAAAAAAATCGCAAAGTTTGCTCCGAAAATTATTATAAACAGGTTTTTTTCCGTTATTTAACAAGTTATATCTATGAAAATTATCACAAGTTTTCTTTAAATTCTAATTTAGACAATCCTTAAGAGATTTTTGTTCTATTTTAAATGAGTCGTGTTTTATTAAACATTTTCACAATTTTCGCTTAAATATTTAGTACCTATTTACACATCTCTACATATTCTTCTTTTTGAGCGGGTACAACACGCCTTAAAACGCTTTTTAGAAGTTACGCTTTAAAATATTATGATGAATTAATTGTTTGCGCCAGTACATACGCAATATGAATATGAATAAATAGTTTTGTCCATAAACAAACTCAAATCCTTGAAGAAAGGCTTAAAAATACAATTTTTTTATTGTTTTTATTTCTTGCTAGAGCAATCCCGTTGAGTTACAGAACGTATTTTAGGACAGGAGGAACATTCAATTCATGGGTGGGAGGAAATAGTTACAATTTTACATAGGAATTTAGATATTAAAAATATAAGTTTCATATACGTATAGCGTATAGTATAAGTGATTCATTCGAATACTGTATATTATGTTAGCCTTTCTTGAAAGATTTGAGCTTAATTAAACTCCCGTCATCTTATTAAACTCGCGGCATCCAATTAAACTCGCGCCATCCAATTAAACACGCGCCATCTTTTGAAAGAAAAGATTATTAATTCTTTTAAGTATCACCTTTATAACGCTTCATTGTATCTTGTAAAATATTTAATAAATAAATTAAACGGTTGACAACAAAACAGAAACAATACACATTCACAATTACCTAAGGACACATTGAAACTTTGTGCATATCCCAAATTCTTAACTGGGTAAAAACGGAAACCAGTTCTTATAAATAAAGTTATTTACACAAAGAAGACGTGTTCAAACAAAACATGAAACAAAATTTCCTTCTTCTAACATAGCAAACTTATTTTGTGGCACCATTTTGATTCAAATTAATAAAATACTTAGTTTTTATCACTTTTATTGTTTACAAAACCAACATGTTTCGTGAGCAACGCTCACTTCTTCAGGGTTTTTTTTTTTTATTTTTCAAAAAAGGTTGGTTTTGTAAACAATAAAGGTGGTAAAAACCAAGTATTTTATTAATTTGAATGAAACAAAATTATTTTATCGAAGGAAGCAAATACTTCGTGGTGTAACATTATAATATATATTTTAAATGAAAAAACACACTTTGTAAAACACTGCAAAATATTATAAAAACTATTAAGTAATTTTATTCCAATAAAAAGTAGCGTTTACAAAGTGTGTTTTTCATCTAATAAAAAAAATCACTTTTATATTGGATTTCATACAATCTTATCCTTTTCCCGTTTATTTTCAATTGCGAACAATTATGAAATTAAGTAGATAATCTATTTTTTGTTAAGTAGATACTTCCCTAGTTGGTTACTAAAATTATTTCCAGGAAAATAGTAGTCGCTTCTCTCCCCGCCAATGGTTTAGCGAATGACGAGGATGCCCCGTTATGTGGGCATTTGGGAGAGATGTATAAAATCAGCTACCCGAGTTGGGATCTCTCAGTTTTTCTCTCTGTTTTGTGATCAAAAGAGTACTAATGAAGTTGTGCGGAATATTTTTGTTTTTGGCGCTGGCAGGAGCGGCCACTGCGGCCTCCATCGGCCAGCAACCCAAACAGGAAGCAAATGCCTTCGCGTTCGAGCTGGACGATGGCTTCGTAGCCACCTTGCCCAAGTCAGCCATCGGCTCTGTAGTGGACGACCAAGAGAACTCCCTGGAACCACAGCCAATCATCAAGCCAGCCCCCGCCGTGGTGGCTCAAGAAACCCACATTCCCGTTACCGTCGTTCAAGAGCCAGCACAAAAGGATTCAAAGAAACCTGAAGCTGTCAAAGTTGACGTAGTCGCGGAAAAGGTTGTACCCAAGCCACCAGCCATAGAAATTAAGGAAGAACATCAAAATATCCCCCAACAGGCAGAATCAAAACCAGAAGACAATAAGCCGACTGATTCCAAAACACCCGACCATGAAGATGAAGAATGTGACGAAGAGAAAAAATTAAAAGAGGCTGCTAAAATTGCCCTGAAGGAGGAAGTTAAGGAAGATGCTAAACTCGAGCAAACCAGACAATCTGATGTGGCCGCCGTTCCTGAGGTCCCCGTTGTCCCCGTTGTCCCCGTGACCCCCGTCGCCCAGCCTCCCAACATCATTCAACAAGGGATCGCTAATATTCAACAAGGAATATCCAATATTCAAAATTTCGGCCAGGCAATCACCAACACTATCGGTTCAACCTTGGCTTCGATAGTCGCCCCCGCTAACTCCGACACTTCTAACCAATCTTCCCCGCCCAACTTGTTCACAAACATTCAAACCGCCATTCAAAATATCGTTCGTCCATCGTCGACGTCTAGTGATTCGGTAACCGCTCCAGTAACCACTACGCAAAATGGAATTTTCGCAGGAATTCAAAGTTTCTCGCAAGGAATCAGAGATGGGATTGTTAACATGCAGAATACCTTCCAAAGCTTCCTCAACACTTCCTTCGGAGTTCAGAGCAATACTAACCGCAACAGCACCAACATCCTCGAACAGGGCATCCAGTCTTTACAGCAGGGAGTACAGAATGGTCTCCAGAACCTCAATAACACCATCCAGTCAGTCACCAATCCTTCTCCAGACAGACCTGGCTTGATTCAGGCGGGAATCCAGAATCTGCAACAGGGCGTGCAGAATATTACTACCGGGATTCAGAATATCATCCTCCCCCCTGTGAATGCTGACGGCTCCCGACCCGGAGTCATCCAGGCTACAGTGCAGACCCTTTCCCAGGGCCTCCAGCAGGGCGTCCAGAATCTCAACAACACCATCCAGAACATCATCAGGCCCGCAGAAGCTAGCGTTGATGTCGCCAAGCCCGGAGCCGAGGTCCCCGCTGAGACCCCCGCCACCCCTGTCACCAGACAGACCCTCGAGCAGGCATTTCTGAACGAACTGAAGGCCATCAACGCCACTTTGGAGGCTGGTGTTCAAGCTCTCACCAGGAACCTCGAAGGCATGACTTCCGAACAAAATGTCGAAATAATACCGGTAGGAGAGGCTGTGATAGTTGACGCGTAAGTAGGTCAAACCAATTAAAAACTTAGAATTTGAATATTTTTTGCATAAATTTTCAATTGCTATCATTATTTATTTGCCGTACGATAACGGAATCATATTATGTTGCCCATTGTAGAGCGTATACCGGTTTGCATAAAAATAAAACGGTAAGTATATACAAGGCAACCAAAGCTCGGTGAGTCAATCAAAATTTCTTTGAATAAAATCTTTAGGAATATATTATTAGTATTCGTGCCATGTAACAATAAACTACATGGTAATTAATAAATGTAGCTGTTATTGTATTTGTGATCAATAAGTTATATCCATTGTAATTATGTCGAAAAATATTCAAATTTATTTCATCAAGAAATCATCATCAACCTAAACTAAATTATTTCAAGAAAGCGTATTTATATTTTTCTGGAAACAGGAGAAAATTATTTATTATTGATTTAAGTTATCATTAGTTGTAAGAAATGAAAATTTTGTAAGAACAAAATAAATACATAAAAAATCATTGTTTCGTTCATTTATTTACCCAAACACTACTTTACAACTCACTGATACCACTTTCCCACTTTTTCATTGTAACCATTTTCAAACTTTTTCACTGTAACCATTTTCCCACTTCTTCACAATTTTTCAACCCTTTTGTGTTAAAAAAAACTTGGTTTGGTTCCATTATTATTTATAAGATAAGTAAGTTTGTTTCTAAATCAAAATAGGTGAAGCCCGACGCCGCGCGTCGTTCGTTTTTAAATTAACTCCACACAGGAGGCCCTGAGGAAAATAATTTCCCTCAAGGGCCTATGTCATCTCAAGATATGCTGGGTGGAGGGTTTTTGAAGTGAAAACTTCTTTAGCACGGTTGTGATTCTAAACTCGATGAAACGAAAAAGCGACACTAAAAAGTGCCAAATACATTCACCTATAGGATTTAGCCTGCGAGAGAATGGGATAGAATAATTGGTCTCCTCTTGTCTACTTTAGTTTTCTGAAGGTTTCGCTTCTACTGCGTGTGAATTCCACACACATAATTTTTTTAATATTAGCTCCACACAGGAGGCCCTGCGGAAAATTATTTCCCTCAAGGGATTGGGCTTATAGGGCTTTGTGGTGTGGAGGATATTTTAAGGAAAGTAAGAAAAATCATCACTGTAAATAAATTCGTTTATTATCCAAACCAACTTTTTTCTGAATTTATGTCTGGGTTAAATCTTCCCCAAAACTAAACCCTTCCACACACTTTTCCACAAATGATCATCTAGTCAATCCACGCTATACAAGTGCACTATATAAGTATAACATATACAAAATAATAAAAGAACAACATGTCAACCTACCAGATACCAAATGGTAAAATAATTCACCGACTCCATATATTTTCATATTAGAGGGTTCGGCTCGGTAAAACTCCTAGCTGGACCGATAAATCCTACTGATTCAGCAATATAAATATTTAAAAAATCTTTCGTAATCCTACATGTATTTAAAATGACTGATTTCAAATTAATTAATTTTAATTTTATTATTAAAGTCAATTTTAGGTTTGAAATTGGTAAATAATGTACAAAAATTATAATAATTATAATATTTGTGGATCAACTGTCGGGTGACCGAATGTTATAGTGGAAAAAGTGGTAGAGTCGAGTAGATTTAACAGGGAAATGGATTTTTTAAGTTATTTATTTATTTTTAATGGCATTTGACAGGGTAAAACGTGCTGACCTAATGAAAATGCTTGCGGATTGTAACGTTGACACCAAAGACCAGAATTTCATTAAAAACCTCCAAACAGCAGAAATAAGACATGGGAATGAGAGATCTAATGCAATTGCCATTCAGCGTGGAGTACGACAAGGCTGTACCCTGTCGCCACTATTGTTTAATCTCTATTCCAAATATGTCTTTAAAAGAGCCCTAAGTAATTCTGAGAAGGGTCTGAAGATCAACGGAGTTATTAATAATATAAGATACGCAGATGATACTAGCTGACTGTATTACTAGCTGACTGTATCGATGACCTCCAAGACCTATTAAATCTTGTTAATAATACTGGTGAGCAGCTGGGCCTAATAATCAACGTCAATAAAACTAAATGGATGACGTTTGAACGACTAGATCACTCTGAATCAGTGGTACAGTTAAATAGTTGCAATTTCGAAAAGGTGGAAAGATTTAGATACCTCGGCAGTATTCTCACGGAGACTCTTGACCCATATGTATAGGTTAGATGCAGAATTGAAGCACCAAGAACTGCGTTCATTAAAATGAAATCCCTCTTCTGCAATGACAATATCAGCTTAAAACTAAGGCAGAGAATACTAAAATGTTATGTGTGGTCGGTCTTGCTCTATGGATGTGAAACATGGACCTTGGAAGTAAATACCATGAACAAGCTAGAGGCTTTTGAAATGTGGCTTCACCGGAGAATGCTCAAGGTCCCATGGACCGACATGATCACAAACACAGAAATTTTAACAGATAACGCAGATAGAGAACTGCTTACATTAATAAAAATCAGGAAAATTTCATATCTGGGTCATATACCTACTTCGAGGGGAGAAGTATCACCTGCTCCATTTAATATTGAAAGGCAAGAGAGATGGTCGCCGAGTGCCTGGTAGGAGACAAATGTCTTGGCTGCGTAATATACGAGAGTGGACCGGCATTAGAAGTGTGGAGGAGCTATTCCGGGCAGCGCAAGACAGAAAGACATTCTCAAGAGTGATCGCCAACGTCGGGGGGACCTGATATGGCACACAAAGAAGAAGAAAAAAAACGCCCTCCCGGTGGTGTTTATAAAGGTTCCATGAAAATTCAAAAGTCTAAAAGTGATGAAAACTTCTTTTTGCAATTAACACATAACCTAACCTAACGTTCCCTTTTTACCAAGTTTTACCCTGTTACAGTGTAAAAACAACTCTTCACAAGTTACACATTTATTAATATATCTAATACTTAAATAATAATATTAGGTTCATTGTACCTGTTCTTGTGTTCTTCCAACTGATTCCAACAAACAAGTTGGTACAATCTTCAAGTACCTAATAATAATAATAAGTATAAAATATTAATGATTCCGGTGCCGACCAACCGGTAAAATTTTGGCCAGGTGAAAAAACTGCTTTTTGTACTATGTACATTCGTATCTGCCTTGAATTTGCATGATATGTTTCAGGTTATTATGAAAAAACCTGACTAATAAAGACACAGTGTCCGGAAACTCATGGCACACGCGGGAAACTGGTAAATCTCTATCACATTATTTAGAGTTGATTTTGTGGTATAACTTTTTTTTGGTTTGAGCTTTCGTTTTCGAGTAATTCGAGTTCAAATTTCGAATTATTTGTAGTCAAATTCAAAATAATCGATCTCTTCGGGGTTGTTCAGTTTAAACTCTTTTGAGTATCACCCTAAATCCGTTTTCTACGAACTTTGAGTTAGAGCTGTTTATTGTCTTTTCATTGGCATCTCACCCTTGGGGGTGCTGGGTGGAGGGTATTTTTTCCGTTAACCTCGCAGCAGTAAATAATTTGACTAGTGTCTTTTTAAGAAAAGGAAGGAGTCGAAGTTCTGGAAAGGCAAAAGTTATGAGGAGTTGGGTAGGAATCTACGATTCAGTGTGACGAACGTATGAATCCATCGCTTCCGCTGTGGTACAAGTAGATGGGTCGAGAGAGCCCTACTGGAGAGGTAAATGGGTCTCCCTAAACCGGCCTCTCCCGCTCCTGCCTGCCAGGACCTGGGCACCCCCTCTAAGTCACTAAATATTGTGAACCATTTGGGGTAACCTATGGCAGAGGGGGAGAGGAATGTTGTTATATTATAGGAGGGAGGGAACACAGAAGCCGGCAAATCGTTCCATGTGAGAAATGTCAACCGTGTACGAACCTAATAGTGTGCGCGTGTTTGGCGTGTTTCCCGGCTATGATATTATAAACATCATCCGGTCGATTTTTTGGTTCGTTCGTATACCAGTACTTTACGGACACCGTGTACAGACAGGTAGGTACCTACAGATGAACACCTACTAGGGACGTACATGAACAGTTAGGCACTTTCATTTAATTGATCTTTAAAAATGATAATAAAGTTATTGAAACTATTTAACTATTTAAGAGGAACTTTATCGAAATCAAAGTTACAAAGTGAGTGCATAATATATATTATATATACACACTGTTTATGAAAACCCAACCTCAAATCAGCATTGGTATTTTTACAAAATTTTCCAATTTTTTCGTAAGATTCAATAAATTGATGTAGTTTTTGTGATGATTAAATATCATGTATTTGTTTCGACTCGATGAATCCAAAATATATTTTTATCGGTAACTGGGCAACTCAGAATCATGCAACTTCAACACCTCCTTTTTAAAGCCATTAAAAGTGATAAAAAATGGGTTTGGTTATGGGCTATTTTTCAATTATTATTTTTTTCCTAACTCTTAATGACTTTTGAAATTGCATGATTCCAATTGAAATTTTTATTAGCTCCATACACAGGAGGCCCCGAAAAAAACAAATTCCCACGGGGTCTGTGTTATCTTTGGGAGTGCTGTGTGGAGGTTTTTTTTTTAAGAAATGCAATTTGGGAGGTGGGTATGGGTACCGCCCCAAGTGGTTCGCTACGTTTGGTGACTTAGCAAGGGTTCCCGGGTTTGGCAGGCCGGGTCTTGGGAGGCTGTTTGAGGGAGATCTTTTGAGCTCTCCAGCAGGACTCTCTCGGAACATTACCTTGCTCGCAGTGGAAAGGATGGATTCATTCGTCCGTCACTCCTGGACACACTGACCCCAAATTCCTACCCACCCCTCATACATTTTTCTTTCCCAGAATTTCCTCTCCATCCTTCCCCTAAAATGACCCTCCACCCAGCATCCCCAAAGATGAAATAGGCCCTGAGTCTTCGACCAAGTATAACTGCCCTGAGTGGAATTATTTTCCTTAAGGCCACCTGTGTGGAGCTAATGTAAAAAAAAAGAAAAAGGAAAGGGCGTAGATGAAGAGCTGAGAAGGAAAAAGGTTTGTGGGGTGGGTAGGAATCTGGGGTCAGGGTGTCCAGGAGTGACGGACAAGGCGATGGGTAGTGAAAGTCCGGCTGGAGTTGTCATCGAACAATTTTTATCCTAATTTTTTTAGGCCATTTTCCTATTCATTTACTCATTCTAAAGGCCCCTATACCAATTACCGTAATAATTGGAAAATCGTTGTAAAAATTAACCCGTAATAAAAACAAAGTTTTTGATGTGAAAACTTCTTTGGCACCGTTGTGAGTTGAAAGTTGATGAAACGAAAAATAGCGACACTAAAAAGAGACAAATACATACTTCTATAGGATTTAGCCTGGAAGTGAGTGAGATAGTATAATCGGTCTCCTCTTTGTGCGGTGCTTTGTAGCCTCCCCACTTTGTCTACTTTAGTTTTCTGAAGGTTTCACTTTTACCGCGTGTGAACTGCAAACACTGTTTTTTTACTGTACTACTTTTTGGGCCATCTCTTGGGCCGGCTAGCAGCCAATTTCAGAGAAATGCGTGTATGTGCATGTTTGTGTGACAGAGTATAGCAAAAAACATTGTCATAATTATAGACAACGAGTCAATCTGCAGAGTTTCAACCCGCGTCCCCTTCCCCTCCTGGGTTCCCCTTCCACCTTCCGCGCCTTCCTTCTCCCTCGTCACCCTTCTCGCGAACCCCATCTCCTTATTTACCCTCCCCCTCCTGCCTTCTCTCCCTGCCGCTAAAATATATGAAATATACACATTTTCAAACCACTCGCGCACCACCTGTAGTAATTATTTTATACAAATTTCATAACGCCACGTCTTACCATTATATATAGAAACACTCTTCTGCTAAAATGCAATGTCCTGTAAAAAAAATGAGTTAATCCATCGATTGCTTTCCGAGATTTGCGGACACAAACATACGGAACCTAATTTTTTGTATACATACATGTAGGTATATAGATACGCGCGTGGACTGCAATAACAATATAGGTACTCTATGATTTTAGACAGTAAATATTTTCATGCGCTTCTAATAGACCTTTTCAGGTAGAATTTCATGTAAGTCCGGTTTGAGTCTCGGCTACTTTGTAAGTCACGTTATCATCTACTACCGCAAGGTGGCACTACACGTTTAGTAAAAAAATTAATTATACCAATATTAAGAAAACTGACTGTAAAAATGTTTTAAATGGGGAAAATGGTATGGAATATTAATTATTCTATGGAATTTGTGTTTGATTCGTATATTAGATAAACACAAGAACATTATTAGGTAATTCCTTCCAGTGGAAAATCAATTTATAAATAATCTTAGGTACCTACCTAAGCCTATTGAATTCGATCTGTTGATTTGATCATGCAGGCAGGTATTTGAAAATTAAAATATTTTTCATGGTAGTGGGAGGTTTTTATTTTTATTTTTAGAGGTTAAATTTATTATTTAAGCACTGTAAATAATATTAGCGACTCTCGTCGAAAATATGGAACTGAAAAATCAGAAAATGCTATTGTCACAATGTCTAATCGCACCTCATTTGAATAGGGTTTTAATAGCCGGTTCACACGGTTCAATTTTAGTTGATCAACTCGACACGAAAGCACATTGACAGGTGTGAACCTTCTTTCAACAAAGTTGAACAAGTTTTTTGTTGACTAACTAAAGTTGATAGCCCGTCTACTTTTGACGTTCGAGCATAGATGTATATAATATATACATCTATGCGGTCGAGTATGACCGCGCCATCTTGGTTACCATAGTTACTCGCGGGCACAAGTAGACGTCAAACATTTATGTCAATATTCGTTAGACATTCCTGGTTTCTACCGTCATGAAATCCGTTTCAACGAAAAAATATCTGAAATGGTCGGATGATTTGGTGTTCAGATTTATGCATCCCTGTCTTTAAGATCAAAAGCAAGAAGTGTACAAAAATAGAAATGCCCGTTATCACGGGCATTATTGCAATAAATAATATGCGTTTCATTTACACTACCTACCCAATATATTATCATAATGACAGAAAATAGCGGTAAATATTCAGAGACATGCGCCACCATTAATACGCATAAATTAAAAGGAAAAAACAATTTTTACAAATCTAATAACAATAACTACCTATGTCAAACTTTGACGATTGGCGTTGTCGTTTTTAAGTTATGGTAAAGCTAACTTTAACGAAATATGCAATATTTCCTTGCTTCTTCGGTTACTGTAGTTAGTAGAAATTATTATTAATTTAAACATCTCTGAAAAATTTTATCGCCAATTTTGGAAAGCAGCTCATCAAATTGTTTTTCTGTCATCCTCAAGTGATTCTATATCCTTCGGAGTCTTCTAGGGCCATCTCTTTCAAAATTGTGTTGGATGCGCCTAATTCACTCCTTCTCATGATTCATTTTCTCGCCCAAATACGACGTTTTTATGCTTTTCCATAATCTCGAGCTCGTCTCGCAGAACATCAGAAGTTAGAGAGACGCACGTGACGCCATCTTGAATGTCAAATTCGGTTCTGTGAACATGAACATAATCTTATTCAAATTTTTACGTTAAATAAAAGTTGATCAACAACAATCGAAACATCTGAACGCGCCCTGACTGGCATTTTTTTTCAAAAATGGCATTTAAATGCTCAAGAATATCTTTTGCTCATTTATATACCCAAAATAATTTTCAGAATCACCTGTGTTGTATTTTCCTAGATATAATAAGTAAGTACCTATAACAAATTTCTAACATCAAGCATTTTAAATTCATTTTACATGATTCTAACATCACACATTTTGTTTGTATCTCTCTATTATGGTGAAACAGATGTGACAATTCCCATACAATCTATTTTTCAGCCGCATTTGAAAACTACAGATAACCTTTTATTTATTTTAGTGCCGAAAAATAATACTAATAATGACATTACCGCGAACCAAAATTTCACTGTTCTATCACTAATAATAACCAAGTAATTAAATTAACAAAAGTAATTATTTTATGCAAACACCGCCAGCTAAAATGCACTAATCTGTATTAGAAGGAGACAAACCTATGTGAGAGCCATTGGTTTCACGTGCACGCTTTCAACCCATTCCTACGGCGTTAAAGTGGTCAGTATATTTGTAGTAAAAATGCCAATTTGCGTGGCTTGATTTGTTATTCTGATAGAATGTTCGTTTTGCTTTTTTATGAATGTTCCAGTATTACTTGGGGCAAAGAACATTTGCGGTTAAGGGCACGCAGTAAAAAAGGTAAAATTAACTATATAATTATGGTGACAGCGACTGTAATTATTTAGAACTTTCTTAAATCTGTAACTATCACTAGACGCCTGCCTAGTTATTTTGTTATTGAGACGTGCTAAACAATAAAATGCATAGATCGAGCTGGTTACCTACTATTCTCTCTGATTTATGTCTGTTGCCAAGGGTTTAGAAGTTTGAAGACTTTACTGCCTACAAGAATAACAAAATTTTGTGCAGCGCATTATTGTTATTCTATAAAAATGAGGCGTGCCCTTTATAAGAAACATAGCTATTCCGGGAAGAGAGTGAATCCAAGACTTAGTGCAAACGGGATGAAACGTCAGCACGGCGAATTGGAATACAGGAATTACTCGGTCAAACAACTCGGTCTTGGCACACATTCTTTGCCTCACTCACATTCATACATCGTCTCATACATACACTTCTGTTATTCTGACTTTTGACATGACCCGACTAAATTATCTGATTCACTTGATCGTGCCGTGTCTTCCTCGTGTATCCCCGACTTCTTCTACCATTCACATTTACGTCATATATTCTTCTTACACTAGGTACCTACCTTCTTAGGTACCTACCTACTTTCTTCATTTATTCGCTCTACATGCCCAAACCATATAAGGGCCCCTTTCTTAATCTTACTCATTATCCACATTTTCTAGGTACATTCTATAGTTAGGTTATAATATGTTATAATTATTATTATAGTATTGTTAAATGTTGACTAATTATCTATCCCCGTTTTGTCGCTGATACCTAGGTACCTAGGATGGGTAGAGTCAGAGTTGAAAGTGAATGGGAAGAAAACGCGATTATACATCTCTACTTTAGTGTAAAAAGAATATATGATGCAAATGTGAATGGTAGAAGAAGTCGGGGACGCCCGATGAAGACATGGCACGATCAAGTGAATCGGATACTTGAGACGGGCCATGTCAAAAGTCAGAATAATAGAAGAGTATGTATGAAACGATGTATGAATGTGAGTGAGGCAAAGAGTGTGTGCCAAGACCGAGTTGTTTGGCGGTCCGTCCTCTCTGCCTACCCCTGCGGAGAAACGGCGTGATGGTAGTTAGTTAGTTAGTTACTTTTATTCCGACTGTTTGTTCTCAAATAATTAATTCGCCGATTGATTGATTGCGCCGGTTTTTTGCAAAAAATGATCTCAAGAGACACTACCTATACTAGGTATAATGTTAGTAGGTATCACAATAACGGAAAAAATTGTTAGATTTCACAGAACGAAAGTTGAAGCCGATTCAATTTTGGGTTTCTATTGTACAGAAAGCCGGTTCTCAATAGGGATATTTCTCATAGATTTTATGAAATAAATCATGTGGAATCCCGGTTTTAGTCTTGCATTCTTTCTTGATATACCTACCTGGGTACCTAGTACCTAAACACATACTTTATAATATTATCTATTTGACGCTTATAGAACAATCATACACGGATTTACCACACATACACCTCAAGGATCTCATTTCTACTTGTGTCCTTCCTCTGCCAGTTAGTTGCCTATGTGTAGTAATTGTCAACAATTTTATGCTTGTTCGATCACCCATATCCCTCGATGGGTATAATAGGGTGGTTCGTATTTAATGTTGCTCAAAAATTTTATTTTTATTTTATTTTATTTTATTTGGAAAACCAACAGTTACATTATTTACTTAGGTGTATTTACATATGTATATGTTATTGAACCAATGATAGGTTTTCACTGGTGTATATTAATTAGAGAGATTAAAAAGTTATAAAAGTTATAATAGCTTATTTTTGTATACCTTTATATTATACCTTTTAGTTCTCACAAACACTGGCGCGGAAATAAAGTAAACAAATATTCAGATTCAGAGAGAGAAATTAAAATGCTGAAATCTCGTAAAAATATTACTGTATCACCTAAAGTTCCATATTCGGCCGAGTTACTTAAATATCTAAAACATCGCCTAATATCGTGTATAGAAAAAAATTGAATTACTTGTAATTGAAATACGTATTTGAAATACAAATTCGTATTTTGTATTTGCATTGCAATTACTTCCTAAAAATGTATTTTGTAATTGGTATTTCAATTACCTGCTACTAAGGTATTTTGTAATTTGTATTTCAAATACGTATGGCTTCAAAATACATTTTGAAATGCATTTAGCGATCTTAATACTGCTAATGAAAAATAAACTGACATACATAGATAAAACATAGACAAAAACGCTATCCTGGAATATTGTCCTATTTTCCTGTGCTATAGCACTCTTACTAATGATTATTTGTAGTTCTCTTATCATTGCTTTATAATGTACTGTACTTTTTTTATGTCATGCTAGTTATTATTATTGTCCTGTGCTATAATAGCACTGTTAGTGTACATTTTGAATTAAATTATATTATACTTGTCATTGCTTTGCATTGAACATTTTTGTATCGTTGTATTAGATCAAGCACTACATGAATAATTAGACTGAATACTAGATTATTTTTAACTGTAGAGCGCACTTGAAGTGAGATAACACAAAATTGCGCTATATAAATGTTATCTATGTATATAAAAATGAATCCTTGATTCCCCTGGTCACTCCATAACTTCAGAACGACTTTACCTATTTCATTGATTATTTTTAAAGTTTTCTAATACTTTGTAGAAGGTTCTGACGGATAGAAAAATTAAGAAAATTAAGCAGAAAATTGGATAACGTCAAAAAACTTAACTACTATTTTAACTGAAATTGAATTTAGCAGGCAGCTGTTTTTTTTTTGTAACAAAAGAATTTTCTATGGATTTTTGAAATTATAGATATTTTAAATAGTTACCTACCCATGTTAGGTATCAGATTTGATTAATGTTCTTATAATATACAAAAAAAATATATTTGATATGTGAAAAATGAAAATTTGAATCAAAAAAATTGTAATAGCTGGCACGCGAGTTGTTTGAAAACTGATTGTACTGGGAGTGAATATAAAGAACGCGGGAGAGGGGTTGGCGGGACGGGGGAGCGGGAGGGGAGAGTGGGTAGACGGGGAAGGTGGAAGGGGAATACGGGAGGGGAAGGGGATGCGGGAGGGGAACGGGGACGCACGGGAAAGAACATGCAGGGAGAAACAAACAATTTTATTTTAATATGGCATTGCAACGCATGCCGGGAACCAGCTAGTGTTATAATAATAATAATTATTATTATCTAACACCTAAGTCCTGTACCACAAAACTTTAAATGTGGAGCGGAGACGAGATGTGTCTTCTGAACAATATGATTGATCAATTTTTGCACGTCTCTGTTTCACTCTGCTTAGCTTTGCTTCTATGAATACTCACCAATTACAAGGCAGTTACGACAATTTATTGCAACCAAAGGTTCTACCAAAATCAAATATATTTTGTATTTTAAATTAAAAAATGGTTAAAATACTGTATTTTGTATTTCAAATACATGACTTGAAAGTATTTTGTATTTCGTATTTTAAATACATGCGAAAAAGTATTTTGTAATTTGTATTTCAATTACAGCAAAGCATGTATTTTGCCCAGCCCTGGTTTACGGACACCGTGTATAAGATATTTGTACAAAAAAAGTTTTATTTTTAATCCTCATCTCTCTTAACGTGACATGCTTATCATTTGTGAAAATAAAATATATTTAAAAAAATACAAAAAGTTTTGTTTATGTGAAAAATGACTTCATATGCACACTGTAGGCAGTGTCTTGTCACTCAAATATCACGGCAGTGCAGGATGTTGACACAAAAATAGCATCACAATGTCTACCTATATTATTATGTATTTTGTTATAAAAGGGAAGCAAAAGAAATCCTGACTTGAGCACCCGACTAATTTGTTTCTCCTTCTGACAATTCTAACCACTTCGTTGGTTTGATAAATGCGCCCCACAGAAATACAAGAAAAAATGTAACTTTTTGACTTATTCACACAATATCTGCGAGCAAACAACCGAGAGAATGCTTGTAGGTATGTACCTACATCGCTTGGCATCGACACGCTTCACGCAGAGAGCATGGGTTGCGCGAACTAGCGCTGTCTCGTTTGTTAAAGAGCCGCTAGAACGAGATGCATGCAGGGACTCTATGCCGCGTCGAGAGGAGAGCCCTTAGCTATTTAGCAAAAGCGGCCTCTAAAAAAAGAGTCCAGTTAACGCCAGCTCCCGGCACACATGCCTTTATTCACAGCTGGCTCCTTTTATCAATCTCCCCACGCGTTGATTCAGTTACTGAATTGCCCGATTTTTAACAAACCTCTTTCTTCCGTCTCTCTTCAACCCGTGCGAAATATCATATAATATTTGACATTCACTCTTTTTCGCAAATGTGTTTCTGTACCAACGCGCGCGGAGCTGTGAGAAAAGTCTTTTGAACGTATTTTTTGCAATAAAATTGTGTATTTTTCAGCCGTTTTCTTCGATTATGAAATTTTAGGTACCAAAAAAATTTATACAGATTAATATTACTTATATACGGCCGCAAATCAATAATTCATCTCAATTTTAAAAAGCATAACGTGTTAAAAGTGTTTTATTAGACGATATTGAAAATAGCACCATCTATCGGTGAAAAGTTTCTAAAAATATTTAAGGAATACCCTTATAGGCGTAGACTGAAATCTGTAATAACTATGTCGGTACTCTATGATTTTAGACTGTAAATATTTTCATGCGCTTCTAACAGACCTATTCAATAAATGATAGAATTTCATGTAAGCCAGGCTTGAGACTTGACTACTTTCGACGACCTCCATAGTCCAGTGGCTAAGACTCTTGACTCACATTCCGGAGGTCGCGGGTTCGAACCCGGCATGCGCAAATAAATTTTATTTGATTAATTTGTGTTATTTCACAATTAATTCATTTAAAATAATATATAGTATATTTGCGGCATGTTCCAGAGTGGAAGATACTATTAGTATCGCCCTGGTGTAAGACCACCATTCAGAATTGAAACGTTGCTTGAAAATGGCTTTAGCCGTGTTTAGTGACCAGATCTGAATAGCCAGGTACTTCCCAACCTTCCTCATCCCCACCTCCTTCCCCTCCCCACTACCTTCAGCCTCACAACATACCCCAATTGGGGATGCCATAGTCTCACTGGCTCCAGACGGGAGCAGTTGAGATTCTTGTGCGGTATTCACTGTAAAAAAAAAAAAAAAAAAGCCACGTTATCATTTTCTACCGCAAGGTGGCATTGCACGTCGAATGAAAAGAATCACACATTAGGGATAGGGTTCTAACGACTCCAGATACTAATATCTACAGCCCGTATGTTTGACGAATATCTACAGCTCATATGTTGAACTAATATCTACGAACTTGAGAGTGTTGATTAATATCTACAGAGCGTAGGTTGAACTAATATCTACAGAGCGTAGGTTGGACTAATCAGCTAAATGTGTCCAATAGTCCGATATTAGGGATTTTTACATACATACTTACATAAATTAAGTTTTTTAAACTGCATACGCAATATTACGTTATTCCAATATGCTATACATAATTGCAAATCCAACCTCTGACAGTACTGTAGATATTCGTCAACACTTTGGTTCTCATAGATATTAATCAACAGTTTGAGCTGTAGATATTCGTCAACACTTTGATTCCCATAGATATTAGTTCGATTTTTTCAGTTTTTGGAATTCCTGTAGATATTAGTAGACGCCTCCGTTCTAACTTCACTTCTCCCGCAAAATTAACGTGGCAAAAACATATTAATGAAAAAGTAAAATCAGCAAATAAGTCAATAGCTGCACTCTACCCCATGCTTGGTAGAAAAAGTAGATTATCATCAGACAATAAATTACCACTCTAGAAGACGACCATCAGGTCGGGCTTTTCTTACGCTGCACCCATTTGGGGCCATGCAGCACACACTCATATAAACAAACTTCAGACCATGCAAAACAAAGCCATTCGACTTGCGTTGAATGCGCCGAAGTGGATCAGGGTCTCCACTCTACACAATGACACAAACATTCCTCTGATAAAGGATTTAATTGTAACACATTCTGAAAAGTTTTATGCCGGATTAGCCGGACATGAAAACCCCACCATAAACTCTCTCGCTTTATATAGTGAGAATGAAAAATTTAAGTACATTAAACCCAAGAATATCCTCCGCAAGGAGTGAAATCCTGTCTCAAGTTGCAGTATAGTTTATTAGTTTCACTTTACCAAAACCACTTTTAAAATAAAATTCCATGTAAAGTATCTTTAGATAATCGTTTTAGTCATTACGTTAGAGTCAGTAAACGCATGTTTAGGAACTCTGAACATAAATAATATCCAAATCCAAAAAAATCACTTCTCCTTGTTCTGAGATATGAGGTGTCAAAGTATGCAAAGACGATTTCTCGTAATCTATTTACGAATTTCCGATTTTGAGGTTGAATCTTGTGTAGGTATAGTATTTTTATTGAACATATTTTAAATGAAAATATTTTAATAGGACGTATACTTACACTTTTGGAACATACCTAAACATGCAAATAGAACCATGTGCAACCAACTAGGACATAATAATTCATTGCACAAGGTTCTAATTACATATCCGTAATGCAATTCCAAGCCCTAGCTTCGTCATATTTAAACATTTTCCATTAAAATACTTTAAATAAAATTGTTAAACAGATTACGATAATTCGTCTTTGGAAACTTAGAAACCTTAGAAAATGGAAAGGCGTAGTTAGAACCCTATCCAAATGAAGTGACGAACCATAATGCGCCTCATATTTTAGATCAACTGTCAGATACAAACAAAACATAGAGTGTTAAGTGATGTTAGAACCTTGTGAAATGAATTATTATTGATTATGCTTGATGTTAGAACTTTGTCACACATATATCTATGAAAATACAACTCAGATGGTTCTGAAAATTATTTTAGGTATAGAAATGAGCAAAAGAAATACTTTGGCATTCAAAGGTCATTTTTGAAAAAAATGTCAGTTAGAACCCTATCCAAATGAGGTGACGATAAGTTGACTGTTAAAATGGTAAAAATGGTAAGGAATATTAATTATTCTATGGAATCTGTATTTGATTAGGTAGTATATTAGCTAAACAAAAGAACGTTATTAATTCCTTCTAGTGAAAAATCAATTTACAATTAATCACAGATAAACCGGTCGAATTCGATCTGTTGTTTTGATAATAAATAATGCAGGCGGGTATTTGAAAATGAAAATATTTTTCATGGTAGTAAGAGGTTTTTTTTTATTTGTAAAGGTTAAAATTATTTTTTATTATTTAATCACTGAAGACACTAACGACTCTCAATCGAAAATATTAAACAGAAAAATCAGAAAATGATATATGGTCACATCTAATATTTTTCTGTTTCAAATTTTCGATTGAGATTCGGTAATTTTGTCTTATTGCAATTATTAGGTCCTTACATATGAAATTGGCGTTTTGCCGTAGGTACTGGCAACTTTTGAGTAAATCTAATATATAAAATTCTCGTGTCACGGTGTTTGTTGCCATACTCCTCCGAAACGGCTGGACCAATTTTGATGAAATTTTTTATGCTTATATGTTAGGTCTGAGAATCGACCAACATCTATTTTTCATACCCCTAAAAGTAAAGGGTGTTCCACTCCGAAGAAAATTATTTTCCCATACATTTTGTATGGAACGAATTCTCCTATTTTGAAAGAACTGCAGCAATATTGTAAGGGGTATAATATTGAACTGTGAACCGGGGGAGGGGGGAGGAGGGAGGAGGGGAAGAGGGGTGGGAAGAGGGGGGGGGGGGGAGGGGGGAGGGGGGAGGGGGAGGGGGGGAGGGGGGAAAGGAACTCTGGAAGGGGGGTTAGCGGGACGGGGGAAGGGGGAAGGGGAGAAGTGGAGTGGGGAGAGGGAACGCGAGAGGGGAAAGGATACGCAGGGAGAAACAATTTAGATCAATTCAGCTAATAAGTTGACAACAGTTTTTGATTCTGAGGCGGTACGAAGTTCGCCGGATCAGCTAGTAGCTGTATAAATTTGAATTTCAAATTCAAATTTATACAGCTATTTGTTAAATTTTCAAAAAAGGTATTATACCACACCCATTTCAAATAATATGATCATGCAGTACCTAAAATAAATCATTACATGATCTAGCAAACGTATGTTTTAGAATTATAGTTTTAATAAAATCATTAAAAAATATGTACCTACATGTGTTTCTTGACGAAAATTGGTCCAATTGTGTATTTATTTGCGCACTTACAAACTAATATATTTCAAATTTTTTTAACATTCTTATTAAATTTAGACATTATAGAAAAATGATAAATACTTATAATCAAAAAATAACTACAAAAAGTACATTATTTTAATAGTTTTATCATCACGCCTTTCAGCATTTTTGGATGAAGGTATAAATTAAAGCAAATTTGAATTGAAAAAAATTCGATATTGAGTTAAAATTTTAAAAAGCTGGTAAGTAGAATAATTAATCTTTCTCATTGTAACCGCCCTGCACGATCGTAAGAACAACTTTCGATGAAATGTGGATTTTCGTCCGCTGGCTGGTTAAACGCTCTTAATCTCAACTTTGCTGAAGAAGCGCTGAATGACCATTTAATGGCCATAGTGTGACATGAGAATTTCTGTAAATTTAAACAATTTGAGTTTATTGGCGCCCGTTCACGGAACGTGTAAGAACACTCCGCCCCTGTACTTACTGTATCTACTAGGGCATAAAGAGGATTTTCTCTTTAATCCAACTGCTTTGCTGTAATCGCCATGAGGCTGTTCACATGTTTGGTTTTAACTATTTTAGTAGTTCCCTTCGAAGGACTGGAGAACAATCACGACTATTATGAAGACAATGAAATCGGAGAAGAATCAAACTCAAGCGAAGACATTTCATTTGAAGAAAATCCAGGACTTGTGGAAGAATCGGGGAACCTAAAATCGAGAGCGGGAGGAAATTCCAAAGCAGCACTCCAACTTTACGAATTTGTCTCCACGATGAGCAACGAATACATGCGACTGCAGATAGCTTTGAACCAACTGGTAGAAGATCTACTTAGCCAGCCTTTCAATAGTAAGGACGCAGCAAATTCATTTAGCAACTTTAGCGCGGTCTTGGAAAAAAGCCTCAACGAGATTGAGCACATGTCGTCGCGTTACAAATTAAAATCTACGGAATCACTAAATTTGGCGGTAGAGTTGGTGAAAACAGCGCTAGAAACAACAAAGGAAGTCGTTGACAGCTTTGGTGAGATGTTCACCCTGGAAATTTTCAATAACCACAATATTGAGTCTATCAATGAATGTATCGCCAAGTTTACCGGCAAGTCGACGCAAGTCGATGAGCTGCTCAAAGTCATCGTACCTCGCGCTGGCGTCATTGCTTCCAATCTCGTGCAGAAAATTGGTGTGATGTTTCCTCAAATTCTTCAACTGGCTCTTAATATTCTGGTGTACTAATATCTTAATTCTTGGATAAGCACATACACGACCGCTAATTTATGAAATGAGGACGATCGGTACCATATTATTATAAATTTTAGATATCATTTACCTAGAAATATAATAATAAATCAATTCTTAGAATATTCGTTTATTTAATCTCTTTATGTTTTGATGTATTCCTAGCATACATATTAATTGTCGATGATTCCTTATTCCTTATTAAGTACCTATATTATCACAAACAAATCAATTTGGGAGGCTGGAATGGGTACGGTCGTTCCGGGAATTATTCATTGGACAACCATCAAACACCTTTGTCATAGGTCGCCCAAAGGGGTTTGCAGCGTTTGCTGACTTGAGGGGTTGCCCGGGTTTGCCTAGGTTTTTAGCAGCGGACCTACTGTATTATTCTTTATTCATAAAAATATCTTAGGTAGGTATACAGTTTTTACGAGTTTTTTTACTACCATCTTAGACACATGCCCGTAGATATTATGGTAGTCGAAGTATGTAGGTATATATAAAGATTTACCTAAATGTAATGATTACTAGTTAGTTTTAATATTCTTTTAATTATTTTCTCCATTTATTGAAGCTAATGTTCTGTATCCGAAGGGGTTTTACGTGATTAGTGTATGATACTGAAACACGGTTTTGTATAAAAAAAGATAAACTTGAAGAAATGAACATAGTAGAAAGGTAAATTTACGTGAAAATAACGTAATTAGGTACAGTAAAAGAAAAGTTTTAAAATTGTAGGTGGCGTAGAAATAATGATAAATAGAAAAATGAATAAGTTTGTACATTGTAGATAAACAGAAGAGGTAGAAAAATATATGCAATTGCTCTTTTGCGAGGATCCTTAGATCCTTAGAGATTCTTTGACCTCTCCAGCCATCTCTCGACCCATCGCCTTGCACCGCAGTGGGGGAGATGGATTCGGACGTCCGTCGCTCCTTGATAAACTGATCCACAGATTCCTATCCACCCCTCGTACCTCGCAGGCTCAATCATATATTGTACGAGTTTGTTTCTTTTTAGTGTCGCTTTTTGGTTTCATCGAGTTTCAAATCACAACGGTGTTCAAGAAGTATTCACTTTAAAAATTTCAACCGTCGCTACTGATTTCATCAATATGGGATATAATATCCTGTCGCGATGGGTTAGAGTGAGGCGAACGAGACAGAACGAGAAGCAACGCTTATCCAGACACGTTAAACCAGTGATGGGTAAAGTACGGCCCGCAAGAGTATTTAATCCGGCCCGCCGACGATCTTTCGAAATTATAAGTAGGTATACCTATTATATTCTATTAATTTCTAAGGATCGTCGGCGTCAAACTATTATTGTTGTGGGCTTAGGTCTGAATTCCAGATCTTGGAAAACAAAGATTGGCGTACCGATTTTACATTTTTACCGATTTGCACGAACACTATAATAAATTAAATAAATGATTGCAAGGAAGACACCAATTTTCAGATGAGACTTGGGGTTGTCTGAAATCATTTAAAAATAAGCTTTTTCAGTTTTATAACTTCGTTGTGAAGAATTATTTAACCCACTTCCCGGGCTTAGAATCCATGGCACCAGTGAGTGAGAACAAACTGAAAGAATTCAGTCAAGCGCTGAAGAAACTTCACACAGAATTTGAAACTAGGTTTCAAGATTTTAAGAATATTCAGTCATAGCTTGATGTTTTTTCAATGCCATTTAATGTGGACCCGGAGAATGTCCCTGCAGAATTGCAGTTAGAAATTGTTGAAATGCAGTGCAGCCCCAATTTAAAAAAATCTTTCTTAAATTCCGAAAAATTAGATTTTTATAGAACACTGCCTAAAACTGAATATACTATGATAATTGATCACGTCCAGAAAATAATAGCGATGGTTGGGTCGTCGTATGTCTGCGAACAGACTTTTTCGACCATGAATTTGGGGACAAACTCAGTCAGAGATCGATTAAGATGACAATATACCCTAAAATAAATTCAGAATCTTAACGACGTAAGCAAAGAAACCGTGTATACAAATTGCGACTCTGCGTGCTCTGGACGAACCTACTGTCGAATTTGCCGTATCAAAGAAAAGAGGAAGAAGATAAATAATGTGGGAATCTTAACGACGTAAGTGAAGAAAGCGTGTAAACAAATATACGCCGCGGCACGGCGTATTGCACGAACGTACGGTCGAATTCACTCTAGCAGGCCTGGAGATTCGACCTTTCTGCAGCGTTGATTTTAATTAATTCTAAAGAACGTGCTACAAATATTAAAAATGTAAACACATGTTGTCCTCCCGAAATTATTAATTCATCGTCTAGAAAAATAAAATCTGGTGCTTACCGCTAACTTTATAGTTGAAAAACGGGTTATATAGTTTTCAAATCGTTGTACGTAAAATATATTAATGGTAAGGTACTGTTTTTATTAATCTAGTATATAAATAATTCGCATTTCTTGTGCGGCGTGGAAATAAAAAAGTTATTTTAGTTACGGATTCGCCGGAAATGATTAAAATGTAAGTTTTGAGCGTACAAAAATTATTAGGATTGTGTACCGCCTTAACTTAACTGATGAGCACCTTTTGTCACTGCAAAAGGTTACTTCGTCACAGCTCAAACTTGCATTTGAAGACATTATGGCCAATCAAAAACAATTTCATATGTCTCACACACTTACCATAGCAGGACCTTCGAATAAAAGTTAATAATTGTAATCAGTAACTTATATTAGCGTTTGTGTGTAAAGTTTTATAATTAAAATATAGATTTGAAAACAAAATGCATTTTGGCTATATTCCCGGCCCTCCTATGAAATTTCTTAAAACTTTCTGGCCCCCCATGAAGAAAGTTTGCCCATCACTGCGCTAGACGGTAAACGTGCTACTTTCTAAATAGTCAGTTGCAATGTATAATGGAAAAATGTTTTTAACAGAAAAAAATGACGTCGGACAGCAAAATGACATCTACAGTTTTTAATGCAAAATGGTTAAAATCCCCCTTACGTGCTATTCCACCCTGAATAAATTAAATTTTCTTTCCAAGAAAACGATTTTGTACGATTCATTTTTATTCCTTTTTTATTATTAATTTCATTCACACAATAGATATGGAGGGATAATATTTTTAATAAATAGGTATAAATGAATGTCGAAAAGGTCTCTAAAATCATGCTAAACTAAATTCTTGGATGACCTACGAGTATATATCATAATTTGAAACTAAAATAAATAAAATAGCACATATCCGTAGGTAGATACTAGATATCTGCCATTAAAAGAATTCTGTCGAAAAATGAAGTGGTATAAAGCGCCTGACGAACCTTAGCGGCAGACATTTAGCAGACCAAGAATCGAATACTACGAATTCTACGAAATCATTTTATTATCATTTTTTTTAAATAACGTACCTATTAGGTAATATTCAAACCACTCCAAAATGAAAAGGCAAAAGAAAACACAAATTAAAGCGATATCTAGCGACTCCGAAGAAGAAAACACAAATACTAATAACCACTCGAGCGACAGACCAATTTTAAACTTTTTCCTCGGATTGCTGGTGATTTTTTGGTGATCATTTTGAATATTTTCCGCCCACATTAAAAAAATCATACCTTAACGTAATAATTCAAATTAAGTACAAATGCATCTAGGGAAAATTTGCCTAAAACTGGCAGCAAAGCAATCCGAGGTATTTTAAATAGTGCCATATGTGGCAAAAAGCGCTCCAGTGGATAACATGACCAAATCTATAGGAAAAGGTTCACTGGAATTCGACGACAAAAATTTGGAAAAAATCATCCATCACATTGATAAAAAAAGTGCTTCGTGGTCTCCCCTTGTCTATTTTAGTCTCTTGTCTATTTTAGTTTTCTGAAGGTTTCACTTCTACCGCTTTTGAATCGCACATTTGATTTTTTTATTTATCAAGTTACTATATTTAAATTTTTACATTCATAAAATCCACGATAAATATAAACATAAAATAGATGTAGATTACGTTTGTAGTTTGTTCGCTAGGAGATTCTGTGCTGGGAGGGACTATGTTTTGGAAAAGTAGATCATTATTTATTAACGTTTTTCTGCGCACGATTTATAAATCATCAATTTCTTTCAGATTTTAAAAACGCTAAAATTAGTATTAATATTACAGCTATGTTCATCTAAAACAGAGGTTCCCAAACTTATTTTTCTCATAGATCCCTTTCAAAATTTTACTGATTTCGGTGGACCCCCTGCTGCTTCATTTCTACCATATTCCCAAAACTCGTCGAAAAATGTGAAGATTAGATCTAAAGATGGAAATTTGCATCGCGGCTGAGTTCCAGTTCCAATTCTAAATTCGGAGTGGTGTAAATAAAAAGAAAAATTGTATAGGTATTTATTAAAATAATATGATTACAGACTTAGGGGGGAAATACACGTAGACGACTCATTTTTTTTATTAATTGTTAGTATAACTATTTAAGATTATGATCCCAAAGTTTTAAGTAAAAATTTTAAATAAAGATTATCGTGGTAAAAACAAAGTGTTTTTAATTATTTCATTAATAAAATGGTGCCACAAAGTGAATTTGCAAAATTTAAAAAAAAAACGAACGAATTGAAATTTTTACTTCTTCAAGTAAAAATTTCAATTCGTTCCGGTGTTATGAGGGTGTTTGCGCCGAACTGCGTGGTAAAGTTGAAACGCATTTTTCTCGAAACAACTTTTTTTGTGCACTCTAAAGTTGTTTACCAAACATTTTAAAAATGTGTAGTTAACTTATTTATATAATTACGCTCTATCTTTGTCAAATATATTTTTAATTTTATTTTTTTTATTTTTTATCTATATAAGTATTTTTATATTACATTATTCGATGCCTGTCTCACTAGGGTATACCTGTGTTGAGACAGGCGAAATGTAAAAAAAAATGGCAAACAAATCAAGGTTTACACACGTATAAAAAATTTCATTTCCATTTTTTGGGAAAAGTTAGGTATACATAGAAGAGACACATGTTCTTAAATTAAATTCAAAACCCTATTGATTTGAGATGAAAACTATGGCCTCCAAAATGCACACAAAAGCTACGTCTGATGGTGAAGTTCAATGTATAGCAGCTGATAATTTTCATATTTATATGATAATTTTCATATGGTAACTTAACACATTGCTTTCTATCTGTTAGGTATGATTTGAACCATTCAAATGCCTTACTTTGTATACCGATTTGCCGTAGCTTAGCTAGAAGGATTGGACGAGAGACTGTGTCAAATGCCTTAGCTAAGTCCAGAAATATTGCCAAACATTTATCACCATTATCTAGGGCTTGCGTTATATGAGATGTTAATTCTAAAATAGCCGAATCTGTGCTTAGCCCTTCCCTGAAGCCAAACTGGTTTGACGATAGTATGTTGTATTTTGTAAGATGGTCGATAAGTCTTTTTTTCACAATTTTTTCCATAATTTTGGATAGTGATGATAATATAGAAATAGGTCTATAGTTTGTTATGTTTGTAGGGGTTCCAGTCTTAAAAATTGGTTGAACTAATGCAAGTTTGAGTTTGTTTGGAAATACACCTTTGTTGAGACTGAGATTAATGACATATACTAGTGGTTTGTTTATAAAAGATTCAATTGTTTTGAGTATGTTTGAGGATAATTTATCGTGATTAAATGCTTTGAAAAATTCACAATATTTTCATAGACGTATAAAATGACCTTAAAGTTTCAAAAAATTATACTCATTTCTTCCATGCCAAAAAAATTCATGAAAATCATTAAAAAACCTAGTCCTGTATTTCCCACCTTAATAGAATTAAATTTTTTAATAAAATTTCGAATATGCAAGTTTTTACAAGTAACAGTCGCCGACCTTCTTAAAATACACTTCTTCTTCTTCAATGGCGCTTCAGCCCATTTCGAGCCTTGGTCTCCTTCAAAATAAGCCTCCACCGCCCTCTGTCCTCGGCCGTCGTCTTCTAATCTGCGATATGGAGTATTCCTCGTGCATCCTTCCTGCAATCATCCTCCCATCTCAGTCTAGGTCTGCCCGCCTTTCGTTTACCTCCCGGGTGTCCTGTTAGGACCTTCTTCGGTACTCGTGTGCTTGGCATTCGGTGCACATGTCCAGCTCATCTTAATTTTTGGAGCCTTAAATGGGTGGAGAGTCTGGGAGCTTGGTAAATATCATAGAGCTCATTATTGTGGCGGATTCTCCATGCCTCTTCCTCTCACACTGCTCCTAAGATTCTTCGAAGTACCTTTCGTTCGAAGGTGTCCAGCTGTTCCGCTGATTTTGCTGTCAGTTTTCCCGCCTCACATCCATAGGCCAAGACCGTTCTAATAATTGTTTTATATAAGGTTATTTTGGTTTTCCTATGGACATTTCGGCATTTGAACACTGGCAGCAACGCGAAGTAAGTGTTTATAGCGGCTGTAATGCGATTTCTTACTTCTAATAAGTCTTCATTGTCCTGTGTTATGATGGAGCCCAGGTAGGTCGTTTAATTTCACTTTATCTTTTATTCTAAGGTGTGGGGTTCTGGTTTGCATCATGATTTTAGTTTTATTCTCATGATTTGCAAGCACACCTCTCTTGCCGCAGTCTCCAAACACCTCTCTTACAGCCTGTAGGGATCTTCCGACAATGTCATCGACAAGGTCATCTGCGTAGCCAACTATTTGATTGCATCTGTAGCAAATATTTGAGTCAGCATTGATCGTTGTCTTCCTCGCGACGTGCTCCAGTACAATATTGAAAAGAATGGGTGTGCTAAGGCTTCACCTTGTTTCAGCCCCTAGGAGACGTTAAAATCCTCCGTTGTTTCACCTCCTATCCTTACTCGACACCATGAGCCGACTATTGTTGCTTTTACAAGCTTGACTATTTTGAGCGGTATTCCAAAATTTAGGAGTATTTCATATATTTTCTCCCTATCTATACTGTCATGCCTGTTTGAAGTCAACAAATAGTTGATATATGTCTTTATCGAATTCCCAGCATTTTGTCAGGATTTGTCGAGTAGTGAAGAGTTGATCAGTAGTAGATCTCCCCCTTCTGAAACCTGCCTGGTATTCTTCCAGCAAGTTCTCTGAGTGAAGTTGTACTCTTTCTTTCAAAATTGTTGTGAAAATTTTATACGCTGTACAAAGTAACGATATTCCTCTGTGATTTTCACATTTCAATTTGTCTCCCTGTTTATGTATGGGGCATATTATGCTAGTTTGCCATTCTTCTGGTACTCTTTCGGCGGTACTTTCAAAATAGACTACTCAAAAAAATTGAGGGAGGTTTTAAAAAAATGAAATTATTAACTAAATATTAAGGCTATCTGATCCATAAGCCGGCCTAACTGAAAAAAAAATTTAGGCTTTACCTACATTGATAGGTAAAGCCAAGCCCACATTTTTGTTCTTTACTATCGAAACCAGATAAATTTTCATGGACCCCCACATACAACTTATGGACCCCCATTTTTTTATCAAGCCAACGTAGACCCCCGTTGAGTCTCCCGTGGACCCCCAGGGGTCCACCTGGACCACTTTGGGAATCACTAATCTAAAATCTAAATATGTATGTTGTTCGGTTTTGGTTTTAGAAAACGAACGGTAAATACCTACAAAATTCTTATCATAATGGGGCTGACAGACTTAGCTATAAAAGCGCCGACGTTGTTTGGCTTGACCTATTTCAGCATATCGCTCGCCATACATTCGCATTGGGAATGTACGGCGAGGGGTGTTGCTGAAATACGCCGAGCCAAATAACGCCGGCGGTTTTTTAGCTGAGATTGTCCCTAGCATTAATGGGCCGTATTCATAAAAAAAAGGTTATGCTTATACTTGCAGAATATAAAGGAAATCCTTCGGCTTACATTCATAATATTCCGAGTAAAACCTTATACTTAAAAAGTATGAGCATATCCTTCACGAAAAGTATTTGGTTATTCATATACGTTACCTTTTACTCTAAATAAAATGGATATCCTTCAATAATTTCGAGTGTGGTCAGTAGCAGACTCAGTCGTGTGGTGATCAGTTGTAGCGATGGCAGATGTTGTGGAACTGAGAGAGATTCTTCTTCTTCTTTCGTATGGTGGGGGGTCAGAGGGAGACATCTAGGTCTGCGAGCTAGTCTAGGGCCTTAGGCGTTACCCTGTGAACCTCATCAATCCCACCGGGGAATTAATGGAGCGGGCATTCGTTGACCACAACTGCATGAGAGAGATTAAAGCACATCTGTTCGTGATTACAAAGATTTTTTTGAAAATCACGGGGAATTGGCAACTTCATCTACAATGAACTGCAGTTCGGTTGTAGCCAAAGATATTCAAATATAGAAGTTGTAGCATTATATATTTGCCTACTTTCACTACCGCTGCTTGACAAATACATCTTCTCTGATCGAAGTACTCTTCTCAAAGACTCAAATATCACCGATAAGTAAGAAATACCTTGGTTGGTTGGTACCTGCCGCGGCACAGTCACAAGCCAACATGCCAACAACCTTTTACTTATTCTTGGAGGATATTCTTACAGGTATAAGGTAATCATTCTCTCTCTCTGGTTTCAATCCTGGGATTGGTTTGCAGCAATTTCCTTTAGTTTCCTCTTCCATTCTTCCCTGTCTTGTGCGGCTCTTTTGAGGTCTGCATATGATAAGCAGCGCACGTCCACCAGCAGGTCCTCCAGGTACTCTCGGCGTGGGCGTCCCCTAGAGTTTGTCCCCTCGGTCATACCCTCCATTATGGAATGCAAGAGGCCTTCTTGTCGTATTACATGGCCGATCCATCTTGCACGCCTTTCGGACAAGGTCCTGAGCAGGTGCCTTCCTCCTTCGATTCTTTGGAGAACCTCCTCATTTGTAATGTGGTCTCTCCAGGAAATTCCTAATAGTTTTCTATAGGACCACATCTCAAAAGCCTCTAGTCTCCGTTTATCTCTTTTGGATAGGCACCATGTTTCGCAGCCGTACATCAAGATACTCCATACATAGGTCTTGATGAGGAGTATTCTCAGCTTTTCTCAGTAATAAGATAAAAATAGACCAGCGTGTGCCGCCAGCTTTATTATTTCCGCTGTTACGATACGGGCCAGTCACAACCATGCAATGTTGCCACAATCGTGCCCGGCGGGCGCTCAGCAAGTAAGATCGCACCTCACACTAAGGATTTTTAATAGGTACGTCATTTTGTATGGGAAAAATGTTGTAATTTCGGAAAAAGTTGTTAATCTTTTTTACTCCTACCATCATGTAGAATCACCTCCCGAAGTTAATGCACTTTACCCCCGGACACTCTGTATAGGACGAAGGCGATGCATCACGTCGTGAAACATTCAGTACCTACTGGGCTTGTTACATTAACACTTCTTATGTAAATGGCTATAAGGTTTAAATTCCAACTCCAAAGCGTGTTTTATTTGAGTTTGCGAAGCTCAGGCACAAATATTTAATCGTTTTACGACCATTTCCAAAGAATTTAATTTTCCAAATTAAATACAATAATTTTGTTTTTTAAAGAGTTTTATTAAATGTACATTTGTTACTTAAATTTAATTTTTCCAACCGATAATTTTACAACCCTTCTAAAAGACCCCACAAAAAAGTTTCAAGAAGACGTCAAGGAGACAATTAAGAGCTGTCCTTTAATTTGCGGAAAACCTAAATATAACACTCTAGTATTGACCAATCCTCAGCCACCTAAACTGTATGGTTTGGCGAAAATTCATAAACAAGATATACCTATCAGACCTGTTGTTCCTGCTTATTCTAGCCCCAATTATAATATATGTTCTAAATTTGTATCTTTGTTCAAATCCAATAAATTATTCACATCACATCGCTCAATTAAAAACAGTTTGGAGTTAATCGATAAAATCAAAGATTTAGATATTCCTAGCAACAGTAAATTAGTTTCATTTGACGTTGTCAATCTGTTTCCCAGTATTCCCACTAATGAATGTAAAAACCTAATTTTAAATATTTTAAATAATTCCCATTTAGATCGAGCCATTGTAAAGGAAATGTCCACTCTCTTAGAAATTTGCATTAATCAAAACTATTTTACCTTTAATGATAAATTATACAAACAACATAATGGCCTTCCAATGGGGAATCCCGCCTCCCCATTGTTCGCTGAGATATTTATGAACTCCTTTGAAAACAAATTATTCGATTGTGGACTTTCCCTATTATCTAATATTTTTGTATGGTTTAGGTATGTTGATGACGTATTTGTAATTTGGTCAGGTAGTAACAGACAATTAGACAACTTTCTCACTTTTATTAATAACCTTCACCAAAATATAAAATTTACACTGGAACATAATGATAACAACAATTTAAATTTCTTAGACTTAAATATCAATTTAGATAATAATAAGTGTGTATTTAATATATACAGAAAACCTACGCACACTGATTGTGTTATACCGTCTACTTCACTTCACCCTTTATCACATAAACTCGCCTCGTTCAACTCAATGATACATCGCGCTATTAATGTCCCTTTAAACAATGATAATTATAATAATGAAATTAACATTATAAAACAGATAGCCACGAACAATGGACATAAACCTGAAATAATTGACCGCTTAGTTAAAAAGAAACAAGCAAATTTTTTAACAAAAAGTACATTTATAGTGGTAATAATATGAGCAAACCTGGTAACTACCCAATATATAAAAAACTCCTTTTTACAGGCGATTTATCCTTAAAAATATCCCGTTTATTACCAGATCATATTTCTCCAGCTTTCTATACTAATTCTAAAATTAAAAATTTGATAAATAATAAGGATGTTTCTAATAAGTTTGAAAAAAACGGGATATACACTTTAGAATGTAACGATTGTGACGCACAGTATGTAGGTATGACAACTAGAAATTTCAAAACTAGAATCAGGGAACATGAACTTTGTTTACGAAACAATAATTACTCCGAATTTGCGAATCATTTAATAGAGTCAGGCCATAGCTTCAATAAAGAAAAAACAAAATTTAAACATTGCAATATAAACTCTTACTTTAATCTTTGCGCTTTAGAAACGCTCGAAATAAACAAAAAAATTAAATCTAAAATTAATTTAGTGAATAAAATAATAGCCCCTTGCAAATCTCCTCTACTAACCATGTTTCCGTGTAATATTGACTCCTCCCACCGCTTTCCCCCTCCCCCCAAAATCATCCCTCCCACTACTCCCACCTAATTAATCTTTGGTACTTGCATTTAATTTTTAAGTTAGTTTTAATTCTGCTCGTGAATGATACGGTTGTATCGAAACCGGTCGCGGAAAAATTAAATTTAAGTAACAAATGTACATTTAATAAAACTCTTTAAAAAACAAAATGTCTAGAAATTGTTACATAGTTAATGCCCAAGAAATACAAAAAATTTTAAATACAATAAAACCATAACCGAAAAGGGAGATCAGAAAGGTAAGTAGGAGATTTTGATTTTGATTTTTGCCTAATGATTTATTTTTTCTGGGGTTATAAAAATACGAGTTATTAAAATACTGGATTTTTTTCAATGAAGTTTTACTCGCAGTAAACTAAAACCTGTATTCATAAGCCTTTCTACAATTTGGGAGGCAAGTAGGGGTAGGTACTGCCGCCCCGGGAACCATTTATTGGACAACCAATAATCCTGCCATGGGTCACCAAAGTGGTTCGCTACGTTTGGTGGCTTAGCAGGGGTGCCCGGATCATGGAGTGAGGTTTGTCTAGGTCTTGGCAGAACCTAATGCAAGGCGGGCTCGGGAAAGGAAGGTTGAGGTAGTCCTTTTGACCTCTCAGTCGGACTATATCGACTCATCGCCTTGAACCGCTATAGGAGGAATTGATTCATAGGTCCGTCACTGCTGGACAGATACCTACCCACGTCTCACACCATTTTCCCTTCCCAGAACTTACTCCCCTTCCTTTCCCTAAAAAGACCCTTCATACAACATTCCAAAAGGCCCCCAGGGAAATCGTTTTCCTCAGAGCCTCCTGAGTGGAGCTAATGTTAAAAAATGCATCTATTTTGTGTTGTCACGAAACTCTTTAAGAGAAAGCAAAAAAAAAAAAAAAATAATATATTTTGATATAGAATATCCTGACTCATGCAATTATTAAATAAACTATATGTTTTCAAACACTGTACCTACCACCGTCTTTAAAATAAACCAACGTTGTTTCTCTAATAATTTTTTTTATTTTAATTTTTTTTTAATGTTCAGTAAAATATTTTATCGGTAGGTACCTTACCTTTTAGAGAACATTCATTGCAATTCTAACATCAAACCGATGCGTAAGACAAATTAATTTGCTGTGGTACGAATGAATTAATCAACACAATATAATTTTGCCTAATAAAAAAATAGTTATCCAATGCATAATAAGTCGTTACTGATTACTACCATTGAATGCATAAAACGGGATTTTTGTGTCGATGTAGTTTATTACCTTTTTTGTGGCCCGTCAAGATTCAAACTTCGTCATGAAATATCTGCTTTTGGCATTGTTGTTAGTCGTTAACATCATGTTCAGATGTGTGGCGAGTCCATTGCATGGAATACCAGCGGGAACAGGGTCTCAACGAGCGGTAATCGTCGGTAGACATGCCCCTGTTGGCCCATTACTGATATACTATCTGCTTGAAGGTCCAACTCTTTCCAAAGCACTTGTCTCTGCAATCCCTGTGGGTTACGGTAAACCAAACAAATTATCCAATATCGGCGATCATTCTCAAAAGTCTGCTGGTGTTGCTGATTATGGTAAACAACACCATTATGCAATCCCTGTTGATCACAATAAACATCATTATATAACCCCTGCGGTTATCGGTGGCAATACAAAAACACTTGAAGATGTTGGTGATCACCCTATAATCTCCACTGATAATGAAGAACACCATTTAACGCCCGTTGTCCATCGACAGCTTCAATTAATCTCCGAGAATCATGGTGAACACAATAAACTACACAAAATCTGTGATCATTCTCAAAACTCTGCTGCTTTTGAACATCATAGTACTCCTGCTGACAATGAGGAGGACCAATTATCAACCCTTGATGACATTGTTGAAAATTTAACTTCAGACGACATAGGAGAACTCATATCATCTGCGAACATTGAGGAAAACCAATTAACTTCTGCTGAAAATGTGGATGATGACTTAACTTATGATGATAAAGTGGAAAATTTAACTCCGGCGGACTATGGAGAGCAGCAAGTAATCCGTGCTGACAATGGGAAACAATATTTATCCCTTGCAGATGAACATCGCGGTGAACATCCTAAAACTCATGTTGAGAAATTCTAAGTGTTCCCTTTTACGCAGATGACCATTACGATTTCTCTGCTGGTTGTTGATTGTCTTGCTGATTGACCACGGATACACTTTTGTCTATGGCGGAGATCGAGAAAATTCGATTTATTTTGGAGCCATTCACTTTCCTTTCCCCTGTCACTCGAAAACATCTATGTAACTATTTGGTGCTGGAAGGCTGCGTTCACAATGGTGTTGTTGGAGGACATTTCCAGGTATTGGCTCCAGTGACCCAGTATCTCATCAGACCAGCGAATCCATTCAGTCCTAGTTCCGTAAACATTGTCTGTATAAACTTCAAATATAATTCGGGTGGTATTAAATTGGATCCGGAGTCGTTCCATCGAGCTGATATGGTAGTGGCACCATGTTTGTTGTGTACGTCATATTTAAGGCCAACAATGCTCTACTGTGCAATAAAATGTACCTGTGAAAAGAGTTCAAAATAAAATCTTCTTGACAATTCAGTTATTGTATTTATCAAAGCAATTTTCTCTACTCTCCTAAGATTATGGGGTAGGTACTAGCTTTTGCACCCGGCTTCACCCGCATAGTATTAGGGGGGTTTCCACTCCGCCTCCTCCACCTTCCCTACCCCCACTCAAACCCCCCCCCCACCCCCTCCGTCTCTTCTCCCCCCTCACCCACCCTCCATACCCGTTACATTCATTTTTCAAACAGCTCGCGTGCCAACTATTAAAGTGTAACAATCAAACACCCGCAGTTTCGCATTCGTAATATTAGTATTTTGTACATATTTGAATTTTAACAATCAAAGGGATCTCCATAGTAACCTAAACAAATTACAAAATAACAGCGCACGTCAAATAATTACTTATAGTTACCAAGCAACTATTTATTTTGTTTTTCCTCTGGACAATAAACGTATAATAAATAATTTCATAACGCCAGAACTTATTCATAACGCCAGAGCTTACCAATATAATATACAGCTTTTATTACTCGCAAATAATGTAGCTTTCTATTAATGAAAGAATTTTTAGAGTCCATTTAGTATTTTTTTACTTGGAAGAGTAATAAACATACATGCATACATACATCCCATCCATATACATCCATAAGCTCGGCCGATGTACTTTTTCTTCAAAAAAATAGCCAGATCCGTCGTAGATTGTCCAGAACTCCTAGAACGAATACAGATACGAGTTCCAAACAGACGAACAAGATCAGACATGATTATTAGCCTCCCTCGGTGCAACACTAATTCTAAACAGAACTCTTTCATCTATCGTGCGTCCAACACTTTCAACACACACTATACACAATTTGACATTTTTAACTCTGCACCACACTCCTTAAAATCACACAGACACTCTCTCGATACTCTACAATAACAATACTTATAGATACCCTCTAATACAACCACCATCCCTTCCTTTTTTTTCTCTCTCTTTTAATTTTTTGTCACGCATATTTTTATTACTATACCTCAACTTAACCGATCCCCCCCATCCTACTCCTTTCCTATCCCCACCTAAATAACTCGTCTCTTGAAATGTAATTTTTTATGAGTAAATATCTCTGGAATAACTACACACTTGTATACAATACCCATGTGGAAACCTCTAATTGGTTCAATTATTGTACTCAATTATTATATACTTTGTTGTTAATATAAACTGTTGGTCTCCCAAATAAATAAAATAATAAAATAAAATAAAATAAAATAAAATAAAATAAAATAAAATAAAATAAAATAAAATAAAATAAAATAAAATAAAATAAAATAAAATAAAATAAAATAAAATAAAATAAAATAAAATAAAATAAAATAAAATAAAATAAAATAAAATAAAATAAAATAAAATAAAATAAAATAAAATAAAATAAAATAAAATAAAATAAAATAAAATAAAATAAAATAAAATAAAATAAAATAAAATAAAATAAAATAAAATAAAATAAAATAAAATAAAATAAAATAAAATAAAATAAAATAAAATAAAATAAAATAAAATAAAATAAAATAAAATAAAATAAAATAAAATAAAATAAAATAAAATAAAATAAAATAAAATAAAATAAAATAAAATAAAATAAAAATAAAAACTTTCGACTTTATAATATTAGTAGGATAGAATATGAATCTCTCGAAAAGTTTAGACTGGAGGCGATAATTCCACCAGTCTCTAATGGTTTTAATATCTCTAAAAAAATACATCACTTCTGTATCAATTTACTTTGATAAACATAAACCGCCCCGGGAACCTTTATTGGATAACCAACACTTCTGCCATAGTGCCCGGGTTCATGGGGTGAGGTTTGTCTAGGTCTTGGAGGTGGAACCCCATCCTACCCACCCCTTAAACCCTCTTCCTTCCCAGAACTCTCCTCTACCTCCTTTCCTTAAAAAAACCCTCCACACAGCATGCCCAAGATGACATAGGCCCTTAGGGAATTATTTTCATCAGGGCCTCCTGTGTGGAGCTTATGTAAAAAAAAAACAAGAAGTTTGAGATTTGTATTAAGTAAAATAAATTAACCACGGAGAAAGTATAATTACTTAAGAGGAACTGCTGCGCGGCACCATTGTGCCAGTTTCCTAAAAAAACTTAATTTTGGATTTGAGACCAAAATACCCATCCAAACTGTGTAATATATTTTTCAATCAAAAGTACCCAATAAATATCTAGTAGTTTGCTATTTAATTTATTTTTGTTTTAAATGATATTATGTAGGTAATTAAATAAATCGATTTTGCTTCATTTCGGAGGAAACTTTGAAATTTTATTGGGAGTTAATTAAAGTTTTTAAAAAATTTCTTGTCTTATGCCTAGATACCTTGAGGTGATTTTTCACAAAAACGGCGCTATATAAATCATCCAAATATTATTATTATTATTATTATACTGTGTTAATATAATGAAAAATCATCTAAATAAATAATTTTAAAAAAAGATTTTTTTTGTAGTCATTTTAATTTCCACCAACACTAAATGCTTTTTTAAAAATAATTTTATTTTATATTTACTAGCTGGTATCCGGCATGCGTTGCATTCAAATAAATAACTTGTTTCTCCCAGCATGTCGTTTCCGGTGCGTCCACGTTCACCACCCGTGTCACCAACAAGATGTTAAAGGAACAAAAAATAAATATCGGATGGGACCGATGCAGGGTCTTTGACAATTTAAATATCATGAGATGTTTTAAATGTAATGGTTTTAATCATAAGGCTGTAGATTGCAGAAACCTAAAATCTTGCCCAAAATGCGCCAAACATCACGATTTAAAAGAGTGCACCGATGAAAATATTCAGTGTGTAAATTGTATTATGACAAATAACAGATTAGGTTTAAAAATAAATAGTAGTCACTCAGCCATGAGCAGAGAATGCCCGATTTATAAACGAAAATTGGAAGCGAAAATGAGCAGGATCTCTTTTTTATAAAAAAAGTTTACGAGAAAAATGAAATAATATACCTAAATGTACAAAGCATCATTGCACATTACGAAGAGGTCCAAATACTTTTAGAAGAGAAGAAACCATTTATGCTAATGATGAGCGAAACACATGTGACAGAAGATATTCAAGATAATGAAATAAAATTTGAAAATTATAATACCATCCGTTGTAACTCACATAGTCGACACACAGGAGGAGTGATGATTCTCTTAAGTAAGAAATACCCGTATGAAGTAATATCAAATCAGCAATTTGAAAAACTTTGTTGGATCTTAGCCATCACCATTAAAACAGGAAACAAGAAAGGTACATATACTGTTATTTATAGATCGCCAAACACAAGTAAGTGCGACTTTTTAACATATTTTCAAAAATGGTGTATGGAAAATTTACAAGACGAAAATGTAAACATTATAGCTGGAGATTTTAATATAAATGTCAAAGCAAAGGCAGGCATATACACAAAAAAATTGAAATATATTATTCAAGCTGCAGGGATGAAACAACTGGTTAAAGATTTTACACGAATTACCAAAACCTCGAAAACAGTGATTGATCTTGTAATCTCAAATAAATTCAACTTAAATATTAATATACTAGATAATCCTAAAATTACCGACCATAACATTATTCAGATTCTATTAAATGACCGAGAAAAATACAACTCCAGCAAGAAAGCAGCAAAGAAACAAAAGTAATAACTTTTAAAAATTACAAAAAATATGATAAAGAAATTTTCATTCAGACCTTGGAGGCTATTAATTGGAATGAAATAAATCAAATGGAATATAACAAAAAAGCGGACCAGATGATATTAAACTTAAAAAAATCTATTGATGAAGTAGTCCCAGAACAGAAGATACATAAAATAAATAATAATAAGTGGTACACAAAAGAACTACGCAAAATGCAGCACGATAGAGATACATTTTACAAAAGAGCACGCCTTACTAATAATACTATGGATTGGGATAACTACAAAAAAGCGAGAAACGAATACTCCAAAGACATAAAAAGAACGCATAATGAGTACATAAAAAATAAAATTAACTCAGAAGAAGGGGATCCCAAAAAAATTTGGAAAAGCATAAAAGAATTAGTACATGGCGAAAACAAAGACGACATAAAAATTGTAAACTTCCCAAAAGAGATAAACGAAGAAAACATGGCTAATAGCTTTAATAAATATTTTATTGAAAGCATCACTCAAATCAACAAATTAATACCCAACATTGTTGCTAACCCCATAAATGAAAATAACGACTCAAACAAAGAATTATTGGTCTTCAGAAGAATAAATGCAGAATATTTATTTAAAGTCTTAAATGAAAGTAAATCAAAGAATAGTTCAGATGGATTAACTATTAGTATAATAAGGGATGCTTTTCCAGTAATTGGATCTACACTATTAAATATTATTAATGAGACGATTGAAGAAGGAAAATTTCCACAGTCATGGAAACAATCTACCATTATACCGGTTCCGAAGGTTAAAAATACCAGAAAATGTGAAGAATTTCGACCAATCAACACCTTACCAAAATATGAGCAGATTCTTGAAGTGATAATAAAAGAACAAATTTCACAATACCTAGATAAACACAATATTCTATGCCAAGAGCAATCAGGATTCAGATCTAATAACTCGTGTGAAACAGCATTAAACGTAATTGTCGAAGAATGGAAGGAAGGAATGAATAGTAATAAATTTATCTTAGCAATATTTTTAGACTTTCAAAGGGCATTCGAAACTATAGATCGAGAAATCTTAATAAGAAAACTTAAAGAAATTGGTTTCTCATCTATAGCCATTAAATTAATAGAAGAGTATTTGAAAGACAGAAAACAGGTAACAAAAATAAATAATCAATTCTCAAAACCAATGGAAAATAAATTATGAGTACCGCAGGGATCGGTCCTTGGACCCCTATTGTTCATACTCTATATTAATGACATGGTGAAAATATTTTCAAAATGCAAAGTACGACTTTTTGCCGATGATACACTTATATACTTAATTGGAGATAACTATGAAGAACTAATAAATATTTTAAATAATGAACTAGATGATGTATCAAGATGGCTAAAAATAAATAAGCTTAAATTAAATACAAAAAAAAACAAAATGTATGGTGATTGGATATAAGAAGACATCCAGTGAAAGCAAAATTAAAATTGATGGTGAAATTATTGAAAATGTTTCTGAAATGAAATACTTAGGAGTCATATTAGATTCCAAACTAAACTTCAATAGACATGCCGAATATACCCACAAGAAAATTGGCAAAAAGATATCTTTTTTGGGAAGAATTCGGCCTAAAATTTCCAGAAAAACCGCCATCACCATTTACAATTCAATTATTGCTCCACACTTCAACTACTGTTCAAGTATCCTTTTCCTTTGTAATGAAAGAGAACAGAATAAATTTCAAATTCTCCAAAACAGAGCAATGCGAATAATACTCCGAAGAAATAGATTTTCAAAAATAATTAAAATGTTAAAGGAACTTAATTGGTTAACAGTGAAACAAATACTGACCTTGAACACGTTGATATTTATTCACAAAATATTAAACAACATGTTACCAAAATACTTCACAAATAAAATCGTATACAATAAGGACATTCACAGACATTACACAAGGACTTGCAAGGAAATAAGATTAAACAAAAAGGACAAAACGAATACGCAAAACAGTCTGCTGTACAAAGGAATTAAGTTATATAACACACTACCAGAAACTCTTAAGTCCTCACCAATTGAAAAGTTCAAGATGGATTGTAGGAGCTACATAAAACAAAAACAAAAAAATTTGTGATTTCAAAAAATTTTGTGAATTTAAAATATTATAATTAAAAAAAAAAAAAAAAAAACTGCAATATGACATATTATAATCAATTAGAAATTTGTAAACTTAAATGTACAAATTACTAAAATAAAATTCAAATAAAAAAAAAAAAAAAAAATAACCTACCCCTCCCGCGTTCCCCTTCCATCTTCTCCGCCTTCTCCCTCCCTCGTTGCCCTTCCCGCGAACCCCACCTCCCCCTTTCCCCTCCCCCTACTGCCTTTCCCCACTGCCGTTAAATAATATGAAATACACACATTTTCTTTTATACAAATTTCATAACGCCAGAGCTTACCATAATATAGAGCCTATAACCTTTGCGGGTGTGCGCACAACATATCACAAAAGGTTTCATCGCAAACAGATGAACGGTAAGGTATATTGGTACGGCAGCGCATAAAATACGTACAAACAAACACGGCCGTTCTTGATTCGCAATCTGAAGGTTGCTGGATCGAATCCCGGCGTAGCAAATAAATTTTATTTGATAAATTTGTGTTATTTCACAATTAATTCATTTAAAATAATACATACCTAGGTACTTAGTATATTTGCGGCACGTTCCAGAGAGGAAGAAATTCTTAGTATCGCCCTGGTGTAAGACAACCATTCAGAATTGAAACGTTGCTTAAAGTGGCATTAGCCGTGTTTGGTGACCAGACCTGAATAGCCAGGTACTTCCCCACCTTCCTCTTCCCCATCTCCTTCCCCTCCCCACTACCTTCATCCTCACAACATACCCCAATTGGGGATGCAGTAGTCTCACTGCCTCCAGACGGGAGCAGTTGCGACTCTTGTACGGTGTTCATATGAAGAACTAAAATATTGATATTTTATATATACCTAAGTATATATATAGGTAGATATATACGATTTCGTCATATTTTTATAATAAATGTAGTAAAATTATTTTTTAAATGTACCTAGGTAGGTATATACGTATAATTTACTCACGAATATTTTCCCAGGTTGCTTCGAAAAATCATGATACCTACACTAAAATCTTTAATGGGCTATGTTTTATAATTTAAAACACAAATAAATAAAGTAGCACATACCTACCCCTACTAGATATTTGATGAACCTTTGGATGTCAAATATAATTTTTCAATTTGGTTCGGTATTTTGGCCTCAAGTGCATGTCTGACGCCACGCCATACGCGTCGCGCCAAAAACAATATCTGTGTACCTACGTGCAATTTCAAACAAAGCTACCGTTGTAATTCGGTTTCGAATTCAAGAGTTCGTCACAAGATGTCGTCACTCAGCAAGTCGGATGGGAATGGGTTCCCCCTAGGAATAACTGCTATGAATTTGTGAATATTAACGGTAATACATAGTTGTATCAAGTGGCTACATATTACATATGACGTCATTGCCTGTCTCGGTCACTTTGTCCCGGTGACTAGCTACACTAGATGACAGTGTATCCGAGGAACGGGCTATTTTTGGAACCAGTTTCTATTGGATTTATAAAATGGTCACCAACACTAACTGGGCGAAGCCGAACGAAAAGCCGCGCACAGGGCCTAGCAGCGAGTACTATTCTTCTGAAATTGCTGCCAACACCTTCAGTCATACAACAGATAAGGTGTGCCTGAAGTCGCAAATCAATCAACAATCGAGTGGCTCCTTGCGGCAACTCCTTGCCTTCTATCAATATCAATTCTATTCATTGTTCAAAGAAAACAAAGAACAATAGATACATTCGATTATAAGTTACAAACAATCGTCTAAAAACAATAACATATTTAGATGCCCAGTTGTTTCTCAGAAATTCAAATGTAACATTGTCATCAAATGACCTTTTTTTTAAAAAATGAACTAATAATAATCCTTTTATCCTTTTTAATAAATATAAAATGTTATTTACCTACCTCGGAACAGACTATGTCTAGTGAGGTGGGTAAAATAAAACTATGTAAATAAATGAAAAATAAATAAACGCCCGGGTTGCCGGCACTGAAACTGAACTGAATAATATGCCATGAAAACATTCTCTACCATTCATCAACGTCGAATCAGACAAATTTTGTACATACATTTTGTTTGTATAATTTATTAGCTTCGAAACCGAGTCCATTCTTTGCCTGCAAATAAGTTATGAATAAAATAAATAAAAAAATCCAATACCATCAACTTTTTGTATTATGTATCAGTTTTGTATTATGTATTTATGTATCCGTTACTGTAAAAACTCATAAATTGGTAAATCATAAAACTATTTAATACATATTTTAATTATATCTGTTTTAATGATAGACATTTTATTTATTATTTGTGCGTGATGTGAACATTAGTTATTTAGTGGGTTTTATAACCTAATTATCATAATTTGTTGTTTTCTTTAATGCGTGTACCTAATGTTATTAACCTGTAAATATTCCTAATAAAAAAAATTAAAACATCTTCAAAGCTGACTTTTTCCGAAACTTCGTTGCTCACTAATTGAAGCATGTCATTTTTTCTCGGGACGCGGGGTCCCTAGCCGATGCGGGGCCCCTAGGCAGTTGCCTACTCTGCCTTAGGGATAATCCGGTACTGAGTCCTCAGGTCAACCGTAATGCGATCTAAATATTGCCGCGCGAAAGTAGGTACTAGTAGATATCTCTCTCTGTATAACATATTATGAAAGACCATGAGTAAAGTCGGCCATTTTGATTCCTATCGGCGATCAGTGAAGGAAAGTGTTTTTGTACGGGCAAACTATTTTTTATTACTCGTTGTGAAATTAGATTTTGTGCATTTGTTTCAATAATTTTAGTTAATAAGGATACGTATTTATAATACAGTATTTTAACGGAAATCATATCATTTTAGTATCTTGGTATCTTTAATTTTCACACGTAATTTAAGTAATCAAGGCAGGAATTTGTACCTCGGGACACATACGAGTACATTTTTGTACCTTGGGACTGTCCCATGGACTGTTCATGACGAAAATATTTGTGTGGGCTGTGGTGAATATTATTTTAAAACCTCGAGCAGAGGATTGGGTTCAGTGCATTATCTGTCATTCCTGGGTCCATGAAGACTGCACTTTCTTCGACAATTATTGTCAAAAATGTGGAATCAGGGAAAGGAAAGAACACTAATTCTGTTATAATTCCGTTAACTTTCTTGCAATATTATGTGCAATTTTTAATTAGTAAATAATTATTATTCTGGAGACATATTTTTTTAATTTTTACTTCTAAAATGATATTTTAAATTAGTGTCCTAAGGTACAAGCCTTGTTTGTACCTTGGGACAAAAGCAACTTTTTACTTTTCTAAAATTAGTTCACAAATTCTATTATAATTCTATGTAAGGTTATTAAATATTGATGGCTCTAAATCATAAGCTTAGGAGAATTTATCAATGTCTATTAAAATATAAGTGTTTAAAGAAAAAGGCCCGAGGTACAAGGACCTCCCCTACACACACACGATATATATATACTTAGGTACCTATACATTTATTTAATTAAATCCCGCTATCATTATCTGCAATTATATATTTCATTTCATTTTGCCGACAAACTGACGTCTTGCTCAGTTGCCGCTTATTCACTTAACTTTTTTGGTCAATTTCATTTAGTAGGTAGGTATAGGTACCTATATGGCTCAGGCGGATTCACAAGATCCACATTAGGTACCTACAACATACATTCCACCAACCTACATCTAAAACTACTTTTGGGCAAAGAAATATACAATTAGGTAGGTACTTCTCTATAAAATTATTTATTATAGGTACTCTCTATTGCAATAAAAACCACTAAAAAATAACCGACTTCAAATGAAGCAAAGATACGGATTATGGACACGGGATGGAAAAATATACCTAAATTCAATTTTTCAACTTAACAACTTAACAAAGATTAATGCGTGTATAGTGCTTTCTTTTAGACATACCTAACTTTATAATTTTCCTCTTGTAATTATTTAACATAAGTAGGTATTTATTTATATTTCAAACACGAAAACATGTACAATGTGACTTAAGATCGGGGTAGGTAACCTACCCCAGTAAGGACACATTTTTCTCCAAAAAATTGTAAAACAAAGAAAAAAATAATATACCTATGAAGGCGTTCATGGCAAAGTAGGTACTACATGCGTGCTTCGAAGGTTCTAATCATTCCAGCATGCGGCGGCGATGCGCACATAAAGCATAATATTATCATAGTAGGGTTTGAGGGTGAGTTTGGGGTTGGGAAGAGGGGCAGTGACTTGTTGAAGCATTAGGGTGGAGAGCGGGGCTGGTTCGATGATGGGTGGTGGTTAGTCGGTCCTGCGGGTTGGCTCGACGATTGGTTGAGAAGTATGGGAGGGGACAGGCTTTCTGTGGGGTCTCGACTTTCTGTGGATGAGTTACACCATTGGTATTATATTGGTTGTGGTGTTTGGTTTGTCGGGGTGCGTGGCGTAGGATGGGGCGGGCGAAGCAGCCTTTGTATAATTGTCTCTACAAACTCTATAACACAATATAAGTCAAACTCCCCTTCCTCCGAGCCTTGGTTCGCTTGGCCCGTTTTTTCATCAATATTTGAGGACATGATCTATGAAAATAGACCAGGCAAGTGGTTTACAGGGGGTTTGCTTATCGCAAAATGGGATGTTCGCATGGTTTTTTATGTTTTTTTTTTAATTTGTTGTTCGATGTCGATTTGATGTGGGCGGGGTGATAAACTAGTTACTAAAAACTAAAATACAATACAACCACGGGAAGGATTCAGTTTAAGACGTTTAATAATTATATCAACAAAACATCTGAACGAAATATGAAAAAGAAGGAAAATTAAAAAAGATTGTGAACGTTATCTTTTTATTTTCCGTGTATTGTTCTTTTTCATAGTTCATTTTGATTTTTAGTATTATCTTCTCTTTTAATTAATAATAATACATTGATAGGAATAACCTTTAAAAAGTTTTTAGAAAAAAGAATACCTAGTTCTAATAAAAAATTAATGATAACAACATTTGTTTCACGTACCTAAGTTGTTCCTTGATTATATTGTCCCTGATGACAAAAGGATAATTTCTCAGTCTTGCTCTCCGAATTTCTCCCGGAATGCCGCTGGTTTTCACAGAACACACAATATATCTAAATACAGGCGTAAGGTAAAGCGGCCTACACACGACACTGCGTTTAGTGACTGCGGCAGTGACTGTAGAGAGCGTGGAGTTGAGCGAACTAGCGCTGTCTCGTTCTAGCGGCCCTTTAACAAACGAGACAGCGCTAGTTCGCTCAACTCCACGCTCTCTGCAGTCACTGCCGCAGTCACTAGAAATTGGATGGTGAGGAGGGCGCTTAACACAGCGAGAGTTGGAAGCAATAAAAATGCTTAGAATTGATGTATTGGTGTATCCGTGAAGGCTTCAAACCACCCTCAGATACCCGAAAGGGCCCTCTGCCTTGCTTACGCCCGCTCATTGTAACTAGTGTAGAAGACACAGCGAGCCTTTATGGCCTCACTAAAAGTGCACTTACGGGTGTTCTAATCATTCAGTTCATAATGTGATGTTCCTAAACCTAGAGTAACAATATAGTAGGTACATTGTTACTCTAAAGATGCAAACATACAAGTATCTACATATCGCAAGTGAAATAATTACTAGTTTGTAAATTTGAAATATTGAAATTCTCGATTCGAATCTTTGTTAGTAGATAGATTTACAGAATGTTTGTAAAGTGTGCAAGTGTAATATTTATTATGACATCATAGTTCCTATTATAAGACGGGACGTGATAAATCACCGAATGGACAAAGTCGTGAAGTATTTGGGAAATTTTTAACTTTGATTGAATGAAAATCGAATTTCAATGCATATTTTTCCGTCTTTCCCGAATGAAACTGATGTTCCTTTTTCTAATCAAGTTTAAAAGTAGTTTACTTTTCAAAATCTATGCCTATTAAACTTGGACATGCATGTGGCGGCTTGTGGATTATTTAGATACTTTATAAAATATTATGTAGATACCTACATATTTTAATAGATTTTTAATTAACTATTAAAATTAACTATTATTATATTAATTAACTATTTTTAATATTTTTTTAACCTTGTCGTTATTCATGAATACCCATTTGAATTCAATCCTGTAGGTAGGTTATCATATCACATTTAGTTAATAAACTTAATTTTAGTAACCTTCAGAATTTCAATAAAAATGTTGTAAAACAAAATAAGTTCTATATGAGTCCTATAATTTCAAAACCCGCTATATCCGATTTTTTGACGAAATGATCCGAGCATGACCTCTTGTTCACATTTTTGCGAGGAACAAGACTAACCTAAAATTGAGTTTTAAAATCTCCCTTATCACGACCAAAAAACAAGTTAAAACTGCGAGTGAGAAACAAAACCCGCTATATTATTCAAGAAGTTACTATCAAAACCCGCTATATCGGAATTCAACCAATCACGAGCAGTTATTTTGCCAAGATGGCGGGTGTAGAAACACGCCCCTCAGGTCAGTTGAGTTTCAAAACCCTCTATATTCCATACAAATCACGAAGTGAGTATCAAAATCCGCTATATCCATTTCATTTATCCAAATTACTTAAATATTTCTAGACACACATTGAAAAATGAACACTTTTCGAACTCCAATTCACTATATAAAAAAATAAAATACAATTTTTTATTTACGCTAGAGATGTGACAGTTTTTTTGCGGTTTTCTCCGAATCACTGAAAGTTGATATATAGCGGATATAGAAATTGACCGACTCATATGTAACCGACTTAAACATGCTTTGGCTTCGAATTCTCAATTGTGAAATAATCATTATTTTTTTTTCTTAAGTCTAAAACGAAACACGCTGTATGAAAGTTTTGCATCTGTGTGAGTACCTACCTACTGTGTTGAAGTCAACTTAACTTGTGAGACCTATACCTATACCTAATGGCCGAGATTTACGTGTGACACTTTTATTAAATTGTAAAATTATTAACCCCGATACAGGCGAACCCTTAGTAGGGTTAATAATTATATGCTGAAAATGTATGTATTTAAATTGGGAAGAAGCAATAAATAAATAAATATCTAATATACACTAGGTATCTATATATAATTATAATTAAATCAAACAAAATTCAAATTAAATAATAATCACAAGCACAAGTAGGAATCCCTTTCATTGTCACGGCTCAACTGTCACGGAATCTATAATTCGATTAAAAATACATAAAAATTATTTGATATTTTACCTGCCTTTCTTTTTGTTGTATTTTACCTACCAAAAAGGTTGTTTAGCAAGTTAAAAAAAGCAATTCTTTTGTATTTTAAGTACTGGGTTGCTACATCCTTCCTTCTTGTATTCATGATATAGTGTCAATTCTTAATAATAATAATATTAATAAGTACACGTAAGACGATAATATTATAAACAGCTAATTGGACAAGATAAGGGGAACAAGATAATAATTAGTTGTTTATAATATTATACGATAGATAATATTATAAACAAAATAATATTATAAATATTATATATATATAATATTATAAATATTATATACGATAGATAATATTATAAACAAAATAATATTATAAATATTTCATAGATAATATTATAAATATTATATAAGATAGATAATATTATAAACAACTAATTGGACAAGATAAGGGGAACGTATGCGCGGCCCATTTCTGCCCGTTTCATACAAATCTTAGATTTGGATTTGAGATCAAAATACCTAACCAAACTGAAAAATTATTTTTGTAATCAAAAGGTATATCAAATATTTAGTCAGGATGTGAGCTACTTTATTTATTTTTGCTTTAAATTATAAGATATAGGGCTATTAAAGGTTTTAATGTTTCTGGATTTTAGAGGCGATTTGGGCAATTATTTGTGAGTAAATGAAAAACAATAAAAAAATATATTTTACTATATTTATCATACGAATATGATGAAATATAAAATAAAAAATAAAAAATTATAATAAATCATTTTGATGGGTGTAAATTAAAAATACAAATTACCTTTTTACGGCAGAATAAAAAATATTCGTTTATATATTAAAATTATTACCCAAAAAATGCTTTTTTAAGAATTTTTTATTTTATTTATCATTCTATTTTTAAAATAAAAATAGTAAAATTATTTTTTTAATGTTTTTCTTTTACCCACAAATAATTGCATAAGTTGCCTCCAAAATCACGAAGCACTGAAATCTTTAATGGCCTGTATCTTATAATTTAAAGCAAAAATAAATTAAGTACCTCACATCCTGACTAGTATTTGATATACCTTTTGATTAAAAAAACAATTTTTCAGTTGGTTCGGTATTTTGATGTCAAATCCAAATCTAAGATTTGTATGAAACGGGCAAAAATGGGTCGCGTATACGTTCCCCATAAGGAATAATATCAAAACTTATCTTGTCCAATCCATTATATTTATGATATAAACAACTAATTCGACAAAATAAGTTTTGGTATCTATTATTCTTTCCAACTTATTTACCTTGTCCCATTAGGGTTGGGTGCCCACCACTTTGACAAGAGGCCTCTATAGTCCAGTCAAGTAAGTATTTCACTCCTAAATGAAACGGAATAAGCTGAAAATTTGTGTCAACCTTTATTTTGGTATTCTACATGTTGTCTCAAAAGTCTCATACGGTAACGTGTAAGCGTTTTTGGATATTCAAGGTCAAAGGTCACGAAAATCAGTTTTTTGGAAATATCTCGCTTCCTTTGCCTCGATTCGTATTTGCATTCCATAAAGAAAGGAAATAAGACTAGCACTGTTGAAACTCAGATTAATCCAAAAGACAGCATTAATGTTAACATTGCTAAAGAAATATTAACAATATTTACGAATGGTGAAAATTGGAAAAGTTTTGTGAAATTAGACTTATAGACACCATCATGGGAATTAGTAAAGCAGAACGCCTAAATGAAATTTTGAAATCAATCTTTACGACGAACATTTTTAGTAGGATGATTAAAATCAGAAAAATGACCTTTACATAATCCGTACATTTTCAACAGAATCCCTCGTTTATGAAAATACCACATTATTGTCAAATTTCAAATATTCTATGTCACTCTATTTCTATGAACAAAAACCATGTCAAATTCAGGTCCGTGCCAACTCAGAATCAAGTCAACTCAACTCCTCTTTGAAAAGTAATAAAAGCTATGAAAAAATAATTTGAAAATAGCCCAAAACCATAACGTAACTTATTTAACCATTTTATTTTTTTCGTTACTTTTTATGACTTTTCAAAGGAAGTTATGAGTTGATTTCATTCTGAGTTGTCCGGTCACATTATATTTGATTTCCTCTTTATTGGATTTTTAAAGGCAGTTTTTTTGGCAATTTTTGATTGTAGATACAATCTTTGATTCAAAATGACGAGAAAATATATACAAAAAAGTGATAAGGCTGCTTCTTATACAACGGAAAAGCTTTTAATAGATGCAGTAGCAGAGGTAAAAAGTAACCGCAAGAGTGGAAAACAGGAGGCAAAACAATTAGGGATACCAAGATTAACAATAATGTTAGGTATTGAAATAAGAATATGCTGAGTTGATGTCATTTATCCAGTTCCCACAAAAGTGTTTGAAATTTGGAACAATGGCAAGAAAAATAGTGAAAATTCGAGTGTATTTGTTTTGCAAACAGAAAATGTGGAATTACCTTGGAAAAAATTGTTGGTGTTTTTCATGTACACAATCTCGTTTTTAACTAAAAAGAAGGAATTTGACCATATCAGAAGTAAAAAATATAATTTTGTACTCATCCATTTTGTTGTGGCGATAATTACCTCGAGGTATCGCGGTGGAACTATATACAGTGAAACCCGGATACAACGTCATTGGCCATATATCGATCTCCTTCTTTATCCACATATATATATATAAAAGTTGTAGAGTATAAAATTCTCTACAAATTTTGTCTGAAATAATTTTTTATATGCTTAACCATTTTTAAATTTGAGCGCGAAGAGTCCGGAGCGCTAAGCCGTACATCCTATGACGCAAGGTCAATGGCGAATCCCAGTTCGCAATACGGTTTTTTAACATGTTTTTTGTTAAATATCAGTTAATTAACTATTTAATATATTTTATAGATATTACCTATGAATCAAATAGTCATTTGACATTACTTACCCTTTTATACGTAATTACTTAAGTTATTAAGTGAATTATATTTAATATATTTTAATTATAACAAATGAAACTATGTTACTTTGTTTGAACCACTTGCATGTTTGTTTAAAGCCGTAATTTATTACACTTTAACTTCTATGAATGTTCATACCGAGTGTCGAAAAGTGTACATTAGTAAAAATTCAATCAGAGCATCGAAACAATGCCTCGAAGAGAATGAACCTTCAACATCATCAAGCGTACTTCGCAATAAAAGATTTTAAAGAATTATGCTTACTTCGTGGCGAAGCAGCTAATGAAGCAGCAGAGGTGAAAGTACAAACGCACGATTAGTAAAGTAAGCAGTCTCGAATTCAAAGACAATGTTATGAAAAGAGCAGAAGAACAAAACGATTCTTTAGGATAGTTAGTAAAATATGTTTCCTGTGATCATGACTTGATACCTGCCGAAGAAAAATACCACGCCGTATGCTACAGTAATTTTTTAAGCCAGTACCAGCTCTAATAAGAAAGCCTCGTCAAGATGGTCAAGTCACATAAGCAATGAAAAATATTTTTATCTATTTAGAATATCATGAAAATTCCCAATTTACATTGTCAGAGGTTAAAGATATCCCTACGGTGTATGTACCAAGTGATCAGAACCAGAAAGTCAAAGGACTGCCGTCATAATAGGAAAAGATATTGATTTGTTAATTGTTTTAAATACACATTACTAAAAGTTTTGATGATTATCCCCGTTGTAAAGAAAACATTTTATTCTTTTATGCGTTTTGTGGCTGTGACACATCTTCTGTTCTTTTTAGGAAAGGAAAAAAATCTGTCTTCAAAACGTTAGAGAAACTACCCGATTTGGATAGACTGGATCAAATATTTCAAAAAGAAAACTGTCCTGTGCAAATATTATTCGAAAATAGATCATTCATTTTTTGGCAGTATATAATGCTCCAAAATCTGAGAACATCTTCGCTACATACAGTTCATTAAGTCTATTAAATTTAAATAAACCTGTGCAGTTTTCAACTCTTCCACCAACGAGTGCAGCAGTTCACCAACATATCAATCGTGTCTACTACCAAATTTAAACTTGGTTAGGCAATGATTTAGAATCCCAGGGATGGGGTTGGGTGCTGCAAAATGAAGCTCTGGAACCGATAAAAATGTTATTACCACCTGCACCAGATGAACTGCATATTACAATGTTCTGTAACTGCACGAATTGGTTCTCGCTGTGGATGCTGAAAATAAGGGTTCGTTAGCTTGTGGCCTATATAATGGACATGAATGTCTCAACGCTTCATCGTATCAACATGATCTCGACAAAGAAATCGCATATGACCCTGAAGTTTTTGAAGGTTTGGAGATGGATGTCAATGATAACGAGGAGGATGACGATGATGACTAATGACTCTTAAATTGTTGAGTAATCGTAAGAAGGCGATGAAGAAGAATAAAACTAACTCCTATACTGGCTAACTAATAACTAAAGTAAAAAAAAGATTCGACCCAAACTTCAGCTTAGATTGTACAAATTTAATTATATATGATTGCTAAGTAAAAATATTATAAAAATATGTTTTCTTAATTTCTTTCCTACTTAAAGTGCAATTATCTTTAATGCGATATATTTAAAAAAATCACTTTTCCTTATTATTTATATGAAAAAGGCAAGTAGTATTAAATGACCCTTTGATTTATAAGTAACACTCATAAATAAAATATATTAAGTAGTTAATTAACGAATAATTAAGTAAAAAACCGTCCTATGAACTGGAATTCACCATTGACCTTGCGCCATGGCATGTACGGCAGAGTGCTCCGCACTCTTCGCGCTCAATCTTAAAAACCGTTAAGCGAATAAAAAATTATTTCAGACAAAATTTGTAGAGAATTTTATACTCTACAACTTTTATATAGAATGCAAATACGAATCGAGGCAAAGGAAGCGAGATATATCCAAAAAACTGATTTTCGTGACCTTTGACCTTGAATATCCAAAGACGCTTACACGCTATCGTATGAGACTTTTGAGACAACGTGTAGAATACTAAAATAAAGGTTTACACAAATTTTCAGCTAATTCCGTTTCATTTAGCGGATATACCCTATATTTAGCTTAAGTGACTGGACTACTAGGCGTCCCTTTCCAGAGCTATACGTCATCGGCCTCGTACTGCAGCAATTCCTTTGAATTTTATTCTGCTTTTTTCCTTACTTTTAATATACCTATATCTTCTATAATTATTGTCTCACATCGTAACCACAACGCCGGTCCATAAATATATCTGAGCTAATTGTTTACATGTGATGTATTTTACATAGATACACTTTATGCATTTATGCGCCCATAGGAATTTTACATAGGTCCCATGAAATGGTAATAATTTCTTGTATAGATAAGTGTTAGTATTTTTACCTGCCCACGCCCTCACTGTACCGATGACCGAGGATGAAATCAACTCAGAACCTCATTTGAAAAGTCATTGTATCGAACGTGGAACCAATCCAATACGAAGAATGGCCGCCCTGTCTGCATGGCCGTCCAAGGACGAATGAGGTCGCTTTGCACATGCTGCGGGTATTTATGTTACCCCCTCCCTGACCATTCGAGACCAACCGAGCGCCCGTTCTAAACACGTCACCTCCCCCCCCACTCTACTTCTCTAAACTGTACGGCCAGCCAATCAACGAGCTTCTTCTTAAATGGCTGGCTAATTATCTGTCTATAAATATTTTGTGTGTGATTAATATTAAATTTACGCGAGTCCTGCCAGAGCTACGTTAAATAAAAATATATAGATTGAAAGGCTGGACTCGCGTCCATACGATTGCCATAAAATTAAATATGTAAATGTTGTCATTAAATAGATGTAAGGGTTTTTCACACTGATGTCGGGCTAAATACCCGCTGGTTAATATTGTACAATTTTTTCTGAAGTTAATAAAAATGCTAGAAAGAAGTGGTTTGCACGAGATGAAGCGGAAAAGAGAGTGATGTTGCGTGTATAATCCAAAATTATCATTTAATCCTTATATAAGAGTACCCTAAGCTGCAAAGAAATGCACCAACATTCAAGGGGTAGTTCTGTCAAGCGCGAACCAATATTACACACGGTCGCACGGCAGCATATATATGGAGCGCTAAACTCTGTTCAAATCAGTCATTCTGCTTTTGCCTGCGCTAGCGACAAGACGTCTGTTCCATACAGTATTTTTCTCGCTCCCGTCTGCTGAAACAGTTACAATATTCTACTCAATTTTTTTCTTTTGCATTGTGCTCTGCACGTGTGATCGTGATAATTGCGTATACTATTTTTTGCCTAAATAAAAGCTGTTTGTCATCGGAACTATACGGGTGTTTTTATCTCGGGGAGAATTTTCCACTCGTGGTTCCGTCTATACGGACCCTGCCAACAGTGTGTGTTTGTGTTTAAACAGTGCATCCGGTGTTGTGGTGTTTGTTCTAGTGTTTTGGTGAAAAAACAGTGATCAGTTCATCAATATAATCGAGAGTCTGTCCAGAATCTGTAAGTAAATTCCTTATCATTACATGTGCTTTTCATTTGGATTTATTTATTATTCAGAGTTTTGAGTACCATCTTCCTCGTAATTATCTATAGTTTATCAAGTCATTCGTAAACTCGTCTCATATAAATTCAACAGATTACAAATACTTCAATATCTCTACGCTCCTAGCCGCGTTTTTACCAATGAATCACTAATACTTACGGCATAGCAACAAAATAAAAGTCATTACAATAATAATAAATTTCTTCGTACTTGCTCCGTCTAAAACAATTAAAAAGTCATTAGCAGTGCACTTAACCAATTTTCCCGGCTCGGTCGCCAACCAATTAAAAAGTCATTAGCAGCGTAGCTTACCAAGTTTCCCCGTATCTAAACCGCTCTCTCTTTTCAAAATCAGCACTTAGCAAATATCTCAACGAAAAAAAGTATGTCTACCATGACTACCCTGTATTCTCAGTGTGTGGCCGGTGCCCTTGAAGTCAACCTAGTTAACTTCTTGGAAGCGCGTAAGCACCGGGATCTTTCCTCTGAAGAGAAAGACCACCTCGCAAAGCTTGTAATGAAACAGTACATCGAAGATAACATGACGTCATCGTTAGTAGCTTCTCCCAAAGAGGTAACTTCAATATTTCCCGCCATAGCCTCCCCTAGGCATATAGCATCACCGATCCCAGGTAGTGCTCCTTTTAACGAGAACCTGGTATTCATGGAAGACTGGCCATCTTCATCCGACGAATCGGAGGCAACTTTTGAATCGGTGCCCAGGCGCAAACGCTCGCGCGCAAACTCTAACGGGTCTGTAACCCCGACTAATTCTCCCAGGACCTCCCCGGTACCTAAGAAAAATAGCGGGAACCGTCGGTCCCGTTCCCCTTCACCGCTAGCGTCTACTAGCAATAGATTTTCACCGCTGCGGTCAAACTCCCCAGCTGCAGCAACCTCGGCGCAAAATGTTACGTCAATCAAAACCCATAGAATCCCGCCAATAGTACTGCATAAAAAATCAGAGACCAGGGCATTATTCCGTACACTCGAAGACAAAGGCATTGACTTCTTTGCCAAAAATATGGGCAACGGCCTGCATATTATGACAAAAACTCCGCGGGAACACCAGGCGGTCACCAGGCATTTAATTGCCAACAAAACTGAATTTCACTCCTTCAGGCTTCCGGAAGAAAAACCCTTAAGGGTTGTTCTTAGGGGAATCCCCGAAGACATCTCTTCCGAGGAGATCAAAGACGAACTAGTTTCAACATACCCTATAATTTCTGTGCACCGAATGAAATCGGCCCGCACAAAAAAACCTATGCCGCTAGTGTTGGTGACACTGACAAAAAATGAAACCGCGAAGGGCATTTTTAATAATTTAACCTCATTATTCCGCCTCAGGATTCAAGTAGAATCCTTGAGGAATAAAGCCCGCGTTGGACAGTGTTACCGCTGTCAAATGCACGGCCATTCAGCGATCTGCTGCCATGGCAGCGAGCGCTGCGTTAAGTGCGGCGAACCGCACAGATCCTCGGACTGCACCAAGTCAAGAGACAGTCCGGCGAAATGCGCATTATGTCAAGGGGCCCATACGGCCAACTACGGAGGGTGCCCGGCAAGGCCCCAAAACGCAAACCCTAATTATAATAGAAATCGAAACGCTAACTATGAGCGTAACTATAATAATAATAGGCGTAACCACATTAACAATTATAATAATCACCAAAAGAATCTTAATCACCGGAGTTATAATAATAATAATAATAATCGAGTAAATCAACAAACCATTTCAAAAAAAAGATACAAGAAAGAGAAAGGCAAAATTGTAGATGGAGACGAGGGTATATTTAGAAATTTCAAAATTCAAAGTATGAAAGGGGATGAGGTTTATAAATATTTAGGATACCCGCAATCGAATAGATTAGATCACACTAGTATTAAAAATGATATTAGGATTAAATTTCAAACTAGGATCAGAAAAATTTTAAAATGCAATCTATCTGCTAAAAATTTAGTAAAAGCAATAAATACTTGGGCAATACCTCTACTAACGTACTCATTTGGCATAATTAAATGGTCCAATACAGATTTAGATAGTTTAGAACGATTAATTAGAACTACGTTAACAAAATTTAATTGCCATCATCCAAATTCAGCTATAGAACGAATTAATTTACCTAGAAATTTAGGAGGTAGAGGTGTAGTCAAAATAACATCTTTGAAACACAATCAGGTAGAAATGCTTAGAAATTTTTTTCCATAGGAAAGCTAATAGCTCAGAAATGCACAAAATAATTTGCAAGGCAGATAGAAATATTACACCTTTAAATTTATATGACGAGAATGCCAACATTCTTATAAATACTAACCAGGAATTATTAGATTCCTGGTCAAATAAAATTATTCACGCAAAACACTTCAATTATCTCAACCAAACGTATGTTGACAAACTTTCGTCAAACAAATGGTTGAGTATTGGAGAGTTGAGCGCAGAAATAGAAGGATTTATGCTTGCAATTCAAGATAGAGTCATTAATACTAAAAATTATAGAAAGCATATAATCAAAGATATAAATCAAATTGATGATTTATGTAGAAAATGTTTGGCTTTTCCCGAAACTATAGAACATATTATATCGGGATGTTCTATATTAGCGCCTTCCGAGTATACATTTAGGCACAATCAGGTTTTAAAAATAATTCACCAAAGTTTGGTAATTAAACATAACTTGATTGATTGCCGTAATGTAGTACCTTATTATGAATATGAACCAAATTCATTTATAGAAAATGAATTTTATAAAATATATTATGATAAAACTATACTAACAGACAGAACAATTAGTCATAATAGACCTGATATAGTTTTACATGACAAAATTAAAAAAATAACTTATATCATTGATGTAGCTATTCCAAGTTCCTGTAATATTCAAAAAACTGTTTCTGAAAAAATTAGAAAATACACAGATTTAGGAAATGAGATTAAAAGAATTTGGCATTCTCGGACTATAAAAATATTACCATTTGTTATTTCGGCCACTGGCATAATACCTAGGAATCTGATTCAAAATTTAAGCATATTAGATTTGTCAAAGAATTTGTATATAAAAATGCAAAAAGCAGTAATTTTAAATACATGTAGGATTACAAAAGATTTGTTTAAATATTTATATTGAGGGATCAGTAGGATTTATAGGTTCAATTAGAAATGCCACAGAGCCGAACCCTCTGATATGAAAATATCTGGAGTCGGTGAATTATATTCCCATTTGGTCTCTAGTAGGTTGACATGTTGTTCTTGTATTGTTTTGTATTTATAATACTTATATAGTGCAATTGCATAACGTGGATTCACTAGATGATCATTTGGGGAAGTGTATGAAAGGGTTTAGTTTTTCCTTCTTTTTTTTTTTTTTTTTTTTTTTTTTTTTTTGGGGGAAAATTTAACCCGGACATTTAAATCTGGTGCGTAAAAAACGAGAATACGTCCAGACCGACGAATTCCGTACCCGCAGCTGCCCCCGCAGCCTCCCTAGAGGATTTCCCCACCCTCCCAACCCCATCCGTCCCCTTGCCTCCCCCTACCATAACTCCCCCTACCCCTACCCCTACCTCTAATCCTACCCCCACTGTCCACAAACCCGCATCCCAACTCCCGCCCAAATCTCGCAATCCGAATCCCCGTAATTGGCCTCAGCCCCATTATTACAAGTCAAGAAATAACCATCAATCAAATAGGGCTCATCCGACCCATTCTCAATCTTATAATAACCAAGCTAGCCAACAATACAGGCTAGACAGGGGACCTGCCCCCGCCCAAGAGTCCCAACAACAGTTGCCCCCCTTGGACCCAATCCATAAAAAAGCCCTCGAAGAACAGCTTGAATTCTTCAAATTAACGATTAAAAACGCCACCGACGAGATGTTTAAAATTCAAGCCACATTAAGAAATCATAATGGCTAGACACCAAAATAAAATAGTCAACCTGCAAACAGCCTATTGGAACGCCAATGGCTCTGTCATCTCCCACAAAGAGGAAATAATTGATTTTCTTAAAGAATACAACATTGACGTATTCTTCATTAATGAAACATGGCTCAAACCATCTAAGAAATTTAATTTACCTAATTATATCACGTACAGGGATGACAGGTTAACCAATAAATGCGGCGGCACGGCTATTTTAGTCAAAAATAATATTGACCACCGTCTAGCACATTCATTCTCTAGTATCAACATTGAATCCACCTCGGTAGTAGTAAATACATCTTCCGGACCACTTAAACTCATCTCCGTTTATGCACCACCGAATCGTTCACTGATCCCGTCCGAACTGGACAGTTTATTAGAAGAAAATGTTCCCACCATTATAGCCGGGGACATGAACGCTAAACACGGATCGTGGCATAGCCTACATTCAAACCAAAAAGGTAACGTGCTGGCAAAATACGCGAGCACGAAATCAATTGTAGTAGACGCTCCGGACGTACCGACGCTACACCATGCTAACGGTATTCCGGACGTGATAGACATAGTAATCTTAAAAGAAACTAATCATTTGCACTCTTTAAAAGTAGTTGAAAAACTATCCTCCGACCACGATCCAGTTCTTCTAACATTAACAGGAGGCTCTAATCCCTTGGTCCCCCTCGTGCCTATAAAGAAAAAAATTAATTGGAAAAAATTCAGCGATTTACTAGAAAATAAAATCACAATACCGACATCAATACCTGACGAATTAACTTTAAATAATGCCACCTCCGACCTAATTAAATGCCTAAAATCTTGTATTAACGAAGCGTCAACAGCGATTACAAAAAAAGACAATTCAGCTAATTACGGTATTCCCGAAGAGGTCAAAGACCTTATTAGGGAAAAAAACCAAGTGCGTAAGGAGTGGCAAAGTTCTTATAATCCCATTGTTAAACAACATTTAAATAGACTAAATAGAGAAGTACGCGAAGCACTATATGATTTCCGCAATGAGCGTTGGAACGTATTTATATCCTCCCTCGAAGATGACAGGGACGCCTACTGGAAACTCTCCAAGGCACTTAGACGTCTAGCAACAAAAATAGCTCCGCTTCAAGGCCCAAACGGTAAAGTTTTTTCTGCAGCGGACAAGGCAGAAGCCTTCGCAGATAGCCTTGAAGCACAATTCACTCCTAACACGGAACACGATGACCCAGCCTTCGTAGCTAAGGTGGATTCTAAAGTAGAAGCAATATTAAGTCTCGACCCTCAGGACCCGCCCATTAATGCCACATCTCCAGATGAAATAATAAAAATAATCAAGGGTCTAAAAAAGAAGAAAGCGGCCGGTCCTGACGGTATATCTAACAAAATCCTCAAATGCTTACCGAAAAAGGGCATCTGCGCCCTGACTGCCATCTGCAACGCAGCGCTTAGACTGCGTTGCTTTCCAAAGGACTTTAAAGAAGCTGATGTTATATTAATTCCGAAACCAGGCAAGGATCCATTATTAACGGAGAACCATAGGCCGATAAGTCTCCTTCCTTGCTTGGGTAAAGTCCTGGAAAAAGTAATCCTTGTAAGATTAAATAAAATCACAAATAAATGTAAATTCTTGCCAGACTTTCAGCATGGGTTTCGAGCTGGTCATTCAACCACTCATCAACTCCTCCGTGTCGTGGAACACATCACGGAGGGCTTCAATACAAAGAAAAAAACAGTAATACTCTCTCTAGACGTTAGCAAAGCGTTCGACAAAGTCTGGCATAACGGCCTCATATATAAAATGTACTGTCTAGGGTACCCACTTAGAATCATCCAACTTATAAATAGTTTCCTGAGAAATCGTTCATTTAAAGTAAAAATAGATAATATTTTCTCCACTACTCGTCCCCTGTCAGCTGGGGTCCCGCAAGGCAGCCAACTCTCCCGTCTTTATACAACATTTATTCGAGTGACATTCCTAAACCAATAGATCACAATATCATAATAACCCAATTCGCTGATGACACAAACATCATCTCGAGTTCAACTGTCGAGGCCACTGCTACACGCCGCGTACAGAAACAAGCCACTCTTACAGAAAAGTGGTGTAAAAAGTGGAGAATCTCTATCAATCCGACCAAAAGTGTCGCGACCGTGTTCCACAAAACACGGCCTAAACGGCCCCCTTTCATTAAACTGTTTGGGAAAAATGTTCCATGGGAATCGTCTTTAAAATACCTCGGTGTCACTCTAGATTATCAACTAACTTGGAAAAAACATATAGAAGAAAAAAGAAAAGCTGCAAATCGTTATCTATCATCCCTATATCCCATGATGTGTAGAAATAGCCGTCTATCTACAGACAATAAATTACTGCTTTATAAGACAACCATCAGATCAAGTTTTTCATACGGTTGCCCAATCTGGGGTTATGCAGCAAAAACCCATATTGATAAACTTCAAGTCTTTCAAAATAAATGCATTAGACTCGCCTTAAATGCACCTCACTGGAGTAGAATATCTACTCTCCACAATGAATCCAACGTCCCGTTGGTTAAAGACCTTATCTTTGCACAGGCTTCTAGGTTTTACGCTGGCCTAGATAGTCACTCTAATCCCACTATAAACTCTCTCGCTAAATACAATGAGAATGACCACTTTAAATACAAAAAACCCAAATCTGTCTTACGTAGAGATTAATAATTTACGTATAGAATATTCCTGCATAAAGCCGCAGTAAAATTAAATTTTCATTTCTAGAAAACTCATTAACATTAAAAACCATGTAAAGCATCATTAGATAATCCTTAAATAAATATGTTAGAGCAAGTAAACTTCGGTTTAGGTACTCTGAAAAATAAATAAATCCAAAGTCCAAAGTTCAAATCAGTGAGACAGCAGCAGGAGGAGCTCAGATCGAGGGCCGACGACAACTCCATTCAGTTCGGCCGACGACAACTCAAAAACTGCCTTTCTCAAGGCAAAGCAAATAATACAAAACTAATCTTTTTATTTGACTTTTTTCAGACATGACTGACAAGGCGACATCTCGCAAGAACCCCATCGAATTCTTAGAATTCACTTGTCCCCCAGGGGCGAAGTGGACCAGAGTTAACAAGAAGACCGGAATTGTCGAGCTCTTGTTTGACGACCCCATCGAGGCCCCCGCCCCTCATCCCGACTCCCTCTCATCCTGCATCCCGGGGCCCAGCCCCACACCAGAGATCCAGTCCTCCCCCAACCCGGGGCCCAGTTCGACTCCAATGGAGCCGGAATGGCAGAGATCGCCTGCTGCAAAGCGGCGCCACTCCCCTCCCACCCAACCCACTCCCAACTCGTGCCTGTCTCTGGAGAACAGGTTCGATGTCCTCCCTGAGGTTGGAGACGGCGACGCCTCCACACACGTCGTCCCACCGCCCAAGAGACGCCCGACAGAGCGCCCCCCTGCGGCAGAGCGCCAAACAGCGAATAGGACCTACCAACGGGACGCTACAACGAGACTAGGCCGCAAGGGCACGAGAGTACCACCGGTGATCATGACTCTGGGGAGCATGACACATGATCAGGTCACATCTGAAATCAGGAAGCACATCGGCAGTGCTTCCTTCCATTTCAACTATAACAAAGGCGGCACCATCAGCGTATCCGTGAGCTCTGTCGAGGCTCACAACCTATTTACCAGCGCCCTACGTCGGGAGGCCAAGTCCTTCCACACGTTTTCAACCGAGGCCGAAAAAATCAAGAAGACCGTCATCAGAGGTCTTCCCAAACTGACTGCTGAGGAAATCAGCAATGACCTGAGGGATCAGGGCTTTCCTTCGAAGGCCATCATTGAGATGACGACCCCCGGGTCAGAATACCCCCGGGTCAGAATACCCCCTATATCTGGCCCACTTCAGCCGGGAGACCAACATGGGACAGCTGAGAGCGACAGTGAGATTCATCTGCTTCTGTAGGATCTAGTTGAGAAAATACAGGAGCAACCACCTGCAACACGGCACACAGTGCCACAGGTGTCAGAAGTTCGGCCACGGCTCCCGAAACTGTGCCCATCCCGCCCGCTGCGTAAAGTGCGAAGGACAACACAACAAAGGGGACTTGTCAAAAAGTTGTCAACAGTATTTATAAGCACTAAATAGAGTAAATTTGCATTGAGTTTATTGTTACCTTCAAATTTATCTTTGTTTGAAATTATTAAGCAGGTATTGCTAATTAGCTAACTGTTTCAGGGCTGTCAGTTAAATATTTAATAATAGTTTAGGTTTAAAAAAAAAAAAAAAGTATTATTTTATTCAAAATAATTTTTAATAAAATAATACATTTAAAAGCTATCTCTCTTCAGTCTGATAGTAAAGATATCTGAAGTACTTGAGTGCCTAGTTGAGAATCTATAGTAAAATATTTATTTATTTATTATGAATTTCCCGCCCGGCTGGGCTTTCACACATTATTTTTTTTATTTATTACAAAGACCATCTAAGTTAAGCATTACAGAATCAGAGCAAAATCAAAAACAAAATCGAAAACAAAATAGAAGACAAAATCAAAAACAACATCTAAAGCAAAAACAAAGTAAAAGACGAAATAACATCGAAACTAAATACTCCGCCATGCAAGATGGAAAAATGTAATAGTAGGAAAATTACAATACATTGGTAAGGTCTCATAAGTCAATGCTGAGCTACGTAGTTTGTTCGGTTAATTAAATTAAATTTGATGTTCTTCTTTTCAATATAAATTGGGTAATGACTTGTTTATATTTGGTGAATGGTGTATTGAATATGTCAACAACATCTTTATAGTCATTACCCAAATTTTGTATACGGCGAGCGGGGGAGTACAACTGTGATTCTGTGTTGGAGTTATCACAATAGAACGGTAGATATTGCCTCGATGTTGGTTTGCGAGGTATATGAAAAGAAATCAAGTATAATAGTTCATGGCTGTCAATTATTGAATTTATGATTTTATATAAACATGTTAGGTCATTAACTATTCTACGTTCAGATAATTTTAATAAATTTAGTTGGCATAGTAGATAATCATAGTTGACACAATCCCTTGTAATACCCATTCTAAAATTAATAAATCTTAAGAATTTATTTTGGATTCTTTCTATCGTGAGCGAGTGGCTAGCGTAACTAGGTGCCCATACTGTAGAATTGTACTCAATTTGACTCCTAACCAAAGACATATACAAATTTTTATAGGTTTGAATATTTTTAAATTGACTGCAAATTCTTATTACAAATCCCAACATTTTCAAGGCTTTATTTGATGTAATTTCAATATGGTTTATAAAATTCAGTTTTTGATCAAAGTTTACACCCAAATCATTCACCTCGGTTACAGCTGTTAGCATTACATCATTGATGGAGTATTCGTAAATTATTGGATTTTTTATTCTATGAAATCTCATAATTAGACATTTACTTATATTTAGTTGTAGATAGTTCTCTTGGCACCAAACAAAAAGTTTAAACAAGTTATTTGACAATGTTTGGCAGTCATTGATATTTCTTATGGCTTTGTATATTTTCATATCGTCCGCAAACATTAAAACTTCGACATCGTTGAAAATAGAAAGAACATCATTCACAATATCAAAAATAAAATTGGTCCCAAATGTGATCCTTGGGGAACACCGCTGGTAGCAATAAATTTATAAGAAGTAAACCCATCAATTTTAACGGCCAATTGCCTGTTACTTAAATAACTGTTAAACCACATGTATAAATACCCTGTTATTCCTAATTTATGTAGCTTTTTTAACAGCAGGTCATGGTTAACTCTGTCGAATGCTTTGCTGAAATCAGTATAGACTGAATCAACTTGTAACTTCTTAGACAAGGATTCGGATATAAAGTTTTGGTAAATTAAAAGATTGGACAAAGTAGATTTTCCAGAAGTGAAACCATGTTGGTTAGGTGAAATTACTGGCTTGATACAGTGACTGATTTTATTTAAAATAAGTTTCTCAAACAATTTTGGAATAGTAACAATAATTTATGAGCACAAGAGTCCCAACTGCTTATTTTTTTTTTGTTTTATTCTAAATATTTTTTATTGTAAATTATGTATTGATAAGTGAATACCGCACAACAGTACCAACTGCTCCAAAAAATATTTTTTTAATGTATTTTTATTTTAAATTATTATTATATGTTATGTAAATACCGCACAAGAGTCCCAACAGCTCCCAAGGGAGGGAGGATGAGGCAGTGTTGAGATGAGGTGGAGGGGGTTGCTGAGGAGGGGGAGGGATAAAGGGGGGGGGTGCAGGGGGGGGGGATCAGAGGGGGTTGCAGGGAGGGGATCAGAGGTGGTGAGGGGGGGAGGGGAGGAGGAGGACTTTTTTATATCCATTTTTCGTATTACAAAAATAACAGACACGGGAGGCGGGTATGGGTACCGCCACCCCGGTATTTATTAGAAAACCAACACCTCTCAACCAAGAAAATCAAGCTGAAGGAAAAAAACCACCCCCCCCCCCCCCCGTAAGCGAAAATATTTTGTAACACCTCACCTCAAATGAGGTGGGACACCTCAACACCTCATTTCAATATTTGAGTACCTCATATAGTACCTCATATCGTGTCCTACCCAACACTACTGTGATTGAACATACAACAATAACATTACTTGTAACTGCTGTCAAACTTTTGCTTTTCCACTATTTTTTATTAAAATAACAAAATTACAATCAATTTTATAAGTTATAATTGCTAAAACATTATACTAAGCAACAATGTCAACGCGTTCAAACTCTAAGTCTGGCAGTAACCTAAATACTGAACTTCTACAACTTTTGGATAACAAGTTTGAAGACTTCAAAATTCACTTTCTAGAGAAAACATTTGAAGAATTCAAAAACAACATAGTCGAAGTCATAAAAAATGAATTTAAAGAGGAAATAAATGAGCTAAAAAAAAAAGTGTTCCAATTGGAAAAACAAATTGATAACCATGACCAGTTTAATCGTTCAAATAATGTCATTATAAGTGGTATCCCCGAAACAAATAACGAAAATGTGTATGACATTCTCTCCAAGATTGGAGCCACAGCTGGATGCAATATAACCCGACAAGATGTGGATTTCGCTAGCAGGATTGCCCCCAGGACAAACCGTGATGCAAAAAATGGAAAACCCAGGAACATTGTCGTCAAATTAACGCGCAGATACCTAAAGGATGAACTTATAGCTGGAATAAGAAAGAGGAGAGGGATGCTTGCTTCCGATTTACAACTTCCTGGAACCAGTAAAATATACATTAACGACCATCTAACCCCAAAAAACCAATTTCTGTTGAAGCAATGTCGTGATATAAAAATAGCTGGTAAAATTCGTTTTTGCTGGGTAAGAAACTGTAAAATTTTCACTCGTGTTAGCGATTCAACCCCTATAATATTAATTACAGACCAAGAGGATGTCAACAAACTTTCAAAATTGAAATCAACACAAAACGAACCAACCAGATCTGCCGTCCCTTTATGAAATTAAAATTAGTTAATAACTTTCCGCACACAAGTTACTTACAAGTTAATCTTTTGGAAAGATGGAATTACCTTAATTATATGCACAATATCTCCATTGTAGTAACTAACGAATCATCAGAATGTTTAAAATGTCACAAAAAACTGTTACAATCTTTTGAACAAAATTATTCTGTGAAACAACAACAAAATATGACTTACACGATTAATCATTATTCTCATGAAGTACCACTACCTGTTAAATACAAAAAACTATCGCAACCTATTAGAAATAATTGTAATATACCATTCTTTTGTGCAACTGTTATATGCTTATCAGCATGTTAACGTTTCTATAACCTAGATCTGTCAAAATTAATTACACCTGATACCATAGATCTGTCAAAATTGATTACTCCTGATACCATAAACAAAATCATGTACCACAAACAAACCAAATATTATGTATGTGTTCATAATTGCCCCCTTTCAAAGCAAAATTATTTACTTTACAATAAATTATTTTCATATCAATTTTACAAAAAAATGTATTTAATTATGCTTAATATATACTTTCAAAATGAATTCTAAGAAAACGGCAATAACACTTTATTATCAAAATGTACGTGGTTTAAAAAGTAAATTAACTGATTTATATTACGAAGTGCTCAGTTGTAATTATGATTTAATTTGTTTTACAGAAACATGGTTAGACTCCACAATCTTTGACCATGAAATAGTAGACGATCGTTATAATGTATATAGACGCGATAGGGACATATCAAGTTCCTTTAAAAAATCAGGTGGTGGAGTTCTAATAGCCATAAAGAAAGAAATGACATCTTTTTCAGTCTCAGCACACAGCTCAAAATCTACAGAAGATTTATGGATTAAATTTAAATTAAATGAAACATCCAGACAATCCATTAACTTATGTTTGGCGTATTTGCCTCCAGATATACCGATCGAAAATCTCACAGATTTTTTCGAAAAGTGTCATACGACATATAATAACTTATCATCAGACGATATCACAATAATAATGGGTGATTTTAATGTCCCATCTATTCAATACTCACCAAATGTCAATGTAACGCACACCATACCAGTCTTACATAATAGCCAAAAATCGATATCTCTACTAGACTTTCAAAATTTGACTGGACTTAATCAATTCAATCACGTAACTAACAACATAGATCGAATTTTAGATTTAGTGTTTTCAAACCATAACCTTAACATTCAAATTGCTTCACATGTGCTATCCAAAATTGACCCTTATCATCCTCCTATTGAATTCGATCTTTTGATGTCCAAATATAGACCCCTACCCACTAATCCAGATCACATCAAATATAACTTCAAAAAAACGGATTACATCAAATGCAATGAAATGTTATCACTTAATAACTGGGACGATCTTAACACGCTGAATTGTAATGACTCCCTACTACATTTTTATAACTTGTTATGGCTATCAATTGAAAAACACACTCCTCGCTTAAGAATCAGGAATAATAAGTTTCCAATTTGGTTTAGCAGTGTTCTGATCCACCAACTCAGAGAAAAAGAAAAGTTTAGAAAGAAATGGAAAAAATACAAAAATCAATGTGACTACGACAGTTTTTCTATCTTGAGGGCTAGAGTAAAAGTATCCATACGTACATGCCTTAAAGCCCATGTAAATTCAATAGAAAATTCTCTCCCTAACAGTATCAAAAATCTTTCAACCCTCATTAATTCAAAAAGAATTTCTAATTCTCTCCCCAAAATCATGCATCTCCATGACAAATCAGCAACAAATGGAGAAGATACATGTGAACTGTTATCTACTTACTTGTCTTCTGTTTTTAGCTCACCATCCAATTCTAAAAGTGACTCTAAAACTTCTTCCCCACTCTATAATTACCCACTGTCTCAAATCAAAATAACTTTAGACGATGTCAAAGAGAAATTGAACACTCTTGATATCAATAAGGGTTCCGGCCCAGATGGAATTCCTCCACTATTTATTCGAAATTGTGCAGATCAGCTTGCAGTACCATTACACAAAATATTCATCAAAAGTCTGAAAGATGGGGTATTTCCGGATCTGTGGAAGGTTGCCCACGTCATTCCAATCCATAAATCTGGCAGTAAAAATGATGTAACAAACTACCGTCCTATCAGCCTTTTATCTTATTTTGGCAAAATATTCGAGTCCATTGTATACAAAACCATCTTTAACCATGTAAAACATATACTTAGTCCTTTCCAACATGGCTTTGTAGCTAAAAGATCCACAAATACTAATTTACTCGAGTATATGGACTTTCTATGTCAATCGATGAATAATAAAACACAGGTTGATGCCGTGTACACCGATTTCAGTAAGGCCTTTGACAAAGTTAGTCACTCTATCTTAATGAATAAACTGGATAAAATCGGCATTCACGGAAATCTGCTTCGTTGGTTAGAATCATATTTATCACATAGAAGTCAATTAGTTACTGTCAACGGTTTTAACTCTTCCCCAATATTAGTTACGTCGGGCGTACCACAAGGATCTCACCTTGGACCCTTACTTTTCTTAATCTTTATTAACGACCTTACATACAAACTCCGATGTAATTTTTCTCTATATGCCGATGACCTCAAATTATATAAAGCAATTAAATCTATGAAAGATTGTGAACTATTACAACAAGACCTTAACACAATATCTACCTGGTGTGTCGACAATGAAATGGAACTGAATATAGCTAAGTGCAAAGTTATAAATTTCACGAAGAACACCAACAAAACTCTGTATTCATATAGCATATGTGGTCACAATCTAGAAACACTTGAATCAATAAAAGATTTAGGAATTATATTTGACAACAAACTAACATTCAATCAACACATTGAATACATTGTGTGTAAATCAAATAAATTACTTGGTTTTATTGTAAGATCAACCAAACTGTTTAAGAATTCTAACAGTCTAATAATTCTATTTAATTCCTTAATCCGAAGTGTTCTTGAGTACGGTTCAACAGTCTGGAATCCACATTATATTACACAGATATCTAGACTCGAATCAGTCCAAAGAAAATTTACACGGATTTTGTCTTACCGATCAGGTGTCTATCATCTTCTAGACGGGTACGAACAAAGACTTAGACATTTTAAATTAGAAAGTCTGGTTAAACGACGAAACATAAATAACCTCTTAATGCTATATAATATTGTGAATAATCGTGTAGACAGTAACTTAGTCAACCAAATCAAGTTATTCGCCAGGCCCAAATCTACCAGAAACCTAAACATATTCTGGACTGAAATTTTTACCAATAATACTGGATATTTTAATCCTATGTCCAGAATATGTCGATCATACAATGATCTTGTTAAAATACACACTTTCATAGATATTTTTCTAAATAATGTAACATGTTTCAAAAATTATCTCCACGATTTGTGCACCTAAAAAAAATAAAAAAAAATTTGTTGTTTTATTACATCTCAGGAAATACTTCATATATATTGTATACTTATAATGTATTTCAATTTTGTATTTAGTTTTTTTGTTTTTAAAGTTATGTATAAATAATACTTGCATTGTTTTTCGTGTGTTTGCTTCTGTAAAAATTCAAATGTGATTACTGCAGACACATTAGTCTAGGGATATTTATATTTGTATTTTAATTTATTTTATTTAACCCACAAAAATGTTTTATAAATATCCTGTTTGTGTCTCAAATAAATAAATAAATAAATAAATTGTGCAGGATGAATCTGACGCATTTTGAGGTATTTATTTAATATCAGGCTTGAGTTGAGCAACGTTACTACAGCACTAAATCCTGGTTCACACAAATACGACGATGGGAATGCTATTAAAAGTCGTTGAACAACGGACCATAATCCAGGGAACAGTTGAAGATTCGCTTCTGCAGCATCGCAACTCAAGAATTTCTGATAGGGATCGCCGCGATCGACCGAAAATGTTTGTATGAAAAATATCGGAAATCACAAACTATTTTATTTAGTACCTACCTACCTAAACTTAACCATGGAATACGAGGAAAAAGGAAATAGGCCCGGCGTATCAGTTGGTTATAATCTCGGATTGTTGGAATGTCGAGCTTAGTAGGTAGGTACAACAAGGAACATAATCCGTAGGTAGGTATATACGTCGAAATCCTAGACGTCACCAATATTACGTGTATTTTATATGAATTTAACTTCTCATCTGTGACTCGCCTGCTCTTTTTGCTTTTGTTGTTGTTTTTTTAATGAGATTTTAACCCTTATGTATAAATAAACCGTATGGAGGACAAGGTCAGAATCGCTTGCGCCAACATCAATCTAGGATCTAGGTACTATTATTTGATTATTGTAGCTACTCTGAATTATTTTTAAAGAATTTTCTATGAATTTTGCGGGTGGCTTTTGGCAGCTGTCAATAGCGAAAATATCCGATATAGACAGTGGCGTAGCTAGCATGGGTGGCACCCGGGGCGGATGTCACCCCCCCGGGGCGTAGTGTCACCCCCCACCCCTTCAGAAATTCAAAAAGCTAATTTCGACTATAAAAGACCGATGGACACTGAATTCGGAGCCATAGAGTTACGAAAATATAAATAGACCGTGTTCATGTGTATGCAATATCTAGGTCGAGTGGCAAACCCCTTCGGGTGGCACCCGGGGCGGTCCGCCCCCCTCGCTACGCCACTGAATATAGATATTTTTCGTTTTCAAATGTATAATGTATAATATAGATATTTACAGTATAAAGATCATTATTTCTTTGAAAAATCCTTTGAATTGTGTTTTTTCTTGTTGGGTGTATATTCAGGTTTGCGTAGGTAGGTAGGTAGGTATACATAATTAATTCAGATTACATTTGAATGAATATACTTTTTGATAATTATTACCAAAATGGGAGATTTTGAAAACTTTTTTTAAGTTAATTAGCTATTCTGGAAAAAGTTCTAAGGATATTATCATGTTATATACATGAATAATAAAATATATTATCTGGTAAACAGAAAACAATCGCAAAAAACGATTGTGCTGTATTTACATATAACGACATTTGACCACAACTGAACAAGGTAATTTTCGCTCATTTTTTGAAATGTCATCCAACGTCAAAAAGGTTAAAATGAAGCCATGCGAAATAATGCAAAATTATACAAAATCATGTATTTTTGTTTTGAAAATTCGATCGCTTAGAAGTAGTATTATAGGTGCTTTGATTAAATACTGCCAATAAATATCCAATAAATGGTTTCCGGGCCGGCGGTACCCATACCCGCCTCCCAAATTGTTAAGTGGAGTCATGTCTTCTACTACCCCCTGAAAGCCTCCAGCACCCACAAAGGGGCGAAATTGCCCATTTTGAGAAAGACTGCTTTACAGCATTTCAAATTCCGCTATGAATATGACTATATATGAATATCAGCTTTCAATGATTCATCGGTACAAACTTAAATGAATTAAATTAATTAATTAAATTATATAAACTATTTGCTTTTGCGACTAATTCGAACCGCATTAATTTATCATTCACATGATTCACAAATTATGTTGCAATTATGGGCAAAGCACTAATACATGGCTGACTACTAGGTACTTTTAGAATTTCCTCTTTATCAACGCTGACTCCGGCCACACAATATCCGAATGCGCTTGGCCGCGAGAACTTGCAAGAAATTTAATATAAACATTATAGAACATTGATGGGAAGACCTTCTAGAAAGACTACTTTAATTTCGCATTGTGGGGCACTTAACCCTTTGATTAGTTAATTATTTTTTAATCATTACATCGTGGGAGTGAGTTAATTTTCAAGTTTTTCTTAATTTTAAGTAATCGATTTAATTAATTATCTTCTTACTTTTTTTACTATACAAGTTAATTTCGGGGCTCTTTTTATTACTATAACCTTTTCTTATTGCATTATAAATTATAGTTGGACAAATTAGAGAGGGAAATCTATCGACCGGACCGCCCGTTTATGCTTTCTGAATTTTCAAGTATTTTGGGACTCTAGACCAAAGGTGGCCGCCTATCTATCTAGTATCTTTCAACGGAAGAAATCTTACAAACAGGCACTCCATTGATATGCTTGGTGTAAGTAACCCTAAGTGACCAGCTCAGGTATGGGGGCTCCATCGAAGCCAGAGTAAAGTTAGTCTCCCAAAAACTGGGCGTACTGTACAGGGCCCGCAGATACTTTGATAGTACACAACTGCTAACCCTGTACAAATCACAAGTGCGCCCCACGGTTGAATTTGGCAGCCACCTCTGGTCTGGAGCTCCAAAATACCTGAAAAATACCCTCGACTCTGTGCAGAAACGGGCGGTCCGTTTGATAGATTCTCCCATCTTAACAGACGGATTGCAATCTTTAGAGCACAGGCGTCGGGTGGGAATGCTATCCTTGTTCTACCGGTATTACAATGGAAGATGCTCCGAGGAACTAGCATCATTGATCCCTTCGGCACCGGTGCATAGTCGGGAAACACGCCAAACGCGTGCCCAACATTTGAACATGAGAACGGGTCGTTTCTTCGACTCGTTCTTGTGTTAACAGCTCGTCTGTGGAATGATTTGCCGGCTTCTGTGTTTCCTCCTTCCTACAACATGGGTCTCTTCAAGACCAATGTTCATTCCTTCCTCTCCTCAAAAAGACCCTCCACACAGCATCCCAGATGACATAGGCCCTGAGGGAAATTATTCTCCTCTTTTTTTTTTTACATTAACTCCACACAGGAGGCCCAGAGGAGAATAATTTCCCTCAGGGCCTCCTGTGTGGAGTTAAATGTAAAAAAAAAAAAAAATCAACAGGCGGACTTGCGATTTGTACAGGGTCAGCAGTTGTGTACTATCAATAGTATATATTGGCCCTAATATAGTAGGTATCTACAATAAGAAGAAGAAGATGAAGGCTTCGATGGAGCCGTAAAACATCGTCGTAGAAGTTTCTGGAAAACCTTAGCCAAATCATGAAGTTAAATCATATAAGTCGCTGAAAACTTATCCACAGCATAGTCCCCCTCAGCACAGGATCTCCTAGTGAGGAGGACTACGAATATAATTTCTATTTTATATACATACCTATTACCTACCTAACATGTTTCATATAAAAATGTAAAAAAATAATTAATATATAGTTACTAAATATTTTTTTTAAATCTACACAATATTGACTGCCTCCGTGGTCGAAGGGTGAGGCTCTCAACTAGCAGTCCCGGCGTTAACAAGTATATATAAATATGTATATAATACACATTTTAAATTTTACAATATACGAGGGCTGTCCGTAAAATAAGGTCTCCAAGGAGCTGCAGTCAATTTTACGCGAAATCCGGCAACACTGGCGTGTAGCCTGGTTTCCCTATGCCAAATCCCCACCACGCTGCACTCTCTGCGACACTTAGTCTCGGCGTGGCAGCCGTTCGCGATGAAGCTTCCGCTCACCGCACTCGCCTGGTGTGAATTATGCCCTATAATTAGTTTTTTGTGCAATTAACAAAAGCTCTGAAGAAGTTCATTCTCAGCTACTAAAGATTTGTATACACTAAAAGTGCATTGATTCAACACATAAAAGAAAAAGACAAGTACCTATCAGTTTCTAACTGAAAACCTCACTAGACACATATATTTTTCCATGCTCAAAATTAAACACTTCCTTCACACAAAATTATTATACTTGCCAAGGTAGATTTTTTTTAAATCAACTACCGCAAGAAATACTGACTTACTATTAAAAATATTTCATACTTCAGTTTCCTCAAATGATATTCCCTTCTTCAAATGATTGACATTTTGTTTTATCCATTAACAACAAATAAGGTATTCTTGGATACGTTATTCTAATAGTAAAATAGTTTAATTATTATTAAAAATACTTACAATTATAAAACACCTAACAAATTACAACGTATTGTTTTCTAACTAGGCATTTTAATTTACATAAAGCGTATATAATACATACATGTATGTAAACTTAGAATTGCTGATGACTGTTTTAAATATCTCTAAAGAAACTATGTAGATACACTACTCTTCCAGCCACAATCAAGCTAATGCAAACATGGAAGAGTATTATTGGAATAATTGAACATGTACTTAAATATATAAATAAAAAATAAAAAAAAATAAAAAAAATTGCAAATTGCAATTTTGTCATCTCACGATTTTTATTGATTTTATGTTACGTGTAATAATCTTAGTAACGTACTAAATGATACTTCGTAATGTATTTTAGAATATTGAAAAGTTATGTAGGCAATATATTTATTTTTATTTATTAACTTTAACTATAGCCCAGGCAACGAAGGAAAAATAGGGGAAATAATTCATGTAGAAGCCAATTTTGGCACATTTGTAGGGGAAGGTGTCCTTAACAAAATACTAAAAGTATTGGGGGGGGGTGGGGGTGGAGCTAAGGGAGAGGGGGGGGGGGGGGTTTAAAGGTCCCTTTTTTCAGTTTTTCGTTAATAACTCAAAAACTACTGCCTGTAGCGAAAAAGTTTTTAAGTACTAAATTATCTACATAAAATTCTCTAACAAAAAGGTTCTATAAACTTTTTTGTTAGGATCAATGCTTAAGCAGATAGGGAGGGGGGAAAATGTAAAATTAAAAAAAACTGTTTAAATTTTTAAAAATGAAATGTTTGTCGGTAAAAATCAAATGCTTATTGTTAAAAAAAACAAATAATTAATGCTTAGGGTTCGTCCGTTAATCACGCGACTCTCGAAAGGGGGGGTGGGGTTCGGAAAAAATCACCAATCACAAAATATCACCGGGGGGGGGGGGGGGGGTAAAAAAGTTGCTAAAAAAACATCACGTGATTTGACGGGGGGGGGGGGTGTAATGAGATATCACGTGTATTTATTTTTTGTGATAATATTCTGAAAATTTGAAAATACTTTGTACTAAAAAAAATACACGTGATTTTGGGGGGGGGGTTAGTCTAAAACCTCACCACATATCACCACGGGGGGGGGGGGGGGGGGGGGTAAAAAGTTGCTAAAAAAACATCACGTGATTAATGGACGACCCCTTAGGGATGTACCTTGAGCATTAAATTTCGTCGAAATCTAAACTTTCATCGTCATCAATGCTGTCTTCGACGGGGGCTCCGTTCATACATGAGCCGAGGCAGCCGCAGGCACCGGAGCAGGCAATCCCTGCTTTGCGGCAACCGCAGCGCATCCCACACCCAGTCGTGCATCGGCAAAAGATCGTGTTCAAAATGGAGATGGGTGCTACAGGGTCGTTCGTTTTAACTGGGTTAAGGATCCCATCTTCTCCCTTGACCCAACCCCATTGGATGGGTAGTAGAGGGTTGCCTAGCCACTGTTTTATCTGTAAAAAAGTAATGAGACCAAGGTAAGCTTTCATCACAAATTAATATTTGTTATTTATTTATTTATTTATTTATTTATTGACGCCCTATTGGGCTTTTACATATAAAATACAAATTTCATTTATAACAGCAGTATAACACAAAATAAAAAAGATTAAAAAATTTACAAATAAAGCATAAACTCAATGTAAAATAATAGGAATACATCTAATGCTAATTCCACATGGATGACTTTAGGGAACTCGTATGTACATATACCTACGAGCAATAAAAACATTAAAAATAATCAAAACACATTAATTTTTACTGAATTACTCGTTGTATGCCTTTGAAATAAGAACAATAAAAAAAAAACAGTAAACAAAAGAAAATTGAAATAAAATAAAATGATTTCTCATTCATTTTTTTTTTTTTTTTTTTTACAGTGAATACCGCACAAGAATCTCAACTGCTCCCGTCTGGAGCCAGTGAGACTATGGCATCCCCAATTGGGGTATGTTGTGAGGCTGAAGGTAGTGGGGAGGGGAAGGAGGTGGGGAAGAGGAAGGTTGGGAAGTACCTGGCTATTCAGATCTGGTCACTAAACACAGCTAAAGCCATTTTCAAGCAACGTTTCAATTCTGAATGGTGGTCTTACACCAGGGCGATACTAATAGTATCTTCCACTCTGGAACATGCCCTAAATATACTATATATTATTTTAAATGAATTAATTGTGAAATAACACAAATTAATCAAATAAAATTTATTTGCGCATGCCGGGTTCGAACCCGCGACCTCCGGAATGTGAGTCAAGAGTCTTAGCCACTGGACTACGGAGGTCGTCAAATTCATTCATTCATTATTTATATCTAAAAAGTGGTGGACTAATTTGGCTTTAAATGAATCGAAATTTAAATTAAAAATGTCAGCGACATCAGTTAGTTCATTGCCCAACCTGTGTATTCTTTCCATCACAGAATTCGTAGCGAAGTTATTGTTGTAAAATAAAATGTTTCGTCTAGTATATTTTGGAGGTATGTGTAAGGATAACAAGTTTATAGCGTCCAACCTTGAATGAACAATTTTATACAATAAAAGGAGATCAAATATTTTTCGCCTTTCAGATAATTTCGATAAGTTAAGTTTACTGCGTAAATTGACATAATTGATTTCAATAATAGGAACACCAATTTTGAAATTAATAAAACGTAAAAATTTATTTTGAATTTTTTCAATTTGTGAACAATGAGAGTTGAAATGAGGACACCAAATGCTTGAACAGTATTCCACCTGACTTCTAACCAAAGACGTGTATAGTAATTTTATGGTTTTTATGTTATTAAAGTCTTTAGCGATTCTGAGGATAAATCCAAGCATTTGTAATCCCTTACTGGTAATGCTAATAATGTGATTCAAGAAGCGTAATTTGGAGTCAAAGATAACGCCAAGGTCGTTGAATTCAAAGACTCTTTTTAGAGTGGCATTGTTAATTGTATACTCGAATAGTAAAGGGGTTTTAGATCTATGAAAACTGATCGTTTGGCATTTGTTGATATTAAGATATAATTTGTTTGCGATGCACCATTCATAAAGTTTATTTAAGTTCATTTGTAGAGTTAAACAATCAAAAGAATTTTCAATCGATTTAAACATCTTTAGATCGTCGGCAAATAGAAGAAAGTGAATATTATCGAAAATTAATGAAATGTCGTTAATAAATAGTAGGAAAAGAATTGGTCCTAGGTGGGAACCTTGGGGGACCCCACTTAAGGCAAAAAAAGTGTATGAGGTTGTGGAGTTAATTTTTACACATAGTTTTCTAAACGATAAGTAGCTTCTAAGCCATTCGAGAAAGTTGCCGCTTATTCCCAAGTGTTCTAATTTTTCCATTAAAATGCGATGAGAAACAGTATCAAAGGCTTTGCTAAAATCAGTATAAATAGTGTCAACTTGAAGACCCTTGGAAAGTGCATTAGAAATAAAATTTTCGTAAAGCAATAAGTTAGATGACGTAGATTTGCCTGGCATGAAACCATGTTGAAATATTGATATAAGCGGTTTAATTTGATGCATGATTTTACTTAATATAATCTTTTCAAAAAGTTTAGGTAGTGATGACATAATACATATGGGTCTATAATTTTCAATTTGACTTTTATCACCTTTTTTAAAAATAGGTGTTATAAAGCTACGTTTCCAAATTTCAGGAAAACAACCTGTAGATAAAGATAAATTGAAAATTATAGTAATAGGAAGAGCTAGAACATGGACACAGTTTTATTTGTAATAAGAAAGCAGTATTTAAAGCTATATGCAACTGGATTTAATTACCTGTAGATATATTCTGAGCGAGTGTTGCTTTGAAGCTCCTCTGGTGGGAGGAAGAGTGGCCATGTCTGATTTGGGCTTCATTGACGCTTTCAAAAATGCCGAGTACCGATGTTTGTTTATGTTGTCTTAATGAGCAGGCGCTTTGTATACAGCCAAAAAAAGTTTCTCGCCAGCCTGTTCAATATTCTCAGGTGATGCTGAGGGATCAGAGAATATTGGTGAAATGTTTTGGGTGAGGCCAGGATTTTCTGTGAAGAGCTAAGCGATTCCAACTTACTCTTTACATATATCGCCGAGGTGGTGTCGCATCCGGAGAAGCTATGGAGAAGGAGAATCGTTTTATTTATTTTTTTTGGCACTGTGAGATTTTGACGGATGCTCGAGACGAAATGATTGATGGTTTACAAGTTATTACGAGACCTGCTTGGAATACAGATCTCGTCTCGAATAAGGTGAACTTTGAGTGCCTGAGGAAATTCACGAAAGTTTGGCTTGAAAGATGGCCTGTTCTTAGAGTCGCTGAATAGCTGTAAAACAACTTAGGTACCAGGTGTATTTTGCTTCTGAATTCACGGACACTCTTCATGATTCCTTTACATTTACCGCTTGGATTTAATTGTTATGATTTATGTGTTTTGCGTTTCTGTAATATGTTATTTCTTTTATTTTATTAACATTTATTTTATTATATATTAGGATTTATATGTTATATTTTACATTTGCGTTATTATATTATTTTGTTCACTATGTTTTAAAAAAATGTATATAATTGCCTTGCGATTTTTTTTGTTAATAATTACTATACTACCTGTTAATTTGTCATTAATTGTTTCAATGTTTTACTGGATGAACTGAACTCCAATTTTTTTTTTCCTTATCCCCATACGGGGGTGTGCTGGACCTCGTCCCTGCTTCATCTTTAGTTACATTACTAATTTTGCAGATCCTTTTCAAAACTATCTGCGCCTCCCCCAATGACATGTGCAGGCTTGAGGCTTGATCAGACGACCTTGACTATCCTTTGTCCTGCCTCTGACTACCCACCGCTGAATTTTCTTTTAGTCTTCGGGTATTTTACCCCAAATTTTCAGTTAACATTCTTTGAGGCTTCACTGAGTGGTTGGCTAAGGGACACGGAAGCTAAGTATAGTTTATGATCAGACCGAAAGCCATTCACATTTTTTGTTGGTACTTGCCAACTGATTTGAGATTTATTGTATTACTTATGTTCTCTATTTTATGCAGGTGCTTGCGGGTTTTTACAGATGCAATGCCGCCTCATGGAGCCTCATGAATGAGTTTTTCTTTTGCCCTGTTTAATTTATCTTTGTCTTACTAACCTATTTTTTGCATTTTGATTTTCCTGTTAAGCACTTGTATACTGCTTACTAACAACGTATGCATGGACACTGGAGGTCTAGATTCGTTCAAAATAAATAAATGTAGCTTCGTTTAACAAAAAAAATAAAAATCTTGCGAGAGCCTTGAAGGAGTAACCATCAGTTACTTATACCAAGGCGGGTAAGAGGTGGATTACCTCCACTGATCCCTCAGCATCACCTGAGAATATTGAACAGGCTGGCGAGAAACTTTGTTTGGCTGTATACAAAGCGCCTGCTCATAAAGACAACCTAAACAAACATCGGTACTCGACATTTTTGAAAGCGTCAATGAAGCCCAAATCAGACATGGCCACTCTTCCTCCCACCAGAGGAGCTTCAAAGCAACACTCGCTCAGAGTATATCTACAGGTAATTAAATCCAGTTACATATAGTTTTAAATACTGCTTTCTTATTACAAATATTAATTTGTGATGAATGCTTACCTTGGTCTCATTACTTTTTTACATATACAACAGTGGCTAGGCAACCCCCTACCACCCATCCAATGGGGTTGGGTCAAGGGAGAAGATGGGATCCTTAACCCAGTTAACACGAACGACCCTGTGGCACCCATCTCCATTTTGAACACGATCGTTTGCCGATGCACCACTGGGTGTGGGATGCGCTGCGGTTGCCGCAAAGCAGGGATTGCCTGTTTCGGTGCCTGTGGCTGCCTCGGCTCATGTATGAACGGAGCCCCCGTCGAAAACAGTATTGATGACGATGAAAGTTTAGATTTCGACGAAATTTAATGTTCAAGGCACATCCCTAAGGGGTCGTCCATAAATCACGTGATGTTTTTTTAGCAACTTTTTAACCCCCCCCCCCCCCCGTGGTGATATGTGGTGAGGTTTTAGACTAACCCCCCCCCCCCCAAAAAGCACGTGTATATTTTTTAGTACAAAGTGTTTTCAAATTTTCAGAATATTATCACGAAAAATAAATACACGTGATATCTCATTACACCCCCCCCCCCCCTAGTGATATTTGGTGATTTTTTCCGAACCCCCCCCCCCCCTTTCGAGAGTCGCGTGATTAATGGACGACCCCTAAGCATTAATTCTTTGTTTTTTTAACAATAAGCATTTGATTTTTACCGACAAACATTTCATTTTTAAAAATTAAAACAGTTTTTTTTTAATTTTACATTTCCCCCCCTCCCTATCTCCTTAAGCATTGATACTAACAAAAAAGTTTATAGAACCTTTTTTGTAGAAAATTTTTTGTAAATAATTTAGTACCTGAACACTTTTTCGCTAAAGGTAGTAGTTTATGAGTTATTAACGAAAAACTGAAAAAAGGGACCTTTAAACCCCCCCCCCTCCCCCTTAGCTCCACCCCCACCCCCCAGTACTTTTAGTATTTTGTTAAGGACACCTTCCCCTACAACTGTGCCAAAATTGGCTTCTACATGAATTATTTCCCCTATTTGGTATTTTTGGTCTTCGTTGCCTGGGCTACTAGGCAGTTACGTTACGTTACGTTACGTGTTTAACCCTTTTAATGAAGGATTACAAGTAGATGCAATTTATACAAATTTCCAAAAAACTTTTGATAAGGTTACAAAACTTATCTTACTTAAAAAAATCTTGACTAAATAGGAATACATGGGAACCTATTTCATTGGGTGAAATCATATTTTTGTAATAGAACACAAATAGTTCATCCCATGGAACTATGATTCTAAGGAAGCGGCATAAACGTTTCGGAACCTATTATACCGCCAAAACCAGTGTAGCTGTCTCCATTTTTCGGCGGCGGGGAGTGGATACAGACGGGGTTACCGCTCAGCTAGCGGGGGGAGGGTGAGCGCTCTACAGGGAAGGGCCGAACTGGTAATGGGCTCATTATTTAATTTATTTTTTAATTAAAAAACGTTTTCTTTTCGTATTTTAAGCATAAAATATAATAGCCCATTACGTATTATTTGCTGAACGAATTTCTTTTTCATAATTAATAGTTTTCTTAGTTTTAACCACGTTTATTATTTATAAAAAAATGACATATTTCCTGAGCAATGCTCACATCCTCAGTGCTTACTTAATTTAAAAAAAAAGATTATGAAATAACTACGGCATAAAATTAGAGAGTCAGCAACGATCTCACTGAACAACTGTGTTGCTAATTTAACTCTCATTTTTGATTTTGAAAATTTATATGTATCGGCCTCAATTTGTTCGCAAAATGTAATATTTTGTCATTTTGCATTTGATTTAAGCTTTCCAAATGATTCCATTTGGCTTCAATCTTATTTTCATCAACTATTACTTTTTTGGCTTGAAAAGCGTTTCGAACTAATTTTATCATGTGGCAGGCTTCTAAAAATATGCAAACATCTTCTTTAGTAGATGGATGTTCGAAAAAAGTTTTTAATTGTTTAGGATCGAACGAACAGCCTAAAATTTTTGCCATAGAAATGTTCGCCGGACACCCATCAAAAGTTAAAGATACCACATCAATACCCGTAAGATGAATCTTTTCCAAACATTTACATGCCAAATTTGTCCTTTGTTCATCGGAAATTCCATTTACTAAAAAAAAAACCAACAGGCAACTTCCAACTATCATTGATTGCCACAACCATTAAGACAAAGGCTTCTTTTGCCCTTGTCAGGCAATCGCCGTCTAACTTAGCACCCATGTCAATAAATCCATGGTAATTGGAGCCATCAAATTCGACCTTAGTCATTATGTCAATTTCATCGATCACTAGTCCGCAGAGTATTTTTTTACTTGAAGCTTCAGCCTTCATCTTCAAAGCACGAAATGCTTCCACTGTGAAACTAGCCTGGCCATCAAAACTCTCGTACCACTTCCCAAGGGTCCTAGCGAGTGGCAAACATATATCAAAACTTCTTCGTACGTAATCGTTAGCTTTTGGAGAATAAAAATGTAAAGTTAGAGCAAACGATCTAAGGGCCGGGGAGAATTTTTTTTGTCGGTTTTCCTTTATTCTATACCTGCCGGTTATAAAGTTCTCTACTGCTGATTGAAATTGACTCCAAGTCCGTAAACTCGTTTTCATTAACATTTTTACCTTTTTGTAAACATGTTAAAATCCCCTGCAAACTGGCAATCTTTTTTAAGTGCCGTCTACGTGACGCTTTCAAACTTTTTAGCTCTTTTTTGCGTTCAATGAACGCAATTTTTTTACGAGGAGTGTCTTCCACTTCATCGAGTAACTCATGTGATCTATTGTAGGCTAATGGGTCTGCTGATTCAGTCGTAGGCTGAAAAAAAAAAGTATTTGATATCCAGCCCAATTCCGAATTTTTTTAAAGCGTTATTGCAATAAAATATTAAGTACCTTTTCAATTGAAAGCGAAGGTACTGTATGTCTGTGCAATTTTATAAATCCTTTCTCAGTTGTATTTCGCCAGGTACGTTTTCCACATCTTCCCCTCCCCACTACCCTCAGTATCACAGCATACCAAAATTGGGGATGCCATTGGCACTCACTGGCTCGAGATGGTTGAGAGCAGTTGGGACTCTAGTGTAATTTTCAGATAAAAAAGTTATACGCAAGTAGGAATCTTTTACGGTTTTTTGTTAAACTGATTGCACGTATAAGTATGTCGTATTTTGTATTGCTGCATGCTACTTCGGAAAGTCGAAATTATTGTTAGTAAAAATATTTTTACAACGGATTTTCACTCAAGATGCCTTCAGATATAAGTACACCGACTTTGGTTGTACGGCCGTATATCCTCTTTACATACTTACTTGAAGAAAAAATCTTCTAAAGGATCAGGCCGGATCAATTGTCGCCGGATCAAATGTCCGCCGGATCAACTGTCCGCCGGATCAAGTGTCGGCCGGATCAAATGTCGGCCGGATCAAATGTCGCCGGACCAAATGTCGCCGGATCAACTGTCATGGAACCATATATATCACAAGAATCGAAACTGCTTCCATCTGGAGCCAGAGAGACTATGGCATGTATGTTGTGAGGCTGAAGATGTGGGGAGGGGAAGAAGATGGGGACGAGGAAGGTGGGGAAGTACCCGTCTTTTCAGATCTAGTCAACAAACACAGCTAAAGCCATTTCAAGCAACATTTCAATTCTAATTGGTGGTCTTACACCAGGGCGATACTGAGAGTATGTTCCACCTGGAACGTGCCGGAAATATATCTTATATTATTTTTAATTATAAAATGTTGAAAACACAAATCAATCGAATAAAATTTATTTGCACGCACCGGGATTTGAACCCGCGACCTCCGGATTGCTAGTAAAGAGTTTTACCCCTCGACCACGGGGGCATGTCAATGTGACTTTTACATAACAATACAGTGATTACATACTTTGAATTAACATTGTAAACATATGTAAAAGGAGTGTTAAATTAGTAGGAAAAAAAACTAAAAATAACAGTGCAAAAAAGACAAAGTAAAAATGTTTAAAAATTAATAAGCTAAATGATAAAAAACACATACCTATGATAAGTGTAAATCTCAACTTTATATTTGTGCGTTATGATTAATAAAAACATAAAAAAATTTAGGTAATTTTTAATTATTATAATTTAAGTTGACTGATTCGGCCCATTGGCAGTCGGAGTCACGTGATAATATCGGGCTCATGGCGATGGCGGTTGAAAGGATCACGCCAAAAATTATAAAATGTATATTAAAGCTATGTTTAAACACTTACATGTGAAAGGTAAGACAGTCTTTCTTCTTAAAGGTCTTCATAGAACTACTTTTACAGAACTTTACGGCGCACTGGACCATTTTTCTATGTTTTATGAACGTTTTACTGGGAGCTCTATACGCGACCGAGGTGTAAAAGCCAATGTCAGCCGTCTAAAAACCGTTCGTTAAAATTTTTGAAAAATCACACTTCGGGAGGGTGTGCACACTTTACATGCCGTCTCTCTAATATCCATACTCTTAGGTTCATCCCCTATAGAAGTAATCTGGTGTACCTCAGGGCTCAGATCTTAGCCCCCTGTTTTTCTAATATTCATAAATTTCCTTGGGAAAGTATAGTAAGCTACTTTAGAGTTCATTATCGCAAAAGGTTACTGAGGCAGATCGAACTATATTACATTATTCCAAAGGGTCGATATGTAAACGTTTCAAAGATTCTCAATCAATTTGCGGCAGATCGAACTATATATATATATATATATATATATATATATATCGAACTATATCGCAAAGGGTCGATACGTACACGTTTCAAAGATTCTCAATCAATTGTATTCCTTTTCAATTGCTTAATTAGAAGTACAGAAACTTGCTTTTCTAACAAGTGTCTCAAGTTATAATATTTTATTTATTTTTATTTTTAACTTTATGAGTAAAACCTCAAATTGTAGGTAATATTTAATCAAATGAAGACAATATTAGCGAAACTCAATCGAAAATTTGGAGACAGCAAAATCAGAAAAAGATATTGGCACCTCTGAGATTCGAACCCACAAACTTCTGCTTTCATGGCAACAGGTCTATTAACTGAACCAAGGTGCCCGGATTGATTCTTGCAATCATATATATAAAGATAGTGGCCAATAATATTTGCGTTAAGATATTGTAGATAATGTTGGTATGACACAGTTAAAAGTGACCGAATTGGATACAGACACGTTAGCTCGGTTGGTAGAGCTGTTGCCATGAAAGCAGAAGGTTCTGGGTTCGATTCCCTGAGGTGCCAATGTCTTTTTTGATTTTTCTGTCTCCAGATTTTCGATTGAGTTTCGCTAATATTGTCTTAATTTGATAATATAATATTTTAATTCAATTATAGGTACCTATGTGACGCCGGATTTCGAATCAGCCACGATGACTTCGTTGTAATTTCCAATGAAGGATTTTTTCACTGTTTAAAATATCTAAATTATTTGTTACAAAACCTTCTCTACTCGAATCGCAATACTCATAAAAATATTTTTTAAATAAGTTAGTTGACTAGTATTGCAAAACATCTTATCTACAGGTTTATTTCCTGTGAATGGGAAAAGAGGATGAGAAGAATTTGAAAAGAATAAAAGTTTAATATTTATTTACGCCCTTTAGGCTTTTACATAAAAAGTTTACAAATTGATTACAGTAATTATATCTGAAGTTTAGTGATTCAGTTGTAGTAATTATGAAAAACAACACATATGTATACAATAGAATTTAGTAAAATTAACAAAATACTAATACTGGTATGATATAAGCTTGAAATAGTATGTAAAAGAAAGTATAACATGAAAAAAGTCAGCTTTTACTCACAATATTAATGTGTGTTACAAAATCAATAAAACAGTATAATGACAATTAAATTATGATAGGAGACTACAACCTACCTCACTTACTTAATGAGAATTGTGATTATATGTACACTGAACCCATCTATTAATTAAATCCCGTCCATTGGAACTTTATCGAATTTTGATCATTTAATAATCTGCAAAAATAAAACTCTCAGAGTAATAATATAAATAATCGTATTCTTGACTTGGCTGTAAGCAACATAGGTACTGAAAATTTCGCACAGCATCCAATCAGTACCTACCAGAATGTGTTTATGATGAAACACTGCTAATTTCAATTTTTGTTAAAAAAACAACTTGAAAACTCATACCAAGCAAATATTACAATTCAGAAAAACGGATAATTCAATAATAAACACAAAATTAAACGAAATTGATTAGGATTGTCTTCTACAACATACTGAACAATATTAAAATAAATTATGTATCAACTAAATCAGCTAAAAATTGTAATTAATTATACATCATTTCTCATAAAAATAATTAAAGAAAAAAACATCATAAATTTTTTTCATTTTTTTTGCAAAATTTAAGACCAAAACTTAATCACATCATAAAAACAAAACAAAATGGTTGTACAAAAGGCAGAAATGTGGAAAGTACAAGATTCATTGTCAATCATGCACGCGGACAACCTCAATCAAGCAGACATCATATGTAGGTATATGCTGACTTTGCCAAACCTTTTGATAAAATTATTCAAAAAATACTACTAAGAAAACATTGATTATTGTATACTTGGTAATTTATTTCGTTGGGTATTAAATACTTAACAGATCACAGGTAGTAGCAATAAAGGACTTCGAATCAAATTTCAATGAAATTTCCTCTGGGAGCCAACAGTTTTTTATTTTGTGTATTTATGATTTGGTCAATGTTGTAAAATGCTCTAAAATAGAATTATTTGCTAATGATGATAAGCTATACAAGGCTATAAAAAGTCTAAGTGATTGTGTCAATTTACAACATGATTTAAACAAAATCAACTATTTCAAAATGTCATCACATGTTCTTCTACAGAAATAAAAATGAAACATTATTTATTTATTCTTTAACAACAATATTGCAGCAGTCTCTGCCCAGTGCGAGGTTGGTCATAGTACATTACATACATTACACAGTCATTATAATAATAATAATGATTTATTGTCTTCCTTTATTAGTAACATGTAGAGATAATAATATCCTCACTGGGATCTCCCGTGCTGAGGATTTCATTTAAATATTATAATTTAATTATTTTCATTGATAGATGCAACACCAATTCCAACCAAAATGAATTTATGCAAAGGACATGTAACTACCATAACATTAAATTTGCACGTTTAGAAACACTTGCTGACATATTCACTGCAAGAGTTACTTTCGCTTTCGCACAGAATTTCATTGTATAACATTCTACGTACGAATAATACATAACACATATTCATGATGATTAAATTAATTGTAGGTAGGTACCTAATATTTTTCAATTACCTGCATAGCAACTTTCCCTTATCCCTGTCCTCCCCTTACCCGTCCCAATCCAAATACCTGTTTCGCACCCTTTTTTCTTTACAGTTATAATCGCATTTATTTTATTGTTGTGTTTTATATTTAGGTTTATCACTTGTTGAATCTACACCTGTATTACATATATGTATTTATTTAATTGCTGCTTTGTCCTGCTTTTTTTCTTTTCTTAAATATTCTAGTTTACATTCAGTTACTTTTATGTTTCTTAATACCTATCTGTGAACATTTAATTGGTCTGTTTTTTGTTATCTTCTTATGAATATTATGTTATTAAGACTATTTATGTTCCTTAAATAAATAAATTAATATGAATTAGTTATAACATATACGAGTATCATGTAGTATTTTTTTAAATAATTGTAACGTAAATAAGATAGTGTTTTTTTTATAATTCAGTTCAGTAGATTCGGTTTTAGTCTGTATTTGATATCAGTATATTTTCTATTTCTGATCTCCCTATACTTAGTTTTTTATTTGAAATTTTAAATGTTATAATGTTGAGGTTTTTGAGTGAGAGTGGTATTTTATTGCAGACTTTAACTTTAACATTGCATTGATATAATGATATATAATGACATAATTGGAGTATTTTTCGATCACAATGCCCGTGTTGGGGTGATAATTAAATCTATTATTTATTTTTTTAATTTTTTTATTATTGTATAAAAGTTACATACAATGGGAATTTATACCCGCTAAGCTACTGAAAGTAGCTTGTCAGCAATGAAGCATATATTTACAGATCTGAAAGATCATTTCAAATTTCAGCTATCGAATATCCCTTTTTCTATTTCAAATTGAAAAATCACGTACAAAAATAAATTTTTGCAACATTATAGATATATTTTAGAATGCATTTCATAGATTAGGGTACAGTTAAATTTTTTTTTTCACAGTATACCTACCTTGGATATTTTTCTAACAAAAGTAGAGTAGAATAATTATTTTTGAAATTATACTTTGAAATAATTATTGAAAATTTCCAAAATAATTAATGTTTTATTTTTCATAAATAAATTCATAATTGATGCCCGACTGTATAAATTCAGTCCAAAATCATGACTGTCGGTCAGGCAGTCACAAGCCGTTTCGTCTTCAACAATAGCAATCTTATATCCGATTTTTTTATTGGTAAAACTATCGTAAATGTCTACTTTTTCAGTTCTTATTGTTTTTTCTATAGCCGTTGGTATTTCTTCGGGAATCGCACATCCACAAGCTTTGGTGCACGTTTTCTGAGAAAGGAATTGATATTCCGGAATTTCATTGGATTTTAGACCCTCATCGATGAATTTGTAGGTGTGTTCGTACAGAGTTACTGGATTACATTCCCGTTCAGCTGAACATGAAATGATATACGAGTACAACATGTTAAGGATAATGAACTGTATCTTCTTTTTTGACATTATGTTGGTCGTGATGATGCGTAGACGATAAATAATACTCTCTGAGTGAGTATCCGATGCGATGCTGGTTTTATGATGTGTGAAGAAGGGTCGGATGTAGTCTCGAATCTGTAAAAAATGAACATAATTTGTTATTTATTTATTGTTTAATAAGATATAACATTTAACGGAGTGAAAAACAATACCTAATACGTGACGATAAAGAAAATAAAAGTGAAGCCATCCTCCCATTTACAAAATGTGCGTAGATGTTGGATATAAAATATAATAAATTTATTTTGTTCATCTTTTAATTTTTTTTATTTTATTTTGCAGAAACAAACAGTAGGTACATTATTACATAATGGAAAATAGTTACAAAGTTATAGAATTGATACAATAATTGGTACCAATGAGGTGTGATTGTGAGATAAATAATACATTATACCTAAATTAAATTAGTAAATTATTGAAGGAGAGGGGTGTGGGAAAGTGTTTGTATGTGTGAGGGTGCGCGTGTGAGTGTGTGGATGTGTGTGTTATGTGTGCGAATTCAGTGTGCTAAAAATGTTTTCCTTAAATAGAGGGAGGGAAACAAAAAATATATCGGTATTTGTGGTTTTTTGAATTGAGTTGAATCTTTGAAGGATGCGGGAAATGGGGGAGTTGGCCGCAGCGTTCGTAGGTATTATTACTAGTTGTGTAAAAAAGGTTGGTGTGACGAGTTCTTTTAGATGGGATGTTAAAATTTATTTGGGATAGAAGTTCTGGGCAGTCTATTTCGTTATGTATTATTTTATGGAGAAATGTCATGTCAGCTACCGTTCGCCTGGATTTCAGGGATTGGAGAGTGCAGGTGTAGTTATTGTTGTATTTATAACCGAGATACTTAATAAATTTATTTTGTATGCGCTCTATATTATTGACGTATTGGGTGTAGGTATTTGGGATTCCAGACAGGCGATGCAAATTCCAGTGTAAATGAAGTGTATATGAAGCAGATGATATATGATAGTGACGATATAATTTAAAATATAACAATAACTTTGTAAACAACTGATAAAAAAGTTATAACACCCCAAATATAAATAACGGAAATACTTTTGGACGTGAAAATCTTAAAACGTATCGAAATAGGTATACGGTAGGTACCTAATGTTCGTTCCAGAATACGATTTTATCCATTTAGCCTTGAGTAAAATAATTATTCGTATCATTCTTGTTAATTTTTAGTCATTTAAGAGCGTTTAACCAGCCAGCGGACGAAAATCCACATTTCGTCGATAGTTGTTCTTACGATTGTGCAGGGCGGTTACAATGAGAAAGATTAATTATTCTCCGTACCAGCTTTTTTACATTATAACTCAATATCGAATTTATTTCAATCCAAATTAGCTTTAATTTATACCTTCATCCAAAAATGCTGAAAGGCGTGATGATAAAACTATTAAAATAGTGTACTTTTTGTAGTTATTTTTTGATTATAAGTATTTATAATTTTTCAATAATGTCTAAATTTAATAAGAATGTTAAAAATATCTGAAATATATTAGTTTGTAAGTGCGCAAATAAATACACAGATGGACCAATTTTCGTCAAGAAACACATGTACATACATATTTTTTTATGATTTTATTGAAACTAAAATTGAAATTCTAAAACATGCGTTTGCTAGATAATGTATTGATTTATTTTGCTGCATGATTATATTATTTGAAATGGGTATGGTATAATACAAAATCTTTTTTGAAAATTTAACAAATCTGCCAACGATCTATGGAATAACCTTATTATACTAAAAATTAAAAAAAATTCTCAAAATTTATTACATGCGAATGCTAGATAAAAGAATATTCTTTCGAAATCCAATTATAATTATTTTTGTAAAAGAGTCAATACGTCTAAAATCTGATTTGAAAATGACATATTTCTGGTTTTCTCTGGTAATGCCCTCTTAAGTTACCTCCGCGTAGTTTCTACTAATAGGCAAACAATATTATTCATTCTGTTGTGTTCTCGTACCACGATAGTAGAAACAGGTAAAGTCGTTCTGAAGTTATGGCGTGACCAAGGGAAACAGGGATTCATTTTTATATACATAGATAATTTTATTTCTTTATAAAGAAGAGACGAAAAGAAAAAAAAGTGATAACAACTGCGAAATCAAAGTACCTACTAGGCCTATTTTTACAATTGCAAGGAGGGAGATTTGAAAATAAAAATGTTTTAATTTATGATGTTTAATGTTAGTTGATGTAGATAGTGCTTGTTTTGAGTTCATGTTGCATGGTATTAATAATAATTTTGAATACTTTGCGTATAATGTGGTGATAAATGGGATGATCTGATAGTAAACTAGATGTTTAGGGCGGCTTGCACCAAAAGTTAAATTTGATTTAAATGTCAAGTTAAACACATTATTTGATTTAAGTCGACTTGGCGTCTTGCACCACAAAATTTAAGTCGTTAAACGCATTTAAATAACTGTCAAAGTTAAATACCCAGAAAGGGCCGTTTAACTAAGTTAAACATGTTTAGCAAGTTCTGTCAAAACAATTTTAGGTTACCTATTCCTTCGATTTCCGATTGTCTAATATTTCTGAAATCTGTCTCATTTATTAATTTGTATTCACGATGGACGTTTGTGTTTTTTATTCCGAAGTTGACGAAGAAATTATAGATTTTATAAGAAGACCGTTTATAGTGAGAGAAGTAAACACAAGAACAAATTTATCTGCTTACTCAGTGCCAGAAAGTTTCAAAGATTTCTCAACATTAACATTAGCACAATAGCGAGGTGCTCGCAATACTCATTATTGAGGAATAGGTATTGATTTATTTATGAAGGAATACTTTGGAAGGTTGTAAACTTAAAATATACCTACAGCATTTTTATAATAGTTTAAAACAATCTACATAAATGAAATAAAAAACAAAATTACTACTCAGATATTTGTTTTATTTTTAAATCTAACAACAAAACCTCTTTTTGCCCCATTTCATAGTTATGTTTGTTTTATTTTCGAACTCATTTTCTGGATCAAAATAAAATAATACACTACGCAACCACAACATAACCTCAAAATATTTTGACACTCGCAAATTTAAGCACCCCCCACACGGACAATTCGGAGCGATCGTGCCCTCGCCACTTCAAGTCGCTGTGCAAAAAGTGTGCGTGAGGGTGGTGCTAAGAAACGATGCAACTGTTTTACCGACGCGTTAACGGCGGTAACTGTTTTACCGACGCTAAATGATATTTAACTAAATAACCGCTCCTACTGCTTGGTGCAGGACGAAACTAATCACATTTAAGTTAAATGTATTTAGTGACTTAAATCCATTTAGTTAAATACAATTTAAGATAAAATTAGCGATAGTTGGTGCAAGCCGCCCTTAGTGCTTATTATTGAAAATAATAATAGCATAATAGAAACAAATACCTACTAGTCATTTAATGTCTGTTAGCTTTTCCGCCATCAAGACCCGGATAAACATTACCCCATGAACCCGGCACCACTGCTAAGTCACCAAACGTAGCGAACCACTTGGGGTGACCTATGGCAGAGGTGTTGGTTATCCAATAAATGGTTTCCAGGGCGGCGGTACCCACACCCGCCTACCAAATTAGTTGGAGAATAATAACATTGACGATTTAGACAAAGACATAACAAAATAGCAAGCAATAAAGCATAAAGACAACAAGTCGACACAAAAAATTACATTCATAACAGCATTTATTATTGTAATTTATTTTTTTCATTCAGTTTTAATTTATTTTATTTAAATTTATTATTTCATTTTTTTAATTGAATTTTATTAAATTGTAAAATATGGGCCTGAGCATAAAAGTAAAGCACAAAGCGAAGCCCGTATTATCAAATAATAATATATTTTAAAATACGGAAAGTATAAAAAAATCGAGTGCAGTTCACACGCGGCAGAAGTGAAACTTAACCCTCCCACACAATCTCAACCAATAGGAGCCTTGAAAAGTGAGCTCATAATCAAAGCGGCCAATGCGGTAAGGTTTCATTGTATCTCATTCTCTCTCAGGCTAAATCCAAGATGTATGTGTTTGTCTCTTTTCAGTGTCATTTCCGTTTCATTGAGTTTCAAATCACAATGGTGCTAGAAAAGTTCACACCATTTTCATTGAAGGTACAAAGGACCCATTTCAAGCGAGAGAGAGAGAGAGAGAGAGTATATGCTATATTGCTGCTGAAAATTAAGTCGTCATCAAATTACCATACACATAAAATAAAGCTCCATTATTATCGACATTAAAAATACCTTTTATTAAGTATTGTGAACTCTGAGTCCCTCGGTCAAATAAAATAAACTGACTAAGAATACACTCTAAATAAGAATAAACTTATTTGTAAACTGATTTGATCCACTATACTGGGTAATTTAATTGTTTGATTCACTTGAGTCTTTTCCACTGATAAAAGATTTACGACAGGCATCGGCCAGTGCGGACTGAATCGTAAATATACCAAACCACACACGACTGGACTATAGGAGTGACCGTGGAGCAGTGGCGGACTAAGCCCGTCAGAGGCCCGGGGCGGCAAAGCTGAATGAGGCCCCCCCCATGATTTAAAAAGTTGATGTAATTTTACAAGATTTTTATTCAGTTCTCACGGGCCTCTGATCCTGGGGGACTACCAAACGCCTCCATGTTCCCTTGATCAAATCCTAAACAAGGTTTAAAGGCACCAGAGCACTGTAAAAAAAGTTATTTTTTTTACAGTGCCCATTTTCTAAAAGATGCATTTATTAATGATGCTATCACCTAAAGTTTCAAGGAAATTCTAAGAAAATTTAAAGAAAGTTTTAAACAGTTTGTGTGATGAATTATCCTTTAGCAAAACTATCAACGCGTTTTTCTCGAAACTACATTTTTCAACCTTGTTGACAACATATTAGAAAAACTATACATCCGATCTGCATGCAAAAAGTCTTAAACTGTTAAAATCCAGTCACAATGGCACCACTTAGGGATTTTTTTATAAAGGGACCCCCTTCTATATTTTTTAAGAACGCTGAAAATTTTCCATAAAAAAAGGAATATAAAATTCGCTGGTCCGCCATTTTTTTTATAGATATCAAAATTCCTCTATGCGGAACTAATAGACACTAGATTTTCGAACAGTTTAAGACTTGGTAGATGCAAAAGTAAATACAAATGCAATAAAATACATGCGGATATATAGTTTTTTTTTAATATGTTGTCAACTAGGTTGAAAAACGAGTTAAAATAGTTTCGGAAAAAACGAATTCAAAGTTTTGTTGAAGGATAATTCAACATACACACTGTTTCAAACGGTTTCACATAAAATGCTGTAAAAAATTTCATTTTCCAAACGATGCATTTATTAATAATAATAATGCTTTCACCAAATTCGTATAATTGACGGAGATACAGCATTTTATATGAAACCGTTTAAAACAGTCTGTATGTTAAATTGTCCTTCAGCAAAACCTGAACGCGTTTTTCTCAAAACTATGTTTTTCAACCTGGATGACACATATTAGATAAAAACTATTCATCTTATTTGCATGCACTATGCACCAAGTCTTAAACTATTCGATGATTCAATCACTATAGCCATTACAGTATTATCCATAAGACGTGTGGGCAACTGCCTAGGGGCCCCGCATTGGGTAGGGGCCTATAGGGTAAAGGGCCCGAGACGTTCATTGCCTAGGGGCCCCGGCATGTTTAAGCCGGCCCTGGAAGGCTCCTTTTGTCCATAAGGCAGTGAAAGCCACTGCCTAGGGGCCCCGCATCGGGTAGGGGCCCCTAGGGTAAAAGGGCCCCGAGATGTGCATTTCTTAGGGGCCCCGACATGTTTAAGCCGGCCCTGGCAGGGCCATATTATCCATAAGGTAGTGTAGGCCACCGCCTTCGAAAATCCAGTCACTATAGCCAGTCCATAAGAAGTGTAGAGGCCCCTAGGGTAAACGGCCACGAGACGTGCATTGTCTAGGGGCCCCGAAATGTTTAAGCCAGCCCTGGCAGGGCCGTATTGTCCACAAGGCATTGTAGGCCACTTCCTAGGGGCCACGCATCAGCTAGGGGGCCCTATGGTAAAGGGGCCCCGAGACGTGCATTGAATAGGGGCCCCGACACGTTTAATTCGACCCTGACTACGATACCAGACGAAGAAAATTTACCATAAAAATAAAAGATAAAATTATTTCAAAAATAAAACGCATTAAAAATTTGCTGAAGAATAATTCAACATTCAACACTGTTCCAAACGGTTTCACATTAAATGCTGTCTATCCGTAAATTTTTCGAATTTTCTTTTAAAAAATGATGAGAGCATTCTTAACAAGTGCATCTATCAAAAAATGAAATAAAAATTACAAAAAATTTACAGTGGTGTCTTAATGCCTTGCTTAGGGATTGATCAAGGGAACATGGAGGCGTTTGGGGGCCCCCCAAGACTGGGGGCCCGGGGCGGACCGCCCCCCCCGCCCCCCCCTTAGTCCGCCACTGCCGTGGAGCAGGGCCGGATTTATACTTTTCGTAAGTATAGGCCACTTCATTTGCGCCGTCCCTTCCTCCTTCCTAGAAGTTTCCACCACCTGTCATAATCACTCACTTGTAGGCATTTGTTAGGTGACACAATTTTCAAAATAAATGTTCAAACATAGGTTAAGTAGGTATTCAATCTATATATCTATATAATAATCTTCTTCTTCTATCTTCTATCTATATATATATATATATAAACCTTGTCCTGACAATAACGAACACAAAAATAAAGAATTATCCAATTTGGTGCAGTCTTTCGGAAGTTATGCGCGTACATACATTTCGGCGATTGTATGTAGGTACGCGCATAACTTCCGAAAGACTGCACCAAATTGGATAATTCTTTATTTTTGTGTTCGTTATTGTCAGGACAAGGTTTGTATAAAATTACTGGTGAGCTCTGGCATTATGAAATTTGAATAAAAAAATTACAATAGGTGGCACGCGAGCTGTTTGAAAACTGAATGTACCGGGACTGAATGTATGGAATGCGGGAGGGGAATGCGGGTAGGGGGTTCGCGGGAGGAGGGGGGGAGGGGAAACAGTGAGGGGGGAGGGAACCTGGGAGGGGGGAGGGAAACTCGGCAGGAGGGGACGGGGGAAAGGGGGGAGTGGAGTGGGGAGAGGGAAGATGGAGGAGGCGAAGTGGGAACGCGAGAGGGGAAGGGGACGCGGGAGAGGAAGAGGAGGCGGAAGGGGAACGGGACGAATGGGAAAGGACACGCAGAGAGAAACAATTTCTTTATTAAATGGCATAGCAACGCATGTCAGGTACCAGCTAGTAATGTAATAAACTAATGAATTAGTCATAAAGTAGAAGGGTAACATGAAACAAGAATTACAATTTTGTACGGGATTTTTTGTCTTTAAGTCATTAAGTCTGCTTTATGCATAGAAGAGCCAAAGAGTTAAGTTTTTTTTAAATTAAATGAACACAATTTTAGCGAAACTCAATCGAAAATCTGGAGATAGAAAAATCAGAAAAAGATATTGGCACCTCTGGGACTCGATCCCAGGAACTTCGGCTTTCCGGGCCACAGCTCTACCAACTGAGCTAAGGTGTTTCTATCCGATTCGGTCATTTTTAACTGTATCGTACTTCGACTAAGAACTACCAACATTATCTTCGTTTTCTTAACGCATGTTTTATTGGCTAAAAACCATCTACACAGTGTTTGGATAAATTGGGACAATGAAGATCTTTGATTCTTCACTCGCTTTAAACAGGAAAAACTCCTTTCTCCAGAACAATTTGTCGCCGGAGTGCAGAGTGCGATGCGGAGAGCTATATGGGTATTTCTCTACTAATTGGAAACTGGCCCATACAACACTGTCCCAAGCATATTTTTGTTAATAATTAAGAAAATATATACATACATGGAAAGGCATTAATATATTAAATATATATTTATATAAATCTCTCACATTTTCCTCTTTATTTATGAGTTATGGTAAATTTTATGAAAAATCTTGACAGGGGACTGTTTTATAATTCAGAGGAATGTTTATATGAAATAAAAAACATATTATCATTGAATATAAGCAATCATTCTTTGTTTCTATTTATTATAACTTTTACCATCTGTATTATGGACTGATAAAACAACAATTTCTAAACAAATAAAACATTTTATGAACTTTCTTAATTCTACAGAACACTTGTATTAAACTTATTAAAACTCTTTAAGTAAACAATCTTTTCTTCACTCTTTATCGAGTTGTAAAATTAATACTACAACTAAGAAATTTGACTAAAACTTGGTCTCTAATGTCACAATCACATTATGACTTGACAATAATACTATGAAATATTTAACTTTTAATAGTAACCAGTTATAATTATATACAAAATCAGTCTTCATCAATATGAACTGCAATCAGTTCCAGAAAATATAAAAATTAAATTATTTCTCTAAAACCGCTACAGCTGATGGAAAGTAATAATAATATCTTTTCCCTTAGATTAGATCTGGATTTGGTAACTTTTCCAATATTTGTCCAAAAGAAACATCAGAAATATCATTTTCTTTAACTCTAAAAGTGTGACTTACCGTCACAAATTATCATTATAGGTTACCATTAGTTCACCTTCCTCATTATCTATTTGATTAATTACAGCAGATATTAATTACAACGATATTCCACGTTTATTACTTTTAGCTATAGTTAATTCACCAAATTAATCAAAAGGCACCGGAACATCTGATGTGGAACACACTGAATCAGGCATATTTTCTTTAACAAAAATATTTGTAACTTCTTTCATAACTTTTTTCTTTGCGCGATAGGTAGAACAATGCTCTTCTGGGAGCCTTCTGCTCACCACTACTCATGTCCTTAACTAATTTTCTTGTGCCTTTTTCTTTCATTTTTTCTCTTTTCTGTGTGTCATTTTAAAGTCGTTGGTATCTCAAACGTGCAGCTATGCATTTTTGTTCTAATATTATTTCTTCTCTTGTTTTCGCTGGCTTCTTTTTGGGTGGTATGATGGAGTATATTACCTGCTATAAAAATAGTATTAAATGATATGTTAGTATTGTGCAATATGGCAGGTAAAACTTGAAGATACCTAAAAAAACAGTCCCCTGTTGTATAGAACAGTCCCCTGTGACATAAAAATGACAGGTGACTGTGCCCAGGGGACCGTTATTTTTACATAGAAACTTTCCTAGCATAAAACCATTTTAAATCTATTCAAAATGAAGAAGCAAACGTAATTGCATACTATATAAGTAATTATTTAAAAAAAATTGTAATTTTTATTACTTAAAACTATAAGTAAAATGCTTACCAGGGGACTGTTCAACTAGCGTCCCAGACATGTAGTTCACTTACAAGCGCGGCTGTGAAACTGCATACGATGGCGTCAGCCCGCTTAGCTCTACAACCAAACGAACTTCACACCGATTTCGTTCTGTTTCACGATATAAACGACCACGTCAATGCATAGTGCGATTTCGGTGCAATTTTCAAATTGTAACAGGGGACTGTTCAAAAAAATTGAGGACAACATTTGATAACTGTTTTTTTAAATAAATTGTTATTTTAAAAATATGATTGTGTATTGCAAAGATGCTTACTATGTATATTCTAGTACTATTTATAAACTTTTAACTGACGCAGTGATGATACTGAAAATGAATATTTGTCATAAGACTTGTAATTTCGGAAATGGGACACGACAGGGGACTGTGAATTGGGGTGTTTGAAGTGCATTTAAATGAATATTACAATATTATGTTACTGTATGAGCTATTGCAAGCCAAGAATAGCTAACATATTGTCGTTATCAATACAAAGAACTCGGTAATATTAAGATCTACTATGTAAAATTTACCTGGGACAGCGATTTTCCAATTAGTGGAGAAATGCCCATATCCAAGTTCGGGCAAACGTTGCACAGAGATTATTTCCTCAAAAACTTTAAATAACTAAATCATTGTAATAATATTGCACAAGGGTATCTGGTTTTTTTCACCCACCGGGGCTTCTGAGTGAAGTGAATGCGATGCAAACATTTTAAATTTTTTTTTTAATGTAAGTAACTACCGCAAAATAGTCCCAACTGCCTTGAACCAGTGAGGCTATGGCATCCCCATTTGGGGTGTTTGGAAGGTTATTTGGGATGTGTTTGGAGGCTGAAGGTCGTGGAGAGGGAAGGAGATGGAGGAAGGAAGGAGGGGTATTACCCAGCTATTCAGATCTGGTTATCAAACACGGATAAAGTAATTTCAAACAACGTTTCAATTCTGAATGGTAGTCATAAGGCAGGGTGATACTGAGAGTAGTGGCGGCTCATGACTTTTGGGTGTACTAGAGTGCTGATATTAAAAAAATGGCATTATTGATGTTGTTGTAGCCGAAATTTTTTTTTTTTTTTGAAAATCAGATTTTTGTATGAAAAATTTCAGGAAGTTTCAGTTTGGCGGTGTGCCGCACCGATACAAAACATCAATTTTTGAAAAAAAAATTTTTTTTCGCATAGGTACAACATCTATGATGCTATTTTTTTTTAAATATTAGCACCCTAACACACCCAAAAGTCACGAGCCGCCACGGACTAAGAGTATATTCCACTCCGGAACGTACCGCTAATATACTATATACCTACTATTTTAAATAATTTTTAAATTTATGCAAAAATTCACGACCTCCGTAGTCCAGTGGGTAAGAATCTTGACTCACAATCCGGATGTCGCGGGTTCGAACCCGGCATGCACAAATAAATTTTATTTGATTAATTTGTGTTATTTCACAATTAATTCATTTAAAATAATATATAGTATATTTGCGGCACGTTCCAGAGTGGAAGATACTATCAGTGTCGGTGTAAGAACACCATTCAGAATTGAAACGTTGCTTGAAAATGGCTTTAGCCGTGTTTGGTGACCAGATCTGAATAGCCAGGTACTTCCCAACCTTCCTCTTCCCCTCCTCCTTCCCCTCCCCACTACCTTCAGCCTCACAACATATTCACTGTAAAAAAAAAAAAAAAGCGCGCCCAACATTTGAACACAGTTGACATTAAATGTCACCTGTTCTCATGAGGACAGGTCTTTTCCTCGTCTCGTTCTTGACTTCAACGGTTCGGTTGTGGAACGATTTGCCGGCCTCTGTGTTTCCTCCTTTCACCGCAGGTTCACTTCTTCCTTTCCAAAAAGACCCTCCATACAGCAATCTCAAAGATGACATAGGCCCTGAGGGAAATTATTTTCTTCATTATTTTCTTTTATACGGATTTGAATCCGTCTAAAGCCTTACCCCGCGATCACGGAAACCGTCGAGTTTTCCTAAAAAACAGAAATCTGTTTTTAACGTACCAAATAATATTGTCCCTGAATATTTCGGGAACGTCTCACATAAAAGTGGATTTCTTATTAAAAATTACTGACCAACTATTTCAATAATAATTAGATTATAATAAACACAATTAAATAACTTAGTTTCAATTCCACTTTATTATTTCTTAATCCAACCGGTTTCGGTTCATCCTGAACCTTCCTCAGGGGTGAATAAACCAGTTGGATTAAGAAATAATTAAGTGGAATTGAAACTAAGTTAGGTATTTAATTGTGTTTATTATATTTATGTATTCCCACAAACTGTTTGCTAAATGTGAAGTTTTAATAAATCGATTTTTATTATTGTTAATCCTAATTCACAACTGAACGAAACCAAACACATCGGCGTGTGGTTTTGATAAGGAATGTTATAAGAATAACTCCGTATCCGGCGGCATATTCCACTCCACTACTGATAAATGTAAAATAATAATACCTAGTCCGTAATCTGTATGTACCTAACTGTTTTTTTTACATTAGCTCCACACAGGAGGCCCTGGAGAAAACAATTCCCCTCAAAGCCCATATCATCCTTGCGGATGCTGTGTGGAGGATCTCTTTAGGAAAAGGAAGGAGAGGAACTCCCTAAAGATATTCAATCCGAAAAAAATTATAAAATTTTTAGAAAAAAATTAAAATAGGTACATTTCACCACTAAGTAATTTCATGTTTGTGTTATATTACGCCCACTTATATTTTCAATGTGTACACAGGTTTTATATTTTATAATTTAAAAAAAAAACTTTCTTCCTAAAATAGTGCACAGGTATATAATTTTACATAGGTACATGTTGTTTTTATTTTATTTTTTCATAAATACGCTCATGGTAGCATCAATTAAACATATATCAAAATATCAATTGTGTTAGTACTCCCTCCCTAAACACGAGAAATTCTCAATTAGAGAGGTATTATTACCACCATTAAAAAATATTTGCATTACATATACCTAATTAAAAAAATAATTGTACTTATACCTAACTTTGTAAAATTGTAAAAATGGAATAAATAAATAAATAAAATAAAAAGTTCTGGAAAGGAAAAGGGTATTAGGGGTGGGTAGGAATCTGTGGGTCAGTGAGTCCAGGAGTGACGGACGTATGAATCCATCCCTACCACTGCGGTGCAAGGCGATGTTCCGAGAGAGTGCGGCTGGAGTGGTCGAAGGGACTCCCCAACCATTATCTCCCGATCCGGCCTGTCATGCAGCCAGTGGGCAGACGCATTCGCCGCCAAGACCCGTATAAGCCTCACCCCATTGATGATTCAAACACAATTTAACGTAACTCGCAGTTCAGTTTTGTTTACTTCTTCCCTCGATAGTAAGCGGAACCAATTGCAACCGGAAACCTTTCCTCTTCTATTTCTGCTAGGTTGCTAATTCCGCCCCACTGCTGGTCACATATATATATATATATTTATATAAATGGATTTTGCAATGGTGACCGGACAATTCAGAATGAAATCAACTTAGAACCTCTCTTGAAAAGTGATAAAAAAATTATTAAATAGATAACGTTAGGTTACCGTTATGGGATACACTTTCGATCGTACTTTTTCTTTTTCGAAATCCAAACTGAGAGCTGGGAAGAATTTTCTCATTTTCTACGTGTAACACCATCAGTCTAGGCGTCTTTTGATCACATGAAGAGCTATTTTAACTGAAGAAGATGTTAGGGTCTTTCTGGGGTTTAAGAATGGTTACAATTATTTGAATTTTCCGGGATGGTGGAATTTTGCCGGAGTCAAAGATCAGATTTATAACTGAAAGAAAATAGTTTGGTGTAGTAACATCGCAGTTTTTAATAAAGCTATATGGAATTCCATCTACACCAAGGAATGAGTCTGTGAGATCGTTTAAGTTTAAGACTTTAAGACCTCCCAAAGTTCCATTAAATTGAAGTGGGCGTCCATCCAACCCCGTGTCTTAAATGAATATGTGAATTCTGCTTCATTCCAATTACTTGCAGTTTGAGGAACTAGTTTAGTAGCAAATTCCTTCACGCACTCTGTACAGAGTGGCCGAGTCACCGTTGCGCCGGGATGATTAGAACCCCGACGTACGCAGGTAGTACCTACTTTGCCAAGGATGCCTTCATATTAAATTTAAATTTCTCGGTTTACCGGTTCTCGGTTTCAATTGATACGCATTCACTTAAGTCTTAGCCTTTGGACCGAACAGACACGCGAAAGCGATCAGTTTGAGACAAAAACTCAAGGCATAATATAGATCTGTCCAAAACGTCAGGAGTTAAAACGTCCTTCTAAGCAGAGGCGGCCGCTTCCTTAGTGCATATGTGCACTGCACTGCCGAATATACGTCAGAAGTGTAAATTAGTATCTACATCCTCTCACGAAGAATCCCACCAATTCGTTACAAAATCTTTACCAATTGTCTAAACTCCCTCCCATGAGAGAAAGGAATTCGTGCATATTTTGTTATGCCCAGGCGTGACGTCACAAGAAGTTATATTTCTATTGGGATCATCCCCAGATGCTGGAGTGCTCGTGCCCGTGAAATGAGCAAGACAGGTATAGACCTATACGGACGATTGACGTGTGAAAGCTGAAAAGACATATGGTGCCTGGGTGCACTAGCGGAGCAAATGACTTAACATTAAACTTGCGTAAAGTGATACCGAACCTTTGGAATGGAATAGTTATGTTCGACGAATTTAAGACCAAATAACAATGTTATGTTTTAACGCCATCGGCCGCCAGCGCGGCGCTGTATTGTTTCGGTATAGACAGCATTTTGACAGTTTTTGCAAGTTTTATTCTGTAAAAAAAACTTATTTAAAAATGAGTGTTACTGAAAACATTGCGATTAACGTAGATTTTATCAAATGTAATTAGTGGAGTGTTTTAGTGAAACGGTTAACTTTTAAAAATAATTTGTACTATTCCAATGACAACTGTTGAGTGCGAACGGTGTTTTTCTACATTAAAACGTTTAAAAACATTTCTGAGGAACACTATGTCTCAAGATCGGCTTAATGCTTTGTCAATGTTGAGCATCGAAAAAGGTTTGATATCTTCTATACCAGAATTTAATAATCGTGTCATTGAAGTATTTTTACAAATGAAAGAGCGACGAATGGATTTACTCTACAAGTGAACGTTTGCATTAGGTATATCACCCCCTAATCACTTTATTTTCCCATGTTAATGTTACCTTTTTGTGAAATGCACTGCTCGCGAATTTTGTCACGGGCCGCCTCTGCTTCTAAGGACTACGTTACGCGGGAAAACCGAGAAAATTGTTCTATATATATACATATATATGTAATGGAAATATATTCCATTTAAATTTGAATCCTGCAGTGTCAGTTAGAATGCAATTATCAATTATTACTTGTTTTGTTTTTTCTATGATTTGATTTAAAATAATGAGATTTTGTTAGAAGAAACCATTCAAAGGAAAGTGATATAAATAAACATAAATGTTGTTTCTTTGTTAAAAAAACTTTGCAGCAAAAGTGTTTTATTTATAAACTAATAGAAGGGAATTAAACCTCTCAACATATTATAAAACGACATCTCGTTTCAAACCAAAAATGGGGAAACTTCAATTCGAATTTACCCTATTACCTGGAGGCGATGGCAGGTCAAATATTATTAGCATTACAAAAATAGTTACAAGTGATGAAAAAGTGTTTACAATACCAGAAATGCTACAATCCGGCAGCCATCACGAGCAGATAATGAAAAGTGGTGATTTTGGAAAAATAAAAAAAAGTTTGAAAAAAAGATACCAGGTTCGAAGAGTGTGGGTAACCATGACAGAAGAACTAAAAAAACATATGTAGACGAAGATGAAAACCTACAGTTCGGAGACCAATACCTCGAAGAATTGGACGAAAAAAGTTTACAAGTACATCAAAAAGAAGATGCATTAGGAAAATTGATTGAAAAGTTAATAGAAGACAAGCAACAGAGCTTAAAAAACATTGCTGAGAAGTTTGTGATAGAAAAATTCCGTACTAAAAATACAAATGCAAGCCAGTGAATAGAAGTGTTAGAAAGAGAATTTTTTCGGTTTGATGTGACCATGGATGGAAAAAAAATAGAAATACTCAGATTGTTCATGGATAAATCTTGTTTAGACTGGTACAGTTCCATGATTATAAAACTAACAATCAACTCAGAGTGGTCAACATGGAAAAACAAATTCTGTGAATCATTTGCAAACAAAGGATGGAACCCTGTCACATATGCACTATCATTTAGATACAAAGATGGTTCTCTGTTGGATTATGCTATGAGAAAAGAAAAACTTCTATTGGATATGAGAAGATCAATCGACACCGGTACTTTGGATGGATTACAAGAGACTGTAGATTTGTTTTATAAAGTAAACAAGTACGAACATATGGTCAACAAAAAAAGATTTATGAACAAGAGAACATTTGGAAATGCAGAACATAATAAAAATGGGGGTAAAAATCCATGTAAAATTTGTGAAAATTGAATAAGGGCGCTCGTTACCACCTTGAAGGCACATGCTGGTTCAAAACAAAAGAGGATGAAACATCTGAGAGAAATGCCATTAAACATGTAAACAATTCAGTGATAGAGACTGAGTTAAATGAAAATGATCAAAAAAACTAATATATAAACCATTAATAAAAGTAAAACTATTACTAAATGATAAATTAAAAATATACGGAATTTATGATTCGGGTTCAAATGTTTCTCTAATTAATTCTAAGTTATTGAAACTAAAAGGAAAAGGAAACATTTTAAATGAAGCAAATTTAGTAAAGATTACTGGTGTTAAAAAGACGAGTGATTTGACAACGTGAAAGATAAAAAATTTTGAATTGGAAAAAAATTTTGATGTGTACATTATTGATGAACAAAATTTCAAGTATGATTTTTGGATTGGATTAGACATGATAAAAGACTTCAAACTTATTCAAAGTGAAGACTTACAAATATCGCAGAAACTCTGCCTGAATAATCCAAATAAAAAAAAGATTCTACAGATATGAAAACGAATACTGAATTTAAACATATAGAAAAACACAGAATTAATTTTAACGAACATGTTGAAGAAGAAGATTTTAAAATAACAATAAATCATTTACATAATGATAAAAAAACCGAAATAAATGAACTCATAGACACATCAGTGTTTGCGAAGAGTAAATATGATGTTGGCACTGTTAAAGGATAGGTGGACTTATTAGTAGATAAATATTGTAGTAAGAGGCCTTACAGATGCAGTGTAGAAGATAAAAGTAAATAGAAGAGCAAATAGCAAAATTATTAGACAATAAACTGATAGAAGAGTCGTATAGTCCATTTGCTGCACCGGTTACTCTAGCATTTAAAAAATAAGAAAACAAAAGATCCAGATTATGCATAGACTTCAGAGACTTAAATAAAATAGTAATACCTCAAGCTCAACCATTTTCATTGATTGAAGACCTAATTACAAAAACCAGAAATTGCACATTTTTTTCAACGCTGGATATAAACTCAGCTTTTTGGTCTATTCCGTTGCGGATTGAAGAAAAAAAAACAGGATTTGTAACACAGAAGGGACATTATCAATGGACCTGCCTGACTTTTGGATTGAAGACTGCTCCGGCAATTTTTCAGAGGATATTAAGCAATATATTGAGAAAATATAAACTAAACGAATTTGCTGTCAATTACATAGATGACATTCTTATTTTTTCAAAAACTTTTGCTGAACACATTGATCATCTAACAAAGCTGCTGAATGCAATCAAAACCGAAGGTTTAAGATTGAAATTTACAAAATGCACATTTGCATCAGACATGGTAAAATATCTGGGTCATATAATTCAGAATAATTCAGTGAAGCCAGTAAAGGATAAATTGATTTCAATAAAGAATTTTCCTATTCCAAAAACACAGAAGAATGTGAGACAATTTCTAGGAAAAATCAACTTTTATCTTGAGTACATTCCAAAGAGTGCAATAATACTAGATCCTTTGCATAATTTATTGAGGAAAAATCAAAAGTTTATTTGGACCGATATATGCAAAAATGCTTTTGAAACGATGAAAAACCTAATATGCTCACAACCGATTTTGGAAATTTTTGATCAAGATTTACCAATTAATATATATACAGATGCTTCTCTCGAGGGTGTTAGAGCTATTTTAAAACAGAGACAATCTAATGGAAAAGAAAAACCTGTTCCTTACTTTTCGAAAAAATTAAATGGCGCCCAGAAAAAGAAAAAAAACAATTTACTTAGAATGCTTAGCTATAAAAGAAGCAGTGAGATACTGGCAATACTGGTTGATAGGTAAACCATTTACAGTTTATTCAGATCATAAACCGCTGGAAAATATGAATCTGAAATCTAGAACCGATGAAGAGCTGGGTGACTTAACATATTACCTATCCCAATATGATTTTCAAATTAAATTTTCTCCAGGAAAGTACAATATTGAAGCTGATTATCTAAGCAGAAACCCAGTCTTAGAACCAGATGAGAACCAAGATGAGCAATTAAAAGTTGTCAACTTAATAAAATTAGAAGATATTCATTTATTTATTTACGCCCATTTAGGCTTTTACATACGTATATACATGTAAAGAAAACCACTTATGAGTGCTTTCCTTAAGCTTGTATTTGCTGCGTCACTGAGTAAGTACTGAGTTAGTTAGTGGCCCACTAGATGTCAGAACAAATGAATCGAGTTATGAAAATATAACTGTCAGAATTATTGCATTAACAATTCCTGAAAATATTATCTTATTTTATTTATTATTTATTAAAGAAACCTGAAATAAGGGCTTTAAATGTTGTTTCTTTTGTTTTTATAGGTAAGTGAATCTTTTGTTAACCGATAATATAATTTTAAAGAGTTGTAAATACGTATTGTTAATAAATCTTTTGTTTTTATAGAGAAACGCAATTACGCCTTTGTTTTATTCAAGAATATAAAAAATCATTATAAAACAACATTTTCTATACCCAACTATTTCACGAAAAATGGAAAAATTGAGGTTTGATTTTGCTGTGAGACCAGCGGCAGATGGAAAATCAAACGTCATATGCATAACCTCGATCGCTACACCTGATGGACGGATTTATGGAATACCACACGAATTCCAACCTACAAATCTACACCAAGGAATTACAAACACTCCAAATTATGATAAGGTAAAAAAATCATTAAATAAAAGACATCAAACAAGGAAAATATGGATAACCTTGACGGATGATATGTCAAAAATATATTTAGATACAGAACAAAACTTACGTTTAATGATATTTACTTAGAAGAAATTATGGAAAACACAAATAAAGCTGAATCTATACTTAGTGGATCAAGTCAAACGCTGGAAAAACTGTTAGAGAAATTGCTTGAAAGTAAACAAACAAAATCTGAAATTAAAAATTTAGGGAAAATTGCAAAGGATTTCATGATTGGCAAATTCACTGGCAGAAGCTCAAATGCGAACCAGTGGATTGAAGATTTTAATAAAGAATGTGAACGCTTCCAAATCAACGAAGACAAAAAGAAAATTGAAATTTTAAAACATTTTTTGGAATACTCCGGTGTAGAGTGGTACAGTTGCATGCTAATGAAACTTACAGTGGAATCGGAATGGGACAAATGGGAAAAAAAAAATTGTGATACTTTTGCAAACAAAGGATGGTCACCCATTAGATATGCTCTCGCCTTTAAATATCAAGCAGGTTCGTTGCTCGAGTATGCTTTAAAAAAGAAAAATTATTGCTGGAAGTAAGGAAATCAATTGATACTGGGACACTTATCGATCTCATAGCATTTGGTTTACCTAATTATGTGACTGATAAAATTGACAGAGAAATTTTACAAGGAACGGAAGATCTTTACAATAAAATAGGAAAATTGGAACATCTTGTTGGGAAGCATAAGTATGAAAAAAAAAGTTTTATGTATTCTGACGCTAAATCCAAAGAAATTGAAGAAAAAAAAACATGCCGAATCTGTGTTAACGAGAAAAAAGGGAAACGTTACCATCTTGAGGAAAATTGCTGGTTTAAGGAGAAAATTAAAAAAGCAGTTGTAAAAACGGTAAATAATTCTGAATTGGAAATTGAACTGAACGAGAAGAATCCAAAAAACTAGAAGTGCCACCATTAATAAAAGTCGAGTTACTATTAAATGATACTTTAAAAATTTCTGGAATTTATGATTCGGGATCAAATGTGTCATTAATTAATGCAAAATTATTAAAGATACACCCAAGAGCATGTACAAGTGATATACAAATAGTTAACTTGAAGACTATTAATGGTGAGAAGAAAACAAAAGGTATGGTAACACTAAAAATAAAAATCTACAATATAGAAAGAATTGTGGACATATTTGTAGTAGATAAAGAACATTTTAATTACGATTTTCTAATTGGTTTGGATTGTACCAAAAATTTCAAATTAATGCAAAACGAAGAATTAAAGATCATACAATGTAACAAACCAGAAGAAGCGACCTCAAATGAAGATATTAAAAAAAATAACTACTCAAAAAATGATACTTCAAATATAACAAATATCAAAATTCCTGATGTACTAGGTAAAATAGAGGAACAAGACACCAAAAACATAAACAAAGGTGAAATAAATTTCAACGAACATATAAACACGGATGGATTTGAACTGATAATAAACCATCTAGATTTATATCAACAATCAGAAATTGATAAGTTGGTAGAAAAATACAAACCAATCTTCGCCAAAGATAAATACGACGTCGGTACTGTAAAACATTATGAAGCTCATATTGACTTGATGGTGGATAAATACTATTACAAACGTCCATACAGATGCACAGCAGAAGATAGAAGACAAATAGAATATCAAATATCAAAACTATTAGAGAAGAATTTAATTGAGGAATCTTATAGCCCATTTGCTGCTCCAGAAACGATCAGAAGATGATCAAAAAACAAGGTTATGTATAGATTTCAGAGAATTGAACAAAATTGTCGTCCCTCAATCACAACCTTTTCCGTTGATTGAGGATTTGATGGTTAAAACCGTTAACTGTAAATATTTTTCTACTTTTGACATAAATTCGGCATTTTGGTCAATTCCTTTGAAAATTCAAGATAGATATAAAACTGCATTTGTAACACAAGAAGGTCATTTTCAATGGACGTGTCTCCCGTTTGGGTTGAGGACGGCCACAGCCATTTTTCAAAGAATATTGAGCAACATTATAAGAAAATACAAACTCTCCAGTTTTGCAGTAAATTTTATAGATGACATATTAATTTTTTCAAGAACTTTTGAAGAACATATGCTACATTTATCGAGACTAATGGAGGCAATTCTAACAGAAGGTATTAGACTAAAATTTTCAAAATGTACTTTTGCAAAAAATTATGCAAAATATTTAGGTCACCTAATAGAAAACAATTCAATCAGACCTCTGAAAGATTATTTAACCGCTGTCAAAAACTTTCCAGTTCCGGAAACAAAAAAAAATATACGCCAATTCCTAGGAAAAATAAATTTTCATCATAAATTTGTGCCACACAGTGCGATTATCCTGGACCCGTTACACAATTTATTACGGAAAGACGTGAAATTCATATGGTCCACAGAATGTCAGGAAACATTTGATAAAATAAAAGCATTGTTATGTTCAGAACCACTTCTGAATATCTTTGACCCTGAACTACCAATAAGCATTTACACGGATGCTAGTATCAATGGAGTGGGAGCAGTGCTGAAACAAAAAGATAAAAACGGGGACAGTAAGCCGGTTGCTTATTTTTCAAAAAAATTGACTGAAGCTCAAAAAAAGAAGACAGCAATATACCTAGAATGTCTGGCAATAAAAGAAGCTGTGAAATATTGGCAACACTGGCTTATGGGAAAAGAATTTACGGTCTACTCAGATCATAAACCATTAGAAAATATGAACATAAAGGCTATAACCGACGAAGAACTAGGGGATTTGACGTATTATTTATCCCAATATCAATTTAAAATTAAATATAACCCAGGAAAATCAAACCAAGAAGCAGACTGTTTAAGCAGAAATCCAGTTCTAGAACCTTATGAAAATACTGATGACTTTTTAAAAGTAGTAAATTTAATAAACCTAGAAGATACAAAAAAGGACCAAAACACCAATCTAGACTTACAAAATGGAAAACTTATATTGGAGAATGAAATATACTACAAAAAGAATTAAAAACGGAAAAAAATTGTACTATCAGAACAACTTAGCAAAAGTCTAATAACGAATGTTTACGATACTTACTGCCATATTGGGAGAACCCAGATGACAAATAAAATAACACCATTCTATACAGCAAAGAATATCATCGAAAACATTAAACAAATTTGTGAAGAATGTGAAATTTGTATAAAAAACAAATCAAGGAGGAAGCCAAAATATGGTTTAATGTCACATTTAGGTCCAGCAGCATGCCCCTTTGAAATTATATCCATTGATACCATTGGAGGTTTTGGAGGGTCACGCTCAACAAAGAAATATTTACATCTTCTGGTTGATCATTTCACAAGATATGCTTATATTTTCACATCAAAAAATCAAAGCTCCAGTGATTTTATAAAATTAATAAAAAATGTGTCACAAGGATACAACATTGATATGGTATTAACGGACCAATACCCTGGTATAAATTCCAAAGAATTTAAAGAATTTCTGAAGAAGGAGAACATAAGAATGGTTTTCACTGCTGTGGATGCACCATTTTCAAACGGGCTGAATGAAAGGCTAAATCAAACTTTAGTCAATAAGATAAGATGTAAAATAAATGAAAGTGATAAGAAAACATCATGGACTACGATTGCACAGAAGTGTGTAGAAAAATATAACGAAACAGAACACACAGTCACCAAGTTTGCTCCAAAATACCTCTTGGAAGGCAAAAATGTGAATATTCTACTACTTGAATTGAAATCAAGACATACAAGTGAAGACCTGAAAAGAGATAGGGAACTAGCTCTTAAGAACACAATAAAATCACACAACTATAATAAAAAAATATTCGACATACACAGGGAAGAATATAAATTGGAAGTGGAAGACAGAGTCTACGTGAAAAACGGAAATCGACTAAATAGGAAGAAATTGGAGGAATTGCGGATTGGACCATACAAAATTCTAAAGAAGGTCTCAAATTCAATCTATGAAGTTGATACCGGCCACAGGAAAGCAGAATCAAACCTCTACCACATTACAAAACAATTGCATGCATTCTCTATTGCAATTGTTTCTCCCTAGGGGGGGAGATGTAAAGAAAACCACTTATGAGTGGCTTTCCTTAAGCTTGTATTTGCTGCGTCACTGAGTTAGTACTGAGTTAGTTAGTGGCCCACTAGATGTCAGAACAAATGAATCGAGTTATGAAAATATAACTGTCAGAATTATTGCATTAACAATTCCTGAAAATATTATCTTATTTTATTTATTATTTATTAAAGAAACCTGAAATAAGGGATTTAAATGTTGTTTCTTTTGTTTTTATAGGTAAGTGAATCTTTTGTTAATCGATAATATAATTTTAAAGAGTTGTAAATACGTATTGTTAATAAATCTTTTGTTTTTATAGAGAAACGCAATTACGCCTTTGTTTTATTCAAGAATATAAAAAATCATTATAATCACAATATTTACGAAATTATACTAGTAAATAGTGCAGGAAATGACTGTTTACAACACTTGCACCTAAACAAATATAAAGCAAAAATACTATTGAATTTGATCCACACAGTATGCAGGCACAAAATATAAAAACAAAAAAAAATACAAAATAGCTTCTCTCCATCAGCCGACAAAACACCACCAATATGCTAGTCAATTGAAACAGTTTCATCAACACATTCCCCTACTTGATGAAAAAAACTTCAATAAGGTATGCTTATATATTAAAATTGATGTATTTGAGGGAGCGGTCCGTATCGGTAGAGACGGGGCGAGAGAAATGAAAGGCGTGCAGTCGATATGTGAGTCAGTCTTTATTGTGGCTACGTAGCGGAGGTCGATGCGGAGCGGGAGCGGAGTGACAGTAGTGATGCTGCTGCACGATGATGTGAAGATGAAGGTCAGGACACTACGGCGGTGAAGATCACAGGTCTTCAGGAAGCCGGCGTGTTGCCCTACACCGTGGCGGTGTAGACGTGGCCTTGGTCCAGGCGGTCGATCGATGTCGTGTTGACGGGATATGGCGGCTGTGACTTCGGTGAGCTGGAGTCACACGCAGGGCAGGAAGAAGACCTTGAGAGGCGATGAGGATGCTGGCGCGTTGCCGGTTGTGGTTGCTGCTCGTTGCAGGATGTTAGATGCTGGCGCGTTGCCGGTTGTGGTTGCTGCTCGTTGCAGGATGAGGATGCTGGCGCGTTGCCGGTTGTGGTTGCTGCTCATTGCAGGATGAGGATGCTGGCGCGTTGCCGGTTGTGGTTGCTGCTCGTTGCAGGATGAGGATGCTGGCGCGTTGCCGGTTGTTGTTGCTGCTCGTTGCAGGATGTTGATTGCCATCTCATGTCGAGATGGTAGTTGGAGAAGTGTCTCGAAGGTGCTGGAATGTTCCTGGGTCACGCTGGATAAATGGTGTTCACTGTCGACTGTGCGAGGCCCGTGCCCCGCGCGCGGCAGGTAGAGAGTTACTGCACTGCTCGGACTGTGTTCCTTATTCGATTAATGGAAAGTACTGACTGACTGACTCCGAGCAAGCGAGCGCGGCTTATATACTCGTGGCAAGTAATTAGTCTCCTGGTAGGTAATGCGTGAACTCACACAAAGGCGATATATCACTCGAACTTTCTGCGGGCACTTGAACGGTACAGCCAGACGTTCTAGCTCTTTCGCGTAGGTGGCGGATTATTATTTCTACTACGTTACGGTGTACTCGCTGAAGGTAGGTATGCCAGATCTTCCAGCGTATTTTGTGGACGTCAGTGGCGCAGCGGTAAACTTCGCAGAACGGGTTAAGTGACCGCCACATATAAATATATCAACAACATCGGAGTATTTGTTTCCAAGCTGTTGAATCCGTCGCATAGGAGTATAATATTGGCATGTTGACTTAGAATTGCTACAATAATATGGTAGGTACTGTCTTGTGACTGACCTACCTGGAGTATGAAAGGAGATTACATATAATAAATCAAGGGTGTCAAACATTGAATTAATGATTTTATACAAACAGGTTAAATCGAAAAAGATTCTACGATCAGATAATTTTATTAAATTTAATGAACGAAGTAGGTTATCGTAATTTAGGCATTCACTAGGAATGCCCATTTTAAAATTTATATATCTTAAAAATTTATTTTGGATTCTTTCAATAGCATGTGAATGAACCTCATAATTTGGGGACCAGACCGTGGAATTATATTCTATATGACTCCTTATGATATATGATATTTTAAAAGATCAGGTCAAATATGAGAAGATACAGTGCAGGAGATATAAATTGATATCGAAGAATAATGTTTATTACAAGAAAGTAAAAAAAGAGAAAAAATAATTCTATCAGAAAAATTCAGCATAGACTTTATCAAAAATGTTTATACAGACCTAGGTCACAGAGGAATTAATCAAATGCAAAAAATGATAAGCTCATGGTACACATCAGAAAACATGACAAACAATATAAAGAGAACCTGCGAAAGTTATGCAGTATGTTTAAAGAACAAATTAAGAGGCCAAAATAAATATCGATTGATGTCCTACTTGGGTCCCGCAACAAAACCTTTTGAAATATGTTCCATTGATACGATAGGCGGTTTTGGGGGTTCACGGTCAATAAAGAGATACTTGCACCTGCTATCAGATCATTTCACGAGGTTTGCATATATTTTGACGCCAAAAACTCAAAATACCAATGATTTCATCAAACTCTTAAACTCCACAGAAACTAATGACATTGGCATGATACTCTCAGACCAATAGCCGGGTCTTAATTCTAGAGAATTCAAAAAAATTTTGGATGAAAAAAATATTCCAATAATTTTTACTCCAGTGAACTCACCTTTCTCAAATGGATTAAATGAAATATTAAATCAAACGCTGGACAATAAGAAAATTAGATGCAAAATCAATGAAAATGACTCAAAAGTGGCTTGGACAACTATAGCGCGTAATTGTGTAAAAAAAACTATAATAAAACGGAGCACACCATCACACAATTACATTAAAGTCACATAATTACAACAAGATAATTTACGATAAAACCAGGAGACACATTAACTTCAAAGTTAGAGATAATGTTTTTGTAGAGAATGGAAACAAACTTAATAGGAAGAAGCTCGACGAATTGAGAATCTGACCCTACAAAATGAAAAAGATAAACACTGGTCGAAAAAAATTAGAATCAAATTTTTTCCACGTCTCGAAGTTAATTCCAGCACCTGCATTGATGAACCATGAAGAGGATATCGAAGATGAATGAAAATTTTTGCAATAATTTTCTTTCCCGGGGGGGAGATGTAAAAGAAATATATTACATTTAAATTTGAATCCTGTAGAGTCAGTTAGAATGCAATTATCAATTGTCACTTGTTTTGTTTTTTCTATGATTTGATTTAAAATATGAGATTTTGTTAGAAGAAACCATTCAAAGGAAAGTGATATAAATAAACATAAATGTCGTTTCTTTGTTAAAAAACTTTGCAACACAAGTGTTTTATTCATAAACTAATAGAAAGTAATTAAACCTCTCAACATATTAAATACATATATTTTTTTATATGAATACCTCACAAGACTCTCAGCTGCTCCCGTCTGGAGCCAGTGAGTCTATTGCATCCCAATTGGGGTATGTTGTGAGGCTGAAGATAGTGGGGAAGGGAAGGAGATGGGGAAGAGGAAGGGAGGGAAGTACCGGGCTATTCAGATCTGGTCACCAAACACGGATAAAGCAATTTCAAGCAACGTTTCAATTCTGAATGGTGGTCTTACACCAGGGCGATACTAAGAGTATCTTCCAGTCTGGAGCGTGCCGCAAATATACTATATATTATTTAAAATGAATTACATATACAAATGAATCAAACAAAATATATTTGCCCACGCCGGGATTCGATCCTGCGACCTTCGGATTGCGAGTCAAAAGTCTTACCGCTAGACGACGCCGGCCGTCAAAGTTAAAGTAATATCCTATTAATTAGAATAATGTTGTATAATTTTGTAAAAATATTATTTTACAATCAATAAATGGTTTTACAATTGGTGTCGCGAAACTGCGACTCCACTGTTAATTGGCGGTAAATGCTGCAGAGCAAAGCCCACGCAGCCCTCGAAGGACCAGTCCCGAAACTACGAGAAATCGCTAAGTTATATGGGACGATTAAATAGCATACACTCGCAAAACCTGATGGATAGTCATTGAAGTACCCACCACTGTCCCACCCCGGTATAGGCAACTTATGGTCGCCCCTTCGGAGTTCTCACAAGAATCTAATTTTTTTGAATAAACGGCTCTACATTTAATGTAACGAATCTAGACCTTCAATGTCCCCTCATACTGTGTTAGGTGGCGGTATGCGGTCGCGCCTACAGGACTGTACTGTAATGGTCATTTCTACAATTCTAAAGCCCATGGAGGTAATCACCGCCAAAGCAGTGAGCCTCGTGGACAGTCAAACAAGTGGTTAGTAACATCGACATAAAAAAGTAAAATGAACAAAATAGACAGCAGCCGTCATGAGTAATCAGCTCATGACAGCGAAAGACCATACGCAATCCGGCGGGCGGCACCGAGCACTGTTCATAAAAAAAAGCAACAAAAGTAAAATAACATTTGTACAGAGTAGAACTGATGTTACCGCAAACTGGCTACCGGCGGTCCCCGAGACAGTGAAGGAGGCTGATTGTCCGGCCTCCCGACAACCGGCAGCGTCGTCCGTAAGCCAGCTAGCCGGTGGTGCCTAGACAAGAGTAATTGGAAATCATAGAAGAAGACCCTAGGGAGAGAAGCGTCGGATCGCCGGAGGCGGGACGGACAGCCTCCAGATGTCGTTCAGCCTTCTCCCCAGCCTCTTCATGTCACAGGGGGTGGCGCGGCAGACAGGTGCAGCTCCACCAGTTCCAGAAGACCGGCCATGGTACGTAGGCGGGGACACGGTCCAGGGTCCAACCCCTTATATGGGGAGAAGGACGGCACAAAACGAGCAACTGAGTTCAGTTCTCACAAAAAAAACATAACAAAAAAGAAAAATTTATTGATAACATAGTAAATCGCAAAAAAGGAAAAAAAAAACAAGAGCGTGTGGAAATCAGCGCTGGGCATGTGAATGCACCATATAACCAAACTAAAGATCATAGACATGTAAAATAAAATGGCGATTTAGAAAGAAAAAGAAAAAACATAAAATAGACTTGAGCGTTAAATTACGCAGGGCATCTGTAAACAGTAGACCATGAACATAAAAATGTAAAAGCATAAAAACATAAAAATGTAAAGGTGTAAATAATAAACTTAAAAATGTAAAAAAAAATATATATATATGTATAAATACTGTAAAAGCAAAAAAACATAAAAATGTAAAGGTGTAAATAATAAACATAAAATGTAAAATAAAATATAAAGCTGAACATCCTGGGCAATATTGGTAAGAGAGTAAGAAGCGAAGAAAGTCCATGGTTAGTCAGGAACAAGTACACCTGGTGCCAAAATCTACTAATCCGCGACTCTAAGCTCAGGCCATCTCTCAACCCAGATCCTTGTAAAATTTCTCAAGCACTCGAAGTTCGTCTTGTTCGAAACCAGATCAGTGTTCCACACTGGTCTGATAGGTACGTCCAAACCATCGAGCATTTCCTCTCTAGCGTCCGTCAAGATCTCGCAGTGCCACAGAATGTGCTCGGCCGACTGGTTGGTTGATCCGCTTGCGCAGTTGGGGTGGGGGGACAGGGAGAGGGTGTGAAGTCTCCCCCTGAATTCCCCATGCCCGGGCAGAAGCTGGGTAATGTGGTGATCCAGACTGAGATAAGCCCCTTCCATTCTGATTTTAACTGATGGGAAGAAGGAGAAGGTCCATCTTCCCAAATTTGATCTATCCCAACGGACCTGCCACTCTTGGAGCGACAGATCCCTCATTTGACGTAGCAGCCCAGGGAGAGTCCCCGGCCCTCCCGGTGTCAGAACAACGCCTAGGTGAGTGGCCGGGGTTCCTCTGGTTAATTTCTGCTTAATAAGCACTTCCCTGATTTCCAAATCGATAGGCAAAATGCCAGCCAAAACGGGTAAAGCGTCCGAAGCAACCGTTCTATACGTACCAGAGAGTGCCAGCAAGGGGGTTCGTTGGCCTCGCTTGAGAGCTAAGAGTATCAGCGAATTTTCCAGGCGGTGCTCCCACACAGAGGCGGCATACGAGACTTGCGCCACATATACGCACCTATATAGCGTTCGCAGAGCCAGATTACGCAATCCCCACTTAGCTGTGGAGAATCTTCTCAGCTTCAAGAAGAGAGCCTGAGCCTTGCTGGATACTTCTTTGACGTGAGCCAGAAAAGAGGACGATCGATTTAGAGTGACGCCTAAGTATTTCACTGTTTCAAAAAAGCGGGTGTTAGAATCTCCCATTCTGATGGTAGGATTTCTTTCTCTACTGAGAAAGCCCTTTATCAGGAGGCCCTTGGTCTTGTGGGGAGCGAAGGTCATCTTGTTTCTTTCACCCCAGTCCAGGAACATTTGCAAACCTTCACTGCCTTTGTTCTCCACTTCTTTTCTACTGTCCCCAGCGACCAGATACAACTTATCATCAGCGTAGTCGACAGCGATACATCCTTCAGGCAAGGGTAACCTGGAGGAGTCATCAAAGGAGATGTTCCACAGGTCAGGTCCAAGGATGGAGCCCTGCGGGCATCCTATGTCTGCTTCCCTCTGGATACAAAACTCACCGAAACTGATCATAATGGTACGATCAGAAAGGTAGTCATCGATGGCTTGGAACAATAAGTTTGAACACCGCCTGTTTTTCACCTTTGTACGTATCATTGCCCACCATGCATGATCGAAGGCACCAGTGATGTCGAGGAAGATTGCAACTACATACCTCTTTGGGCAAGCCTTCACCCATTCAAGCGCATACGACAGGGCGTGCACCGTGGATCTACCGGGTACGAAGCCGAACTGAAGGTCACTGGCCGGCGACAGGGTTTGACGCAACCGCTGCCTAAGTAATTTCTCGAGGATCTTGCCTAGAACGGGAAGCAGGGTTATCGGCCGGTAGGCCTTGATGTCCGTGAGTGCTTTTCCGTTCCCCTTTGGTATAATCCGGAGCACGCCACGCTTCCACTCAGAGGGGAAAACTCCCCTCCTCAAGCACGTGTCCATCACCTGGAAGAGCTCCTCCTTGGCGTGGACCCAGACTTGCTTCGCAATCACGCCGTTGAGCCTGTCATGCCCTGGTGCCTTCTTAGGACCCAAATCCTTAATTATCACCTCAATTTCTGCCTTAGTGGCTCTAGTGAAGTTATCCTCTTGGGCAAGGTTTCTAGGTGGCAGCCGTGACAGATTTCTTATCTGTTTATGGTGGTCACTTTCCCCAATTACTGAATCTACAGGAACTAACTCACCCAAGAGTGTTTCGAGAGTGGAGGCCACATCCACTGTCTCAGCGTTCCTCCCATCTGTTATCCCAATTAAATGGATAGTCAGTCGATAGTTCAGATCTGTGCTTTTGGAAAATTAGATAAGCACAGATTGGAATAAGGAAAATAGGACTCACCGTTGCAGATGGGGCCTCACTGAACTCCAGTTTTGGTGGACTCCAGATACTAATATCTACAGCCAGTATGTCTGACAAATATCTACAGCTCATATGCTGAACTAATATCTACGAACTTCAGAGTGTTGATTAATATCTACAGAGCGTAGGTTGAACTAATATCTACAGAGCGTAGGTTGGACTAATCAGCTAAATGTGTCCAATAGTCCGATATTAGGGATTTTTACATACATACTTACATAAATTAAGTTTTTTAAACTGCATACGCAATATTACGTTATTCCAATATGCTATACATAATTGCAAATCCAACCTCTGCCAGTGCTGTAGATATTCGTCAACACTTTGGTTCTCATAGATATTAATCAACAGTTTGAGCTGTAGATATTCGTCAACACTTTGATTCTCATAGATATTAGTTCGATTTTTTCAGTTTTTGGAATTCCTGTAGATATTAGTAGACGCCTCCGTTTTGGTGCACACTTCTCGCTGTTTAAAATTCGCAATATTCTTATAACAAGAGGTTACGATACATGCGCCCTGTCTGAGATGTAATTTTGTTCTGAGCAGCAAATCACACTGTCACCTCTCCAAAGTTGAGTATTTCTTGCAACAATTTTTATGGTGACATTTGGGAAGGAAAGATTAGGTAGGTGGGATAAATTCAGGATTTTGACATATCTACCCACCAAGTCTGCGAATGCAATACCCAATCAATCCCATATAAAGATGCGCAAACAACAATATTGCCCGTGATTCCATTACTTTGCACAACACTGTATTTGGAATGTGTAGGATTACGTTATCTTCCCTACATTCCGGAATAAAGAATTATTATTGATAACATTATCAAAATCCGTTAAAAACTAACTCGTTCAGTTCTTAACCGTTGTATACGCTGGCACGAAGAGTTCATCTTTCTGTTTCATCTTGTTATTTCATTCGTGTCTTGCGATTTTTCAATAATATGCGTAACTTTTTACGTATTTTTCTAAGAAAAAATATTTACATGTTTTCTATTCTGCGGTTTAGAATATCTAGCCGAATGGTTAAAAAAAACGAGTGCAGTTTACACGCGGTACAAGCTAAACTTTACCAAAACAATCACAACCAATACTTGAAAAGTGAGGTCATAATCAAAGCGACCAATGAGCGCAGACCTGGCGTAATTTCCGTTTCGTAACTCAACCAATAGGAGCCTTTAAAAGTGACATCATAATGAAAGCGGTCAATGAGCACAGTTGATGCGTCGCAGGTGCAGAAATCGTCATTTCCGTTTCATCCGAAACCCAAATCGTAGTTTTCAATCGTAAGTTTCACTTCAAAACACTGAAAAAATTTTGAATTCAAAATGTTACCAATAATGTATATATATATTTTTTTTTCAAAGGAAAGACATTCCCAGGTTACGCATAACCTGACAATATTTTAAAAACTTCTATTGACTACTACTTGACGACCTCCGTAGTCCAGTGGGTAAGACACTTGACTCACAATCCGGAGGTCCTGGTTCGAACCCGGTATGCGCAAATAAATTTTATTTGATTAATTTGTGTTATTTCACAATTAATTAATTAAAAATAATATATAGTATATTTGCGGCATGTTCCAGAGTGGAAGATACTATCAGTATTACCCTGGTGTAAGAACACCATTCAGAATTGAAACGTTGCTTGAAAATGGCTTTAGCCGTGTTTGGTGACCAGATCTGAATAGCCAGGTACTTCCCAACCTTCCTCTTCCCCACCTTCTTTCCCTTCCCACTACCTTCAGCCTCACAACATACCCCAATTGGGGATGCCATAGTCTCACTGGCTCCAGACGGGAGCAGTTGAGATTCTTGTGCGGTATTTACTGTAAAAAAATAAAAAATTTGCCATGCCAAGTAGACGTGGGCAAAATTGAATGACTGAATTAAATGAATAAATTCAATCTTGTGACACACTCGATCTTATTCTCAATTTTAAAAGGAATTGATTCTTTCTTCCTCATCTTTGGCCTTGCATCCTACGATTTTTAACGGCACCATATGTTTTTATTTTACATTTATTTTACTGTTAATTTATTTTAAGGAATGATGTGTACCGTAAACGATTTAAATATTATAATGATTCGAAAATATTTAAATATTATTCTATGGGCGGGGCGCCCATAGAATAATATTGACAAAATACTGTTTAAGGTCTATGCCCATTGCCCACTATACCATTCCATACCATGACCGTAACCGTAGCGGCGCATGCAAAAAATATTCTTTGTACCGATCAGTATGAAACGCTGCCCACTAGCCCGTCGCGTCACCGACGAACACCGTCATGTACCGTGACCGGGCTGACGGCGAATTTCAGATGACAATATTTTGCAGGTGAACGGGGATCATACGCGGATGATCCCCGTTCTAACCGCGTTGCCACTCCGTCAGTTCGTAATTTGTGTTCAGTTCTGTGATACGTGCGTCAGCGGTAGACAGACATTTGAACGGGGATGGTACGGACACTAACCGCGGTGTGTACGGTTATCATACGGTCACTATACCCGTTACGTACGGGTATAATACGGTGTTAGCACGTTCTAGTGGGCATAGTAGGGCGTAGCGTGTTTATTTCGTGTCTGATACGTTCATAGTACGGTCATGGTATGGAACGGTGAAGTGGGCAGAGACCTTTAATTTTAATATTTTATTGCTAGTCTAATGTAAATACATTTTCCTTGTCAATTTTTTTTGTTAAAATATTTCATTTACCTCGTAGTACAATTTTTCAGAACGACATAATTCGTATAGTTTTTTTTAAAAGTGAAATAGGCAAATTCACTCTAGGAAGAGTGCTTTGTGAAGTGAAAACTTCTTTAGCACCGTTGTGTTTTGAAACTCGACGATGAATCGAAAAATAACGACATTAAAATGCTTCGTAACCTCCCCACTGATGTTTTCTTTGTTTTCTGAATTAGATTATACATAAATCTCTTTTTTTTTGGAATTAATTGAATTGAAGAAATGAGTAGAAGGAATCAATTCAAAATGCTAGGTTCACTCCTGTGAATAAATGTGCCCATGTCTAATGCCAACTCAGCTAACAGGTCATGTGGGTTGTGTGTATTTGTTTGTGGTCTGTTGGTGATTCGTATGATGAAAAATGGTAAAGTACTATGCTGATAAACTTCATGAGAATTGGTCATAATGTTATTCCTGATAGTGATTCAGTGCTATTTGGCTTTGTTTTACAAAATAAAACAAATGCTTGTAGTTCGGTCAGAAGTAATCGCAAAGATGTGCCGCAAAAGGTAATAAAAAAGAGGATATGAAACTTTTTAGTGATTAGTGATCTGTGCCTACATATTACCCGACCTTATACAAATTCCCCAAAAGCCGGTAATTATTTTTTTATGAAAGTTATTCTAAATGAGGTGTTTCCTAATGTTTTATTTCATCGATTAACGCTTCTGATTTTTTTGGTCTCAGTCGTTTATGTTCTCTCTAGCGAAATATAAAGTCTAAAGATGCAAGTTAAGGAAAGTACCCATACTGCGTGACCCACTTTTTGCAATTTTTTACCCCCCTCCCCCCCAGTGACCACGTGTAGTATATTCCAAGACCCCCCCCCCCCTCCCTACAGTTTTCATGTAGTAAATCATAAATATGTTTTTGAATCATTTCGTATTAACAAAAAATTTAGAAAAATATTATTTGCTTCTTCAAACTTCGCAAAATTACTTTGTGGCATCATTAATTATATAATGAATAACAGATCACTTTGTATAAACCACTATATTATAAACAATATCTACATGTTTCGATAACAATGTTATCTTCATCAGGATATGTTAATATAAAGAAAAATAAATGTCAAACAATTAGTATAGACAAATTAGAATAAACTATAACATTGACAAAATATTAAAAAGTAGAGGTGATTAATTACTTACAAATCATAAAAATAGTTATACAAAATTAAATATAAAAATTATTTAAGGAAAAATAAAATTGCATTTAGATAATAAAAAACTTTTAAGAACAAATAATTAAAATAATTAGTCTAAATCAAAAAATCAATAATTATAATTAATTGTAAGTATTAATAAGAAAATAAATTTAAAAGATGGCTATTTTTAAAAAATGTTTGGTTATTTATAATATTTAATTTATTAATGCTTTTTCTAATTTCTAAGATTTCTAAATTATCCAATTGTATATATATAAATATTATTTGGCTTACATTTGTCTTTATTAATACGGCGCTTGCTGCGTGACGGCAAGAGTGCATGCATATCTATAATTGCAAGTGGAAAAAATATTAAAAAGTTAGTGGAAAAAATATAAAAAGATTTCTAGATTGACTACGTGACAAAAACCTAAGCCTAAGCCTAATGAGGGGGATTGTGACCAAGCGTGGTATTTTGAAGATCCCCCCTCCCCCTAAACGGGTCACGTAGTATGGGTACGTTCCCTTTTGAGATTTCCGCTTTCCCTCTCCCCCTCTTCCTCTCCGTCAATGTTTTGAAAAAAATCCATATTTAAACAAATTTGACATATTTCATTTTTTTAACAACCCTAAAGAGGGCACTAGATTATCTCTGTATTTAAATTTTGTTTGAACCCCCTGAAAAAAATCCAACGCATTACTCGCGAGACTGCCGTCATTTCTTATGTGATATTGTGCTTCAATTGCGTCGATTCGTCGGTTTATTCTCGTATACCTTACCTTCAGGTATCCCTACAGAAAATAGTCCAAACGGCTGAGATAGGGACACCTGGGAGGCCAGTTAATGGTGCCTCTACGAGAAATCACTTTGTTCGGGAATAATTCGTTTACCGCAGCAATTGCTAAGTCAGAAGTATGGCAAATAGCCCCGTCTAACTGGAACCATGTTCTTGAGTTGAATCCTTGATACTCTTGCAACTCTTGGGGGAAAAAGCCTCTTAGTATTTTGCAGTAACGTTCACTGTTTACAGTGAGTGCTCGCCCGCGTCGTTCTTCGTGGAAATATGGACCAATGAATGGAAATTGGCTTCTTCGCTAAACAGAATGTTTTCAAAGTTACAGAATCTCTTTAGCATTTCGATGGCAAATCCTAGTTGATTAGCGTAATCGGTACCCTTCAGTTCTTGAACTACATGGATTTTACAGGTTTTTAGATGAAGTCTTTCTTTAAAATTAACTGTATTGACGATTTTTTGATATTGAGTGCTGGACATCGTTTACAATATACGGATAACGACGGATTTTTGCAAACCGAGGCGCTTACTTCTTCGATCGTTCCATCACCTCTAATAAACCTCGGGCGACCTGTGTTTTGAATTCGCACCATTGATCCGGTATTTTCGAACATCCGAATCCATTTTCTAACGCTTTCGTTACTTGGTGCATTGTGAGAAAGACGTTCAGCACGATAAAAACGCTGAGCGCGAACTTAAAATCACAGTTTCGGTAATAGGCTCGCACGCAAAAAGCACCGTGCGTCCCCGGGTACGACTCCATTGCTAATGAATTTCCACGAAGTAGTGATCGATGCTGTTCATACCACGTATCCATGCATCGCTCCTTTATGACGTCACAAACAATACAAAACCCCGTTTCCTTTTTTGGATACCATCACAAAATATAATCTAAGGCGCAATTTATTTATTTACAGACTTCCTCCCATGCTCAGACCTTTATTTCCCTAGCATGATACTCCCTGAACCTTACGTTAAACATATTGATACTTATTTATTGTTATCAAGTTTAATTTGTAGAACTACATAGGTACATATAATTTTAATGTGTATCATCATCATCATCACTATTGTCTCTACAACCCCTGGTGGGTCTTGGCCTCCTCAAGAATCTTCCTCCACTCATGTCGGTTTTGTGCCAGTTTGGAAGCTCCAAGATAGATATGTCTTTGAGGACGTTGTCGCTCCATCTTAGTCTTGGCCTTCCCAGGCTCCTTCGCCCTATTGGTCTTGAGTTTAGCAGGGACTTTGGTGCTTGATGCTCGGTCATTCTCTCCACATGACCCAGCCACCGAAGTCTTCCCAATTTTATAAATTTTGCGACGTTTAGCTCCTTAAACAAAGTATAGAGCTTATTGTTATAACGTCTGCGCCAAAATCCATTTTCTAGAACCGGTCCGAAGATGCGCCTCAAATTTTTTCTTTCAAAAACGTCCAGTGCTCGCTCATTCCTCTTAGTTAGTACCCAAGTCTCAGCTGCGTACGTAAGTACTGGTCTGATAAGTGTTTTGTACACTAATATCTTCGTGTTTCTGGACAGCAGTCTGGACTTTAATAGGTTTTGTAGGCGGAAATAACAGCGATTTGCGTTCACTATGCGTTTCTGAATCTCCTCTGTGGTATTATTGTCGTTTGTTATCAGGGAGCCTAGGTATGTGAATCTTGGTACCGTTTCGAAATTTTGGTTTCCACATGAGAGAGTTGGGCCTTGTTGGGTGCATCCTACAGCCATGTATTTTATATATCTTTTGCTGGTTTACTACGAGACCCACATTTTTGGCAGAGCTTTCAAGATTTATAAAGGCGTTACGTAAAGCATCTGGAGTTTTCGCGATTATGTCGATATCGTCAGCGTAAGCCAATAGTTGCACAGAGTTGTCAAATATCGTTGCTCTTATCTCGATGCCTGAGTCACGAATAACTTTTTCTAAGGCTATGTTGAATAAGAGGCAGGCCAATCCATCTTCTTGTCTCACCCCGTGGAGCGCTTCAAAGGGCTCGGACAGATCACTGCCAACCCTGACTCTACACGTTACTGGGGACATTGTTAATTTCACCAGATTGATCAGCTTACGCGGTATTCCGAACTCACTCATTGCATTGTACAATGCATTCCTGTTTATGCTATCGTACGCGGCCTTGAAGTCTACAAAGAGATGATGTGTTTCGACATTGTGTTCTAGCGTTTTTTCCAAAATCTGTCTTAAGGAGAAAATTTGGTTAATACATGATTTGCCTGGCCTGAAGCCACATTGGTAGTTGCCAATGATTTCTTCAGACATTGGAAGCAATCTTTTGTACAAGATGTTGGACATAATTTTATGGTTCCATGACAGTTCATCCTGCGACAATTCATCCGGCGACAGTTCATCCTGCGACAGTTCATCCGGCCGACAGTTCATCCCGCCGACAATTCATCCGGCGAAAATTCATCCTGACAATTCAACCTAACCTAACCTAACCTAACCTAACCTAACCTAACCTAACCTAACCTAACGTAACCTAACCTATAAGTATAAGTATGTCGTATTTTGTTATTCACGCATGCTTCTTCGGAGAGTCGAAATTATTGTTAGTAAAAATATTTTTACAGCGGATTTCCACTCAAGATGCCTTCAGATATAAGTATATCGATTTTGGTTGTACGGCCGTATATCCTCTTTGCATACTTACTTAATAAAAATCTTCTAAATGATCAGGCAGGATGAATTGTCGCCGGATGAATTGTCGACGGGATGAACTGTCGGCAGGATGAACTGTCGGCAGGATGAACTGTCGGCCGGATGAACTGTCGCAGGATGAACTGTCGCCGGATGAATTGTCGCAGGACGAATTGTCGGGTCACCAATTTTATAGCCGGTGTTTAATAGCGTTATTCCCCTGTAATTGCAGCACTCGAGTTGGTCGCCCTTCTTATGTAGTGGACACACAATTCCTAGTCTCCACTCTTCGGGCATCTCTTCTTCTGTCCATACTTTTTGGATAAGGGTATGCAGGTATTGGGTAAACTCTCCACCTGCTGCTTTAAATAATTCAGCCACCAGCTCGTCTGACCCGGGGGATTTGTTGTTTTTCAGCTGTCTTATTGCCTGCTTCACTTCCTCCAGTGAAGGGGGTTCAGCATTGTCAATGTGCAAGTCATCTCCCGTACTCTCCACTGTGTTGTGCTCCACCTCTGTCGAGTTGTTATTGAGAACCGTATCAAAGTGCCTCACCCATCTCCTCAGGATGTCAGGCTTTTCACTCGGTATCACTCCGTTCTCGTCCTTGCATATATTTATTTTTGGCTTAAACTCTGCTCTCATGTTATTTACTTTTTTGTAGAAAAGCCTACTCTCATTCTTAAGCCCGAGTGCTTCAGCTTCTCTAATTTCTTTTTGTAAATATTCGCGTTTCTTTTTCCTGTGCATCTTCTTTCCTCTCTTCCTTGTTTCCCTATAGGTGTCTATAAGTTTTCTTATGCAGCCTTGTTGTAACGTTTTTTGATAGAGCTTATTTTTCTTTTTCGTTACCTCTGCGCAGTCTGAGTCAAACCAATGGTTTCTTCTTATAGGGATTTCTTTTCCCAGTTTTTTTTTTTGTATATTCACTAATAATTAAGTTTGGATGACGAGAATGGGTATCGCCACCCGGGAACTATTCAATGGATAACCAACACCCCTGTCGTAGGTCTCCCCAAACGGTTCTTTACGTTTGGTAACTTAGCAGGGGTGTCCGGGTTCATGGGGTGAGGTTATGTCTAGGTCTTGGCGGCAATGACCTGGACACACTGATCCCAAGATTCCTACCCATCCCTAATACCTTTTTCCTTCCCATAAATTTCTCTCCGTCGTTTCCTTGAAAAGACCCTCCTCATAGCATCTCCAAATATGATAGGCCCTGTCGCCCTGAGGGAATTTATTTACCTTATATTAGTTTATTTACAATAACATTTTCCGCAGACATTATCAAGTTTGATGGTGCCTGCAGAAGACGAAATAGTCTTAAGGAGTAATAATAACAACACATCAGAACTTGTTTACAAATAATCTGTTTTAAAAAAATAATATGATTGCGTAGGTATTGAAACGTTTCTACTGCGGTGATGAGTAAGTTGGTGTTAATACTCATTTGCCACATGTCGATTTGGCAGAAAAAGCCCTTCCTTCGTCCGATCCGATCTGGTAGTCGGATCACGGTGTGAGGTTTGTCTAGATCCTGGCGGTGGATACGTCTGCCCATCTACCGCGTGGCGGGTCGGCTCGGGAGAGACTGTTGAGGGAGACCTTTCAACCTCTCCAACCTTAATCTCTTGACCAAATGTCCGTCACTACTGGACACACTGACCACCAGTAGCGTATAGCGAGGGGGGGCGGACCGCCTCGGGTGCCACCCGACGGGGGGGGGGGGGGGGGGTTACACTACACTACACCCGATCGTTAAACGTTAAAAAATTACGAAGGATATTGTCGCAAAAATATTGAATACGGTGTTATTTATATTTTCGTAGCTCTATGGCTCCCCGTGGAATGTCCAGAAACGGGGTGAATTTTGTGCCTGATGGGCTTTTTATTGACGAAAATAGCCTATTTCTGAAATTCTCTAGCCACCCCCCCCCCCTCCTCCAGGACGGACCAATTTTCTACAGACAGAGGCCCTGAGGGAAATTATTTTCCTCAAAGCTTCCAAGAATTTCTTGAATAGCTAAACTTTTAGAATACCCCTTTAAAAACCGCCTTTGGACAAAGACATTTTAAACGGATAGCTTGCAAACAATAATCAATATTAACTCTATTTTTACTAAGTATAGATTTTTGTGTGTAATTGTATCTCTGGTGTCATTTCTCATTCAAAAGCCATATTTATCTGTTAAACTCTTTTTTTATTATTTCGAAAATTTTTCGATGATTTTGGGACATTTAATCAGTGCTTATATATAGTATGTGTATACAGTTGATATTTAATAAAAAAATAAACTCTACAATACACTACAAGCTACGATTAAACAAGCAGAATCAATGACCAAATTCAAACACGAAATAAAGAAATGGAATGCAAGTATAGGTCGTCACACTATTGCATACATCTGTAAAATAAATTGCACTTAGACAGAAATAAAAATTTACCAATCACCTAACATAAATTAAAATAAAATAATAGAATCCTGTCAAAATCTAACTACGTAATTATATTTTACTTCATGTCTACCTACATTTGTAAGATCACCCTTGTCATGGGATTTATCCACACTTCCAATTACCTTTCTTTTTGATTGAATTGGAAGTAAAATGTATTCACCTTAAATACCCATATAATTATATTTATATACTTTTATGTACTTCTACGCCTGTTTCAACACAGGTAGATATATCTTAGTGAGACAGGTATCGAAAAATCATTTAAATAAACTTTAGGGAACGTATTACTTTACCCATACTACGTGACACGTTTAGGGGGGGGGGGTCTTCAAAATGTCACGCTCCATACAAATGAGCGGCAGGTTGCTTAGGTTTTTGGTCACCGGGGGGGGGGGGGGGGGGTTAAAAATTGCAAAAAGTTGGTCACATAGTATGGGTACCTTCCCTTATATGTGTAAATAAATTAATAAAATAAAATCTCCGCACCAAATCAATGCGGAGGTGCTCCAAGGATCCGTGCTGTCACTAACGCTGTTTTTGGTGCACATCTACCTTGTTGAATGTGCACCAAGACGAGGGAGATCAATGACTGTCTGGTGCAATTTTATGGAAGCGCCCTTCCCAATAAAGACTCCATAAAATGCATGGAGTAAGTACATCAGACCGGCTCAAGTATCGGGGCTCCTTAGAAGCTCGAGCAAATCAGGCTTCAAAGAATCAGAGCAAATTGAACAATCAGAGCAAGTGAACAAATTTTATTGTTTGTAGGTTAAGAATAAATCTGAGAGAGAAGAAAATGTAACTTAATTTGCGAAGCCTTTTTACCGTAGAATTGACATGGGCCTCCAATTGCAGTTAATCGTCCATTATAACCATATAAATTAAGTAATTAAGTATTTTATTACTTAATTTTGTTTGATATTTTTAGGTTATCGCATGAAAAATTTATGTGAGGTGACGCAGGCGTGTTAAGGTTCTGTGAACATGAATGTATGGTAAGTTTATGACAGTTTTGAAGAAGATACAAAGGAGAAAAGCAGGTATTTAGTTTTGTCAATATTAAGAGTGAGGAGGTTGAGATCAATACAGTATTTTTCTTCATTTATGGCATAATTTGCTTAAATGTATGTATTTTTATATATAAGAAAGAGAAGCGGGCCTAATATACTGCCTTGGGGCACGCCGTATACGATTGGTAAATTTGTTCTTCCATAATCTTTGGCGGAGTTGATATAATAGTTGGGACGTTGTGACGTATTTGTTAGCTATCTTCTTTTCAAAAAAAAAAGAAAGCTTGTTTGCATTCATTGCCAGGGTTTTGCTATTGATAACCGAAGAAATTGCTAGAAGGTGAAGTTTTGGAATTGTTATAATACAACATGTTTACCTCGTTATATTTGTAAAAAAAAATTCGTGGTCATTTCAGATGTTAATTCTCTTGAGCGTTATGGAAAGATGATTAAATTGGCAGATAGTCGAACAGAAACATGTCTTTTAAACGGTGGGTGTTAGAAAGAAAAAACTCCACCCTTTATATTAAAATTTGAAAAATATCTTCAAAGCAGTAAAATGGACACATTTATAAAACCAAAGTTTCGGATCGCAATTTGAAAAAAAAAATTAGAAACTTTAGGAATTTTTCATTAATTATTTTTCCACGGAATGACGAAAAAATGAGGTAACAATACATTTGGCTTCTGAAGTATGTACGTGTTTTAAATTTTTTTCGTTATCAGCAATTTTAGTTAGAAAAAATGTACGGAGAGCCATTTTTTTATGTTTGCACGCAAAGTTTTGATATTTCAAAAATTAGGTATGTGTTTTATTCCAAATTTCAAAATTTGAAATCGTATTTTATCTCCTAAAAACAACAGTTTGTAGTTTTCGAATACATTCAGAAATAGTCAATTTATTTGGATTTTATTGTAATTTTTTGATTTATTTTCATTATTTTGACTATTTGTAAAAATATGGCAGAGGTTCGAGGATTAATAAAAACAAATCCTTCCAATCGTATTAGAAAGAGAATTAGGTCAAATTATAAAGAAATTAGGAGGGAACAAGAATCATCTTTCAAGAATAATCTTAGCTCTGAAAATGTGAATTCCAGGTATCAAGTGAGGTGCTTTCGCCGTGGTCGTCCAGAGGGACCAGCTCCCAACTGCAGCTGCAAGCAGACAAAATACTATCGGCCTCGCAATGTACAGTACTCGCAATGGACGAGGAGACATCTTCGTTTGCTGATAATGTCAACCCGGAATGGGCTGCTTGGCTAGCAGTTGTTCGGCAATTTTACAAGGATCTGAGAGCTTCGAGGGGTGTGGGAGCTGCCAACAGGTAGAGCCGTCCCTACATTTTCCTTCCGGGTTCTCGGATCTTCTGGATTCAGGTCCGCATGTTTTAATTAAAGGAAATAATTATTAACAAATATATTTTTTTTTAATTTGCGATCAAAACTTGATCGCAAATTTTCTTTATTTTTCTTCACGGGATATTCAGTTAAGGACATGGGCGTAGGCAGGGTGGGGCAAGGTGGGGCGTTTGCCCCACCCTGACTGACCGATGCGTGACTTCTGAGATTGACGACCGAATTCCCTTTTCAAATTTACTGCACTTCAAAGGATGGTTTTGCCTTCTTCAGTTCGTTTTCTTTGTATGCATAGCGCCTAAGCATGAATATGTTGTAGAAGCCTACTTTTTTCGATACCTAGGTACTCTAGATTTTTATTTTTATTTTATGCCCCACCCTAAATCAAAACCTGGCTACGCCTATGGTTAAGGGTCAAGTTTCCCAAATAGCGCTAAACATCACTTTGTATTATCATAGTTCAAGCAATACTACAAATAATTTACTTGAAAATTATATAAATATATATATTTTTTATATGAATACCTCACAAGAGTCCCAACTGCTCCCGTCTGGAGCCGGTGAGTTTATGGCATTCCTGGTATGGGTATGTTGTGAGGACGAAGGTAGGGGGAAGGGAAGGAGATGGGAAAAGGAAGGCGGGGAAGTACCTACCTGGCTATTCAGATCTGGTCACAACACGGCTAAAAGCCATTTCAAGCAAGGTTTCAATTCTAAATGGTGGTCTTACACCAGGGCGATACTGAGAGTATCTTCCACTCTGGAACGTGCCGCAAATATACTTTATATTATTTTAAATGAATTAATTGTAAAATAACACAAATTAATCAAATAAAATTTATTTTCCACGCCGGGATTAGATCCCGCGACCTTCGGATTGCGAGTCAAGAGCCTTACCGCTAGACCACGCCGGCCGTCGATGTATGCGTATTAGAAAAATGTGTAAAGTTAATAGAGAATGAAAATATTTAATTGTAATCTTTTGAATTCCATATGAAATAAACACTACAACTTTAGATTAACCGTTTTTAACGAATTCAAATTTATATCTTCCAATTCTGCTAACAAAAAAGCGAAACTTCGTAATGCTTACAGTCTATTTGCTTGCTGTTGGGAACAACTCATAGAAATCATTATGTCTCCCTTATAGTGAGTGAGAAATATGATATAAACGGCACTGGAAAGAAAAAACACTATTCTGTATATTGAAATACATCTATATATTGTATAAAAATTAACCACAAAAGGAGTGAAATGTAGATCTTTATGAAACCAATGTTTAGAATCGCAATCCTATTATATCCTATAAATATTATAAAGGCGAAAGTTTGTATGGATGTATGTTTGTTACTCTTTCACGCAAAACATACTGAATGAACTTTAAAAATTCTTTCACTAATAGAAAGCTACATTATTTGCGAGTAATATATGCTGAATATATTGCTAAGCTCTGGCGTTATGAATAAGCTCTGGCGTTATGAAATTATTTATCATACGTTTTCTGTCCCTAACAAAATCGAGTTATTGCAAACGTCAGAAGAAAAGCAAACAAATTGTTGCCATAACTTCCGAACGACTGCACCAAATTGGATAATCCTTTTCTTGTTCGTTATTTTGTATAAAACTACTGTTTAGTTGTGGCATTATGAAATTTGTATAAAAAATTGTAATACGTAGCACCCGAGCAGTTTGAAAACTGAATGTACCGGGAATAAATGTGTGGAATGTGAGAGGTGGGTGGGGAGAGGGGTAAGGGGGAAGGGGGAGGTGGTGTGGGGAGGGTGGTAAGGGAGGGGGGAGGGAAAGGGGAGGAGGGTGTGGTGAAGGGGGTTTGGGGGGGGAAGGGGGGATGGAAAGAAGAGGAAGGGTGAGTGGTAGTGGTGGAGGAGGGTGGGGGGGGGTGGAGAGTGGTGGAGTAGAGGGTGGGGGAAGGGGTGAGTGGAGGGGGAAGGTAAGGGGGATGGGGGGAGGGAGGGGATGAGGGAGTGGAGTGGGGAGAGGGAAGGTGGAGTAGGCGGAGTGGGAATCCCCCTAATACCATGCGAGCGAAGCCGCGGAAAAAGCTAGTTTGAAATAAATTTATGAAAGTTTGGGAATTTTTTTACTAATTATTTTTAAAAGGAACGACAAAAAAGTGAGGTGACAATACATTTGATAATATATTTGTCTAATAAAATATGTATCTACGTATTTTTAGTCAAGTAAAAGTACAATATAAGGTAAAGTAAAAATACGAAGTGAAGCAGTTTGTAAGCAAAGTTTTTATTTTTCAGGAATTATATCTATGTAAAAAAAACCAGTGATTCTTGACATTATTTGGAGTAAAAAATGTAAATGAAATTTTGGTCTCCGGTGACATTTTTTATGTTTTTTTTTTCTCTACAAAAACATAAAAAATGGTAGTTGTTAAACAGTTGGAGGCAGGGTAAGGAGTTCGTCAGACACCCGGCTGAGTGACCAGTGACGACATGTGGAAGAATTTTTTTTTTATTTGATTTTGAAGAAAAAATTCGAAAGTGTTTTTAATCACTTTTCAAAAAAAACTGTTTTTAATTTACGGATACATTCAGAAATATTCAATTTCTTGTAATTTTTGTTTTATTATCATTATTTGAACTCTCTGAAAAAATATGGCCGAGGCCCGAGGGGTTGATAATCCGTCAATCGTAAGAATTTCGAGCAATAGGAGGGAGCAAGAATCATCTTACAAGAATAATCTTAGCTCTGAAAATGTGAATTCCAGGTGTCAAGTGAGGTGCTTTTGCTGTGGCCATCCAGGGATACCAGTTCCCAACAGCAGCTGCAATGGATGCGTGGCTGCTTGACTAGCAGTTTTTCGGCAATTTCACAAGGATCTGAGAATTTCGAGGGGCGTGGGAGCTGCCAACAAGGATGGCCGTCCTTACATTTCCTTTCTGGTTCTTTAATGAGAATTCTCTGATCTTCTGGATTCAGGTTAGCATGTTTCAATTAAAGGAAATAATTATAATGAAATATTTTTAAATTAGGTTGCAAGTTAACAAAACTTGATCTCAAATTTTCTTTATTGTCTGCAATGGGATATTCAGTTTCCCAAATAGCGCTAAATATAATTTTAGATTATCATGGTACAAGCGATACTACAATAATTTACTTGAAAAATATATAGGTACCTACGGGTCGTTAGAAAAATGTGTAGGTACCTAAAGTTAATAGAGAATGAATTTTTTTAATCGTAATCTTTCGAATTCTATTTGAAATACATACTACAACTTTAGGTAAACCGTTGGAAAATGGTGAGGCTAATGCTCTCAGGTGGGGCTAAGGTTCTCAGGGGGCGGGATTGGGGGAATATTATATTGGAATGAAATAAAATTAGGCTTATATGAATTTTATACCGTGAGTCTAATTTAATACGTATTCGATAAAATCAGTATCATATTGGGTTTATTCGAGTTGCAGAGAACTCAATCTCTATTTCTCGAGAACTGAGGGTGTAAATGTACCTGGGGGATGGTTTTTTTCTACCCGAAGTTTGGGCTGCCTATAGCAACTTATAGGGCTTTAATACTAATTTTTTTTGTATTATTGTTTTTGACACGATGGCTCTTTTATATATTGTTTGACTTACCTAATAACGATGGCCGTTAAGTGGCCGCTTTCCATAGAAAAAAAAATCGTTTGAATGGAGGTGGGGGTGTTTAGTTTGAAAGCTATCCACATAGACTGGGAGGCGAGATAGGTAAACCCTACGTCATCGAGTACTCGGATGAAACTACTTTGTAGTGATAATGGACATTTAGAAAACCTTAAAAAAGCTGGTCAGCCGGTGCGCCTCTCGGCAGGAGCCGCGCAGTCATGGAAATAGTCAGCGTTTTTTTGGAAAAAATTACGACCCCACTTTGACGCCGGCTGCCTGCGAACGTGCCAGGCTGTCGGTTGGCAGACCTGCTTTTTTCTCATTTTCTAATCGACCTTTATCATCCGAGACCATTCCCGTTCGTGTACTCGATGACGTAATTTTTTCGAAAAAAAATCGCTGACTATTTCCATGACTGCGCGGCTCCTGCCAAGAGGCGCACCGGCAGACTATCTTTTTTAAGTTTTTCTAAATGTCCATTATCACTACAAAGTTGTTTCATCCGTGTACTCGATGACGTAGGGTTTACCTATCTCGCCTCCCAGTCTAACAGGAGATGTATATGAAGTGCGCGGAAGTCAACATTCTGATTTGAAACTCTGCTTCCCGAATGAACGTCGAACGTCAAAACACCACAAGCTAGGGTATATCGTACGGCATATCTACGGAAGGGCTGCCACTATTTTATAAAATAATATAATATTTATGAGAAAATATTTGTTATTTTATCTATTTTTTATGTCAGGTCATCTATGTAGTGCAGGGTTTCCCAAACTTTTCTTTGGAACACTTTAAAAACCCGTAAATTTTAACGGAACACTTGGGTAATTTTTTAGGTTGGTACAAAGCACTCTTTTTAGAGTGAATCGCCTATTTCAAAAAATTCCTAGTAGTAAAATATACTATTAAACGTATTATTTATTTAGCATACAAACAAAAAGATGGTATATATACCAAGAAATTGTAATAAATAAAGCACCTAATGACTTTGACGATGTTGAGTTCGTAAATTGCGTATCTTCTTGTGATCAGGCACAATATTGGTAAGTTCGATTTTAATATCTATTGTGGCATCGAGACTGTTCCTACACTTTGACTTCGTAGCAGCATAGTTAGAAAATCCTACTTCGCATAGAAAGGTTGTATAAAACGCAAGTCAAACAATAATAAAATCAGTTTTGATAAATTGTGGTACTTTTCTGACAAACTCGCCAGAAATCATTTAAAGGCAAATTTTTTATTTTGTTTCAAGTTAAAATCACTAATTACATCAATTACCCTTTGTGTTTCTTCCTTCATACAACATGGGTCTCTTCAAGACCAATTTTCATTCCTTCCTCTCCTCAAAAAGACCCTCCACACACCATCTCAGATGACATAGGTCCTGAGGGAAACTATTTTCCTCAGAGCCTCCTGTGCGGAGTTTCTATAAAAAATAAATTAAATTAAATTTTCATATTCACTTTCGCTTATGCCTACTGATTTAGCTGTCACAGAAAATGGATTCCGAACCCAGGAATCGGCTTTACTACTTTTCAGATAATATTGAAAAAGAGTTGTTTTCAAGTTATGAACGTGTTATTAAAATTCTTTGGAAACCTCTTCGCCCACTTTAAAATTTTATTCATTCAAACATTCATGTAAGGCAGGTTAATCAAAAATATTTAATCAAAATTATTAGATTGAACTGATGAAATCCAAAATCTTTTCACCAACATTTAAGTCACTAAGCGCATTAACAGTAAGACTGATTTATTTGTACATTATTTTACTTTTAGATTAAGTCTATATCGTAAAAGCTATGGTTGGGGTTAATGTTACATTTTTGGCCATTTTTGACTACCATACTAGGCTAATTGCCCGTGTTGTGGTAGTCATACATGTAATATAATTTTATATAAACAGATAATAAAATATAAGAAGAGAAAAGAAAAAAATAACATATTTAGGGATAAATAAAACTAAAAACAGATAAAAATATAAGAATGCAAGTTATCTAAGAAATAAAGAAAATTTAAAGAAGATTGAATTAAACATTGGTGAGCATTATTCTTCTTGAAATAAAAATAGAAATAAAATTTGGTAAGTAATCTTCTGCACGAGAGTACATGTTTGTAGTCATTTTTGATATTTGTTCTATGAAAGAAATTGGAAAGAGTGTTAGAGAAAGTAATTTTTTGTTTGATTTTTTTTAAAATGCAATATTAAGTTAAAGTAATTGATTAATTAAATTTGTAATATTTTGTTTCCACATCGCAGATATTCATATTATTGACTGTTACCACAATATTACACACCATAGTAATAAACTTCAGAAAAAAAATTTATATGTAAAAATGAAGTTTTACTGCAATAATAGAAGCATAAACGGATCTTTTAACTTCGATAAAGCTTAGTCTTTGTAACTGGAGGGATCTAACAACTAACTTAAGAACTATTGTTAAATATTTATACAAATAATAATTTCTTGTGAATAATATCTGTAGTGTTGAAATTATGTGTACATAATGTTAAATTAAATTCTTCCGACAAATTGTCGTGGAACCCTTTTTCAAGTTCGGCGGAATACCTGGAGGGATCTAACAACTAACTTAAGAACTATTGTTAAATATTTATACAAATAATAACTTCTTGTGAATAATATCTGTAGTGTTGAAATTATGTGTACATTATGTTAAATTAAATTCTTCCGACAAATTGTCCGGGAACCCTTTTTCAAGTTCGGCGGAACCCTGGTGTGGTGTTCCGCGGAACACAGTTTGGGAAACCCAGATGTAGTGTAATGCGCCACAAATAAATCACTAATTGAACAAAAGTGAAATCTTTGGTCTACGATGTCCTTCCTTGATTTTTTTGTGTGTGTTTAATTTTGAGAGTTTTGTCTCACAAGTCCTAACTTTTTTCTAAAATCGCGAAAAAACCACAACTGCATAGCAAGAAGTGGGTTGTGGGTGTGTCCGTATTCTGAAAGTAAGCATATAATTTTTCTTGAGTTCTGGTGAAATTGGTCAACCTGGATACTATCTTAAAGAACAACATATATTTTTTTAAGAGCTTAAAAATTCCACCGTAAGAAATCGGTAGAAATTCGTGTAGCACCGGCGGGTCGACCGAATCCAACCATTTTTTACAGCGGCCTACTAGAAAAGCTCGAAGGGATCGATTCCTATGGATGAAGTGGGAATAGATTATAGTTTTATCCACACAGAACTAAGTTTATTTAGGATAGGTATCAAATTATGTTAAAATCCCAAGGAATATCGTTTTTTTAATAAAAATAAAAATTTCATATTTTATTTGAACTATCTAACTATAGTCTGTCAAAAAAGAGTAGAAAATATAAAAACTTGAACTACTAAATTTGTAGACTGGCAACACCAATTTAACTGTCAAATATTTTCTTGAAGTGCAATGACACTGAATGTATAGAACACAGTAAACCACATTTTTTCATCATGACATAAATTTGATTAAAAAGTGATTTATATAGCGATTTGCTTTAATTTAATATAAATTTGAATTTAACAATAGATAGAAAGGAAGAATCACTAATGGTGAATTTAGTAACACTACTTTTATATCTGAATGAGTTAAATATATTCAGATCTAAAATTAGAGACATGATCAGCCCAGGCAACGCTAGGTTCTTTATCTAGTATTAAATAAATGTGAGCAATTTCTAAACTGTGCTTTATATTTTATTACATTATAGTTATTCTTCATTATGTTAACACAAAATTGCAAAGGTATAATAATAATATACCTATACGCAATTCTAATTTTGAGATCGGCGGGTATCTATACTGCAATGAAAAAATATTTTTTCCACTATTATGTCTTTTTAATTTTTTATAAAAATGTAGGTTACACAGCTTTACTTTAACACCATGAGTTATGTGTTTAGTATTGCCATTTGAACAACAGTGGCGCCCTCATATATTTTCTACTCTTATTTGACAAACTGTAACTGACATTTTTTCTATTAATTGATGAATTGGCTAATTTAATTGATTAACGAAAATTAATTTTTATTGCACATTAGGTACCTACATTAAAAAAACTGCATATTTTTCAAATACACAAATTTATCAGGAAATCAATTGACTCTAAACTCTATAGCATAAATGATCTAGGTTCTAGGTAGTTAGCTACTAATTTAAATTTTTTAAATGTTTTTTGTACGTATATATTATTCATTAAATAACCAAAGTACCATCATAATTTAAATGAAATATCATTCATCTTTAGTGCTATTTTTAAAATGAATTTAGTTTACTATTAATTCGAAACTATGAACTATAAACTAGAAGTTCTGTAAAAAAGAAAATATAAAAGAAATAAATCTGGGCTGAACAACTTCCCACTTACAACTATCAAAAAACGTCAGTATAAACGTCAGATCGTTATAATAATAATAATAATTATAACGATGATGACTTCTATAGCACCATTTTCGCGAGAAAATCACCTCAAGGGCGCTTTATAGGTTAGATTATTATTATTATCTTCTTCTTCAGTGATATATTACATTGATGGGAATAACCTTCAAAAGTTATAAAAAGAGAGGTTTTTCTTATACAATTGGATTGTAATCCATTTAACTGACCAAAATCGGTCCGTAAAGCATTAACCGCTACACAACCGATCGGTAGCCTTGCGAATGTTTATAAAACGCCAAAATCAAGCGGTAGATCAAATTTTAGTTGAAAATGGTATCAAGCGTGACGAACAGATGATAAGTCAACATATTATATTGTCTGATTCCTTGTATAGGGAAAGAGTTTTCCATAAACATAATACAAGGTTCTCTCAAAATGAAGGATTGGTGGTTCCGACATGTACCAATAAATACGGTGAAAGAACCCTAAACTATATTGTACCCAGAATATTTAATAAACTATTAATTGCCATTAAAAATTAATTAATAAAATTAAAGTTTTACATGAAATTATAAAATAAATTGCAGTTCTATCAAAAATCAGTTTAAACACAAAAGTAATATAATATAGGTAAAATATTATAGTGTGAAATAAATTTTTACTCAAAAGCACTGGAGGTTCCCCACCACTTTCCCACGGCGTTCTAAGGAAACAGATGGTTTCCTCCTTCACCGTACACGTCAGGACTCTAATTTTTTATTTATAAAGAAGCTATTTTTTTATTAAAATGACTCCAGACCTCCAATGTCCGGGCATACATTGTTAGCAGGCAGTATGCGAGTGCGTACATGGTGTTAGTTATTTATTTCACAGTATCACGTCTCATCTCCGCCACTGGATATAGCTGAAAACAAAGTTTATTAATAGAAAAGAGGAAAGGGTACTAGAAAAAAAAAACATTATTATGATGAGATTGTACGACCTAACCAAAGCAACTGAGTTGCAGTCGTCCGGCAGTCCCGCCGAGGATAAGCGGAGCCATCAGTCCAGTCGCAAGCGGGACTCGGTGTCCGCGCCCTTAAGCCGGCTTCCCGGTACGCCCTCGAAGAAAGTGTTGGAATTAAAGAGTGAAAGACCTGAAGACCCTAGGGATAAAAGTGAGCATCGGGTCACCGGAGGCAGGGCGGAAGGGCACCGGTCCGCAACGGTTGGTCTTCAGGCCCGCTCATGGCGACGGGGGAGGCGCGGGCGGGTTATGCAACCGCTGCCTTGGGAGTCATCTCCTCAGTTGATGCACGGTCACAGGTCTAGTCCACCCCCTTGATGGGGTGTAAGACAATACAAAATGATTAAGTGATAGTTCCGTTCCGGCTTCTTACGATCCGGCTCCTTACTTATGCAAGTCCAGACACGCAAAACTTGATTGAAATATATCTTAGATTTAGAAAAAAAGAATAAAATGAAAGTAGCAAGTGTAGTATATACGGGTAAGGTTATTAATAATATCAAGTTAAGAGAGAGAAAACAATGATTAAAAAGCAAGAAATAGAGACAAATTTTAGATGTTAAAGAGGCTGTTGAAGGTAGTACCTAAGAAAGCATGATACATAAATACATGAATAAACAGTTTCAGTGCGAAATAATAAAAATCCGGGCAATAGTAGTAGTAGAAGTATAATAAAATGGTGACCATGGATTCCAGGAGCAATTACACCTGGATCCTAAACACACAATGAAGTTAAATTTAATCATCGACTCTGATGAACGCCCCTTCCATTCTGGCTTTAACTGACGGGAAGGAGAAAGTCCATCTGCCCGTATTCGATCTATCCCAACGTTTTTGCCATTCATTAAGAGTGAGTTCACGCATCTCTTTCAGCAGTCGAGGGAGAGGTACTGCCCCACCTGGTGTTAGTTCAACTCCAAGATGGACGGCTGACCTTCCTCTAATTAGTTTTTTAGTTAACACTTCCCTTATTTCTAGATCAATGGGCAAAATACCGGCCAGAACCGGCAATGCGTCGGAAGCTACAGTCCTGTATGCGCCCGAGAGCGCCAGCAGGGGAGTTCGCTGGCCCCGCTTAAGTGCTGAGTGGATCAGTACGTTGTCTAGGCGATGCTCCCATACAGAAGCTGCGTACGTGACTTGTGCCACGTACGCTCCCCTATACAGTAGGGGAAGTGCCGGAGAGCGTAATCCCCACTCCGCAGTTGAGATTCTTCTCAGTTTCATGAACAGGGCCTGGGCCCTGCTGGATACACTCTTGACATGCGCCAGGAAAGATGAAGAGCGATCCAAGATAACGCCTAGGTATCTTGCATTTTCCACAAATCGGATGTTGGAGTCTCCCATTTTTATAGTAGGATTTCTTCCTCTATCGAGGAAGCCCTTCATAAGGAGACCCATGGTCTTTTGGGGAGCGAAATTCAGCCTGTTTCTCTTACCCCACTCAAGTATTACTCTCAGACCTTCTTCAGCTTTGCTTTCAACTTCTCTCCTGCTGTTCCCCGAAAAAGCAAATAAAAATTAGCCATTCTTCGTGGCAAAACACCATAATAATAAATTAACTCACCAAATTAAGTGACACGTCAAAACATAAACAGCCTTATTAAAAAACCCCCTGAAAATTTTATTCAATTGATAAACGAGCGTGTAATGTGATAAAATGACTAATTAAAAAAATTGTTCGTGGAAAGAAATACCGCTTACACAGCCTGAGAGGGTAGTTTATCTCATGTATACTACAACTGTATCGTTAATGATTTCAAAACGAATTTTGGAATTTTTCCAAAGTATTTTGAATGTTTCCTGTAAAAAGTACAGTTTTTTGATATTGTATTCGAAATCATCTAAGTTTTCTCGTGTTTCGCCAGTAAAATGTATTAGTAGTTACCTCATGCAATTCTACGACAATGGGAATGTTAATTTCCACACTTTGACATTTTTTACTTATGGCGTTAATACGATTCAGTACCTAAGCATCCCGAAAATACAGTCATGATGGCCGTTTCAAAACGTTCCAATTTCAAACGAATACCTCTTGCTTCGCATGTAACGGCTCTCTTCTATTATATTATGTGTCATTTTGGATGGAGACTACGCTTTATGGATTTTATTTCACGATTCGCGTAAACTTTGCCTGCGCCTGCACGAGCTAACCAACGAGTCGTTGGTAGACTTTTGACGGTGAAATGGGCTTGAAGGAGTTTCCAACGCTGAGTTGAGGCTGCAAAGAAATTACACAACTCTTGGAGTAGAGAAAAGAACGAACAAGCCTCTTGGCTGCTTTCAGCTGCACATCCCCCTACTAAATTGAGCAGAGAGGAAACCTGGTCGGCAAGGGGAGAATATTCTTTTATTTGCTTGTAGGCCGATGTATATGCCTGACATGTTAGCTGCATTGTCATAAGATTGTCATCGGCAGTTTGAAATGTCGATTCCTAATTCAGTTAAGTTGAGGTAACAACATTTGTCATTTGTTGTGATTTATGACCTGTGTTTGGAATGAACTTGAAGAAACGTTCTACAGGTGATCCATTAGGCAGGACATATCTGATTACACAAGTGAGCTGGTCTACGTCAGATATATCCGGCGTCGAGTCGATAATCAGAGAAAAATATTTCGTTGTTAACTTTTCCATTCCAATTGTCTTCAAAACTTTGTTTCCCATAAGCTGAGTGAATTGTTCGCATATTGTTGAAGAGAGATAACTCATTAATCCTGAGCCTGGATTCCCATAACATGTAATGTGTTTGTCTAAAGTCGGGTCCAAAGCGCCAGACTTTTGCTTTGACAGTCCCATAAACGCCAGACTTTTGCTTTGACAGTCAAGGTCAAAACATTCAAGGTCATAAATATTTGTAATGTTTGAGCTTCCCGTATTCGTCGGAAAACAAAACAAAAGCAAAACTTAAACATCCCATCCCGGGTGAAGCGGAAAGGCAGGCGAGGACCGGCGAGGGGGGAGATTTCATTTTTTGACAGAAGATGCGCGATGCCGCGCAATGCGGTCGTGTGGGAAGAATTAACGGAACGGCCTTTTATTTGTGGTTATGTACAATGAGCGGGCGTAATCACGAGTTAAAAATATTATTATACCTAAATATAATATAATAATCAAAATATTTGATAATAAAATTGTAATATAATATCAAATATTTATAATTATTCTGTTTTTGACGTAAATGTTTACGCACTCTAAATTCTAGTAACTTTAGGTCGTGCAATACAATGACGTTAATATATAGGTAATGTTATTGGTGCAATAATCGATATTTGTCGGAAATCTTTCCTGATAAATAAATATCTGTGTTTTCTTCCTGGTGTAGCATCTTTTCCACATCGAACGCATTTTAACATTTACGTAAACGATAAACGTCAAACGTCAAGTTTTTTTGGTTATCAACTGCGCGGATCTAATAATTATTAAGGATTTTAAATAAACACACTGTCGTAATGGATGATTATTTCTTTCGTGAACTCACTTGTAAATAAAGTCTATTCATTTATAAATCTGTTTCAGAGACACGGGAGAAATTGACCAATTTAAATTTATTCTATTTTTGATGCTACGTAGTTATTCACGCACTCTAAATTCAATAGTAATCGATATTAGTTGGAAATCTTTCCTGATAAATAAATATCTATTAAAATATCTGTGCATCTCAAATTCATTAGTAACTTGGGACATGCAATAAACGCCAAACGTCAAGTATTGCGTAAGTGTGGACGTCCGTATTCCAGACCAGTTGTCAAATTGTGGGAACTGCGCGAACTTCACCCTAATTAATTGTTTGAAAGTCCTTCAAACGCCGAAATGACATTCAAGCGCCGAAATGACCTTCAAACGCCAAACACTGGAAGTTCAAACACTACAAATATTTATGACCTTGAATGTTTTGACCTTCAAGGTCAAAGCAAAAGTCTGGCGTTTATGGGACTGTCAAAGCAAAAGTCTGGCGCATTGGACCCGTCTTAAGAACGGATCGAACTCAGCGATAAGTTCTAAGGACATCAAATAATTTGCATTGTGAAACAACTAATTTCCTGTCGTGTCCTCTGAAAGGCAAACCACGTGATGCACGCGCTTTTACACGAGCAACTACTCTTTTCAGAATGTTTCTCCAGTAACTTATTTCTTCATCTAGCTGCATTGTTGATGTGTGATCAATGCGACCTACGCCATTCGCAGAGGACACATAATTTGTGAATAGGCGAATTCTCATGACTCATGAGTTGATTCTCGACAGTACCAATTTTTTTCAAACATTAAAACCTTCTTTATTATCAAACTGACTCTCCCCGCCATTAATAAGAAGACAAGATCCTCAAAAACATATCCAGTACCTACTTTCGGTATAAATTAGCCATTTTCGCGGAACTTTTTCGCCATTTATGTTAATATTTTGACAACTGTCGCGCCAAAACGGTCCATTTGCGTCGTAGATATTTACTGAATTCGTGTCGACAAGTCAAATATATATTAGGCCGGCCGCACACTTCCAATTTTGCTTTCCTGGTTGTCTGGTCAGTCTATCGGATCGGATGAACCCCGCACACGTCCGATCCATGCTTCCAATTTTTTTGGTCTCAGTCGTTTATAATCTCTCCAGCAAAATACTACAATGAGCACAAAACATAATCTACGGTGCAATTTATTTATTTACGGACTTCTTCCCAGCCACGTCCTTTATTTCCCTAGCATGGTGTTTCCCTTACGTCATGCATATTGATACTAATTTATTGTTATTTATTTATTAATTTTCGGGAAATCATTATATTTATTTCAGTTTGTACATAGTATTAAATAGCCAAAATAAAACCAATTATGGATTTCCTCCTTGTGACTTTACTTCTACTGAGACAGCGGAATAAGAAAATTAATAAAAAAGGAATATGAATCCAAAATTATATGAAACAAAAAAATGTATATATATACACAAAACATTTTTTTAAATATACAATGAAAAATTACAAAACAAAAATCTATCAATACATTGGTAGTCATGGAGAGAGGTTGTACATATAAATCAAATCATAACAGAAATATAAACAATAAAAACATAACATTATTCAAGAACCATCAGGGAAATACTCTTTTATGGAGCTTTTATATTCAGTAAGTTTGAAATTGAAAATGTCCACATTGGATAATACTTACCCTTATGTTGAATATGGTTTTTTTATCCATTTCTTGTGTTAGGATTTTGATGTCTTCATTTTGTTCTATGACGTCTTCAGTAAATTCTTCTTTGGTAAAATTATCATAAATTCCCCTGAAAATCATCGTCGGTTTTTTTTGTTAGCTCTTTGCTTTCAATATCTTGGATGTCTTTTGAGAATACTGTTTGTAATCTGTTGCGGGAGATCATTTTAATACCTTCGATGTGTATTCCTACGATATTTAATACGCTATTTTTATAACTATTGCATAGTCTGTTCAGGCAAGAATTCTGCTTACAGTTTGTCTTGCGTTGATCCATCCTGAACAGGACAGAAGAGCGTGTTGAACGTGCAGGTACATTGAATTGAATTTTATTTAGCAACTCTGGGCATTGAATATTATTGTTGACTACTTTATACAGGAATAGTGCATCCATATGATGCCTTCGTACACTCAATGAATCAATTTTAAAGTGTGAAGCTGCCTCTGCATAATTATTAAATCTTACAAACGACTTGTAACAAAGATATTTTAGGAATTGGTTTTGAATAGCCTCGATTTTGTTTATGTGGATTTTGTAAAATGGAGACCAAACAACTGATGCGAACTCCAGATGACTCCGTACATAGGCAAAGTAGAGTTGCTTAATGATATTGATGCTATTAAAAAGTTTTGTGTTTCTTATGATGAAACCTAACATTTTAGAAGCTTCATTTGTGATTTGTTGTATATGAAGGTTATATTGTAGTTTACTATCAAGGGTTATTCCAAGATTACGAATATCTGAGACTGTTGCAATGTTGTTGTTATTTATAGAATAATTAAATAATGTTTTATTTTTATTTCTTGAAAAGGTAATATGATAACATTTTGAGACATTCAAAAATAGTTGATTATGTTGGCAATAGGTAAATATATTGTTTAAATCATGTTGTAAATTGACACAATCGTTTAGACTTTTTATTGGCTTGTATAGCTTGGCATCATCAGCAAATAATTCTGTTTCAGAGTATTTAACAACACTGACCAAATCTTTTTTTATTTTTAGAAATTTAATTAAAATTAAATTTGATAATGAGTTGAATAATCGAGTTCTGCAAGTATTTTAGAATGTATTTTAGATACAGCTGTTTCGACGTGTAAGGTCATTTTCAAACTGTGGTGAAGCCACTTACGGACGACTTATTTATTGTATTTTTAAAAGTGAATTTTTGAAGGTGTCTAAATTGATTTATTACTGGTTAAACCAATTTGCAAAACCAGTTCAATTTTTTCAATTAACTTACTGAATATTGTTAGTTTTGAAATCGGCCGATAGTTTTTAACATTATTTTTTTCTCCATTTTTGTGGATTGGTGTTACATAGGCTCTTTTCCATATTTCAGGTACCGTGCCTTCGTTCATTGATTTATTATATATAATGCAGAGAGGTTTTGTGTTTCCGCGCAGTTGACTATAAAGTATGAGGGGATGTCATCACACCCCGCGCTTGTGTTTATGTCAAGAGCTTTTAAGACTATTTCTCGCGAGAATTTGACCGTTGTGATATTTATATTATTTGTATTTTCTGGTAGGTATATCTAATGTTGGTAGGTTATTATCATTTATGTAAACTGATTGGAAATATTCCATGAAAATATTGCGTATGTATTGGCCATTATCTGCTTTTTGGTCATCTAGGTGCATCGTCCTTGGAAGAGACAATTGTGTTTTTTTCACGTTATTGAAATGATTCCAGAAGAGTTTAGGACTGCCATTCATGTTACTTTCAGCAGTATGTACCTATATAATTAATGTAGAGTTATTGTGCAATTCGTTTTTGTCTAGATCTTAAGAGTGAAAACGTTTTTGTCTAGATCTTAAGAGTGAAAACGTTTGGTAGTCAGTCACGTGGATTTTGAAATTTTTTTAATTTTTATGATATTTATTTTTTTCTTTAATTATTTTTATGAGAGATGATGTATACTATGGTGGACAATTACAGTTTTTAGCCGGTTTAGTTGGTACATAATTTATTTTAATATTGTTCAATATGTCGTAGAAGACGTCAGTTGCGGGTTGAGTATTCAGATGGATAAGTTTATGATCCCAATCAATTTCATTTAATTTTGTGTTTATTATTGAATAATCCGCTTTTCTGTACAGAAATATTTGTTTTGCGTTAGTTTTCAGGTTTTTATTTATTTTTTTAATAGGAATTGAAATTAGCAGTGTTTTATGATAAACATCCTCTGGTACTAATGAGGTATTATTAGGCGTAATTTTCAGTAGTATGTTGCTCACAGCTAAGTCAAGAATGCGATTATTTATACTATTACTCTGAGAGTTATATTGTTTCAGATTATTAAATGACAAAATTATCAAGTTTAATTTAAAGAACCACAAACATGTTAGTTTTATTAATTTATATATTCAATAATAATTCAATTTGAAAGGTGAGGATGGGTATATACCGCCACCCGGGAACCATTCGATGGATAATCAACACCCCTTTCGTAGGTTTCCCCAAACGGTACGTAACGTTTGGTAATAAACACCAGATCTGGATACCCAGGTACTTCCCCGCCTTCCTTTTCCCTACCTCCTTCCCTCCCCACTACCTTCAGCCTCACAACTTGCCCCATTTGGGGATGCCGCAGTCTCACTGGCTCCAGACTGGAGCAGTTGGGACTCTTGTATGGTATTCATGTAAAAAAAAAGCACGGGTGTCCGGTTTCATGGGGTGAGGTTTGTCTAGGTCTTGGCGGTGGATGACCTGGACACACTGAACCCAAGATTCCTACCCATCCCTAATACCTTTTTCCTTCCCAGAAGTTGCTCTTCTTCGTTTCCTTAAAAAGACCCTCCACATAGCATCTCCAAATATGATAGGCCCTGAGGGAATTTATTTTTCTCAAGGCTTTCAGTGTGGGATCTATTGTAAAAAATATTATTATTCAATTTATAAAAACGGTTTATTTTTAAAAACGGCGCGAAGGCCTTCCGATAGTCTGATCAGACTTTCGGATGGAAACATCGGATGTGTGCGGTCGGCCTTATTGTCGGTAATGCCGATAAGGAATTTCGTACCTACTTACATCACATAGCACTCGTTTTAGGGTGAATTGCCATAAAAAAAAAAAAAACCTACTTATCAACTATCACAAAGTCGGCCATAGAAGCACATATATTTACGAAAGAATTTATGGAAGTGCTTGCAACGGTTCGTTATTGTTTTTACGATTAATTTGTATATTCTGTGTGTCATATTAGTTGATCAATATTTTGAAAGGACTCGTAAGGAACACTATAGGATTACTTGTATTAAATAATCCATAAACCGCCACATTTGCCGGAAGCGCATCCTTCACACCTGTCAAAACCTAAAAAATCGTTGTTTTATGATTTGAATGCTAATAAAGTCTTTGTTTACTTGCAAACTCATTTGAATTGAGTTTTCTCATGTTAGTATGTATTTAGAATTGTGTAGAAATAATAAAATCAGTTTATATTCGGGTGATTATGATTTCTGACATATTATTGTGAGCTCTATGCTGGTACTAGGTACTCAGGTACCTGCCTACTCAGCCCGCTACCTACTGGTCGGCTGCTGCTCTAGGGTTACAGGTTCTTTTGTTTTACTTTTAAGAATATGTTTTTGTTTTTCACTAGCTTGTGTTTCTGGAAAAAAGTAAAAGTCAGATCACAGTTTTTGGATTATAATAAAAACCTCATAACGATTAGAAAGGCTGTGGAATAAATATGATTATTTTTTTATTATATTTACCAACTTCTACATTGGTGACCCCGACGTAATCTTAAGGACTTTAAAAGCTGAAGCCGAGTGAATCACCACAAGGGGAACAGCAGGAGATCAACCGTGTTGCTGTCCGAATTCCCCACTTCTGCCCAGACGACCAGATGTGGTTCTGCATCACTGCAGGAAAATAATTCCTCTCAGGGTCTACGTCGTCATTGGGGATGCTGTGTGGAGAGTCTTTTTGGGAAAGAAAGGAGAGGAAGTTCTGGCAAGGAACTTAATAAAAAAAACTGAATTTGATTCAGCTAATAAGCTTACAAAACAGTTATTGATTCTAAGGCGGTATGAAGTTCGCCGGGTAAGCTAGTATGTAATAAATGTCTCCAATAATGGCTGTGAAACAATTGTATTAATTATACTTATTAAATTTTTGCGGAAAAATCACTCTTCTTCCGGATCTCGTATGTGTGTGATGTCGTTTATGTTCTTCCGTGGTTCTTGCAGGTGGCATATTATTGTTGTTTATCTCGGTCTCCGGCTGGTTGATCTTCTGTACTATATGCTGGTTTCAGGCGATTGGATATTGTCTTGTCTTTATCCTTTATCTTAAGTATCTCTTTTCGCTTCATTACTTGATATGGTCCCTCGTAAGGTGGTTGAAGGATTGTCTTTACTGTGTCTATTCGTACAAACACGTGAGTTGTAGAGGCTAATTCTTTAACGATGACGTCTTATCTTCGTCAGGTTTCATTTTGTTGGTCGAATTTCGTTGAAGTGTTGACGTAGGTTTATCACGGAAACAGTGGCGTCTTCTTTTGTCTGCACCTGTTGGCTGAGAAATTCCCCTGGTAGGCGCAGTCTTTCACCGTAAACCATTTCAGCTGACGTGGCTTGCAGATCATCACGCCATGCTGCTGCTCTTAATCCCATCAATACCGTCGGGAGAGATTCGGTCCATCGGTCGTTTTGATGACTTCTAATGGCTGCTTTTAGCTTAAGATGTTCCACCATTCCGTTTGCTTGTGGATGGTATGCCGTTGTTCTTATGTTTATTTATTTATCTATATAAGGTATGTGCACATTACATTATTCGATGCCTGTCTCACTAGGGTATACCTGTGTTGAGACAGGCGTAGAGGTACATAAATGAGTATCATACATAAGAATATTTAATTAAAACATAAGAATATTTAAGGTAAGATACATACTGATTTATACAATTCAAACAGAAAGATGATTAAAATTGAGGGTTAGGTACAAGGGTACAATTGAGGGTTAGGTACAGGTAGGTATGTACATTGTCCCTGTGAAGTGGCTTAACTCTTTGAATAGTTGGGATTCAAATTGTCGGTTCTGGTCTCTATTGACACACAGGGGTGTACCAAAACGGGTAATCCACCCACCGTGGAAGGTTCTAGCTACCGTTTCTGCCTCTCCGTTTTCCATGGTGAAAACTTCTGGCCATCTTGTGAAACGATCTACATACTAAAATCATATCCGATCTACACACTTCAAACAGTATCTGCAACCCTCTGATACTGGCATGATAATTATGTCGATATGAACATGTTCAGATCTACCATATTTTAATGGAAATGTTCCTATTGGGGTGCTCACGTGGCGAGTTACTTTATTGTGATGGCACTGTATACAACTGCGCACCCACTCTCTGCAATCAGCTTTGATGGATGGTCAAACGTAGCACTGTGCTATGAGTTTTACCATCGCCTTGATTCCTGGGTGAGATAGGCGGTGAACTGCATCGAAAGATGTCTTTCTAAATTGCTTTGTGACGAAAGGTCCAGCAACGGGGGTTGACATTTCACAATGTACAGCTACGTTACTACGAGGGATGTGTACCTTTTTGATTTGTAAAATAGACCCTTTTTCTAGGTTTTCTCGTGGCCCGTCGTCGTCTTCCTGGTCGGATGCGAGGGCTTCAAAATCCAATGGTTTTTCTACGACCTCCACCCTAGATAAAGCATCTGTCCCCACATTATCTTTACCCGATATGTGGCGTAAGTCTGTCGTAAACTGGCTGATGAAATCCAAGTGAACACCGGCTAAAGGCTCCCATTCGCCGTGAATTAACCGCTGCTGCTGTACCTACTGTGGTGTCGGAGGCGTCACTGATGATAGCTAGCTGCGAGTCGCTCTCAGGGTGGGCTAGCAATGTCGCTTGCGCCAAATTGTCCTTACAATTCTCGAAAGCGCCTATCGTCTCTGGGGTCCACGTAATAAGTTGCTTCCCCTTTACATTCCCTTGAAGAACAGCGTTTAATGGTGCTTGTATTTCTGCTGCTTTGGACACGAACCTCCTATAGAAGTTCAACATGTCTAGGAATCGTCGGAGATCTTTCACTGTTTGGGGTCGGCTGTATCTTCGTATAGCTTCCACCTTCTCCGAGGAGTCGTCCCTTTGTTTGATACCAAATACCCGAGGAACTTAATTTCTGGCTTTCCAAAGTGACATTTTGTCACATTTACTAATACTCCATATTCTTGTAGTCAGTTAAATAGCAGCTTAAGTTGTTGTTGATGTTCTTCTTCGAATATTGAAGCAATGAGGATATCATTGATGTATGCATAACAAAAATCTAAGCCTCGCAATACTTCATCTATGAAGCGTTGAAACGTTTGTGCCGCATTAAATTCGATAAATTTGAATTCGAACAAGCCAAATGGTGTGGTAATGGCTGACTTTGAGATGTCTGCTTCGGCGATAGGGATTTGGTTATAGGCTCGTACCAAGTCGATGGTTGAAAAAATGTTTCTGCCTCGAAGCGATTGCGCAAAATCTTGAATGTGACGTACTGGGTAACGATCAGGGATTGTCCGAGCGTTCAAGGCTCTATAATCTCCGCACGGTTGCCACTGATGCTCGTCTGTGTTTGGTCGCGTGCCGAGGTTCTCACATCGCCCCGTACGGTCGAGTGACGTCTGAAAATTTTTGCAGAAGGTTGTGATAAGTTGACGTTTCCGTCACCGTCTTGATCGAGTTGATTACTACAGAGCTTCTCCGTCCTGGGGGGACTGACAGGTATGTAGTCTGATCCAGCAGGCGTTGGTTTTTTACGTCAACTAATAGTCCAAAATGGGCTGAAAAATCGACGCCTATAATAATAGGTTTTGAGACATCGGTGATAATGAATCTCCACTTTTAAGTCACGCCTAAGTTCTGTTAAAAGTCAGGGTCAAGGTAGCGAATGTTCCAATAGTAGTACCGTTAGCTGTTGACAGTACGTAAGCCTGTTTGTTGAGTCATCCTCTAACCTTATTTCGTGGATAAATGCATACATCAGCACCTGTGTCGATCAGAAATCGAACTTAGTTTGTTTGTCTGTGATGAAAAGGCAACTGGATATTGGGCTTACACTACTGGCCGCTATCAGAGTGAACCCTGGTCGTTTCCCGAGTGGTACGTACACTTGGTTGGGTCTCTTCAATTTCAGCTGCTCCAAAACGTCTATGTGTCTAGCACATGCCATCTCGCTGGTCTCTGCTCTGTCTCGGTGAAAGTGATCGTGAGGGTCCCGGGGGTGGCTGGAGGAGCAAACCCATCGACCAGGATTGTAGTCTCGCTGACAAAACGCAGATATTTTGTTACACATGGCAGCTCCCAGATTGTGAATTTCTTGACGAAGTGTCATTGTCAGCTGTTGTATCTTCGTATCCAGGTAGGATTCGACAGCGTTTGCTACTGGTAACTCTGCAATGGTTGGTCTGCCTTTGGTGTCAGCGATGACGTCAACAAGGTTTGCCACTTTGTCTAGGACGACGTTCTTCTGCGTTGCTAGGACCACCTGCATAGTGTTCGGTAGACGGTTCATTTAGAGGGTTCGTAAAACGTCGTCATAAGTGCCGTAGGAACTGTAATGGCTTGCGGTCCCCTATCTCTTCATGTTCTAGCAGTCGGCGGATTTTCTGCTTCTGCGTAGAACTAAGACGGCGCACCAGTTCGGTTTTCAGTTTTGATATGTTCCTTCAGCAGGTGTGTTCACAATGATCTCTCGCACCTCTGCGGCGTATCTAGTATCTATTGATCCCAGGATGTACCCGAACTTGGTCTTGTCTGTATTGATGCCGGCGGCCTCGAAACTTCTCTCCGCCATGCAGAACCACATCTCTAGGTCGTGTGGGCAGAAGGGGGGAATTCGGACAGCAAAACGGTTGATCTCCTTCTGTTCCCCCTGTGGTGATACAATCGGATTACTCATTTTCTCGTTAGAGAACTTTTCAGCTTTTAAAGTCCTTAAGATCATGTCGAGGTCACCAATGCGGAAGATTGTAAATATAATACGAAAAAATACTATTTATTCCACACTTAATCGTTATAAAGTTTTTATTTAATCAAAAATTTGACTTTTTCTTTTTCCAAAACACAAGCTAGTGAAAAAAACCAAAACATATTCTAAAAACAAACACAAAAGATTTGGATTACCTAGAGCAGCAGCCGACCAGTAGGTAGGGGGAAGAGTACCTACCAGCATAGAACCCACAGTTTTACATATTATAAGATTTTATCGAAGAAAAAGCAGGTCTTTCTGTATCGTGACTTCGTCACTGGGAGGGGGGTCTGTGGGCTCTAAGCTGGTAGAAACTCAGCCCCCCTATCCCTATCTGCCGGATCTGCCCTGATGATGGACACTGCAACGCTGTCCGAAACATTGGCTAAAGAAGGAGGTAGCGCAACACGGCATAACACCCCAAAAACAAATAACGAAAATACTTTTGGCCATGAAAATCTTAATACGTACGTTCACATTATTATTTCCAAAATTGAAATTTTTGGAATATTCAAAATTGAAGAATTAGATCTGTTGTTTGAGGGTTATTTTAAAGTTATTTCTTCGTTTATTCTAATTGAAGAGATTAATGTGTTAAGAGATCTACCTTATTATTATTATAGATAAGCTTCAGTATTGGGTGTCGTTGAGGTTAGGTCGTAAGTAAGTTATTATTTCTGTCATTTCTGTCAATGTGTAATTTACTTTACAGATATTTGCAGTAGTGTGAGGTCCTGTATTCATAATCCATTTCTTTACCTACTGGTGCGACAGACCAATTTTAAACTCTTTTCTTGGATTGCTCAAGACTTTAAGGTGATCATTTGTTTTTTAAAAAGCCCATTTTGGTTGCAATAAGGCTTATGTTTCCAAGTATTATCATAAAGTATAATGTGTTATCAATCCGTTAAATTATATAAATAATAAAGAATATGTTCATTTTTTACAGCTTCTACGCAACATGATGTTCAACATAATATCAAATAAGGGAATCGCGTCCTTCATCGTGTTGTACTCGTTTATCGTTTCATGTTTAGCTGAACAGGAATGTAAACCAGTAACGCTGTACGAAGATATTGATGAATTCATCGATTACCGTTCCTATGAAAGACCGGGACGTACCAGTCTCCCTGTCAAATCTTGTATTAAGGCTTGTGGGTGCATAAACCCCGGCGAAATACCAACGGCTACAGAAACACAAACACGAATTGATAAAATAGTCATGTACCTAGGTTTTAGCAATATAATTATCGATTATAAGTTTGCTAATATTACCGAGCATACGGCTTGCGAGTGCCTGTTTCTTGGTATTAAATCAAACCAACCTGAAAACACGCTCCTTCGGAAATTATCTAGAAAGCCCTTCAAACCCATCGATGATGACGCGAAGATCGAGTATTCTACAACAGTCCAGTATTCTCCAACAACTACAGTTTCTTCAGCAGCATTTAGTTCTTTTTCTACCTTCGTTGAATGCTTGATGCTTTTATTATGCGCAATAGTCACATTATATATACAGTGATATCAAGCTGCCTCCGTCGCGTCGTGTCGATCAGTTCTTGAAACCATTCCAAAATACGTCCACATTCTTGCTTCCTGCAGGCTTCATGTCCCTGAGTTTATTCATGAAAATAATTTATTTTTATTTTTTATATTTTTTTATTTTTAATAATATGTTTTACACGGTATTTACATGATAATTTCACATCTCAGGTTTTTTACAACCCTTACAATGAAAGCAATTGCTTGTGTATAAGGTCAGTGTAGATTAATGTTATTAGTTAGTACTTAAATAATTCATTGTAGGTACATAGATATATGTAAGCTGCAGTATTCATTTTGATAATAGTGTGTATTTAAAAAAGAAAGAATGTTATAGAAAACCAAGGATATTTGTAAGATTAATTAAGTGACAGTAGTTTTTTTCTTAAGAATATTTTTTAAATGTCTCTTGACAGAGAGCAGTATTCGGGTTTTATCATTAATGCTTCTGATTTCTTCTGGAAGACCAGGTAGACGAATGAAAAAATTTCTTCCGTGGTAAGTGTAATGATGCTGTGCAAAAGACGTATTTAGTTTTGGGCGTAGAAAAACATGTTTAAGTCGAGTTCTGTTTTCATTTAAAAATGGATATTTAATAATATTTGAATTATTACGAATTTTTTAAATTTATTTATCAAAAGTATCTATATATGCAGCATCAGATTACAATAGAGTACAGTTTTCCCACCCGCTTGTTTGTTTACCGCATGTTCCAATCGATTAATTAATAATAAGTATTATATGTGTTTGCTCTCTATAGGCTAATTAATATATAAAGATATGCGTGCAAAGCATCGAGCATTGCATGAAAGTGCGGCTATTTTATATAGTATAGTATAAATTGCTTATTTTTTATGTCATCCGATGAAGCTAGAAGAGGTTAAGTTAAATGTATTTTTCTGCTAAATAAAAAACAAATAAAAAAACTTTTCTTCTTTACAAATTCTTCCTATCACTTTTTCCCATTCACAGTTAAATAAAACCTACCTGTAAGATTTTTTGCAATACTAGTCATATTTAAAAAACCTACCTGTAAGATGTTTCGCAATACTAGTCTTATTTAAAAAACCTACCTGTAAGATGTTTTGCAATTAATACTAGTCTTATTTAAAAAATATTTTTGTTAGTATTGCGATTCGAGTAGAGATGGTTTTGTAACAAATAATTTATATATTTTGAACTGTCTAAAATCCTTGTCTGGTTCGAAAACCGGCACACACAAGAACGGCCAAAGGAAATTATGGCGTTAAAAATAGGTAAAAGCGTTGTCTTCAAACTAATCATAAATATTTTTGAAACGTTTTCCATTAACCAGCTCACAATGATCCGTAAAAAAATATTTTGTTAATTCGACCCAATAGCCTGTGTATTCGCGCAAACTTGGGATGTATATCGCGCTGCCAATATTGCTCAGTTGCACCTTGCACCTGATTCGTTCACGTACCTAGTAGCTACGCTCGTCCTGTTTTCCCTGTTTATAAATCAAAAAGTTTTCAACATGGATATTGAAGCTTCAGGTGTAGGTATTTTTATTTGAAATTATTTTTAACATAACAGTCTTAACGTAATGTAGATATAATGTATGTTTTATGAAAAAATAATTTTGTTAAAAAAATAAAATGAATTCTTTACTTCAACTAGAGTTTAGAAAAAAGTTATACCGAGTTTCACACCATTATTTTACTGGTTCCAAAAAAATACCTGATAAGAAGCGCATTCTTTTCGGGTAGTCTTGGCGACTCCAGATACTAATATCTACAGCCTGTATGTTTGACGAATATCTACAGCTCATATGTTGAACTAATATCTACGAACTTCAGAGTGTTGACTAATATCTACAGAGCGTAGGTTGAACTAATATCTACAGAGCATAGGTTGGACTAATCAGCTAAATGTGTCCAATAGTCCGATATTAGGGATTTTTACATACATACTTACATAAATTAAGTTTTTTAAACTGCATACGCAATATTACGTTATTCCAATATGCTATACATAATTGCAAATCCAACCTCTGATAGTACTGTAGATATTCGTCAACACTTTGGTTCTCATAGATATTAATCAACAGTTTGAGCTGTAGATATTCGTCAACACTTTGATTCCCATAGATATTAGTTCGATTTTTTCAGTTTTTGGAATTCCTGTAGATATTAGTAGACGCCTCCGTCTTGGCGACCCCGCTCTAAAGGAAATGAGGATTAAGAGAAAAGAACTACACAATTAATGAACAATTTTACAAGATTTTTTTTTTTTAGTTATGTTTATTTAGGAAGCATTCAGTTGTGTATATAAAATAGTGAATATAATTTAAACCAGTTAAGTTCCATTTATAATATTAAGTTGTTAATGATTATGTGATTATGAATCAAGAGGTAATTAAACAATTATAGTAGGTATATGGTGTAAGCACGTTGTAAAAAATATCAAAAAGGTAATTTTTTTTTTTTTTTTTTTTTTTTAAATTATTTTTTAGCATATAAAATATAATGTACATTTAGATGATGTATTAATTTGCTTACATGTTCATATTCAAATATGTTAATACCACTCTTCCATGGAAGCGTTAGCTTGTGTCTGGAAGAGTAGTGTACATTTTTTAATGCTATATTTAAGTTCTTAAATTACAATGTGAATGTAAAAAACAATAAGTTGTAAGTTCGGTGATATGTAATTATAAGTATTTATCTACTATCAAAACAATTTTACTGTTTGGATAATGTGTCCAGAATTATTGTAATTAGTTGCTAAAAACAATACAAAATTTAACTTATTTGAAGAATGGAGTATCACTTGGAAACTGAGTTATAAGTAGATTAGATTAGTCGGAAACTGTTTTTTTTTTTGAGATTATCTTTAAAATATTTTTTTACAGTGTTTATTAATTGGATTTTATGATGAATTTTTCTAATTTCATCCGGTAATCGGTTGAAAATAAGTCTTCCTTGATAAGTATAATAATTTTGTGCAAAGGAAGTGTTTAATTTTGGGCATGAAAAAATATATTTATGTCTAGTACGGTTTTCAGTTATAAATTGATATTTTTCTTTTTCTTTTATAATTTGAATCAATGCATTTCTATTGTATAGATCTTTGAAAGATGGTACTTGAAATTCCTTAAATAATTGATCCGTTGGGTAGTCAGAAGGTTTTTTTAATATGATTTTAATTATTAGCCTCTGCACAACTTCAATTGGGGAAAGATTAGTTTTGTATGCGGATCCCCAGCTAATGATAGCATATTGTAAAGTTGATTGAACCAAAGCGTAATATATTAGATATAAGTTTTTTACAGATAAAAAATTTCTGATTCTTAAAAATATGTAAATCAATTTTCTAATTTTTTTTACAACTTGACAAATTTGTTCCTTCCATTTCAAATTTTTATCGATAATGACTCCTAAATATTTGATTGTGTTTGTTGTTTTTAATATTGTGCAGTTTTGGATACAATAATTTTTACTATGTGTTTTGGAATTATCATGGATGATGGTGTCAATGTTTTTAGGGGTATCATTTTTGTGTATTGCAAATGGAATTACAAATGTTTTATCACTATTTAGTGATAGTAAATTTACGTCGAAGAAATTCTTTAAAATATTTATGTCTTCGGTGGCTTTAAATGTTACTTTTTCCCAAGTTTTATCGCTAATTATTAGTACCGTATCATCGGCGTATGAAGTAATTTGGCCATGTAGTGGTTGAAAAAAAATGTCATTAACATATATGGTGAAAAGGATTGGTCCGATTACTGTACCTTGAGGGATTCCAAAGTCTGATATTTCTTTATCGCTATTAATCTGATTTATTTTTACGACTTGCGGTCGATTTTTTAGGTAGTTCGAAATCCATTTAATTGCATTGTCTTTTATACCTATATTGTTTAGTTTTTTTAGTAGAATCTCATGGGATATACTATCAAAAGCTTTTCTGAGATCAATAAATATACCGGCACATTTTTCACCTTTATCCAATGATTCATTGATGTATGAGGTTACATTAGCAATAGCATCTTGTGTGCTGAGTGACTTTATAAAACCAAATTGGTTTTGGTGAAGAATTTTATTACTTTCTAGGAAACCGACCAATTGGTTTTTCACAATTTTTTCAAAAATCTTTCCAATGTTTGAGATTAGACAAATTGGGCGGTAGTTAGTTACTTGTTGAGGATCTCCAGATTTATAAATAGGTGAAATAATTGTATTTTTATAGTTTGTCGGAAATATTCCCTCTGTTAAACTTAAGTTTATCAAATGAGTAATTGGTTTTACCAAATGAATTTTCATGGATTTTAGAAAATGTACTGTAATAAGGTCAAATCCGGGAGACGAACCTCCTTTCATGCCTTCTATTATTTTTAAAACTTCACTTTCTGAGGTTGTTTCAAATTTTGATAAATTATTTTGATTTTGTACATTTTCAATCGTTTGTTTTTTCGGGTTAAAAGATTTATTGATATTTTTCGCAAGATTTTTTCCTACATTAGCAAAAAAAGAATTAAAGATGTTTGCACATTGTTTAGGTTGAATATTAGCATCTATTATTTTATTTTCATGTTCAATGTATTTTATTTTTTGTGTTTTTTTAGTGTTATCCATGGCTAAGTTGACTGTTTTCCATATTTGTTTATTGTTATTGTCTGTAGAAAGTATTTTATTTTTGAAATAGTCTTTTTTATTTTTTTTGATACAGTTTGTTAATTTATTTTTAAATTTTTTGTAAAAAGTGTATGCTTTTTCATTTAGAGGATTTTTCAATGCTGTTTTATAAAGTTTTTCTTTGTTTCTAATTGATATTATAAGTCCTTGTATTATCCAAGGCTTTAAAATTCTTAGTTTAGATTTAATGCGGACTGTAGTTTCAGTAGTTGAATTTTTTATGTGTTGAGACAATATATTTTCAAAGTTTTTTGAGCAAGTCTCGGTATCATAACTATTTAACACGTTGTTCCATTGTTCATTTCTTAGTTTTTTGGATAAAATAGTCATATTTGTGTAGGATTTTGTCTTTGTTAGATTAAATTTTTTATGTTTAATTTTGTTATCATAGAGAAGAATGCATGCATGGTGGTCAGTTATATTCGTTTTCCAAACAATTGATTTGATTTTGTCGATATCTTTAATATTTATGTTAATCCATATATGGTCTAAACAAGATGGAGTGTGATTTTTTATCTCTCTCGTATTTTTATTAATGCACGATATGAAGTTAAATTCAGTCATACAATTAATATATTCATTTTTGAAATTATTTTCTACGTTTTCATTAATGTTTAAATTGAAGTCTCCTGCAATAAAGCAAAGTTTATTACTAAATTTTAACAGTATGTGTTTAAATTCATTTATAAATGACGAGATATTCGAACCGTGTGTTCTGTAAACAGCTATTATGTGGTAGTTTGTTTTGTCGAGTTTTAATTGTATTTCAATACAGTTTACTAGGTGTATAGGATGTTCAGTTATTTTGACAATACTAAATTTATCGTGAATGAATATGACGAGACCACTATTTTTATTGATGTTTATTTTGGTTGTAACATAATTATATTCTGGTAAATGATAGGTGGGTGATTCGTCATTAGTAAAAGTTTCTGATAATATTATGATGTCAGGTTTTTTATTTAGATTGTTTAATTTTAGAATTAATTCATCCCAATTTCGTTCCATACTTCGTATATTACTATGAAAAATGAAAATATTATTGAGATTCTTTGAGATTATGTCATTACATGAATCGGTGTATACACACTCATATTCTTGTATTTTAAAATTATTTTCTAATTCATTAGCTATGAAGTCATCCATTTAGTAAAAATATTAATGTGATATTGATTTCTTTTAAATATATAGAGTATTTTCAAAGTAGAGTGTGACATAGAGTTAGTAATACAAATACGGATTTTATAATGTGTAGAGATTGTTGAAGAATGTTCCGGTTTTTTATTGATCATATATTGATTGATCACATTTTTATTATTACTAGCATAATCATTTACAATATTTAAATGCATATCTCGTATAATAATATTATCTATATTTCTAAAATTCAATAAAGCGTTTTTTGATTCTACTATAAATTGTTGTACTGTAGACTTATGTGTAGGATAAATAGCAATATAATGCGATAATTTATTTACGTCTTTAAATTTTATATTTAAAATATTAACATCATAATCATTAATTACTTCATTAATATTGAGAACATTATACTGGTTGGAAATAGATATTCCAATATCAGAGTTTTTGTTTATTCTTATTATTGTTACCTGGTACCCTGGAATGGAGTAATTAGTTTCGCCAGTAGAGTAGGTCTTTGTAAACCCAATCAAGCCCGGGAAAAAAAATATTTCTTTTAAAGATATTATTAATTTTTCAAAAAAAATTTTTACGCTTTTAATATTTTTATGAAATTGAGTAAATCTTTTTTCAGTGCAAATAAAATAGAAATCTCTTATAGAGTGATATAAGTTTTCTTCAATACATATTTTTTTATCTAATGCGTTACATAAAAAATCATTCATTGTTAATTTATAGATAAGAGTTTGAGGAAATGAAAATTTACAATATTTATTCGTAGTCAATGCGTTCTTTGGCAATTCGAAGCATTTTTTGCCGGTAAAGGCATTTTATGCTATCGACTCTATGATCGGTGGAATAGTTCATATCAAACCTTTTGTTTTGGACACAGCAGTTGTTGCAGATTGGAGTTTGTTCTTTGTTTTCACATTTGGATAGTATATGTTCCTTAGTGCAATGAGGGCAAATGGGAGGCTGCGTCCTGGCGAGACATCTTTGAGCTGTGTGGCCGAACTTGAGGCAATGGTAACATTGTGTGATCGGGCTGCAGTCGTTGACGTACACTCTTTGGAATTTGATGTTTAATTTTTTTTTATCAATTAGTTTTTTCCTTAATTGTCCAGTTGTTTCGATAATGTAGTTAGTGGTGTCGTTTTCTTTTCCTTCATTGTACTTATTTTTTAATTCCTTGATAAGCTTAATGTCTTTTTTGTCTTCTAAGGTTAATCCTTCATTTTGTTGTACAATCCCGTCTATAATTTCTTCTTCAGTCAATTGGCATTGCAGGCTTTTCAACATTAAGCACGGTTTCCTTTTTTTATTTCTTCGGCCGATACTTCTTTTCCAATTACTTTATTTATCTCTTCGGTTAATTTTTCTGCATCTTCTTTTTTTTGGCAAGAAATCACTAATTTTTGTTCTCCGATCTTTTTTACTCCATTTACTCCAACTTTTATTTTTGTTAAATTAATATTTTTTTGAATTTTTATTTTTATGTCCTCGGCCTTCAAGGTGTTTTTTGAGGTAATTAAAATGGCGTATTTCTGTTCTGCATTATATGAAGTTTCTGCGAAGTTTTTATTGTTACTTAGTGCACTCGCGTATGATTTTTTGTTATTTTGGTGGATTTCTTCGAGTTTCTGTGTGTAGTGATGATTATTTTTAATATTAATTTCTTGTAATTCTATGATCTTCTTTTGTAGACTAATTAGTTCGTGATGAATTTTTTCTTCCAGTGATACAATATTTTGTTCCAGTGTTAATTTTATTTTTGAGTCTTTCACTGAAGTGATCTTATTAACTAAGTCTTTAATATTTTTAAAAATTTCTTCGGTTTCCATATTAAATTAATGGAATCGCCCAGGTGGGCGAGTTATTAATGTAAGTAATTATATTTATTGTTTTACTTCTTACAAAATAACGCGACTGTACTCGTTCGGTGCTGAGCGAGAATCAGAATAATAATCAATACAGAAATAATAGTTTCCAGTAGTTGTTTAAAATACATACATAGTGTTAAGTAAAAAGTAATTACAAAGAAAAAATAAACAAGAAATAATAGTTTTCATTTAAGTACATTGTACGGTTAGTATGATTTTAAACGATTTAAGGGTACAATGGAAAATGTCAATATCTTTTAGGGCATTATAAGTTTGGCAGATACGCCCGAGCAAGGAATTTTGTGCGTATTTCGATTTTAAAATGTTGTATATGAAATAAGGTATTCGATCTGGTATTGTGCGTTCTGGACAACGAAATTCAATCCTTTCTAACAAGGCTGGCGAATCAATGAGGTAGTTCACAATTTTGTATAGAAACAGTACCTACATCATAAATTTTCCTCCGTTTGTAAAGAGCAATAGGGTTACACTGATGATTTTTAAAACGATACGACAGGTGTTTCAAATTTTTTTTTTTAATGTTTTCAATTCGGTTAATATAAGTTTGGTATTGAGGATTCCAAATGACAGATGCAAATTCGAGATGAGATCTTACATATGCCATATATAGTAGTTCAAGTGTAAAATGTTTATTGAATGGTTTTGTGATGCGAAGAATGAAGCCCAGTTGTTTGTAGGCTTTTTTTAAGATGTGTTCTATATGATCTTTAAATAGTAATTTAGAGTCAAGCAATACTCCAAGGTCTCTGATTATTTCTACTCGTTGAAGGGAAACATGGTTCAGACGGTAAGTATGACTGATTGGGTGACGTTTACGTGAAAATGTTATCGTATTGCATTTATTTATGTCTAGAAATAATTGGTTTTCTTTGCAATATTCTATTAATATCTTTAATATCTATTAATTATTAATATTCTATTAATTATATTAATTCTATTAATATCTTCTTGTAATTTATTGCAATCATCTGCTGAGCTTATGCATTTATATATTTTCATATCATCAGCGTAGATAATGAAATCAGAATGAGTGATGACATGTTTGATGTCATTCAGATACAAAGTAAAGAGCAGAGGCCCTAAATGAGAAACTTGCGGTACCCCCGAGGAATGGTTATGATCTGTGACATGTAACCTTTTAGGGCAACCGCTTGACTTCTATTTTTAATATAAGATGGGAACCATCTAAGAAGATTTCCACTTGTACCAATTTTTTCGAGTTTGTTTAAGAGTGTATCATTATTCACTTTGTCGAAAGCCTTAGTGTAGATAAGAGTCAACTTGTTTCTTTTTGTCCATAGAATTAAGAACAAAATCGGCGAACTGCGCCAAGTTCGACTCAACAGATCTGCCTTGAAAAAAACGGTGTTGTTGGGGATTGATAATTGTGTTTTTACATACATTAAAGAGTTGGTCATTAACGATTTTTTCCATGATTTTACTTAAAATGCATAACTTTGATACAGGCCTGTAATTCTCAATATTGTGTTTGTTCCCATTTTTAAAAACAGGTGTAACAAAAGCTTTTTTCCAAATGGTTGGAAATACGCCTTCTTTGATAGAAAGTGTGAACAGTAATGTCACGGGAGTAACGAATTGTTCAGCACAATTAAAAATAAAAATTGGATGTAATTTATCACATCCAGCACTTTTTTTCGTGTTGATATTTTTCAAGGATTTTAATATAAAAGATTTATCGATATTAATTGAATTAAGATGTATTGAATTCATATTATCATTATTGACAACATATTTAGGTACTATTAGTGGAACTGTTTTTAGTTTGAGATGGGACAAAGACAGATTGAAAAAAATAATAATAAAGATTGCAAATTTGTTGCCCATCACTTGAAGAAATGTTTCCGTAAAATACGTTATGAGGTACATCAGAGGAGGTTTGTTTTGATTTGACGAAGGTCCAAAAATATTTCACATTATTCTTTATGTTTATATAGTTTGTGTAACATTCTTTTTCGAGTGTCTTTTGGCGAGTTCTAAGTAACGAGAATGTTATGATAATCAGAAACTTTGGAATATTTTTTAAATTTACGGTTCAATTTTAGTTTTTCTTTGACGATTTTAATCAAGCAAGACGTATAGGTACCATACGAAATATTTTGGAGACAGTTTAATGGTTCGTGATGGGTAAAGGTTATAATAGCTTCATAAATAATTTCATAGAATTTATTAGTAGCGTCTTCCATGCACATTTTATTGAAAATATGTGACAAGTTAAATTCTTCTATAAATTTATTAATATTAATATAATCAGCTGAGTTAAAAAATAATACTTGCCGAGATAAATGTTTTGAACTGGGGTCTTTTTGAAGTATTATTCCGATATGTAATGATTTGTGATGTGAATCTTCGGTAAGAAAGGGAGGACAGCAGGGCAATTGTGTTCAAATTTCTTAGGTATTACTAGATCAAGAACGCGTTTGTTTATGTTAAGTACGTTATTATATTGATGTGTGCGGCGTTACATATATCTAGGTAACAGGTCACATAATCTAGGTAAGTAAAATATTATTATTTGAGACACTTGTTAGAAAAGTATGTTACATTTTTCACTAATTTAACCGTACTAAAAGAGTCAAAAATATCTTACCAATATTCAGATAACTCCATGTGAATCCTATCTTTTGAAAAATATCATTTAGGGCAGTGATTTCTAAATTCAAATGTTTGATGGCAGCCTCAGGAGTAACGGTAGGTAAGTAAGGGTAGTGAGTTCATTTAGAAGACGCCCAAAAAAGGTTCATAACAAAGGTTTTTTCCAGCACCTACTTTTTTCCTCTAGAGAAAAAATTCTAAAATTCACTCTTCTCAAAGAAAAATAAATTTTTTATTTTTTTTTATTTGCAAAAACAGCATAAAACCAATACATTGCAAAAGCGGCAAGAAAAGATACATAATAAATACATTTGTAAAATGTATTTAGGGGAAATACTGGAAAACTCTGAGAAACGCCTTCTGGTCTCAGGTTTGAGGAAAGGAAAATCCTGATCTATTTCCTTCTCGTGGTGGGGAGTGAGCAACGACCTCGTATCGGCAAATATAGACAAGGACCGAGCGTTGGCCGGAATAAGCTGACCATCAACTTTCGCCCTACCAGGCGTCTGTTGTCTAGGGCACCCTATTGTCCTGGAGAAGTAAATAATCTCCAAAGGCGGAAGAACCTTCGAGGTCAACGGCATAGGATGTTGAAAGAAACGGGAAACTACCACATTAAAGGTCCAAGTGGCATCCCAAGAACCAGCAAAACATGAATACCCAATCTCAAGTAAGAGCCGCACAAGACAGGGAAGAGTGGAAGAAACGAATAGATGACATTGCTGCAAACCAATCTCCGGATTGAAACCAGAGAGAACCAGAGAGAGATTTAGGGGAGAGTATGGTATATCGTACCACTTTGCACTTAACACTCGATACTGTATGATGGAAATGGATTAGAGTAGTGGAACTAGGTTCAAATGAATGCCTCTTTTATTGGGTACCATGTTTATTTAAATCATATTTTTCACGTATCTGGAAGGTTTTTCAAACCCTGACAAAAGGGTGTCGTTAAACTTGCCTCTCTTCTAACTAGTTACAATAAGTGGGCGTAAGCAAGACAGAGAGCCTTATCGGATTTGTGGGCGTCGCTTTACGTTCACACAGATAGACCAATACATCAATACTAAGCATTTTTATTGCTTCCAACTTAAAGTGTTTTACCTATATATCGTACCGGTCGATAAATCGTACCACCCGATTATTTCCGCTACGGGTCACTCTTTATTAATCCTGAAAACACTCCGTGAACCGTTAGAAGCGTCATAGTTGTCCCATCATTTTTAAACAGTGTTGGATCATGCGTCCGTTGGCAGTATAGTTTTTCTGTTTTTTCACCATCTTGATCTAATTTTTTCGGGTCCTGCCTAAGGTCATTTTGTGTTTAAAGGTATGTTAGTTTTTTCTCAAATTACGTTCAGTTAACATGTATATATTCTATAATTCGCTATTGAAAAATCAAACTTGTCAAGTGTATTGTTACCTTTTTGCTGTCATTATTTTATAAAAACTCAGAGTTTGCTAAATCGTACCGCCGCAGTGGGTTGATAAATCGTACCGGTACGATTTACCGTACGCGGAGACCACGGTGAGTGTGTGGTAAAAGTATCTATGAATGTTTTGTAATTATTTCCAAGTAAGCGATGAATGGAATTTTATTTATTTAAACTCAGAGTTGAGTTGAGTTGAGTTGACTCCTCACTAGTGATGTGTATAGAAGTTTTAACGTTTTAATGTTGGTAAAATCTTTAGCCACTCTTAGTACAAAACCTAACATTTTTAAACCCTTCTTTGAGATATTTTCCATGTGTGGTATGAAGCTAAGTTTGGTGTCGAAAGTAACACCTAAGTCAATAAGATTCGAGAATGAAGTTATTGATTGTTTAATTGAAAAAAAAAAAGATTTTTTATTTTAAAAAATCTCATAGTTATTTATTTATTTATTTAAACGCCATAGAATGGCTTTTACATTCAAGTGATAGGTACATGATCGTTAAGTATATAGTGGTACGCAGGAGATTATCAATAATAACAAAATAAGAATGAACATTTAACAAAGTATGTGTGATAAAAGCAAGTATTTAGGTATATGATACTATTATGTGTTACTAAACTACTGTTACTATACTAAAAAAATAATATCAATGTTGTAATAACACAGAACATAATATTTAAATAGGATTATTTAGAAATAATATAATATAAGGATATGTCAAAAAAGTTGTCAACAGTATTTATAGACACTAAATAGAGAAAGGCCTGTATTGAGTTTATTGTTATCTTCAGAGTTGTCTTTGTTTGGAATTACAGGTATTGCTAATTAGCTACTGTTTCAGGGCTGTCAGTTAAAGATATAATAATAGTTATGGTTATTTATGCACTTATTACATGTTCATAATATACATATTATGAACATGTACATGTACATTTGTAAGTAAAAAAAAAAAAAAAATTTAATTAAAAAAAATTAAGTAACCAATGTACATAGAAAATAAAACTTTTTAAAACAAAATGTCTAGGAATTTTTTAAGTTAATACCCAAGAAATATAAAAAAAAGTTAATTGATATAAAAGGAATACCACTTTCCAAGTCCTAACCAAGAAAATTCTAAGGAAATTTCACCTCCAAATCTAGGGAAATATTTTTTTTGGAGAGAACATCCCTGCTTACGTCAGAGTGCCGCTTGTATTTGGATCTGCTAACTTTTACGTTGGATTTACGCGTGAGAGATCACTTTTTTTTCAAAGTGAGATTTCATTTTACATTAGTGGATTAGTTTTTTTAAATATGTTCAGATATTGCTTTTATAGAATCAAAAAACCTATTCAGTTTGATTATAAACTAAATAGTGCGTGTCTATCTGCTGTCACATCGATCAAGGACTTTAATCATGGACTGCAATCTTTCTTTCCGTGATCATATTAATAATATTGTAAATAAATCACTTTAACTACTCGGCTTTATTCATAGAGTTACCTCTGTCTTCAAACATATAAGTACCTACTTTCCACCAGTGGCGGCGTAGGGTAGATAGGCACCCGGGGCGGTTTTGTATTGAGCACCCCTACTTAAAATAAAACACCAAATACTAAACATGCTTGCGAGACTTAATTTTACTAATATATTCGATAACATTATTCTAATTTATTAACCGTCTCCTTCAGTTGATAAAATCGAAAGATTGATTAGTCGCGCTTGGCTCATTGTGGACCTTAAGTACGATTTTAATAATTTTAACTCTGAAAAACTTCTTTCACACGCAGCCACCAAAGCACATATTGTTAAAAAAAATCTCATACCTCGATTACATTGAGCGAGTTTACAAGCTCTAGCCGGCGTATTGACTATCTGCTAGTGAACTCGCTCAGTGTAATCATATTATTAGCTAACTAGCAGATTTTTACACTGAAGGAGTTTACTAGCAAGTAGTGAATACCCCGGCTAGTAGCTTGTAAGCACGCTTAATGTAATCGAGGCCTAAGACATAGCGCTAAACTTGGAACAGACTCAAAATAGCCCCATTTTACGATGAATTTGAGAAGCTCCAATGCAGTCCATTGAACTGCTTCTTGAGCAGAAATGTTGGCGGCTTCCAAACGCCGTCCTTTCGTCCTTTGCTGAAAATTCTTCGTAAATTTTTAACAGATTTGGAACCATTACAAATCTTCTGGTGATGTTAGCAATGTTTTAGGCTGAATAACGCTAAATGTAATCAGCATAAAATCCGTTGCCCTGTAACGATGGTTTAATTCTTCGTAAAATCTATCGTGCATTCTAACATTGCTCTCTGCAGCTCCTCTGATAATATAAGTCCAGCATCTCGGGCCATTTCAGCAGGCATACGTTTTAGAAATTTTCTCCTTTCTTTTTCCTTCAATCGGAATGTCTTCCTCACTTTTTTTATTGCGTAGCAAATAGCCATTTCCATTATTTGGTTACGTTTAATTAGAAGAAAATTTTTAAGAGCTTTAATTTTTATTACACACTTTTGCAATGTTAGACCTGATTTTTATATATACTTTTTTGTCTGATTAGCTTCTTCTAGGACTTCACACCAAAAGGAAAGATAGCATAGAAAACTGAAGTCACACAAAGCTGGTATGAGTGTTGATGCTGCTTCTCTTGCTTCGACGCTTTCTTTGCTGTGCTGGGATTACACATCTCTTCGAGTGTTGATACAACCATCTCAAAATTATTATTCAGTGATTTAACAGCGTCGTGATGAGCACTCCATATTATCTCTGATAGTCGTTTAAAGGACACGCCTATATTTTTCATTAGTATTTGGCACCGCGCTCGATGTTAGGTATGCGCGGTAAAAGATCAAACAATTTGGAAGGTGGGAATGGATACCGCCGCCCCGGAAACCTTTATTGGATAACCGACACCTCTGCAAGGTCACCCCAAGTGGTTCGCTACTTTTTGTGATTTAGCAGGGGTGCCCGGGTTGATGGGGTGAGGTTTGACTAGGTCTTGGAGGCGGTTGACACACTGAACCCCAAATTCCTACCCACCCCTTAAACCCTTTTCCTTCCCAGAACTCTCCTCTCCTCCCTTTCCTTAAAAAACCCTCCACACAGCATCTCCAAAGATGACATAGGCCCTGAAGGAAATTATTTTCCTCAGGGCCTCCTGTGTGGAACACCTAAGGATAAAAAACCCCGGATGACCATGAGGAAAATGATTTTCCTCGGGGGCTAAGTCATCTTAGGGAATGAATGCAAGATGAATTCATTCTTTTAGGGAATTAGAAATTATATTAAAAAAAAAAGAAAATATAGTTGCGATGCGTTTCAAAATATGTATTAGTATCTATACAGGTAGCTAGGTACAAGAGTAGGTAGTTATTTATTGATATGTCTTTATAAAGGGAGATTTTGTGCATTCTTTGGCTGTACGAGTGAGTTGTCGTAGTCACCCCTCGGTGCTTGGTATCCGGGACGGACCGCCCCCCCCCCCCCCTTACGCCGCCACTGCTTTCCACATACTTAACACCATTTCACGAATAATTATAAATGGCCGACAGAATGTCACTTCGTGAGATTCTGTACCCGACCCTGAGTTAATTATATTTTAGAAGAGTCATATTTCAATCTATAATTCCATCGCTAGAAACTTGTGTTAATTAGATGCAATAAACTACATTTGTATTGCTTACCTTCCGTCTTTTATTTTGAATTAAGATTGACATCATTTCATGCTTCGCCTTTCAGATAATTTACATATTACTTGGTTAGATCCAGTGGCGGACTAAGCCCGTCAGAGGCCCGGGGCTGCAAAGCTGAATAAGGCCCCCCCTAGTTGAAAAAGTTGATGTAATTTTTCAAGATTTTTATTCAGTTCACACGGGTCTCTGGCCCTATAGGGCCTTCAAGCGTCTCCGTGTTCCCTTGATCAAATTTTAAGCAAGGCACCAGAGCACTTTAAAAAAATGCCATTTTTAAAAATTTAATTTTCTAAAATATGCATTTGTTAATGATGCTATCACCTAACGTTTTAAGGAAATCCGTAAAATTGCTGTAAATACATCATTTTTTTATGACACCGTTTTAATCAGTTTGTATGTTGAATGTCTGTATTTGTATGTGTTTGTATGTCTTCAGCAAAACTTGGAAGATGTTTTTCATGAAACTATGTTTTTCAACCTGGTTGGCAACATATTAAAAAAACTATACGTCCGATTTGCATGCACCAAGTCTTAAACTGTGTTACGATCCACCATATTAGCATTTCGTCGCCTTCCCCTTGCAAGGATTACCCCTTCTTGCCGCCGCCCCGCGGTAGCACAGCTACAGGCCGCCACAAGCGTGGCCCGCTCCCCCCTTGCAAGGATTACCGCCCCTTCCCGCCACGGCCCCCACGGGAGCGAGCGGCGGCCGCCACAGAAATCAACGGGCCCTCGTTCAGAAAGGCTGTGCGCTCCGCGCTTCGCTGAGCGAATTCCCACGACATCTCCGATTTTGATTGGTGTTACAATCAGAACCGATCTGAGTAGTTTTTACGTGGTCGCGGACATGACCGCTCCACTTGGAGACCACCGGCACCAACCCCGGATTACTGCCCCCTGGCTCCCCGGACCAGACCGACAGCTGTGAGTAACCACGATTCCTCCTTTTAAATGTGTCCCCTAGTCATACACCGTTGATACGATCACACCCCAGAGAGAATTGAGAGATCCCTTCGTAGGAAACACCTAGCTAGGCCCTGTTGTTGATTTGTGATTACTAATTATGTTGTTGTTAAATGTTGTGATTGTGTACACCCGTCAATACAGATATGTTTTCACCTAGCTATCTCTTTCATTTGACGGATCACGTGGGCGAGTATTTGGCAATTACCTATGTAACATTTACCCCCCCCCCCCCCCCCCATTGCTACCTACGACCCTAATGAGGAGAGTTTTTCCCGTCTGCTGACAGCATGAGCTAGCTGAGAGCAGAAGGTAGGTGGCTCACCCCCCTCTAGGGACCGCTACACTGGCGCCCAACGTGGGGCGTTCTTTCGAGCCTTTCTGAACGAGGGCCCGTTGATTTCTGTGGCGGCCGCTGCTGGGGGCCGTGGCGGGAAGGGTTGGTAATCCTTGCAAGGGGGGAGCGGGCCATGCTTGTGGCGGCTTGTAGCTGTGCTACCGCTGGGCGGCGGCAAGAAGGGGTAATCCTTGCAAGGGGAAGGCGACGAGATGCTAGTCGCGGCCTGTAGCTGTGCTACCGCCGGGGCGGCGGCAAGGAGGGGTAATCCTTGCGAGGGGAAGGCGACAAATTGCTAATAGGGTGGATCGTAACAACTGTTAGAAAATCTTGTTACTGTGGCACCACATAGGGATTTTTTTATAAAGGGACCCCGTATATTTTTTTACGAACGCTGAAAATTTTCATAAAATACGCTGGTCCGGCAGCGTATTTTATGAAGACGATGTATATATTTTACGAGACGCGCATTGCCTAGGGGCCCCGACATGTTTAAGCCAGCTCTGGCAGGGTCGTATTGTCGATAAGGCAGTGTAGGCTACTGCCTTCGAAAATCCAGTCACTATAGCCAGGGCCGTATTATCCATAAGAAGTGTAGGAAACTGCCCAGGAGCCCCACATTGGTTAGGAGCCCCGAGGGTAAAGGGGCCTCGTGCGTGCATTGCCTAGAGTAAAGGGGCCTCCAGTCGTGCATTGCCTAGGGGCCCTGACATGTTTAAGCCAGCCCTGGCAGGGCCGTACTGTCCACAAAACGGTGTAGGCCACTGCCTAAGGGCCACGTATCAGCTAGGGGCCTCGAGACGTTCATTGCCTAGGGGCCCCGACATGTTTAATCCGGTCCTGACTATGACATCATGTAGGGATTATTTGGTTATATAAAAGGCCCCCTTCTATTTTATTTTTTATTTTCATGAACGATGAAAATTTACCATAAAAAATCGAAATAAAATTCGCTGGTCCACTATTTTTTCTTTTTTTAGATATCGAAATTCACCTACATGGAGGCACTGGATTTTCATGGAGGCAATTGGTGCATGCAAATCGGATGTATAGTTTGTTTAATATGTTGCCAACCAGGTTGAAAAACGTGTTAAAAAGTTTCGAGAAAAACGCATTCAACGTTTGGCTGAAGGATAATTCAACATGTAAACTGTTTCAAACGCTTTACGCAATAAAATATTCTATTGTAATAAAAATTGGTGAGAGCATTCTTAACAAGTGCTTCTTCCAAAAATTGAAATAAAAAATGACAAAAAAATATTTACAGTCTCCTGGTGCCGTAAAGCCTTGTTTAGGATTTGATCAAGGAAACATGGAGGCGTTTGGGGCCCCCCCAGGACCGGGGGCCCGGGGCAGACCCCCCCCCCCCCCCCCCGCCCTCCCCGCCCCCCTTAGTCCGCCACTGGTTAGATCAATAATAGGTAATCTTCAATTAATATTATTGCATTCAATTTTAAATATTACGCAGATACATTATTCACCGTATAATCCTTATTACATTTTCATATGCTTAATTTGTATCTGTTACAACATATAGAGGCCTCTGGGGGGACCAGGGGCCCGGAGCGGGCTGCCCCCCCCGCCCCCCCCCCCCCCCCTTAGTCCACCACTGGTGTCGAGTCAGTAGTTTTTCGGTGGACGGTATAAGGTTCACTTTCAAAATCCAGATTCGTCGACTAGCGGCCGTATTGTAAAAGAACAACGCGAAAATGCCTATTTTATTTTATTTTGTGAAGTTCGAGCTTATTTAAATGTCAATTATTGGCGATTATTATAAAAGAAACTGAATTTGCCAATTTACAATAAAATAAAATATCCAAAAAGGGGTTTATAAATAGGAGAATTTGGACTAGAAAGTGTTTTTTATAGACCTTATACTTTATTTTTTTATAGACTTATTAAGACTTATAAAAAATATTACCGACACAAGGTATGTTCTACACGCAGTATAATTGAAGCATCTATAATAGCCCAGTCATTCCGTAGTTAAAAAGGCCTTTAGCTTGCAAAAGGTCATGTAGTAGCGATTTTGATATATGTTATTAAGATTGGGACTCTAAAGAAAAAAAAAAGTTTTCGACCTCGGGAGGGTCGAGCTCGATCCGCCATCTTGGATTGAAGGTCCCAAAATTCGGTTTTTTCTAAATAATTATGAAATGGTTGATTTTACAACCAAGTTGTTCAAGGTGAACTTGAAGAAAACTAAATTACGTACATTTTATATTAACAGTTTTTTTTTGTAAGTCTAATAGGTAACGAGTTACGGTGGCGGAAATGTGAATATTTTTCTAAAAAATGATGAAATTCCCAATTTGTGTTATTTTTCGGGTTATTCATTACATAACTAGCTGTTAAAAACCCGCTCCGTAGGGTTTTACTGCTAGGCCCTGTAGGCAGCTTTTGGTTTGGCTTCGCCCAGTTAGTGTTGGTGACCATTTTATACATAATTTATTATATAATATATTTTTTGTCATATAATTATAATAATTTTGTTAACTCATTTCCACACTACCATGAGGTAGAGAACATGGCGCATTTTTTATTGTGGTATCCCCTGTAGGTCTACTCCACAGATATACCAGCGATGGTAGATTTCGAAATTATTTTATATATTGGCTATTGCGTAATGATATTTTTTTGTTGATGCCGGTTGGTTGATATCGACATCTTAATAACACTCTTCATCAATGTCATCTTCTAATTCATTGCCTGTGGTACTGAGATTCTGGGCTTCCATTGATAAAATCTCTTCATCTTCTTCCTCGACATCGATATGAACCTCTGGCGAATTTCGGCATGTTTGAGCATTACAGCACCCACACACAATAGAACAATTCAATCCAGCTTTCCTGCAGCCACATGCAACGCCGCATCCTTTTTTACAATTACATGAAATAAATTTCAATAAAGTCTCGGGTGCTGGTTTCTTTGTTCTTACTGGAACACGCCCGTTGGTGCCACGTTTCCAGCCCCAGTTTTCTGAATTTTTTTGGATTCCATACCATTTTTGGACTTGGTGGTACGTCCTAAATGCATGGTACCGTGCAGCGTCGTTCGTTGGTGGCAAAGAGGCAAGATTGAATTTGCTTTTTGTTGTTGACTTTGCGAAACGTTGGTAGCGGACTTCTTCCAAGGTTTCCTTATCCATGTCACCCCCGTACAAAGCAACAAGAAAGCGTGTTCCTGCATCTGCTATGTCTTCTGGTTTTGCATCATGTTATTTGAAGATTTCTATCATGGCATTGAGTCTTGTGTCGTTCTGTACAAGTGAACAAAATTTTGTTTTTCCTTGGTTGAAGAAGGACGATGTTGTATCGCAGCCACTAAAGGCATGAAGAAACAGAATATTCTCAGCCGCTTCTTTGTATTTCACACTATTCGCGGAATACAGTCTTTCAAAAGTTTTGCCTCTCCCGGGTTTGCGAAGATATATACTATTTTCGGGTGGTGCCAATGCTGTTAGCAGAACTAGGAGATCAACGTCTTCGCAAATAACGAATACAGCGTCAAATGATGAACACAAGGGAATCGCAGTATTGACAATCAACTCATCAGCATCTTCTTCAGCCTGCTGAACTGTAAAATCAGGTATAAATTGCTTTGTAAGCATCGAAATCAGACGGAATTTGATATTTTCATTGGCTAAAAAACGTTCTTGTGAAACATGAGCTGGCATTGTTTCATCGAAAAGAACATCTGCAGACATATGCTTCTTCGATCGGCGAAGTCTTTCTGCGGTTTTTGTTTTTTTTTCACCATCATCTAGCGGATATCCATCGAAAACAATAACTGCATGTGATCCATAGTGATTTCTTACATAGTGAACGTACTTCTCGCCAATTGACCCCAAAAAATCATTACCATTCCATACAACTTTATGTAAAAGGTATCCTCCATCCACAACATTAATTTTGCTACCTTCAAGTTGCACGCCTTCTGGAAGTTGTTCAAAAACACCATAAAATGATGATTTCGTACCTTTGCGCATTCCTTCTTCAGAGAAAAGCGACAAGGGAAATGGGGCGAGTTCGAATTTAAGGTAATCCTTCAATTCTTCGTCGGATTTCTTCAAAATACACACTCTCTGGAACAACATTAGCGGGTTGATGGAAATAGTTGTTTCGCCGATCTTGATGCTGCTGTTGACTGCTACTAATGGAACAACTTTGTCCTTACGTTTGAATTTAATAGATTCAAAATTTGTATACCTGGTAACCATGTTCGACATCCTCCGACGTCCGATAGACCGAGCGTCCAGGCATCGTCCAGTAACCAGGACTCAATCAGTGTTGCCAAATCAGCTATAGACTAGGAGCCCACTATAACAACGTCAATCAACGTAATCGAGCACACGGGTGATGCTATATAAGTATATTGTTTGTGGGAATACGTTAAAATGATATTTTGTAATATGTTCTTACAAAAATTTATCAAGAAAACTTGAGTTTTACAATTTTTTGTCAAAATTGTCTTCTTTCTTCCGCTGTAACTCGTTACCTATTAGACTTACAAAAAAAACTGTAAACATAAAATGTACGTAATTTAGTTTTCTTCAAGTTTACCTTGAACAACTTGGTTGTAAAATCAACCATTTCATAATTATTTTGAAAAAACCAAATTTTAGGACCTTAAATCCAAGATGGCGGATCGAGCTCCACCCTCCCGAGGTCGAAAACTTTTTTTTTTCTTTAGAGTCCCAATCTTAACAACATATATCAAAATCGCTACTACATGACCTTTTGCAAGGTAAAACTACGGAATGACTGGGCTATAATACTTCTAAGCGATAAAATTTTCAAAACAAAAACAGATGATTTTGTATGATTTTGCATTATTTATTATGGCTTCATCTTAAGACCATCTAAAACCAAAATGTGAAGTGGGCGAAGCCAGGTAGTAAAACTAGTGATTTGTAAAAATTAAAATACTCCAGTCAAGATGTACATCCGTGCTTGCAAAAGGTCCGGTCATTCTGAATTTTTTATATGTTGTTAGGACCTAAACCAGTAATTAAAAAAAAAAATTGCAACTTCGAAAGTGCTGTGCGAGCGGCGGTGGATACCAAAAACCAGGAAATTTTCGGATTTTTTTCAGTTTTTGCTCAATATCTCAGTGAAGGAAGGGTCTGACCGGTATAATCAGCGTACATACTTTTAAAGTAGACTAAATTTGCTACAATTTGAGACCAAATCAAGCTATATACAGTCATTGGTTTCCAAGATACAGTTATTCGAAAATAGGCCAATTTTTCCAAAAGGTGAAATTTTTTCAAAATGTTCACATATTTTGTAAAATATTTTCTAAAACACGCATCCCACGTCAAATATTATATGAAATAAAGTTGTAGTAAATTTAATTAACTTTCATTTAAGACTAAATTGATATCTGTAGACCTAACGGTTCTCTCAAGAACGCCAGATAACCAAAAACAGTCATAAGTGGGTTTTGGGGGAAATGCAAATAAATTGTTCTCACGTCTTTTTATGGGTTTATTGTGCTGTGAAGTAAATCCATGAGACTAATCCATGAGACCATTTATTGTGCTGTGAAGTAAATCCATGATGCGATCCATGAAAACCTATGGTAGGTTGACCCAAGGAAGGGGAATCTCCGACAGCGTTCTAGCAAGGTGGACAACAGGAATGGTGTTTATATTGAACATTTGTGAAGAACTGGAAAGTGTTTGCAGTATCTCATGTCCTACTGGAGAGCAGCATGTAGACATGAGACCTTCTCGAATCATCCAAGATAATAGTGATGTGGAAAAACTAAAAAACTGGTTTGCTCTCCACCCTCCATTTCCCAAAACTGACAGTTTGATTTCTATCAGTAGTGGTTTACTGGCAGGTCCTGAAATTAATTGCCACACAGCCCAGAGAGTTGAAACGGAGGGAGTGATGAAAATTGTGGGGCAAATGCACGACAAGGGAGTAATAAAACGGAAAAATAAAGTTACCACGCTGATCACCTCAACCGTTAAACTGCCGGACAAAAACAGAAGAGTGGCTGTGGATCCGCTCACAATTTTCCAGCGAGTGTGTATTGCAAAGCAATCTGAACAGGATTTACAGGATGACTTCAAGTTTGAATTGGCCCCGTTCCCGATGTCTCTGGTCAATGAAGGGATGCGCAAGGGCACAAAATCTACTCTGTACTCTGCTTTCACTCCTCTTTCCAGCCACACGCCGATAGATTGGTGCCAGCACTCACGTCATTTTGGATGGTGGCTACCTCTTGCACAAGGTCGTGTGGCAGCGGAAGAGCACGGTTCGAGCACTTTTGGCGCGTTATACCACCTACGTCCGAAACCACTTTGGGAAGAACGTATCCATCATTTTTGACGGCTACCCCGAAGATGTTACAAAAAAAACCAAAACAGCGGAACGACTCCGGCGCTACGCAGCTCATTCCAGCTTATAACTCTTCTCTGTGACGCCTTTCAGAAGGAGGGAGTAGAAGTGGCTGTTGCCGAAGAGATGCGAATCGAGAGATCGTCATGATGGCGCTTTCAAAAAGAGCAGTAGCCGATCGGGTCGTCATAGTGGGAGAAGACGTCGACCTGCTCGTTCTTCTCTCAATGGTTTAGGCGCTGAAGAGACAAATGTCTATCTTCAGAAGAGCACGAAGGGTGAAGCTGGTTGCTGTCACTACTCTACGACCTCCTACAACCACCAGGGCTCCCGGCGATTACCAGGAACAGCACTATTCACCCACGTGTTTACCGGGTGCGATACCACCTCAGCACCGTTTGGCCAAGGAAAGACCAAAAATCACCACACTTCTGAGCAAGAATGAACCAATTGCTGAGCAAGTGGAGGTATTCCTTCAGCCGGACTCCACCCCACAAGCCGTGAGTGAAGCGGGCATCAAGAGCTTTGTGACTCTATATGGGGGTGAGATCGCGAGGGATACTTTGGATTTCCTGAGGTATAAGACGTTTGTCACTTCAACAAACATAAACCTCGCCCATTTGCCACCGACGGAAGATGCCGCAGGCCACCATGCAGCAAGGTGCTACCTCCAAGTGCAGAAGTGGCGGGGAGTCAACTTGAATCCCACTGAATGGGGGTGGAAGCTGTCTTCTCAAGGACTCACCCCCATCCTCACCACGATGAATCCCGCACCTCCTGCCCTTCTGCAAAAAAATTCATGTAAATGCAAGAAAGGATGCTCTGGGAGCTACTTGTGCAAGAAAGGCTGGGCACCACTGCTCAGTCCTCTGTCAGTCATGCGGTGACAAATTGTGCATTAACATCCCGGATGTGGAGCTGAAATGCTCGGACGATGAAGATGACCCGACTACAGACTGGGCGCCTCTCCCAGCGTCCATCACAGATATCGAGACACCTTCTTCGTGCGGGCCTAAGCCCGGGCCATCTAAGATAAAAAGAAAGACATGATTTGGCAACCAAGACACAATACCTACATGATTTATATTAGTTTTATTTTTGTGTACATGTAATTTGTCCTTATAGTAGGTACCATGTTGTTTGTACAAGCATTTTAATATGTAGATATATAAAACAATGTTTGAAGATGACGTAATTCCCGATAGACTTATTATCTTTTCTTTTTTTCATCAAAAATTTGTTAACAAAAACAAAAAAAAATTGTAACTATTTGATAAATAAAACCATAAAAAGACGTGAGAACAGTTTATTTGCATTTCTCCCCAAAACCCACTTATGATGGTTCTTGGTTATCTGGCATTCTTGAGAGAACCGTTAGGTCTACAGATATCAAACTAGTCTTAAATGAAAGCAAATTAAATTTACTACAACTCTGTTTCATATAATATTTGACGTGGGATGCGTGTTTTAGAAAATATTTTACAAAATAAGTGACCATTTTGAAAAAATTTCATTTTTTTGAAAAAATGGCCTATTTTCGAAGAACTTTATCTTGGAAACCAATGACTGTATATAGCTTGCTTTGGTCTCAAATGGTAGCAAATTTAGTCTACTTTAAAAGTATGTATACTGATTATACCGATCAGACCCTTCCTTCACTGAGATATTGAGCAAAAACTGAAAAAAATCCGAAAATTTCCTGGTTTTTTGGTTCCACCGCCGCTCGCACAGCATTTTCGAAGTTGCAATTTTTTTTTTTTTAATACTGGTTTAGGTCCTAACAACATATAAAAAATTCAGAATGACCGGACTTTTTGCAAGCACAACCCCCTTTTCATGTTTAACTTGACTGGACTAAAAGCGGTTCATTATGTAGGTACTAAAGACCCGTAATAAATCTTGATAGGCCCTCACCGTCACGCCCAAACGCAGTCAAGCGACTTGCACCGCATCATTCCGTGGGTATATAGCATATTATTCTACCAGCCCAACCCTTCAGAATAGCGGGGTTCCATCTGTCGCTTTAACGTCATGCGATAGTGGGATCTATAGTCGGCTATTTTAAGTTCAATATCGCATGACTTTACCGCAACAGTTGAAACCTTGTTATTCCAAAGGATCGAGCTGTTGAATGGGTCGGCCCTCGCTGGGTCGGAACCGAGAGGGGCCCCTCAACCATGTTATTTCAGCAGACCAATCAGCAGCATCTGGCCCCCTCTTCGGTGTTTGGATTAAATTACACAGCAAAAAATGAATGGAAAAAAATGAGCACGACTAAAAGAACGCAGGGAAAAGGTTACAGACGGCTGAATTGCACACATTATATAGATGGTGTGAGTTTACAAGCGTTGTTAAACAAGTTTACAGCCGTTGTTCCCAACTATTCGATCGATCAAGTCTCCGATCAGATAAATGAATTGTTTTGTAACGCTTGATTCGTATGTTGGTCTGAGAGTTGCGTTGGGAGGAGCTTATTTGTGCATTTAAGGCGCTGAATATGTATGTTAGAGAGAGCGGCTAATATTAAAAACGATAATATTTAAGCGAAAATTGTGAAAATGTTAAAAAACCACGACTCGTATAAAATACAGCAAAAATCTCGTGAGGATTGTCTAAAATAGCATTTAAAGAAACACTGTGATTTTTTTTTCATAATAATAATAATAATAATAATAATAATAATTGGATAATTTATAAAGCGCCGTTTTTGTGAAAAATCACCTCAAGGGCGCTGTACAATTTATTAGGAATGCTTAGGTTCTAACTAATTTTACTATTTATAAATGGATACAGAAACATACTTACCTGGCTGGTCACTTCCGATAAACACACTTTAATTAGAAAGTTTATGGAGAAGATACGGCTTTGCACGCGGAGGACATTACAGTTAACACACTGGACATTGCATGATTTTACATTATTTGCTTCCCTAGTATTACATTTATGAATAGATTAGTTGCAAAAATAGAGTTGGTATTTATTTTAAAATACTGGAGAATTTAGGACTATTAGAGATTAGTGGCAAAAGTATTGTTGATATTTAGGGCCAGTACCGGATTATCCCTAAGGCAGAGTAGGCAACTGCCTAGGGGCCCCGCATCGGCTAGGGGCCCCGCGCCCCGAGAAAAAATGACTTGCTTCAATTAGTGAGCAACGAAGTGTCGGAAAAAGTCAGCTTTCAAGATGTTTTATTTTTTTATTATTAGGAAGATTTACAGGTTAATAACATTAGGTACACGCATTAAAGAAAACAACAAATTATAAGGGGAAGGGGGGGGGGGGTTATTGGATAAAACTTCTTACGTAATTAATGTGAGAAACCGATTTAAAAAATTTTATACTCGAAATGTAGTTGAATCGAGCATGAGGGCCAGTTGCTTGAAACTCTGTATCTTCGTTAGTTTTGCTCCGATTTGTTTGAAATTTTGACACAATACTCTTGACATGTTGTATATTCAGTAAAAAAAATAAAAAAAGTTTTAAAACCTTATCCCCCCCCCCCTTAAAGCCTGGTTAAGGATTTGGTCAAGGGAACAAGGAGGGTTTGGAGGCCCCTTCAACCCTCCCCCCCCCATAGTCCGCCATTGGTAAAGGGGCCCCAAGATGTGGATTGCCTAGGGGCCCCGACATTGTTAATCCGGCCCTGTTTAGGGCTCTTTAGGGCTGGAGAATGTTCACGAAACGACCTTTTTTTTTTTTTTTTTTTTTTTTTTTTTCTACGTTTTTAAAGGTTAGTTATTTACGGTGTCGAGGGCATTGAATGTGAAGGTGAAAGATTTTGAGTTTATGGATACGACTGTCTGAAAAGGTGAGTTTTAAGTCTAGCTCTAAATTCCGCCGCGTCTGTGATCATTCTTAAGTCATATGGCAGTCCATTCCAGGCTTTAGGTCCTGACACTCCGAAAGCGCGCTCACCGAACTTAGTATCTGGTGTGCGCTTTGGTTCCTTTAACCTTCCGATAGCTGTTGACGCTGCTGACCTCAGGGTTGACTGACGATAATTGGAATTTTCTGGAATACACAATTCCGATAAGTAAGCCGGAGCCATTCCGTTAAGGGACTTAAATACCATCCAGCAGAGCTTAAACTGGATCCTTTCAGGACATTTAAGCCAGTGTAGATTTTTGAGATGCTCTGAAATGTGGGAATATTTAGATACGCCGGTGATAAGTCTTGCCGCGGCGTTGAAAACGGATTGTAATTTGTTGACTTGATATTTTGGAAGACTTGCATATATTCCATTGCAATAATCTAAGCGTGAAACCACATACGAATTGACTAGTAATTTAGTCGCCTCAGTTGGCAGGTTTCTCCTTACTGCTTTAATTTGCCTCAATTGAAAAAATCCCGTGCTTACGGTTCTGTTCACTTGAGTTTTAAGGGAAAAATCAACGTCCAGATTGACACCCAGTAGTTTTATACAAGTCTTTGGAGTGATGTCACTTCCTGAAATGGTTATTGGGGAGTTATCAATGTTATGCTGACGTCTGCTTGTGGCGGTCCAAAGAAACTCAGTCTTTGACGGATTAAGTTTTAATCTATTTGAGGTCATCCAGCGGGTAATTGCTTCTAGACAATCAATTATGCGAGTTTTTAGACTGTCTACTTCCTCTGGTAAGCAGTAAAAGTAAACTTCTTGGTCATCAGCGTAGCAGTGAGATAGAAGGCCAAATGATTCGATTATTTTAGCGACATCATTTGTGAAGAGGATGAAAAGAAGTGGGCCCAGAACAGACCCCTGGGGTACTCCAGATGAAAGGGTTGCATATTTTGATTGGTTTTTCCCTACCTTTACGGCTTGTGTACGGTTACCCAAGTACGATGTCAGCCAGCTTTTAACGCCGCCATTTAAACCAAAGGATTCTTCTAATCGTTTAATAAGAAAATCATGGTCGATCGTGTCAAAAGCGGCACTCATGTCCAAGACTGAAAGGAGTGCCAGTTTTCCCGACTCGATAGCAAGAGTTATGTCTGACAAAACACGTAGTAATCCAGTTTCCGTTGAGTGAAACCTTCTATATGCAGATTGGTATTTAGTTAGCAATTTATTTGAGTTTAAGTGATATATTTTATTTATTTATTTATTTATTTATCTATAAAAAGAATGTTTGTATTACATTATTCGATGCCTGTCTCACTAGGGTATACCTGTGTTGAGACAGGCGTAGAATAATAATAATAATATTATCTGTGAAGCAGTGATTTTTTCTAAGATTTTGGAAATTAATGGAAGATTTGAAACGGGTCGGTAGTTTGAGAGATCTTCAGCGTCCAATTGCGGTTTTTTAATTAGTGGAGTTACAACAGCTGATTTAAGGGGTTTAGGGAAATCACCCATGCTGAGTGACTTATTGAAAAGATGAACTAGAATGGGAGATATTTCCTTGCAACACTTCTTCAGTAACCACGTTGGAATGGGATCTAGTGAACACTGCTTGTTCGGTGAAGTAAGTATTAACTTCTTTACTTCCTCGATGGTTGTAGGTTTGAAGGCAGAAAAGTTTCCGCTATTGCTTTTAGTAAAATATGGTGGTGGGGCGGAGGCTGTTAGGTCACGTATTGGCTTAATTTTGTCAAGAAAAAATTTGGAGAAGATTTCCGGAGCTATGTCGGTTGTATTTTGTGCACGTACATCGGCAACGACCTCATACATAGGTATATAGTGTAAACTAACTGAAAAAAACGCGTTTTTAAATTTTCGGAGCATACTTTGCGATTTTTTTTCTATCGAGGGAATTTCATGTAATTGCCGTTTGGGCAATGTATAGATATTATCTTAAAAAATAACATTTTCTAATAAATCGTAAAAAGCATGTTAAGCCAAAATTTCGGCTCAACAGTTCTCAACTTCAAACTATGCTTTAGGAAACTATGCCTTTAGGAAAGTTGTTCAAATCTTGCTCGCGAGATTTCACCCACACAGACATAGGTACCTAAATAAATACGTTATACCTACTCTCTGCGAAGAATTAGGTATCCAAAATAGAATTTAAAATTTGGCGCTTGCTAGAAACTTTCGGCTTCGGTTTGTTTGCGTAAATAAATAAGTAATTAAACGAAATTCTATATATATTTTGACTTTGGATAAAATAAAAACAAAAAAATATGAAATATATTTACGTACCTACACACAAAATACCTTACCCTTCATGTACCTACACTAGCAAATTATTTTTTTGGTGCTGTTTCTGGAACCTCCCAAGACGTGATGCCCTAAGCAATTGCTTAATTTGTTTATAGGTCAATCCGGCACTGGTCTCGGTAACGCGATCGGTGGAGTAGTTTTTTCAACACCAATTTAGATTAGATATTTATTCCTGAATATTTCAACAGATGTCAATGTAATAAAGAAAAAAACCGCATTTTAAACCCAGTTTTAATACATTCCGCGAAATTTTGATTTGAATGTTAGGTGTCGCTCGACCACACACGTGTGCGTCGGCAACACCGCCCGCGGGCTTGACTTTCCAAATTACATACATATTTGCGTCAGCCGCGGGAAAAAATTTTCCGAAGGGTTTCATAATCATCATTGGTTTTTATTGCAAACCAGTCGATTTAATCACAAAATCGCCGCTAGTTGTTGGTATCAGAGAATTTTTCCTCGTGATAGCTGATCGGATATTAGATGTGATTTTTTAATGCAAAGAATTTGATATTAAATTGTTAAAGTACGTCAATATTATTTTTACGCCTTCAAGGAAAAAATGGATCTATAAAAAATAATTAAAATAACCATAATTTTTTTTTTACTTTCTTCAGTTTGAACTGATACAATCTATGTAGGTATCTACGACATTTGTTCGTTCAAAATTGTGGTGTTATAATGCGAAATGGTTTGGAAAAAAAATAATTTTCAAATATAAATTTGAAATATTTCTCAACTTCCCCTAGTCTATAAATCACACAAAATGGTTTAAAATATTTTTATTAGTTATTATTTAAAAAAACATTATTTGAGTATTAGGTAGATTCGGTACAGTTTTTTGCCTCTACTGAAAAGTTCAGGGTAATTGTTCGGAACAAACTAGTCCTGGGTCGATCGACCGTTTTACACGACCCGGGTCGCTCACGACACACTGGCGTCACGAGCGGGTCGCGAAGACCCGCTCTTTTCGCGACACAAAATATAAAACTCGATTACGCTTCACCCAGCTACTTTCTACTACCTGAGTCGAGAGAGCGGGTGGCGAAACCCGGGTGTTGACAAACCGATCGCTCTCTCATACATCTATCTATCGTCGCTCGCCCCGCCACATCCGCACCCGAAACCCAGGTTGCAGTAGTAGAGCGGTTGCGAGAAGTGGGTCGCGAGACCCGGGTGCTAACGAAAAAGTGACCCGCTCGCTCTTTGGTGGTCCGTGAGCGGGTTTCAATGAGCGGGTTATTCACGATCGACCCAGGACTAGAACAAACGTCAACGGTTAATTCGCACTTTTTTTTTGTAAAACTTTTAGATTCTTCTTAATTACCATAAAAGACAACTATTTGCATTGGGGGAGATTGAAAATGTTACATTTTTAATTTTATTTACGTAAATTGAAAATTTGCTTTCACACTGTCAAATCACTCTGTTTGCAGTTCGGAACAAACGTCAACGGTTAATACGCACTTTTTTTTATAAAACTTTTAAAATTAAGATAGGTACACAAGCCCGCTACACAAACCCTGCTTTGCCAGACAAACCATTCAAAAACGTAGGCTGTTTTTTAAAGTAAAGATAACATACACAATCCCGTTACATAACCGTTGACGTTTGTTCCGAATATTTACCAAGTTCAGTTTTTGGAAATAGTCAGTTTTGCATTACAACTCCACAATTGTCGAGCAGCTGCAAGCGCCATATTAGAAGATGGTACCTATAAGTTTTCTCTTAATAGTCCAAGATTATAGCGCACCACTCCTGGTGTTGAGATATGAAGAAGACCAGCATTCATATTCTTCATACCTGCCAAATGCTGTATCATGATGCCCATGTACCTATTTATTGGCATTCAGTACGGTGAGTATCTATTCATAACTAATACAACACAACTACCAACTACTTTCCCAGATTTATGGAAAAATGCAAATATTGTTCCAATACACAAATCTGGTGATCAATCTTTTGTGAAAAATTATCGACCTATCAGCATTTTATCGTGTTTTGCAAAAGCCTTTGAATCTATAATTTATATTTCTGTATTTTCACACTTTAAACCCCAATTATGCATCAATCAACATGGATTTGTTCCCAACAAATCCACAAACTCAAATCTTCTCGACTTTTGTGATTACGTTTGTAATGCTTTTAACGAAAGAACTCAAGTAGATGCCATTTACGCAGATTTTCAAAAGGCGTTTGATAAAGTTAACCATTCTATTTTACTACAGAAACTTGATCGAATTGGTATTCACGGTGATCTATTTAGATGGTTTAAGTCTTACTTGGAACATAGAACACAATTAGTACTTATTAATGGGTACGAATCACCTCCCGTAATTGTAACATCAGGCGTACCCCAGGGGTCTAACCTTGGCCCTCTGCTATTTTTAATCTTTATTAATGACCTTGGCCCCATGTTACGCTGTGATTTTGTTCTATTTGCCGATGATCTCAAGATTTACCGTAAAATTTCCACTGATTCTGATCATGTTAAGCTTCAAGAAGACCTTTACACACTAAATAACTGGTGCATTCAAAACGATATGTTTTTAAATATTGAAAAATGTTACACTATTACTTTTACTCGTAACAGAAGACGAAAGGATTATGCATATTCCATTAATAATGTTCTATTAAATGCAGTCACCACTATAAGAGATCTAGGAATCACTCTTGATTCAAAGTTTATGTTTGATGTACACATCAGTAAAATTATAAGTAAATCATTGAAAATGATTGGATTCATCCATAGAATATCAAAACCATTTAAATACCCCCAATCCATTATAACCTTGTACAACTCGTTGGTCAGAAGTAATTTGGAATATGGGAGTGTTATCTGGAATCCACATTATTTAAAATATTCTAAAACAATTGAATCTGTGCAAAAAAAATTCCTAAGACTGCTATCATTTAAACTTGGATTTAATGCCATACTCCAATCCTATGAGGAACGATTACAACACTTTAATTTTACAACATTGGAAAAAAGAAGACAATTTGCTGACTTAATATGTTTATATAAAATTATTCATGATAAACTTTTAACCACCCATTGTCTGAGCAACATACATATTAAAGTTCCTAATAGACGTAACTTAAGAAGTCAAAATATATTCCATATTGAAATATTTAATAACAATATTGCATACTTCAATCCACTGTCTCGAATGTGTCGTTTGTATAACACAATTGAATGTGACCTTATTGATATCTTCGCAAACAGTCTCGAATATTTTAAAAAACAAATTAAAAATCTTCTACCATGATATGTCATGGAAGAAGATTTTTAATTATTGTTAATTGATGATATGTCAGGATTAATGATATGTCACGATTGTTAATTGCTTTATTATTATGTCTTTTCTTTATTTTAACTTTATTATCCTTTCCAGAAACGTTTCTTTCTCTGTACACTTACCATGTTTTAAATTTCATGTCTTATATTTCTTTTTTATTATTATTATTATTTCTGTTTTCTTTTCATTACTAGCATCTCCGTCTAGCAACAACTAAACCTTAATTACGCATGCTGTGAACATTTCTAATTGGAGTGTTAATATCAGTTCATATTCCAACGTAATAATATTAATGCAATAATTTGTTAACACTCTGTAAATGTTTCAAACAATAAATAAATAAATAAACTACATTCGTACCAATAATGTCACGTAAGGACTATGGTGGGTCATCTTGAAGTAATGCAAATGAACTCTCCTGTGTTTAACTTTAGACCTTTTTCACGAACCTTGATCACGGATGTATAGGAAATTCGCCACAATGTAATTGATTAGCCAGACGGACTTATTTAATAGAAAAAAACAATATACATATAATGTTCAATTTAAGGTCGGAACAAAATAATAATTACGAAGTCCAGATATTTTTCTCATTAACTGATGTTAACATTAACTAATTGTTTAATAGAGGTCTCTGCAGTTTCATTTATTTATCAATATTAGTAGATTCCTGTTTTACCGTGGTTGCCAATTTCTTTACCTACATAAAATGAATCTAGAACAATATTAAGTAGATACCGATAGATTCCTGTTTTACCATAATAATGGCAGAATGCTGTGCTAACTTCTCCCGCTTGGCGGCGCAGGTGTAGTTGTAAATGTAAACCTGTCATGTGTCATTGATAGTTGCAGGGGCGTTAATCTCGGCTTTGACCTTGGAACTGACAGGAGCGGACCAAATTCTTATAGATAAAGCTTAATTATAGATAGGTCTAACTTTAAACGTCAAATTGCATCATACGATTGTCAAACGAACATGAATTCGTATTTGAATTTGTATTGTTGACATCGCCGATGGGCATATTTCATTCAAAAATCGTTTACACGAATTACAGAGGTGGAAAAATGGTTAAAGTTTGTCCGCAATTGATCCAGAAATCAGGTAATTACATACGACATTAACATTCAGCTTGATTTATCTTTAAACCTATTTGAGGTTAAATGACATGTGTTTGTATTGATAAAGTATGCTTTCAATTTTACTTTAATAAGTTACGTACGCCTCGTACGTCATACATATGTCTGTTAATGTTATATTATCGTTAAAACAAGCTTTGGGTCCGAGTGGTTAATGTTTCACAAATATTGTTTCAGAAAATGTTCCCGACTTTGGATGATTTTGAAGCTTTACATTAGGAACACCTTATAACATTGTTTGGCAGATCATAACATTTGGCAAGTAAAATTAATAATGCTTTAAGTAACTAATTGTCATGCTGTTTTCCCGCAGGGCATTCAGAGAGGACGGATCGCCAAACAACTCGGTCTTGGCATACATTCCTTGCCTCATTCACATTTATACATAGTATTCTATTATTCTGACTCTTGACGTGCCCCACGCAAGCAAGCAATTATTCACTTGATCGTGCCAAGTCTTCCTCTGGTGTCCCCGAGGAAGACTTGGCACTTCACTACCACTCACATCTGCGTTATATATACTTCTTCCATTCATTGTACATTCGCTTTTCATGCCCAAACCATCCGAGGGTTTCTTTCTCAATCTTACTCATTACGCTTACATCAGCCTTGCATTTTTTGCGGATCTCCAACGATCTTACGTGGTTTTTTCGTTCTTCATATGAACAGAAGGGAGAATATTTTTCCCTTGTGATAAACAAAGTATGTCATCACAAGGGAAAAATATTATATATTATGTTCACAAACTTTTTTTAATGTGATATATTTTTTTCAGAACACGTGATGCGGTTTTTACTGTGAGATGGCTGAAATGGGTCCTCGATGAAGGTATACTCTGTTTAATTTCGGTTGAAAGGAAATTTAGAATATGCAGATTTTTTATTTTATTCTACAAGAACTAAGATATGTACGGTGACTGCTAGAAAGGAAAAATGGCTAAAGCGCCATATAGATGTGACATTAAAGATGAACATACGTAAACAAACAATACAGCTTATTGTGTACGTTAATCTTTAATGTCACAGCTGTATGACGCTTTAGCCATGTTTCCTTTCCAGTGTCGATAGTCTTTTTCAAACCATTTATCAATTCATCGAATTCACCGAACCAGTGTTTTTATGTGCTATTATTGATTGTCTTTCTGAAAATAAAAAGTATTTAAACATGTACTCCTGAGTTCTCATTTTTCAAGCAGAAAAATGGAAATTCGTTGCAGAAAACCATAATCATTATTTGAAAATGTTTTCCTTTTATAAGGAGTTCATATTTTAGGTTTTTTACTAACGCTTGATTTTTTGATTTCCTCAGGATAACAGGTTTCCATCTGACAAAGCTCCCTGCTGAGAGAATGAGCTGTAAATATTATGTAAAGCTCATTCCCTCAGGCTTCAGGCTTTGTCAGATGGAACGTTGTTTTCTTGGGGAAACTAAAACATTTTTCTGCTTTCAAGCATTTTTATTTTTAAATAATTTATTTGGCTAATGAATGAATGAAGAAGGTCGAGTGCGATCATATTCTCTATGGTGATAAATGGCCTTGAACTTCCTCTATATTATTTGTTTATTGTCTTTGGTGGACCATTTTATTTTTGGTTAAGTTGGTGACAGTGATGACCAAACTGCTTAGAAGCAAAAGGCCCGAAGATATCGATCTAGGGGTTAGTATATTTATGGATAGTTGATACATGATACTGCTTTGTATCCGGCTTTCGTTTGCATTTTGGAAGTAATATTAAAAGATGGTATATAAATACGGTAGCTGCACTGTGAGGGAGTTAAAAAATGAAATTAATTAAATAATAGAAAGGCAAAATGTGTTGGCAAGAAAGAAGTTCTAATCGAGAGGTAAGCTTAGTGGTTGGAACATAACCTCATTCTTGTACTTCTATTAAACACATGAATTGTGTCGTATTTGTAATAATAATAATTATAGGTACTTTAGGTAACGTTGCTTGTTTATAATGTACCCAATAATCGTAATTATTAATTACAGATTGGCTGTCTATGACCGGAATAATAAATTTATGGAAATACCTAAATGATTTTGAGTATGAAAGTGAGATAGTGGGTATATATGTTGGTTTATAATAATATATACCAATATATTGACATATCCTGATGAAGATAACATTGTTATCGAAACATGTAGATATTGTTTATATTATAGTGGTTTAAACAAAGTGATATATTATTCATTATATAATATTATGATGCCACAAAGTAATTTTGCTAAGTTTGAAGAAGTTATCTATTTTTATTTAATATAATAATATATGTATCAATATATTGACATATTCTGATGAAGATAACATTGTTATCGAAACATGTAGATATTGTTTATATTATAGTGGTTTAAACAAAGTGATATATTATTCATTATATAAAAATAGATAAATTTATCCAAGACACTATCTAGATGGCATTTAGTTCTGGTTGAATCTTGCAATCATATCATACATATAAGATAGCAGCCAATAAAAATATGCGTTAAGAACATGAAGATAATGTTGGCAGTTCTTAGTCAAAGTATGATACAGGTAAACATGACCGAATCGGATAGGGACACATTAGCTCAGTTGGTAGCGTTGCGGCCCGGAAAGTCGAGTCCTGGGTTCGAGTCTCTGTTGTGACCGTATCTTTTCATGATTTTTCTATTTCAGATTTTCTATTGAGTTTCGCTAATATTGTCTTCATTAATTGAACATTATTTTTAATTGATCTTTTTTTATGAACCGCCCAACTCAACTGCTCTTGTCTGGAGCCAGTGAGACTATGGCATCCCTTAATGGGGTAGGTATGTTGTGAGGCTGAAGATAGTGGGGAGGGTAAGGAGATGGGGAAGAGGAAGGTGGGGAAGTACCTGGCTATTCAGATCTGGTCACCAAACACGGCGAAAGCCATTTCAAGCAACGTATCAATTCTGAATGGTGGTCTTACACCAGGGCGATTCTGAGAGTATCTTCCAATCTGGAATGTGCCGCGAATATATGCTGTAAATATATTATTTTGAATCAATTAATTGTGAAATACCACAAATTTAATCAAATCAAATTTATTTGCGCACGCCGGATTCGAACCCGCCACCTTTGGATTGTGAGTCTAGAGGCCAACACAACACAATGTCGGTTGGCCATTCTAAATATAATAATCAAACAACATGTGGCAAATGACGCGATGAAGTAGGTACGCTCGCAGCAGGGCAGGTTCACATGACAAGCGCTCGCGCGTTGAACGCGCGGAAAATTTTTGTATAGTGTTCACATGGTGCTCGATTGTCTGGCCCTGAACGCGCCTTGCCGCGGCCGCCCTGGCAATACATAATAACCCTACATTTAGGGTTATTATGTATTTTTACTAATTTACCGCTACATAATAATTTATTCTTTTCTTCATTGTCATCTCCCTCACAGAATATGAGAACGAGTTCTTCCCAAGCTCTTCTCCTTAAGATGAAGCAATACTAAATTATGCAAAATCATACAAAATCACATGTTTTTGTTTTGAAAATTTGATAGCTTAGAAGTATTATAGATGCTTAAATTAAATACTGTGTTTAGAAAATACCTTGGCACTTAAAAATATCGGTCATTTTTTTAATAAGTCTCTTAATACGCCTTTAAAAAAATAAATTATAAGGTCTATAAAAAACATTTCAAGTCCAAACTCTCCTATTTATAAACCCCTTTTCGGATTTCGTTTTATTGTATATTGTGGCAAATTTAGTTTCTTTTATAATAATCGCAAAAAATTGATATTTACGCCCGAACTTCACAAAATAAAATAAAATACGCATTTTCTCGTTGTTATGTTTGACATCAATCAATACGGCCCGCACTCTATGAATTTGGATTCTTGAAGTGATCCTAATGGCTTGGGCACAAGAACCATTTACTGGGCAACACCTTTTTCGTTTTAGTGACGCCCCAACCGGCGCCGGAGACAGTCGTGTTACTCCGCGTCGCTTAGTTTCGTGAAATCAATTTTAAATTTCAGTTTTCGCACAATAAACAATGCGTAAAACAGGAATTTATATTTTTTCAGGCCTTTACGAAATCAACCTGTAAAAAAAAATTCTCAAATACCTTTTCCAACCTTTCCAAAAGCTTTTTCTCAAGTATTTTTAAACTCCTCCCATAAAGGGCGTGGATTCCGATTTCGATTTTTTCCTGAACTATTGGATCCCCTTAAGAGCGTTTAACCAGCCAGCGGACGAAAATCCACATTTCGTCGAAAGTTGTTCTTACGATCGTGCAGGGCGGTTACAATAAGAAAGATTAATTATTCTCCGTACCAGCTTTTTAAAATTATAACTCAATATCGAATTTATTTCAATCCAAATTAGCTTTAATTTATATCTTCATCCAAAAATTCTGAAAGGCGTGATGATAAAACTATTAAAATAATGTACTTTTTGTAATTATTTTTTGATTATAAGTATTTATCATTTTTCAATAATGTCTAAATTTAATAAGAATGTTAAAAAAATCTGAAATACATTAGTTTGTAAGTGCGAAAATAAATAGACAAATGGACCAATTTTCGTCAAGAAACACATGTACGTACATATTTTTTAATGATTTTATTGAAACTAAAATTAAAATTCTAAAACATGCGTTTGCTAGATAATGTATTGATTTGTTTTACTGCATGATTATATTATTTGAAATGGGTGTGGTATAATACAAAATCTTTTTTGAAAATTTAACAAATCTGCCAACGACCTATGGAATAACATTATTATACTAAAAATTTTAAAAAATTCTCAAAATTTATTACATGCGAATGCTAGATAAAAGAACAATCTTTCGAAATGCAATTATAATTTTTTGTGGAAAAGAGTCAATACGTCTAAAATCTGATTTGAAAATGACATATTTCTGGTTTTCTCTGGTAATGCCCTCTTAACTATAAATAATTCGGTATTAAAAGCTTCCGTTTTTATTTCGGACGATTTCTGGATGAACTGAGCGAACCCTAAAATACGTCTATCCGCGTCAAACAAAAGCGCGCGCTCAACTGAATGGTAAATGGCAACATGTAACATAGAAAACCAATGATCTCAATTCACGCATTGACGCGCGCTGACTACCAGGGTTGCCAATGCTTATTTTTTTTTTTTTTTTACATTAATTCCACACAGGAGGCCCTGAGGAAAATAATTTCCCTCAGGGCCTATGTCATCTGGGATGCTGTGTGGAGGGAATTATGTTTTAAATGAATTTGAGGGCTTATGTTTTAAAAATACCCGCAAAAAATGGTCAAAATCCCCAAATTGGGGAGAGCAAATTATCAAATTCCCCGCAAATTCCCCACAAGTCTCTTCATAATTCGGCCTTCAAAATAAAACAAAATTGTATTGAAAATAGCATTTCTTATTTATTTATTTTAATATTATTTTGTTTGGAACATGAACCGGATTAAAACATATATTATTACATACATAATATAAGATTAAAACATAGGTTACAGCCCAATCTGCCCAATATTGAAGCAAAAATAAGGAAACATAAAAAATAATGAAAAATAATCATACAAGTGGTGTGCCAGGTGTAACGGACGTGTTGCTCTCCCTCATTGTTAAATTATAATTTGCTAGTTATGTACAATGCCCCGGTGCAACCAATAAAGCTTATGTGCCAAGTTTGCACCGGGAGACATTCTAGACTCTTATATTTTAATAATTTAATAATTAATACTTTATTTATGCTTATTTACGCCTCCAAAGGCAACCAGGCTGACTAGCCTCCTTTTTAGTTATGTCCCTGAGAAGGGCCGTTTTTCCGGCTCCGAAGGAAGCAGCTACTCCGCCAAGCGGACTGCCTTCCCTCCCTTGCCGTTCTGCCGTTATGGCTCAGCAGGAAGCGGCTGCTCTACCGAGCAGGCTGCTCTCTATTTTAATTATGGCCCTTTTCAGGGCCTTTTTCGTCCTGGCTACTAAGTTCAATAATACCGTGCCGCCAGCAACGATCTTTTTCAAAACACATTTTATCAATTTTAAATGTCTTTTTTCTTAATATACAAATGCCCCGGTGACACAAATAAAACTTGAATACCAAGTTGCCACCGGGAGACATCCTAAACTTATTATTTTATCGCCTTCAGGGCTATTTTTCCGGCTGCAAAGCCAAAAAACCAGTTTGGGCGTCCCCATTAAGGGCCTTCATATTGGTTAAAAACACATCATTTTTTAATATAACTTCATTTACAAACCCCGTAGGACGCTGAAACTAAGACGTTTCAGTGCAGAGTCCTACGGGGCATCCATAGAGCCATAAATAAACATTGTAACTCTTAAACTGCCAGCGCTATCAGCATTTGAGCAGATTTTCGAGACTTTAGCATCAATTCACTTTTTCTCCATTTTAAAAATCCCAGGACCTCGTAAAGCGACGGACCTGGGAAAAATATTAACTTCTTTATAACTATTCAAATTCCTCTTTTAAATGTAAATACCTACCGACAAAATGTCAAAACTCATTAAACTAACTCTAAAATCATCAAACAAAAAATCTACGGATAAACAATATCCGTAGAAACCCATTAGCATTAAGAAAACCATTGTATTAGTTATAATTTAAGCTGTATAATTAATTTAAGAAACCAATTTTAATCGACCACTTTCGAGGAAATGGTCGGCAAAACCAGCGGCAACAGAAAACCGCACCTTATATACAAAACGGGATAGGTAAATCCCCCCACTCTAAAAATGTACCACGTGACCGTTTTTTCACACGAAAACGGGTATAAAAAGCGTGATTTTTTGAATAATAAATTAGTTCTTCCATCAACGTCAACTCGTGTTCTTATTTCCTACTGGGAAAAGTTTATTATCACCACTGCCTCCCGCCGACCTCTGCCTAGGCTTTGCTCCTGGTGCCATCAGTCTCTTCTAGAAAGCCGGCCCTACTTCAGGCAACCGCCACGCACCAGGACTGGGCAGAGGATTAGGCACATCCAGTGTCCTCAACTCATCAGGCACTGGGTGCACGGGAGGTCAGTAGCATTATTATTTTTTCATTTTTCATCCTATTCGTGCACTGAGACCCGGTACTATTTTTCAGTCTTGTGGCGACGCTGATACGTCTGTTACACCAGGTATGGCTAGGAGAAAAAAATAACTAAAAAAGACAAGTAATTTAAATTATACAAAAAAGAGTTAGTTGAAGAAAATAAGGTAAAATGATATTTTAATGTTACAACATAATTTTAACCCATATTTAAAATTTATAATGAGATATTGAAAAAACGATAAAAAAGTAAATTGAGACTAAGTAAAAAGTATATTGAGACCAATGATTTTAAACAGTGAAATTAAGTTAATGAGTAAGCAGTTTACATAATTACAATTATCAACATGTTTAACTCTTGACAGGCCAAGATGCAAAACAGGACGTCCGTAACCGTGGGGGTCGGCTGATGACCCAATTTTTTTTTTCTAAACTTTTAAACCAAAGCAAACACTTTTTTTTTTTTTTGATATTTTTTTTTTGTTATTCATGTTTTTGCAGGGAATATTACCTACCTATATTTGACAAAATATTTTTTCCTGCGATCAACGATTTTTTCACATTTTTTTTTAAATGGCATATTATGTATTAATCCTTTGCGCAGGAAAACCTAAAATACTAAAAATATATTTCATGTATTTAAGTAGATATAAGAAGGATAGTTATTTTGGGGTCTACCTTCGGCCCCGATTGGCTGCGGAAGGGTTAAAGGCTTATTAATGAAATAAGCATACATTCAAATGATGTAAAATAATTACCTACATTCGTCAATTACTTCATCATGCCATATATTTTTCCTTTTTTTAACCATTTATCCATTTTCACAAACTCAGTTCTTACGTATTATAAAACTAACTTTCTAACAAGTCACCAATTCATCAAAACAACAACAAGACATATCTAAAAAAATTATCCTTCTATCGTAAAAGATCTATGACTAGCAAATTCATGTGTCTTCGAGTTAGGGTCCAGAACTTCAAGAATCCCCCAACATTATTGTTTTAAAAATAAATGTCACAAATGCTGCCATAAAATGAACAACGAAATCTTTCACCGAATAAACGGAAACACGAGCAATAAACTTGTAACTTTTATTTATACTTAAAGTAATATTTTTCAAAAAGGTTGGATAATAAAAAAATGCCCAAAATCCCCGCATTTTCCCCGCAAATAGGTGTTCCCCGCAAAATACCTAATTCTTGAAAAATCCTAAAAAATCCCCGCAATTTGGGAAATTACTCACAAATCGGCAACGCTGCTGACAACTAACAGTCGAGCGCTAGAGCAGCGTTCAACGCGCGTTTTATTAAAACGCCCGTTAGCATGCATCAGTTGCGGCGTAGGGTAGATTGGCACCCGGGGCGGTTTTGTATTGAACACCCTACATTAAATAAAACACCAAATACTAAACATGCTTACGAGATTTCATTTTACTAAAATATTCGATCACAATATCAAAATTATTTTCCCTGTCTCTTTCCATTGATATCATAGAAAAATTGATTATTCGCGCTTGGGTCATTGTGGACCTTAAATAAGATTTTATTAAAGAGACAGAAAAAGATATTGGCACCTCTGGGACTCGAACGCAGGACCTTCCGTTTACATGGAAACAGCTCTAACAACTGAGCTAAGGTGTCTGTATCCAATTTGGTCACATTTAACAAGCTTCTCAAAATAATTCTTCAGTTTTAGAAAGGGAATTAGAAATTATATTCGAAAAAATATATATATACAACGTGGCCGAAAACTCGTAGTACAAGCGGGAAACTGGAGAATCTACATCACGTAGAGAATCCACAAAACTTATTTTTTTTGATCTGAGCATTTCAGTTTTAATATTTTTTTTTTTTCTATTTTTCCATTCTTTCGGCAACTAAAGGGTTAAAAATTTTTTTGAGCCCCGTTTAGCCTTCGATGCATTTATAAGACATTACACAGCTGAAATCAACCCCCTAGTGAAAATTTTTTTCAAATTTAACCAAAAAAATTCCAATTTCGGACCCGATTTACTCGAAAACGAAAGCTCAAATCACAAAAGTTATATCAGAAATCGACTCCGAATGTGATGTAGATTTACCAGTTTTCCGCTTGTACTACGAGTTTCCGGACACCGTGTATAGTTGCGACGCATTTCAAAATATGATAATGTAAGTAGCTAGATATAAGAGTAGGTAGTTATTTATTGAAATGTCTTTACAGCGGGAGATTTTGTGCGCAATCTTTGTCTGTACGAGTGGGTTGCATTGTCACCCCTCGGGTCTTGGCACCCGGGGCGGACCGCCCCCTCCGCCCCCCCCCCTTACGCCGCCACTGGCATGCACGGCCTGAATAAAATGTATGTAGTTGTTAACGCGCGTTTTCGAAACGCGCGTTAAGCGCCCGTCATGTGAACCGACTCCAGATACGAATATCTACAGCCTGTATGTCTGACGAATATCTACAGCGCATATGTTTAACTAATATCTACGAACTTCAGAGTGTTGATTAATATCTACAGAGCGTATGTTGAACTAATATCTACAGAGCGTTGGTTGGACTAATCAGCTAAATGTGCCCAATAGTCCGATATTAGGGATTTTTACATACATACTTACATAAATTAAGTTTTTTAAACTGCATACGCAATATTACGTTATTCCAATATGCTATTTTTAATTGCAAATCCAACCTCTGCCAGTGCTGTAGATATTCGTCAACACTTTGGTTCTCATAGATATTAATCAACAGTTTGAGCTGTAGATATTCGTCAACACTTTGATTCTCATAGATATTAGTTCGATTTTTTCAGTTTTTGGAATTCCTGTAGATATTAGTAGACGCCTCCATGTGAACCTGCCCATCCAAACCCCCCACGCTCGCAGTCCGCACAAAATCCAAGCCATCAGTTCAGTTTTCAACCGTTTTATACACGGGCGCGAGGTTCGTCTTGTTTTTCGTTCGTATTTTACGTTTCTTCAATAATATGTGTAATATTTTATGTTTCTCTATAAGAATATACATAGGTACACGTTTTCTGTTCTACAGTTTAGAACGTCTAGCCGAATTTTTAGTGCGTTAGAGTTGAAAAGTACTGAAAAATTATTGGAATCAAAGTGTTACCAATAATATATGTGTGTGTTTGTTTGCGGTTGGTTGGTGATTCATGTGATGATGTGGTATGTGTGATGATGTGGTGTCAGTGCTATTGGACTTTTTGTTACAAAATAAAACAAATGCCGGAAGTACGGTCAGAAGTAATAGCAAAGATGTGCCGCAAAAGTAATGAAACAAAGAGAACGTGAAAGTTATTAGTGATCTGTGCGTGTGAAAGTTACTCGACTTCGAATTTGGAAAATAGTTTTTATTAAGAAAGTTATTCTAATTGAAGTGGTTTCCTAATGTTTTATATCAGTGCATTTAGTTGCATTCATACTAAAAGAAGGGATCGTCTTACAACGCAAAAGGCTGGAAAAATAATGTACGTTATACACAGGACCGGACCTGCCAAGGCGCCAAGAAGTCAAGGCGATAGACGATGATAACCACGCAAGTGACGGACTAATTGGGGAGCTTAAGGGGGGTCCTCCAAAAGCCTCCATGTTCCCTTGATTATATCCTAAACAAGGCTTTAAGGCACCAGGATACTAGGGGAATTTTGATATCTAAAAAAATTTAAAAAATGGCGGATAAGCGAATTTTATTTCGATTTTTTATTGAAAATTTCCATCATTCATAAAAAAAAGAAGGGGGACTTTTATTAAAAAAATCCCTACGTGATGCCATAGTAACTGGATTTTCGAACAGTTTAAGACTTAGTGTATGCAAATCGAATATATAGTTTTTCTAATAAATATGTTGTCAACAATGTCAACCAGGTTGAAAAACGTAGTTTCGACAAAAACGCGATCAAAGTTTTGCTGAAGGCTAATTTAACATACCTACAAACTGTTTAAAACGGTTACGTTTTAAGATTTTCACAGCCAAAAGTATTTTCGTTATGTGTTTTTGGGGTATTATGCCGTGTTGCGCTACCTCTTTCTTTAGCCAACGTTTCGGACATCGTTGCAGTGTCCATCATCAGGGCAGATCCGGTAGATGTGTAATCACCACTAAAAATTACACTGCAACGATATCCGAGACGTTGGCTAAAGAAGGAGGTAGCGCAACACGGCATAACACCCCAAAAACACATAACGAAAATGTTTAAAACGGTTTCATGTAAAACGTTTTGTCTCCGTTAATTTTACGAATTTCCTTTAAAAAAATGGTGAGAGCATTATTAACATCCCAAGCCAAGGTGTGAGCTACCGTGCTCAGGCTGAATGTCCTGAGGAACAGAGTCACGAACGGTGCCTCCGAGAAACAAGGTCACATCTCGGAATATTTAGACCTCACTCCAGCACTCGGGGCTCTACTGGAGTGGACCTTCTATTTCCCTGGTAACTCGTGGGACAAAAAAATTGGACCATTCGAAAACTAGGGGCCTTTTAGGAAACTAGGAGTGCTGAGGCCACCTCTGTGGATTTCCTTCCTGGGGCCGTAGGAGGAACCAGGAGGAGAAACCGTGGAGAGGTGAGCTGAGGCCACCTCCATGAACTCTTCCCTTATGGGGCCTTCAAGGAACCAAGGGGAAGGGCACCCTTCCAGCGTGGGGCCTTTGTGGAACCAGGGAGGAGTGAAGTGGAGAGATGATGTCCTCTTCCCATGTGGGGCCTTCGAGGAACCATGTAGGAGTGAAGAGGAAAAATGAGACCATCTTGGTGAACTCTTCCTCTGTGGGGCCTTTAAGGAACCAAGGAGGAGAGATGAAGTTCTCTTCCTTCCTGGGGCCCTCAGGAAACCAAGGTGGCGTGGACTCTTCCCTTGTGGGGCCTTTAGGGAACCAAGGGGAGGTGGACTCTCCGTCGTGGAGCCTTCGGGGAACTAAGGAATGGAGAGGAGAGATGAAGCCTCTTCTGTCGTGGGGCCTTCAGGGAACCAAGGAGGAGTGAAGAGGGGAAATGAGACCTGGGAAGACACGTTGTCGAACCAGAAGATATAGCTTCATTTCCAATGACAATCCTGGTGAACTTTATAAAAGGGACTGGGTTACTGTCAAAGGAATGAGGTAAAATGGGAGATAGTACAATGGGTCTATGGCCTAAGTGCTCACGGGAACTATATATATGTAAACCGTCTCCGATTAATAAAAAAAATATATATATGCGTCTTTCAGAAAATGAAATTAAAAACATAGCTTTTATTTTTACAGTGTCCCGGTGCCTTGAAGCTTTGTTTAGGATTTGACCAAGGGAATAAGGAGAGTCCCCCCAGGACCAGAGGCCCGTGTGAACTGAATAAAAAGATTATAAAATTACACCAACTACTTTAACTAGGGGGGGGGGGGGGCATCATTCAGCCGCCCCGGGCCTCTGATGGACTTGGTCCGCCACTATGTAGCACCCAGTCGGCACGAGACCAGTCCTGCGCGGGCTCAATTGGAGCTGTCCGCTCCGGGCGCCGACTTCATGTGGCAGATGATAACCGAAGACAGTGTCCTCGAGGTTTTAACTGACACCAGCTCTTCTATGGCTTTAAAATAGCTATTGCGAAGAAAACCTCCGACAGTGATGAAGGGCAGAATTAAGCTATTGACTGAGCAGTTGATGATGTCCTGTACCTGCGTTATTTGGTTTTCCAACCATCCGAACCTTGCCAGTAGGCCTGTTGGAACACACAACAGGTTTTCCGACTTCCACGAAGACAAAGAAAACTGAAGTAGATCATGAAGAAAATGAAAGAGTCAGGGAAGATTGCCATTCAATATCATCAAATTTTGTAAGTATAACTTCAAACCAATAAAAAATTGTCTTTAGGAAATTACCACAAAAAAAATGCAACAATTTTTTCTTTAATTGAATTTTAAAATTTTAATGAGGGTTTGTCCATTTCGAAAATTATAAATAAATACGGGCAACGGCCATTCACTTATCTTGTCTCTATCATATTTAAAATAAGATGCCAATGAACATAAAAATCGAATCATATTGTATCTACCATCGAAATTAAAAAAAAATGAAAATGGCTAATAGATCAAGACATTTTACATTGATATTGTTTGTTATCTTATACATATGACTGAGTAATTTGCCTTTGTTTTATCTGTTAGTCTGCGTATTTATGCCTTTATACTGGAGTTACAAGTTATTCTTCTGGGTCTTTTTTTATATGAATACTGCACAAGAGTCCCTGCTCACGTCTGAAGCCAGTGAGACTATGGCATCCCCAATTGGGGTATGTTTGTATCTATTTTCTATATTGTGATTTTTTGTTATATGTACCTATGATTTAGTGATATTTTTATATTGTTAGATAAATTGACCTGCTAACAAATTGCTTTGGCAGTTTAACGGGTGCTTAAAATGAAGAATAAAAAATAAATAATAGTAGGTCCCTGCGAGAGGCCTTAAGTTTATAATTTTCTTAAAATAAACTATATTTCTTCTACTGTCCCCCTGAAAGTCTCAAACGTTCACGAGGGGGGGTTATCGCCCACGTTGAGAGCCTATGACGTACACTATGCACGAGTTCAAAATCAATTTAGGATGTGTTCAAAAACCAACTGGGCCTTTCAAAATCAAATGAATAAATCGATAGAACAACGTGCCAAATTTTTTTTTCAATCAAATATATAAATGAGGTACGATTTTGGCGCCTCCTAAAACCGCCGCCCGGGGCAGGGCGCCCCCATTTGTCCCGCCTAGATCCGGAGCTTGCCTAGAACTCGAGCCGAGTCGTTTGGTTTTATTGCGTACAGCCGAACTGTAGATAGGAGCGGGTGGGCGGGCGGGACGGTGTGCGGGGAGAGCGCGGCAATAGCAATGTCGCTCCCGAGAGGGCCTCTTCGCGGTCGGGCGCGGGGCCGAGGCCAGCGGTAGGTGATAATTAATAGGCTCCCGCACCACTTCAGGCCGCCCGCGCCGCGCCGCGCAGAGAAGTAAAAACCGATATATCAATAAACTTTGCTTCGATATATCGATCACGTACAAGGGCGGATTTAGGGGGGGGGGACGGTATTTTTGTGTACTGTGGAGATTCCATCACAGTACTGTCCTTATTAAACATTTAATTTTTCTATTGTTTTGGCACTTTCGTAAACCTTCCTATACATACTTTAACTTGTAGAAATAATCTTGAAGTATGATACTTCAAGTTTATTTCTAACAGTAATTGTTGATTTTTTTGCCCGTCCGCCCCTTGTGCCCCTCCCAGAAAAAAATCCTGGATCCGCCCTTGATCACGTAGATGTAACCACTCTTTTGAAAGAAATAACTGTATTAAAAAACGACATGCGTAATATAAAACTAAACGCACTTAGGGGTCGTCCATTAATCACGTGATGTTTTTTTTGGTGATATGTGGTGAGGTTTTAGACTACCCCCTCCCCGCCCCCCCCCCCCAAATCACGTGTATTTTTTTTAATACAAAGTATTTTGAAATTTTCAGACTATTATCACGAAAAATAAATACACGTGATTTATCATTATACCCCCCCCCCCCCCGTCGTGATAAACACCCCCCCCCTTTCGAGCCTCACGTGATTAATGGACGAACCCTTAATGATAACTTCGCAACATGTGAAGATGTTACAAAAATTAGGAATGAACTACAAGAATTTAAAACAAGGTATTTATTGAAAATTAATTGTATTAATATTTCCGATATAAACAAAGAGGATTCAACGACATCTGTTAACAATGCGCCAAAGTTTACTGCTGCCAGCGGTAAATTAAATTAGCAGATGATCAACAAACGAAGGATGCCATCTATCGATGACATCGCAAACAATTTTAATTCAACCGAGTCCACCGATAATAACAATGTGTGGTTTAAATCCCATAGAGGTGCAAATAGACCGGATAAAACCGATCCGACGACAGCTAAGGCGCTCTCAACAGAAAAAAATAGTTATCTGAAGACAAACCCTATTAACCAAACAAAACCTAGGTACTGATGATTGGAAAGAAATTATATATTTTATATTATATTACATATTCTGAAAATATATTTGTTTCAGTTGGTAGAACCCATGTTTCCTGGAGCAGGATAATGTCATTAGTTTCGCATAAATCGTTTAGGAAATGCTTGGTTCGTCGAATTGATCTAAAGTTTTGAGATAAAATCGGTAGATGATTTTTATTTTTATTTTTATGTGGATCCATTATTAGAGGTCTTAGAGTATCTTCTCTATTTAGCGTGGAGAAAGTTTTTTTTTAAATATAGATATATACTTTTCTACGGCATTTTTTTTACATTAGCTCCACACAGGAGGCCCTGAAGAAAATAATTACCCTCGGGGTCTAGGTAGTCCTCATCTTTGGGGAACCCAGGCTATGCAGTGCACAAAAATAGAATTGAAAGCGTTCAAAACAGATTTTTAAGGTACCTCAATTTCCGCTCTTTTCGATCGCATGTTAGTAATGAAGACTCTGCAAAGTTCTTCAAAATGCAAACGTTAACTTGTCGAAGAAATATAGCAGATTCGGTAATGTTATTTAAAATTACACATAACTTAATCGATTGTCCTGATCTTCTTCAACGCCTATCCAGTCCTGGATTTGTCAATAGGCCCTATAGGCCGCGGCCTAGGGGCGGCAGAGTTCAGGGGGCGGCGCTCGCTCGCTTTGGTAAGCCGTTACTTTTTTGTACGATTATAAACAACATAAAAGTCACTGTTGATAGATAGAGTTTTCTATCTATTAACCTTTAGAAGCCCAGTGGTCCCGTACGGGACCGCAGATTTGTGTCGTTCAATGCCCAACGTACCAATACGGGACCGGTGATTGTGGTGCGAATATTTCACAAAAAAGTCACAAGAGTATATTCTAAAATTTTCAAATAATTTCCTCAAAAAATAACGCAGATATTAACTGCCGCGCATTGTAAGTCGCCATCCGGCAGGACAATTTGTGTAACTCCTGGAGGTCACAATTTTCATCCGAAATCAATTTTTCCAAAAAAAAAGTTTTTTATAAGTTTTTCTTCTATTTGAACCTCACTTCTTGCAAAAAAATCGAAAATTATTATTTCTAATATATTTAAATGTGAAAATTTAATTATGAGTTTTTAACATTCTTTTTAAGGTTTTTTTGCTATAAAAAAATGTTAAAATAAAGATATTGTTTAGGATTGAGGTTCAAATAGAGCGCATTTCTATAAAGAAACTATGTGCTGAGTTTGATAAAGATTGATAAAAAAGACTGGCAGTAAAATAGTGGTAGTCCAACCGAGGGACACTCACTTAAACGCATGTAACTTTTAAATGGCGTGGAATTTTGGTTTGAAATTTATCGGAAAATATTTTTGAATAGTTTTACCATCGATTTATGAAAAAAATGATTTTTTGAAGCCTCTACGCCTATTTCCCCCTTAAAAGAACCTTAAAGGACGCCCAGTGATCCCGTACGGCACCGCGGATTGCGTCGTGCTATTATGGTGCGAATATTTCACAAAAAATGCTTGGGCAGTGGGCTACCTTTATTTGGTTAATAATCGTATTTTGGAAAGACAAAATAAAGTGAGTGCTTAGATTCAGAACTCATATGTTGATGTACTGACGGTATCTAATTTTTATGGATCTCTTCTCGAGTTTATTATACCGAAGCAAGAAAACTTTGATTATTTCGAAGAAAGTGCAATGGAAATGAGCGCACTTTAGCAATATCAGGGCTCCATTCAGAGTAAGATGACCATAAGAAAAAAACTTTATAGACGAAACAGCAAATGAGGGAATTAAAACCACTTCCTGACTCCCTGACTGACACCTAAATTAGAGAGAAGGCATATGCAAAGGCATAAGGCATAGTATGAAGGCATAATACTCCAAAGAAAAAAAAAAACATTTAAAAAAAAATGGGTGAACTTTCTTCACAAAGAGTCTCAGAAAAAGCTCAGTCTCTTGTGCAGTGATTTAGGAGACGATTTATTTCAGGAAGGGGTACACTTTCAAGGTCACGTTTTCTCTAATAATACGGCAGAGAAACCTGAATCATCATTACTGAATCATTACTGATCATTACTAATCATTACTGAAGAAACATCATTACTGAATCTTTCTAATGAAAGTTTTTGAGAAAACCATCTCTGTGCAACATTTATCCAAACTTTGATATAGCTCTCCGCATCGCACTTTGCACTCCGGCCATAAATTGCTTTGGAGAAAGGAGTTTTTCCTGTTTAAAACGAGTGAAGAAATACCAAAATCTTCATTATCGCAAGAAAAACTTTACTCTTCGGATCTTCTACGCATAGAAGCAACCATGAAACTATTTTAAATGATTTTGTCAAATAAAAATCCCGCAAAAATTGTAAATCTTGTTTCATGTTACACTTTTATTTTACAAATAATTCATTCTTTATTTCATTTTTGAATACCTACTTAACGTATATTTGAATATTTATTTTTAAAATTGTGCGTCACCTAATAAAAGCCTACAAGTGAGTGATCATGGTAGCTGGCAACTTCTAAGAAGGAGGAAGGGGCGGCGCAAATGAAGTGGCCTATGCGGATGAAAAGTGTAAATACGGCCCTGCGCCTATCCTTCCATGTTCCAAATCGCAACAGTAGACAGTCGCTTACCTTTAATCTCCCTCTTTGCAAGACCAACTCTAAACAGAACTCATTTATCTACAGATCCACACACTCATTTAACTTAAATTATTACCACATTGACATTTTTAACTCAACTTTACGTGACATAAAACGAAAACTCACCAAGCAACATGACACAAACTAGAAAGTTCAATCCCTATATATTCCCGTCATTTACCACTTAATCCTATCCCTATGTCCCTCCTCCCCCCCCCCCCCCTTTTTTATGTTTTGTAACTAAACAATAAAACTAAGAAAATACCCTTACACTGTCACACTTTATTATTAATTATTATCAGTGGAAAGTTCATAATTGGCGTAATTATCATATTATTATTGTATTATTTTGTAATCTCTGATTTGCTGTCAACTTTCCCTAAAATAAAAAAAAAAAAATAAAAAAATAAATAAATAAAAATAAAAAATGTTGCTTGGAGAGTCTTTTTAGGAAAGGAAGGAGATGATGTTATGAGAAAGAAAAAAGTAGGAGGGGTGGTTAGGAACCTGGGGGTCAGTGTGTCCAGGGGTGACGGACGAATGATTCTATCCCTCCCCTACGGTGCAAGAGCCCTATTGGAGAACTTAAAAGGTCTCTCTCAGCCAGTCTCTCCCAATCTGGTCTGAAATTGGTGGACAGACGCATCCGCCGTAAGGACCCGGACAAACCTCACCTCACCTGAACCCGGGCACCCCTGCTAAGTCACTAAGCGTAGCAAACCACTTGGTGTGAGCTATAACAGAGGTGTTTGTTATCCAATAAATAGTTCCCCGGGCTGCGGTATAGGTCTCTCAAGTTAAGTTGACTTCATCACAGTACTCACACAGATGCAAAACTTTCATACAGCGTGTTTCGTTTTGGGCTTTTAACAAAAAGCAATAAATAATTATTTCACAATTGAGAATTCGAATCCAAAGCGTGTTTAAATCGGTAACATAAAACTAATGTTGTTTTACAACATTTTTATGGAAATACTGAAGGTTTAGGAAAAAAAAATAAGTTTATTAACTAAATGCGATAATCTATATAAAATAATAGATAAAACATCTCCATTGCCGCCATTTTTTACGGATTTGACATTTGTAAAGTTTCGTTTAAAACTCAATACGCATGAATTCCTTGGTTTACCTAAACTAAGAACCTAATGTTGAAATGAAGTGTGATTTCCAAAACCTGGGCTTACAAATTTGGCTGCTTATGGGTTATTTATTTTTTATAATTTTGTGTTCGCAATCATCAGCAACACTAATTATTTAATTATGTACCAGTCATCATCAGCAACTATCTATACGTATATTATCTAAAATATAACAGATTACTAACACAAATAGGTACTAGTCTGTGATACTCCAGTTGCCTTAGACGTCAAATCATACAAGTCATTTATACTTAAAAGTTGACCACCGTTTTTTTTTTCATTATGAATAAGTAAAATAATTAAACATACGGAATAAAATTTCACGATTTGGTCCATTCAGTGATTAGCCACGTTCCGTTTCGTAACAGGACTCCATGATATCGTAATAAATATTAAACTTGCGCACGTTACAAACACTATTTATTATTTCAAATTTATAAATTTGTCATTATTTGTCACTTGCGAAATGTAGGTGCACGTAGGTATGTTTAAATCAAATTACGAACCGAATGAATAGAATAGAACAGGGTTTCCCAAACTTTTTCTGTAATGGAACACTTTGCAAACCCGTAAATTTTAACGGAACACTTGGCTTATTTTTTAAGTTGAGTACAAAGCACTCTTTTTAGGGTGAATCGCCTATTTCAAAAAATTCATAATAGTACCTAAAATAATTATATTATTAAACATATTATGTATTTAGTATACAAATAAAAAATGGAATATAAACAAAAAAGTCGAATAAATAAAGCGCTTAGACGATTTTGAGTTCGTAAATTGCGTAGGTATCTTCTTGAGATCAGGCACAGTATTTATATCTACAAATAATAATTTCTTGTGAATAATAATAATAGTATAGAAATTATGTGCACATTATATTAAATGAAATTCTTCGGATAAATTGTCGCGGAACCCCTATTTAGGTTCAGCGGAACCCTGGTGTTCCGCGGAACACAGTATGGGAAACCCTGGAATAGAATATCCTGTAAGTACAGCCTCAAAAGGGTGTCGTTAAACTTGCCTCTCTTCTAACTAGTTACAATAAGTGGGCGTAAGCAAGACAGAGAGCCTTATCGGATTTGTGGGCGTCGCTTGACATTCACATAGATAGACCAATACATCAATACTAAGCATTTTTATTGCTTCCAACTTAAGAGGAATATATCTAAACGCTAGAAATATTTCGAATCTCATGCTTGCAAAATTTTAAAATCGAGCGCCTTTTTGCACGAGGCTAGTAAGCGAAAAAGTGGTTTTTATTTATTTTGTGCATAATATTATAAGAATGAAAAAAAGTTAGAACATAGAAAACCTCAAAAATAGTCTTAGCCATAAGGGGGTATTTTTTTTAAATTGTTTCTTGTATTACTTCATAGTTAAGTCATGAAAAAACATATTTTTTGATGGTTTACGCTTATATTTTTTTGTTACGTAAATAACAATTTTATTGTAATTGCCATACATAGAAACGCTAGTAAAGGCTTCGATTTATCCGTAGCATTTTTTTTGATGTTCATACTGTAAGCCGATTCGTCGTAAAGATTAATCAAAATAGTATCTAAATAGGATTTCACGTATATATTCATCTTAAAGTGTTTTACCTACATTCATACCCGCTTCCCAAAATGATTATTTACCCACATTTTTTATAGGCGTTTTTATTGTTTATTCCAAAAATATAAATGTCATTTTTGATTTTGTGTTGATAAACTTTTCCAGGCAATTATTTCGCTAAGCGTGGAAATTGTTATTATACTGGATTTATATTTTCTTAAAAGGAACATGATTTTATTACTTAATGTTTTTAAGCTCGCAAGAGTGACTTTTAGGTCTTTTAGACAGAGAATTATGTACCTAAAAATGTTATTATCATTTTTTCTATTATCCCGTATCTCCTCCAACAATTCATCTCTCCGATAATTTGAATGATCTAAATCTAAACAAAACGATGATTCATCGTCTTGTTGGAAATGTATTGACACTTCAAACTTTAATATTATTCTGTGTTGTCCCCATAGACATCCAAATGGATAGACAAGCAGTTACAGATGAGGGGTAAAACCAAACTATGGAGAGCGAAGAGGGGAAAGATGACTGTCGTTCGTTGAACAATCAATCTGACAGTATATATAGGCATCTCGCATTACAATATCACCATTTAGTTCTTAAAAGCAAAATCTGCTTTGAATGAATAGACCTTTTTACATGGGAGCGCGAATTGCTTGCCACGTTCAAAACATACCTATTTGCTAAGGCCAAATGCTCGCCCCAAAAAGACTCGCGCCAATACACATATCAATATTTTGTTTCCGTGTTTAGTTAAAACACTTTTACAAATGTTTCATAATTTACTTACCCCTGTAACCAGCGACGAGCACATTGGAGTACCGCCCACATTCGCTATGTGTACATTGATACGTAGATATATTGTATAGCACAAGCTGCCGTTATTTCGTTAAATGTATGGATGTCAGCTTCTCGCTGTTCACGGCAAGAATGATGACGTCACACATTTTAGATTCAAGCGAGGCTATATCCCCTCCCCATGGAGCGAGCCGGTTCCAAGGAGGAGCTACAGCCGGCGCCATGTGGAGGGGGAAATAATACGTTTTTATCACTTAGGGCAGGTCCAGATATATTCATATGTCCGTGGTTGTCCCGCGTTTTTACGCCGGCCGCCAGCGGCATATACACTAACACCATTACGGAATATGTCGGACCCCGTCTTGTAGGTACTTATTTGTCCGCTAATGCAACGAACTCAACAAAAGAGGTATTTCACCGTCTTCGTGCAAGTATTCGAGCATGGAACTATATGACTTATTTTGTTTTATCCCGTATTTAACTTATTTTGCTCGTTCGCGCTGCCAACAATACTAATGTACTCTCTCCGCTTCCCCGCTACACACACCCCTGGCATTCATTCAAAGGGGATTGTTAGAAAGGGACACAGGACTCAGGTGCATATTTCAGAAAAGATATTTACGCCAGCAAAACGTTCCTCTTAGGGCCTCCTGTGGGGAGTTAAGTATTTGATTCATCTATTTAATATCTAATAATTAAAATAACATTTTGTTTTCATTAGGTAGATACCTAGGTACTTTTTGTAAATTTTATTTATTTAGATAATATTATCTTCCCTGAAATCTTCCGCGCCGAGGATCGTTCACATATAAACATTTGAATATTAATTTGAATAATACGATAATGCATTTTTCCAATAGATATATTCGACCGCTTCCGGTCAAGGGAATTCGTGGTCACACGAATCCGGAGGTCGCGATTTCAAATCCAGGCAGTACATCTTATTTAAATAATTCAGTCGTGTTCGATGACCAGATTTGAATAGCGAGGCACCTTCCCATCTTCCTCTTTCCCGTCTCCTTCCGCTACCCGAGTATGCTTTGCCACACGATTTACTACAATTGGGGACGCCATAGTGTCACTGGCTCCAGACGTTTGGGATTGTGTTGTATTCGTATTTAAAAAATGCGTCCTTATTACCTACGCAAATGTGTGGTATATCTTGCAGTATGTAATGGTAGTTAATATGCTTTGTCTTTATGCTATCCAGATCTCTCTACGTCTTGATCACAGCTTTTTAATTGAGGTTTACCTAAATATTTTGTAATGTTATTGTGATTTTTGAAGGAGAGAGATTATTCTACTCGTAAACCCCTTTCCACTTGTTTTCTTGGAATAAGTAGCCAACACGTATACCTATGCAGGTATACATATTATATATATGACATGTATGTCTGGAGAATACTGGACTTTCGCTGGAATGGCGTGACGATCTTACGATTTTCACTAGCCAATCAACAGCCGGCGACTGTTCCTAAGCTGATAACGCGGAGGCTTGGCGAACGTAGAAATGGCGCAGCTTTGGAGCAGGTGACGCGATGCATGGAAATAATCAAATAATGCACCCCGTTGATATCACACTAGGTCAATGGCCCCGTTCTAATAAAATATCTACTATTAGATTCGTTCAGTTCGGTAACTACTTAGTGATGAAATACCTCTATGTCTATTGTAGGTAGGTAGGTACTGATTTGTATATTATTAAAGTGAAAACTTCTTTAGCACCGTTGTGATTTGAAACTCGGTGAAACGAAAAAGCGACACTAAAAATAAATAAACACATACATCTATAGCAGAGGTGCTCAAACCGGTCGGTTCATAAATTAATAAATCTCGTGGTTTTAAACAAAAAAGTATTTTATTTTATTAAATGTGTATGTCAAACCACAAAGTGATTGCTTTCTACAATAATAACAAATACATTTCAATTCTGAATGGTGGTCTTATACCAGGGTGATACTGAGAGGATTGTTTTTTAAATGAATTAATTGTGAAATAACACAAATTAATAAAATAAGCCAATGCAAGTAACAATTGGATTCTGAATGGTGGTCTTCCACCAGGGCGATACTGAGTATCTTCCACTCTGTCCCGATATATACCTACCTACTTATAAATAGTCCAGGCAAGGAAGACGAATAGCGGAAACAATTCATGTAGAAACAAATTAATAAAATAAGCCAATGCAAGTAACAATTGGATTCTGAATGGTGGTCTTCCACCAGGGCGATACTGAGTATCTTCCACTCTGTCCCGATATATACCTACCTACTTATAAATAGTCCAGGCAAGGAAGACGAATAGCGGAAACAATTCATGTAGAAACAAATTAATAAAATAAGCCAATGCAAGTAACAATTGGATTCTGAATGGTGGTCTTCCACCAGGGCGATACTGAGTATCTTCCACTCTGTCCCGATATATACCTACCTACTTATAAATAGTCCAGGCAAGGAAGACGAATAGCGGAAACAATTCATGTAGAAACAAATTAATAAAATAAGCCAATGCAAGTAACAATTGGATTCTGAATGGTGGTCTTCCACCAGGGCGATACTGAGTATCTTCCACTCTGTCCCGATATATACCTACCTACTTATAAATAGTCCAAGCAAGGAAGACGAATAGCGGAAACAATTCATGTAGAAACAAATTTTGGCACAGTTGTAGAGGAAGGTGTCCTTAAGGCGATCCACTAGTTCAGGAAAAAATCGTAATCGGAGTTCACGCCCTTTATGGGAGGAGTTTAAAAATACTTGAGAAAAAGCTTTTGGAAAGGTTGGAAAAGGTATTTGAGAGTTTTTTTTACAGGTTGATTTCGTAAAGGCCTGTAAAAAATATTAATTCCTGTTTTACGCATTGTTTATTGTAATAAAACTGAAATTTAAAATTGATAACACGAAATCAAGCGACGCGGAGTGACGCGTCCATCTCCCGCTCAAATTATTTAGATAATATTCTCTACAAAAAGGTTCTATTTCCTTTTTTGTATGTAGGGGGAGAAATGTAAAATTTAAAAAATATTCTATAAATATCCCGTTTGTGTCTCAAATAAAAAGATAAAAAAATAAAATAAAATTGCATAGTTCTATGTTCTCCGTCCGTTTAAATGGCATATAATTTATGTTTCAGGCGTATAAATAACTTCGTACTATTACGAATAATTAATCAAACAACCGAAACCGAATGCTGGAAAAAATAAAATTCCACGTGAGAAAGAAGTTTAGTATTTACCGACACCGACGTATATTTATAGTGACGCGAGCGTAGTGTAGGTGTAGGACGTGTAGGTACCTACTCGTTGCCTGCTGCCACTGTCACTGGAGCGATCACGCGATGTAGGTATATAAATAAATTTGCTTCGATTGCTCACAATTTCCCAGAAGATATTTTTTTTAAGTTTTCGCTAAAATTTAAAAAATCAAACCTATTAAAGAAAACGCACAGACATAGAGTGTTTGTTTTATTCTTATGCAGTTAGTAAAAGAAATCTTTTTCAGTTCTGGAGGAGAAAAATGAGGAATACAAAAACTCGATTTTATTTAGGTATTATCAGCCTGAGGTGCAGTTCTCCCTTTCACTCAGTATTCGGGGGAGTAAAAGCGACAGTGACAGCAATAGTTTGGTAAAATGCCTAGTGTTCAAATTTCTCGGCGACCGGGTTTCTTCTTAATTTGTAGAACTCCATATTCATTCAAAGTTATCATCATCATTACATAGTAGGTATAAAATGAAGTCGCTCAAAATGAATGGGCGCGTTAATCTTTTAAACTACGCAACGGATTTTCATGCAGTTTTCACCAATAGATAAAGTGATTGAAGAGGAATGTTTATATGTAGGTATAGCACATGTAAATTATATTAGAGAAAAGCCGAGAAATTCAAAGAAAACATATTTTTGTGCGATTTAAAACGGCTGGCGGGCCGTACTATAGTCATTTTTGAAATTCGTTCTATGGAAGAAATTGGAAAATAGATGTCCTAGAGTACCTAAGTAGGTATTTGGTTTCAAATATCCAGATTCATATCCTTTTCAAATATCCAGTGTTGCATTGCAAGCATTGTATAATTAGTGGCGATCGCTCGAATTGCATTAGGTACATCATTACATAGTATAAAATGAAGTTGCTCAAAATGTATGTGCGCATAGATCTTTTAAACTACGAAACAGATTTTCATGCGGTTTTCACCAATAGATAGAGTGATTCAAGGAGAAGGTTTATATGTATAATACATGCTTATTATAGTAGAGAAAATCCGAAAAAATCAAATATCCAATTCAGGCAGCGGGCAGCTGGCAAGCGGGTAATGCGGATTTTATAAAGGTTGGGTAATGGCGTAGTGTTTCGTTAGCCACGGCAACGTGTGGCCGGGTCTGCTAGTATTTTTATAAATTCAATAATAATTCTATTTGAGAGGCGGTAATTCAATGGGTACCGCCACCCCAACAAAACCAACACCTATGCCATATGTCACACTGACTACTTTGATGACTTGGCAGGGGTTCGCGGGTTCATGGCGTGAGGTTTGTCTAGGTCTTTGCATCGGATGACCTGGACACACTAAGGGCCAGTTGCATCGAAAATAGTTAAAGTTACTTTTTAGATAAAGTTAAATAAAAGTAACTTTTTTATCATATCTTACAAAAATGGTGTTCCCGCTAAGAGGTTTATAACTAAATATTCGGCAATCCACTTCTGTATAAATACAATGACAACAAAATGTATAGGTAGATAACACTCACGGAAGAGGAGCAGGTTCATCTGGGACGTAGTTCCTTTCAAGATGAAATCACTACCTGAGATGTAGTTCCCTTTTTTACTTGAATTATTGCGAATTTGAATAGTTTTCAAAGAAGCTATTGTTTTAAGCGACTTATATTAACGAGGACCTCGTACTTGCAGATCTGCGTGAACACACTGACTTTTTGGGGGGCAAGCGGGGGAGACGGGAAAGGATCCATTTGTTGCCATAAATAGAATAAATAATCAATTTCAAGAACACAAAACTATCTCACCGAGTTATCACTAAAAGCGGCGCGAACAAATGGGTTGTTTAATCTTCGTTTAAATAAAAGTTAACTAAATAGATACATTTATCTAACCCAGCGATGTTTATAGTTAAATTTTGGTAAAGATGCTAGCTGTCAGCTGTCACCCGTCATCAAGGAAGGAAATACTGTTTGATGGAAAATAATAATAAAAATGTCTTAATAACCCGTGTTTTGATAATCAATTGATTAAAAAATATAGGAAGTAGGTAAAGTAAGGAATTAAACCATGAACCGATCATTTTGTAGGAAGAGATGGATTCTATTGTCAGGTTTCGGATATCCAATAGTATGGTTAGGCCAGGGGTCGGCAACCTTTTGAGTCTGAAGAGGAAAAAATTACAATTTGCAAAATTTCAAAGTTTTTGAAGAGCCACAAAAATTTCTCTTGCCATCAATAAATAGTGCTTGCATATATACATTTTTAGGGGGGGGGGGGGGTGGATTGTTTCACTCTGGTAAAGGGGGCGATACGGTTAAGAAACACTGCTGAACAATATTTTAAAATCGATCAATTGCATTTGTAGAGACATGATTTCCAACTCCAAATGGCTCAATGTGGATTTCAACTCAAATTCAATTCAACTCCAAATGGCTCAATATTGATTTCGTTACTATTTGTGTTGAGAGGATTTACCATGAGTGCTAGAGTGCTTTTGTTGGTTTTGAATTGCTGAAATCTGTCAGCAAATTCATCTTTAATTTTTTTTATAAACTGTGCTGAAGTAATTCGTCTCAACAGTTGCATTGGTTTTATCGCGATATTGCTTTAAAAATTGAAAATGAAATAATTTAACACTCTGAATATCTTCTGCAAAAATAATTAATTTTTCTTTGAAACAAACCAATTCTTCTACCAAAACATAGGCAGGGTTTCCCTTTCCTTGCAGTTTTAGATTATTATTACCTACATATTTACATACATACCTACCTTTGAGAAGATAATTCGCTTCTAACTCTTCTACTTGAAACAACAAACTATAGGCATGTCACAGCCGAAGCGCTGGTGAAGACGCCAAACTATCTTGCAGATGTCTAGTGACGACGCGTGTCACGGGGTAGGGATGCGGTGAAAAGGGAGTACAAGTGGCTGAGAGATAGAAATGGTGCCTAATCTTCTAACTCTTCTACTTGAAACAACAAACTATAGGCATGTCACAGCCGAAGCGCTGGTGAAGACGCCAAACTATCTTGCAGATGTCTAGTGACGACGCGTGTCACGGGGTAGGGATGCGGTGAAAAGGGAGTACAAGTGGCTGAGAGATAGAAATGGTGCCTAATCTTCTAACTCTTCTACTTGAAACAACAAACATATAGGCATGTCACAGCCGAAGCGCTGGTGAAGACGCCAAACTATCTTGCAGATGTCTAGTGACGACGCGTGTCACGGGGTAGGGATGCGGTGAAAAGGGAGTACAAGTGGCTGACAGATAGAAATGGTGCCTAATCTTCGTTCATCGATTCAGAACGATTTTTAAATGTTTTCTTTTTTAAATAACATAAGTCTGATCCAGTCTGATTCCCCCGGCCTTTTGAATTGATTCCTTCTATTCATTCCTGTTTGCAGACGATACTTGCATTATATTTATGTGCTGACAAAAATCCACAAAAAATTGAGGAAATTTTACAAACAGATCTAAACAATATAATTAAATGGTCACACGACAATGGCATTATTATAAATGCCAAAAAAAAACAAATACATGCTTATACACTCACCACATGCAAGTTGTCAGGATAAGGAATTGAATATAAAAAGTCATTCGTATGATTGTTTACACAAAAAAAACAATCCCAACAGTGTAATTGCCCAATTATAGAAAAATTGTACCAGTATACATACCTTGGTCTAACAATAGATGTCAATTTTAACTGGTCAAATCATATTGAAAATGTATGTAATAGATTAAGATCCATATTAGGGAAATTTTACCACCTAAAAAACTTTGTTAATAAAAATATATTATACTGTATATACAACGCATTAGCAGAATCAATTATAGGATACGGAATAAATAGTTACGGATTAACGTACAAAACATACTTATAAAAAAAATTTCTCCTTGGGTAATGTCCTCTCTATACACAGTAAGGTAGAATACCAATTAACGCTAGATGAATTCTGGAATACAGAATTCAACAAACCTGTAAACCACAACTACCCTACTAGGCATAGAGAAGCACAAATATTTATTATTGATAAATCTCATAATGTATACGGGGATAGAACAAAGAGGCATAAAATTCCGGAAATATTTAACGCATTACCTGAAAATATTAAAAATGAAACATCTTATTCAAAAATCAAAAAAAAAGTTAAATCATTCTATCTCAATAGAACATGAAACCAAATAATATTGTATACCTAGATCGAAAATTGATGAAATACTTAGAAATTACTATCATACACTGTATTCATAAACATCATAATAATTAGTAGTTTATAAGAATTAGAAATTAATATCAAGTAATATACTTTAGTATTTTTAAATTAAGTATTATACTTAGTATTTAGGTACTATGTAAAACCTAAAAGTATATTAGTATTAAGTTAATGGGAAAAATGAGAGGTTTCTTACAATCAAACTGATTAATCAGTTTTGTAATATTTTTGTAACAGAAATATTGTAAAAGTAAAAAAACTGAATAAACATACTTAAAAAAAAAAAAATAAATGTTCCTCAGGGCCTTCTGTGTGGAGCTCATGTAAAAAAATAGATATCTACTATTTACTTGTTTAATAGATTTTAATGCCCCTTAACCGATTATGTTTAAAGTTTTTTGGTCTAAAATATTGCCCTATTTTGTATAATGATGTCACATCGCAAACCACAAATTCAATTATTTTCTATTTTTTTGACTTCTTAATTGTTGAATTTTACACAGAAAAAATGCTCTCAATTCAGAGGTAAATTCTACATTGTTATGGTTGAAACAGTGTGATGGTTGAAACAAGCACTTTTGTATGAAAGCAAAAAACTTATTTTTTATACCGTTCTACTCTGCTCCACGATAATTTCGCAGTAAAACTATGTTGATTATGCCAAATACTCATAGTTAGTATAACTAAGAGCTATAAAACACAAATTATAATAAATATATTTAAAGTTGTTTTATTTCAAGATATTTTGTTTGTATATAGTTTTTAAAATCCTTGTAATATTTTTAATCACTATTCATGATCTCATTGAGTACTGTTATAAAAATGAAAATGCTTAACATTGATTAAAATTACTCCAATTATTCCAAAGATATTTAGAGTGTTTCAATTATCCCCACATACTGTTTCAATCGTCCACACTATGGGGATAATTGAAACAGATTTCCCCATCGTCTTTAAGTGGTTATTGTAGCTTACCTGTACGAGTTGTGGCCATCCAATAAATTTAATTTGATAACTAGATAGATCATAGAACATCTAGTATAAACATCTTATCCATAAATATAAACGAAATATTACTACAAATAGTTAAAGTAAAAGTGTTTCAACCATCCCCACTCTACCCTATCGGCATTGTTAAATCTATACATAAAAGGAACCATCTTCATAAAATAGCAAAACAGGACCCACTGAATATTACTAAACAGCAAACTATTACCGATACCGAAACGTATGTAAAAACGTTCTTCGCAAATGTAAAGAGCGTTACTATAAGTCTTTAATCGATAAGGACGATTCCAGCAAAAATTTGTGGAATGTTGTTAGAGACATAACAAAAACTAAACGAAATACAGGTACACCTATAAATGAATTAAAAATCGGAAATTCGACTATAACTGACCCTCAAACAATTGCATGTCATACTAATCAATATTTTGCATCTGTGGGCTCTAAGCTAGCAAATAATATTTTTAAAAATACTCAGAAAACGGAAGACATTTTAGCGTCGGTCGGCAATTAAAACAAACGATCCAAGTTGCTCATTTGAAATTAAACCAACCACTAGAGAAGAGATCATAAAAATAATCAACAGTCTTAAAACTACACGTGCAAAGGGTCCAGATAGTCTAAATACATACATTTAAAAAAAATCTCAGATTTCTACACCGCTTACATATATCTATAACTTTAGCTTTGCTTCGGGAATATTTCCTGATCATTTCAAAAAATCAATAATTATCCCAATTCACAAAAGTGGACCAAAATTTCTTGTAGAAAACTGTAGGCCAATATTACTGTTAAGCGCAATATCTATTGAAAAGATTTTCAAATCAAGGTTGAGCGAATATGTGGAGTCTAAAAAAATTCTAAGCCCAAACCAAAACGGTTTTCGGTCTGGTAAAGGAACAGATGATGCCATCGCATGTCTTACGGAAACTATTGCAGGAAATATGAACCGTGGCAAGAAAACCATTGCTCTGTTCCTGGACCTGGCCAAGGCTTTCGACACAATATCACATAAATTACTTTTACAGAGACTGCAAAATATAGGGATAACAGGAAAAAGTTTTCAATGGATACAAAGTTATATTTCTAAGAGATTCCAGCAAACAAAAATTAATGAGGTTACTAGTACTTCAATGGAAAATAACTTTGGAGTGCCACTAGGAAGTACACTTGCCCCTTCTCTTTATTATATATATCAACGAACTATATAATCAACATAGAGGTGGGAAAATCATTACGTTCGCAGATGACACCGTCATGTTATTTGAAGGAGAGGATTGAAAAGAAACACACCACCTTGCAAACATCGGTATTAACATAGTTAAACAGTGGCTGGACAGTAATTTGCTTACATTAAACATATCAAAAATCAAATACCTAACATTCAGCGCTACTATTGCAGGACAACCCAAAACACTTCACCACCTCATAATACATAAAATTAATTGTAGCCTCGGAAATAATAACTCTCCATGTAAATGTGAAACTCTTGAGTGTGTTAAATTTATCAAATATCTAGGCGTTATAGTTGACAATACCTAAAATGGAAATACCAAATAGAAAATGTAGCAAAAAGAGTGCGTACACTTATTCATATATTTATTTTATTGCGGGAAATTTTAAAAACACACTACTTAAAAATACTTATATATTACGGGCTATGCAACTCGATCATAACCTACGGATGTATTGGGTGGTGGGTGTAGGGAAAACAATATTATACTCGTATTGATGACACTAATGTTATAATGAAGAAACCTTTCAGATATTCAAGCGACGCTCTCTTCATGGAATTTAATGTACTAGATGTTCGACAGTATTACATTAAAAAGATAATAATTTATGCTCGTAAAAATAAATATAAAATCAAAAAAGTCGAACACAAACATAAAACCAGAAGTAAGGGCAGAAATGACCTTTCTATTCCAACAAGCAACACAGCGGCTTATCAAATGATATTCTCATACCTGGGACCGAAATTGAATAATAAACTCCCTTCACAACTACATAAAACTGTGTGAAGCCTCATCCTTCGGTAAAAAAATAACAAAATGGTTAAAGATTTCGGCAGGACAGAGTTAGAAATATTATTTAAAAATGTTATTTGATAATTATGTATTACGAGCACCTTATATATTTCTTTTGTTTCCAATTTTTTTTTCTTTTACTTACTGTTTTGAGTGTTTAATTACTTCTAATACCCTTTTTCTTGTTAATTAATTGATTCCAGAACATATTACTCCACTGTATAATTATGTAAATGCAAATTGTGAAGCTTAACTTAACTTTATACTTTACAAGCTGGTTCCCGGCATGCGTTGCTTTGCCATTTAATAAAGAAATTGTTTCTCCCTGCGTGTCCTTTCCCATTCGTCCCGTTCTCCTTCCGCCTCCCCTTCCTCTCCCGCATCCCCTTCCCCCTTTCGCGTTCCTCCCTCCTCCGGAGTTCCCCCCTCCCGCATTCCATTCATTCAGTCCCGGTGCATTCAGTTTTCAAACAGCTCACGTGCCACCTGTTGCAATTTTTTTATGCAAATTTCAAAATGCCAGAGCTCACCAGTAGTTTTATACAAACCTTGTCCTGACCATACCAAACACAACAAAAAAAGAATTATCCAATTTGGTGCTGTCTTTCGGAAGTTATGCGCGTACATACATTTCGGCGATTCATTTTTATTTATATAGATAGATAGATAGATGAAATGATATTGTACCTACCAACCTAATATGAATATGTCAATTTGACTGTCCTAGAACGGGAGACCTTCCTATTTGGACAATAAAAGTTTCCTTATATTGAATGTATTTTATCTTTCTATAAATAAAAATGAATCGCCGAAATGTATGTACGCGCATAACTTCCGAACCACTGCACCAAATTGGAATAATTATTTTTTTTTGTGTTCGTTATTGTCAGGACAAGGTTTGTATAAAACTTCTGGTGAGATCTGGCCTTATGAAATGTGTTTTAAAAAAAATTGCAATAGGTGGCACGCGAGCTGTTTGAAAACTGAATGTATGTGGGGGGGAGGGGGGGGGGAGGGGGGGGGGGGGGGGAGGGGAACAAGGGAGGGGAGAGGAGAACGGAAGAAAGGGGAACGGGACGAATGGGAACGAACACGCAGGGAGAAACAATTTCTTTATTAAATGGCTGAGCAACGCATGCCGGGCGCCAGCTAGTAACAAATAAAATAAATAAATAAATAAATAGTACATGTTTTTAACTGTGTTTTTAACTCTTTGAAGCTATTTTTTGGCAATTTTATAATTGGTATTTGTAGTTTTGCAGACTCAACCTTCAACCTATAAATAAGCTCATAAGGCTTAATAAACACAAACTCAATAATAAAGAAGCTACATTTATTTATTTATTTATACTGCGTTTTTACAGGTTGTTCACACACGTGTGAGAACAGCCCAGTTATAAAAACTCAGTTAATTATACAAATAAGATAAAGTAAAAATTTATATACAATCAATTAGCCAAATAATAAAATAATAATTTTGAAACCAATAAAATAAAAATTTGATAAAAAAAAAACAGCTAGACATATAGAATTTAACAAAAAAATCAAAGTTTACTCAAATAACAATTAAAGGGAGGCAAGTTAAGAGACATAATTAGAGACAAAAATGATACACATAATAATTTATCACATATTTTTCAGCAATCGGAGAGCATTTTTTTTTGAATCCATAAAAATTATCGACAAAATATCTACTTCAGCACACTCTATCTTATTATACATTTGGTTCTGAGGTAGGGTTGCCATCCGTCCGGGTTTCCCCGGATTTGTCCTAGTTTAGAGGGCGTCCGGGGAGCGTCCGGGCGGGGTTTCATTTGTAGTCCGGGTTTAAAAATTTAAAGTCTTGGGCCGCAACTATTCATGTTCTGAAAAGGGACGTCCAAGAACGCACTCGCTGATTCACAGTGGAGTGAAACCTTTTTCGTGTCCTGACTGCAACTATTCATGTTCTTCAAGGGGAAGTCATGAGAGCCTTTATAGGCCAAGAACAGCTGATGATGTAAATCTCCCGCTTTTGAGGACATTATGTTAACTCACTTTAACAAGACTGACCACAAGATTTAAGAAGACTGAATTTAATTCATATTATGATAAGAGATATTTTGTTGTTTAAATGGCTGCTGATAAAAATTTAAAGAAGATAATTATTATTGAGTTAAAAGAGTTACCTCCAAAATTTTATGTCCTCAGTACTTTTAAGATTTTTGTTTAAAAATTTTATTGAATTTTGTTAGGTTTAATATTTAAATAAGGTTTTGTTTTCATAACAAAGTATATTAATAATTTGGGTTTTATTTTAAAAATAAAAAATTCTAACTGATTATTAAAACAATTTGTAACAAACTGTAATAAGATTCTGTTTTGTTATGTACATTTAAAATTACGATAAAAGGTGACTAAATTTAATTTTAAAGTCTGAAAATATAATAAAAAGGTGATTTATGACATTTTCAACTGTTTTTTATTACACGGAATATGTTTAAAAAAACGTACTGACATGTCCAGGTTTTGGGCTCTAAAATCCGGGGTTTTACGCGTCTTGTCCTGGTTGCCAAATTTTTGAGATGGCAACCCTAGTCAGAGGGCTAAAATAGGCGATATTGTTTTTAAATGTATTCAGGTGAAACATATTATGGCGTCTTAAGCAATGGGAATTGGGAATGTTGCTAAGACACAATGAAGTATCAAGATGGCCGTGAATTATTTTCTGTAAACATATTAGATCAGTCAATTGCCTTCTGATTTTAAGTGTATTAATTTTGAAGTATTCGAGTCGCAAGTCGTACGATCTAAGATGTTCATGTAATTGACATTTAAAAGATAACAGTCTTAGCATTTTTTTACTGATTCTACAATGTTTTCATACTTGCAGTAATGTGGATTCCAAATAGTGCTTCCATATTCAAGTTTACTTCTAATTAAGGCATTGTAAAGGGTTAGAATTGATCTTGATATGATTGAGGATCTTTGAAAGGTTTACATATTCTATGAATAAATCCCATCATTTTAAATGATTTGCACTAAATGTCGTTAATGTGTACATCAACTATGAATGTAGAATCAAGAGTGATTCCTAGATCTCTTATGGAAAACACTTTTTTAAGAATAGTATTATTAATAACATAGGAAAAATCATTTATAATTCTGTTACGAGTGAAGTTTAAAGTGAATCATTTTTCAACATTTAAGTGCATATCACTGACAGTACACCAGTTATTGAGTGTTTCAGTCAGTTGATGATCAGAAACAGATTTAATTTTACGAAAAATTTTAAGATCATCGGCGATAAAAGCATAATCACAGTTTAATTTTGAACCAAGGTCATTTATGAATATTAGAAAAAGAAGAGGACCCAGATTTGACCCCTGTGAACATGATAGGTAATTACTTAGTTACAATAACTCGGGTTCACGAACCTTGGAACTCTCGTTCGATTGAGCTGACACTGTGAATCGTGACTCCCGCTCTTCATAAAATAATGCATGAATCATCACTAGTAGGTGGTTACTGGCTCTGACTAACAGCAATTCCTTAAAAAAACACAGCAACCGAAATTAAAGTGAGAATCCAATTTCCGGGAATTCACTGGCTTGTCTTGTTCCCGCGATGAAGTTTCAGTAAATATACGTAGTTTTGTAGACTCAACCTTCAACCTATAAATAAGCTCATAAGGCTTAATAAACACAAACTCAATAATAAAGAAGCTACATGATAGGTAATTACTAATTACTTAATTACATTAACTCGGGTATCGGGTTCACGAACCTTGGAACTCTAGTTCAATTGAGCTGACTCTTTGAATCGTATGAAAATAGTGATTCCTGACATTATTTGGTGTAAATATAAATAAATAATCCCAGCCAAAAACCTAAAACATTTGATAAAACCAGTTTTGTGCAAGAGCCATTCACAGAACTTGAACAATTCATCAAATTTCAAAGTTAATATTCAATCTCAATGTCATTTCGTCATATTCCATCAAATTTTAAAGTTAGTTTTCAAGCTCGATAAAAGTTGTAAATAATATTGTTCTGTTTTCAATAATTACAAGCCAGTTGCTTCACATAATTGAAATTTTTTATTTTTATTTTATTTTTTAATTAGATTACATATACATTTGGTACAAAAATTTGAGTAGACCCACAATATGGCAGCTAGTCTGCAGGTTCTAACAATTTAAACATTCTTAATATAATATCTAAGAAAATATTTGTAAATACATTTATAGTTTTAAGGAAACATTAGAATAGATCACATGGTAATATTAGATAATTTAACTTTAAATATATAAGATATTTCAATATACCTGCCTAATAACAAGATATGTAGGCAGCTATATTAAGATATTCAAAGATACATGGAGTTTTCGTTCATTAACCATAGTTTTATCATTTTAGGACTTAGTCTCTCATTTTTTTCAAATTTTATGTTTTTATTGATTTTATTGAAAATCACTGGTATTAGATATTCAAGAGTACGGCTTCCATATTTATTTAATATTCGAGGAGTTGACACGTACCTTTCTCAGTTAGCAGAGAAATTCCGTTTGCATGAGCTCTCATCATCATCTCAGGGTCCTGCGTGGGATAAAAAGAAAGCTACTATCTGATGTAAATAAAAGAACTCACATTAAACAAAATGTACTTGTTATTATTGACAAGCAAAAAGATAATCTACATAAATACCTTTGTAAACTCAAAAAAATGTAGAGAGAGAGAGAGAGATAATTCAGTTATTTTAGTAGAATCCACTCCAAATGATCATTCGTAGCTTGCCATAGTTAAAATGGCGCACCTCTTCTAACCTCAGCGACAAGGGCTCCAGATAGCTGGAGAAGAGCCCCAGAGCTGCCGCTTCGCAAGCCCATGACACCGTGAAGCATCCAAGATTCCAGTCCATCCACAAAGGCGTCACAATGCGTTCGATGGCCATCTCTGAGCATTGAAAGGATATAAACCGTAGTTCTAGACCGTAAATGTGATTTAAGAAGTGCCTGCAGTCTTCACCAAAGTTGTCCTCGGTGATATTGGATTGTACGTGAATGGAATCTCCACTTTTTCATCTCCAAAATGAGATTGTAAAACACTTACTCACACAAAGGGAGTCAATCTCTTAGAAACACTTGTGAGTACGGAGGACTCAAGCTCCCACTTTTGAGATCTTTGAAGAAGATGAGAAAAAAAATCACATGGATATTATTAACGGGAAAAAAATAAAGAACCAAATAAAAATGACCTAATTTTTTCTCTCTCTCCTCCCTTTATTTATATTAAACTAAATGTCTGACTAAGCTAAAGACCTAAAACAATACATCTCAACAACTAACAATATAGCTAGACTTAAATATGTCTATTATTATTTTTTATTATTTCGTTAATGATTATATGGGCTTGACAAATAATTGGCTCTTTTTATGAGTCTAATATAATATAATGTATAGGATTGGATTATGTATGTTTTGACTTGTTTTTTTTTTTTTTTTTTTGAGAATGTTCTAGTGATTTAATTATCACTTGTAGTAAGTTCAATGATGATCAGCGTGACAACGGCCCTTCTGTCTTCTGCAGGGAAAACATCCGCAGACAACAGATCCTCCGTCTTCACTCTGTTCGGTTCCGAAACGTCAGGCAACGGCCCTGCTATGGCACAGACTCTCATATAAATCTGTCCATAGTTACTCCGTCTCCTGGAATGAAGATGAACGATCGAAGAATTCGAAACGTTACGAGTAGGTAGCGGCATACACTACTCTCATCTCTTCGGAACTTGTAAACAAAACATGGAAAAGTATTATTAAAAGTATTAACACTGTATTAGCACAGCACTGGTATTAGCAGTGAAATACTTAGGCATATATTACTGTTTAAAATTAACAAATTATACTTATGACTAACAAAAACTGTACAAGAAAAACCACACTCTCCTGTATTAAAGGTAGAGTGTCAATTTCCAGATCGGAATTATTTAATAGTGGTGCACGCCGAAGCAGTACTTCCCTTTATTTGTGACAAAACCAATTTCCTAATGAATAATGTCTTAATTACTTAACTTAATATTAACAGATTGTCAGATTCAACATTTAATTAGGTATATTAAACAATAAAACAGATTTAGTTATAAACTAAACTAATTTTTTGGGCGCCACTGATCACTAAGATCAGAGAAACATCTCTTGTGAAGATGTTCCTACTCTAGTCCAACGAGGATAAATAAATGAAGTCTATCATCAGTACACTAGAATGTAGTGCTAACTCCGAGCATATGCCTTGCAGGTACCAAGCTCCAAGACATGTGAGCAAAGTGTCACACAAAAGAAAAAAAATAAATGAAGCAGTATGAAGGCTTGGTATTCCTTCATGCCACCGCATAAAAAGAAAAAAATATAAAAAAAACAATAGTTTTTTCATAAACCTAATTAAGTAAAACCAGTATTATTCTAACAATATTCGCATAGTACTAATTATAAAGATAAGTACACCTATAACTAAATATAGCTAATTATATATAAACGCCTATCTATGAATATGTACAAGTAACCTAAGATTTTAATTAATATAAACACATGAGGGCTAATATTCTCACCAAAAATTGTCATCAAAATATACGCGTCCGTATTTAATTTGATGAGCGGTGATCTTCTGCGATTCTCGCACGCAGAATACAGAGGACCACGATGTAATTTTGTATATAACGCCATCTTTTTTTTTCAAAAAAAAAGAATAAGTAATGAAATATTAAAAAAAAAAAAAAAAATTTTATAACTTAAAAATATAAAATATTTTATACTAAATAACAGATAGTAGCCTCTTATCGTGCACCAAGAGAGTAATCTACCCTCTTTAAAACGTTGGGCGTCAAAAATGACACGCATCTTATCAGTTAGCAGAGAAATTCCGTGTACATGAGCTCTCATCATCATCTCAGGGTCCTGCGTGGGATAAAAGGAAGCTACTATCTGATGTAAATAAAAGAACTCACATTAAACAAAATGAACTTGTTATTATTGACAAGCAAAAACATAATCTACATAAATACCTTTGTAAACTCAAAAAAATGTAGAGAGAGAGAGAGAGATAATTCAGTTATTTTAGTAGAATCCACTCCAAATGATCATTCGTAGCTTGCCATAGTTAAAATGGCGCACCTCTTCTAACCTCCGCGACAAGGGCTCCAGATAGCTGGAGAAGAGCCCCAGAGCTGCCGCTTCGCAAGCCCATGACACCGTGAAGCATCCAAGATTCCAGTCCATCCACAAAGGCGTCACAATGCGTCCGATGGCCATCTCTGAGCATTGAAAGGATATAAACCGCAGTTCTAGACTGTAAATGTGATTTAAGAAGTGCCTGCAGTCTTCACCAAAGTTGTCCTCGGTGATATTGGATTGTACGTGGCACAAGAATCTCAGTTCTAAGCACAAGAACACCAACCTTAGGTACCAGGCACACAGACATCATAAACACTTCCATTAGATTGTAATATTACATAGGTAACTCGATATCTCGTGATCATCACAATAAAAGTCTTCCTCGCCTCGAAAAAACAATCAACATCCTGCGTGTACCGCGACCCGGTACTATTTAACAGTCTCGTAAAGGCATCACGTCTGTTACACGCATAATATTGCAAATTTACACAATAATTTACGAGTACCAAAACTCCTTACAAAACAAAACTTCCGACCAATCCATCGTTATGTCATGACGTCGCCCTTCTAACCGTTTTTTTTTTTCAAACAAAAAAACAAACGAACAACGTTCCGGCAATTTGAATTTGTTATCAATCGTTTCAACGGCACCCGAAATTAATAATACTCCTTCCGAGCAAGTAGGTACCTACTGAATAACTACCAAGAAAATAATTACGTTACAGAGTTTTTAGGCCCTTTCCTTCTCTATCGTAATAGAACATTCACGGAACTTGCAAATTCATTAGAAAATTTGATAAATTTATCAAATTCTGTGAAACAACTGGCCCTAACTTGGAAATTTGTTGAATTGTTCAAGTTCTGTGATACAACTGCCCCTTAGTATCAAAGAGTTGAGGAATCATAGAACACAATGTGCTTTATGGGCATGGGTAATGGGCATGTGACGCGGGTGGGTCGCCACGAGCCTTTCCAATTTGCCAGCCGCGACTACCTAAGTGATTGCACCGATCTGAGATCTGATTGATACAATCTGATTGATTTAAAAATGTGTGTTGTAGAGCACGTATTGATGTAGGTATATATTTTGTTCCAGCCTCCACACTCCCGTGAGACTGAAGGGAGCTGGGCGCGTGCAGCGCTCCCGGCTGCAGCGGCGCCGCGTGGCTCGGGGCTGCCGGCGCCCTGCTGCTGGTGGCGGACAATGACATCTACCTACGGCCATCACCAGGTAATGCAAAACCGTTTGACAAAGATTTGGACAGATAACGGTAATTTGGAACCAAACCCCTCAATCGATTTCGGTGGAAAAGTGAAAAATGGAGATTTGATTCAAACTTCGCGAATATTATTAGGAATTCTAGGCTTTTGATGGTATGCCGATCATATAGGATGCTGCAGATATCAAATATCGCTTATTAAAAGTAAACGTTTTTAGAATATTTGGTTTTGAATTACAATGCGGGATTCGTTCATTTGCGTTGCTAAATAAACAATAATGTTAAAGCAAGGTTTTTTAAAGTATTTATTGTATAATGCACCATGAAGAATTAGAAGATAGAATTAATTCTCAAATAAAACTGTGAATAAAACGATATTGGAATCTTTGTCGTGATAAAAACTTCACTAATTCTCGTCTGCTTTTACAATAATTATTATCGAAATTATGTTGTAATATTTACGAGATTTTGTCAAAATAAGACGAGAAAAAATAAAACACATATAATAAGCTTTACCCGGTACCCACTGGGATTGATTATAAAATTGTCTGTGGAAGATTGTCTTTATTCTTTGTATGTAACTATCATTGTTGTCATTTTGTAATCTACATCTACAGTACTGCTTTTGGTTTGTAGGTCTTTGTCATGATATTACCTTTACCTATCAACTATTAGTCATTACTTACAAACACTGGACGGGCTCCCAGCTTATTAAAACACAAATTTTGGTCTGTAATCTTATTGATGAGGAACGAGGAACGTTCACTCATCAATCTATCAAATAATCATTAGCTCTCGCTCTGTTGCCCATGAAAATAAATGCTAAGTTTAGAATATGACAGATGGGCATTTATTTATTGTTGTTATACGCCCGTAGGGGCTTTTACATAGATTATATACTAATATTTAAGATATCGAGGATTACACATACATATAATTTATACCAAAAGTTATAAAAGTGAAAAAACTTTTAAGAATATACAAGTAGTTTTTAAAGAAAAAACCACTTGTATATTCTTGCGTAAAACCGTGAAATATTTTAAACAATGTAATATTTAACAATTACACAGAACAAAATATAATATAAAACATTACAATAACACATCAAATCGTTAAATATATTATACCTACATTACAATAATTTGTAGGATTCCACAAAGTGTTGGTTTAAATTGCATTTTAGAATGTAAAGGGAATCAGCGAATACATCTACAATACCACCAAACTTGTTGCCTAAATCATGCATCCTATTGGTAAGTGAGTGTGATTGATAGTTGATTGTGTATGTGTTGCAAAAGAATGTTATATTTTGTCTAGTATTCCTTGTCGGTACATGGAGTTTAATACTAGAAACGATGGCAGGACTGTCAATTAGGTTGTTCATAACTCTGTACAATAAAATTAGGTCTGAAATGATTCTTCTGTCAGACAGCGTAATTAAATTTAGTCGATTCATTAAACTTAAATAATTAATATTTTCTATTGGAATTTTGAGTTTGAAATTTAAGTACCTAAGAAATTTGTGTTGAACACGTTCTATTTTGTTAGAGTGTACTTTATAGAAAGGGGACCAAATAGGTGAATTATATTCTACTTGATATCTAACTAATGAAATGTAGAGTGCGTTTTCATGCAATCCATGGACTTAAAATCAGTTAGGGTTCTACAAAGGAAGCCAAGAATCTTTAAAGCCTTATTAGTTATATCATCTATATGTGCTGTGAATGTTAAGTTTGAATCGAATATAACTCCCAAGTCGCGAATTTGTAATACTGGTTTTTATTTAAATTATATTCATGTAAAATATGAGAATGAGTTCTGGAAAATCGTATTACTTGACATTTCTCAATATTCAAAAATAACATATTTTGTTCGCACCATTTAAAAAATTCATCTAAATTAGCTTGTAAAATTAGGCAATCATATATATTTGTATTAGCCAAAAGGTATTAGCACACCCCTTTAGTTTCATATTCTCAGAGCCACTGGAGGTTTCCACCGCATACCCGCCCCGGTATAAGTAACTTATGGTTACTCCTTCAGGGCTCTCACAAGGAAGCTAATTTTTTTTATTTGAACGTCTCTACATTTAATTAAACGAAGCTAGACCCCCAATGTCCCCGCATACGGTGTTAACGAGCATTATGCAAGTGCTTTATATGTACAGGTTAGTATTAAATAATTAAATAAATATATACATTACCTCTTTCTTTGGGGAAAAGCAGAGGGGATAAATAAAATTTTCAAGTGTATTCTCAGAGCCAGGATGAATATGGTATCATTGGGGGTATGTTGTGATGCTAAAAGGAGAGGGGAGTGGAAAATTGACTTTACTATTCAGGTCTGGTGGCCAGGAATGCAAACGTTTCGATTCTGAACGGTGGTTTTTCGCCAGGGCATTGATAATATAATAAGCTTTGGTCAGATATGTTGTAGATGGATTTACAGTGAGACATTTATAAGTTGGCGGTGGCGTTAAAATGAACTAGGGATGTCCAAAATTGCAAAAAATATCGATATTTATTAAAATATCAATATCGACGTCGATATATCGAGGAAAAAATATCGATATATCGATATATCGGTCAAATTTTCAAGAGATTTTGCATTTTTAAAATAATAGTGTATTCAGCTCAATATTATCAATAGTAATTTTTGAACACAATTTGCTTTTTTGAATGTACAAAAATCTCAATAAAAATGAAGGTATTTTTATCACTATTCATTTTTATTACGTAATAATTACAAAAATATCAAAAACTAAAAAGCTGTCTTCTAACTTATATGTAAACTGAGACGCATACAAAGTTTGTATGCGTCTCAGTAACATTCTATTGGCGTATTAATCTGTCAAAATGAATTTCGTGAACAAGGTATAGTCAATAATCATAGACAATTGGGAACCAACACATAGGAGTGGCTTAGAAAAAAATGGCGAAAAATAGCATACATTTCTATGTATGGACTTAATTTTCACTAGCATACCTAATGTCATAGTAAGTGAAGCTGATGTCTCGTTGTTACCTATTGATATATATCACCCACCTCTCTGAATTAACATCACAAATTTTTTTAAATTTGAATCTTTGAAACCAAGTGTCTCGTATCACTACAAATATCTTAATGGTGACTATTTTAACATGAACAAATATCTTTCCCTGATTAATTGGACAAAACTATTTTTAAATTCTGATATAAATGACGCCGTATTTAAATTTAATGAATGTGTAATACGTGCTATGGATTTGTTTGTTCCCAAGGGATGTTACTCTCAACCCAAGTTTCCAAATTGGTTTAGCTCGAAACTTAAGCAGTTAATAATTGAAAAAAAGAAAACTCATAAGATATTTAAAGAAACTGGCAACTTAAAATTTTATCAAAAATTTTCTCAATTAAGGGAACTGTCTAAAATCGAATCAGCCAAATGCTATAAATCTTTTGTAGAAGTTACTGAGACAAAATTACTTAAAAATCCTAAACAATTCTGGCAATTTGTTGCGCAAAAACGTACAGATAATGATCTCCCTTCAAGTATGTATTATCATGAAACTCGCGCTACAAATGGTCACGACATCGCCAACCTTTTTGCTAAACACTTTTCCTCTGTATATTCTGATGCTTCATGCATTATCCCTCCACTTAACTATGACTGTAATATTGACTTGAATGATTGCCAAATTTCACTTGCAGACCACCAGATCCGACCATTTCACTTGTTTACCAATCCTTAAATAACCTTTCTAACAAAAAAAGTACCGGACCTGATGGCATTCCAGAAATCTTGCTAAAAGAATGTAAATGTTCATTATCTAACCCAATTTGTATGTTGTACAATTTATCACTCTCAACCGGAACATTTGCTGACTCATGGAAAATTTCATTTATACGACCCATTTTTAAGTCTGGAAACAAGTCAAATATTGGAAATTACAGACCAATATCAATTATATCTAATATTCCAAAAATATTTGAGTCGATAATTACAAAGAAAATCACTCCTATTTTCAAAAATGTTCTGATCGAGGAACAGCATGGATTTAGATCGGCGAAATCTACAACAACTAATTTACTGTCCTTTATAAATACCATTCTTAAAGCCTTAGAAGACAACACTCAGGTTGATGTCCTCTACACTGACTTCTCCAAAGCCTTCGACAAAGTTAATCACCGTATTCTCATGGCCAAACTTTATGCTATAGGTATTAGAGACCCATTGTTATCATTATTTCACTCTTACTTGAGTAATAGAAAACAAAGGGTTAAAATAAATAACTTTGAATCCTTTAACATTGATGTAACTTCCGGCGTTCCGCAAGGAGCCCATTTGGCCCCGCTTCTTTTTAATCTTTTTATTAACGATATCATTAAAGTTTTTTCTCACACACGTTTTTGGCTTTTTGCCGATGACAATAAGATTCTTAAGATAATTAAATCCCATCTTGATTGTTTACTTTTTCAACTTGATATTGATTCATTTAATGATTGGTGCAAAATTAACTGCATGGAACTTAATGTTGATAAATGCAAAATTTTGTCCTTTTATAGAACCAAAAAACCTATTCAGTTTGATTATAAACTAAACAATGTTTGTCTCTCTACTGTCACATCTATCAAGGACCTTGGGGTCACTCTGGATTGTAAACTTTCTTTCCGGGATCACATTAATAACATCGTTAACAAATCACTTAAACTACTCGGCTTCATTCACAGAATTACCTCTGACTTTAAACAAATAAATACACTTAAAACTCTTTGCTGTTCGCTGATCCGCCCTCACCTTGAATATGCTAGTGTCATTTGGTCTCCTTTTTACGCTATCCACATTTGTTACGTCGAATCTGTACAACATCGCTTCCTACGAGGAATTGCTTGGAGGTTAGGACTTGAAAGAGGAGAATACTCGTATGATGAAATTGAACAAACTTTAAACATTTCCTCTTTAGAAAAACGTCGAAAGGACTCTGATCTAATATGCATTTTCAAAATTATCAACAGTATTACTGACACACCTGCTTTGTTACAACTCATCCAGTTCAACATTCCTTCCCGTAGACTCCGAAATAATGAATTGCTGTTCCTCAATCAACATTCTACTAATTATGGATATCATTCTCCTTTATCCAGAATGTCGAGACTTGTCAACGCAAATCAAAGCATTGAATTTTTTGGTGTAAGCCTAAATGACTTTCGGCAGTCGTTACGCAATGTGGTTTTTTAAAGTCTTTTTAAATCCATCTTCAAGCTACTTATAGTTATCTTCTCTATGTACTTTTATATTATATGTATTTAGTCAATGCTCTTCATCTATATGTAATCTCCTTTCATTGTGATCTCTCTTTTTTTCTATTCGTGTTATTGTTATATTGTTAATTGGACTATTTGTCCGTAAATAAATAAATAAATAAATAAATAAATAAATGTACCTACACACATGAGATAGTATTGGTGATCACAAATACGAATGCAAAGACAATAGATTTGTAAGCTATTAATAGTTAAAATTTCAACCACCAGATGTCATGAGTGTCATGACCCAATACAGTTACCTCTTTTCCGTTCGTTCCTATACGGTTTTGGATTCTAGTGACTTTAAATACATAAATTTAAAAAAAATATAGTTTTTGATACAATTTTCGATATTGGATATTTTGTATCGATATATCGGATCAAAATATATCTGCTAAAAATATCGATATATCGATACTTTTTCAACAAGCCTAAAATGAACCAGCTCTATTTATTTAATCCGACAACCACACCTACTATTGTAATGTCGTAGACCACAGCGCCCTCATTTTTCATGAACTTATACTTGTATACCTGTAGTCAGATTTGAGTGAGGAAATATAGGGTTTCCTCCTTCACCGTTAAATGAAATAAAAAGTTATAATTGAAGTGTTTGAAAAAAAATATTACTGCTGTAAAACAAACAAAAATTAACAAACATGTAAGTAACTTCATGTAGTGTAACTTGGAACAAAAATTTGTCAATAATCAACTCTTACGTTATAAAGGAAGAACCGCATTAATTCAGTTTTTTTAATTTTAATTGCGTTTACAATCACAACATTCTTATTAGGTACACGTGTTAATGAAAAAAAAAAACAATAATTGAAGTAAACCGAACCTTCGGTCAGTATATAATGCAAAAAATATCAAAAGAATTATGATTTCGGGGGGCCAGTTGTGGTTGGATCGACTGTCGGGTCACCTGATAACTTTGTGGTTATCCATTATAAATAAATGAAACAATGTTACGTTGTTTGAACCACTTGTATATTTGTTTAAAGCCGACCGGTTTCAGAACGACCGTTCCTTCCTCAGGGCAAACGTATACATATATATCCGAAACCGGTCGGCCTTAAAAAATATACAAGTGGTTAAAACAAAGTAACATTGTTTCATTTTTTTTAATATTAGCTAGCACACCGCACACCCTGGTGGGATGAAGAATGTTCCAAAGTAATCAGAAAGCTAAATCTCTTTCCTATCGTTACAATATGACTATGGAGAACTATCTTATATACAAAATTGCCGAATCCAATATCAAAAGGGTATTAAGGTAAAAAAAAAGATCTTGGTGGTACAACTTCTGCAGTTCAATTTCAGAAGTCTGGTCTATGATTCGAAGATTTTGATCCTCCTTCAGTTCAACATCTCCTCGAGCATCTCATTCTAAATGAATAGATGCATTCTTGGACAAAATTGCCCCCCTTCCGTTCCTAACTTAGATGAAATAAATCCCATCTACAACCATGGGCGCCCGCAGGGGGGGGGGCAAGGGGGGGCACTTGCCCCCCCCTGGATTGTTTAAAAATAGTCAAATAGTGTCAGGTATGCCTTACTAGTTTTGCTCACATTACCAGCAACAACATGTACGGTGAAGCGATCGTTCAGCACATTACGTCGTGTAAAAACATGGCTTAAATCAACAATGTCAGATGAACGTCTGTTTTGGATTGTGCATATTAAGGGTGTTTAACCAGCCAGCGGCCGGAAATCCACATTTCGTCGGAAGATGTTCTTACGATCGTACAGGGCGGTTCCAAGGAGAAACATTAATTACACAGGTCTGCAAATTGACATTTTTTATTTTTTTTAAATGGTAATATGTAAATTATATGTATTTCGGTATGCTGAATTCGAGTATGCCATCCATTTCGACCCATCCACGTAAGGATTTTCCGCAAAATGGAAATTAAAATATAGGCAAAACCCGCCTTACATCACTTCTGTAGGGAATGTTCAAAAGAAAAAAAAAATCATAAAATTATACAAATTAATTAATTTTCAGTCATAAAATATTTTATTTAAATTGTATACAATTATAAATCTATATAAAATCTGCTTTTTTTCGTTTCGAAGCTTCGTTTTGTGCTTTTTCTTTTGTGGGACGTTATATTAAAATTGTTGAGGTCCACTGGAGTCGCCTACTTGAAATTCATCACTAGAACTTTCTTCTGATTCACTTTCTGATGATGGCAAATCGTCTAGGCTTTGGGGTGTAGGAATGCCATATCTGTGAGGGACTGGTCGGAGTGCCGAATCCATGTTTGGGTAACCAATTTGTTTTTTTTTATTTTTGTACTATACCCTTGCAATTTGCACGAACAAAAGTATCAGTCATCGCTGTGGTTTCGAGGCTCTCTCCAAATCATGGGAACACCAAAACGAAAAGATTTAACTTTACATTTTGACCACATTCTAAGTCCTTCAACACAATCTGAACAAACTCCATGCGGAGCCCAAGATTTGTCCTGGTCCCCTATCTTCACACCAAATACGCAAAATACACTTTTTTTTAACAAAATCAGTATTATTTCTTTGTTGTTTTTTCACTACAAATTCACCACAAATAGAGCAAAAACTTTTTAAAATTGTAACTCAATATCGATTTTATTTCATTCCAGATTTGCTTTAATTTATACCTACATCCAAAAATGCTGAAAGGCGTGATGAAAAACTACTAAAATTATGTACTTTTTGTAATTATTTTTTGAACATAAGTATTTACCATTTTTCAATAATGTCTAAACAAAATAAGAATGGTAAAAAAAATTAAAATATATTAGTTCGTAAGTGCGCAAATAAATACACAAACGGACCAATTTTCGTCAAGAAACACATGTACGTATATATTAGGTCCTTACATATGAAATTGGCGTTTTACCGTACTGGCAACTTTGATCTCAAATATCTTCTCTTTGGTTAGGAATTCCAAATTCAAATTTATACAGCTATTTACTCATGTATTTATGTTTCGTAAATTATAATTCATTTGTTTTTTCCTTAATTGTTTATTTTCTTTCCGTCACTTAGTTTACAAAATGGAAAACTTGAAATATCGCGTTATTTACGAGTACGAGTTCCACCGTGGCACCAGTGCTACAGAAACGGCTCGAAGGATTAATGATGTGTATGGCGACGGTGCCTCAAAAGAAAACACAGTGCGTTTTTGGTTCCAACGTTTTCGTTCTGGAAATTTCGACCTGCAGAACAAGCCCCGTGGGCGGCCGGAGACCAAAGTTGATAATGAAGAATTGAAGGCTATTGTGGAAGCGGATCCATCGCAAACCACGTCCGAGTTAGCTGCAGGCTGCGGTGTTAGTGACAAAACTGTTTTAATCCACTTGAAACAAATTGGGAAGATGAAAAAGCTTGAAAGGTGGGTACCTCACGAATTGAGTGAAGCAAATCAACAAACGCGCATTGACTGCTGCGTTGCATTACTCAACCGGTGATGAAAAGTGGATCCTGTACGATAATTAGAAGCACTCATCGCAATGGCTGAACCCTGCTGAATCATCCAAACCATGCCCCAAGCGAAAATTGAATCCAAAAAAGTTTTTGTGAGCGTTTGGTGGACTAGTGCTGGTGTCGTTCACTACGGCTTTCTTAAATCTGCCCAGACGTTTACGGCATATGTCTATTGTCAGCAACTGCAAACAATGATGGAAAAGCTAGCTGCTAAACAACCGAGGCTGGTTATCACTCTAGGCCACTCCTGCTTCATGATAACGCTAGACCACACACTGCACAAGAGACGGCTACCAAATTAGAGGAGCTTCAATTGGAATGTCTTAGACATCCACCATACTCTCCGGACCTTGCCCCAACAGATTACCATTTTTTCGAAATTTGGATAACTTCTTGCAAGGGAAAAAATTCAACTCCGATGGGGCAGTCAAAACCGCCTTCAAAGATTTTATTGATTCCCGTCCGAATGGTTTTTTTAGTAAAGGGATCAATGAACTACCTATGAGATGGCAACAGTGCATAGATAGCAATGGTACATACTTTGATTAAATAAATACATTATATTAAAAATAATCGACTTTATGTTCCTCCCATACAAAACGCCAATTTATTATGTAAGGACCTAATATTTATTAATGATTTTATTTTAAATTAAAATTCTGAAACACACTTTTGCCAGATAATGTATTGATTTACTTAACTGCATGATTTATATGATTTGAATTGGGTATTTTATAATACCAAATCTTTTTTGAAAATTTAACAAATCTGCCAACGACCTATGGTATATATAACCTTATTATACTAAAAATAAACATTTTTTCTCAAAATGTAAAACATACGTTTAATAGATAAAAGAAAAATCTTTCGAAATCAATTTGTATTTTTGTGGAAAAGAGTTAAGGGGAACGTATGCGCGGCCTATTTCTGCCCGTTTCATGCAAAACTTAGATTTGGATTTGAGATCGAAATACCCAACCAAACTGAAAAATTATTTTTGCAATCAAAAGGTATATTAATTATCTAGTTAGGATGTGAGCTACTTTATTTATTTTTGCTTTAAATTATAAGATATACGCCATTAAAGATTTTGATGTTTCTGGCAGAGGCGGCCCGTAACAAAATTTGCCAGCAGTGTATTTCACAAAAAATGGTAACATTAATACGGGAAAATATAATTGAATGATCCACAGATTCGCGAAAACCAACATCAAGTTGTAATCGTGTACCTATCAACTCGATCTAACAAACTAAATTGCAATACGTTATGTATGTGTACTGGGAGTATGAATTTTTATTAACTTTTCACTAAAATAAAGGCTATCGTTTACACAACTTTCATTCCACAGTTCACCCACGAAAATTGTTCACAGAAAACAAAAAAAAATGTGTTCAAACGATCACATTTACAAAGCCAAGATGCTTTCGAATATTTAATACTTTGTTTTAAAAACTCTATTCATAGTTTTTTTTCCCTTAACTTTACTTCTATTATATTTAGCAAAGGTTTTGGAGGGCCATTATTTTTCAAAAACAATTTATCCTCAAATGAAATTCGATTGCTTTTGGAAAAATCGACGTTAATCGCAATGTTTTCATTGCCACTCATTTTTAAATAAGTTTTTTACAGAGCAAAACTAGCGAAAACCATTAAAAATGTGTCGATAGTGATCAGTGATCTGCCAAATGCTTGATTTAGTCGCCCCGGTGCGCTGGTAGAGCAAATATATAACATTGTCAATTAGTTGTAAATTCGTTATTCCTAACTAAGTCATTCCAAACGTTCGGTAACATATAACGCATGTTAAAGGTTTTGTCATAAGGCAGAATGCTTCTGCGCATGTGCGCCGATAGTGCACGAGCGTGTCATATATCTTCACTCATGTCTTGCCCATTTCACGGTTCCAGCCTCTGTAGACTGTCCCAGTAGAAATATCACTTCATGTGACGTCACGTCTCGGCATAACGGAAGATGCACGCATTGCTTTTTGGTATGCGCCGATGCGAGTATGAGTACGGAGTCTAGTACGAAAGTTAATTGGTAAGGATATTACAACGAATTGGCGGGAATTCTTCGTGAATGAATGTTACGAATTTACACCGTTTGACGTTTGTCGATGTTTGTACGAATTTACACTTTTATTTGGTAGTGCATTGCACAAGTGCACTAAGGCAGGGGCCGCCACTGGTTTCTGGATTTTAGAGGCGATTTGGGTAATTATTTGTGAGTAAATAAAAAAACAATAAAAAAAATTATTTTACTGTATTTATCATAAAAATATGATTAAATATAAAATTTTAGAAAAAAAAAAAATTTGATGGGTGTAAATTAAAAATACAAATTACTTGTTTACGGCGGTATAAAAAATATTCGTTTATGTATTAAAATTACTACCCAAAAACGCATTTATCAGAATTTTTGATTACTTTTTTTCATTACATTTTAAAAATAAATATGGTAAATTTTTTTTTTCTTTTACTTACGAATATTGCCTAAGTTGCCTTCAAAATCAATTAAGGGCCTGTATCTTATAATTTAAAGCAAAAACAAATATATTAGCTCACTTCCTTAGGGGTCATCCATTAATCACGTGAGGATTTAGACTACCCCCCCCCCCCCCCCCCCCTCCAAAATCATGTGTATTTTTTTAGTACAAAGTATTTTGAAATTTTCAGAATATTATCACGAAAAATAAATACACGTGATATCTCATTATACCCCCTATTTCTGCTATCGTGGTACGAGAGCACAACAGTATGGAGTTGACAGGAAAACACTTATTTTTTCTTCTTCTTCACAATTTATTCAATGCAACAAATATATTTATTACAAGAGGGTCCACGACCACACCACACTGACAAATATCGAAGTCTCTACTTCGATCTCTCTCTGGTCAGTTTTCCAGTACTGAACCGTAGGTATTACTCGTACCTACCAGCTTCAGTACAATTACACAATTGAAGGCACACAGCGTGTACCTTCTCGGTTCACTCTACTAGCGAGACTAACCCTCTGTTCGAAAAATCACCATATTTAAAGAAAAAAATACAAAGGTGAGACAGCATATTTAAGCTGCTTCCACCACGGGATTTTAAAATCCCGCAATAAAACAATTGCCCGAGAGTCGGCAAAAAGGGCCACCAATAAAAATAAGTACATCATACAATACTGAAATGGAGAAATGGTGGACTAACATTAAAAATTCCCAGATCTCAAATTCTTAAATTTAACCCCCAATAAAACAATAAAATTACTTTTAAAAGGTTGCCAAAATGGGCACACCAATATAGATACATTTTAAACCTAAGAGATTAAGTTCCTTTAGTGTGGGTCATAAAATAACCGTCAGAAAACCCTTTCTATGGGTTCTATGTATTTGCAATGTACAGGTATACATAACTACTTAAAAATAAACAATTTAAGGAATAAACAATTTCTTACAAATCGGTAAAGCAATGTATGTACATAATTACCAGCCATTAAAACTACTTCGAGGGTCGGACCTTCTTTGGAAAAACCGAGGGATAATATTTTGTTTACATATTTTAGGCGATTTTTCGTTTACACGAATCTTACGAACTAATTATTATTCTACTTATAATTAAATAAAAGAAATCGCATTCTGGAACAAACATACCCCCTCTCGTGAATTTACTTCACTAAATAGGTAAAGAATGCGATTTTTGTATTTTTAATACCGCTACCTTAGTGGCGGGTCTACGAAAGGTACCATGGTTTGTTTGAATGTCTACTACACGGACTTGTTTGTCGGTCCCGGGGTATACTTTTACAACAATGCCCTTTGGCCAGGTATTCCGGGGCAATGTGTTATCACATATGATAGCTACATCGCCTACTTTTATAGGTGGCACGACGTCATGCCATTTTGAACGTTTTACCAACGTAGGTAAATATTCTTTCACCCATCGTGACCAAAATTGGTCGGCGAAAAATTGCGCAATACGCCACTGCTTTTTTAGGCATAAATCTCCCTGATCAAAAGCTCCTACGATTGGATTGTCATACTTATAACCTAACAAGAAATGATTTGGCGTCAGGCTTTCAAAATCTTTGCTATCGAGTGAAACGTGTGTGAGCGGTCTACTATTTACAATGTTTTCGGCTTCTAAAAGCAATGTGTGCAAAGTGTCTGGACGCGGTGCTTGCTCATGTAATATGGCGTAAAACGTACTTTTAATAGATTTCACCAGACTTTCCCAGGAGCCTCCGTGGTGAGGAGACGCTGGAGGATTAAACTTCCAGTTTATTTTTCTTACTGACATTTCGTCATTTATTTTCTCTTGATTTAGACGTGACAGTGAATCTGATAACACCTTATCAGCCCCTCTGAGGTTTGTTCCATTATCACTCCAAATGGTTAGCGGGTAACCACGTCTAGCTACGAAACGTCGGATTGCGAGTATGGCAGAATCCGTTGTTAGTGAATCAGCGATTTCAATGTGAACGGCTCTTGTTGACAAACACGTGAACAGTACACCATATCTTTTTTCATTTCTTCGCCCTATTGTCACTTTCATGGGTCCAAAGTAATCCATGCCTGTATGTGTGAACGGACGTATATGGTGTTGTAACCTTTCCATAGGTAAACATCCCATTAGCGGTGCCTGTGGTTGGGCTTTCTTATTTTTACAAGTTTGACACATATAATGTAATTTCCTAATAGACTGACGCGCATTAAGTATCCAGTACTTTTGCCTTATTGCATTTAAAACGTGCTCAACTCCACCGTGGCTAGATTTTTCGTGAAATTGGGTAATTAATAAATGCGCTAACCTATCTTTATTATCGAGGATTATGGGAAAGACTGTACTTAATTGTACGTCCTCGATTGCTTCAATTCTACCTTGTATACGCAATATTCCATGTACATCTAAATAGGCACTTAATTGTCTCAGTCTGCTATCTTTTGGCAATATTTCCTTTTTCGTTAAAATCATAATTTCCCAATTAAAGGTTCTTTTCTGAGACTCCTTTATAAGGAATCGTTCGGCAGCAATTAAATCCTCAGCGGTAAGTGAATTATTTTCTAGGGGTTTGCGTCTACATTTACTGATGAATTTAAAAACGTACGCTGTAGCTCTTAACAAACGTGAATATTTCGAGAATTTATATGGATCTATGAAACATGCCGCCGATGTTGTAATTAAAATAGCCGATGGTTTTAATTCTAATAATTCTTTGTTTATATTATCGTTACGGTTTGCCACATTCTCTTGTGGCCATCCTTCTGGAGGTGATTTGAGAAATTCGGGACCAGAAAACCATCGTCCCTGTAACGTTAAGTCTGTCATATTCGTATCTCTTGTAGCCTCATCTGCTATATTTTCTTTAGTGGGAAGCCACCGCCAGCATTCTGAACCAACTGTTTCTTCCAACTCGCCTAGCCTATGCGAAACAAAGGGTTTAAAGTTCCTTGAATCAGATTTTAACCAGCACATAACAGTTTTCGAGTCTGTCCAAAAATGTTTCGAGTTAAAGGTGAGCGTATGTTCACCTATAATACTTTTATATAATCTACTTCCCAAAAGGGCCGCTTGCAATTCTAAGCGCGGAATCGACATCGGCTTGATTGGGGCTACACGGGTTTTGCTAGCAATGAAATTTACGAAAACCTGACCTCTGGAGTTTTTAACACGACTATAAATAAGCTACACAACACATCGCCTTTTCGCTTGCATCACAGAAAATGTGAAGTTGCCTTTCTACAGCCTTTACATGTGCATCCTTACATAAGATCTCATAATATCTAGGAATTTGAACGTTACTTATTGTTTTTAATTCCTCCAGCCACAGGAGCCATTCACTAAAATTACGATCATTTAATTTATTATCCCAATCTGTTCCAGACCTCCATACATTTTGTAATAATATTTTGGATCGAACTGTCAGGGGTGCTAAGAATCCGGGCGGATCGAAAACTGTCATAATAACTTTCAACATTTGCCTTTTCGTGGGTCTTTGCTTTCCCGAAATTATATCCCGGGGAATTTTTTTGAAACTGAGATCGAATGACAATGTATCCGAGTTCGGATCCCACTGCAAGCCTAATGTTCTCTGCATGTTAATCTCGCTTTGTTCGAAACAAACCACGTCCTTTGACCGGTGGGCTACGGGAACGTGTTCTAGCGCCTCTGGCGCATTACTTGCCCAGCTGGTGATATTGAATCCACCTTGGGCGTGTATATACATAATATCCTTTATCAATTTCTTCGCGTTATCTAATGAATCTACACTGTCTAAATAGTCGTCCATATAATGTTTTGTTTTAATTGCTTCGACGGCCTGGGGGTACTGCGATAAAAATTGCTCAGCATTTTTATTTTTTACGAATTGCGCCGAACAAGGTGATGATTTGGCGCCAAATATCATTGACTTCATGACGTACACTGATGGAGCTACCTTACGATCTTTTCCTCTCCATAAAAACAACTGAAATGGTGTATCGTCATCTATAATTCTGATTTGCAAAAACATTTCCTGTATATCCGCTGTGAACGCAATTTCGTATTGTCTAAATTTAAATATCATTCCTAATAGTGAATTATACAGATCCGGTCCCGTTAAAAGTCTATCATTTAGACTAACTCCTTTTGATTTTGCCGCTGCATCAAACACAACCCGAAGCTTTCCTGGCTTATTCGGATTGTAAACGGCAAAATGCGGTAAATAGAATTTATCCGAGCTATCCGGATACCTATCACTTATATCGATTTTCTTTGCAAATCCTTTCGCTATATAGTGATCTATTTTCTTGCAGTAGGCTTCCGAGAAATCATTATCTCTATCCATTCTCTTCTCTAATGTCAACAACCTATTTGCTGCCATTTGATAACTATCGGGAAAATATCTCTCCTCTTCCTTCCACAGTAACCCTGTCTCCCAATTACTCCCCTGACTATTAAGTTTTGTCGTGTTTTCTAATAGGGAATAAGCGCGTCTATCATCCTTGCATACCTTCGGGTTTACTACTCCCATGTCATCTAATTTGAAGCTTTCTTTGATTAGTTGATGTAACTCGTTGTTTTCATCTTCCCTAATATGAAAATTAAATTCATTACTTCCTGTTTTTGTAATGTGACCTAGCGCCACCCACCCTAGTTTAGTATACGATAAGGAAACCTTGTTTTTGTCTCCCTTGACTATGTTTCTGGAAATGATTAATTCCCAGTTATTTTGGCCTATCAGCATTTGAGGTTTAACATTATTTTCAAAGTAAGGAGCGTTCTTTAAGTGTTTATTGTTCGAAATATAAGAATTAGACAAAGCTATTTGAGCTGGAATTTGTAAGTCCCGAACGGTTCGGGCTCTGGCAACATACGAATTTACTTCTTGTTTGCCTTTTATTTTGACTTCGATTGACATTGAACCCGTGTTATTAGAGTTCATGTCATTGACCCCGTGCAATGAGAGGTCACTAACTGGTCCAGACAAACCGATTTTTTCCGCTACTTCTTGGTCTAACAGAGTGACGGTTGACCCGTCGTCTAACAACGCATGAATGTCAATACTTCCTAGTGGCCCGTACACCGTAATTGGAATCACTTTTAAGAGAACTTGACTATTTTCCCAAGTGTTTGTGACGATTTCATTAGTTTCCACCCGATTATGGTTTATTAATAAGTCATGGTATTTCTTGTTTGGCGACTTGAAATTGAATTTACAGTTAATACGGGAATGTCCGTGCCCTAAGCACTTAAAGCACATATTATTAAATTTTGCTATTTCCCATCTTTGGGTTGTTGAGATATTTTTAAATTTCTCACATTGCCAAATCTGGTGGTCTCCGTTGCAAACACAGCACGGTGACTTGTCTCTATTAGTTGTGTGATTTATTAGGAATTTTTTAGACGTGTCGTATGGACGTTCGAATTGGAAATTTTTGGGAGCATAAGGCCTATTATAATTTTGCTTATTTTGGTATTGATTTGATTGCCGTGGATGATAATTATTACTATTCGGTTTAAAATTGTTATTGGAAAAGAATTTAGTTTCGTTATTTGTTTTAGAATTGAGGCTTATTCCTGAGTCACGTGAATTTATCACAATTTCTTCCAGCCAAAGTGATAAATAGCATAGTATTGGCTGTGTTGTGTTTCGCCTATCCTTGTCTGCAAGCCACAATGTTCGAAGGGTAACAGGTAATTTAGTTACTAAAGTTGACAACAAATCCGGATTGTGCAAATGTCCGATATTTTTAAAGGATTTTAACATTGAAATCAAATTTTTAACTTTGCATGAAAAACGAATAATGGCGTCTGAACCGGTATTTTCGTCTAATTTACTTAAACCTTTGATCTCACCAATAGTTTTTTGGATGATGTGATCCGTGTTACCGAAAATATTTTCTAACGTGATCATAATTTCCTTGACATTGCAAGGAGATAGTAGGAGGTAAGAAACCGCTTCACGCGCCTCCCCTTTTAACGCCTTTTGTAACCTATATAAATTCTCGCTGTCTGATACTTTTAAGAAGTCCGTGGTATGTTGGAATATCGATTTAAATGCTATCCATTCAATTGGATTGCCGTGAAACGGGGGAAGATCATTAACTTTTGGCCTGGTATTATATAGAGACATTGCCTTACCAATTGATTCCGCGAGACGGTCTTCAGTTATTTCAGGCGCCGATCTCTGGAATCGGCCGTGCGGCTCAGGACGCTGCTGCCCGTCGCGTTGCTCTGCTGCACCGAGTGGCTGTTCCCAACAGCTACTGCCTGGCTGCGGATGCTGCATCGACTGCAGCGGGAAAGATTGCCCTATCAAGGGCATCTGATGTGATGATCCTTTGGGCGATGGTACCTCGTACCCCCCACCATGTTGTTGCTCCATCCGCCGTTCCAAGTGCAGCGGAATATCCTGCTCTACCCGATCCTGTGATGGGAGAGACTGCCCTGCCAAGGGCTCCTGGTGTGAAGTTCCTGCGGTCGGCTGTACTGAGAACCGCCCATCACGGAGCAGTTCCTGTTGCTGCCCATCGTTGTCTCCGAGTTCTGACAATGATCCGTGTATTGACTGGTCCACCCAGTCATGGACTCGATCTTCCAGAGTCCGTCGGGAAGTCCTTGACGCAACTTCCAGAGACAATGCTGCGTGCTCCTCCTCTGCTTCCAGGACCGCCATTTCACCAGCTATCCTTACTTCAGCCATCTTTGCCTTTGCTTCAGCCATCTCTGCTTGGAGGCGAGCCTTTTGTCTGGTGATGCGCACCTTGGTATCTGCTGCTTTCAATTGTGCCTCTGACCAGCTGCTGCTGGACCCCGCCTTGCTGCCGCAGATGGATGTCGTCTTTGATTGTCGTCCCGCTTCCATGATGTCTGTACTCTCGATCCGGCTCGAAGGACCATATATTTCTGCTATCGTGGTACGAGAGCACAACAGTATGGAGTTGACAGGAAAACACTTATTTTTTCTTCTTCTTCACAATTTATTCAATGCAACAAATATATTTATTACAAGAGGGTCCACGACCACACCACACTGACAAATATCGAAGTCTCTACTTCGATCTCTCTCTGGTCAGTTTTCCAGTACTGAACCGTAGGTATTACTCGTACCTACCAGCTTCAGTACAATTACACAATTGAAGGCACACAGCGTGTACCTTCTCGGTTCACTCTACTAGCGAGACTAAGAGCCCGTTCACACTTCCGTCGTAAAAACGGAGAGGGGTTCCGTCGTCACGACGGAAGCCCTAGCCGCTGTAGTGGCTCTATGGAGCTGTTCACACTTGTCGGATCCGGCGCGAAGACGGATCCGTTTTTTTTCGCCGGAGAGTTCGCCTACGCAGAGCGTCCGTCGTGAAGCCGGAAGGGAACGCGCTGGCTCATACATTTCAATGGAGCTGTTCACACTACACGGCGGGACGACGGATCCGTTTTGAACCCGCCACACCCCGCTTCACACTTCACCACCGCCCGCTCCCAGACGCAAGGCGGCAGGCAATTTGTGTTTTTATGGGGCGCGCGTTTGGCGTTTTGTAATATTATTATATAATATATATGTTCGTTCCAGAATGCGATTTTTTCTATTTAATCTCAAGAAAATATTTAGTCATATCATTCATGTTTTTTAGTGATTTTAGTTATAATAATTGCTGAATGATTTTCGCGTACTTTCTCCTTTTCAAGTATGCAAACACAATATTCTCCCACGGTTTGAACAAATAAGGTCCGACCCCTGAAGTAATTTTATGGCTGGAATTATATCAATACATTCCCTTACCGAATTCGAAGAAAAAGTTTATTATTTAAATTGTTTTATTTTTAAGTAGGTATTTGTACATTTCAAATAGCACCTATTATGGCATTATAGCAACTATTTATGGCAGCCTCAAGGGAAAGTTTTTGCTGTCGGCCTTTTACGGCCCAAACTAAGAGGAACTTTTATAATAGTAAAATGATAAAATGTTTTGGTCGTTGTTTTCGTAGAGTAGGGTCCGTTTTCAAGACGGATCCGTCTTGAAAACGGAAGTGTGAACAGGGGCCTAGGGCTTCCGTCGTGACGACGGAACCCCTCTCCGTTTTTACGACGGAAGTGTGAACGGGCTCTAACCCTCTGTTCTAAAAATCACCATATTTAAAGAAAAAAATACAAAGGTGAGACAGCATATTTAAGCTGCTTCCACCACGGGATTTTAAAATCCCGCAATAAAACAATTGCCCGAGAGTCGGCAAAAAGGGCCACCAATAAAAATAAGTACATCATACAATACTGAAATGGAGAAATGGTGGACTAACATTAAAAATTCCCAGATCTCAAATTCTTAAATTTAACCCCCAATAAAACAATAAAATTACTTTTAAAAGGTTGCCAAAATGGGCACACCAATATAGATACATTTTAAACCTAAGAGATTAAGTTCCTTTAGTGTGGGTCATAAAATAACCGTCAGAAAACCCTTTCTATGGGTTCTATGTATTTGCAATGTACAGGTATACATAACTACTTAAAAATAAACAATTTAAGGAATAAACAATTTCTTACAAATCGGTAAAGCAATGTATCTACATAATTACCAGCCATTAAAACTACTTCGAGGGTCGGACCTTCTTTGGAAAAACCGAGGGATAATATTTTGTTTACATATTTTAGGCGATTTTTCGTTTACACGAATCTTACGAACTAATTATTATTCTACTTATAATTAAATAAAAGAAATCGCATTCTGGAACAAACACCCCCCCCCCCCGGTGACATTTCGTGATTTTTTCTGAACCCCCCCCCCCCCCCTTTCGAGCCTCACGTGATTAATGGACGACCCCTTATTAGATATTTGATGTACCTTTTGAACACAAAAATAATTTTTCAGTTTGGCAGGGTATTTTGATCTCAAATCCAAATCTAAGATTTATGTATGAAATGGGCCGCGCATACGTTCGCCAATACGTCTAAAATCTGAGCCCTCTTAAGCATACACAGAGACAAAGTGAACTGCAACAAAAAAAACTTTATGGACAAAATTGTACATATATTTGGTAGCGACAACAGACGAATCCAATTCTTATTTAAAGAATAAATTGTATTTTAAATTTATGTTGTAATATTTTTTGTTACATACCTACATATATTTTGTTAATAAAAAAATTATTGCTACAGTATGCCCTTCATTACTGTAGTGTCCTGTCGGTTCGTTCGCCATACAGATACGCTACAGTAAATTAAAACTACATTAAAACATTACAAAAAATATTTTGCCCCCCCTACAAAATTTTCTGCGGGCGCCCATGTCTACAACACTTCTATGTCTAATCATTAGCATAATCAAAAATAGTAATTATAATATTCTAAACTACTTCTTAAGCATCTCGCAAATAAACTCTTCCAGACTGGCATATGCCCGATGACTGGAGTTCTCAAATAATCATCACAATCCTAAAATCTTAAATAAACTCTTCCAGACTGGCATATGCCCGATGACTGGAGTTCTCAAATAATCATCACAATCCTAAAATCTTAAATAAACTCTTCCAGACTGGCATATGCCCGATGACTGGAGTTCTCAAATAATCATCACAATCCTAAAATCTTAAATAAACTCTTCCAGACTGGCATATGCCCGATGACTGGAGTTCTCAAATAATCATCACAATCCTAAAATCAAACATATCACCGAATTCTGGTTCCAACTACAGGCCAATTAAAAACAGGTCAGAATTTTTTGTCGCTAGTAAACAGCTTCTCTAACTATTGCTGGGCTCGGGATTCCCCTGAAATATTCCTTGTTTGTCACATGTATCATTCTCATTTGTCAACTCGTGGAGTAAGTTGTTACCCGTTGAGTAAAGTTAATTAGTGAAAAAGTTGTTATTCTGTTCGGACGGGTTGCTTCAAAAAATTTGAAGCATTCATCAAATAATTGAAGTAAATTTTCACGTTCTGTGTAAGTTCTATTAATTTCGGTTATTAAATCATTATAGGTCAGTTGCTTCACAAACATTAAATAATCACAGAACTTGAATAGAACTTTCACAGAATGTGAAAATGAACATCTAATATTTGATGATTGGTCAAATTTTTTGGAACAACCCATCCTTAGTGTTTTTAAAAGTGTTGAAAGATATTTTTCAAAAACAAGCCTAAGTGGATTGAATAGCTGTTAATATTTTTGTGATAAACGATAACTAATAAACGCAAAACCGGTATAAAATTATAACAGAATCGATCGATCGACTAAAAAAATGATCGATCATCTGTATTTTTTTTCTGTATTTCGTTGGTACGTGTACATAAATAAATAATTAAGGGATAATGATAAAAAATATGTAATTTATGGGATTTCGAAAAACGTTTGTACACGTTTGACTAGGGTAGTTTGTATACGTTTGACTGTGGTAGTTTCGTCGTTACTTCGTCGACCTAAAATGTAAGAGCGCCCCAGATTTCGTTCAGTTGTCGATTCTTTGGATAAGAGGCCATTCAGCATTCAGCATTATTAGCGCCGCCAATCATAATATTTAAATTATTGTCTTCAATATTAGATAGGACATTATCCAAAACGATACTAATTGATGGGGTGACATCATGTTATTTCTTAGGGTGACACCACGTTATCCGCACCGGGTGCCACCCATGTTGGCTACGCCACTGGATACCACATCAACTTTCGCAAGTTTAACTCATAAATTAACGCATTTAAAATTATTTCACGTTCAACACTATATATTATACAGACAATGCACAAATTTACACGACGTGCGGGTAACACGACCTTGAAATTTTTGAGTGGTCAAAGGTCTCATTGCGCCGTTACTTTCGTTATTTTCGTTCAAATGCATGGCACGTAGAGCATAGCTACCAAAAACGATTGTCCAACCATTGTTGGTCAGCCAGATTAGATTGGGAAGACGTTGAATACTGTTTCTTGAGAGGGAATAACCAGACAAAACCGGAAATATGTCATTTTTACAGCAAATTTTAGACGTAGGTATTGACTCTTTTTCACAAAAATTATAAATTGATTTCGAAAGACCGTTCTTTTATCTAGTAAAGCTATGTTTTAAATTTTGCGAAAATATGTTTATTTTCAGTAAAAAACGTTTTACCGTAGGTCGTTGGCAGATTTGTTAAATTTTCAAACAAAATTTTGGTTATACAACACACATTTCAAATCATACAATCATGCAGTAAAATAAATCAACAAATTATCTGGGAAAGCTGCTAGGTTTCAGAATTTTAATTTTGGTTTAAAGAAAATCATTTAAAAAAAGATTCGCACACTTGTTTTGTGACGAAAATACTTCAGTTTGCTTATTTATTTACGGTCTTACAAACTAATACATTTAAGATTTACGTTCTTGTTTTGCTTAGACATTATTGAAAAATTATAAAAACATACTTATGACAAAAAGTAGATATATACATAATTTTAATAGTTTTATCATCACGCCTTTCAGCATTTTTGAATATACATAGGTATAAATTAAAGCAAATTTTGAATGAAATAAAATCGACATTGAGTTAGGTATTATTTAAAAAAGCTGGTACGAAGAATAATTAATCTTTCTCATTGGAACCGCCCTGTACGATCGTAAGAACATCTTTCGAGGAAATATGAATTCTCGGCGGCTGGCTGGTTAATGACCCTTAACGTTATTGTTTTTCGTTGTTACATAATACCTTTTTATTGTTTTTAAGTTTTAAACTTTTGGAAACCATTATTGGACGGTTGGTATTCATTATTTGTGTTTTATTTCCGTCTGTCCATCGTACGCATTAAAAAACTCAAGAAATAAAATAACAATTATTAAAAGCAATAATTATCAGCCTGAAACACTCACCTACATTGAAAAATCTTCCGAGAAAAGATACTTGCCGCCAACGGGACTTGAACCCGTGTCCTTATGATTGCCGGTCGGGTGCTCTGACCACTGAGCTATGGTGGCTTATCTAATACCCGCCAAATAATTCAATGTATAGGTACTAGTGTTCATTCAACAATTACTGTTTATTACCTATATTTTTTCCACCTGAAAATAACCAACAGGGGGGGGGGGGGGGTTAAAAATTGCAAAAAGTTGGTCACGTAGTTTGGGTACGTTCCCTTACTATAATGGTTATTATAAATATGATCTAAACGCTATTATAAAGAAAAATCATCACGCTTCAAAAATCAGCCGGCTCCATGGAACCGGTATGGGGAGGAAGAAATAATACGCTTTTATCCACGGGCGTATATAAGGGGGGGTTTTGGGGGTCCGGACCCCCCCCATTCATATCCATCTTACTTTTGTCTAACACAAAAAAATTACATGCACCGCGCCGATTGTAGAAAACGATAGTTGCTTAGCTTTTAACCTTTCGATGATCATGTTATTACAGAACTCGACGCTCGTTTTAAACCACATGAATCGACGATCGAAGGAATTCAAATGTTGCTACCTGAAAAAACCAGTAATGACTCCAGGATAAAAGAAAATCTTAAAAAGATTGCTCAAACTTTCTGGGTGGGGAAAATGAAGGCACAATATTTCTGAGTGAATATGAGATATGGCACAATCACTGGCAATCTGTAGCACGAAAACCTGCAACTGTGATCGACGCTATCAATAACTGCGATGATCAGTTTTTCCCTTTAATAAAAAAGCTTCTCACTATTTTAGCCACACTCCCAGTGTCCACTGCAACCCCTAAAAGATCTTTTTCTACCTTAAAGAGGTTAAAAACTTACCTAAGAAATAAAATGGGCGATGAAAGACTTACTGATCTGGCTTTAATGTGCGTACACCGAGATCTGGCAGTGCAACTTGATTCCGAAGAAATTATTAATCAGTTAGTAATAAAACGTAAAAGACTAAATTTATTACAATAAAAAAAAAACACATAAATTTGTTCAAGACCACTTTTATATATGTTACCGTAAAAGTCCAAATATTGGTAAATCCTAAGATTTTCCGGCAAATCCTTCTTCTTCTTCTTGTGCCTTGTCCGTTCAACGGACGTTGGCTATCATGTTGGCTATGCGGATTTTGTTTACTGCGGCCCGGAACAGCTCCACGGTAGACTGGCCAAACCACTGTCTCAGGTTTTTCAGCCATGAGGTTCTCCTTCTTCCAGGGCCCCGTCTTCCGGCAATCTTTCCCTGCATTATGAGATGCAAGATCTCATACTTCTCTGGATGTCTCATCACGTGTCCAAGATATTGAAGTTTTCGGATTTTTATGGTTTTAATTACTTCCTTTTCTTTATTCATCCGAACCATAACATCTTCATTTGTGACCCTGTCCATCCAGATTATTTTAAGTATTCTTCTATAGATCCACATCTCGAATGCCTCAAGTCGCCTAATTAATTCTTCAGTAAGCGTCCATGCTTCCATTCCATAAAATAATATTGAAAACACGTAGCATCTGACCATTCGCATTCGTAATCCAAGGTTGAGATCATGACTGCAGAACATCCTAAGAATCCAGAACATCCAGAATCCTAAGATTTACCAACTCTTAATGGTAAAAGTCCGAACCGTTCTATAATCATCGTTCACCAACCTAACCTAACCTAACCTATGATCAAAATGGGCTAAATGGACCAAAATGGGCTTCCGACAAAATGGGCCGGAGGCCCGAGGGGTTAAAAGCTACTAACATACCGTCCCAATAGTAAAAAATTGGCCAATTTTAAGAGGAATATACCTACAAGTCAAAAGTGTGTATATTCTTACAGCTCATACATATACAAAACCACACACTCACAGCCTTACTAAAAATAAAAAAAAACACTTAAAAGTAGGTATATCTGTTGGGTGGCCGTTGAACGTTTTTTAAAGCTTTACTAAAAACATGATCACATTATTATGTTAGTTGCATTGATCTTTGCTTGATCTGCGCATGCGCGGCCATCTTTTGGGGCACGCGGCGGCAGTGGCAGATACAGAAAAAACTCAAGGGGGGGGCGCTAAAGATATAAGAAAACTAAAAAGTAGACAACGGGGAGAATACGACAAACCGCACAAAGAGGAAACCGACTATATGATTTTGGCAACCACCTCTGGTCTGGAGTTCCAAAATACCTAAAAAATACCCTCGACTCTGTGCAGAAACGTAGATTCTCCCATCTTAAAAGACGGATTGCAATCTTTAGAACACAGGCGTCGGGTGAGAATGCTATCCTTGTTCTACCGGTATTACAATGGCAGATGCTCCGAGGAACTAGCGTCATTGATCCCTTCGGCACCGGTGCATAGTCGGGAAACACGCCAAACGCGTGCCCAACATTTGTACACGGTTGACATTTGTCACATGAGAACGGGTCGTTTCGTTGACTCGTTCTTGTGTTCAACAGCTCGGCTGTGGAATGATTTGCCGGCCTCTGTGTTTCCTCCTTCCTACAACATGGATCTCTTCAAGACCAATGTTCATTCCTTCCTCTCCTCAAAAAGACTCCACACAGGAGGCCCTGAGGAAAATGATTTCCCTCAGGGCCTATGTCATCTGGGATGCTGTGTGGAGGGTCTTTCTGAGGAGAGGAAGGAATGAACATTGGTCTTGAAGAGACCCATGTTGTACGAAGGAGGAAACACAGAGGCCGGCAAATTATTCCACAGCCGAGCTGTTGAACACAAGAACAAGTCGAAGAAACGACCCGTTCTCATGTCACAAATGTCAACCGTGTACAAATGTTGGGCACGCGTTTGGCGTGTTTCCCGACTACGCACCGGGGTACCAACCCTGATGTATGGCAGTGAAACATGAAACTGGCAGAGGAAGGACTAAATGCTATAGAAAGCCATGTATGGTCGTGTGAGAAAATAATGCAAGGCTGATACAAGCGTAATAAGTAAGATTAAGAAAGGGACGCTTAGATGGTTTAGATTTGTAGAGCGAATGATTGAAAAAAAAAATCTTGTATTTAGGGTGGCCAAGGGGGGGGCGCGCGCCCCCTGCGCCCCCCCCTGTATCCGCCACTGCGCGGCGGCCATTTTTTTCAATAAATTCGCGGTAAATTTCTTTTGTGACGTGCGGAATTTCATACGCAGTTATTTAATGTTTTTAAACATGGTTTCCGTTTAAATGATCGATTCAATATTATATTAGCGTAGGTGAATATAATTTCTATAATTTGCGATATTTTTCTCAGTTTTTGTACTTTCATAATGTCTCTGTTGTTACTTTAATTTTGTTAACATAAAAATATAGGTTATTTCGAATAAATTATTTTTTATCCGCTTAGTTGACATGAGCTTCCATAAAAGTAATATTATTTAATAACACAAAAGGCTTGTGCTTGTGTAGGTATATAAATATAAAATTGGGGTTATCAACGTATACCTAGGTATAGTGTTCGAAAATGATTTCAAAGTGTCAGAATTTTTCAATTACTCTCTCGGAACAATTGTTATAATTTTTTATTATTTTTAATTGTACGAACGAGATAAAAAGTAAAGTGACAGTTTTCTTCCAAGTTCATTACATAAGGTCTGTATTTTTGAATTTTTCGAAAATTTTCGACCATTTAATAGAATATGTTTACGGTAAGCTGCTTTTTTGAAGCTTAAAATACTGTAATTTTTAAACACGTAAGTGTTCAGATACATAAATCTAAAAGGTAATTTTATTTAGTTTCTATAAAGGTATAAATTTTTACGACATCTTAAAAATAAGAAATATACAAGAAATTTAAAGTACGTTAGAAAAATTGCAAAAATTCGTTCTAAAATAATTAACAAAACAGTCGTATGCAAGAGATAAACTACCCCCTCAGGCTGTGTAAGCAATGTATATTTCATTAATTGAACATTTTTTTAATTAGTAAAGTTTTCACATCCACGCTCGTTTATCAATTGAATAAAATTTTCACGGGGTTTTTTAGTAAGGCTATCAGTGTTTTAAACAACCACGAATATGGGTTATGGCGTAAAAATCTCTTGGCGAAAGAGGTCTATCTATATGGAAACGGTCGATTTAAGCGCGAAAGTGGTTTATATTTATTTTGTGAATAATTTTAGAAAAAAGAAAAACTAATCAAAAGATGTCACAGATAAGCTAAGCTATAAATTTATATTTTTAAAGTCGTTTCTCAAATGCGTTCATAAATTTGTGACATGTAATACCTAAGTGCTAGCAATGCATATGTAAGTTAGTGATGTAACGAATATTCGCATTCGCATTCGCGAATATTCGCATATTTTTGCATATTCGCATTCGCATTCGCAAAGTTCGAGCGAATGTTTTGCGAATATGAACATCTGAAAAAGAGACGAGACTTTAAATTATAATATGGATACAAATGCTTTATAAAATAGGTCTTACGAATCCAACACTTTTCACGATACTAAATGGCAAGTCTTCCAAGGCAACCATTTCACTTATTCAATCATCAACGGCCAATGACTTCATAGATTTATCCCCACTGTTTCGTTTTATCGAAGCGATATCTGTTTCATATCGGATTTGCTACTTTGATGGCAATGCCACTTCAAGTGTTTTAGATGCATTCTGTTTTCGTTTTTAACACTTTTCTAATTCGGAAAACTTTGTTTTATGCATTGCCTTCAAATGATTTCTCACAGCCGTTGTAGTTTTTCCTTTTCTAGAATATTCTTTGTTACACAGCTTCCATTTACCTCATTCAGTGTCGCAAAGTGTAAAATAAGTCCAAATTTCACTAGAATTTGATTTACTCATGTCAATCACTAATCAATCACACTCTAACCTTAAAATTCACTTGTTTTTGTTTACGAGCAGACGACAAATGAAATAAAACAACCGATCGACTTTTTCAGATCCACTCGAAAATTCTCGGAACAAGATGCAAACTTGAGCCGCTAAGCCATACATAATTGGCGCCAAATAAAAAAAAAAAACTCAATATTCGCATTCGCGAATGTCGGTAGCAGATATTCGCATTCGCGAATGCTCAAAAAATGACATTCGTTACATCACTAATGTAAGTGCATGTGTACGGCTCAACTCGTGTGTCGGTTTGTTATTTTTTTTAATGTGACTGCTCCCAATCACCCGAGCCAGTGAGATTAAGGCATTTAGGTATGTTGTGACGCTGAAGGTACTGGAGAGGGGAAGGAGATGGGAAGAGGAAGGTGGGGAAGTAACTGGCTGTTCAGATTTAAACATTTTAAGCAACCAACGTTTCAATTCTGAATTCTGGTTTACACCAGGACGATTCTGGGGGTATCTTCCATCCTGGAACGTGCAGCAAATGTTTTTCTTTTTTTCTCCTGTGATATAGGTACCATCGTTTAAAGAACAAAAAATCGACACAGTAAAAAAATTCGTTTGATATCTATACCAAATTGCCACCTGTATACAATACTCGGCTTAATTTTGTAAATTAAAAATTTTCTCTTCTTCAAACTCAGCAAATACCTACAATTTGTTGCGTCATTTTTAATTGAATGTCTGTCAAATGTTTTTTACAGTAGGCCCTGAGGAAAATAATTTCCCTCATGGTCTATGTCATCTTTGGGGATGCTGTGTGGAGGGTTTTTTTTAGAAAAGGAATGAGAGGAGAGTTGTTATAGTAATGCAGTTGTAATGACTATAGAGCAAATATATTATTACAAGACTCACGATTAAACATCTGATCTCGCCCTTGGGAAATTTCAAGTGAACCTGACTCACACCCGACCTCGGAAGAAAGGTAGGTACATTGTTTTCATTTTATGGCCTGTACATAGTGAAAACTTAATCCTTCATTTTTTTAAATATGATTAATTTCGTAGGTATTTTAATCGCGATTCTAATGCCTGAACGTTTGAATCCATCACTTGAAACCGCTCGACCAATTACTGTTTTTTGTTTGAGTCTGTTCTTTTCCGTGATTTCTTTCTTTAGAAATTATTTGGAATCGTCACATTTGTGAGACCCTCTCCCCTAGTGCGACGTGACGTATTTTGCCATTTTACATCTAAACAAGTTTTGCGTTTTTATTTATTTATTTATTGACGCCCTATTGGGCTTTTACATATAAAATACAAATTTCATTTATAACAGCAGTATAACACAAAATAAAAAAGATTAAAAAATACACAAATAAAGCATAAACTCAATGTAAAATAATAGGAATACATCTAATGCTAATTCCACATGGATGACTTTAGGGAACTCGTATGTACATATACCTACGAGCAATAAAAACATTAAAAATAATCAAAACACATTAATTTTTACTGAATTACTCGTTGTATGCTTTTGAAATAAGAACAATAAAAAATAAAAAAACAGTAAACAAAAGAAAATTGAAATAAAATAAAATGATTTCTCATTCATTATTTATATCTAAAAAGTGGTGGACTAATTTGGCTTTAAATGAATCGAAATTTAAATTTAAAATGTCAGCGACATCAGTTAGTTCATTGCCCAACCTGTGTATTCTTTCCATCACAGAATTCGTAGCGAAGTTATTGTTGTAAAATAAAATGTTTCGTCTAGTATATTTTGGAGGTATGTGTAAGGATAACAAGTTTATAGCGTCAGGGCAGTCCAACCTTGAATGAACAATTTTATACAATAAAAGGAGATCAAATATTTTTCGCCTTTCAGATAATTTCGATAAGTTAAGTTTACTGCGTAAATTGACATAATTGATTTCAATAATAGGAACACCAATTTTGAAATTAATAAAACGTAAAAATTTATTTTGAATTTTTTCAATTTGTGAACAATGAGAGTTGAAATGAGGACACCAAATGCTTGAACAGTATTCCACCTGACTTCTAACCAAAGACGTGTATAGTAATTTTACGGTTTTTATGTTATTAAAGTCTTTAGCGATTCTGAGGATAAATCCAAGCATTTGTAATCCCTTACTGGTAATGCTAATAATGTGATTCAAGAAGCGTAATTTGGAGTCAAAGATAACGCCAAGGTCGTTGAATTCAAAGACTCTTTTTAGAGTGGCATTGTTAATTGTATACTCGAATAGTAAAGTTTTAATAATTTAGATTTTTAGAAGGACATCGCAGAGCGTTACATGGATGACCCCCCCCCCCATACCTCTTGCCACACAATGTCGCACTTCCCTACCCCCTCCCCCCCTTAAGGTGTGACGTAAGCTATGGATGCCTCCTCATCTGCTCTCAATTTTTCACATATTTCATATTGCCAATATTTGAAAATCTCTTACCACCACAGAAAGCGGAAAATGTTGCTTGTGTCGTGATGGAGCACTAGCCTGCCAAGGAATTGAACTCATAACTCCTGTGTAGAACTCAGACGCGATGTCAACTCAGTCACTGACCGGTCATAATACATTATATTATTATTATATTATTCTCGACTGCTCTCAATCTTGCACATATATTTCGTGTTACTTGTGAACTGTCGAGATATATAATATTTAATAATTTTATTTACATGCATTGAGTTCTCTTCGCTCCGGCTGTAGTTTTTTTTTTACATTAGCTCCACAGCATTCATATTTTAATATTAATGCTGTTTAATATTTTAATATTATAATGCTGTGGGGTGAAAATATTTTTTTCTTCAGGAGGCCCTGCGAAAAAAATTCCCCTCATGACCTAAGTCATCTTAGTGTGCAGGGTCTTTTAGGAAGGGAAAGAGAATAAGTTCTGGGAAGGATAAAAGGTGGGTAGGAATCTGGGGGTCAGTGTGTCCAGGAGTGACGGACTTATGAATCCATCCCTCCAACTGCGGTGCAAGGCGATAGATTGAGAATGTCCGGCTGGAGAGGTCAAAAAGTCTCCCTCAACCGGTCTCTTCCGATCCGGCCTAGACGCAGTTGGTGGGCAGAAGCATCTGCCGCCAAGACCCGGACAAACCTTGCCCCATGAACCCGGGCACACCTGCTAAGTCACCAAACGTAACAAACTACTTGGCGTGATGTTGGTTACACAATAAATAGTTCCCGGGGCGGCGGTACCCATACCCACCTCCTTAAATGTAAATATTTTTTTATGTACATAATTTAATAACTCTTTTGTAAGTCAAGTTTTGTTAGCTAACCACTCTCCTCATACCTATATCCTTCCCAGAACTTCCTCTCCTTCTTTTCCTTACAAATACCCTCCATTTTTATTTTCCCCGAGCCTTCTACCATTTAGATAATGTATTTCTTATAAAATAAGTACAAGTTTTTTCTCGTAATTATGAAATATTACTAAAATAATTCTAATAACTGCCAGTTTTTTTTTTTTTTTTTAAGCGGAGACGGTTTACCATTAGTTCCCGTGAGTAGGTACTTAGGCCATGGACCATTGTACTTTCTCCCATTTTACCTCAATCCTTTAACAATAACCCAGTCCCCCAGAGTTGTTATTGGATATGTGGCTAGGTCTTCTGGTTCTACAACATGCCTCCCCAGGTATTTGAGCCTAGTTCCCACCAGGGCAGGACATTGGCACCATAAGTGAATTGGAGTCTCTTCATCCTCTTTACGTTTTCTACATCTACTGGTGCTTTCCACTCCCAATAGCTGCATGTGTCTCCTGAGATGGCAGTGTCCCGTTAGTAGGCCTACCAGTTCCCTCAGCGAGTTTCTGTCCATATCGAGTAGTTTCCTGGTCCGTCTGGGGTCGGGTCCGCTTATGAGTACTTTGGATTGTCTCATTCCGGGTGCCCTCTCCCGTGCTGGGATTTGACCCACCTCTCGATATGTAATTTGGTGTGGCAAGCTGCTACTCCTACGGCCGGCTCAGATCCCGCAAGTGGTGCTTTCGCCCCTTTCCTTGCTAGTTCGTCAGCCCGCTCGTTGACCTTAATACCCTTATGTCCTGGTACCCATATCAGGGTTATTTTATTGATGGTAGCGAGTTCTGTAAGAACGGTTCTGCATTCCATCACCAGTCTGGAGTCGCATCGGTTACTTTCCAGTGCCATAAGGGCTGCCTGGCTATCAGAACAAATAGTTATGTTCTTATTCCTGTACTCGATACCTACGTATATTCTCCTGTGCGCAGGCCAAGATGGCTTTCATCTCAGCTTAAAACACAGTGAAGTGTATTCCTAGAGGTATTCTTAGTTCCCAACTGCCAGTTAGTTACACATAAAATGAGTCGTCGACTTGCAAAATCCGCTCTGGATGTCACGATAAACGGTTCTAAGCAATTTGAATGTAAAAAGTATGTACCTGTTATGCTAAAAATCAAATTAATTATTCAATATTATTTTAATATTTTGCGAAATGTATTAATGTTTTTGAATTAAATAAAGACAATATTAGCGAAACTAAATCGAAAATCTGGAGACAGAAAAATATATTGGCACCTCTGGGACTCGAACCCAGGACCTTCTACTTAAATGGCAAAAGCTCTACCAACTGAGCTAAGGTGTCTATATCCAATTCGGTCACTTTTAACTGTATCATACCATGACTAAGAACTACCAACACTATCTTCATTTTATTATTGGCTATCTTTATATATGATTGCAAGATTCAAACCCGAACTAAATGTTATCTAGACAGTGTCGGGATAAATATTTACCCAGATATTGCGTGGTGTTTTCTCTCTCTGTTATCGATATTTCTCTCCACGATAGTAGAGGAAACACAACGATTTCAAAGAGATCTATCTAAGTTATTCCAAAAGCGAACTAGTATGAAGGGTTAACCAGAGATTCCTGACATTATTTGGAGTTAAAAATGTAAATGAAATTTGTTAAATAAAATTTTCCTCCGAAAGAAACAAAAAAAAAATCCATGCGTTATCACTGGCCACTCACCGAGAAACTGTCCAAACCCTTACCCCGACCTTGTTAGCTGTAATTTCTGAAAAAAAAAAACATTTTAACGGGAGACCAATATTTTATTTAGATATTTATTACAAACTAGCTGGAACCCGGCATGCATTGCTATGCCATTTAATAAGGAAATTGTTTCTCCCTGCGTGTCCTTTCTTATTCGTCCCGTTCCCCTTCTGCTACCCCTTCCACTCCCACGTCCCCTTCCCCTCTCGCGTTCCCACTCCGCCTCCTCCACCTTCCTTATCCCCACTCTCACTCCACTCTCCCCCTTCCCCCGTCCCGCGAACCCCCCTCCCGATTTCCCCTCCCCCCTCCCGCATTCTATACATTCATTGCCAGAGCTCACCAGTAGTTTTATACAAACCTTGTCCTGACAAAAACGAACACAAAAAAAAAGACTTATTCAATTTGGTGAAGTCGTTCGGAAGTTATGCGCGAATGCGCGTACATACATTCCCGCGATTCATTTTAATTTATATAGACAGATAGATAGAAAGATACATAAATAAATAGATAGATAGATAGAAGATAGATATATAGACAGATAGATAGATAATATCAGCAATCACTTGTTAAAGTAAATCAAGTTCCTTAGTCAAGTCTTCCATTTTAGCCAGACTATATCTTTTTTCTGCAAAAAAGTTCATTAAGTACAATTTTTACAATTTTTTTTAAAAATTAATTACAATTACATTAGATACGATTTTAGATTTTACATTTACATTACTTATTTACAATTACATTACTTATTATTATACAAAACATGGAGGCGATCTACCTACTGCTTCTTCGGCTGACAAATTCGCGGTTTCGGATAAAGTCAGTAGGTACGATTGATGTCATTATTAATTTGAGTCCCTACAGTGGTAAAAAGTTATAAAGATATTGCGTGATAAACAGTAATGTCGCAAGAAACGTATTAGTGAATAAGGGTACAGAATACTGACAGAAAGTCAGCTTCGATAACAACAATCCACCCACACTCAACACGTGGTTACATGATTTTCTTGGCGGCTGCGCGTGCCGCTGGCTCTTCTAGCTGCGCGCGCGTCTCGGCGGCTCGTCACATCACAGCCAGGGCCGAATTAAACATGTCGGAGCCCCTAGGAAATGCACTTCTCGGGTCCCTTTTCTAACTTCAAATAAATATATTCTTGTACTTTATTTTTATTTTATTCTTTAAAGCAGCATTGTTTAGTACCAGTAGGGGTGTGATTGTAGGTGCCATGCAGTGCCGTGTGTCGTTTTTATTGGCATTTTCATTTTTTATTTCTAATTAAATGCTTAAAATATAAATTTTGCGCAAGCTTTAGCTTACCTATTCGCTTGCTAAAATTCTTTGTTTCTCTCCATATCGGGTTGTCTGGAAGAGATCACTTTAGTAATAATACCGATCATTGTACTATTTTTTTTAAATATATCTGTGTTTGTTGCTCTTTAGGTATGTGGCCTTTTAGGTGCAATAAAGAGTTTTTGTATTGAGTTCGTTTTAATTTTTTTTTATTGAATCGGGTGATGGCTCACCTTCGTAATGTAGTAAAAAAATACAGATTAATTATGAATAAAATTACGTTGTGTGGGGAAAATAAATATTAATAAATGAAACAATGTTACTTTGTTTGAACCACTTATATAATTGAGTAAAGCCGACCGGTTTCAGAACGACCGTTCCATCTTCAGGGCAAACGTGTAGGTACATAATAATAATAATATCAGTATTTATAAGAATGTTGGCATTCTCGTCATAAATTTAAAGGTGTAATGTTTATATCTGCCTTGCAAATTATTTTGTGCATTTCTGAGCCTTTAGCTTTCCTATGGAAAAAAAATTCTAAGCATTTCTACCTGATTGTATTTCAAAGATGTTATTTTGACTACACCTCTACCTCCTAAATTTCTAGGTTAATTAATTCTTTCTGTAGCTGAATTTGGATGATGGCATTCAAACTTTGTTAACGTAGTTATCGTCCTAAAATATCTAAATCTGTATTGCACCATGCCATATGCCTGAAGATGGAACGGTCGTTCTGAAACCGGTCGGCTTTAATCAAATATATAAGTGGTTCAAACAAAGTAACATTGTTTCATTTATTTATAATGGATAACCGCAAAGTTTTAGCTACATTCAAAAGTATAAAATAAATAATTTTTGGAAGTTAGATATGGCATTGCCTAGGGGCCCCTACATATTCAATCCGGCCCTGTCATCACTCTGCTGACGACGAGCAAAAGGAAAACTTATCCGCCACCAGGCGACCACACGAGCAAGCTTTAAAACGCGGCGCGGCAGCCGGCGAAGAGCGAAAGCAGCGAACGCGAGCGAACAGTCTAAAGCTGTGCTTATCCCGTGTTGGTCGTTTAAAGTAATCATACGATGTCCATAATAGTGACATGCGATCAGTGACATGAATTTATCAGTGACTTAAAGCAGACAAATTACCTAGCACAATATCACTCAACTAGTTCCAGTTCCTACCACCTGTGAGTAACATTATATCATTTTCTTTTAAAATCGAATAGCTTCTTTAAAACGTAGCCTTTTTTACTTCATCGAATTATATTATGTCCATGATATTCTGGGATTCACTAATCAATTAATTACTATTACTTCTTCTAATAATAAAAATACTTGCAGAATACTTTTTTTATAATATCGTATAGGTCATCGATATAGATATACTTGGTCGAAGTGTTTAGGTATATTATCGAGGCTTCTGACTCGCGCAATGTTGTCATTTTTTGCCTTATCTGTTTTTAAATTATATTTTCATTATAATCTCTAATGTTCTTTAAAAGGTAGATACTTACTTTTTAAAGGCCATATATAAAAATAATTCATTCATGTTCTGAAGTGAATGCATTATTCACAATTTTGTACCTGTATTTATAACAGAAGAACATGGAAGATTGTATCTCTATTGTGTCATTTTGTTTGGTTGGTATTTCTGATACATACGCAAGCCTTGATGCAAGTTCGTAGCCCACTTCACGCGGATAGGTACATGAATATATTTAAATAGGTTTTTAAGCAAGATTTTTTTTAGATAAATGAAACAATTAAACTTTGTATAAACCACTTATATAATGCGTAAATCCAACCGGTTTCGGAACAAACGTTCCTTCTTCAGGGAAAGCATATACTAATTTGACAGTTTCGAAATATGGATGGGAACAATGTTTTATTATGGTAGGGGTGGAGCTGTTGCTAGTTATTAATGTAGATTGGGTGGGTAGGGGAACAAATCCATGATTGGGCTATAAACCAATATTTTTTGTTTGTTGATAAATTGATTCTTTATTTTTAAGGATTTTTTTAATTTCCAAGGCTTCTAAGTTATCTAAACGTTTTCCTTTATCCTACTAATATTATAAAGGCGAAAGTTTGTATGGATGTATGTTTGTTACTCTTTCACGCGAAAACTACTAATTGGATTTTAATGAAACTTTACAATAACATAGCTCATATATCAGAATAGGCTATAGGTTGTAGCTTAGAGCTCTGGCATTATGAAATTTATGTACCAAAATTGCAATAGGTGGTACGCGAGCTGTTTGAAAAATGAAAAATCAAATGCAGCAAGTAATGTAGCGGGTATGGAGGGGGGATGAGGGGGGGATAGGATGTGGTGGCAGGGCGGAGGGGGGGAGGGGGGATGGGGGACGGCGGATTTTTGGGGGGTGGGGGGGAGAGGGGGCGGGGGAGAGGAGGAGCGGAGGGGGGAATTGGAGTGGGATAGGGAAGGTGGAGGAGGCACTGTGGGTACCCCCCTAATATCTACTATGCGAGCGAAGCTGGGGGCAAAAGCTAGTGATTAATATGAAGAATATTTACCCCTGTATTTTTTTCAAAAATATGGCTATTTTTAATGATATCTACGGTTAGCGAACTCAGAAAAATTATTATTATTTAGACACCTTAAATGTTCTTTGATTCTGATTTCAAAATTACGAGTTGTTTTTCAAATTTTGATTTTTTTTACTTAAAAAATATATCTATGTATTATCATTTTTTTATTAATAAATCCTAGTGACCTAGGTAGGTACCAAAGGTTCAATTCGGCAAAAAAATAGTTTCGGCATCAGTTTCGGTTTCGACCGCATCGAAACTCTGCGTTCGTGAATTTTGAAGTTTGGCTGACCTCGGTGGTTCAACAGTTTATTATATTTAGATGTACCTACCTATGCTGATCAGATAATAAAGTTACAGATTTGTATAATAATGATTTTTGCATATCATGTCTTGGTTCGCATTTAGCTTTGTTTAATAATAATTTTACCAATGAACATACCTAGTACATTTTGCACAGAAAGAAGATTTGTTTTTGTTGAATATTCCTATGTGGTTATTAAATATCTTATTAGGGATTCCGCCAATGACAGATATTTATACTAATCTATATAATACACATCTACCGGATCTGCCCTGATGATGGACACTGCAACGCTGTCCGAAACGTTGGCTAAAGAAGGAGGTAGCGCAACACGGCATAACACCCCCAAAACAAATAACGAAAATGCTTTTGGCCGTGAAAATCTTAAAACTTACCTACACACACTTAATTTTATAACTTCGTTCCGAGTGCATTAATACTGTATTTCTTAAAATTTATTGTAGGATTATTTTTTCCATCTTTTGTAAGTGTATCTTTTAATTTGATTTTTATCATAATATTATCCATTCATTTAAGGCATTTGGTCTGGTTTGAAGTTTCAAAGGACTTTATACTACGGTACTTTTTTCATAGATTTCATTAAATTTAGTTTTAATTTTATTATGCAGTGCAACGCAATTAGGGTTCAATTAGAGTTCAACGCAATTAGAGTTCTTTTTTCCCGGGAAATCAAGCTCGAGAAAAGTCGAGAATCATGTACCTATATAGAAATTAAATCGCCGTTTGTTGTGTTGCGTGGCGGAGCGGGCCAAAGCACAGCGGCACCATAATATCGCTGTAATACGTATCTAATATCGCTGCTAAAATACTTGAACAGCCGTGACAATTTCATGCATAAAAGTAACTACTTCTTTCTATTGTTCTTGTTGTTCTTCTATTGTCGTATCAATTAGACACGCGGACAAGTTATATTTATTAGATCTAACATAGGTAGTTAAATGTGGTCAATACAAAATTTGGTTATAGGACCAGCAACGATTGTTACTCTTGTCGTAACATTATGTACCGCTAATTGATGTACGGATGTGTTTTTTTTCCGTGCAAACGTAAAATCTTTTTTTCAAGTCATTATTAACCTAACAGTGTTTAAAAATGACAGAACCTACGCTCCGTGATTTGATGAACATCATTAACGAACAGACCGTTCTAATAAAGGATGTTCTACGGCGTATAAAACGTGTTGAAAAAAGTGTATTTAATCAAACTCAAGATGACAATGCACAAAGTGTCAACGAATCGCCCTCGGAATTCCCGAAACTAGCCGATTGCGCTAAAGCCCCGCCTACTGCGCCCGACGGTGACGGTGCGCTCGCCGCCCAAACCCCGCGCTCCCCCCGCCGGCCCAGCAAGGAACTGCTGTATAGCGATGCATGCGTGCAGCAGCCCGTAGTGCCCCCCGAGCCGCCCGTAGTGCCCCCCGAGCCCTCCGCGTCCCCCGCGCCCGGCCCGTTAGACACAACATCAGGCAGAATTACCCGCTCGCAGACTAAAGGGTCAAATTCTACCAAAATCCATACTGCCCCAAAGAGCAAGGAGAAAGGGACAAAAATTCCTGCTAGCCAAAGGGACGTCCAGCAACCAGAAGCATCCACGTCTTCCACTGGAACCTCTGACGGCCATACACCTACACCAGCAAAGGAGTCGCAGCCCTCGAACAAACCGACCTCGACAGGGCCATCACGCCTAGCGGATCGCGACCAACAGTGGACTGTTGTTGGTCGTAAAAAACGACCCGCTACTGTAATAGGTAACTTAAAGGAGCAAGGTACCCATACTTATTTCCACCTGTACCCGCTACATCCTGAAACCTCGATCAACGATTTAACGTCGTATCTTCAGTCGATTGTCAGTACCGCCTCATTTAAAGTCTCTAAAATTAAATCAAAGGGAGAATATGCCTCATTCAAGTTAGGGATCCCAAATTCCGTGAAAACCGAAGTTCTAAAACCGGAACATTGGCCTAAATATTCATATCTTAAAGAATGGAAAAATAAAATTAATGCACCGCGGCTTCCGGGTTTAAAACCCAGTTGACTTGCGGATAATTTACATTTCTTTTACCAAAATGTTAGAGGACTAAAGAGTAAATGTGCCTCATTTTACTCTAATGTTTTGATAAACAATTATGATGTAATTGGACTCACTGAGACGTGGCTAAACTCAAGTGTGTTCAACCCAGAGCTCTTCGATGACAGCTTCAAAATATTTAGAAAAGACAGAGACAATGGAAGTGGCCGTAGACAGGGAGGAGGCTGTCTATTAGCCATAAAGAGTGCGAATGGCCTTATTAAGGTAGAGCACTTACCTGCTCTGGAAACTGTCAACGAGGACTTGTGGGTCAAAATTACATATAAATCGTGTGTAACTTTTATATGTATAGTTTATTTTCCACCTGCATCTCACTTTGAAACATATAAATTATTTTTTGATATAATACAACGAAATGCAGATGTTATTGGTGGAAAGAATGTAATTGTTCTCGGAGATTTCAATATGCACTCCGCAAGAGGTTCCGTAGAAACGGAAAACGACCTTAATTTTCTATGCGCCGTTTTTGGTCTCTCCCAATATAATAATAACGTTCAAAACATAAACTTAAGAGTTTTAGATTTAATTTTATGCAACATATCCATAAATGTTATTCATTCCGATTCTTCCCTTGTTATCGAAGATAAACATCACCCTGCGCTAGAATTTATTTTTTCATGCAAAAAAAACATTAAAACTACAAACATTCCAAAAAATGACAAGAATGCTTTGCGTGGATGGAATTTTGGGCAGGGCGATGTTTATGAACTGTACAATATGATGAGCCCACTAGATTGGCAAGAACTGTACAATTTTAGCACTATAAATGAGGCGGTACATCATTTTTATGCTTGTATTTACAATATTTTTGATGCCTGTTTCTCTAGGAAACCTCCCAGTAGAGGTGGTCGTCGATATCCGAAGTGGTTCTGTCAAGATACCATCGCGAGCATTAGGAAGAAACATGCTCTCCATAAAAAATGGAAGGCTACCGGCTGTCGAGGTGACTATGATTTGTTCAGTGTGCATAGAGCCGTGGTTAAGCGCAATATACGCACTGCTTTTCTATTATGTAAATTCTATTTCCTATATGTAAATTCTATTGAACACGAAATCAAGCATGATCCAAACATGTTTTGGGACTACGTCAAATCGCTGAGAAAAGATGGTGGTATTCAAGACACCATGACGCATTGTGATCGGGAAGTTCGTGGAGTAGACGTAGCTAACGCTTTTGCAACACACTTCCAATCCGTGTATAGTAATGAGTCTCCATTACTAAATACAAATATTGCCGCCAAGTTGAATATAAAGGGAGCCCAGAATATCGATATTAATCAAATTGATGAATCAGATATAGAAACTTCCATTAGAAAAATGAAAAATACATATTCACTTGGTCCAGATTTTCTTCCTTAAAGGTTGTGCCGAGTTTTTAAAAAAGCCACTTAGTTTCTTATTTAATCTTTCCCTGGAAACCGGTGTATTTGCTGATTCCTGGAAAATTTCGAAGATTTGTCCGATTTATAAAAGCGGTACAAAGACCTCTGTAGAAAATTTTAGGCCAGTAGCAATACTATCTGCACCGGCCAAACTGTTCGAATCGATTATTCATAAATACACACTGCCACAAGTGGAGCCGTACTTAATTTCAGAACAGTACATATTTAGAAAAGGTCGATCTACAGAAACCAACTTACTGGTGTTTACTGATTACGTATCAAAATCTTTAGATTGATAGATTGTTCGTATAACGACTTTTCAAAGTCCTTCGATACTGTTAATCACGACGTCTTACTCAATAAGCTGACTGAAATAGGATTCTCCATGAGACTACTCACCTTTTTTGCTAGCTATCTTGCAGACAGGAAACAGTTTGTATCTCATGGACTATTCCAGTCTATTCTATTTTTTGTACGATCAGGAGTACCCCAAGGTTCTAATTTAGGCCCACTCCTTTTTTCCATATTTATTAATGATATTTCAGAAGTAATTCTGCACTCAAGGTTTCTTCTTTTTGCTGATGACCTGAAACTATTCTTAGAAATACTAACCCTAGAAGACTGCAATCGACTCCAGTCAGATATTGGTAGAATTATTGACTGGAGTAAAAGAAATCGGATTGAGTTCAATATATCTAAATGTTTAATTTTGTCATTCAGTAGGGCGTGTCATACCTGGTATTACCGGTATACGATGGACGCCCGAAGTCTAAAACGTGTCTCCACCATGAAGGACCTTGGAATCATGTTTGATAGTAGGCTGACATTTCATACTCATATTCAGATGGCTTGTAACACTTCATTGAGAATGCTGGGCTTTGTTCTGCGTACTGCAAGGAATTTCAAAGACACCCGGGTTCTCATAATTCTATTCAATTCCTTAGTAAGGAGTAGACTTGAAAGTGGGTCGATAATTTGGAGTCCGCACCAAGCAAAATATTCCCTCATGTTGGAGAGAGTTCAGAAAAAATTTCTGAGATTTCTGTACATGAGGGAGTACGGCTATTACCCGTGGCTCTATCCTACCGACTTTCTTTTGGGTATGCTCGGAATGAACCATCTACGTGTCAGAAGGGATGTACACATTGCTACGCATTTCTTCAGATTGATTCGTGGATGGTTTGAAAACTCAGCTATCTTGGAGAACATTCATTTTTATATTCCCGATGGTTATCTTCGCCATCGACAGCATAGGCTGTTCTATCTTCCGGCCTGCAGGACTAACTTGCCAATGGTCATGCCGGTCGGGAGAGCAATCTTGCTGTTGAACAGAATTAATTCGGATATCGACATATTTAGCGTCAGTGAAGCTGCCTTTAAAAGGTAAGCTCAATTGATGCTCATATAGTTTTTTTTGCTTACCATTTATATTTATGTTTAATGTAATACTGTTACAAATGTATTTTAAAAACGCATTAAAATTTTAAATTTTGTAATGTTTTTGAAAGAATAAAATAAATTGAATCGAATTGAATTGAATACATTTTGTTGAGTAGGTACCTCAATACTGGTTAGTATAGATACTTTTGTAAGTCATTATGGCTTTGATTCAGTGACTTGAGATTAATGTTATCATTAGAATTTACATAATTACAAAAAAAGAAGAAATTTCATTTAAGAATGCCTTTTATTGAGGTTAGGTGGTCTGTATATTGTAAAATATAAAAATTACATTTATTTGATATTGTGTTAAGTGTTCCGGACACATTTTCAAAGTGAATGGTTTCAACTATTTCTTGTTTAGGATTTGTTTGGTTGATAATGTTACTCTCTCCGTCGATCGTTCTCAGGCGTTCTGTTTTTTTTTTAAATTTAATCGAAGTTTTAGTATTAATTAAAACCCCAATTCGCATAAGTAGGTCGTGGCAAATGGTAATAATAGAATTGCAACAGCAAGCTTTGAAAGATGTAGATACACATTTTTATATGCAGCCAAAAATGTGCTAGCTCTGTTTCAGAAAATTTTAGTTTTGATGTCCGATCAGTTTTCAGCTCCGTGAATTCTTCCTGCTCGTTTATCGGTAAGTTTTCAAGGGAAATGCTATCTGAGAATGGATATCGTACCCAGTCCATGTCCATGGGTTGCAGAACACACTTACGAAAATACGAGTTTATTTTTTTCTGAATCGGCAGCCATGATATTTGGTAACATTTCATTACTACCATTCATAAATAAACCAAAGCACACACTCCCGTTGGTATAGTGGTTGATGCCTTGCATTTTATTGAGTTCATGAGTAATACGAGGTGTGCAAGTTTTGCCTCCCATTTTTATTTTTTAAACTCCGAAACAAAATCTGAATCCTAGGTCCTAGGTCTCTAAAAAAGTATGGGTGTCATTTTTAGCTTGCTTGCGGTGAGTCACACCAACTAACGACCACGGCACACAAGTGTGCTTTGCGAAGCACTGGCCTAGACAACGTACCTACTGATCCACTCGGCATATACCATCGTTTGAAGAACAAAAAATCGCACTGTAAAAAAATCGTTTGATATCCATGCCAAATTGCCACTTGTATACATATACATTATTCGGCTTAATTTTGTAAGTTAAAATTTTCTCTTCTTCAAACTTAGCAAATGCCTAAGATACCTACGCTTTGTGGCGTAATTTTTAATTCAATTTTCTCTGTCAAATGCTTTTTTATTCATCTGTCATTTTTATGTCATCTTTGGGGATGCTGGGTGGAGGATTTTTTTAAGGAAAGGAAGGAGAGGGGAGTTATTATAATAATGCAGTTGTAATGACTACAGAGCAGATATATTATAACAGGACTCACGATTAAACATCTGATCTCGCCCTTTCTGGCGAAAATTCAAGTGAACCTTGTGACGTATTAATTTTTGCGAGTAGGTACTGTTGAATTCAATTTATTTTTTATTTAGTTTGACACTCTGTCGACGGTGATATTGGTAGCTGGCGTCGGAAAGATGGCGGCAGACGTAAATTTGTGTTCCCAGACGGGACGATTTTGACTTTTGGGTTCTTTAAAGAACGAGGCCTCGCTAATTTATGGATTACCGTCCGAGAAGATTTTTCGCAGTGCAGTTTAGTCAAGGCGATGTGACCGTTAATTTGATGTTTCGGTGATCGTTGGAATTTTTCCTGAGATACGGATGAATCTAAAAAATTTGCCGTGATAATGGAAGTCCTGTTGCCCATTGAAGTGATTGTGACTGGTGCCATTTTGGTATGGTCCCGCCATGGGTTTTAATTGACATTGACTGGCCGTGGAGCTCGGCAGATTCGGCTCGGAACGTGGAGATTCGGATGCTGCCTCGCCAGGTGACGGAATGATGATTTGAGACACCAAGGCGCGCGTGCTTTTTGGAAATAGAGTACTCGCTGCGCGGATTGGGATTTCTGGTTGCGGTCGTGGAAGATCCACACATCTGGATGCTCGAGGGTTCTCCTGGGAAACTTGCCTGGTCCGGTCCACGGATGGTAGGATATGCCAGATGGTCTTTGTCGCTAGCGGCCCGCCGGATTTGCGGTCAGTTTCTGTAAAACTCTCTGTTATGTTTGTATTTTGTAAACCTATTTTTTCTTTCAATAAGAATTGTTCTAACATACTAAATCTTTCATTTGAAATGAACCTGACAATTTCCCCACTATCTTGAGATGGGTCTCTTTTGCTCTGCCGTTTACCTACTTAAATTTATATTTCAACCTGACTCAAACCATCCTTAGACCTCGGAAGAAAGGTACATTCTTTTCAATTTATGGCCCACACATAGCGAAAACGTAATCCTTCATTTTTAATATGTATATGATTAATATCGTAGGTATTTTAATACCTGACAACGTATGAATTCATCCGTCCACCGTTGTTATAAATAAGCGACAGGCTTTCTTGTGCAATAATGGTGGAGGACTTAGCTATCAGAGAATTGAACAAATGACTCTACTCGTGTCTCATCCGTCGCTTGAAAACGCTCGACAATTACTGGTTTTCTTTCCCATGATCGCTTTCTTGAGATATTATTTTGAAATCATTACCTTGCAAAAAAAAATTATGGATTTTCTCAATTTTTCACATATTTCATATTGCCAAAGTCGAACTTTCGAGATTTATATATTTTTTTCTTTTAAAAAGAAAGACAAACATCCCTGGGTTATAAATAACCTCTGGTAAGATTAATATTTTCTCAATCGAGAATTACGTAAGCAGAAGGTCCTGGATTCGAGTCCCAGAGGTGCCAGTATCTTTTTCTGATTTTTCTGTCTCCAGATTTTCGATGGAGTTTCGCTAATAATGTCTTCGCTCAATTAAATATTACAATTTGAGATTTTACACACAAAAATTTAAAAATAAAAATTAATATTTTTATTTATTTTTCTTTTATTCACTATTTGTGAATTTTAAATTTACAGTTTAAAATTGATTGCATTTATTTTCCTGTTATTTCAATGCTCTGTAATTATGAACTGATTCGTTCATGACTCCCGCAGTTGGTCCCGCAAGTGTAGATTGTGTCCTTGGTGAAGGAGGTCCAAATAATGTTGACAAAGAATTCAGAGAACATGCTACAGATTTTCTGGGAATGACATAACAGCAGGGTGTCAGTCAGACAATGTTAGCGAGGATATATAAGACAAAAAAATTGAAATTGTTTTCGGATAAACATTTAATTTTGCCGAAAAATTACTCAGTCACCTTTTGGATTTAGCAAGTAAGAAAGAAAATTCCACGATAATCAAAATGACCTTTATACAGGGTCCACTGACCTTGGGTGTGTTTGGTTAGTTCGAAATATTTCTGCTGGAATAATAAATCTAAAAACAGTATTTCAAAGATGATGAAATGCGCTTTCAAATTTTATAATCTATGTACTTATGTATATAGTTTTAAAATATTAAATATAGGTATCTATATCTATTATTGGAAACATAGAAAGTTTTAAAAACTGTTCACCTTACGTTTTTTCTCACTACAATTACTGACAACTAAAAAAAATAAGAACACAATAATATTTTATAAGACAAACTTATTATGAACATTATCGTCAACCAACTTTTTTTTCACCAAAAAACCCAAAGTTTCTTAATTATTTTTTCAAATTGCGGACGGACACGAGGGTTTCATAAAGGTCAACATTTTGATTATTTTCTAATGGTTTCTTCCTGATTTGAATATAAAGCATGTTGTTTTATCTCTCTTTTATTGATATTTCTCACTGTGATAGTAAGGGTGACACAATGATTTCTATGTGACCTATCTAAGTTATTCCCAAAAGCTAACTAGTCTGAAGGGTTAACCAGTGATTCCTGACATTATTTGGAGTAAAAAATAAAGATGAATTTTTGGTCTCCGGTGCCTTTTTTAAGATTTTTTTCCTCAGAAAGAAACAAAAAAATCCATTCTGGGCAGGGTGTCCCAAGACATAAGGAAGAATTTTTTTTCATGAATTTAAATACGCATACCCTATTATTTTTTTCCATTTGATCCCAATAACTCATATAATAAATATTATTTTGATCAAACACCGGCAACCCGTGCCGACTTGATGCCAAACATATGGTACAAAAATTTGTACTGAGTTAATATGAAATGATTTTAAACTTTAATTTTTCTCGGATAAATAAAACTAAAAACTGCAAAAATGTTCAATTATGTTGTATTTTACAATTAAATGGTTTATCGATTAAAATTTCGCTTTAAAGATTGTTTTTTACAATCTTCCTGTGTTCCTGAACGCATCGTAACAAAAATTGTTTTTTTTCCTCTTCGACCGTGATTAAGCCATGAAAATCTTACATTAACTTAACAGTTCTATTATTCACTACCCCCAGCGACGACACCTTCTTTCTGACTTCTTGATATTAAGCATTATTTGACCACATCGTAGGGCATTCGTTAAGAAAACTGGCATCTATTTTCAGACGCTTTCATCAATTTTTTCGAAAGCTTTCACAGATTTCAAAAAGCACAAGTCCTGATAAGGTGCTTTAACTGCTATATTACATTGTAGCCATGGCTTGACATAGGATGTTACCATGTTACTATGAACAAGGAAACGTCTAAAAGTGCCGCCTTATCCTTACCGGTAATTTAATGATGTTTTCAACGAATAAAGCGCCCTTGCCATCCATCGAGCTTGGTGCATAGCACCTGGAGGCCGAATCGTAAATTTTCTCTCTGTATCTCCGCCTGAAAATATCACAGAGAGCTTTAACAACTCTCGGTAGTCATTTCGAAGTATTTTTGTTGTCAGTGCAGTACGGTAAAAGTCAAGCCAATCATCAATTTCGGAAGTGGTTAGGTGCAATGTGAGATTTTCTCTGTAGCACCGAATTTTTTCAGGATCAATATTTTTCCAGTTATCTCTAAACTTTTTGAAGAGTGGGATGTCAGGATCTGTAGTCACTTGACTGATTTTTAATTCAAAGACAGCTTTTAATACCAACTAATACACGTGATGGCGGCAAGCAAAAATAAGCATTTCTCTGTTAAGTTTTTGTTCAAGAAGCACATAAGCACCATTGAAGCGACCTGTATTTGAAGCTGTAGTAGGTATCACAACACAGAATTTGCACTTTATCTTCCAGATTCCAGTCTACAATCGAATTCCGTAGCCTGCGCTTGTTCCTTCGTGGCGCAGCAACTTTCCAATCGTGGCACAGCAATAAGTTGTTGGTTATTCCCATATTATATAACAACTGGAAGACGTTCTTCTTTTGATTTACGGAGATCTAAAGCAGGCAACAGTTTGCCGTCCCAGTGAAGTGAAGAGTCACAGCATCTGGTACCTCGTTTTAAAAAACAACTTTTATGGCCTCCACGCGCGCCTTTCCTTTTTCCTTTCGAATTCTTTGAATTGAAGACTTACTTATTGGAAACTGATCAATATTATATCCAAGCATCTCAATAGTAGCTTCAAGAATGAAAACGGTCTCTCTCATACTTAACTAGCACCGATGAAGTCTTTGCGCATCGACGTTTTACTGGTTTCAGGTTGAGTGTTCTGTAGCGGTTTTAGTAAATCTTCTGAATATGTGAATCGGAAGTGAGTCGTTTTTTTACAATTCGTAAGACGATATAGAAGGAGTTGGCGCAGATAAATATTTAGTACGCCGCTTTTCTTCTCCGATTGTTCTAAGGCGCGCTCTTTCCTCTTTATCTGTTAGTTTTTTGTCCACCCCCGCTAAGTAGCCAGGATGACCTGGCTCTCTTTACCGCTGCAAGAAGATTCTATCTTAATTTATTTTTATTAATTCAAGGGCATCGGCGTGTGCAATTTTAAATAAATTATCTGAGTTTTTGACAAACTCTTGACGACGTTGTTCAAATATGTCTTGCATTTTCTGCGCATTTTTTTGCAAATCCCTCCAAACTTGATATAAGTTTACAAGTTTCTTCAAACAATTAGGGAAAAGATTTGTTTGGTATACGCGCCTTTTCCCAATTGATAACACACTCGGGAATAGTGAGATTAGCACCTTCATTGACAGCTAAATTCACTTCACGGATATTGTAGAACAAAACTTCAAGAACTTGTCCATTAGAGGGCAGTTTAGAATCCGATATTTGGTGTTTTACGACTCCTTTTAAAAATATACCCTTTTTAGAACTGCGTGAATCTAACGACATCTTGCCTGAATGAGAAATATGCATTTACTAACAAAAAAGCAAGTTATTAAAAGCGCATCAACACATTTGCTCGCGGGCATAGTACAAACATGTTTCGATGCAAGTCGGCACGGGTTGCCGTGGTCCCACTTAAACAAAATTTTATTTATAAGTGTTTTATAATTATTGAAAAAAATTAGAGGGTTGAAAAATAACAACTTTCAATTTTTTTGGGACACCTACTGGCCACTCAACCGAGAAATTGCCCAAACCCTTACCCCGACTCTGTTAACTGTAATTTCGACTGATATTTTTAATGTTTTCAGTTAAAAAAAACATTTTCACTGGAGGCCAATATTTATTACAAATAATATCAGGAATCACTGGTTAAAGTAAGTCAAGTTCCTTAGTCAAGTCTTCCATTTGAGCCAGACTCTATCTTGTTTTCTGTGATAATCTAAAAAGTTCGGCTGAAAACCATATGGGAAATTTCTCCATACTAGAATAAACATTAATTACAATTACATTATTTATTATAACATGGAAGCGATCTACTATTTCTTCGGTTGATAAATTCGCGATTTCGGATATCCAATCGATATACAATCAATACAATAGATGTCATTATTAATTTGACTAGGTACCTATAGTGGTCATGGGCGTAGCCAGGGGGGGGGTTTTGGGGGTTCAAACCCCCCCCGAAAAGTTAAGATACACCAATAATATTAAAATAAGGAGAGTTAAGAGAATGTTATTTTTTACACTAACATCTCAAAATGATATTATGTATCTAAAAAGATAAATGGGGACCTATGAAAAAAAAAAGAGATAATTCAACACACAAACTGTTTAAAACAGTTTCATATAAGATGCTGTATCTCCGTCAATTTTACGAATTTCCTTACAATATATGGTGAAAGATTATTAACAAATGCATCTTTTAGAAAATGAATAAAAAAAAGCGACAATTTTTTTTGTGTCGTGGCGCCTTTAAAATGTGCTTATTGCCTATTTAAGGGGGCGTTTATAAAAAAAAACCCTATGTATTGCCATAGTGACTGGATTTTCTAACAGTTTAAGACTTGGCGCATGCAAATCGGATGTATAGTTTTTACTAATATGTTATCTAATTATTATTTCTAATATGTTAACAGTTTTTCTAATATGTTAAAAACGTAGTTTTGAGAAAAACGCGTTCAAAATTTTGCTGAAGGTTAATTCAACATACACACTGTTTAAAGCGGCTTAATATAAAACGGTGTATCTCTGTGAATTTTTAGAATTTTCTTAAAACATTTTATGATAGCATTATTAAAAAATGCATCTTTTAAAAAAGGAAATAAAAATAAAAGGAAATAAATTTTACAGAGCCCTGGTGCCTCAAAGGCTTAGTCCTTAGTTTTAGGTTTTGATAAAGGGAACATGGAGGTGCTTGGAGGCCCCCCAGGACCAGAGGCCCGTGTGATCTGAATGAAAATCTTGCAAAATTACATCAACTTTTAGTATGGGGGGGGGGGGGGGGGGGCACCCTTCAGCTTTGCCGCCCCGGGCCTCTGACAGGCTTAGTCCGCCACTGCGCGATGCCCCTCACCGCTGTCGCGTGTTCGTACAAATTTATAATAATAATAATAGTCCTTTTAAGATTGCCTAATAGTCCATAGTAGTTGGAAGTTCGAACAACCAACCCACCGTCGCCGTAAGAGCTGCGTTCATCCGAAAAACGAGTGAAATTTCCGAACCCCGTCCGTTTCATATCGGTTTCGCTTGCCCTGCTGCATCGATACATCGAATACAAGATCGAAACTACGAAACTAACGAAAACTTGTAGTCTAGATCATCCCATTTATGACTTCCTTGGTCTGCCGATCAGCAGCCTGGCAGTTTTTTGTGTACGATCTTTTAAAGTTTAAATTTTTTTTTAAATTTATTTTTTATTTTTTTTTATTTCATAATTTTTTTATTAGTAACAGATATTTGTTTTTTATTTGGCTACCACACTAGGCTAATGCCCGTGTTGTGGTAGTCGTACATTTAATATTTTAACATTCCAAAAATTATTAAGAAATACTTAAAACTAAAAAGTAAAAAAAAAAAAAAAAAAGATCATATTTTAAAGAAAAGTAGAAATAAAAATGAAAATTTAAATTCAAATTTTGAAATACAAAAATTAATAACAAAGATTAAATATTAAGAACTCAAGTGTTCTATATAAATTAAAATATATAAGTATATAAACCAAATTTAAAAATATAAATAAAATTTTGTGAAAAACTAAGGGAAAAAAAAATAACAACATTTTAAAGAAAAATAGAAATAAAAATGGAAATAAAAATTTTGAAATGCAAAAATTAATAATTAAAATATAGTGTTAGAACTCATGAATTCTTTAAAGTACGTTCATCCCTTTTCAAAAATCCAATGTTGTACACGTGTTATAAAAAGAGAATTAGAATTACTTGACTTTATGTTAGTACTCAGAGCATTATATATTTTAGGAGCGATGAACCAGAATTGACGTTGAGCGAATGAGGTGTTAGTTTTTGGGACCACGCAACCCGGGTTTGATGAAAAGCGGGTGTGTGTTTGATGTTGTGGAGCGATTAGAAGATTATTTTTTCATATATAACAAATGCTTGTTTTAGTAAATAGCTGTCGAATATCTAAGACCCTGATTTTTGCAAAGAGTTCATTTGATGGATGGGTAGGTTGACATTTTAATATAATTCTCAGAATTAGTTTTTGAACTAAAATAATTGGTCTAATAATGGATTCAGCACAACCACCCCATCCCACTATACCGTACGTTGCTATGGATTGGAAAAGGGCAAAGTATACGCTTCTCAGAATCTGTAAATCTAAGATAGACCTAAGGGAGTAGAATATATGGCAGAGTTTACGAAGTTTTTTTACTGTGTCACCGATGTGAGCTTCCCAACGTAGTTGGTTGTCTATGATTATTCCCAAATATTTAACTACTTTTGATGATTTGAGGGTCAAACACGTACAATTAATATTAGATGTGGTTTCCGGATTGTCTAAATTGAGTGGACACGAGTGGATGATTGGTTTAGGGCAGTTGTTGGGTATATTGTATTGCGTATGGAAAATGTCATATATTGTGTTTTGTCGATGTTAAGTGTGAGGAGGTTTGTGTCAAGCCAATGCTTTACTTTTATTAGAGCATTATTAGTTTTGTTAATAACTGATTGCCATGTTTCATCTTCGAATATTAAGACCGTGTCATCAGCAAATGATAATATTTTTCCACCAATATTCATGGCACATAGTGAGTTGATGTATATAAGAAATAAAATTGGTCCTAGTATTCTACCTTGGGGTACACCACAGGACACAGATAGTTTATTGCTTATATGTATTTTGTCAGATTGGATGAGAGTTTGTTGTGTTCGGTTTGATAGATAGTTTTCAAACCATGTGTAGGCTACTTCAGTTATTCCAATTTGCTGCAGTTTTTTTAGCAGTAATGGATGTGAGACCGTATCAAATGCTTTTGCGAGATCGAGAAAAACAGCAAGTGGTTTACGACCAATGTCAAGATTATAGGAAACGATCTTTGTGAGGGCGGCTATTGCATCTGAAGTACTCTACCTTTGCGAAAGCCGTATTGATTGTCAGATAATATTTTGTTATCTTCGAGAAACTTACAGAGTCTATTTTTCACCGCTTTTTCTACAACTATTTTCAAAAAAAAACTATTTTCAATATCTTTATTATTATTTTTATTTGAATATGGATTTATAGCTTAGAATGCAAGATTTTAAATAAAATAAGTTGTAATAATAAAAAATAAAAAATTGAGTGTCAAGTGTCCCCATCGGACGGGAGAGCCTTTCGACGCGAAACAACTTACTGGAAACTGGCCGCGGAGCCCTTCGCCGCCAACGCGTGCCCATATTATTAAACAAATTTATCATAATAATAGTCTTTTTAAGATAAGGGAACGTACCCATACTACGTGACACGTTTAGGGGGGGGGGGTCTTCAAAATGTCACGCTTCATACAAATGAGCGGCGGGTTGCTTAGGTTTTTGGTCACCGGGGGGGAGGGGGGGGGGGGTTAAAAATTGCAAAAAAATTGGTCACGTAGTATGGGTACGTTCCCTATAGGGAGCGTTCAAGTATTACGTAACGCAATTTTTGAAGATTTTTGACCCCCCTCCCCCCCATGTAACGCGCCGTAACGTTTTCCTGTTCAACCCCCCCGTGTTTAAAACTGTGCTGTGTCCAAAACAAAAGGTTTGATATGAACTATTCCACCGATCATAGAGTCGATAGCATTAAATGCCTTTACCGACAAAAAATGCTTCAAATTGCTAAAGAACGCATTGACTACGAATAAATATTGTAAATTTTCATTTCCTCAAACTCTTATCTATAAATTAACAATGAATATTTTTTTATATAACGCATTAGGTAAAATATATGTATAGAAGAAAATTTATATCACTCTATAAGAAATTTCTATTTTATTTGCACTGAAAAAGGATTTACTCAATTTCATAAAAATATTAAAAGCGTAGAAAAAAAATTAGAAAAATTAATAATATCTTTAAAAGAAATATTTTTTTCCGGGGCTTGATTGGGTTAACAAAGACTTACTCTACTGGCGAAACTAATTACTCCATTCCAGGGTACCATGTAACAATTATAAGAATAAACAAAAACACCAATATTGGAATATCAATTTCCAACCAGTATAATGTTCACAATATTAATGAAGTAATTAATGATTATGATGTTAAAATTAAAGACGTAAATAATTATTATAATATTTTTTCTATTTATCGTACACATAAATCTATAGTACAACAATTTATAGAAGAATTAAAAAATATGTTATTAAATTTTAGAAATATACATAACATTATTGTAAGAAATATGCATTTAAATATTGTAAAAGACTACGCTAGTAATGATGAAGATGTGATCAATCAATGTATGATCAATATGTTAATTAAGATTTTATTAATCTATTTTCACAATATACTATCATGACTAACTCATTATTTGAAGATATAGATTCGTCCTTCAACATTTCAGAAGATATTTGTCTATCCAGTGTTGAATGTAATAACTCACTATTAGAAATGGATCCTTTAAAATCATTAACAATTCTGCATTTAAATATTCGGAGTGTTTCGAAATTTTTTTATCATTTCACAATAGCTTTAAATGAACTTGACCATAAACCGGGTTGCATTGTGTTGTCAGAAGCCAGAATTAGCAAAAACTCAGGCACTTACAATTTACCTGGTTACAAATATTTTTTTACAACTTACAATATAAATCAAAATAGTGGATTAGTTATTTTTGTAAAATCTCTCTATAAAAATATTTCTATTAATGAAATACCCATCGATCTTGTAAATTGTCTACATATACAAATTAATATAAAAAACATTTTTTATGATATAATAGCGTTATATAGAACTCATAACTCGAGCATTACTAATCTCACTGAGAATCTGAAATCTTTTATAAACACAAATCGCTTTCAAAATGCATTTATTATAGGAGACGTTAATATTGATATATCTGATGATTTTGAAAACAATAGTAATAAGGAAAAAACTGAATATATTAACACATTATCTGAGCTCAATTTCAAACCATGTATTAAAAAATATACGAGAGAATGTGTTGGGCAAAAGCCATCATGCATTGACCATATTTGGTGCAATACAAATGAAGAAAAAATAAAATCAATTATTTGGAAAAATAATATTACTGATCATCACACATGCATTGTAGCCTTCAAAACTGGCAAAATAAATGAAAATAATAATTCGTGCAATAATTTACCGAAAACTATTATAAATTATGAAAAACTAAAACAAAACCTTTACATTGAAAATTGGGAAACTGTTCTATGCTCAAATGATACCGATATATGTTCACTGAATTTTGAATTAATCTTTAATAAACATATCAAATCTTCCTCTTCCATTATAACATGCTCCCCAAAATCTAAATTCAAAAAATTAAAACCATGGATCACTCAAGGAATTATAATTTCAATTAGAAATAAAGAAAAGATTTATAAGGAAATTAAAAAGTCCCCAGAAAACTATAAACTACACGAATATTTTAAAAAATTCAGAAATAAACTATGCTACATTATCCGGAAAACCAAAGAAAATTTCTATAAGGAAAAAATCAATATCGCTGGCACCAACAACAAAAAGATATGGCAAACTGTCAATGAAATTATCAATAAAAAACCAAAAAAATCTAATATAAATAAAATCACAGATATTGTTAAAAAAATTTACAATGTAAGCACGGATCCAAAGAAATGTGCAAATATTTTTAACAATTATTTTGGGTCAGTTGGTAAAAAATTAGCACTTAAAATAAAAACACTGAAAATAATGATCTATGTACATCACCTTCCAATCCTTGTAACACCTTAAAACAATTCCAACAAACTAACATTGATGAAATTAAACAGGCTATTAATGAATTAAAGGGTAATTCTTCCCTGGTTATGACAATATTTCTGCAGAAATACTTAAAAAAAATTCTGATTTACTTTGCAAACCATTGGCACACATCATAAATACAAGCTTCGCAAATGGCAACTTTCCTTTAAATTATAAAAAAACTATTATTACGCCCATTTTCAAATCTCGTGACCCCACTCTAAGCAGTAATTATAGACCAATTTCTCTTACCTCAAATATAGCAAAAATATTTGAAAAAATTGTTAAAAAACAGATGTTTAAATTTTTAAAAGAAAATAATATATTAAGTGCACATCAGTATGGTTTTAGAGAAAATTTGAGCACTCAAGATGCTATCGTAGATTAAACAACTGAAATATATAAATATTTAGATAATAAAAAAAAATGCATTGGAATATTTGTCGACTTAAGAAAAGCATTTGACAGTATATCACATTCCAATCTTATCTCTAAACTAACGAAAATTGGTATAACCAATAATGCCTTAACATGGATTAAAAATTACCTACTTCATAGAGAGCAACTTCTCTTTTGCCTTTAGAAATTATCCAAAGAATATCAATAAAAATAATTCTAAAAAAGCCATACGATTACCCTACCATCAAATTGTTTCAGGAATTCAAAGTCCTTTCACTATTATTTATAAAAAAAATTACGCTTTTACAAATACACAAAGATTGTCTCAATAATGTTAACACTCTTTTTTCGAACAGCAATAGAACAAATACACTTGGTTCTCTGACTATACCTCGCTGTTACACCACCACAGACCAACAATTCTACAAATATATTGGAGTTAAATGGTTTAACGAATTACCCTTGAAATTAAGATTGGAAACAAATTACATACAATTCAAAAAATCAATAAAAACTCTTTTTATATAACTTATCAACATAACAACTCAAATATAACATTAGTTATCCTTTTTCTCTCATTATTTTTTATCTCCTCCGCTTCAATCTCTTGTTTTTCTTATCTATTATTTGTTTTGTACATATATATAAAAATAATAATTTATATATATGTACAAATATGATTTTTTGTTATTTTCTGTTAATTATCTATTTTTTGTTTTATATATTTAAAAAAATATTATTTTTCGTTTGCTAAATTGTGTTTAACATGCGTTTATCCGCCTTTATAACTCGAGCTTTGCTCTTAAAAAGGGTGTAAAGCGTATTATTAAATGTATTTTAATAGAAAACTTTATTTAATGTATATAAACAAGTAATTGATACTATTTTATTAAATAAAAAAAAAGCACTAACGAATACTGACAACGAAATTAAAATAAAAATGACGCACAATACAGTCGAGGAAATTACCCGTATAACATAAACTAAAAGGCTTGCCAACTTGGTCTATGGTGGTTAGAAGTTCGAACAACCACCGCCCCGTGCGTCGCCATGAGAGCTTCATTCCGTATGCAGTCAACTTCACATTTCACATGGGGCCTTGCACTGGACATTTTCAAGGCCTTCCAGTTCGGCACCGTTGAATTTATCGTATAAGTTTATCGCGGCGACCCATCGCGGCGTCCATCCCATATCCCATCGTCATTCATTTTTTCATTAGCTAGCGGTCCGTTCTTCGTCTGAGTTGGTTGTATCAACGCGTGGCGTTATCGACCGCGCGCGAAACTATTTTGTGATGGACTCGCTGTTACAATAAAATAAAATATTGTGTGTGCTTTCACATAGTGAGAAAGAAGAACAAACGTGAATTGATTAAGTTTTTATTGATAAAAAAATTGTTTATATACATTTTTGCAATAATTTGTGATTACGGTACTTTGTATTTTAAAGTACAAATACTTTATTGGATATTCTACAAAAACAGGTATTTATTCTTTAATTTTATACATACAATAACAGTAATTATTAAATAATCCATGGTAAACTTTCGATCGCGCTGGTCAGGCTTATTGCGAATATTTTTTAGAAAAAACCTTTAGATTTGCCTTATACTATAAAAGGAAACTTTTGGCGTTCGGGGCGGCGGAAAATGTCGCATTTTAAATTTCAATTGCGTAAAATAAAGTTCCCTTCGCGAACCGATAACGCGTTAATCCGCGGCCATTTACCATTTCTGTCGCTGTGTTATGTTTATGTAATGTATCTCTGATACATTACGAAGAGTTACATTTTAGTAATTACATTTTATTGTCTCTATCCGTTTATTTCTTCCTTCCGGTTCTTTTGTTTCGGGTTAATTAGTTAAGAATTAATTAGTTCCGAATATTTGTTCCTCCTCTGAAGTGATCCTGATTAGAGGTTCGTTTACATTATTGGTATTAGTAATTCTGTTGTTTTCATAATTATACGGCATTTCATGCATCCCATGAACTCGGCTACGGTCTGGGATCTAGCTTTTCGTAATGCAGTCAAATGCATTTCAATGCAGTCAAATGCATTTCAATGCATTCAAATGCATTTGACGCCGCATGCATTTGACGATGCATTCAAATGCAGTCAAATGCATTCAAATGCATTTGACGCCGCATGCATTTGACGATGCAGTCAAATGCAGTCAAATGCATTCAAATGCGTCAATTCACCTTGCGAACCGATACGGCGAATTTTGAGTTTAAGCAATTAAAATTTAAAATGCATCGTTTTCCGCCGGCCGGAATGCAAAAAGTTTCTCTTTGTAGTAATTAAGGCGAACCTAAAGGTTTTTTCTAAAAAAATATTCGTAATAAAGAGATTCTGACACTATCAATGGTAGTTTCTTTCAAGCACGTAACACTGCGCGTAGTTTTTGTTTGAGCCAAGCTTTGACGACCTCCGTAGTCCAGTGAGTAAGACTCTTGACTCACAATCCGGAGGTCGCGGGTTCGAACCCGGCATGCGCAAATAAATTTTATTTGATTAATTTGTGTTATTTCACAATTAATTCATTAAAAATAATATATAGAATATTTGCGGCATGTTCCAGAGTGGAAGATACTATCAGTATCGCCCTGGTGTAAGACCACCATTCAGAATTGAAACGTTGCTTGAAAATGGCTTTAGCCGTGTTTGGTGACCAGATCTGAATAGCCAGGTACTTCCCAACCTTCCTCTTCCCCACCTCCTTCCCCTCCCCACTACCTTCAGCCTCACAACATACCCCAATTGGGGATTTCATAGTCTCACTGGCTCCAAACGGGAGCAGTTGAGATTCTTGTGCGGCATTCACTGTAAAAAAAAAAAAAAAACGTTTTGACAGTCGACAGAGGAAGCTTATGGCGTGCTTCTAGCATTACGCAATAATCTACGAACCTACTGGCGGCGAGCTTGATGCGAATTGATATTTTTTGGAGGAAGACAACCCATAGAATTATTTATTTTTTAAATTATTTTTTGGCTTTCACTCATTAAGGGTGATCTTGACCATTTCTTGAAATTAATTACATTTTCGAAACAATCGCAGAATCATCAAATAGGAACCATGTACATTAATAGTTAGCGTTCTTCGACATAAAATAACATTTTTTTTTCAAAATTAGTTACATTTTTTACTCATCAATACTCATCATGAAACAATTCTATAAATTAGATAAAATTAATATAAAATAAGTATCTATTAATTGTTTTGTGTTTAATTTGTAGAAAAGCATCTGATTTTTCTTTTAAATTAATGTATTTATTAAGTTATTTATACGTATATAAATGAATCCCTGTTTCCTTTGGTCACGCCATAACTTCAGAACCACTTTACCTATTTCATTCATCCCTTTTTAAAGTTTTCTAATACTTTGTAGAAGGTTCTTCCGGAAAGAAAATTAGAGGGAGGGAAAGGAATTGAAAGTTTTTTTTAAGTCTTCCAATAGATACTTTGTGGAAAGATCTTACGGAAAGAAAAATTGACGGCCCGCGTAGTCCAGCGGTAAGGCTCTTGACTCGCAAACCGAAGGTCGCTGGATCGAATCCCGACGCGCGACGTGGCAAATAAATTTTATTTGATTAATTTTTTCTTTTAAAACAATATAAAGTACCTATATTTGCGGCACGTTCCAGATTGAAAGATACTCTTAAGTATCGCCCTGGTAGACCACCATTCATAATCGAAACGTTGCTTGAAATGGCATAATCCGTGTTTGGTGACGAGATCTGAATATCCAGGTACTTCCTCACCTCCGGCGACTGTTAGTCCGGCAAGTCTGGCCGACAATTCGTCCGGCCGACATTTGGTCCGGCGACAATTGGTCCGGCCGAAAGTTTAGAAGATGTTTTCTTCAAGTAAGATGCTGAAGGCATCTTGAGTGAAAATCCGTTGTAAAAATATTTTTACTAATAATAAAATTTTGACTCTCCGAATTAGCATGCGGCAATCACAAAATACGACATTCTTATACGTGCAATCGTCTTAGCAAAAAACGCTTAAGATTACTACTTGCATAGGTATAATATAACTTTTATATCTGAATATAACACAAGAGTCCCAACTGCTCCCAACCGTCTCGAGCCGGTGAGACTATGGCATCTCCAATTTTGGTATGGTGTGATGCTGAAGGTAGGAGGGGAAGGAGATGTGGAAAATGTATCTGGCTATACAGATATAGTAATCAAACACGCTAAAGCCATTTCAAGTAACGTTACAATTCTGAATGAATACTGACGAATAGCAAAATATTTTTACAGCGGATTCTCACTCAAGATGCCTTCAGATATAAGTATATCGACTTTGGTTGTACGGCCGTATATCCTCTTTGCATACTTACTTGAAGAAAACATCTTCTAAACTTTCGGCCGAACCAATTGTCGCCGGACCAATTGTTTCCGGACCAAATGTCGGCCGGACGAACTGTCGGCCGGACCAACTGTCGCCGGACCAACCGTCGCCGGACCAACTGTCATGGAACCACTCACAACATACCCCAATCAGGAAAGCCGTAGTCTCACTGGCTCCAGACGGGAGCAGTTGGGACTCTTGTGCGGTATTCTCGGAAGGGGACTCGGGAGGTCAATGGGGACGCACGGGAAAGGACATGCAGGGAGAATTAATTTATTTCTTTGAATGGCATTGCAACGCATGCCGGGTACCAGCTAATATTTTATATTTTTAAGTTCACAAAGTATTTTATTTTTTGTTCTCTTATTGTTTAGTAATATTGTAACTGCTATTGATTAATAATATTATTCAGTTCTGCAAGATTTTTTTTGTTTTTTTTATTATTTAATAATAATGTAACTGCTGTTGACTGATTTAAAATATTGTTTAGGTCTTGTGAACATCTTAGAAATGGGGAATAAATAATTGTCCTTTATCATCTTTATCAATTATTGTTATATTAAAATATTAATAATAACATTTATTCATAATATCAACGGAAATATACAACAATGCTTCTTCGGAAGTACTGTAGTCTATTTGAAAAAAAAAATGCATGTAATCATTTGGTGCTGTGCCTGTAATACGCTTTGTAAATGCTTATGAGTTATGAGTAAAGCGGGATCTCAAATGGTACCATTGTTGACACCAAATTCGTTTATTTTTATTAAAATACAAAGCTAATCCAAGAGCTAAGAATGCTTTGTCTCTGTAAGATTCCATTTTATTTCAGCAGCACAAAATTCATTTTCAACAGTAAATAAACCAAACCAACTATCAAAAAAACATCTAGGTATAGACAAATGCTTTCCAGAACGCTTGGAGACTATCAAGTGGCTTGACGGCGAGCACGTAAATTTATTGTCTACGGATGCTTGCCTCAACAGCTTGATGCGCGCTTCAAGCTGTTGAGCCAAGCCTTAGTCTATGCCTAGAAGACATTTCTTTCGAGAGGCATTTGAACATTTTACTTCTTTGTCTATGGCTTCCTGTCATTTTCGGTAGTCGAAAGTGATTTTTGTGCGAGATGGAATCTAGTAAAGAAAAAGAATTATTTGTTATGATGTAATAAATGTTATAATATAACATTAATTTAATAACATTATTAAATTATATTTACATTAATTTAAAAGAATAATCATACGATTTCTACAAATTAAACACAAAAACAATAAATACCTATTTTGTAATAATTTAATTTCATTTTTATATACGTTTTACGTGATACGTACCTAATATCTAAAATTACCACTCAGGTAGGTACTAATTTGTCTATGATTTGTTGTCTACGCCCAAAAAACTACTATAAGCGTGGCCAGTGGGATCGAAAATTTTCCACAGCTATTTACGTACACAAAATAGGTTGTTATTAGTTATTAGGTTAGATGAACTAAGTAATGCATGCGTATTTAGATTAAAACAAAACTTCGCAAATGTAAAATCCATACAAAATAAATAGCGGTAAAGAAGATGTTTAAGAGGGCATTACCAGAGAAAACCGGAAATACGTCATTTTCAAAAAAGATTTTAGACGTATTGGCTCTTTTCCACAAAAAAATATAAATGGATTTCGAAAGATTGTTCTTTTATCTAGCATTCGTATGTAATAAATTTTGCGAATTTTTTAAAAATTTTAGTATAATAAGGTTATTCCATAGGTCGTTGGCAGATTTGTTAAATTTTCAAAAAAGTTTTTATATTATACCACACCCATTTCAAATAATATAATCATGCAGTAAAATAAATCAATATATTATCTAGCAAATGTATGTTTTAGAATTTTAATTTTAGTTTCAATAAAATCTTTAAAAAATATGTACGTACATGTGTTTCTTGACGAAAATTGGTCCATTTGTGTATTTATTTGCGCACTTACAAACTAATATATATCAGATTTTTTTAACATTCTTATTAAATTTAGACATTATTGAAAAATGATAAATATTTATAATCAAAAAATAACTACAAAAAGTACACTATTTTAATAGTTTTAACATCACGCCTTTCAGCATTTTTGGATGAAGGTATAAATTAAAGCTAATTTGGATTGAAATAAATTCGATATTGAGTTATAATTTAAAAAAGCTGGTACGGAGAATAATTTATCTTTCTCATTGTAACCGCCCTGCACGATAGGAAGAACAACTTTCGACGAAATGTGGATTTTCGTCCGCTGGCTGGTTAAACGCTCTTAATATGGGAAATTTTAAACTTTGTATGAAAATCGAATTTTAATGCATATTTTTCCGTCTAAGTTAAGTTTAAAAGTAGCTTAGTTTTCAAAATCTATGCCTATTAAAAGTGTAGCGGCACGCGGCGGCTTGTGGATTATTTACCACAAGAGTAACAAAGGTGTAATACGTGAGCGTTACAATAAAACACACAATAATCATTAATATAGTTCTGTGTAAATCCGCCGCTCTATAATTTTATTGAAGTTTATTGTCGTTGGGTGTTTACTGACTTTTTCACTTTAAAAAATTGTATGTAATTTCAAGTAACGCACCGATTGCAAAAACTATCCCATATTATCGTTCAATTAATAAAAAAAACAATTATTAACAATAAAATGTATAAAATTGAAATAAGTAGGTAAATATTTTTTATTAAAATTATACCTATGTCGTAAACACGTCTTTTAAATAACGTAAAGTATTATGTAAACAGTAAAAACAGTGTGTAATTAATTTTTAGAATGTCAACAACTTGTCAACATTTTTTTTTTATAAAATTTCAAACGTAGGTGTACCTAGGAGGCCCTGAGGAAAATAATTTCCCTGAGGGCCTATGTCATCTTTGGGGATGCTGTGTGGAGGGTTTTTTGTGGAAAGGAAGGAGAGGAGAGTTCTGGGAAGGAAAAGGGGTGGGCAGGAATCAGTGTTCAGTGTGTCCTGGTCATCCACCTCCAAGACTAGACAAACCTCATCCAATGAACCCGGGCACCCCTGCGAAGTCACCAAACGTAGCGAACCACATGGGGTGACCTATTCTATGGCAGAGGTTATCCAATAAAGGTCCCGGGCGGGGTACCCATTCCCGCCTCCCTAATTGAAAATATTTAAGTTTAACGAATTTAGAATTATTTAACAATGTTATGTTTTAAAACGCCATCGGTCGCCGGCGCGGTGGATCAACCTCAGTATTGTTTCGGTTTTGACAGCATTTTAACGGTTTTCGCAAGTTGTATTCTGTAAAAAACTTATTTAAAAATTAGTGCTACTGAAAACATTGCGATAAACGTCAATTTTATCAAATGTCACAGAGTGGAGTGTTTTAGGGAAACGGTTAAACTTTTAAAAATAATTTGTACTATTCCAATGACAACTGTCGAATTCGAACGGTGTTTTTCTACGCTAAAACGTGTAAAAACATTTTTGAGGTACACTATGTCCCAAGATCAGCTTAATGCTTTGTCAATGATGAGCACCGAAAAAAGTTTGATATCTTCTATAGGTACCAGAGTTTGAAAATCGTGTCATTGAAGTATTTTCACAAATGAAAGAGCGACGTATGGATTTTCTCTACAAGTGAACATTTGTACTAGGTATATCACTCCCTTTAAATTACTTTATTTTCCCACGTTAATGTTACCATTTTTTGTGAAACGCACTGCTCGCAAATTTGTCATGTGCCGCCTCTGATACCTACGTCTATTTGTTTCCTTGTGACTTATGATAGTTTGTTGCACACACTAGCAAACGAAAGCGCAGCGAGGTGTAATAATGTCAATGTGGTACAAGTCCACTGTATTTAAGCACCGCGCTCCTTTATCTCATAACGTTTTACAGCACAACTTATACTCTCTTTTCTTGCAAAAGATATTTATAAATCTCATAAAAAGGTTAAAAAATAATTATTATGTTTTACATATTTTAATTTAATTTTTTTTTCTCAAAAAATGTGTTACATACAGAAAAAAAAATCGTACGGCATAAAGTCATCAAACAGTATCAATAGGTTTGCGTCTGCGTGATTGAATTTCAGAATCCGACTTCCAACGCATGTCTGCCGCCGCGCCTTACCCGTCGCACCATATAAACATCCGTGTACGTGGATTTTCAGACAAAGCTACCATTGTAGTTCGGTTTCTAATTCAAGAATTCGTCACAAGATGACACAACTGTCGTCGGCAAGACGCAAAGGGACGTTCCCTTCCTAGGTGTATAAGTTCTACGAATTTGTAAAAGCTCTTGGTTCGTCCGAAATAGAATTATTAATTCAGGCACGAAAATTCCTCCACTTAAAAAGCACATAATAGATCTAGCCAAAACATTTTTCTCCAAACTTGCTTCAAATTCAAACCCAAGCATCTCATGTCTCGGGCAATCAAGTCCCGATGACAATCTCCTCCACCGCCTGCCCATTTCCATCCTTCATCCACCTTGATGCGCGGGCTATAATAAAATTTACCTTTATTCTCTTCTCTCTCTCTCTGGTTTCAATCCTGGGATTGGTTTGCAGCAATTTCCTTTAGTTTCCTCTTCCATTCTTCCCTGTCTTGTGCGGCTCTTTTGAGGTCTGCATATGATAAGCAGCGCACGTCCACCAGCAGGTCCTCCAGGTACTCTCGGCGTGGGCGTCCCCTAGAGTTTGTCCCCTCGGTCATACCCTTCATTATGGAATGCAATTCTCTTCTATAAAAAATAAATAAATATTTATATATATATTTATTATGGTATACATATTTGTTGTATATGAATACATACATGCATGGGTGTATGTAAAAATGTCTGTATGTGTGTGTTTATCTATACAAAATGTATACCACTCGCAGATAAACAAACAATAAAAACAAATATTAATGTCCTTCATCTTGCCCAAGGTAGCCAGAACATCGGGCAAAAAAAAATATCCATCAGGTGACATTACTACAGTTTGCAAGACAAAGGGGTTAATTTCTCCCTTTAACTTGCCAAAAACCAATATATAATATGAACCTGGAGTAGATATCTCCCGGATTTCGAAAGATTGACGGTAATAGTCAGTTGTATCAATCTGTGACCTGCCATCACTGCCATCATTGGTTGACTCGCTGACAGTGGATACGAGGAACGGGCTAATTTTGGGACCAGTTCCTATTGGATTTGATTTGAAAATTATCACCAACACTAACTTGGCGAAGCCGAACCAAAAGCCGCCCGCAGGTCCTAGCAGCAAAATCCTGCGGAGCGGGTTTTTAATTGCTAGTCATCATTATTAGCCCATTCAAGATCAAGATGTACAATCAAGAAATTCAAGTTGACTCCCCGCCACTTCTGCGCTTGGAGGTAGCACCTTGCTGCATGGTGGCCTGCGGCATCTTCCGTCTATGGCAAATGGGCGAGGTTTATGCTCTTTGAAGTGACAAACGTCTTATACCTGTATTAATTGTTTTTGTGTTTAATTCGTAGAACTCCATTTTAATTTTTAGAAATTTAATTAAAATTAAATTCGATAATGTTATTATCGAGTTCTGCAAGTTTTTTGGTTAGTGTTTTAGTCACAGTTGTTTCGACTTGTCAGTCAAGTCGAAACAACTGTAACTATAACGTATAAGAACTCGATAATAACATTATCGAATTTAATTTTAATTAAAAAGTCTTATACCTGCCCAGGAAATTCAAAGTATTCCTCCCCATGTAGAGCCATTAAGCAATTGATGCCTGCTTCTCTCACGGCTTGTGGGGTGGAGTCTGGCCGATGAAAGACTCTTACTCAGGAGTGTGGTGATTTTGGTCTTTCCTTGGTGCTAAGGTGGTATCGCACACACTAAACGCGTGGGTGAATAGTACCGTCCCTGGTGATCGCTGGTAGTCCGTACAGTAGTGACAGCAACCAGCTTCGCCTTTCGTGCTCTTCTGAAGGTAGACATTTGTCTTTTCAGCACCTAAACCATTGAAAAGAACGAGCAGGTCGACGTCTTCACTATGACGACCCGATCGGCACTGCTCTTTTTAAAAGCGCTGTCATGACGATCTCTCTATCCGCATCTTCTTCAGCAACATCCACTTCTACTCCCTTCTTTTGAAAGGCGTCACAAAGAAGAGTGTTATTAGACATCTCTTATTGTTCTCATTGCCCAATACATGCTCATGAGCAATTTGAATTACTGTGGGTGGATTCATCGAACTTCAATTCGTAGCTGGAATGAGCTGCGTAGCGCCGGAGTCGTTCCGCTGTGTTGGTGTTTTTTTTTGTAGCATCTTCGGGGTAGCCGTCAAAAACGATGGAGACGTTCTTCCCAAAGTGGTTACGGACGTAGGTGGTATAACGCGCCAAAATGCTCGAACTGTGCTCTATCCATGCCACACGATCTTGTGCGAGAGATAGACACCATCCAAAACGACGCAACGTGAGTGCTGGCATCTTCCGGCGTGTGGCTGGAAAGAGGAGTGAAGGTAGAATACAGAGTGGATTTTGTGCCCTTGCGCATCCCCTGTTTATTGAACAGAGACATCGGGAACGGGGCCAACTCATACTTGAAGTCATCCTGTAAATCCTGTTCAGATTGCTTTGCAATAAACACTCACTGGAAAATTGTTAGCGGATCCACAGCTACTCTTTTGTTTTTGTCCGGCAGTTTAACGGTTGAGGTGATCGATGCCAGCGTGGTAACTTTATTTTTCCGTTTTATTACTACCTTGTCGTACATTTACCTCAAAATTTTGATCACTCCCTCCGTTCCAACTCTCTGGGCTGTGTGGCAATTAATCTCAGGACCTGCACCGGTAAACCACTACTGATAGAAAGCAAACTGTCAGTTTTGGGAAATGGAGGGTGGAGATCAAACCAGTTTTTGAGTTTTTCCACATCACTGTTATCGCGGATGATTCGAGAAGGTCTCATGAATACATGCTGCTCTCCAGTAGGACACGAGATGCTGTAAAAACTTTCAAGTTCTTCACATATGTTCACCATAAACACCATTCCTGTTGTCAACCTTGCCAGCACAGTGTCGGAGATTCCCCTTCCATGGGTCAACCCTCCGTAGGTCTTCAACCCATGAATCTAACTAACTAACTAACTAACCATCACGCCGTTTCCCCGCAGGGGTAGGCAGAGAGGACGGACTGCCAATCAACTCGGTCTTGGCACACACTCTTTGCCTCACTCACATTCATACATCGTCTCATACATACTCTTCTATTAATGAATCTCCCATGAATCTAAGAACCAAAAAACTTAAATTAACATGATAACTGATAACACCTCTTTTTGCTTTTCAGACTGATCTTCGCATGTCATCTCTGGAGTCTTCCGCACCAGCAGCACTCCGGATCACCAGCAGCACTCCAGGTTACCAGCAGCACTCCAGGTCACCAGCAGCACTCCAGGGAACAGAATAGGAACCAACGCTTCTGAGGAGTTGGTATGTTATTTCATTCTGAAAAAGTAGTAATATTATAATTATTGTGTTAAATTGTTGTAACAGTGATAAATTTTTAAGTGTCAAACTAAAGATAAAAGTATGTTTTGTACAGGGCTGGGCAAAATACATGCTTTGCTGTAATTGAAATACAAATTACAAAATACTTTTTCGCATGTATTTAAAATACGAAATACAAAATACTTTTAAGATGAATATAAACGTGAAATCCTATTTAGATACTATTTTGATTAATCTTTACGACGAATTGGCTTACAGTATGAACATCAAAAAATATGCTACGGATAAATTGAAGCTTTAACTACTTTATCTATGTATTGGAATTACAATAAAATTATTATTTACGTAACAAAAAATATAAGCGTAAACCACTAAAAAAAATGTTTTCTCATGACTTAACTATGAAGTAATGTAAGTAACATTTTTTAAAAAATACCCCTTTACGGCTAAGAATATTTTTGACTTTATCTATGTTCTAACTTTTTTTCGTTCTTATAAAATTATGCACAAAATAAATAAAAACCACTTTTTCGCTTACTAGATTCGTGCAAAAAGACGCTCGATTTTAAAATTTTGCAGGCATGAGATTCGACATATTTCTAGCGTTTATATTCCTCTTAAGTCGTGTATTTGAAATACAAAATACAAAATACTGTATTTTAACCATTTTTTAATTTCAAATACAAAATACAAATTACAAAATACAAAATACATTTGGTTTTGGTAGAACCTTTGGTTTGCAATAAATTGCCGTAAGTGCCCTTTATCTAAGGGTGCGTTTCCATAGAAGCAAAGCTGAGCAGAGTGAAACAGAGAGGTGCAAAAATTGACCAATCATATTGCTCAGAAGACACATCTCGTCTCCGCTCCACTTGTAAAGATTTGTGGTATAGGACTTAGGTGTTAGATAATAATAATTATTATTATAATAACACTAGCTGGTTCCCGGCATGCGTTGCAATGCCATATTCAAAGAAATAAATTGTTTATCCCTGCATGTCCTTTCCCGTGCGTCCCCGTTCCCCTCCCGCATCCCCTTCCCCTCCCGCGTTACATTTCCAACTTCCCCGCCTACCCTCTTCCCTCTCCCACTCCCCTGTCCCGCCAACCCCCCTTCCGTGTTCCATATATTCAGTCCCAGTACATTCAGTTTTCAAACAACTCACGTGCCAGCTATTACAATTTTTTTATTCAAATTTTCATTTTTCACATATTACATATATTCATTTTTGTATATTATAAGAACAATCAATCAAATCTGGTACCTAAAAAAGGTACCTATTTAAAATATTTGTATTTAAAAAAAACATAGAAAATTCTTATGTTACAAAAAAACAGCTGCCTGCTAAATTCAATTTCATCAAACGCGCGAACTGTCAAACGTACGAAGTTAAAATAGCAGTCAAGTTTTCTGAAATTATCCAATTTTCTGCGTAATTTTCTCGATTTTTCTTTCCGTAAGAACCTTCTACAAAGTATTAGAAAACTTAAAAAAAAATGAATGAAATAGGTAAAGTCGTTCTGAAGTTATGGCGTGACCAAGGGAAACAAGGATTCATTTTTATATACATAGATGACATTTGTTTAGCGCATTTTTGTGTTATTTCGCTCTCAAGTGCGCTCTACAGTAATTAACTTAAAAATAATCTAGTATTCAGTCAAATTATTCCTATAGTGCTTGATCTAATACTATGATACAAAAATGTACACTACAAAGCAATGACAAGTTTAATATAATTTGATACAAAATGTATTATAACAGTGCTATTAATTGTAGTGAACGTATGTCTTGCAGTATGAAAGAGACATGCGTGTATGAGTGAGACAGCATGCGAAACGTATAAAAGGCGTGAATGTTGTCCATTCGTCCTCTCTTGTTATCCGCCTCCTAAGAAGAAACTTGTACCTTAATCTCGGATTAAAATCACAATAGACTACCTACGCATTATTATTGCAATCACCCTAAACTGAGATCAACCTATCAGAGGAATCTGGATCCATCAGCAGGAGTCCAGGAGTAATGTAAGAGACCGGCCACGGTCATCACATTAATTATATAGCACAAAACAATAATAATAACTAGCATGACATAAAAAAAGGTACAACACATTATAAAGCAATGGTAAGAAAACTACAAATAATCATTAGTAAGAGTGTTATAGCACAGGATAATAGGACAATAGTACAGGATTCTAGCGGTTTTAGTCTATATACTATCTACTTCAGTTTATTTTTCATTATCATCATTGAGGTCGCTAAATGTATTTGAAAATGTATTTTGGAGCCATAAGTATTTGAAATACAAATTACAAAATACCTCAGCAGCAGGTAATTGAAATACCAATTACAAAATACATTTTTAGGAAGTAATTGAAATACAAATACAAAATACGTATTTGTATTTCAAATACGTATTTCAATTACAAGTATTTCAAATACTGCCCAGCCCTGGTTTTGTATTAATAACCATTCTTTTATTAATTTTTCGAAGAAAACTTCTTCGGAAAGGTTTTCACTTTGTGATGGCATTATTTATTTTAAAGAAAAGACAAATAACTTTGTTTACATCACTTTTATTTATAATATACCTATACAATTAACTTGTTTCGTGAACGAAGTTCACATCATCAGGATCAAATGTATACTAAACTTAAAAATTATACATAGATCACATTTGGGAGGAAAGGCTAGAAGGGATATGAGTGGGGGAAGTTTATTAAAATTATGGATTTCAAAATCATTAGCAGGGAAAGACCGGTTTAGTGGGATTACGATATGTCAAAAATAATTAGTAAAAATATTCCCGGTACTACACAACCAGCATTTTATACAAATAATAAATTTAATAAAATCATCCTTAACAACAAAGACAGCGACATTAAAACAAAAAAAAATCGGACGTTTATGAACTCAATTGCAAAGACTGTAATTGCTTTTATATATGTAGGTAGAAACTTTGAAGTAAGGTTTAAAGATCATCTCAGGGCATTAAATGGAAATATCGAATCTGAGTTCGCAGATCATTTATTAAAAAATGATCATAATTTAAAAAAAAAAACATGGACTTAAAATATTACATACCTACGGGTTATAAGACATCACAGATAAATAATTTAGAGATTTTAGAAATTAGGAAAAATGTCAATAATAAAGCAGATATAATTAATAAGCAGAAAAAAAATTATAAACCCTCTTTTGAACCTTTTCCCACTTAACCAGTCTTTCCCTGCTAATGACTTTGAAATCCTTAATTTTAATAAACTTCCCCCGCTCTGACTCCTTCCCCTTCCTTCTACTCCTTCCCCCCATATGTGATCTATGTTTAATTTTTAAGTTTAGTAAACATTTAATCCTGATGATGTGATCATCGTTCACGAAACATGGTGATTGATGTATATAAATAAAAGTGATGTAAACAAAGTTATTCCATTAAAACATTATTTTATTATTCATGCTAGTGAAGTTGATAGTTTAGCAGTCCTACTAATTAGTTTAATAATCTAAATAGTATATTGAGCAGTAATTAAAAAGTACTAAAATATTTTCTGAAATAACCCTTAATTATTTAGAGGTTTTATACAAATAAAAAAATACACGGAACCTTTTCGAGCTCACTATATTCTAAAGATTCGCAGTAAAAAGGTTCTAATTGCTATTTTAGGTACTGCAGATAAATTGTTATCTACGTACATTATATATATTTTTTATTTATTAGATTACATATACATTTTGTACAAAAAAATTTGAGTAGACCCACAAAGCTGTCAAGTGACAGCTTGTCTGCAGGTTCTAACTATTTAAACAATCTTAATATAATATCTAAGAAAATATTTGTAAATACATTTGTAGTTTTAAGGAAACATTAGAATAGATCACATAGTAATATTAGATATTTTAACTTACAATCATAAATATATAAGATATTTCAATATACCTGCCTAATAACAAGATATGTAGGCAGCTATATTAAGATATTCAAAGATACACGGAGTTTTCGTTCATTTACCATAGTTTTATCATTTTAGGACTTAGTCTCTCATTTTTTTCAAATTTTATGTTTTTATTGATTTTATTGAAAATCACTGGTATTAGATATTCAAGAGTACGGCTTCCATATTTATTTAATATTCTAGGAGTTTTTAGGCCCTTTCCTACTCTAAATCTTGTGGTATGTTTGTGTACAAGTAGGTGTTTATGAGTGTTAGTTGCTTAATACACAAATAAATAAATTACCAATTATTTATAATAGCAGACTATACAGAAGATTTGTCTAATTATAAAATAAATTAATTCAAAAGTTTGAATTCTCACATCTCAGAACTTTGGTTAGAGCAGATAGAACCTTTTCATTCTCACCTAACGTTATGTAAAGAAGAGTGTCCTCCTGTGTTGTGTATCTTAGCTTTTTATGCAAATCTACAGTTTTATTCCGCGATTGACGAAACTTTGCACACTTGACCTTCAAAACAAGAGGAAGATCACTCACTGTCTATGTATGATTTTAGAAAACCACCCCCATTACTTTTTCCCACCCCTTAAAGTAGAATTTTGATGCTACAAAACGAATTTTTGAACATTTGACCTTAGATGTTTGGCGGTGTTTTTTCAAGGTATGACCTGGTCGTAGTTATTTCCTCTCTAGGAGCCATGTCGCCCTTTTTATGAGATGAAAAGACGGCTACGCTCTTTGAGGAATTCACGTCCATGCGCCATTGGCTTCGACCAAGTATACCCTAGACGAGCCCTCTCATCGAAAAAATCATAATAAAGTAACGCCAGTAACAGTAATTTCACAATACAATTTTCCTGCGAATTCCGCCGTCTTACATACGAGTTGCCGGCAGCGTATTTCCAAAACCTTAATTGGCACCCATACATATTTGACCCTTTTGGCTAATAAGTTTGCCGACTCCTGCCTTAGTTGAAGAATAGTGCGTCTGTATTTCGTTGAGATCTGTGTTTTTAATGTATTTTAAAAGTTTCCGTTTTACAAAATAACAACATTTATAATTCGAAACAAATATTATAATTCCGAACGAAAATAAACCAACACCATTTATTGGTTTGACCTTGAACGTAGTAAAAAAAATTGTCTGGCAATTTTTGCCCTCTTTTCGCGACTTACTTTTTTTAATCAACCGCTAAAATTGAAAATACTTTTATAAGTTCTTTAATATTTCGAAATAAAAAATCGATAGCATTTATTGTTTGGGCCTGGCGGATATAAAATTTTCACCTGCGGCGCTTTATTTATACCCACATTGATATTTTTATTTAACAAATATTGTTTTACAATATATAAAGTAGGTTTGCGACTTCACCGACAACAAAGTTAACCAGGTTATGTTGTACATACCCTCCCACCAAGGTCCACATACAAACTAATAATGAATACATTAATAATACTAATAAGTTTGATCATTCCTAAAAAACAGCGGGGGGTGGGTGAATTTATTTTATTATTAAAAGCGGGTGCTTTAAAAAAGTTTGAAAACCACATCGATATTCTGATACTAGCCCTCTTTGTATGTATTAGTAGTCGAGCTGTCGTGACGCCACAAGCAGTATGGCGATTTGATGACGTCAGAAACTTTAATGTTAATAAAAGTAATTTTTTAACTTTTTTACGTTTATTAAAACGCTGTCTAAAAGGCATACATAAGGTATATTTTTTTTGTTGTCAGATAGCTGACTACCTACATTTTAAAAAATAAAGTCCGCTGGATAGAGCATCTAAAATATTCGGAAGTGGGATATTTTTGCGTTTGAAAAATTTAACCCGCTCGAGATGACATGCCAGATCAATTAGCTCACTGTAGACCAGTGGTTCCCAACCTTTTTCTGACCAGGGACCACTTGTACGTTTATATTTACCACAACGGAGGGAGCGGAATGGGATAGAGTGGGACGGGTTCTAGCGGAATATTTACCACAACGGAGTAGAGGTGGGTAAGTTCTGCATTTTTCCGGAAGCCTCCGAGACTTGCTTCCTTTTAAAAGTACACGAGTTCTAGGAGCAGGTCCCGGGTCCGAGTTCTTAGGTGCGGACTGGGCACTGGGTATTGTTGCGGCGCACCGAAACGGGACGCACGGGTTCAAAGAACTCGGAACCAGGACCTACTCGTAGAAACCACACGAGAACTCAGAACCCCGGAGTCGGACAAGACCCGTACGAGGACAAGGACCCGTCACCCGTGCAATGTAGGTACATTCAATGTATCTACACTGCACGGTCTTTTATTGAGAATTTAAATAAGTAAATTAATAAGCTGTAATGCTTTACTATAAACTATTATTTTATAATGCACGTCACCCGTTGATTAATGATACCAGATAAGACGCTCTAATTAAAAACTACTCCGTGTCTAGCCGAAGCGGTCACGCACGTGTGTGTCGATCAACGAACAGCGATCGAATGAACGCCCAGCGCCCAGCTCGTGACTCAAGGGGAAGTGTCATAGTTGGCCGGCCGCGGGTAGCGGGGAGTGTCGGGAACTCACCGAGACCCGCGACTCATGAGTGGAATGGTGAGTGACGCCGGACGGTGGATCGCGGAGCAAGCCGGCGGCCACGGGGTGAGTCAGGAACGTCAGGAATGTATCGTAGTTCGCGCGAGTCCGGGAGTGGGCGGAATGAATGGATTGTGTCGCGATTCACGTAGCTTGGAACAAGGCGCTTGGGTTTAAAGGAACCTAGGGACTTGTATTCGAGTGCGGTTTTCGCGCTTCGGCGTTGAGTTGCTCGGACCGCGAGTACTGGGACTGGGCCGGGTTCTCTGGGAGTAGTCGATTTGAAAAAGGAGTGGGAGTAGGAACCGCTTCCCGCAAAGGAGCGGATCACATGAGCCCATTCCAGCTGAACTGACACATCGCTACAACGGAGGGGGTGGAATGGGATAGAGTGGGACGGGTTCTAGCGGAATATTTACCACAACGGAGGGGGCGGAATAGGATAGAGTGGGACGGGTTCTAGCATTTTTATTCAGACTTCTCGACCAGGGACCGCCCGAGAGCTGGCTCGTTTATTGACCGGCGGTCCATCGCGGACCATCTTCTAGCCTCTCGCGTAGTGGTCTAGTGGTCCGCGGACCACTGGTTGCGAAACCCTGCTGTAGACTAACAAAAGGTAAAAGGCAAAGCACAATGCGATCAAAATACTGCGATACAATGCACGCCCTTTTCATAAATGGGCTTTGAGCCAATTTGAAATTTGGTTTGGGTGTTAATTTTAAGCTTTCGTCTAGGGTATACTTGGTCGAAGGCTCATACCAATCTTGGAGTTTGTCAATGTTGAGTTGAAGGCGGTGGGTAATCGTTCTGGAGATCGCAGCTAAAAAATAACGTAAATATATTTTTGGTAGTTATATTTAACTAAATTGTACCTTTATATATACAGAGATATATGTACATTTATTTATATATATATATAATGTAATTTTTTTTTTATAACCTTCCATGCCACATTCAAAGTTGCCGAGTGCTAGGTTTTTACCATGTTTTCATGGGTTTTGGATCCTTTCATGATTTGGTGTCCTCTATGGTCACCTACATGGTTATTTCAAAAACCATGTCGAACATGTCATTATTTAACAAAACTGTGAACTTTTGTGGGATACGATTTTTAGCACGAATCACACGGAGAAATCCTGAAATCAGGAATGTAGTACAAAATACAGTTTAGAATTTATTTACCCTTGAAACATTTCCATTTTTGAGACATGACAATACTGGTGAAGCTTGTTTTGAAGGGAATGTGATATCAAAATGAGCGATCTATTAATTGCCGCTGTTTTCAACAAATCGCCAATTTGGAATAAAATAAATACATTACGTAGCAACCGAAATGTTGCTGTCAAGTGCTAGAAAGAAATCAACAGGATAACAATTTAAAATAACCTCATATGTCACAAGTGAATTTCTTTCAGACATGTACATAACTCATGTCCTCCTGAGGTTTTTTTCGTATTTAAAGTTACCAAATACCAATTGTTTTATTCCTTAATTTCAAGGAAGGATTCTCCAAGAGTACAAAATCGTCGTCTGTCGAACTCGACATTTCGTAAAAACTGACAGCTGCTGTCAGGTTACTGCGTTATCTGCGTTCTGTTTGTCCACACCTTAGAGTCGACTGCCACCGGTGGAACCGGGCACTGAGCGCCGTTAATCTGAAAACCGAAACCCGCTTTGTTTTTTTTCGCACTTATGCTTTATTGCCTGCTATTTTGTGATGTCTGTGTCCAAAGCGTCAATGTTATTATTCTCTAACTAACGTATAAAATTCAAACAAAACATGGCGTATTTACAAAAAATATATAAAATACTATCCCTGAATTTGCACTTGTTATCATTCCTTTTTGTCTCTCCTTTAAAAAGAAATAAAATTAAAACTTTGTAAAGACCACTTTTATTTTATTTATTTTTCACAGCTTATACATAAAAATATAGAGATACATATATACAAAGTTAAATTAAGTCAAGCCAAAAAGGTCTCACATTTTAAAGTTACTTGGAGATGGAGTTTTATTACCTAGGTATAATATCTTAAAATCAATTTTGGGTGAAGAGGAGAGGAAGAGGAAAGTAGGATAAGGATAAGAGATGCTCCCGATACATTCCACATTCATGTATTAATATATAATATTATTACTTTATTCATAAAAATATTTAAAACATGATAAAATAACTTTATTAAGAGGGGTTTACAAAGTTATTGTTTTATTTTAAATTGTAGTACCTACCTATCACTACCACAATGCATCTGCTTCATATGAAAAAAACAAATGATTTATTTTTATATCCAACTCATCTACGCACGACGATAACATTTTGTAAATGAGAGGATGACTTTACTTTTATCATTATTTGTTATCACTACGTTAAATGTTATAAATAGATAATATACAGTAATTAAATAACAAATTTATTTTTTACAGGTTCGAAACAACATCCAACCTCCCCTTGGGTGGAAGTGGCAGGAGCGGCTATATTATAATACCAACTTCGCATTGTACACTCATTCAGCGAATATTATTTATCGTCATCATGTTCAACAAAATGCTTTATAAGGGGGTGTTCGTGTTGCTCTTCGCATGCACGTCTGTCTCTTCATATCCAGTTCAACATACTTGTGAATCTACAACTCTGCACAATGAAACCTTCAAGTTACTCGGTTTGCCCGAGAAACCTCACCAAATCTTCATACCTTATATGCTTTCTCAAAAAACATGCAAAAATGTTTGCAATTGTAAAAATTCCGGGGAAATATCTGTGCCTCTCGAAACAATAAACCGAACTGAAATTGTTACGTTATACACTTTCGACAATCGTACATATACCTTTAAAAAATCCGGAAATGTGATCGTTCTTGTTGAAGATGCGAAAGTTTGCGGGTGCCTGATCCCCGGTAATACCGCCCAACCTAAAAACACTGGGTCGCCGCCCCCTGGGAAGCCGTCCAACAATATCTTGGAAGCAGAGCGTTCCACTACAGTCAAGAATTCCAAAGTTCCGTCAGTCAAAACCACCTCCTCCTCTTCCACCTTCGTTGAGCCACGGCTGATTCAGTTATGCGCATCAGTATTAATTTTTTCTTTTTTTTCGACTAACTAACTAACTAACCATCACGCCGTTTCCCCGCAGGGGTAGGCAGAGAGGACGGACCCCCAAACAACTCGGTCTTGGCACACGGGGGGAGAGGGGAGGGTGGGGAATTTGTTTGAGCCTTAACGATTTTTGGTATTGAATTGACATATTTAATAGTTATGTTAGTTTCAAAACTTTTTAAATCCAACGTACCCTGAATTATTTTTTCCTAGCTTTGCCAACACTGTAAACTTCCTAAATTATACCATTTTCATTATATACAAATTCGCAAAAACAGCATATAATAATCACAATAATTACATATTTTCAAAATATTTCATAAGGAAAAGATTTTTCCATTACAACAATCCTAACCTAAACTTCACTTTTGAAATTACAAAATATAAACTATTTATTATTGCTATTGACTCTCAGTATCAGAAAATGATCACTTATATCAATATGAATGTGATTGAACTCTGGAATTGTATCATAACTATGAACATATATTGTAAAAATTTATCTTTAGAACTACCACTTTTAAAAACCTATGGTACCACTTATTCAAATAATTTCTATCATCTTAACATCCTCATTCATAAATACAAAATTAGTATAATTATAACCATAGAAACTAACCTTTTAAATTACTTGCATATATACAAGTTCTACGTTACTAGTATATATACAAGTCTACACATGTATTACTATATTTGCAAATGTGAAGTGTATTTCCAGCCGAATGTCAATATTATTATTATATTTATTACTACCTCAAAATGAATGACTTTATAATAAACGCAATCGATGAATCATATAAAATAGACGAAAGAATTTTTGACACAGTAAGTAGAATGTATGTCATAAAAATGAAATAGTGTAAAATAACTCCTATGCCAAGCTCAAGAGCTAGTACTCTTCATTGGCGTAGAAATTCATTAAACCATGTGAAACCATGTTCTTTTCATTCAATAAAAAAAAAAAAAAAAAATTTTTTTTATATAATTATGTTTTAATTTATACAGAACACTTGAGTTCTTAACATTTAATTTTTATTTTTAATTTTTGTATTTCAAAATTTGAATTTGAATTTTCATTTTTACTTTTCTTTAAAATTTGGTCTTTTTTTTTCTCTTTAGTTTTAAGTATTTCTTAATATTTTTTTGAAATGTTAAAATATTAAATGTACGACTACCACAACACGGGCTTAGCCTAGTGTGGTAGCCAAAAAAAATCCAAATATCTGTTAAAATATATGAAATAAAAAAAAAAAAAATAAATAAAATAAAAAATAAAAAAAAATTACTAAATAAAATAAAAAAATCTAATTTTTAATTATTTCTTTTTATTTCAATGCAGCCCCTATCACATCACTATCATCATTTAAAATAACATATAAAATGTATGCGGCCTTACTAATAAACATGTTTTCAAATTTACACTACTTATAACTTATAAATAACCAATACCTAATGCATGTTAAATTTAGGTTTATCAGATGTGTAAAATTTAAAACACCTTTTTTAGTAAGGGCGATAACGTTTAAATAATATAATATGTGAGCTATTTAAGATGAGTTACGAAATCAGACTTCGGATGTATTTCACCATCCTATTGATAGCTTATCCACAGGATAACGTATATTAATAAATAAACAAAAACACACTCGCAATAAGTAGAAAAGTCGGCTTATTTTTTTCGTTATTTATTTTTGGGGTGTTATCAAACATCTACCCTGATGATGGACACTGTAACGCTGTCCGAAACGTTGGATAAAGAAGAAGGTAGCGCAACACGGCATAACGCCCCAAAAATAAATAACAAATAACGAAAATACTTTTGACAGCGAAAATCCAAAATCATTACCTTTGCTAACTTATCCGATATGTAGCCACTACTCATAGATTCGAGTACCGAATAGTAAACTCGGGCTTCATAAATAAATAAACAAATAATACACACATTATCCTTTGAAAAAGCAATCAAGAGGATGGTGAAATACCGCCTTTGTTTAATGGGATGTACCTTCAGGTGGGGCATGGTAAAAACATACTTTTTTCTAAATATTCGATTAAACATACCTATATGCAGGTTCGACAGGTTGGTAGGTACCTATGTTAGTTTTACGTGAGTAGGTAGGTACAATCCATTTATAAAATCTCAGTTAATACACTACAGTTAGTTACAAATTATATGAAATCAGATAAATTATACATTTGCACAGATCTAAAAAAAAACAAAACTGATTAAAATGGAAAATGATATAAAAGTTTACTCAAAAGACAAGTAATACCAAGAGAGGTAAGAGAAAATATAATTCCCACAACATATTTTTTAGCAGCCGCAGAACATTTTTTCTGAACCCATATATGTTGTTATGATGGGCCCTAACATGTCCCAGGCCAGCTCACAGCAGAGACAAAAGTACCCTCTATTCCAGGGGGCAGGTCGCACGAATGCTTCGGAACTCTCTCTCTCCCCCACGGTCGTCCGGGAAATACACTCTAGGAAATGCTCCTGCCGAGGCAGATTAACAACAGGATTGAATTAAATAGATTCATGTATTGCAAATTCAAAACACAGTACATAGGTTATTACAGTACAATTCAATACAAGAAATGCATATTACACAAACCTAGCTATCGTGTTTATACCTCGTGATCTCTGAAACGAAACTCTCTGAGTGATGGCTTTTCGCGAGGGTTTACAGTCTATCGTTAAAGGACACAAACAGAAGAGGGAATAATTGTACAGCTTACATGATGTTCGGGGATCTACGCCTTCCGGGTTCAGCAGGGGCACTTCCCGAGTCTAGGACAGGACCCGAAGTTCACACAGGCATGGCAGAATACCAGCGCTAAAACCCGTATGTACTTCAATTAACATCGCAGATGTAATTGCGTTCAAATTGATCGACAGAAGTTAGCCGCGAACTCGGTGTTCGATCCGAGGAGCGTAACGTGTTCCCGAGGCGGCTTGCAATTCTCGACTGCCCGGGAATGCAGAGGGGAGAGGAAGTAGGTAACAGGAAACAGGGGGGATTGGGGTGTTGCTGTCTGCGGCGGTGTTCTTATGGACTCGAATTCTGTCGTTTAGGGCGTACCATAACAATGTATTATCTACGAAAATATCTACTCAGCACGGTCCATCTTATTAAACAGTCGATACATTTGGGTCATTGGAGGGGACCCACCACTTTCCCAACGGCGTTATAAGGAAACATATGGTTTCCTCCTTCACCGCACACCTCAAGACTCTACTTTTTTTTTTGAACGAAGCTACATTTATTTGAACGACTCTAGACCCTCCAATGTCCATGCATACGGGGTTAGTAAGCAGTATGCAAGTACTTACATTAAAATTATACAAAAGATAAATAGAAGTAGCAGCCCGTGGAATAATTCTTCTGAAATAGGTAACATCAATAAGAGAAAACAGTGTTAGTAAAAGAAAAATAAAAATAAAAATAACGGCTAGACCAGTCGAAGAAACCTTCTGTAAATAAAATAAGTAATGAGGAAAAAACAGTTATATGATTATGTTATAATGTAAGTAATTACTATAATAGCGGAAAGAAAATAAAATATATAAAAAGAAGAGCCAGTGAAAGTATTCCATTGACCACCGGGCAGTCCCAATGAGAATACGTATAGCTATCGGCCCAACCGCAGACGATGCTCGAAGTCCGCGCCCTTTAGCCGGTTCCCCGATTTTGCCTCGAAGAAATGCACTTGGGAGAGTAGGGGAAGATTTTGAAGACCTTGAGGAAAAGATGAGCGTCGGGTTACCGGAGGGGGGACGGAAGGACATCGAGACCGCATGGTTACGCCTCAGGCCTACGCATGACGATGGGGGAGGCGCGGGCGGATCGCGGGAAGACCACTCTGGTGTGTGTTCGTCTGGCAATGTGCATGGACAGGGTCTATCCCACCCCCTTTCTATGGGGGAATGACGATACATAACATGTTCAGTTCAGTTGCGCCACCAAAGAATGGAAAATAAAAACTAATACAGAAAAATAGAAAATAATAAGAGCATTTATACATGTGAAACATAATTACAGAATCAGTTCAGAGTGATAATATATCGAGCATTAGTGTCATCACTAATATCGATCACCAACACCAACATGACCTGTCGAGGTAAAAACATAAATCATTGTTAGCAGAGATCAGAAGAAAAAAAAAATAGACAGATGTTATCAGTATTTTATAGGTCACATAAGTTATATTATAGATAGTTCAAAGCATATTCACTAAATAAAGAGTAATAGAGGAGGACCGAAGAAGAAGACGGGAGCAATACGTGTGGCACCTGAAACAAAGATGAATTTAATCTAGGTCGGCGACTCTAAGTACAGGCCATCTCTCTACCCAGGACTTGACAAACTTTTTCAAGCATTCAAAATTCTCTTTGTTCGACACAAGGTCAGCATTCCACGCTGGTCTTGTTATTCCGCGCAAGCCATCCAACATTTCCTCTCGTGCTTCCTTCATCAACTCGCAGTGCCACAGAATGTGCCTGGCGTCCTGATTAGTATCACCACATGCGCAGTTTGGGTGAGGAGAGAGGGTCAAGCTATGAAGCCGACCCCTGAATTCCCCATGCCCAGAAAGCATCTGCGTCACATAGTGATCTAGTTTAATGTATGCCCCTTCCATTCTGAATTTAACTGAAGGGAAGAAGGAGAAAGTCCATCTGCCCTTCGTCGACCTATCCCATCGCTCTTGCCATACACTCAGCGTTCTCTCGCGCATCGCTTTGAGCAAGCCAGGGAGGGCCACGACTCCTCCCGGTGTCAGCTCGACTCCCAGGTGGACAGCAGCCCTGCCTCTAATAAGTTCTTTTTTGGTCAATATTTCCCTAATTTCAAGGTCAATCGGCAGAATGCCGGCCAGAACCGGTAGTGCATCTGAGGCCACAGTCCTATAAGCGCCCAAGAGCGCCAACAGGGGAGTCCGCTGACCCCGTTTAAGAGCAGAGATTATACATTTGGGTCAAACCAAACAGAAAAAAAATTTTAATCAAAAGGTATTTAAAATATCTGGTGAGGATGTGTACTATTTTTTTAAAATTATAATATAGGTAATTAAAGATTTTAATATTTCACGTTTTTAGGGGCAACTTGGACAATTGTTTGTAAATGAAAGATAAAAATTAAAATAAAAAATCATAAAATTTATAATGAAATATGTTTTTAATATGTTCGACGACCTCCGTAGTCCAGTGAGTAAGACTCTTGACTCACAATCCGGAGGTCGCGGGTTCGAACCCGGCATGCGCAAATAAATTTTATTTGATTAATTTGTGTTATTTCACAATTAATTCATTTAAAAAAAATAATATATAGTACCTATATTTGCGGCATGTTCCAGAGTGGAAGATACTATCAGTATCGCCCTGGTGTAAGACCACCATTCAGAATTGAAACGTTGCTTGAAAACGGCTTTAGTCGTGTTTGGTGACCAGATCTGAATAGCCAGGTACTTCCCAACCTTCCTCTTCCCCACCTCCTTCCCCTCCCCACTACCTTCAGCCTCACAACATACCCCAATTGGGGATGCCATAGTCTCACTGGCTCCAGACGGCAGCAGTTGAGATTCATCAGTTGAGATTCTTGTGCGGTATTCACTGTAAAAAAAATATATATATTTTTTATAAAAAAAACGATGTAAATTTAAATTACAAAAGACCTGTTTACGTTGGAACTCAAATTTGTCGTATGTAAGTAAATTAAAATTTCTAATATATATTTTTTTAAATTATGATTAACTTAAAAAAAAAATCCAAAGTTTCTTCAAAAGCGATGTAAAATTGAATTCTTTAATTATCTGATGTCGCATATTAAATAAAATGGATAAAGATTTATCCAGACACTATCTAGAGTGCATTTAGTTCGGGTTTGAATCTTGCAATCATACATAAAGATAGTTGCCAATAATATATGCGTTAAAGAAAATTAAGATACTAGATAGGTGGTTCTTAGTCGAAGTATGGTACAGTTAAACATGACCGAATTTCATATCGACACCGTGGCGCAGTGGTTAGCGCGTTTGCCCGAAAAGCAAGAGGTCCTGGGTTCGAGTCCCAGAGGTGTCAATATGTTTTTCTGATTTTTCTGTTTCCAGATTTTCGATTGAGTTTCGCTTATATTGTCTTCATTTATTTAAACATTATTATTCACTTTGGTTGGGTTTTTCGGCCCCAAACCCAAAATTAAGTTTTGTATGAAACGGACTGAAACAGGCTTGCAAACGTTCCTCTTAAACGGTTTAGTTCTTGCTCATATTGAGAATTATGTTTACTATGGAAAGGCTGATGATAAGAGACAATGAAAGAAGGGTACATGAAGTTCGGGCTAACAAAAAAATGCCCAAAGAAGCGAAGCTAGCAGTCCACAATGGAGTGCTGGTATCTGGTATAGGTCTCGCAAGTTAAGTTGACTTCATCACAGTACTTACACAGATGCAAAACTTTCATACAGCGTGTTTCGTTTTGGGCTTTTAACAAAAAAGCAATTAATAATTATTTCACAATTGAGAATTCGAATCCAAAGCTTGTTTCAATCGTTCAATGTTGTTTTACAACATTTTTATAGAAATACTGAAGGTTTAGGAAGAAAAATAAGTTTATTAACTAAATGCGATAATCTTCAGGATTTAATTCAAAGGGGTATTCATAAATAACAACAAGGTTAAAAAAATATTATGTTATTTAAAAGATTAATTTATCATTATATTCATACTTATATAATATTTTATAAAGTAAATAATCGACAAGCCGCCACATGCCGCTACACGTTTAATAGGCATAGATTTTGAAAAGTAAACTACTGTTAAACTTAATTACCAAAAGAAACATCGGTTTCGGTCGGGATAGATGGAAAAACATGTATTTAAATTCGGTTTTCATTCAAAATTAAAAATTTCCCATATAAAACATCTCCATTGCCGCCATTTTTTTTACGGATTTGACATTTGTAAAGTTTCGTTTAAAACTCAATACGCATGAATTACTTGGTTTACCTAAACTAAGAACCTAATGTTGAAATGAAGAGTGATTTCCAAAACCTGGGCTTACAAATTTGGATGCTTATGGGTTATTTATTTTTTATAATTATGTGTTAGCAATCATCAGCAACACTAATTATTTAATTATGTACCAGTCATCATCAGCAACTATCTATACGTATATTATCTAAAATATAACAGATTACTAACACAAATGTACAAAAGATTAACTGTTGAATAGGTGGTACTAGTCTGTGATACTCCAGTTGCCTTCGACGTCAAATCATACAAGTCATTTATGCTTAAAAGTTGACCACCGTTTTTTTTCATTATGAATAAGTAAAATAATTAAGCATACGGAATAAAATTTCACGATTTGGTCCATTCAGTGATTAGCCACGTTCCGTTTCGTAACAGGACTCCATGATATCGTAATAAAAATTAAACTTGCACACTTTACAAACACTATTTATTATTTCAAATTTATAAATTTGTCATTATTTGTCAATTGCGAAATGTAGGTGCACGTATGTTTGAATCAAATTACGAACCGAATGAATAGGACATCCTGTAAGTACAGCTTCAAAAGGGTGTCGTTAAACTTGCCTCTCTTCTAACTAGTTACAATAAGTGGGCGTAAGCAAGACAGAGAGCCTTATCGGATTTGTGGGCGTCGCTTGACATTCACACAGATAGACCAATACATCAATACTAAGCATTTTTATTGCTTCCAACTTAAAATGTTTTACCTATACCTACCCTGATGAATGGCAGTGAGATATGGAACTGGCAGAGAAAGGATGAAAGTCGAGTGAATGCTCTACAAATGAGATTCTTTATTCTTTGCAAAGGAAATGTGGAAATACGCAAAGAATACAAGGCTGATGTATGAAGACATCAGATCTGCTGAAGAAAGGGACAATCAGATGGTTTGAGTTTGTAAAGCGAATGAAAAAATAAAGGAATGTAAATAATATAATATATGGCGCAAATACGAATGGTAGAAGAAGTCCGGGTCGCCTGAGGAAGACATATCACAATATTTTATCAAAGAAACTTGAGTCGGGCCGTGTCAAGAGTCAGAATAATAGAACAGTGTGTATCTGGTGATGTATGAATGTGAATGAAACAAGGAGTGTGTACCAAGACCGAGTTGTTTGGCGGTCTGCCCTTCCTACTTGCCTCTGCGGAAATGGCGTGATGGTTAGTTAAAATTAAATTTGTTTATTTTTAAACCTCGAATCCCTGATGTTTTGTGAAATGAATTTACATCCTACGGTGACCGAACAACTCAGAATGAAATCAACTCACCTCCTTTGAAAAGTCATTAAAAGTGGTGAAAAAATTATTTAAAAAGTTACGTTAGTTTAGGTTATGGGCTATTTTTCTTTTTTTTTTCATAGTTTTTAATGACTTTCAGAGTACCTAGTGTTGAGTTGACTTGATTCTGAGTTGGCATGGAATCATATCGTACAACCGATTTTGAAGATTTAATATAATTAATGATCGCTCAGGCCGACTGTCAAAAAATAGATTTATTTATTTACGGACTTTCGTCCAATTTACAACAAAGTAACACGAATTTTGGAAATGTATCTAATATACCGCCCCCCCTCCGATACAGGCAACAAGCAAAAAACAACAATAAAAACCAAACCTCATCTTCCAACCCGGCTGGTCACCGTGGAAGATAAAGACCAAAACCCTCTGAAGAAGAAATTCCAAACATCCTCAAAAATACAAGAAGTGACACAAACACAAAAAATTCTAAACCCTACGAACAAAACAAAAGATGAGCTTTTCATAGTAACCTATAACGTCAGAAGTTTTTGCTAGCTATCTTGGAGACAGGAAACAGTTTGTATCTCATGGACTATTCCAGTCTATACTATTTTTTGTACGATCAGGAGTACCCCAAGGTTATAATTTAGGCCCACTCCTTTTTCCATATTTATTAATGATATTTCAGAAGTAATTCTGCACTCCAGGTTTCTTCTTTTTGCTGATGACCTGAAACTATTCTTAGAAATACTAACCCTAGAGGACTGCAATCGACTCCAGTCAGATATTGATAGAATTATTGACTGGAGTAAAAGAAATCGGATTGAGTTCAATATATCTAAATGTTTAATTTTGTCATTCACTAGGGCGTGTCATACCTGGTATTACCGGTATACAATGAACGCCCGAAGTCTAAAACGTGTCTCCACCAAGAAGGTACTTGGAATCATGTTTGATAGTAGGCTGACATTTCATACTCCTATTCAGATGGCTTGTAGCACTTATTGAGAATGCTGCAAGGAATTTTAAAGACACCCGGGTTCTCATAATTCTATTCAATTCCTTAGTAAGGAGTAGACTTGAAAGTGGGTCGATAATTTGGAGTCCGCACCAAGTAAAATATTCCCTCATGTTGGAGAGAGTTCAAAAAAAATTTCTGAGATTTCTGTACATGAAGGAGTACGGCTATTACCCGTGGCTCTATCCTACCGACTTTCTTTTGGGTATGCTCGGAATGAACCATCTACGTGTCAGAAGGGATGTACACATTGCTACGCATTTCTTCAGATTGATTCGCGGATGGTTTGAAAACTCAGCTATCTTATTGGAGAACATTCATTTTTATGTTCCCGATGGTTATCTTCGCCATCGATAGCATAGGCTGTTCTATCTTCCGGCCTGCAAGACTAACTTGCCAATGGTCATGCCGGTCGGCAGAGCAATCTTGCTGTTGAACAGAATTAATTCGGATATCGACATATTTAGCGTCAGTGAAGCTGCCTTTAAAAGGCAAACTCAATTGATGCTCATATAGTCTTTTTTTTGCTTACCATTTATATTTATGTTTAATGTAATACTGTTACAAATATATTTTAAAAACGCATTAAAATTTTAAATTTTGTAATGTTTTTGAAAGAATAAAATAAATTGAATTAAATTGAATTGAATTGAACTGAATTGAACTTTATCTACTCACGAACGTTTAATCGAACTAAGTGAAACAATTCTTTAGAGGAGGCCTTCACCTTCGCCTGAGAGAGGGGTTCTTGCATATGAATTAATTTAAGATACGTTTATAATATTTTTCAACAATATTGTAAATAACATTAATCATACTTTTTATTACTTTTTCTAACTCGGCAACATACCTACCTATTTGCAAGAAATAAAAGGCTTTTTTATTTTATTTATTTATTTTATCTAATATGTAAGGTAAGGATAAAGGATGGTACATGAAAGCAAATACAAACAGAGTATAGAAGTGTCAAGTCATGTCAGGACTTTGCTAAAATTAGAGTAGGTAAATATAAAATATCTTCAATTGAGGCCCCTAGAAACAAAGACGGAAGTGTCCACCATACGTCAAAATTGAGGTGAATACCTACCTATGCAGTTTCATAGAGAAAAGTTCATTCTTTCTCCATAATAAATCTGTTTATAACATAAACGTCATTAAACCATAGTATTTTGGCTTTAAAGTTTTGTTGTTGTAACAAATACGACAGTGTCCACCTCCTTCCGAAACAAAAGCGGCTTTTTTTCAAATTGCCAATCAGGATGCTCTATTCATAATGGCCGCCATACTTTAAATCATACAAGTATCCTACGGGCTGTGCAATCCGACTGTACCGAATGTACCGAGGAGATGTACCGAATATGGCATACGTTCCTAATATGAGATGGTGGTGTTTCTCAAAATTTAAGTAAGAACAGCCTCTGTAACCCAGCCTTCCCGATTCCCCACTGACCGACCTTGAGAATGTCAGCACTCGTCCTGACGCCGACCACACCACACTCACCTGAGAGAGTGATTAAGTTTTTGTGACTCACCGATTATGTATTTACGTAAGTTTCACTTAATTTTTTCTCAAAAATTTTTCTCCACAAAATTGTTAATCTTTCACTGATAGACAATAATATTATTTAAATTTTGTGGTTTCATAATAATTTGAAGTTAAATTCGTGTAGATTTTATTCTACGAATATATTTGTTTGTATTGATCTTGTTTCTAATATGGGACTTCTTGATGACCCTAATATGGAATACTATGTCATATTAGGAAGAGTGTTTCCAAAATGGAATTCTAGTAGAACTAAATTTCTTTTTGCTATTCCAGCTTGTATTTTGGCCTGTCGTAGTCGAAACAGTGTGAAAAAATGTCGTAGAAGAAACAACGGAAGACGTGGGATAAAAAAATATATAAGAGTCATGGAAGCTGTAAAATCGAAGACCGTGGGATATCAGAGGCGAAGAGTAGATCTAACGTTTAGCCTGCTGCCATTGATGCCATTTTGAGTGTTCGGGAACCGAGAATATTGTTTTTTTTGTGATTATTGCATTCAAAATTTAAAAAAATCAGTGTATCCCATAATAGGAGCACTTTTTTTTACATCGGTTTTTTCTATTGTTTTACCTTTCGTTGAAAATGAAGATGTTTGTGTATTTCTTTTCACATTCCGTTGACATTTTAAGTTCCGTAACAATATTTCTAAAGATTTCAATGTATAATATCTACTTAATAAACGATTCAATTATAATTAATTAGATTTTTTTAACCTAAGCTATTCCATATTCGGTACATCTCCTCTATTAATTAATTAATCCAATGTAAGTTCAATTTATAGAAATCTACAAAAATATTCTAGCGTTTTCATAAATCTCGTTTAGTGTAAAGTGGTGTTGTTTCTGTGTGAAAAACAAGTGTCTGAATCCCAGGTGGTCGTCACCTGGCCCGTTGTCAATTGGTGTGTCATCGGCTCCAGATTATTACTTCTCTGGGCCTTTCGAATTGTGCAAATCGGATAACCTGAATATAATCGTCTTCTGGAAACGCGAGAGGAATTATATTTTCTCGAATCTGTTAAAAATATAATTGTCAAAAAATGTCAGTTGCTTTGGGCGTCGGGCGTGGTAGGTATTGGGAATTGCGTAGCCGTTAGAATTTAAATTGAGAAACCGTCTTTGACAGTTGATATTAATGTGTAAATCGTTCTCTATCTGGTCGGTGACACCCACCGGCTGAGTTATCTTTTCATTTTTATGAATGAATTGTTTATATTTTGATAATACTTAATAAATAAATAATAAGGTTAAGAATAATCGATTCAATTGTTTAAAGAGCGACAGAAATCATTTAAGCTTATACCAAAAAAATCAAGCTCTTGACGTGAGTTTACCATTCTACACATTCTGGACAGTGGTGAATTATAACCATAATTAGTCGAGTGCTGATTGAGGAAGAGCAGGTCTTTATTTCCGAGTCTCCGAGAAGGTACATTGAATAGGATGAGTTGTAGCAATGAATCAATCATACAGTTAATAATTTTGAAAAAACAAATAAGATCAGATTTTTTCCGAGTTAGTTCAATTTCATCATATGAGTAACTGCATCGTTCTAATCCTAGCCTCCTAGCAATCCTTTTTAGGAACCGATGTTGAAGGGACTCAAAATGACGAATATGGACAGCATAAAAAGGAGACCATATAACACAAGCATTTTCAAGATGGGGGCGAACCAAGGAGCAGTAAAGAGTTCTTAGGGTATTTATGTTATGTGTCACTGGATCCAGGATGCGGCTAATGGCCTCCGACAACACGTTGGTGACCGCAGCCTTCCAGCACTAAGCTCCACTCCTAAGTGAGCGATGGGCCCGAGCGCACTCAAGATCACGCCCTGCATAATAATTGATTATTTATTTTTGTTATTATTAATTTTTATTACTATTTTTTTTTTTTATTTATGTTCTTATTTCTTTACTGTGTAAATATATAAATATGTATAACTATATGGGACGTGTGGGATTGCACTATCCTCCCCTATCTATCCTCCTCAAGATTATTATTATTATTATTATTATTATGTTTTTGAAGTCAGAAGTGATTCTAGCGATGTAACCAGATACAACAAAAACAACCCAAATAACACTGAATACTGCGCTTCTTCAATACTCTATTGAAAAGTCAAGGGTCTACGTAGGTACATTGAATAGAAAATACATAATTAACAGACTTAGTTTGAAACAGTATTGTTTTAAGCATGAAAAAGCGAACGTGTGCACGAGGTTTAATGAGTTGGCGAGTCACGAATGGCGTAACAAGTCGTTGGTCTCAAACATATTGCATTAGGTATACTGGTTATACTACTGTGGATCTTCCGCTACTACTAGGTCAAGGTCGCCTTCTTATTCGCTTTTGAAAATACACGCCGCCTTGTATTACGCCGTTACTCCGCAGGGATCAGCAGAGAAGATATACCGCCACAAATATCTGCCTCGTTACCCTCTCCCTGCTTCATTCATACATCGTTTCATAAATACCGTTCTGTTATTATTTAATAGGTACTCGATCATGCCACGTCTTCCTAGGACCTAGGGCAGGGATGGCGAACCTTTACGTATCAACGTGCCATTTTTCTAAAGAAATGTTTAATGAGGTCGTAGACGTGCCATCAAATAATTTTGACTTTGTTATTATTGGTAAAATAATAATAATAAATACTTACTATCAATTCTCTCGGGTAAAAAAGGCCTCGACACAGGTATATCCTATTGAGTCAGGCATAAAAAACCCAATGTAAATATACTTTTTATAGATAAATAAACAAAAAAATAAAAATTAAAAACTCTGTATTCACTAAAAAAATATGAGCATTTTGCATTATACGCGTAATTTAAATTAAAGTAAAATTAGTGTGACTTCTGTTGTTGCACCGTACCTACTGACCGTACCCCGCGTATCGCAGCCCGCGCACCGCACCCGAACATTCTGTAGCGTAGGGATCACTCGGGTTCGCTCGTTCACCTACTATACACTTCACACTTTAATTCGCAGTGCATAGTAAATTTTGTGATCACTGATCAGTTACGTGCCCAAAATATTGTGTCGCGTGCCATTGGTTCGCCATCCCTGACCTAGGGCTTCCCCGATATCTTCATTGTCTTCCGATTTATATATTTTCTTTATGTTCCTTTATTCGCTTATCCGTTTAACATGCCTAAACTATAAAAGGGTCCCTTTCTTAATCTTACGTCAGCCTTGCATTATTATAGGATTTTACGACATTATAATAACAAATAGTGATGGAAATATTCAGGCGTGAATTGCTCTATTACCAAATGTAGATTGTTAGTAGTTTTTCAAGTATGGGCATGATTAATTGTGCGTTGAATATTTGAAAATGAAATGACGCTGGTAGTTATGCTCAACTGAATAAATGAGAACACATGTTATTCATCACATCATATTCGTAGAAAATCTTTGTTTTGATGAATGAAAATAAACATTTTATCAGAAATTGGAGCATTTAAATTTTTTTATATATTTATTCAGCTGCCCAAATCAATGTTGTCAATTAGGACATTGGGACAATATTCAAAAGTCAATTATTGTCTTTGGTAAATGTAAATTAGCAACCATAACTAAAAAAAGTAAGCCTCCAGTGATATATGTTCTTGTTACAGACACTTAATGCGTCACATAATCATCGTTAAAAACTAACAACCTTAGTGTGAGAGATGAAAAAAAGTGATGTTTTCTATTCATCATAAATCATGCCGTGTTCAATAATAGAATTAAACAAGACAAATATTTTTGTCTGTCCATCTATAATCTATACACATAGGTAATAATTATGTCAAGTCTGAGGATATCTTCAATTCATCACTAAACAGTACAAAAAAATGTTCAGTTAGTATAACGGTTCAGTTATAACTTAATAATGTTAACTATTCCTATGTAAAGGCCTCTAAAAGACGATAATAAATAAATACATAAAGAAGAGTATCCCTCGTGGGAGTCGATAAAGCCTGGGGAAAACCTTGGTACAATCAGGAGAATCTAATACTTATGTGTGTAGTAAAATGAGGCGCACATGATAAACTAAGAAATGGGTGTAAGGTAAGGATAATAGAGAAGGTAAAAATAAGTCGGGGACGCCAAAGGAAAACACTGCACGAACAGGCGAAATAAATACTTAAATCGGGTCATAATAAGTCTGGAGTCACAATAACAGAAAACCATGTATGAATGCGAATGAAGCAAGGAGTAAGTGGTTAGACAAAGTTGTGTTTCGGTCTATTTCTGCAGTGAAATGGCGCAGCGGTTAGTTTTTTTTAAGTAAGTAGGTATGTTATAAAATAAATAAATAAATAAATTATTGTGTTTTCCTCTGAATTAAACAACCATTCTGAAGTCTTATCCGTGTACCTACCAACTCGCACGGTTCGTATCTCCATTGTTTTTGATTTTTGTAGAACTGTTTTTATTTCTGTTTGTGAAACAATATTTTCTATTATTTATTTATTTATTTATTTTACAAAATATCTAACATTTTTAAATACAATTCAGCAATGTCGGCCTCATTGGGTAGCTCACCTGTGCTGAGGCCTCCATTTTATGAAACAAAAATTTATACATAATACATTAAAAATAATGCTGCATAAAAAAAAAGTTTAAAATAAACTAAAAATTACAATTTATAAATAAGGTAAAATGTATTTTATATTTGTTTTTGTGTGTTACGTGTATGTGTTTTATTCTTATTATGTAGTGAGATTTTGGTAATATTGTCTTTTTTGTTTGTTAATCGTTTTAAATAGTGCCAAACTTAACACTTCGAGAGTCAGGGGGATAAAAACTACAATACCTAATGAGGTAGGATTTTGAAGGATTACACCTATGGTGACACCATACTTCAATTAGTTTAGTTTAATTAACTATACTTTTTTGTGAAATCTAAAATGTACGCTGCCGACATACTAGTCAAAGGATATTAAAAAATCTAATTTCGGTTGTGACTTAGTCACTAACTCTGGTTCAGAGAAACTCTAGAACGTTTGCTTTGGATTTTTTTTATTTTTTTTTTATTAGAGATAATATATTACAAAATTATTACATAAAATTTATAATACATTACTCCCAATGAGTTTAATAAAACTCATTTCGGGAAGGACAACATTATACATCTAAAGGAAAATTATTTTTACATAAGAACACGGAAATCAATGAACAATACATAGATTTATAAATGGACTAGACACACTTGATACAGGTAATTGAAGCAACTAGTGGTGTGCCTCAGGGTTCGCACCTTGGTCCAATATTGTTCATACTATTTATAAACGATGTCACTTCCATATTCTCTGATGTTAACATATTATTATTTGCTGATGACATGAAAATTTATAAAATCATTAAAAATATATACGACTGCTTGTCCCTTCAATCCAATTTTGTAAAATTCGCAGAATGGTGTACCATTAACAAACTTACACTTAACATTAAAAAATGTCAAATCATGAGTTTCTTTAGAATAAAAAACCCCATCAAATACAGTTATTCACTTAACAATCACAGTTTAATGTCAGTATCTGTAATAAGGGACCTCGGAATAACCTTCGACACTAAACTACTATTTACTAACCACATTGATATCATTACTAATAAAGCTATGAAAATGCTGGGTTTCATTCTAAGACTATGTAAAGATTTCAAAAACATTCATACATTTAAATTACTATATACAACTCTGGTTAGGAGTCATTTGGAGTATAATTCCCCCATATGGAACCCTTTCTACAAAAGTCACGCAAACTCCATTGAAAAAATCCAACGCAAATTTCTCAGATCAATTAATTTCAAATTAGGAATTCCCTTGGATGACATAAACTATGATTCTCTATTACAAAAAATGCGACTCTTATCGTTAAAAGATAGAAGAATACTCAATGATCTCATTTTTTTATTTAAAATAAACAATAACTGGTTTGACTCCCCTGAATTGGTCTCACTATGCACTAGAGCTCGTAGACAGTTACCGCACCGCGATATAAGGGGATAATACAGTGAATAGATCTGATAATACACACTAGAAACAGGTACCGCGACTTTTCAACCCGCGACAAAATATCCCCGACAAAATATCCTACAGACAAAACATCCCATAACAAAATATCTACTAAAACCTAACCTAACATAACAACAATAACATTGTAAAGACAATAAATTATTGTTCCAAATAATAAAATGGGACAAAAATAATACATACATCCTGTAAAGACAATAAATTATTGTTCAAAAATAGTATATAACATGTAAAATAAGGTTGGGTTAGGTCTTGGTAGATATTTTGTTGGAGGATGTTTTTTTCGTGGGATATTTTGTCGGGGATATTTTGTCGCGGGATGAAAACGCGTAGTACCTACCTTAGAAACCAAAGATATTCAAATACAGAAGAGATATGCTATAGTGTCCGGCAACTGTCGCCGGACAACGCGCTAATTAGCGTAGTTTTCATACAAAAAGAATTTGTTCATTTCGTTGATTTTTTGAAAATGTGCATTTAATAATGGTCAACAATATATTTTGAATAAGGAAAGAATTCGTTCATTTAGTTTAACGTTCGTTTGGTTTATTCATTAATTATTTGTTCTTTTAGTTTATTTGTTAATTGGTAAACAATATCGGCGATACCCGGAAGCGCAGACCCACATAGTAAAAACAGCAGATAGCACATGTACTTATATTCCAATATCTTTGCCAATATCTTTGTTAGAAACCCATGCCGACACTGACTTCGTACCTTTTGGTTCTAACCCATTCAGCACACGATCTGCCTCTCTTAGACTTGCCTGACATCGTATATCGCCATACGCTTTGAACGAAAATACAATTTCGAAATGACGATGATACAGAGTTCTGCATTTGAAATTTAAGGGAAATTCTCCCAGATTTTAGATTACGAAATACGCCCACAACGCATTTCTTGTGTTCGTCTTATTCTGTGGGCGAACACTAATCATTAGATATTACGGATTACTTACCTATGTTATGTTCGAGTTGAAGTTGTTCATACTAATCAAGGAGTGTTGCAGATGATGTGTGTTTATTAGTAATTTAGAATAATGCGGGTTGTTGCCAGGATTGTTGGTTGTTCCTGGCCCAGGAATCCAGTTAATATGTTAATTTATTTATTAAAGTAGACATAAAGGATAGAATTCAATGTATCTTTGCGTACACTCCTTGCATGTCCTTGTCAATTTACTACTATGGTGAAGGATACTCTCAGTATCTCTCTGGTGAAAAACCACGATTCAGAATCGAAACTTTGCTTGAAATGGCTTTAGCCCTGTTTGGTGGCCAAATCTGAATACCAATATGCTTCCCAACCTTCTTTTTTTCCACATACTACACTTAGATTACTGCTCTACGATGTTATATTTGGCCAATGAAGGAAATTTAAACAAGCTACAAGTTATGCAGAACAGAGCTGTGAGATGTATACTTGCATATTAGTTTATATTCTAACGTATATAAACCAAATCATTAAATAAAACACAATAAAAGTATAAGTTTCCCCTCCCCTATATTTTTTAACCTCTAAGCCTACCCCATTTAGAGATGCTACAGCTGGTAACTTTTGTGCTGTACTCTCACAAAAAATCTAACTTGATTCACTTGATCGTGCCATATTCTTCTGACTTCTTGTCAAATATTCGTATAACAAACAACATAGGAGAATGATGAGACGATGTAAAAATGAATGTGAATGTAGTAAGGCGTGTGCGCCAAGACAGAGTTGTGCGGTAGTTAATCCTCTCTGCCTACCACTGTGGAGTAATGGTAGTGGATAATTGGTTAGTTAGCCAACTGATCGCTAAAATAATCACATACAACACATAACTAATACAGGCATGAAAGCACTAGGATTTATAATCAGAAGACTTCCGATCAAAAAAAAAACTTCCGATTCGTTGGAAGTCATAAAAATCGTATATTAGTCACTCGTACGCAGCTTGCTGGAGTACAATTCCATAGTTTGGTCCCCAATTATCAAATTCATATAAGAAATATCGAACAAGTGCAGAACAAATTTTTACGATTTATTAACATCAAGTTACATATACCTGTACAACATTTAAAAGCCAGAAGACAATACGTAATAATAAATGGACATGAATCTAAACAATTCCCGGCGTTATCAGGTATTCCCCAAGGTTCAAACCTTGGTCCTTTGCTGTTCCTTATACTTATAGATGACATCCAGGTTTGTGTAAAATATTGCAAATGTCTTCTATTTGCAGATGACCTCAAACTTTTGATGGAAATAATCTGTTACTATGACTGCTTAAAAATGCAATCTGACCTTGATGCTATTGCAGAATGGTCAGTAAAAAACAAATTAGAATTCAATATAAAAAAATGTGTAACTATGACATATACCCGCTCCCAGAAGCCCATAGTTTTTGAATACAATATTAAAGGGAAAACATTGTGCCGAGTCAATAGCTTTAAAGATCTCGGTATCGTCTTTGATCCCAAACTGACATTCTCGGATCATATATCACGGCTCACTCCAGCATGCTACAAACTCCTGGGTTTCATCATCAGAATATGTAAGCAATTTGATGACCCAGATGCAATGATAGCCATGTTTGATGGAGTCATAAGAAGTAAACTGGAGTATGCCAGTGGTGTGTGGACTCCGCACCAAGCGAAGTATATTAATATGCTAGAACAAATTCAGAAAAAGTTCCTTAGGTATGTCTATATGCGGATGCATGGAACGTATCCGAGATTCATGCACCATATGGAATTACTTGAGGCAACAAATAGATTTAGCTTGGAAACTAGACGTTATGCAAATCTTGCAATTCTTAGTTTTAACATAATCCATAATCGTATTGACAGCCCATTCCTCTTGGAATGTTATGGCTTATACGTGCCTGAAAATTTCAGCCGTAGTCGTCGACACGACTTGTTCAAAATACCATACGGCAGAACAGATGTTCTAGCACAGCATAGCATGACAAGAGGAATGGTGCTGTTGAACGAAATATCGGAAACACTAGATATATATAACTCTTCGTTAGATAGCCTTAAGATTTTTTTGTATAATAATCATCTTCCTAGGTGTTAAGACTGTCAAAATGAGAAAATTGTACAGTAATTGGATAAAAATCTGTTGTACAATATTAAAAAAAAAAAAATATATATATTAACTATACATCCTTACTAAATACACTCAAATCGCTTTACCTAGAAAACAGAAGAAAAATAAATGACCTAACCTTTTTGTTTAAAATTATTCACTCTGAATTAGATTGTTGCGAACTCCTGCAATCATCGACTTCAAGCAAAGATATTCAAATTTCAATATCTTTGACTTCACAGTACCTACTCGAAAAACAAGGCAAAACATATTATTCTGCAACAATAATTCTGGAACCAACTATGACATATGCACCTACATATTTCTCGACTTCAAACACTAGAAAACAAATTCACCTCAAATATCGATATATTTATTACAAGTTCACCATTATTTAAGAAATACCTGAATGATATTTTTATGTACAATATTTTGATATTTAAGGAGCATCACATAGGGGCTATTGCATATATTTATGTATTTCTATATTAATTTACAATATAAAAACTTGTTCCCGTTTTCTTTTTATGTATCTTGCATTTTATCACGTATCACAATTAGTCAGTCTCCTGTAAATTTTGTAATTACTAACATACCTTATAGTTTATTTCTATGCCATTTTTGTAACTTAGAAACTTTTTATTTTATTGTAATGCATTATCTACACTTAAATTTATCTGTATACCTACCTTTCATATTATGTTCACTAGTTACATTTTTATAGTTTTTTTTTTTTTTATTTAAAAGTGTCTCTGTATTATAAACTTGTCATGAAAAGGGCATTGAAAATTAATAAATAAAGAAAATGACGATGTGAACTAGTTCATAAAATACACCAAAATAACCACAAAACTTATTTGAGGCCATCAAACATTTTTTCATCGAAATGTACACCTTAACGGCCTAACGACGTCTGTGGAGGGCATATATATATATATATATTCATTGTATACGTATAAGTTTCTGTTAAGGGTTTAGTAATATTACAGCCTACTGCGTCTTCAAGGACCCAAAAGCATAATAACTTGAACCTATTCTCCGCCCTACGATTCTAAGACGTGTGTTACGCGCAAACTTGTAACAAAATTATCCTAAATCTTATAGAAATGGGGGCTCACTACTGGAATACATATCAATGGAGGGCATGTCACAAGAAACAATGATTTTCAAGCAAAAACACTGAAACAAAAAAACTCTTTCCTGTAGTTATTAATTTTTCTATAAAATATATTTTTAACAAAACCAACCTGAAATATTTACTTATTACTAAAGGCCTCGTCAAACAGACGGCGTAATTTACGCGGCGTAAATTACGCCTTAACGCCGCGTACTTTCTGTTTGAACTGCTTGGGCGTACAGCAGAGCGTAAGGCAGAGCGTCGAGCAAGAACGCCCGGCGTAAAATAAAATCTTGTAAAAAAATACAACGCGACGTACTAACACCGCGCTAGAGCGTAGCGTACTGGTACGCGCTCGCTCCGTTTGACCGGTTCAGACAAGTTCAGTACAACACAACGCGGCGTTAGTACGCGGCGTCAGTCCGGGCGTATTTTACGCCGTACGCCGCGTAAATTACGCGTTCTGTTTGACGAGGCCTTAAGGGGGTAAGAACAAAGCCGTTATGCTTTACTTACGTTAAGTTGGTTTTAGACAAGTAGAGCAAATAAAGGAAGAAAGGTGTACCTATATTATTGTTTGATGAGAGAAAAATATGAAAACTTACGCATTATTGAGAAATTGTGCAAGGGAAACACCAAAAAATACCTGAAACAAAAAGACAAATAAATTAGTTCATTCTATTGAACCAAAGGAAACAAAATGATGGAAACAAAAGACGAAAAAACAATGTAATATAATGCATAAAATATTCAAAGCAGGGAATGTGACTGGTAGAAGAAGTCGGGGATGCCCAAGGAAGACGTGGCGCGTTCAAGTGAATCAGATACTTGAGTCGGGTCATGTCAAGAGTCAGAATAATAGAAGAGTATGCATGAATCTTAATGAGGCAAGGAGTATTTGCCAATGAGTTGTTTGCATACACTCCTCTCTGCTTACCCCGGTTAATTAATTAGTTAGTTATTTAGTTAAATAAATTAAATCTATGGCAAAGCACTTCATATATTTCCCCTTGTCCTATTCGGGTCAGGAACTCATCTCTCGATAAGACACCTCATGGCATCCTTGTCCCGGGCTACTTCAGCGGCCTCTATCCATTTAAATTCCATATAGTTCTCACCCGTCCTCTTCATATCCTTTTTTGTTTTCCTGGAGGCTCTCTGGGCGTCTTCCCTCTGAAATTGCACTCAATATTTTACATCGTTTACTCAATATTTTAAACTGGTGTGCTAGCATTCTTGTTAGGAAACCACCCCAATTACGATTTTTTCTATGAAGTGTTAGATTCTGTGTGAAACACATTTCTGATGAAGTTCTGCTACTCCTCTCTGCACATTCACACGTATTACAACATACTCTCTTGTTCCTCATCGTTGTTTCCACGTTTTAATCGTTGAAATGATCCTCTACAGTTGAAACAACAAAGTAAAGCACACAGTGAACAGATCCAGTTTATATCGGATCAATGGTTTTATTAATGGCAACTGACATAGCCAATCTAAAGTGTAAACAAGCCATGTTGTTAGACTTGGCAACACTGCATTTTGTTTATGGTGTGAACCAATGTTATATTCGATAGGTGAAAGACTGTTATTGTATTTCATGCGTTTATAGTAGGATTTTTAAAGAGGAAATGTATATTTCTGGTCGTTAATGCTAGAATTGCCTATGTCAATTTTGGTAATCTGATTTACGTACCAGAAAGTACTCTTATTTGAATGTTCTGAATACCTTTGTTAGGTGCTCTGTATAAATATAGAGTGATGGAATTGTGGCCTATCTAATGTATAAGTCAAAATATTGATTCAGCGTTTTTTGTGCCACGAAATTGATAAACAATCATCTTCAACCTCATTCAGATATTTGGACATCGGCACTTCTAGCATTACAATTTGATATTTATTCATTGTAATGGAAGAAAGCAATTGTCTTTTAAAAGAGCAAAGTTATTGAATGGATTGGTTAACAGTTAAAAAAAATTATCTGCATATTATAATGTTAGATGTTATCACTTAAAACCTTTATTCATTTTATATAAATGACAAAAGGATAACTGTTTGTGAAAATTTAGAAATAAAGGTGGTCAATAAAAAGATAGTTCCATATTCATTAAAAAATAATACCTAGGCAATATTGAGGATTCTCAAATTTGTTTGTGATTATATTGTACATGGTAATATTCTCTGCCACCTTGCATTTTTAAGCTTAGACTCTGCTCTGGAGGTTTTTACGTTCATAGAACTTGATGAGGATTGTCTGGGTGGGCATGGGGAAACCCCAAAAAAACATTTGAACGTATTTGTAGTATTTGAGTATTAGTCAAAAATGTACATTATTAAATAACTTTTCAAAACACATAAAAAAACTGATAACCATAAAATAAATAATTTTGATTATGAACATAATCACAATATGTTTTAATCATGAACCACGAGTATTCTGTAAAGAAGGAATCTGAAAAAACAACATTATAGGTTATGTGTTGATATTTGAAACGTGTAAAAGGACATTGTACATCATATTAAATGTTATATTTACTACAAAAAATGTGTATCAACGTTGCCTTGATGTTTCATTTAGCAATGATTACAAACTGAGAACAGAATCGCAATATTTTTAATAAAAACCACCAACGCAACATAAAAAATGCTCACATTTATATAGGAATGTGAACGAATGACTGAGAATTGTAAGACTACACGCAACGTTGCAAGACTTCCAACAGCGCGGCTAGTAGTAATCCAGAAGGCTGTGCAACTGGCCATTGCTTCTATACAACGTAAATATAACATGACTTCAGCGTGATTGATTAATGAAGACGTTACTGACACAAATTATTGTTTCTCAGGAAGTGATTTGCTCGATCTATGTAGTTTCTCCTCCCTTGAACTTAACCTTGAAATGTATATTCGAAGGCGAAGCTTACTGTTTTAAATTAATCTTTACTGCGAATCGGTTTTCATTCAGAAAATAAAAAAAAATATATTTAATAAATTGAAACTTTTCCTATCGTTTCGCTTGAGTAGAATTAAAATTAATTTATTAACTACTTCACAAAAAATATAAGCGTATACCACTAAATAATATTTTTTTCAACAGAAATTTATGAATATTTAATTGAATATCCGTGTTTACGTTATTTTTCTTTATACGGTAAACTGTGTAATTTTCTATATCAAATTTTCAATAAAAAATAAATCATTTTTAGAATAAATTGAAGAAATCAAAAAAATAATGTATTCATTCACAAATCTCTTGAGAAAAATCGCTTATATATAGATCGCTATCAAAGAAGCGCTCCCGTAACTAGAAAATACATATTTGGTTGGACGGTGAGGAATGCTGCCATCAGAGAATAATAATATTTTTCCTCGGTTGTCGGTTTCGTAAAACGAGGCATTTGTGCGACGACGTATTCCCACACCTTAATAAATAGTTGGGCCGCACCAATACATCGATGCGATGCGATGGCGCGCTGATAGACCCCAATTCAGAGAGCAACAGAAACAGAGCTTTAAAATACCTATGGCTTAAATTTCTCAGCTGCTTCTTAAAAGGTATTAATGTATGGCTTAGATTATCTGTGACAATTTCTCTTGATTAGTTTTTTTTTCTTTTTTTATAGAATTATTCACAAAATAAATAAAAACCACTTTCGCGTTTAAATCAAGCGTTTTTATAGACCCCTTTCACAAGCGATTTTTACGCCCATAACCCATAATCGTGGTTGTTTAAGACACTGAGAATATACTTGGCTTGTATATTCCTCTTAAAAGCTGGGCAAATTTTTAATTATTGGGCCGGTATAACTGTAGCTTTTATTTAACTTTAAGTTGCGTATATGTCAAGTTTCTATATGTCTAGGGTTGCTATCTCCAAACTTCGAAATCCAGGATTTGAAGGTAGAAATACCAGGACATTGCGGTTTAAAGCCAGGACTTTATATGTAATAAGAGCAGTACCTAATTGTTATAGTTATATTGCACTGAAAACAGGGATAAAACAACTAACAGAAATCACATTTTTTTTAAAGTGATCTACTAACATTTAGTTACTAAATTAGCAAATCAATTGATGAATGATGTTTTTAATCATAAAATAATCAAGTCTAAAGTAATAAGACAAATTCTTAGGTCTAATTTTATTTTTTTAATATTTATTTATTCAGTCTTTTATTTTATTTTTAATGTATTTTTCAACTCCACAATTGTCCCTCAACATTTGTGGTTGAGTTAACAATTATACAATGTTTCACAGTTCATATTCATGTAACATGTTGTAGATAATTTTGATTATTGCAACATCTATTGCTGGAAGTAACCGATTTCTCTCTTTTGACCACTGTGTGATTGATTATAAGTGAAAAAACCTTCACACGCGCGGCGCGAGCCCAGTGACAAAACGATTGGACAGAGTAGTGGCGCGCGAATTTATATATTTAAAGAGTTCGATTCGGTGGGCGATGAGAATATGAGCAATAAGTGTTTAGAACTGTTTCTGTTGCTCAGAATCGGCGCGCTATCAATGTATTAGTGCGTCCCAACTAAGGTGTGTACGTGTGCGTACCTCACATACAACGTGCATCTTTACGTAACCGAGAAAAAAAATATTATTACTTTACGGAAAAATATTATTATTTTCTGTTGGGCAGTAGAGTGGGCGACCCATCAGTAACTATGTAACAAACTCCACGTATGGAAATGAATTTGCATAAGGCGCGGCGTCAGAAATGTATGGGTTCTTAAATTTCAACCGTACAGTCGCTAGCGTATCAGATTTATGAAAACAATTTTAATCTCTTATCCACATATTTATTATTACACTTATTTATGTATACCTAATTGATTTTTATTATTACAATGGAATGTCAGTATCGAAAGTATAAATATTAAAAAACGCCTACTGATAAGAAAGTAAGTAAAAATACGTTATGAAATAATGATCGCGGTCGACTTTGAAATGTCTAGTGATCAATTATTTCGGTAAAATTTCACTGTTCCATGCTAACTTAGAACCAAGTCAACTCAACAGCTCTTTGAAAAGTCATTAAAAGCTATGAAAAAAATTTAAATGTAGCCCATAACCTAACTACCTTACCCTTACCCAATTTTTTTCATAACTTTTTGAGGGGGAGTTTAAAGGAGGTGTTGAGTTGATTTCTTTCTGAGTTGTCCTGTCATCCAATTTCACAAAAGTGTATTATTTAGTCGCTGTTGCGGATGGCCGTTAAAAGCTGTCAACGGATTAGTCAAATCATCAAAAATACTCATTTCGGTTGTGTGTCTATTAGTCAGGTTCAATGATCTATTTGCTTGGAATTTGTGTAATCATTTTCAAAATTGGGAAAAGTGTTTCTTTGGAGAAATCGGATGATAAACAATAATATAATGTTTTTAACAGAAAACTTTTTTACCTAAAATTGTTCCAATTTATTGATTTATTTATTAATTTGATTTATTTAAAAATTTGACCACCAACGTGAATTTCAAAACGAAATGGTTAAGTGAAAGAACTTTTTTTTCTAATATCTGTTCCTTTATTATTTTTGTTTTTTTTTTCATTTTCTCTGTTCTTTATCTTGTATAAATTTTATTAACAATTTTTTTTCCAAAAAAATGTAAATAAAATTTTATGTATGTATAAACGGTGTAACAGGACGTACCCGAGGGATTTTAACCACCGATTCCTGAGCATTTTTGGAGTAAAAAATGTAAATTAAAAATTTGTCTCAGGTGACTTTTTTACGACATTTTTTTTTCTTCAAATTCAAACAAAAAAAAAATTCTTCCACTTGTTGTCATTAGTCACTCAGCCGAGTAACCGACCAACGCCTCAGCCCGCCCCCAACTGTCCAACACCTACCATTTTCTAATGTTTTTGTAGAAAAAAATAAATAAAAAAACATCAAAAATATCACCGGAGACCAAAATTTCATTTACATTTTTTACTCCAAATAATGTCAGGAATCGATAGTTAAAATCCCTCGGGTACGTCCTGTTACACACTGTATAATTATAATGTAATAATGTGTATATTTTATGTACCTGTGTCAATTCATAAAAAAAATGTAAAAAAAATCCAGTGACAAACTGATATCAATCAGTTTAACGGGACTTTTTATAATGTAAATAAATGAAATAATATACATTTTTTAAAACGTTACCGGTCTAACCGGAAACTACCGAATCCGATCCCCGCGCACTGATAATAACTGCGGTTATTATCAGTGCGCGAGTGAATCGCGGTAATTTATAATAAAGATAAGTCAGTCCCAGGAACTCCCACGTATGTTATGACATACGTGGGAGTTCCTGTGTCCTCTTCCTTCTCAAACGTCTTACATGAAAACGAATGACAGAACGTAGGTAGGTACTAATTCAATCCTCACTAATAATCTTAATTTGGGAAGTGGGTATGGGTACCGCCGCCCCGGGAATCATTTATTGGATAACCAGCATCTCCGCCATAGGTCAATCCAAGTGTTTCGTTTCGTTTGGTTCGTGGGGTGAGGATTGACCAGGTCTTGGCGGCGGATGCGTCTGCCAAACTACTGTGTAGCGGCCGGATTTGGAAAACTGATTGAGGGAGACCTATCTACCTCTCTCTTTCTCTCTCTCTATCGACTGGGTGGAATTATAACTCCATCACTTCTGGACACACTGATTCCCAAATTTCTACCCACCCCTCATGCCTTTTCCTTCCTAAGTCTTCCTCTCCTTCCTTTCCTTAAAAAAACCCCTCCATCTAAGTACCATGCTTAAAGATAACATATCTGAGGGAAATTATTTTTCACAGGGCCTCCTGTGTGGAGCCCAAAAAAATATATATACTAGAACGATGACGTCACGTACGTCCTCTCTCTGGGACTAGAATATAATAATATAATAAATATGTCGCCAGTATAACATACAGCCATGCGCTAGTATCCGCGTAATGAAGAAACTTCTCTTTTAGAGATTTTGTCCTCCGGTTCTCGGAGCGAAGAGATAAAGCATGTTCCCTCGCATCTTTGTTTCAAAAGTAATCACACCGGAGTGATTTACTCATATATGAGTTTTGTAAATGCATACCATTTTCTCTACTAGACTTTTCCAAGAAAGAGTAATATTAACTTGATATTTTGTTCACTACTTTAATAAAAAACGAAATGAAATTTTCAACATTAGAAGTTGGTAATTTATTGTACTCACTGTAGCAAAAAAAAACCTTAAAGTGTCGTGATTTAACGCCGTGTATTAATGTTAAATTTAAAAAAAACGTATATAATTGTAAGGTATCTACATAAAGTCCTGATTTTGTAATAATTAATACGACAGTCATGTACGGTGCCAAGGTAAGATTATAGAAGACTTGTTTTGATTTTCAGTTGTCAGGATTACCACCCGATAGCAATTCGACATATTATAAATGTTTTTCTTATACCGATTCCCAGGAGGAGATTCTCAGTATAAACATACCTAATGGACACTTTTCACGATGTTTTTTCTCATACCGATTCCAAGAAGAGGTTCTCAGTATAAACGTGCCTAAAGGACGCTCTACACGATATTTTTACTCATACCGATTCCCATATGAGATAATATCGGGACTCGTATGAAAAATCTTAGTTTTACACGATCATTATAATGTATTTATCTTAGAGAAGAAATAATATTTTGGGATAGTACTAAATCGTAACGAAATGGCTTCGCCTTGGATATAACCATAGACCATATGAAAGCGTCCATCTATTGTTTTGCCTTTTCTGTCCCCGTCAACAAATAATCCAAAATAAACGGGAAATTCACAATACAAACAGTGGTCAAATAATCCTAATCATAACTCAAATTGTAAATGCGAAAATTTGTTTGTTTGTCCTTCTTTTCTATTAGGATACTTGGAAGACTGGGAAGTGACATAGGTTACTTTTCATCTCGGAAACATATTTAATTAAGTGGGAAAATTATTTTTACCGAAATTGCTCCCTCACACCTCACGAGTGAAGCCGCGAATAAAGCTAGTCAATTGGAAATAAATACTTTTTGTATAGAAGGCTATCGATTTTTATCAACACTTTAAATATAAAACGGGGAAAAGCAAAACTTTAAATATGTACCCACAATGAAAGATTTAAATACTTCAATCTTAAACTAACAGACGTGTTTACACAAAGGAAAAAACAATACCATTGAATCAGATCTAATTTGTAAAATAAATCTAAGGTAAGAACCAGACAACAAAGAAAAATTAAAACGATTAAAAATAAATTAAATATCGTTATTAAAAAATTTACAAATTTTTTAATTTTATAATAAAAATTCCATACTATTCGTCTACAAAAACAGGATAATTATATGATTTTTTGAAAAAATTTAAACTTTCTTTTCGCTCTTCTGGACAATTAAAATTTTGTCCTTTACAGCATTTCAAATTTCCGTGATGGTTATTATTTTTCTTTTCAACTCTGCTTTGCAAGGTAACAAACATATTTTATTCTTGTGTCCAATATTCAACCAATAATGAGAACTTTTTGTTAATGGATTTATGACCTTACAAATTATTGTGCTTCTATCAATATGTATTATGCACCTATGTATTATGTTACCACTCTGTTAAATGTTTTTTTATTACAAAATGTACATTTATACATGTTTTTATTTCGGCATGACCTGGATACATCGTCATCCGCACGTCTCTTCTCCGGCTTGCTTGCGAATCGGAAGGTCAACACGTGTAAAGGGGGTTAGGTCGGTTGGCTGAAAGGGTTCGCTTGCGCCGATTGATTCACCGGATAAAGTGTATTCTATTCAATCTAAACACCCGTGATAGAACTTTCAAAGGCGGGCTCAGCCAGTCTTCGCACAACGCCGTTCCCGATAAGAAAGGCAGTCCCTTTATTGCTTTGGAATAATCCGATAGCGCTGATTGTAGGCAGCGGGGCGATTGATTTTTGATCTCTGGGTCACAGATCTGTGTTTATCCATGTGAGTTTCTTACAACAACAAAAAACAACGAGAACTGGGTTACGTTATAAGAAAAACTCCATTACGCCTTTCCTCGCAGGAGTAAGCAGAGAGGATGGACCGCCATACAACACCGGCGCACAAGCCTTACTTGACTCTCTATGACCTTATATGACTCTCTACTAGCAATCCGAAGGTTGCGGATTCAAATCCCGGAGTGCGCAAATGAATATAATTTTGATAGATTTGTGTTTTTTAATAAAGTAAGGTACGAGTACATTTACGGCACGTTCCCAGAGTGGAAGATACTCTCAGAAGAAGATCCTGGTGGAAGACCTGACGGGAGATGTTCTCAGAATATGATCCTGGTGGAATACTACCATAACTACCCTGGTGAATTACTAACTATCCTGGTGAATTACCAACCAACAGTAGCGCCTTCTCAAACCTACCTTACCTAACATAATAAAATATAATATGTAAAAATATTGTCAAAATATATTATGTAAAAATGTTCATAATTAGGGAAAAACTGAAACATATAGAAAAAAATGAATAAAATAAACTCCGCTACCTTCCTCTTCCCCATCTTCTTTCCCATCCCAATACCTTCAGCTTTACAACCTACCCCAATTGGGGATGCCAGAGTCACACCAGACGGTTGGGATTAGTTGAGACTCTTACGCGGTATTCACATAATTTTTTTAAAGAAAACACAGATCACGCGTGACGCTATTAGGAAGTCCGAATACACAGAAAGTTAGAATTTATTGTATAAACAAATGTAGCAGTAGACCGATAAAATCGAATTTGTATAATATTTGAAGTAGAGTGGAAGAAAAATTAGGACAATCAATTTAATCGAATGACAATTTAAAAAGTAATTACAGTCAGCAATAATATATCTGTCACTTGAACTGATTAAAAAGCTGTGTTGTCAGTTAGAAGACATTGTTAATCATTTCTATTGGTAAATGTAGTTTGAAATTAATGTGTCTCAGAAATTAGTACACTTTTTTAAATTAGTTCAATTTTAATAAGTATAATTAACACTCACAGTTAGTCACTGCATTTTTTTTATTTAAAATAAAAGACAAACATTTCCGGGAAACGACAGAATTTAAAAAAATCGTCTACTACCGTCATCAGGATACTCTCATTATCGCCCTGGTGAAGGACTTTGGTAACCGGATATTAATAGCCAGGTGCTCCCGGCTTCACAGCCTTCCTCTTCCCCAATTCCTTCCATTCACCACTCTCTTTAAATTCATTACTTATAAAAATTCAGCGAAATAGATTTTCAAAAGTAAATAAAATGTTGAAGGAACTAAATTGGCTAACCGTGAAACAGATGCTGACCTTGAACACGATTATATTTATTCATAAAATAGTAAACAACCTTTTACAAAAATACTTATCAAATAAAATTATATACAAAAAGGACGTTCATAGACATGACACAAGGAAGTGCAAGGAAATCAGACTTAAAAAAAGGACAAAGCGAATACGCAGAACAGTTTACTATACAAAGGTATGAAGTTATATATGTAACACGCTACCAGAAACTTTAAAGTCCGCACTAATTCAAGGAAGGTTCAAGATGTATTTTAGAAGCTATACCAAACGAGAAAAAATATAGTTTGCAATATTATATGTTGTAATTAATTAGCAATTTTTAAACTTAATTCACAAATTACTAAAAATAATATTACCTAATAAATAAATAAAATTTACTAATGATACCCTAATAATTGGTGACGCCATAGTCCCACTGGCTCAGATAAAAGTAAGGTATTCAAGTTTCTACTTTAATATTTTGTGCTTTACCCTCTCAACGAAATAAATTCAAAATGGTGGACTGTAATTTATGCTAAGGAGCACTGAAGGGATATTTTAGGCTCCGAGGAAAAATACTCAAAATATACGTCAAAAACAAAAGAACACGGTTTTATGATAAGTGTGTATGAAAGAAAATCCTTTCTTTTTGAATTATTGATATTTTTTGCCAACTCGGGTGTAAATGGAAATGTAATACATTCCGAACTCAAAATTCATCTTAATGGCATCTTAATGTAGAGAGATTTTTTGGTAGGCACTATGAAGATGAGAAATGTATTTTTTTGAATGCCTAAAATAGCATTTAAAGAAACACTGTGATTTTTTTTTCACACGTTTAACTTGTATAATAACAAAAAAAGCGTAATTATAACAATTTTCGGACCATACTTTTCAATTAGTTTCTATCAAGGGAATTTCATGTCGTTTCGGCGTAAGGAATGTACAGATATTATCACCAAGAATAACATATATTTTTATGAGCTTTAAAACTTAAACAGCCTTACTAATAACAAAACGCCTTAACCAGCGGTCAACTGCATATTTGTTGCTTGCGCGGTGCACTGTGTTTTTACGTCTTTACTAATAACACAATCACGTATTTTATGATTTTTATGTTGGTCCCCTTGAATCTCACATAGATCTGCGCAGGCGCCACGCCGGCCGCGGCCATCTTGTTTTATAAACTTCGTGGTAAAACAATGTTTGACAATGTTCAGTTGTATTTGCAGTTAATTTTTATGTTTTTGAAGACAATTTTCGTTTAAATGATCAATTCACTGTGATATTAGTGTAATTCAACATAATTACCAATGCTGGCGTTACTTTTTTCAGTTTTAGTCCTTTAAATATGGTTTTGTTGATGATTTAGTTTCGTTAACGATAGGTTTTAGGTTATTTCTGAAATTTTATTTTTTTAACTACTTTTCTGCGTGAATTTAATAAAACTTCCATAGAAGTAAAATTATTTAATAATGTAAAAGCTTCATGCGTGTGTAAATAAAAACAAATTCGAGAAATCGACGTATTAATTGCGTAAAAATGAATCCAAGATGTCAGATTTTTTCAGTTATTTTTTCGGAATTATTATTATATTTTTTTATCCTTTTTAATTGTATGAACGAGATAAAAAGTGAAGTGATAGTTTTCTTCCAAATTCATAAAGTAAGAGGTGTGCATTTTTTAAATTTTGAATTTTCCAAAATTTTTCGACCATTTAATAGAATATGTTTACAGTCAGCTGTTTTTTTTCAAATTTTTTCATGTTGAAACTTAAAATACTGCAATTTTCAAAAACGATCGTATATTTCAGATACAAAAATCTAAAAGGCAATTCTATTTAGTTTCTATAAAGGTATTTGCTTTTACGACATCTTCAAAAATAAGAAATAGACATTTAAAATACTTTGAAAAAATTCCAAATTTCGTTCGGACATCAATCGTTAAAACAGAGATAAACTACCCTCTCAGGCCGTGTAAACAATTTGTATTTCTTTCAATGAACAATTTTTTAATTAGTAATGTTTTCACATCCGCGGCCGTTTGTCAATTGAATAAAATTTTCACGGGGTTTTTTATAAGGCTGAAAGTATTTAAGATGAATATATACGTGAAATCCTATTTAGATACTATTTTGATTAATCTTTACGACGAATCGGCTTACAGTATGAACATCAAAAAATATGCTACGGATAAATTGAAGCTTTAACTACTTTATCTATGTATTGGAATTACAATAAAATTATTATTTACGTAACAAAAAATATAAGCGTAAACCACTAAAAAAAATGTTTTCTCATGACTTAACTATGAAGTAATGTAAGTAACAGTTTTTAAAAAATACCCCTTTACGGCTAAGACTATTTTTGACTTTATCTATGTTCTAACTTTTTTTCGTTCTTATAAAATTATGCACAAAATAAATAAAAACCACTTTTTCGCTTACTAGCCTCGTGCAAAAAGACGCTCGATTTTAAAATTTTGCAGGCATGAGATTCGAAATATTTCTAGCGTTTATATTCCTCTTAAGGAAAATATGTGATAAATCAGTGGAAACGGGGGAAGCCGGGCATTAATCACATTATTTTGACATTAAAACGGTTGAGTAAATAAATTAGAAATGTTGGTATAAACCTAATTAATACAATGTGTACCAACTTTGAAATCAGGGCCCGTCGTTCATAATGTTTTTTTTTGTTTTTCTTCTTAGTTAACGTTAATTGAATACCTAGGCAAACATTTCGTTAGCTGAGCCTAAGTCAAGGAAAAACCATTTATGTGGACCGATCTATTTGTATGGGAGATAATGAGTGTGTCTCTGAGTAATTAGAGCGAAATAAGCTTTGGATCCGTAAAAAAATGTGTAAAACTAAGTCCACAGATGTGATTCTGTCTGTAATGCCAGCTCAATGAACGCTAGAACTAGGATTTGCTTTGAATTTATTGTCATTTAGAAAATTTAACTGATTGTAGGAATTCTGACGAGCAACAAAGAAGGAACCAAAATTATTTTATTTTAAGCAATTAATATTAATAATTCTACATCTTAAATGCATTTCTTCAAAACTCATAATAAAAATTATACTAAAAAAACCTCAAGACTTCCCCACTGAACGCGTTTTCGAAAAATTCAAAGTTCCAACCTATAAAAACTTATTTGTGAAAAATTCAATCGTACAAATTATAAATGAAAAAAAAACTCATTCATAACTGAAAATTGTACTAGACTTAAACATGTATTTGTATGCCCCAAACTAAACACGTCTTTTGTCCAACACCATTATACACACCAAATAAAATACTTCTTTAATAACCTGCCAGTAGAAATCAGAAGCATTAATGACGAAGTACAATTGTTGAACTCTATCAAAAGCATTTTAGAAAAATCATCAACGGGAAAATTGCTGCTCCCCCTATCACCACATGAATGTCACACTAAAAATTATAACTATTTTACTTCTTACTGAATACATATGGATGTTTGTGTCTTTTAGTTAAAGGGTCTTGATTGCGATATGATTTAACTGTGTATTAACTGTATCTTAACTGTTTATCAGCTGTGTATTAACTAAACCTATATATGTGAAACACCTGACTATAAATTGTACATATATAAAGTGTAAACTCTTTTTCCATCCACAAGATAAGTAATATCATAATATGTTCCGTTTTTTAAGATACTTAAATATATATTTTATATATATATATGTAAATAAATTTAATTTGATTAATTGTTTTATCTCATTTCGTAATTTTTAAAGTTTACTAACGGTGTTCATTCAGAAGGAAAGATCGTTTCTCAAATTGACAATGTTTTGAAAGTCTATGATCCTGAAGCAAATATTCTTTTTTATAAATGCTTTCAGGATAAGTTCTTACATAAAGATAGCAAACAATAAAAATATGCATTAATAAAATGAAGATAATGTTGGTAGTTCTTAGTCTAAGTATGATACAGTTAAAATGTGACCGAATCGAATGGGGTCCCATTAGCTCAGAGGTAGAGCAGATCGTATCTTTTTCTGATTTTTCAGTTTTAGATTATTGATTGAGTGTCACTAATTCACTATTCATTAAATAAAAATACTTTCAACTTCTCTTAAGGGAGGGGGGTAGGAATTTAAGACCCTTTTCTGAATGGACAACACATGTACGTGTCGAAAGTATTGTGTCAAAATTTCAAGTAAATCGGAGTAAAACTAAAAAAGACAGCGTTTCAAGCGACCGGCCCGGTATTTCAAATATAACAAAACTTTAAATCGATTTTCTCGCAAATATTTTTTTTAGTCATCATCAACATCATAACTCAAAATCTACTTAACCGATCCTTTTGAAATTTTGTACACTATTGTTACACATAAATCAACAGGTAATCAGGAAGAGTTTTTTTTTACTTTTAACATTTTTTTTTTCATTTTATAATAACAAATTCACGGAAAAATTTTAGCAAATATGGCATTTTTTACTTCAACATGGTGCAAAAAAAAATCAAAAAAATAAAACTCTTCTTGATTACCTTTGAAAACATACTACCTTATAAACGCATTTTGACCTTTTTATTTCAAATGATCCGGTAACCAGTTATGATGTTCACCGCATAACATTTTTTTTCGGGTTAAATTGAAATTGTGCAGCATTTTCTGCTTCCATATTATTTCTTACTTTACTCAGTCAGAGCAAAACTTTTTTTGTGTGAATACCGCACAAGAGTCCCAACTTCTTCCAATCGCCTGGAGTCATTGGAACTATAGCGTCACTGCTTGGAGCACGTTGATAAATATCTATAATAAAAATAACAATAAGGCGAAATCCCTTCACTATTTTCTCTTATATATTTAAGATGAGAAGGAGAAGGAAGAGAAGAATGCGCAGAATGGGATTTGGGACTACCTAGCTATCCATATCTGGTCATCAAACACGGTAGTCATTTAAAGCAACGTTTTGGTTCTAAATGGTGGTCTTTCACCAGGGCTTTGCTGAAAGTATCTACCCCTCTGGAATGCGATGAAAGTTTTTTTATATATATTTTAGGTAAATTAATTGTTAGTGAAATAAAAAATAAAAACTATGTTTTGGTAGAAAGCAATCACTTTGTGGTTTGACATATTTATTAACTGAAATAAAACAATAACTTTTTTGTAACCACGAATTATTCATCTAATTTTTAATACCGACCGGTTTCGCTTAACACAAGCATCTTCAGGGTATTAAAACAAACTGATAGTTTTAAATTTTTATTTTCAGTTTGTTTTTATACCTTGAAGATGCTTATGTTAAGCGAAACCGGTAGGTATTAAAAAATAATAATTCCTGGTTATAAACAAATTTGTTGTTTTATTTCTGTCAAAATAAAATTAATTCATTTATACGACGTCTAGAGATCTTTCCCATCGAACATAGACCCTGTTCAGAAGGAAGGTGAAACGCGCCCGCTCCATTGCCTTGGTACTACGCGCGTACTTCGCGCGTATTTTAAACACTTGCGATGCTTCTGGACGCAACGTATTGGCGCCTAATAACTCGCCTACGCGCGTATGGAGCGCGTAACGATTCGCGGCGAATTCGCCCCTTCTGAACAGTCACATAGAATCCGTCAACTATTTTAAGCTCGCAATTTCATTTCTGTCGAACATAGAATTCGTCAACTGTTTTCAGCTCGAATTTTCATTTCCATCGTAAATAGAATCCATCAACTGTTTTCAGCACGCATTTTCATTTCTATTGAACACTAGCTGGTCCCGGCATGCGTTGCTATGCCATTTAATAAAGAAATTGTTTCTCCCTGAGTGTCCTTTCCTATTCGTCCCGTTCCCCTTCCGCCTCCCCTTCTTCTCCAGCGTCCTCTTCACCTCTCGCGTTCCCACTCCGTCACCTCCACCTTTCCTCTCCCCACTCCACTCCCCCCTCCCCTTCCCCCGTCCCGCAAACCCTTCTCCCGAGTTCTCCTCCCCCTTCCCAGATTCCCCTCCCCCTCCCAGGTTCCCCTCTACCCTCTCGCCTTCTCCTTCCACCTTCCCCGCCTTCCCACCAACCCTCCTCCCGCGTTCCATATATTCAATCCCAGTATATTCAGTTTTTAAACAGCCCGCGTGCCACCTTTTACAATTTTTATTCAAATTTCCATTTTTCATGTATGTTAAATTTGGTGCCAAACATAGGTATCTATTTAAAATATCTAAAATTCTTGATTCGATTCAAACTATTAGGGGAGTACCTACTTTAAATAAATTTACCAACTTAATGATTTTCAAAAATTGAATTTTATTTAACAATCATTGTTTTGCAAAATGTCATTCTCAAACACGCGTACTGTCAAACGTGCGATAGTCGTTTAGTAATAGGTTTTCTGAAATTATCCAATTTTCTGCGCAATTTTCTTAATTTTTCTCTCCGTAAGTACCATCCTCGTACTTCAAAGAATATTCTAAAAAAAGAATTAGCGAAATCGGTTCAGCTGATCTCGAGATTTGCGCTTAGCAACACATTTAGCGATTCATTTTTATAATATATAAGAATAGAATCCTGTAACTGTTTCAGCTCGCATTTTCATTTCTATTACGAGTTATATAATCGGGCTGCAAAATTAGTTTCCCGATTTCTTCTTCAATATTATCTACCTTCTATCTATGTTATAAACATCTACAGTTCTATTCCGAAATTGATTAAATTTTTGCACATTTGGCCTTTTATTTGGCCAAAAGGAAGCTCATTTTCTAGAGGAGAATTCGAAAAACTCTGCATATATCCCGCACAACGCCGGGAACTTCAGCTAATAAATAACAGGGTATAGTCGGAGAGTAGCCACTAGTTATATAATATAGCACACATTATAGTAAATTAATCCCTTCGTTAGTGTCAAACGAGATCTCTCGTGAAACCAATTATTAGGGCATATCATGTTCTCTTACCAAAATTCAAATGTCCACTTGTCAGCCGATTCACCAGAGGCCGACCTTTGAGCCTTATTAGACCCTTGGTTTCAATTAGTCCTTTCTTGAATAATTCAATAGACGCCCAAAGGACGCGGGTAGTCTTGGAGAGACGCCGCGTGCCTCTCGCTATAAGGTCTACGCTGCTTCCAATAAATACCTCATCTGTCTTTCTGTTCTCCGGTTTAATAACGCGGTGAATATTATGCTTTCGAGCTTAACATTTTGAACATAACTAACTTACCATCACCCAAACACCCAGTTTCTCTGCAGGGGTAGGCATACAGAACAGACCGCCACACAACACTTAAGTGCAAAAACCTTTTATACATCGTCTCATACATACCGTTTGTTGTTGTTGTGACATGACTCAAGTACTTTTTCACTTCATCGTGCCTTGTCTTCCTCGGCCGATCCCAACTTTTTCTGCCTTACACTTTAACGTGATCTATTCTTCATACACTATTTTCTTCGTTTATCCACTCTGCATGCCCAAACCATCTAAGAGTAATAATTTCCCGGATTTCCACAGTTTTAACACTGTCATAGATGGTTTTCCCACTCATAAGTATTTTTTGATTCGCTTGAACGTGTTGTCGGTAACCGGACAACTCTGAATGAATTCAACTAAGGTTTTTAAGGTTCGGTTATGGGCAATATTTTTCATTTTTTTCATGACTTTTGATATCTTTTCAAAGAGGTTGAGTTGTTGAGTCGAGTTGATTCTGAGTTGACATGGAACCGATCGTATCATGTCTTCTTCGGGTGTCCCGTCAGTCTTCTATCATTCAATCGCTCGTCAAATATGTTCTCCTAATATGTCTCTCTTCGTTCATCCGCTTTATTCGCCAAAACCATCTAAGCGTCCTGTTCTTAATCTTATTCAGTGCGCTTATATCAGCCGTGCAATTCTCTCCGGATCTCCACATAACATTTTTAGCGTTACTGCATAAATTATTTTTATATTAACTGCACACACGGGGTTTTCACATTTTTTTTAAATAATTTTCCTTACGACCTACGTCATCTTTGGAGACGCCCTTTGGGTTTTTGGAGGTTTTTGAAGGTTTTGGAAGTTTTTTTTAGAAAATGAAGGAGTAGACCTGGGTCTTGAAGGGACCCGTTTTGTAAGAGAGAGTAAGTTATGCGATTTGAGAGTAATAGAACATCAAAATTCAGTCTCCATTTGTGAACAAAAATCTGTAAGTGTTTAACATGTGCGGCACGTGGAAAATTTTCGGTCATCAACGTGGCCCGTGGTGCAATTTGGGTCGGCCAGGCGTGGTCTAGACCAGCGTTTCCCAATTTTTTTTCGCCCCGGAACCCCTATCGATCATACTTTTCTAGGCGGAACCCTATTTTTATAATAAAAAGATAAACTCGTAGTTTAAATACTTTCATGTTTACTTTGAAAAGAAAAATCAAAAATTTTGTGTTAAACTTACAATAATGTGGAGAGTGATATCTTTTTAATTTTTTGGTTAAAATAGCATTGAAATCAGGCTTTGTGTCAGACAGCTGAATACGAAGATCTGGAGCTGCATCCAGTCCGTTTCTGTATTTGTTTTTTTGTGTAAGCGTAAGTCGAAAAACCAGTTTCACACCGGTAAGTGGTCACAAACGGTAACAAAACTGTGATAGCCATCTCGACGACTTCTGGATATTCGTTTTTAAGTCCAATCCAAAACTCATCCAGATTAGTTTTTCTGAATTAAACTTTTGTTGTAAGGAAGAAGAACATTTGATATGTTCTGTTGCTGTACGTTTCCTGTGAACTAGGAATGGATTCTGTACCCAGTCAATGTCCTGCAGGTTTTTTTCAGGAAAATACTCTTCCAGAGATTTGTTGAGGGCCATCAAATGTCCGTAAATGCATGTTTCAATATCTGTGGTTAATTGCAACTCTTTTTTCCAGAAACTCGTTTAAAAGAGTAAAATATTGGTACTGTTTCTGTTCAACACATTCTATCCAGAAGACAAGTTTCTTTCTGAGAGAAGAGATTTTGTCGTTTACTGCAAAAGTATTTGTGTTTCTTCCTTGCAATGATCCTTGCAACAATCCGGACGGAACGCGGAACCCTTGTGATGCTTCTACGGAACCCCAGGGTTCCGCGGAACACCTTTTGGGAAACGTTGGTCTAGACTTTAGACGTTAGGAAAAAAATTGCAATGGTGTTAGAAACACATAAAGGCCATATTTGCAATCCTGATGATCTGGAACGTATCATGCTTTATGTTCCGTTAATTTAACCAGAGCTAGGCACTGCCTAGTAGGCAGCACAGGTTTTTTTATTTTTTCAATAGGTAGGATAAATAAGGATGCGATGCATCACTACATTCCCAAACCTCCTTTCTTCTGAGGTAAACATTTTTCATTTAAACTCGGTGACTTCAAGAGGTCAATAAATATTATGTTTTTGTCACAGCTTTTTTAAAACCGATGGCCGCGAAGAACAAAGTCTGATGTATTTTGCAGTTGAGTTATTTAAAGTTTCGTTTCTGCATTTTTACGGTTTTTGACATCAAGAAATAGAGGGTTGTATTAATATTGTGTACATCCTTTCATTTCATTAAAAATTCCGAAAACACACTTTTAAATCAACAAAATAAGCGAATAAATGAGCCAACGAAACGATTTTCGACTTTAGCACGTTTTTTCATCGGGACCGTCGAAATGTTCAATGATTTTTTTTTTAAATCCTACAAAATGACTATAATAAAAATTTAAAACCATACAAGTTGTATATTTTTGTTTTATTGATTTCAACGCAAGGTAGTAGGTATTTACTCAGAGAGAACAATATTGTACCAATGCAGCGTTTATAAAATATGATTGCAACTCAAAAATATGGCCTCGAAGTTCTTTTTTATATTACACCGGACGCGACTGTAAAGTTGTCAGTAAAATACTCTGCACGGACTCGAACGAACAACGAACGTAACGTACATATTAGTTTTCCTAGAAATGGCAACAAAGTAGACTGAATTAATGCTAACCTGTTTATAGTAACAAATTACAGGGAGGACATAAAAGAAAAGGGATAAGAATATACCTATGCATTATTTATCCGGTAAGTATGAAGACTGTTGAGGCTGCAGCGCAATATTAGCACTTTAATTCTATGGCAAAATAATGGCCATAAAATATTATCGTGATTTATTTTTGGGGTATAATTCCGTGCTACCTGCTTCTTTGGTTAACGTTTCGGATAACGTTGCAGTGCACTTCATCAATAATATTCGTTTTCAACTATTTTTTGTATTCAAAGATTTTAAAATTACCCCATGAACCACCTTCACAACAATTTTTTTTTTGTTATGAAAGTACTTTTTTTTTTTTTTTTTGATAATGCCTTCAGAAGGCGAAACAGCTGTCATGCGTAATAATAATTACATACAGAATTGGTTTATAAATAAACAGTTTTTACAAATTGAATGTTATTGAATATATGTATAGAAAAATAAAAATAATAACATGCTAATTTTGTGCTCTAAAATGTGGATCCAAAGATATTGAAATATAAGTAGATGTGCTATCTGCTGTTTTTACTATGAGGTTTTGCGCTTCCGGGTGTCGCCGATATTGTTTACCAATTAACAAATAAACTAAAAGAACAAATAATTAACGAATAAACCAAATGAAATGAACGAATTAAACTAAATGAACGAATTCTTTCCTTATTCAAAATATATTGTTAACCAATATTAATGCACATTTTCAAAAAATTAACGAAACGAACAAATTCTTTTTGTATGAAAACTACGCTAATTAGCGCGTAGTCCGGGGACAGTTGCGCGGACACCATAGCATATCTCTTCTGTATTTGAATATCTTTGTGTGGATCCAATGATCTCTAGGACTTTAATTTGATTTAAATTTAAGAGTGTCATTTTCAAAATTGAAACTGATTATGTGAAAAATTCAAAACTAATTAAACGAATTTTGAGTAGGTACTAATCAAGAATGAAAATCTGGCTGAAAGTGGTCAACGAAAGAACCCTAAAAAACGCTTAAACGACATGGAAGAAAAAAAACTAGAATTAAATAACTTTAGGCCACCTCAGCACAGGACCCCCTAGTGAGGAGGATTAAGAAATACCATTGCTCTCCTTTATAAATAAATCACCATTATATTTTGTATATGCAATATATTAGTTAGTCAATAAAATAAAATTAAAAATATCTACATCAGTAAAATATTTGAAAATAAAATTATTTTAGGTTTTTTTTTTAAATTGGAATTATTCACGGGTCCACAATGGTTCTAAATAATTTCTTTTTGAAAGTTCATAACAATAGAATAAATAACTTTTTTTTCTCTCCTTTTAAACATGACACTGTAGATTAAATTTTACAATGTAAACATTGGTATTTTACTTTTATGTATCAAAAAATATTATTTTCAAAAACTTACACTAAACTTGCAGTATTTACTCGGGAAATGTGATGAGCTGAGTTAGGACTTACCTGTAACAAATGAAAAATCAAATTAGTATCATGATTTAGTTCAATGTTTTCCGAAAAAATAGTACCTCGGTTCAATCGCCATAACTCTCGCTTTATCTCTTTGCATACATAATCTCATATGACGTGTCTTCTGTTATACTAAATACATAATTCACCAGACAAATTTAAACTGAATTTATCGCCAGTAACGAAAATATCACTATTCGTCAGAGTACCTTCCATTGAAATACCAGTTAAACAGTAACAGTACTGTATTAACACGGTGTATAAGTAGGGTGTATTAACAGAGTGAAAAAATATTTCCAATCTTCCGTATGTCTCATGTATAAAAGCCCAAACGATGACACCCAAAAAGAGAGCAGATCTGGGTCAAACATATTTTTTAATTTGGTGGATTTTTATTTATTTATTCAATTCAATTCAATTTATTCATTTTTAAAACATTATAAAATAAAATTACAATGCGTTTTAAAAGAGGTAAAGTATTAAGATTCAGATTTAAACAGATTTAAGAAACACCGTTCAGACAACAAAACTTGTTGTCTGAATGGTGTTTCATTGATATTAAACATATCGATATTCGAAGTGATTCTATTTAACAATAAGACAGCTCTCCCGACTGGCATAACCTTTGGCAAGTTAGTTCTGCAAGCCGGGAGATAAAACAGTCTTTGCTGTGGGTGACGGAGATAACCATCGCGAACATAGAAACTAATGCTCTCTATGATAGCCGAGTTTTCTAACCCTCCACGAATCAGTCTGAAGAAATGTGTTACAATGAGCACATCACTTCTGACCCGTAGAAGGTTCATACCAAGCACGCCCAAGAGAAAGTGGGCAGGGTAGAGCCACGGGTAGTAGCCATACTTCCTTAGGTAAAGAAATCTCAGAAATTTCTTATGTACCCTCTCCAACATGAGGGAATACTTCACTTGGTGTGGGCTCCAAACCACCGACCCACTGTCAAGCCTACTCCTAACCAAAGCATTGTATAGTACTGTAAGAACCCGGGTGTCTCTGAAGTTTCTCGCAGTGCGTAGGGCGAAACCCAACATTCTCAGTGAAGTAGGTACTACACGTCATTACGATAAGAGGATGAAAAGTTAACCTACTATCAAACAAAATACCAAGATCTTTCATAGTGGAGACACGTTTTTAATTTCTACCCAAGTTCTTATTCCTAATAGCGTGGCAGCCAAATGTGAGAAAAATTTGATTTGCATACTTTTAAAAGTGGATGCATAGGTTTGATCAAAAAAACTGGTGGGGGAGAGGGGAACGTCAGGAAAATTTATGACGCGCGTGTAAATTGAACAAGAAGTCGAGGACGCCCCAGGAAGACATGGATCAGGGGCCAAAAAACATCGTAGTGTCAAGTATCGGAATACAAAAAAAAATATTTATCATAATATATACCTACAAATCTCAATCAAAAATGGAGATTTGTAGGTATATATTATGTCAAAACAGAGTTACGCGAGGTTCGGGGTCCTCAGCGTACCCCTGCGGCGAAATGACGTGATAGTTAAAAAGTAAGTAACATTTCATCAACCCTATTTATTAAACTATTTTACTGGAGCAGGGTGCACGTTTTCTATAGTTCCTTTACAACAGTAATGTGCACATTACGTGAATGTACTTAGATAACGATCTAAAGAAAGAACAGTTGGAGAAGAAGGTGGTAGCACATGAACCACTTAAGGGGAAAGGATATATAGAGCAGTTTACTTTCTCGTAGTTAAATTTCGCTTCCCTGTATAAGACATCTCGTATTAAAATCGTATCATATTGAAAGTGGTTTGAAAAATTAATTCATTCAGTTTTAAGATGGAATAACCAGACAAAACCGGAAATATGTCATTTTTAAATCAAATTTTAGTCGCATTGACTCTTTTCCATAAAAAATTGTAAGTTGATTACGAAAGACTGTTCTTTTATCTAGTAAAGCTATGTTTTAAATTTTGAGAAAATATGTATATTTTTAGTTACAACCAGGTTTTACCGTAGGTCGTTGGTAGATTTGTTAAATGGTCAATACAACACACATTAAATCATATAATCATGCAGTAAAATAAATCCGCGATCTGCACACGTGTTTTGTGACGAAAATACTTCAGTTTGTCTATTTATTTACGGTCTTACAATCTAATATATTTAAGTTTTTTTTTATTCTTATTTTGCTTAGACAATATTGAAAAATTATAAATACTTGAGATAAAAAAATATTAACAAAATTACATAATTTTAATGGTTTTATCATCACGCCTTTGAGCATTTTTGGATGTAGGCATAAATTAAAGCAAATTTAGAATTAAATAATATCGATATTGAGTTATAATTTTAAAGAGTGGTACGGAGAATAATTAATCTTTCTCATTGGAACCGCCCTGTACGATCGTAAGAACATCTTTCGACGAAATATGGACTCTCGGCCGCTGGCTGGTTAAAGGCCCTTTACATACAGCACAGACTTTTCAATATAAGCATACGTCAAACCATAAGTAAACCACTCACCAGAATGATAACTTTATGCTCTTTGTATGGGGAAAGTTTCGACAGTATTTAATCAAATATATGCCAATAAATCGATTATTTGACGTCACACCATCGAGAAACTCATAAAACGGCCCCATCATGAACAATTAAAATGCCAAAATGTTATCTCAAGAAAACAAGGCTACAACTGACAAGGTGCTGTCTTGAGAAAGTGAGCCTTACAATATGTTTCTTTACAGCCCATTTTCTCAGAACAGCAGCATTTTGTCAGATCCTGTGCAGAAATCGAAGTTTCGTAAAAATAACAAAAAATTACTTGAAATTTCAATTACTGTTAAGGAACAACATTTTCAAATATGATCATGTTCTCTTACGACAGTATCAAATGGGAATGCTGCGTGGAGGGTTTTTTGGGGAATGGAGGAGAGAAAGTTCTGTGGTGGAAAAAGGGGGTGTGTAGGAATCTGGGAGTCAATGTGTACAGAAATGATGGACGTATAAATCCATCTTTCCCACTTGAGAGTTGGGCTGGAGAGGTCTAGGTTAGGTCAACCAGTCCAAGGTAGGCAACGCATTCGCCGCCAAGACCCAATGCAAACCGCATTCAATCCTATGAACCCGGGCACCCCTGCTAAATCACCAAGTGTATCGAACCTCTAGCATGCATTATTCGGCTTAATTCTGTAACTTAAAATTTTCTCTGTCAATTGCTGTATGCTGTATTAAGACCATAAATTTGATAAAAACTCCCGCGCCAAACTTATTCATAACAACAATATCGGTATAAGGTTTGACAATTTAGAGGCACTCGAACTTAGGAAAGCCATAAACACTAATAGTAAGGTAGTTAATAACCAACTAAATTTAAATAAAATCCCATACTAAGATTGTTCCCTGTTGATAAAGAACACGCCCGTTCCCTTCCCAATTCTCCATCTATGCCTTCTTCCTCCTTCACTTGACGAGTCCAGCCCATTTTTGGTAAATTATATATTATAACACATATGTAACCTAATTTTAGTAGAGTATTATTCTGCCCTGATTAAGTTGTAGCGAAACCCGGTCGGCATAAAGTATAAAAAATAAAAGTGGTGTTTACAAAGTTATGGTTTTATTTTAAATTAATAATGTCACATCACCAAGTATCCGCTTCATATGAACAAATAATAATGAAGGAGGTAGCGCAACACGGCACAACACCCCAAAAACATATAACGAAAATGCTTCTGGCCGTGAAAATCTTAAAACTTATCCAAATAATAATGCAGTTATATTTTAATATTTTATCTGAACAACAAAAAGGTTGTCGCAGAAAACATATGGGATGTAAAGAACAGTTAGTTATTGATTCTGTAATTTTAAAACAAATTCAAAATCAAAAGCGTAATTTACATACTTGTTATATAGATTATCAAAAAGCTTTTGATAGTTGTTTGTTCCAGAATGCGATTTATCAATTTCGCTTTAAGTAAAATAATTATTCGTATCATTCGTGTTATTTTTAGTCATTTTAGTTAAACGTATTTTGTCCTTTGCGAATAAAACCATCCCTTGGGTTTTTCAAGTAAGCTCCTAACCTTTAGAAATAAATGTAGGAGTCTTGTTATGGCGGTTGAACTGGAAGATATACGAGGTGTGTCTTCAGTTGCGCAGAGGGAAGATAGGCCCTTTGCGTTAGTTTTGCTAGTAGGGTAAAACTAGAAGGTACATGCTGTGTGCCTTCAATTGTGTAATTATACTGAAGCTGGTAGGTACGAGTTATACCTACGGTTCAGTATTGGAAAACTGACAATAGAGAGATCGAAGTAGAGACTTCGATATTTGTCAGTGTGGTGTGGTCGTGGACCACCCGAGTGAGGGTAGATAGACCCTCTTGTAATACTGTATTTATTACATTAAATAAAGTGTGCAGAAAAAAAAAAATAAGTGTTTTCCTGTCAACTCCATACTGTTGTGCTCTCGTACCACGATAGCAGAAATAATAGTGTCCCGCACTCGTGGCTAATCAAAATATTAAAAATATATAAAGTTAACCCAATTATAATTAGCTTTTTGAAAAATATTATGTCCTTTTGGAATACAGATTTGCTAGTTAATTTAAAAGGTAAGAAAATAGTAGTACCGGGCATTTCAATAAAAAGAGGGATTTTTCAAGGAGACTCATTGAGCCCTCTTTGGTTTTGCTTAGCATTGAATCCCCTTTCTAAAATGTTAATTAAAAGCAAGTTTGGAATAAAAATTAAGGGTAATACAAGAGAGAGTAGTATAGTTTCACATCTATTATATATGGATGATATAAAATTATTTTCAAATTCTGAATCAAATTTAGAGAAAATGATTAAGGTAGTTAAAATTTTTTCAGATGATATTAAAATGACTTTTGGTTTAGATAAATGTAAAACTATCCATATAGAGAAAGGCAAAATTGTAGATGGAGACGAGGGTATATTTAGAAATTTCAAAATTCAAAGTATGAAAGGGGATGAGGTTTATAAATATTTAGGATACCCGCAATCGAATAGATTAGATCACACTAGTATTAAAAATGATATTAGGATTAAATTTCAAACTAGGATCAGAAAAATTTTAAAATGCAATCTATCTGCTAAAAATTTAGTAAAAGCAATAAATACTTGGGCAATACCTCTACTAACGTACTCATTTGGCATAATTAAATGGTCCAATACAGATTTAGATAGTTTAGAACGATTAATTAGAACAACGTTAACAAAATTTAATTGCCATCATCCAAATTCAGCTATAGAACGAATTAATTTACCTAGAAATTTAGGAGGTAGAGGTGTAGTCAAAATAACATCTTTGAAACACAATCAGGTAGAAATGCTTAGAAATTTTTTCCATAGGAAAGCTAATAGCTCAGAAATGCACAAAATAATTTGCAAGGCAGATAGAAATATTACACCTTTAAATTTATATGACGAGAATGCCAACATTCTTATAAATACTAACCAGGAATTATTAGATTCCTGGTCAAATAAAATTATTCACGCAAAACACTTCAATTATCTCAACCAAACGTATGTTGACAAACTTTCGTCAAACAAATGGTTGAGTATTGGAGAGTTGAGCGCAGAAATAGAAGGATTTATGCTTGCCATTCAAGATAGAGTCATTAATACTAAAAATTATAGAAAGCATATAATCAAAGATATAAATCAAATTGATGATTTATGTAGAAAATGTTTGGCTTTTCCCGAAACTATAGAACATATTATATCGGGATGTTCTATATTAGCGCCTTCCGAGTATACATTTAGGCACAATCAGGTTTTAAAAATAATTCACCAAAGTTTGGTAATTAAACATAACTTGATTGATTGCCGTAATGTAGTACCTTATTATGAATATGAACCAAATTCATTTATAGAAAATGAATTTTATAAAATATATTATGATAAAACTATACTAACAGACAGAACAATTAGTCATAATAGACCTGATATATTGAGGGATCAGTAGGATTTATAGGTTCAATTAGAAATGCCACAGAGCCGAACCCTCTGATATGAAAATATCTGGAGTCGGTGAATTATATTCCCATTTGGTCTCTAGTAGGTTGACATGTTGTTCTTGTATTGTTTTGTATTTATAATACTTATATAGTGCAATTGCATAACGTGGATTCACTAGATGATCATTTGGGGAAGTGTATGAAAGGGTTTAGTTTTTCCTTCTTTTTTTTTTTTTTTTTTGGGGGGAAAATTTAACCCGGACATTTAAATCTGGTGCGTAAAAAAAAATGTTTTGAGGGGTCCATCTAAAATATTAATGTTCTGTAAAAAAATACTATTTAAAACGTATTGAGGTATATTATAACAGGACTCACGATTAAACATTTGATCACGCCCTTTCCGGGGAAAATTCAATTGAACCTGACTCAAACCCACCCTTAGACCTCGGAACAAAGGTACATTGTTTTCAATTTATGGCCCTACACATAATGAAAACGTAATCCTTCATTTTGTTTATTAACATCTACAATATCGGTTACATTGTAACTGGTTTTGGCAGTAATAACATTTGGGAGGCGGGTATGGGTACCGCCGCCCCGGAAACCATTTATTGGACAAACAACACCTCTGCCGTAGGTCTCCCCGAGCGTTTCGCTACGTTTGGTGAGCAGGGGTTCCCGAGTTCATGGAGTAAGGTTTGTCCAGGTCTTGGCGGCTGATGCGTCTGCCCATCTACCGTGTGGTGGGCAGGATCGAGAGAGATTGGTTGAGGGAGGTCTTTTATCCTCTCCAGTCGGTATCTCTCGACCCAGTGCCTTGCTCCGCTGTTGGACAAACTGACCCCAGACTCCTACCTATCCCTCATATCTATTTCCTTTCATTAAAAAAACCCTCCATACAGCTAACCCCAAGATGACATAGGCCCTGAACTATATTATTTTACTCAGGGCCTCCTGTGTGGAGCCAATGTAGAAAAAAACATATATTTTTTTATTATTTTAGTTTATTGTTTTAAATTATCGTATTTTAAATTATATACCTTGACAGATAGACTTAGATAATATTAAATATGTGTATGATTGAGAGCAGACTACATTTAGTAAGGAAGGAAAGGATAGGAAGTTCCGAAAAGGAAAAGGGAAAGAATTACACGAGGGGTGGGTAGGAATCCGGGGGTCAGTGTGTCCAGAAATGACGGACGTATCAATCCATCCCTCCAACTGCGGTGCAAGGTGATGGGTCGAGAGTCCGTCTTCCCTCAACCAGTCTCTCTTGATACGACTCGCCATGCAGCAGGTGGGCGGATTCTTATATACTTCAAATCAAATTCGAAATTTTGAAATCGAAATCACTACCATTCTTAATCAAAACTATTCTCTGGCATTTCTGCTCTCAATCTGACACATGTTTAGAACTCTTCAAGAGCACAAAAGCTTTCAATAAATAAATATAAGTGTGAAACTTTCACTTGACAACCCCAACATTTAACATTTAAACTGGAGACCAGAGTTTCCTTGAATTCTGAAACAATTTTCTTTGTCACATGTTTTCTCGATACTCTCCTCGGATAATTCTGAACTCTCTGCGAAAGTTCAAACTCTGGACTAAAGTCCAAAGTTTCCTCAAATCGCAATAATAAAAACATGAAAAAACAACATTTTTGCAAAGTTTATCGACAGAGAGACGAAAATGAGAAATATTCCAGCTCTGAACGCGGACGAAAAAGTAATTAATAAAAACAGCTTTTATAATAAACGATAACAATAACGAACTTTAAGACAGTAAGATTTAATTGTACACGTTCTCCTCTCTCTCCTAAATCTCCTCAGGGGCGCTAATTTTATGATTACAGCAACGGCTATAGTCATAAAATGCTGCTAACATAATACCAAAAAGTCAAAAACCATTAGCGATTACGCTAACAGCAATTGTCATCAGAAAATTACGCGTATGAATGTTACCAAAATTTCATACGCCTCGATTATATAGACGAAGGCTGTGGAAAGGATACTTAAAATCATTTACAATAAAGAACTTTATACACGGTGTCCGGAAACTCGTAGTACAAGCGGGAAACTGGTAAATCTACATCACATTCAGAGTCGATTTGTGATATAACTTTTTTGATTTGAGCTTTTGTTTTCAAGTAAATCGGGTCCGAAGTTGTAATTTTTTTGGTTAAATTTGAAAAAAAAAATTCACTAGGGGGTTGATTTCAGCTGTGTAATGTCTTATAAAATGCATCGAAGGATAAACCGGACTCAAAAGTTTTTTTAACTCTTTAGTTGCCGAAAAAATGGAAAAATAGAAAAACAATAATATTAAAATCGAAATGCTCAGACCGAAAAAAATAAGTTTTTGGGTTCTCTACGTGATGTAGATTCACCAGTTTCCCGCTTGTACTACGAGTTTCCGGACACGTTGTATACTATCCTAAAGATAAAAAAAAAAAAAAATTTTAAAAGTAAGGAAAATTTTAAAAAATTAGATAAAAGGTTTTTTTGGGATTTTACTAAAATTAAATTTTTAATTTTGCCAGTCATTGGCGATGGGTTGTCGCTGTCAAATTGCTTTGTTTAAAAAAGACTTGTCTCCGAACTTGTCAATATAATTAATTTTCTTTACTTCGCCATTCGTACGAGTGAGGTTTATCTCCAAAGGTGAACCAGAGAGGGATGGTGCATATGAGGAAGGGATTGCTGGCAATATACACTATTATAATCTACGAGCAACCCTTTCATTGAAGAAGACCCGTTGGAGGGTAGCCTTTGGGGATTCCTACCCGCGGGAGTTTTAACTGTAAATAAATTTGATCGAACCTTTTTAACGAATGTAAAGGGGAGGGTATATTTAAGATTTATAATACTTTTCACATGATAAATCTTCGTCTATATTATTTATGATGATAACCTTTGTGGTTAAGTGGTAAAGCGCTAAAAGATTTTATTTGCGTGCATTGCACGAGTTCTAATCCCTCTAGCTGTTTTTACATTTGCTCCATATATTTTTTGAAAAAAATTCCCCTCAGGACCTAAGTTATCTGTATGGATGCTGCGTAGAGGGTATTTTAAGGAAAGTAAGTTCTGGGAAGGAAAAATGATATGAGGGGGTGGGAAGGAATCTGGGATCAGTGTGTCCAGGAGTAACGGACGTTTGCATCCATCCCTCCAACTGCAGTGCAAGGCGATGGGTCGAGAATGTCGGCTGCAGAGGTCAAAAGGCCTCCATCAACCAGTCTCTCCCGATCCGGCCTACAACGCGGTTTTTTGGCAAACTAATTTATTTAAGCATTTTCAATTTAATTTAATGCTAAATACCACCATAACCCTAAGCTAAATATCAATATAAGTCACACCAAGTGGTTCGCTGCGTTTGGTGACTTACCAAAGGTACCCGAGTTCATGGGGTGAGGTTTGTCCAGATCTTGGCGGTGGGTGCTTTTGTCCACCAACTGCATAGTTGGCCGAATCGGAAGAGGCTGATTGGGGGAGACCTTTTTATCTCTTCAGCAGGTCTCTCTCGGAATATCATCTTATCGCAGTGGCGGGGATACATTCTTATGTCCGTCACCCTTCCTCAATACCTTTTTCCTTCCCAGAACTTCCTCTCCTTCCTTTCCTAAAAATCCCCTCCACACAGCATCCCCAAAGGTGATACAGGCCCTGAGAGGATTTTTTTTCTTAGGGCCTCCTATGTGGAGCTAATGTTAAAAAAATTGATATTTTTTTGATATTTAGCGAAAACATTAATAATTTATTTTTTTATCAATTTACTTATTACACATTGATTAATTCACATTTATACACATTAAAATGGATTGCACTTATTATACTGATAATTTATCTCGCAAAGAATGTAAGGCTGATGTAAGCGTTATGTTATCTCGCTCCGATGGTTTGGGCATGTAGAGTGAATGACGCAAATTTGATTGGTAGAAGAAGTTGGGGACGCCCGAGAAAGACATGGCACGACCAAGTGAATCAGATATATGAGTCGGGCCAGTTCATGAGTCAGAATAATAGAAGAGCATGTATGAGACGATGTACGAATTGAACGAGGCAAAGAGTGTTTGCCAAGACAGAGTTGTTTGGCGGTCCCTCCTCTCTGCCTACCCCTGCGGGAAACGGCGTGATGGTTAGTTAGTTTAATGTTGTTATTGTGCATGCGGGAGCCATGAACCGATTCGTTCATCAATGGAGGAGGGTTCAAATGTTGACAGAAAGAAAAAAAAACATTCTAAAGATTTTCGGGGCCTCGATAGTCCTTTGCAGGACATAAAAGCAGGGTATCTGTCAAACAATTTTAGTGAGGATATATACGATCAAAAACTATTGATATTGTTTTTCGATGAACATTCGATATTGTGGAAAAATATCTTTTGGGATCCACTAGTCAACTTAGCACGTAAGAAAGAAAATTTACGATAATCAGCATGGTGTTAAGAGACGCAATTGACCCATTTTAACCCCTAAGACCTTGCTTATGTTTTGTTAGAAGTCCAAAATATTTCCACTTTTCAATTAAATAAAAATAAATGGAATAATTCTGAAGGTATCCAAAAACTAAACACTGTTTTTGAAAGGTGATAAAACACTTTATAATTCGAAATAAATATACGATTTTTAGAGTATATAAATTTTAAATACAAACATAGAAGGTTTTAAAAATTGCACATACGTTTTATTAATCTGGGTACCGACAGTTGTATGGAGATATTGCGCGATTAACAGTAATGTTGCATGATTGATGAATTAATCAATAAAGGTACAGAATATTGACAGAAATGTCGGCATCGATTACAATAGTAACTGGTTGCAGAAGTAGTCAAATGTTTTGCTGATCAGAGGTGATCTTTTTTTCTTTCAGAGGCTCGTTCTCGCGCTTTCCGCCGCGATGACATCATCGCGTAGGCGTATCTTTAACAGTGATAATTTTCGCTCTTTCGTCAATTACACGGTTGTGAAATTGACGACTACAGTCTACAATTGTTAGTCGGAGTATTTTCTCAATATAGATGACTAAGTTATGAATTAAATGATTAATCAAAAGACCTCAAATGTTTCAATATTTCCCTGTACAGTTAGTTATACGAATAAAACTGCCGAAAATGCATGAAAAAATTCGTCAACCCGATTATTATGACAAAGTAAAAAGATATTTTTCAATTCTACGCCTTAACCCCATATACATTAAAGTTGTTTTTTGTATTCTGGATGCTTTCCTCAAATAGGTATCTATCTTTCAAAGAACTATGCAAGCAAGAGCGAATGAAACAGCGCGAAATCCCAAATTATCGCAGGTTTTGGGGTACAAAATAGGGAGGCGTCTACTAATATCCACAGGAATTCCAAAAACTGAAAAAATCGAACTAATATCTATGAGAATCAAAGTGTTGACGAATATCTACAGCTCAAACTGTTGATTAATATCTATGAGAACCAAAGTGTTGACGAATATCTACAGCACTGGCAGAGGTTGGATTTGCAATTATGTATAGCATATTGGAATAACGTAATATTGCGTATGCAGTTTAAAAAACTTAATTTATGTAAGTATGTATGTAAAAATCCCTAATATCGGACTATTGGACACATTTAGCTGATTAGTCCAACCTATGCTCTGTAGATATTAGTTCAACCTAAGCTCTGTAGATATTAATCAACACTCTGAAGTTCGTAGATATTAGTTCAACATATGAGCTGTAGATATTCGTCAGACATACAGGCTGTAGATATTAGTATCTGGAGTCCAAAAAGTGTTTTTACAAAAGTTCTTTGTGAAAGTGAAAATGTCTACCTCCGTAAGGAAACCCCTGGCCGATTTTTCTGAAAATCCTGAACACTTATAAAAATACGGTGTTTTAACAAATTCACTGTTTTACAAACAGTGAAATAAAAAGGCACGTTTCCTATGACTAACCCCTGGCCGAATTTTTGAAGGTTCTCGACACTTGGAGAATTTTCAATAATTTTTACCTTCCCTTTCTACAAGTGAAAAATTTAGATTCTCATTTTTTTCCTCAATGTAAGGACAATCTGACACGACACTCGTACACACATAATATAATGGAGATCCCTCAAGTTACGCTGGGTAAAACTGGCCCTGAGAAAAAGAAAAATTTCTCCAAGAAACAAATCAAGGAAATGCCTAATGCAATATGCTTCATTCTACAATAAAAAATACATTAAGAGGTTACAATTTCAATCCAATTGCAAAAGTGCAAATTGTCCGTGCCGATAACCTTTTTAAATGCCCGGGTTCCGTCACAGAGAGAGAGGTAGTCACCTTATTTCTAGGCATAGGAAGATGCTTCCCGTATCTTAGGAACATTTTCGCCATGTTTGTATTCGAATTGAATATAGTTGTGTATCTAACTCAATGCTCTTTTTTATTTTGTTGACCCGAATTGCCTGTTGACCACTGTAAGAGGGGGGTTTGTTTTGTGCCCCCACCTGCTAACTAAGTGCAGAGAAACTCTTGCAAGGTTACTGAGCTAGTCGACCGGCAAGGGTGGGTCTCCGGCCCCGCCATGGCCTCCAGATCCCCCATTTACAGCACTGGACGCCAAATCGTAGGTATATTTAAAACTGCATTGTTTTAACGACCACGGCACTGAAGTCCGCCGTAGTGGTCTTTCCGACCGCAGCAGTACGTACCTACATAATAGCTTTTATACATTACACTTTGTTTTATGTCGGGTCTATTTAAATTCTATATTTAATGCTTAATTCTATAAATTTTATATTGGTACAAAATTGTTCTTTTAATTCTCTACCTTACGAGTGAAATACAATCTTATTTATTCTGTCTTATTACATGTAACATATAAAATTGATATTGTTTGCGAATACACACTCACTTGACTAACTGTATTTTACTTTCTTTTAATGATCGTTTTAGTATTTCGCGCTAAGCTTTATGGTATACAAAATATTGTTTTCGTACGAATACACCAACTTTATTTATTTATACTGGGTTTTTACAGATGTTCTCATTCCCGTGTGAACAATCCTGGTTATAAAAAAACTCTGTTAATACACAAATATGTACCTACAAACAATTACATAAATCTAACCAGACAAATTATTCTAATTTTTGATGGGATTTGCACTAAATGTCGATGTGTAGGTACATCGAATACGAATTTAGAATCGTGAGTGATTCCTAGATCTCTTATTGATGACATTTTTTTTATGAATTGTATTATTAAATCCGTTGTAATTCTGTGTCGAGTGAAGTTTAAAGTGTAACATTTTTCAACATTTAAGTATTTTATATATCATTGACAATACACCAGTTATTGAGTGTTTCGAGGTCATTTTGAAGCAGTTGATGATCGGAAACAGACTTAATTTTAAGAAAAATTTTATGATAGTCGGCGAAAGAGGCATCCTAATCACATTTAATTTCTAACCAAAATCATTTATCAATATTAGAAAAAGCAGAGGGCCAAGATTTGACCCCTGTGTTAAACCAGAAGCTACATCCACATGGCATGATTTGCATCCATTATTATTTTTTACATTGGCTGCACAGGAGGCCCAGAGGAAAATAATTTCCCACAGGGCTTATGTCATCTTAGGGGTTGCTGTGTAGAGGGTCTTTTTAAGAAAGGGAAGGATAGGAAGTTCTAGGAAGGAAATAGGTATGAGGGGAGGTTAGGAATCTGGAGGTTAGTGTGTCCGTGAGTGACGGACGTATAAATCCATCTCTCCAACTGTAGTTCAAAGCGATGGGTCGAGAGAGTCCGGCTGGAAAGGTCAAAAGGCCTTCCTCAACCAGTATCTCTCGATCCAGCCCGCCACGCAGCAGATGCAGGACAGACGCATACCCCTCCAAGACCTGGACAAACCTCGCCCCATAATCTAGGGCACCCTGCTAAGTCACCAAACGTAGCGAACCACTTGGGGTGACCTACGGCAGAGATGTTGGTTATCCAATTAATGGTTCCCGGGGCGGCGTTACCCATGTCTGTTTCCCAAATTGATAAACACTAGTAGTGTTCTGCTATATAAATATGATTTCACCCAGTGAATTAGGTCTCGGTGTATTTCTATTTCATGCTGTTTTTTGGAAAGATGAAGTTATTTTTTTTAATAGCTACCCGCACAGGAGGCCCTAAGGAAAAATTCCTCAGGACCTATGTCATCTTTGGCAATGCTGTGTGGTGGATTATTTTAAGGAAAATAAGGAGAGGGAGTTCTGGAAAGGAAAAGGGTGTGAGGGCTGGGTAGGAATCTAGCGTCAATGTGTCCAGGAGTGAGATACGTATACATCTGTATACATATGTCTAGAGTACATCTGCCTCAAGTAGTCTCTCCCGATCCGACCCACCACGCATAGGTGAGCAAACGCATTCGTCACCAAGACCTAGACAAACCTCACGAACAACTAGGGGTGATCTATGGCAAGGGTGTTCATTATCCCATAAATGGGACGGCGGTACCTACCCAAGCCTGCCTTTCAAATTGTATATATAAAGTGGATAAATTTATCAAAAGCTTTTTGGAAATCAGTTTAAATTGCATCTACTTGTAATCTTTCATTAAAAGAGTTACACACTTAATTACAAAATTTCAAATAATTTGTATTGATACATCAGATTGAGGATCAAACCCATCTTGCCTAGTGCAGAGAAGGGGCTTGAGGTGTGAAAACATATTTTTTATGTATCAGAGATTCAAAAACCTTGGCGAAACATGATAGTATACTGATTGGTCTATATTTTTTTTTAATAAAGACTAGCTGGTATCCGGCATGCGTTGCAATGCCATTTAAAGAAATAAATTGTTCATCGCTGCACGTCCATTCCCATGCGTTCCCGCTTCCCTCCCGCGTCCCCTTCCCATCCTGCGTTCCCCTTCCCATCGACCTGGCTATACAGGCAATGTGCTCGTACATATCTTTCCATGAACATTTTTTTGTCATTTTTTGAATTAGTAATACGGAATTTATCATTTGAATGACGTTTTTTATTAAGGCTGGTAATCATTTTATTTTAAACTAGCTGGTCCCCGGCATGCGTTGCAATGCCATTAAAAGAAATAAATGGATTCTTCCTGCATGTTCTTTCCCGTACGTCCCCGATCCCTTCCGCCTTTCCCGCCTTCCCACGTCTCTTCCCTCTCCGCGAACCCCACCTCCCCCGTTTTCCTTCCCCCTGCCTTTCCTCCCTGTCGCTAAAATATATTATTAATATATTCTTGTACACGGAGAAAAATGTTTTGAGAATTTATTCGGAATTACTGTTAAAAAAGGGACTGCAGTTGTTACGAATGAATTAACGGGAAACGGAGTCCTAATAGATATTCGGACGGCGACTGTCAAAAACTTTACGAATATATTATCATGATGTCTCGCAATTTCAACTCTGTCTGCATGACAATACTAATATTTTTGCATTACAATTACGAATATTTAAGAGTGATTCATGATATTTTGCCAGTAATTACTAATATTTTGTTATTATTGTTAATTGAATTATTATGACGAAGTACGAATATCTTGTCAATGAATTGTAATGCGAAATTATCAAGCATAATTATTTTAAATTGTTATAATGTGTTTCTTTCGTGATCTTCATGATACATTATTAAAGCAGATTGATAATATATGCTTAAATTGATATTTTATTAATTAGACCTGTTAATTTATCGTTAGAGCCAAAATCGATTTCTCTCCATGTAGCTCTTGAAAAAGATGAAGTTCCACACAAAATGTGTGAGGAAAAGAATTTTCTTCATAATTATTTTTTTCGTGAATTTTTCCAATGTAGCTATTCTGCTATTCGGGGCGGAGACAAATCTAACAAATCAAAGATCATAAAAATTGATCCAGCAGTTCTCGAGTTATTTGCGGTGTAACTAACCCGAGTTTGTTTTATATATATTATGATTATTACGCCACTATCCCAAAGTATCTGCCTCATTCAAAAAAATTTATTATTTATTTTTATATCCAATATCAACGCATGATGATCACATTTTGTAAATAGGAGATTGACTTTACTTTTATCATCACGTATTATTTGGTATCACTCCGCTAAATGTTATAAATAATAAGCAACAAATAAATAACTAATTACGTTTATTTTTTCACAGTTTCGAGACTACATCCGATCCTCTACCTCCCCCAACATGAAGTTAAAAAATATTACGAAGTTCTTGTCGCTCATAATCACAACGAGCATCCGTTTATGTTCAGCTGAACAGAATGAATCTTCAACTGAATGTCAGCCATTGACTCATTATGAACCAACAGAAAACTTTACGGTGGGGGGTATAAAAACCCATGAATACCCGGAACACCCATACACTCCACAAAACAAATGCAACAACGCATGTAACTGTGTGAATCCAGGCGAGGTAGCAACGGCGACAGAAAAAAAAACCCGAATTGGAAAAGAAGGCATTTACCATGGCATTACCAAAAAACTAATCGAATATAGGATTACTAAGGTTGACGAAGATACGGCTTGCGCCTGCCTTCTTCCGGGTCATACTCAACCTAAAAAGAATGGGTCGTTGCTCCTTCAGAAATTATTTACGAAGCCGTCCGTGAACATCCAGGATGCCAAATATTCTAAGCCAGGCCAGTATTACAATAAAAGTACAACAGTGGATGCCACAGTTTCTTCAGCAGCATCTACATTCACACTTCAGCTGCAGCCATGCCTGATTCATTTGTTATGGGCAATCATTGTAATGTTCTTTTTATTCGCCGAGTGATAATCCAATACGTCAATACAACAGTGTAGCAACAGCTATAGTGTCCTCATGCGTTGTTCCTCCAGGTTTTCTATTCTGATAACAATTCGTTCTTATCAGGCCGTTTGCCATCTCTAACAATCCACGCAGAAATCATCAGTTGTCTTCTATTCCAGACTGAAAAAAATTATTAGAATGATCAATTTTCATTCTGACCACAATTTTCGACTGAACTGAATTGCAGTATTACACCAATTTTGAATTTATTTTTAAAAAATGTTTAAATTGTTATGAAAATTTTTAATTTACTTATGAAGCTTTAGTATATAGGTATGCAGCTTTACCATATGGTACATTTTTTCTACCGGCGTGCTTGTTTGCCGCATGTGCCATCGGAAAAATTAGATTGAATCAAACAGAAGCAAATACTTAAATGTTTTATGATCATTTTCTAAAGAACTTAATTTTCCACAATATACAATAAACCAGAGGCTAAGACCAAAAAGGGCATCCATCACCAAGTTATTAGTAATCTCATCTTAGTCTTCATTCCTCATTCTTTTTATAAATATTATATACTAATCAAATATAAATATTCTAAAAATAGAACAAATACTTTGTATAACGGCGAATATTTATTATTTTACACATCGACCTGTTTCGCTTCAACCAAGCATCATCAGGATAATTCGCACACCTAGATAAAGGTTAGCACAACTCGAAATAATCTAAAATCGAGTTATTGCGATTTTCGGAATCAGCGTCGAAAACTACACAAGCAACAAAGACCCCCGTGTAAAAATCTCCATTAATAACAATGTAGAGGGCGCTTAAGTCAGTCTTTCTGAGTTGCTCCATGAAACCCCCCCGCAACAACAGTAACCCATCACCAGTTACGATCTACCAGCCGTAGGGGAAGGTAGTGCCAATACGCACGGAGACTGGATTATTTCGACTTAGTTTTGTATTCGTGATTAACAGCAGTCATAAAGCGTGAGTTATTTTGAGTTGATTTGGTATTTGTGATTGAACTTGTCTTATTTTTTGGGCGTTCTAAAAATTAATTCCATTTATTCCAGTATTGTTTATAAAATTAAGTAATTTTATTTTACTAATTCATAATAGTTTAGTGTTGGTGAATTTTTTTACAACATTTGAGTTGCTCGGGTGTTGTTGGTTAAATTTAAATTGGCTTTAATTCTAAAGCAATAAACTCTATTGTTTATTTAGAAAGAGGCATATTTAGAGTGGCCCTTGTAGTTCTTAAATTGATTTTAATAACTTTTAATTCTTTGAAACACTGCGATTTATAAACATTTTTTGAGTTAGTATAGTATTCGTGAATTTTAACTAAGTACTTAGCATTTTCCTACAGATCATGAAGGGCCATGGGCTATTACTTATACAGAAGGCGATGGAGGCTATCTCAAATGAGCCTGAGAGCAGTTTTATGGAGATGGAGCTTCAAGAGAACTCAACAATACCCTCCACGAGCACCAAGGTGATGAAAGAAATCTCGAAAAATGACACTATGGAGTTACGAAAAAACCTAACAATGGTAGCATCACCATCAACCAACACCCAGGTAAAACCACTATACTGTACTTCACAGGTTAACAGCAATTATACGGAGATAGAGCTTCGAAAAAGCTTAATAAGTCCTTCGACGAGCATCAACGTGATAGAAAAAACCTCGAAAAATGACACCACGGAGTTACAAAATAACCCAACAACGGTAGCATCACCATCAACCAGTACCCAGGTAAAACGCGCTTACTACATCTCACCGGTTAACAGTGATGGTAGCGATTTCGACGATTCGGATGAGGATCCGCTCTTCTTTTAAACGAGAATCCGCTTGCTGAAGCTTCCACCTCTCAACCGATCATAGAGCAGTCTGCTGATCCTGAAAGCCTTCAAAGGGGTAAGAAAATGATAAAAAAACCCTGCCGGTTGGTCCTAAAATATTAAGAAATCTCGGCGAAATACCGGGAAGGCTTATTTGAGTTCAAAAAATAAGAGCGTCCCTGAAAGAGCGGTCAAGCCTCCATGCCAAGATAAGTGCAAATTGAAATGCAAAACTAAAATAGGTGAAACATTACGCAAAACCTTGTTCGATAGATGTTGGGTATTAGGCGATCTTCAAAAGCAAAGAGAGTTCATCGTAAGGCACACTCAAGAAATTAAGCCTAAATACATATACAGCTGTACCCAAAATTATAGGTCACTTAATTCTGCATTTTTCTTTGAGGTTGAAGACATTCGTATTAGAGTCTCCAAGACTTTTTTTAAAGCTACCCTAAACTTAAGCGACCAGTTCATTAGGACAGCTCATTTGAAAAGAAAAGAAGGCGGTTTCATAGAAGGTGACCTAAGGGGTAAGCACGGACAGTATTCAACCATAGATAATGAAATAAAAGAAAGTGTCGTAGCTTTCATCAAGTCTATCCCCAGAAAAGAATCTCATTACCTTCGTGCACAAACAACGAGAGAATTCATCCCAAGTGAAAAATCACTTCCTGATCTATACCGAGATTACAAAGATCTACGTGAAAATGAACGTTTACCGATTGCTTCGGCATCAACTTTTAATCGTATTTTTAATACAAAGTTTAATATTTCTTTTCACATCCCGAATATTTAATTATTCAAAGTTTAATAGTTTTCTAAATAAAATAATGTAAGTGTTCATTTTATTTTTCAAGCCATTTCCTAAACAAGGGTTGTGTTTTTTTATTGTCTTCATTTGTTTGTTACTTTAATATTTTATTATTCAAAGTTTAATAGTTTTCTAAATAAAATAATGTAAGTGTTCATTTTATTTTTCAAGCCATTTCCTAAACAAGGGTTGTGTTTTTTTATTGTCTTCATTTGTTTGTTACTTTAATATTTTATTATTCAAAGTTTAATAGTTTTCTAAATAAAATAATGTAAGTGTTCATTTTATTTTTCAAGCTATTTCCTAAACAAGAGCTGTGTTTTTTATTGTCTTCATTTGTTTGTTACCTTAATATTAAATAAAGATGTCTTGTGACAATAAAATGTTTTATTTTATGCTTATATTATACAAAATATCCAAAACATAATTTAGATACACTACTCTTTCTTTGAAGATTATAGAACAAAATATAGAGAACAAGAGTGCATTAATTCAAAATTTATCACTAATATGGAATCAATTTGAGTTGATAAAATTATTAAACAATGATTTAGTCACGAATACTAAAATAACACAAAATTAATTAATAAACACGTGATTCGTAGATTTGATGGTAAGTAATTGAGCAAATAAATATCCTAATAAAATAACATACAACATCATCTAACAATATTTTAAATCGGTCAAATAGAAATCAAGTAAAACGTTTTTTGCTGTTCCTGAAAAAAGAGGAATTTTGAGTTATGCTAACCTTTATCTAGGTGTGTGATATAATAATAACTAAATGTTGAGACAGAGTTATCGATTACAATAATATATAAGTTGAGTGACAGAGGGAGAAAGAACATTACAAAATAACATAATTAGACAGACACTAAATATTTGAAAGAGGTACAATGGATAATAATCAATTAGTGGGAGGTAAACATCAATACACATCTAATCACAAGTAAATGAACAACCAACAGTTAACGGTTTTCGTTATTTGTTTTTGGGGTGTTATGCCGTGTTGCGCTACCTCCTTCTTTAGCCAATGTTTCGGACATCATTGCAGTGGCCATCATCAGGGCAGATCCGGCAGATCTACACATCTACCGGAGCTAAAGAAGGAGGTAGCGCAACACGGCATAACACCTTAAAAACAAATAACGAAAATACTTTTGGCCGTGAAAATCTTAAAACGTATCTAACAGTTAACGGTATTCAATGAGATTTTAAAAATTGTTTTGGTATTTTACATTATATTATATAGGACAATATTTATTATATGATCATATAAAGAAAGACCTCAGTCAACAATATAACACATATACAATAATATCATGGGTTGGGATGAATTGTAGGACACAAGTTAAAAATAGTGCTATTGGGTGTATTTTTTTGATTTGATAAATTAATTTGGTTACTAAGCAGGAATTCTGATGTATTTGTATTTAATGATTTCCTAAATACTAAAGCTTCTAAATTATCTAGTTTAATACCTATACTATTTTTATGTTCCTGAAATTTCATTAAAATTTTATGAAATTTTATTAAAATTAATTTTTACGTAACAGGATATATAATGTAAATGTATGCATCTGTAACAAGATATTCAAATACATCTCAATATCTTTGATCTGTAAATATACGTATGACGTGTATCCGTCTCCGAACAGTGTGGCGGGTTACTTACTTGTTTGTATGCGATAATTTAAAACAAACGCCCGGGTTGCCGGCATAAACTATAAAAAGAAATATTTCTGAACAACCAAATAATTGAACCAAAAACAGGTGATTTTGCATTACTTTGTAGTACTAGTGCTCTTTAACTTAATAAATAATTTTAAATATTACTAAAGATCATTCCTGACTAAAATAATTAAACTCATAATAACACTCCGCTATGAAAGTCATAATAGCCGACTGCATCAGTTCAGTCCACAACATAAACAAGTTGGTTAAGCATTTTTAAGAGGGCATTACCAGAGAAAACCGGAAATACGTCATTTTCAAAAAAGTTTTTAGACGTATTGACTCTTTTCCACAAAAAATTATAAATGGATTTCGAAAGATTGTTCTTTTATCTAGCATTCGTATGTAATAAATTTTGAGATTTTTTTTTTAATTTTTAGTATAATAAGGTTATTCCATAGGTCGTTGGCAGATTTGTTCAATTTTCAAAAAAGTTTTGTATTATACCACACCCATTTCAAATAATAAAATCATGCATTAAAATAAATCAATACATTATCTAGCAAACGTATGTTTTAGAATTTTAATTTTAGTTTCAATAAAATCATTAAAAAATATGTACGTACATGTGTTTCTTGGCGAAAATTGGTCCGTTTGTGTATTTATTTGCGCACTTACAAACTAATATATTTCAGATTTTTTTAACATTCTTATTAAATTTAGACATTATTGAAAAATGATAAATACTTATAATCAAAAAATAACTACAAAAAGTACATTATTTTAATAGTTTTATCATCACGCCTTTCAGCATTTTTGGATGAAGGTATAAATTAAAGCTAATTTGAATTGAAATAAATTCGATATTGATTTATAATTTAAAAAATCTGATACGGAGAATAATTAATCTTTCTCATTGTAACCGCCCTGCACGATCGTAAGAACAACTTTCGACGAAATGTGGATTTTCGTCCGCTGGCTGGTTAAACGCTCTTAATGTTGACAATGACCAAATTTAAGAAAATATTCATTTCCACTCAATGTTGAATATGTATTTTGTTAATGCCTAAGATAAATGTAATTATTTTATATTGTTGTTAATTTATTATAAATAATTTAAAGTGTTTTAGTTATACATTGAGTAAAAAATGGACATTTTATTTTTAGAATAATTAGATACTGATAAAAAATGTGTGCTGTGAAATAATTCATTCCAACATTCCATTCTTAAACCCATGCACACGAGGCTCAGATTGCAACAAGTTATTCGTTCTTATTGTATCTTGGTATTTGCTTCTTACCTGGGGTGCTAACAAACATGGTCGACCAATAAGGATTGATAGAATAACTTTCTCATTGTTCCCTAGCATGATTGCAGATACCTAACGAATAAGTAACAGTTCGCAATGACTAAATGTGCTTAGTATAAACGACTTAAACTTTTGTTTTATGTTAGCGATCTGCGAACATAATCAAATAAAATGTTCAACATTCCCTAGAGCTGATACGCAGTAAGCATTTCGCCGGTTGTCACACGCTATATTAAGTGCCTTCCTCGCGTCTCCTTAGGGGGTATACTTACGTAAGCATTTTTTCTTCCAATCTAGACCCCCCCCCCCTTGGTGAGATAAATTTGGGCCACTTCGTATATTCTTTTCAAGTAACGTGAGATTTTGCTGGACCCCCCCCCCCCCCTTTTGAGCTACATAATTAATGTATGCCCCCTTACATACATTCCGACCTGAGTTCATTCAAACAGCAGGGAGATGTATGTGGAACGCGGCGGCAAATTGTTCGTTGTGCGCGATCTCATATTTACCTTTTTCTTCATTTTTAAAATCTGTTAACAGTTAATAGTAAAAATCCCGTGAAACATTTGTTTCGTCAATACACAGCTCTGTTTAAAAATGTTTAAATGATATAAATATTATTCATTGTTATCAGGTTTAGTTTCTAGAACTTAATTTTATTTTCAAGTTTTTCTTTTAAAAATTCAACAACATTATTCAATTTATTAAAAACAGTTTATTTGTGAACAAATTCTGCTAAGTAATTATTTTTACTGGCAGGTGTTTCGCCTTCTTTTTGATAACCATTATTGAAAATATTATAAATGAAAAACTTAAATTTTAAAGTATAATCATTTGGTCTTCAAACATACCGAACTCATTTTGTGGCACCATTTTATTTTTAAAAAATTATTGGAATTCAAACACCTTTATAACTTTGATATAAAAAATGAGGCTTCGTTGAACAAAAACATTAGAATCTTGCGAGAGCCTTGAAGGAGCAACCATCTGTTACTTATACCAAGGCGGGAAAGCGGTTGGATAACCTCAAGTGATCATAAATAACGTAATTTTATTTAGGCGTAATTTAAATCAATTATTTGTAATTTTGTCCTTTGTTTAACCAAATATGTACTATGGCCCACCGGGCACTAGGCAGTCGGGATTCCGCAGTCAGGCTGCGGCACTGCTCGGCAATCCTGACTGCCTAGTGCGCGTTCAATCTGTAATGCGAGCCATAGTAGAATTATTTTCTTCTTCAATCCTTCAAATTCAATTGAATGTATTTTCCACCGAATAAAAAACAAATATAAAATCTTTTCTTTTTCAAATTTTTCCTTTCCTTTTTTCCCATTCACAGGAAAGAAACCTACAAGATGTTTTGCAATACTAGCCTTATTTTAAAAATATTTTTAAAATGATTGCGATTGGAGTAGATGTGTTTTTGTAACAAATAATTTAGATACTTTGAACTGTGTAAAAATTCTTCATTGGAAACTACAACAAGGTCATCGTGGCTGGTTCGAAGCCCGGCGTCACATATAATTGAAGTAAAATATTACACTTTAAGACACATATTAGAAAACCATATTACATTTATAGTGTCTAACCAAAAGAGTCAAAAATAAAAAAGCTAAAAGAGTCAAAAATATTTTACCAATATTCAGATAACTCCATGCCATGATAAGTCCTTTCTTTTGAAAAATATCATTCAGGGCAGTGATTCCTAAATTCAAATGTTGATGGCAGCCTCAGGCATAACGGAAGGCAATGAAGAAAGGTGAGTGCATTTAGAAGACGACCAAAAACATCTTCTAAACAAAGTTTTTTTTCAGTACCTTCTTTTCCACTCAACTCTAGAGAAATTCTAAAATTCACTCTTCTCAATAAGAAATAACATGTAGTACCCTCCCTCATCATCACTCATCACGATAAGTAATCTGTTAAACTTCCATTTACTTACGTAATTTTATTTTTTCTTTCATAATTAAAAAAAAAAATGATAAACGAATGATAAGTATACAAAAGCATGATTTTCCAAGGAAGTGGTTTGTTTGAAGCAACTAAATTTAAATTTACGTAATTTTATTTTTTCTGTCATAATTAAAAAAAAAATGATAAACGAATGATAAGTATACAAAAGCATGATTTTCCAAGGAAGTGGTTTGTTTGAAGCAACTAAATTTAAATCCAGGTCTTTACAATCCAACAAATTCTCCAAATAAAAGCGGTTATTTAAAATTAATAACACAACCGATTTTTGTCAAAGGACTTAGAAATTTGAAAAAGCCTTTCAGTATATCTTGTTTCTAATTGGATATTATAAAACTTTGAATCCAGTAATTTTTATAACTAAACTTAATGCTTTTGTGTAATTGATGACTAAACTGATTTATGATAACGTTGGTCCAAATTTACATTAAAATACATGCGTCATGGGTCTTACTTGTTTTAAATTTTACACAACCTTGAATAATCAATAATGCATATGTAATTTATTTTTTACCTTAACTCGACACAGGAGGCCCTGAGGAAAATAATCTGAGATGCTGTGTTGAGAGTCTTTTTGAGTAGAGGAAGGAATGAACATTGGTCTTGAAGAGACCCATGTTGTAGGAAGGATGTGTATGATGTTTTTTAGTAAGTGCGATGATTTTTAAATGATATAATGTATAAGCTATGTAAGATACTTCAAATTTAATCTTGTACATCTAAAATTAATTGTGAAATCATACTTTGGATGTATTTCACCATCCTCTTGTTAGTTTATCCCAAATAAATACTAGCAATAGGTAGAAAACTAGGCTAACTTATCCTATATGTAGCTACTAGGTACTCATAGATTCGAGCATGGGCGCCCGCAGGGGGGGGCAAGGGGGGTCTCTTGCCCCCCCCCCCTTTTTAATTCTCTATAAACGTTTTATTATTATTATTATTATTATCAGGTATACCACATTGATAATTTTGAAACTGAACCCTTGAGTTGGTTTGATTTTTGGAAAACGCGAGAATACAAAAGTAGCCAAGATTTCATCGACTTGTTGCCTTTTACAAAGTTTTATCCGAGTGTCAGGCATGCCTTACTAGTTTTGCTAACATTACCAGCAACAATGTCAGATGAACGTCTGTCTGGTACACAGAGACAAAGAGAACTGCAACAAAAAAGATTTTATGTACAAAATTGTAGATAAGTTTGGTGGCGATAACAGACGTCTGCAGTTCTTGTTAAAATAATAAATTTTATTTTAAATTTATATTGTAAAATTGTTGCTATAGTATGCCCTTTATTACTACAGTGTCCTGTAGTCCTGTCCGTTCGTTCATCATACAAATACGCTACACTAAATTAAAACTATATTAAAACATTACTAAAAATATTTTGCCCCCCCCATAGAAAATTTTCTGCGGGCGCCCATGGATTCGAGGACCAAATAGTATACTCGGACTTCATAAATAAATAAATCGAAAATACGCGCTATCCTAAGAAAAATCAATCAGGAGGATGGTGAAATGCTGCCTTTGTTTAATGGAATGTAGAATGTAGTGTAGGGACAGTGTAAAAGCACACTGCATTTTATTCCAAATAATTGATTAAACATATATGCAGGTCGACAGGTACGAGTATATTAGTTAATTTATTTGTTTACATTGGGCTTTTACTCTTGGGTTTACAATTGGGTCTCACTTGCGTGAGGACAATCCATTTATAAAAACTCAATTAATACACAAATAGGTACAAACAATTAGGTACATAGAGCTAATCAGACAAATTATACATTGGCGTAGCTACATCTAAAAAAATAATAAAAAACAAAACTGATTAAAATAGAAAATTTTATAAAAGTCTACTCAAATGACAAACAACACAAGAGGCAAGATACAAAAGTGGTGCATAATATAATTAGCACAAAATATATTTTAGCAATCGTAGAACATTTTTTCTAAATCAATAATATGGATTATCGAAGAACAATGTCGGATCTTATAAAAATTGAAAATTGTCTTGTTGGCTTATTTTATCTTCCTTTTTTACAACTGCTCCCGTCTGGACACAGTGAGACTACGGCATCCCCAATTGGGGTATTTTGTGAGGCTGAAGGTAGTGAGGAGGGGACGAGGAGGGTGGGGAGGTACCTGGCTATTCAGATCTGATCACCTAACACGGCTTAAGCCATTTCAAGCAACTTTTCAATTCTGAATGGTAGTCTTACACCAGGGCAATACTGAGAGTATCTTCCTCTCCAATTGATGTTTTAAATTCTGTATTTTCGGAATATTCAATGAAATGTATTGAAATTCATATATATTTCTTATAATCTCTCTTTCTTGATCTCAAAAAGAGTAAAAATTAAGAAAGTTAACTTTTAAAAGCCCTATGCAAAACTACAAAATCGCACACCCGGATTGGTTCTTCGGGACCGTCGATATCTACTTCTGCCCAGTCTACGAGTATTTTATTGTACGTATAATCGGCACGTTTGGGTCAGAGGGTTAAAATATGCGAAATTATTTTTTAAATGTATTCAGGTAATTGGGAACATCCATTTAATATTGCTAAGACAATTTAGTATCAAGATGGCCGTGAATTATTTTATGTAAACATATAAGATCAGTCAATTGCCCTAATTGTAAGTGTTTTAATTTTGAAATATTCAAGTCGCACATATTTGCAGTAATGTGGATTCCGAGAAGTGCTTTCATGTTCAAGCATACTTCTAATTAAGGAATTGAAAAGAGTTAGAATTGACTGAGGATCTTTGAAAGTTTACATATTATTATGTGAATAAATCCCCATCATTCTAAGTGATTTGCACTTAATGTCATTAATGTGTCGAATTTACAATCAAGGTGATTCTAGACCGGGAGGGGAGATAGGTAAACCCTAATCGACTACACGGATGAAACTACTTTTAAGTGATAATGGGCATTTAGAAAACCTTAAAAAAGCTGGTCTGCCGGTGCGCCTCTTGGCAGGTGCCGCGCAGTCATGGAAATAGTCAGCGATTTTTTTGGTCAAAATTACGTCATCGACTACACGAACGGGAATGGTCTCATATAATAAAGGTCGATTAGAAAATGAGAAAAAAGCAGGTCTGCCAACCGGCAGCCTGGCAAGTTCGGAGGCAGCCGGCGTCAAAGTGGGGAAAAAATTGGTCGATTTTACGTCATCGACTACACGAATGAAACCAATGAATAACTATAGTCCAGATCATTCCATATAAGAATTTTGCGGTCTGCCGACCAGCAGTCTGGCAAATTTTTGTTTACGATTTTTTAAAGTTTTTTTTTAAATTTTTTTTTATTTTTCGTTTATCTTTATTATTATTTTTATTTCACTATATTTTTAAAAACTTTGAATGCCATATTTTAAAAAAATAAGCGAAGAATATTAAAAAAAATAATTTAAGAGTTCCCAGTGTACCCATCCGTCAGGCGAGCCTTTAGACGCCAAACCACTTACGAAACCTGCCGCGGTGCCCCTCACCGCTGTCGCCCACATTTATGATTTCTTTCGTCTGCCGACCAGCAGCTTGGCAGTTTTTAGTGTGCGATCTTTTAAAGTTAAAATTTTTTTTTTAATTAAATTTTTTTTTTCAATATCTTTATTATTATTTTTATTTGAATATGGTTTTAAAAACTTAGAATGCAAGATTTTAAATAAAATAAGTTGAAATCATAAAAAAATAAATTTTGAGTGTTCCGATCGTACCCATCGGACGGGAGAGCCTTTCGACGCGAAACAACTTACTGGAAATTGGCCGCGGAGCCCTTCGCCGTCAACGCGTGCCCATATTATTAAACCAATTTATAATAATATAAGTCTTTTTAAGATAACCTAATAGTCCATAGTGGTTGGAAGTTCGAACAACAACCGCACCGTCACTTTGACGCCGGCTGCCTCCGAACTTGCGAGGCTGCCGGTTGGCAGACCTGCTTTTTTCTCATTTTCTAATCGACCTTTATCATATGAGACCATTCCCGTTCGTGTAGTCGATGACGTAATTTTGACCAAAAAAATCGCTGACTATTTCCATGACTGCGCGGCTCCTGCCAAGAGGCGCACCGGCAGACCAGCTTTTTAAGGTTTTCTAAATGCCCATTATCACTTAAAAGTAGTTTCATCCGTATAGTCGATGACGTAGGGTTTACCTATCTCCCCTCCCGGTCTATTCCTAGATCTCAAGAAGATTACAAATACTTAAAATACTGTATTATTTTTCTTGTGTTCGCAGTCATCTTGAATTCGCTTCTCAAATATAGAATCCTCAATATAATATTTATATTTAACGCATAAGGAACTCCAGTGAAAAATAGTATGGCTTTAAAAAAATATGTTCATATATACCAATAAACGCTGATTCTGAATATATAACTTTTATTTAATAATATTAAAAACAGGGTTTTTAAAAAAATATTAAAAAGTCAATTTTTTATCGGGTCGTAAAAATACGCCGTCAAGTTGGTATTATTGAAATTTTAGTTGTGACGCCACTGTTCGACATGTCGTGACGTCACCGTAAAGTCATTGTATGGGAATGTATGATATGACACAAGACATCGTATTAATTTATTCGTTTATTTGCATACTGTTTAAAGAGATTTAGTTGTTGTGTTTATTGAAACATTATTTAGGCCTAAATAATTTTTCAAAAATAAAAGTATCTCTAATTAGTTTATCTCTATTATTGAAAGTATTAATAAACTACTGCACAAAAAAATAGTAATGCTATTTCTAGGGAGAATACTTCGAACAACGGAATTCAGAATGGCGTCAGTTTCCCGATCCTATAGAATTTTTCAGGAGTGATGACGTCACACGATTCTCCGTACATACGGTGGCTTTCGGGGGGTCTTGAAAAATTAAAACTTTGACAATTATTTTAACTGTTAAAACTAACTCTAAAAATTAAAAATAAAAATGCAGTTATTTAATCATATTTGTTATTTAAATTAGAAGGTCATTAATCATTATAATAAATAAAAAAATTGGACTGGAGTTTTCTATTTAAATGTGACCATGACGTGAACAGCTCGATGGATCTCTACGGACTTAAATCATTAAAAATTAGAAGAGACTCCGCAGATATTATACAATATCTTCATGAAATTATCAATGGCTTTATTGATTGATCGCCTCTTTTGCCCGAGTCCCAGGCCTTAGAACCAGAGAAAAATAGCTTTGTCATCTTCAAAAATTTTCTAGCAATCTCAGACAAAATGTTTTTATATTCATACACAAAAGTCAAGGGTTTACATACATTGACTAGAAAAAACCTAATTAGCTAACACTAAAACACCTGAACACCCAGACTTCTTACTTTGAAATAGTTTTGTTTTAGGCATGAACTTTGTTTGAATTTGCGGTACCACTCGATAAGGTCTAATGAGATCGCAAGTCATGAATGGCATAACGTCGTTGGTCAATAAGTCGTCAATAAGTCGTTGGTCTCCAACCTCATTATCATAACGGTACATTGCATTATACGTACTGATTAAACTATTGTATATCTTCCGCTAGGTCAAGGTCGTATTCTTATTCGCAACTTACGACTTTTGAAAATACTCCTTTTTTAATAACGCCGTTTCCCGCAGGGGTCAGTAGAGAGGATAGACCGCCACAAATTTCTGCCTCGACACACTCCCTGCTTCACTCAATCGTGCCACATCTTCCCAAGGCGTCTCCGAATTTTCCATTCACTTCCGCATTATATATTCTCCTACATTCCTTTATTCGCTCATCCGTTCTACGTGCCTAAACTGTTAAAGTTTTTCCTAATCTTTTTTTTAAATATTTTTATTCATTTTTTGTTTTGTACAATATTTTATCTTACTTAAATCTTACAAAACTGATCAATCGATTGTGAGAAATCTCTCATTTTTTCTATTTATTTGCTTACAATAATATAATTAAATGCTTGATATTTTGGTGCGTAATACAAAATATTTACTTAATAGTACGAGTACAATACTTAATATTAAAATACCTAAGTAATTATTATAATGCTTATGATCATACTGTACGATAGATAGTATTTGTTTTATTTTTAACAATGGTGAAAAGATCTAGGTATTCGTTCACAATATTATTTTTTGTCTATATAATTTGTTGTTCACAGATCTAGGTATCTGTCCACAATATTATTTGTTTTCATGTTCTACGAAGGTAGAATGATCTAACTTTTGTTTTGACTTTTGAATAAGATTTCTCATTTTTAATGTTTTCAAATAATGTGTTAAATATTTCCGGAATTTTATGCCTTTTCGTTCTATTATTGTATACATTCAGAGATATGTAATTAATGAAAATCTGTGCTTCTCTACATTTACACTTCTTAATCAGCCTTGCATTATTTTCAGATTATATGACTTATTTTAATTCGCATCTCTGTGACTCGAGGTTCTGAGGTAACGTGGAGTAATGTATTCGTTCGGCGAGCATTTTGAACCAGCACTGTTCAGATATGTGATGGAAATATACCGGCGTGCATTGCTCTATTACCGTTTTACCTAGTACTTAGTACTCTTCGGTTTTACCTGGCTATTATGTTACTGTGATGTTATTTTAATAACGATTAAACAATTCGCATTTTACTCAATGACGTCCACAAACACATTACTGGAGACAACCGGTGAGTCCATGATCCAAATATAGAATGTCGCGCTGGGCGAGTCAACTGTTTTCTGGTGTAATATTCAATTGCCACTTGCATCCATTGTAAAATAAAATAATCCACAAGTTCCTGGATTATGTACGAGCGGCAGCTGCTCGATCGTTGACCTCCAAGGTTTAAAAATATCTAATAATAATCATATTAATATAATATAACATAAAAAACTTTAGTTTTACAATGTTAAATGATTTAATTTAATTAAATTGACGCCAAAAAGTGAATTTTCAAAGATTGAAGGAATAATACTAATATTAATCCTATCGTTTACAAAAAACATTAGATTTACAAAGTTATTTGATTTCATTTAATTAAATTGGCGCCACAAAGCGAATTTTTAAATATTGAAGAAATAAAAGTATTTATCTACCGTGGAGTTTTGTTTCGTAAACTCGACCTTTAAGAAATAAATAAATCGTTAGATCGAAAATCGAAAAAAAACGTTTTCCTGTTGACAGTGCTTTTGACGGCTTACCGAGATGATGGCGAAATATCACCTATGAATAAAGTATGTATTTAAAAAAAAACTGTAATCTGAAAACATTATTTATTTGTCACTTTTAGCAAACATATTTATGAAATAATACAATAACTCTATTTGTAACCCCGAAATTTATTTAATTTATTGATACTGACTGGTTTCGCCTAACAAAGCAACATGACTGATAACTAACTGACCACAAGGGTAACTGAAACTGTTTAATCTGAATATAGGATATGATAGGAGATATAATAATAAATAAAATAAAATATATTAAACTGAAAGTAGCCCGGGGTACAAAATTTTTGGGAAAAACCTTTTTTTATTTGAATACCATACAAAACTCCCAAATGCTCCCGTCTGGAGCCAGTGGGGCTATTGCTTCCCCAATCGTTGTGAGGCTGAAGGTAGTAAGATGGGAAGAGGAAGGTGGGAAAGTACCTGGCTATTCAGATCTGAAACACGGCTGAACCCATTTCAAGCAACGTTTCAATTTTGAATGGTGTTCTTACACCGGGGCGATACTAATATTATCTTCTTGAACATGCTGCTGTGTATAACATACTATATATTATTTCTTAAAATTTGGGCCCGCCGGGATTCGAACCCGCGACCTTCGGATTGCGATTCAAGAGCCTTACCCCTCGACAACTTAAAATGAAAAATTACCCAAAATACACGGCCTTAGAGCCAGTTGTTTAACATATTCTGAACAAATCATCAAAGTTAATTTTCAGGTTCTGTGAATGTTAAATTAAAGCTATGTCATTATTTCAGTAATATAAGTTATATACCGTTATTCAAGAAATATCTGAACAATATTTTTATGTAGAATATTTTGATATCTAAGGAACATCACCTAGGGTCTATTGCATATATTTGTGTATTTCTATATTAATCTACAATGTAAAAACTTGTTAACGTTTTCTTTTTATGTAGCTTGCATTTTGTCATGTATTATTCATGACATTTAATCAGTCACCTGTAAATTTTGTAATTACTAACATACCTACTAGTTTATTTCTATGTCATTCACAACTTAGAAACTTTTTCTTTTATTGTAATGCACTATCATTCCTAAATTTATCTGTATGATGTTAACCTACTAGTTATATTTTTATAGTTTATCTTTTTTATTCAAAAAAACTGTCTCTGTATTATAAACTTGTCATGTAAAAGCCCATCAGGGCGTTGAAAATTAATAAATAATAAATAAAAAAATAAAAAATAATTATATAAAACAACTGGCCAATGATGATATAATAACAGAACTGGCATAAAACCTTCACAGAACCTGAAAATTAACTTTAAATTTGATGAATTGCTCAAAGAGTCCACAATGATGATATAATAACAGAACTGGCATAAAACCTTCACAGAACCTGAAAATTAACTTTAAATTTGATGAATTGCTCAAAGAGTCCACAATGATGATATAATAACAGAACTGGCATAAAACCTTCACAGAACCTGAAAATTAACTTTAAATTTGATGAATTGCTCAAAGAGTCCACAATGATGATATAATAACAGAACTGGCATAAAACCTTCACAGAACCTGAAAATTAACTTGAAATTTGATGAATTGCTCAAAGAGTCCACAATGATGATATAATAACAGAACTGGCATAAAACCTTCACAGAACCTGAAAATTAACTTTAAATTTGATGAATTGCTCAAAGAGTCCACAATGATGATATAATAACAGAACTGGCATAAAACCTTCACAGAACCTGAAAATTAACTTTAAATTTGATGAATTGCTCAAAGAGTCCACTATTGTGATTATTTAAAAAAAAAACGTTTTCGGTTTTAGATAAATCTCGCGTTTTCTATTTATTTTATTGTTATTATTATCATTATAATACTTACTTATAATTTATTAATTGAGTTTGAATTCACTTTATGACACACCGTCAACGTGTAATAATTATTTGTATATTTATTGTAAAAAAACTTTACGAAACAAGATATTTTTTTTAAACATTCACACATTCTGAATCACGAACAACGAATACACACATAAAACACGCATTTTCACACCAGCTGTTACTTTTTATCCACACTCTACGATAATGTTTTAAGATAGCATTTTTTTTTTTTAAGAATCCCATCTCCCCCCAACGATCTGGAGCCAGTGAGTCTTGGCATCCCCAATTGAGGTATGTTATGAAGCTAATGGAAATGGGAAGAGGAAGCTGCATATTCAGATTTGGTTACCTGATTCTATTATTGTATACATTCAGAGATATGTAATTAATGAAAATCTGTGCTTCTCTACATTTACACTTCTTAATCAGCCTTGCATTATTTTCAGATTATATGACTTATTTTAATTCGCATCTCTGTGAGTTGATCTCTGGTTACCAAACACGGTATAAGCCATTTCACAAAACATCTTGATTCTGATTATGCCCAAATATCGATGTGTTTAATACAAACCTTGATAAATTCACAGCATGCATAAAAAAATAACACTATTGATGCCATATGTTTAACTAATAACTTAATATTTCATTGATTTCATTGATTTCTGTATTTCTCTTTTTTTTATTTTTAGTATCACCACATTTTTTCTCCAACTTTTTGCAGTTGGAATTCAAATAAAATCACTTCCTGAAATATATTATTTATATCAATCAAAATTTAAATGTAAACCCTTGAAAAACCTCAGTTATTTACTTTTTGTACATATAAGTAAGAAGAAACACTTTATCAGAATAATTTATATCAGGTAATAGGTATTGTGTATTTTTGCATTACGGTTCTAAATTATTTGTCGTTATTTTATTGGTCTATGACATACTTATTTTTATCACTGTCATTTATGAATTTTGTACAGACTGTTATCACAAAATAATCGAATAAAATTTGCTTGAGCACGTCCCGGAATGGAACCTGTTACCTCCTAACTGGTAGCCAAGGATCGTAACCATCTACCACGGAGGACGTCGTGCTTACCTATTTATTGCTGTATATTAATTATTTTTGTCATATTTAAGACAACAGATAAATAAAATACATCGGCGTCGGTACCAATGGCAATGTTAATATCTCAAAGAATGCAGGTTGTAAACTTAATGAACGCTATAAAAAAAGACCGTCAGATGATGTGGAGTTGGAGGGCGGATGGACTGAGAAATGAGTACAATTAGTATAAAATGTGACGCGAAATTGAATAGGAGAAGAAGTCGAGAACGGAGGCGATACGATGAAGGGAATCAAATACTTTTGCCGGGTCATTGAAATTCAAATTAATACGAATTCTTTGTAAGAATTAAAATAACGCTCGCGTGTTTCGCCCACGCGATATCAGGTCATAATCAGCTGTTGATGCGGTTATTCTCGTCCGTACCGTGTCTGCCACGTACGTACTGAGGAGATAGATGTAAAATTGACCTTGTAGGAAATGCCTGGCCTTGGTGTTGTTGTTAAACTTATTTTCAATGCAATTTATCCAGGTACCATCCATGATTCCATACCAACCCAGAAACGAGTCAACTGAACACCTCTTTGAACGACACGATTTTAGATTTTCACGGCCAAAAGTATTTTTGTTATTTATTTTTGGGGTGTTATGCCGTGTTGCGCTACCTCCTTCTTTAGCCAACATTTCGAACAGCGTTACAGTGTCCATCATCAGAGCAGATGTGTAATTGTTAGTGGTTAAATGTGTGCTTATATACTTAGAAGCGATACCGTGGCGCCAACTCCACTCCACTACAAGCTGGTATTACGGTATACTTCACAATGGTTTTTTGCGTTTAGCTTGGGTGTAGCTGTCAATTTTTATTTTTTTTATTGTTGGCTCGCCAACAGAATATATCACATTTAATTATTACATCAGTTAACAATTTTAATATGGTTACAGTGATAATTCCAATTACCGGATACCAAGCACTATTGAGCTTAGCTCCGTCGTCTCTATTAATATTAATAGGCCACTTGCATGGATTTTATAACAACTTGGAAAAAATCGTGTGGATAGATTTTTTTACTAAAATTACGAAAATGTTAGTAAAATTTTTAAGAAATGGTTATTTTAATTTTTAAATAAATAAATCCATTATTTGGGCCCGTGACGTCACTACATGAAAATGTCCCGTCTCCGAAAATGTTCCTATTAATTTTGTAAAATTCCAAACTGATTTATTTTTTATATATTGACGGCCTCCGTAGTCAAGTGGCTAAGACTCTTGACTCACATTCCGGAGGTCGCGGGTTCGAACCCGGCATGCGCAAATAAATTTTATTTGATTAATTTGTGTTATTTCACAATTAATTCATTTAAAATAATATATAGTATATTTGCGGCATGTTCCAGAGTGGAAGACACTATTAGTATCGCCCTGGTGTAAGACCACCATTCAGAATTGAAACGTTGCTTGAAAATGGCTTTAGCCGTGCTTAGTGACCAGATCTGTATAGCCAGGTACTTCCCAACCTTCCTCTTCCCCACCTCCTTCCCCTCCCCGCTACCTTCAGCCTCACAACATACCCCAATTGGGGATGCCATAGTCTCACTGGCTCCAGACGGGAGCAGTTGAGATTCTTGTGCGGTATTCACTGTAAAAAAAAAAAAAAAACACTTTGATTTCAGGTGAATTTTTGAATTTGACATTTAACGTTCACTAGATTTATTGTTTGTCCTCTGCGAACTTATTATTTGGTTTGACTTTTTGACTGATGTTATCAAGAGAACCCCGTACATTTTACGCTGTCAGTACGTGTTTTAGAGGTATAATGGTAGTAGTGCTGATTTTAACAAAATATAATTTTATAATATTCTTATTATTATTATAATTTACAAGTACAAGCATATTACATTGGATTTAATAATATAGACGTTGAACATTATAATGATTTATGATCAATAAGATGGATCAAGGAAAAAAATATTTATGAGATGTAATATTTTTCGTTTTTTTCCTCGTTATTCTTCTGTGCCCTTTCTTCGTTCGTTCTTTTTTTAAAATTATTTTCGGCTGTGTAAATATCGTTTTTTCGCACCTATAAAATAAGGTCCCGTCTTTCCGGTTTATAAAAAATGGTTTGATTTTTTGGATTGAAATTTTCAAAAAATCGCCAGGGTTTCAAAAATACGATTTAAAAAAAATAAAAAATACAGAATGTCTTAGAATATTTGCCTAAACCGGAAAAAAATTAAAAAAAGTGATGCAAGTGGCCTATTGGGTTTTTATGGCTTTCGATTGCCTCCGCGTGCTCTATGGGTGTTGGGTCTTCCCAGGACTTCAGGAATAAATCCAAAGTAATGGCCGGTTTCGATTAAATGCTCGGCGATTGCTGATTTGTTAGGGTGGCCGAGTTTACAAGCACGAAAGTGTTCTGATATCCTTTTGGAGGTCGTCCGCTCTGTCTGGCTTACATAAATCTTGTCACATCTGGATCAGCTGAGTTTGTACACTCCATCTGTTTTCAGAGGAAACTTGGTCTTTGCAGACCTCAGTAGGTCTTGTTTTTTGGTTGGGGTTCCGAAGACAGTCTTGATGCTTCCTTTCCTCAACAGTCTGGCAATAAGGAACTCCAGTGAAAAATATTATGGCTTTAAAAAATATGTTCATACAAACCAATGAACGCTGATTCTGAATATATAAGTTTTATTTTATAATATTGAACATTGAGTTCTTAAGAAATTATTAAAAAGTGCATTTTTAAACCTCTCGTCAAAGTACACTGTAAAGTTGATATTACTGAATGGTTAGTGCTGACGTCACGCGTCACCAGTCATTGTATTAAAACTTTGATTATTAGGTATGACAGAAGCCATCAGTATTAACAACATTTCATGTTATTCGTTATTTCATACTGTTTATAGAGATTTAGCTGTTGTGTTTATTGAAACAACATTTAAGCCTAAATAATTCAGTATCAAAAATAGAGATATCTCTATTAGTTTATCTCTATTATTTAAAATATTGAAAAACTTTAAACTGTACGATAAATTTTATAATATGCGACATTATAAATGCTACCTAGAGGCGGGCAAAGCGGCTCAGTTGAACGAGAATGAAAAGATCCGATTCAGAGAATCGGATCAATTGAACGACTGAATTAAGCTACGGTCACTCTTGCTCATTAGAAGCCAAAGAGCAGGCTACCTAGTAGCAATTGCTACCCGCTCACTCGTTCGCAAAGATCCGCGAACCGTGTGACCGCGAGTCGGCTCAGTGACCGGATCCGGGTCACTGAGCCGACTCGTTCGCGAACGACTCACTTCTCTACAAGTTCAAATTCAAAATTGCCGTCGTCGATCAGCTGGTAGGCGCTGTATCGCCTGTGTCTTATATTTGCCTACAGTTTTTGCAGTGTGCAGGTGGTGCTCCGTTTGAGATAGAATTGATTTTAAAAGCTAAAAAAATAATAATTTCAAACAATTTCTATACCACTCTCCCGTAATAATATTGAAAAATATTAACTTACCGAATAGTACCATACTTTCTTCCGTATAACTGTCATACAAAATGAACACCTGTTGAAAAACTTTTCAGGAGTGATGACGTCACACGATTCACTTATACGTGCGGTGTTTTGCGGGGATTTTGAAAAATTAAATCTTTTAAAATTATTTTAGGGAACGTACCCAAACTACGTGACCAACTTTTTGCAATTTTTAACCCCCCCCCCCCCCCCCCCCCCGGTGACCAAAATCCTAAGGAACCCGCCGCTCATTTGTATGGAGCGTGACCTTTTGAAGACCCCCCCCCCCCCCCCCCTAAAAGTGTCACGTAGTATGGGTACGTTCCCTAACTATTAAAACAAACTCTAAAAAAATGCAGTTATTTAAGTCAGAAGGTTATTTTAAAAAAATATATTTATTACTATATTATTCATTAAAAAAAATTAAGAAATGGACTGGAGTTCTGTATTCTGTCTGTCACATTGTGAACATAAGGTAGGAAAGCACAGCCTTTCGACTCTTGTTCAATTCTGTTTTCGTTTGGTGCAGATTTAGCTCTTATTATTTGCCTTGTCTGCCTTGCCGGATAATCGTTACGCTCCAGTGCATCGGTGAGCTTTCTAAGTGCTGCTCCGATTTTAGGTTCTTCACCAACGTATGTACAGTTTATTTCATTATAAAGAGGGAGGTATGCTGTTAATAGTGGAAAATAACATCAGGCAAATGACCACCACGACCACGCTTACAGGACCATATCCTTTTCATAAAATTTTCCATAACCAAATCGCAAATAGGGCAGCCATATCGAGGACATGGCTGCCCTATGTCCTCGATAGCCTCACGAATTCCATCTTTGAGGTCTTGTTGTTGGCTTTTTCTTTCACGTGGCCCCAAAGGAAGAAGTCGCAAGGTGTTAAATCACAAGATCTGACCACCTCTTCGAGAGATAACACGGTCCGGAAACTTTTCCCGTAAAAGATCAATGGTTTCGTTGCTTGTGTGGCACGTAGCGCCGTCTGAAAGTGAACGTTGTCCAGATCAATACCATCCAATTCCGGCCATAAATCATCTCTCGATAGCGCAATCCATTCACCGTAACTGTTGCTCCAGCCTCATTTTCATAGTGAATTTTAATAATTTCAATGCGTTGTTGAAGCGTTTATCGTTCGATTTTTATTAATGGCGTAGTTTCTACTTGTCAAATGTCAAAAAATGACAGCTTTAAAAGTGACATCTACCGAAATAGCGGGCTATTCAAAATAACACCTCTTATTGGAAAACCCTGCATAAGACCTCTTTTCTGCGCTGGGTGGTAATTATTGGTAATGCGAATCAGCATGTAGATACCGATGTGTATGCGTTGGTTTCCTATACACGGTGTTTCATAGGCTACCATCATCTTTTCGCATCACTTCCACATCAAGAAAAGGCAGGATTTTATGGTTATTTTCCAGGTCCATTGTGAACTTAATTTTGGTATGAAGAGAATTAAGATTGTCCAGGAATTCGTTCCGTTTCTCTGTTCCATGAGGCCAAATGGCGAAGACATCATCGACATAACGCCACCATACCTTTGGAACAGCCGAAGCTGTGTCGTGTGCCACATCTTCAAACTTCTCCATAAACAAGTTAGCTAGAACTGGCGACAATGGACTGCCCATCGCAACTCCTTCCACTTCCTCAAAAAGTTCACCCTGAAATGCAAAATATCCTGTTTTGAGACAGTGTTCAAAAAGTTTGCAAATGTCTTCCTCATTTATCTCCCTGAGCATTGTCATGGAGTCTTCTAGAGGCACATTTGTAAAAAGAGATACTATGTCCAGTGGCGTAGCGTGGGTTTTGGCCGCCCGGGGCGGAGGAAAATTTTGCCGCGACCCCCCCCCCCTCTAGTATCCTATTTTTATGCTGATTTTTATAATCCCATGTGCTTAGTTTTATTTCAATAAAATCATACTTACAAATTCTACTACAAATTTATATACAACTGCTCTCAGAAATCGAGAATTGTATGCCTGTAATAGAATTTCGCATTTTCATCACGCATACGCATACGTATGGAATGCAACTCAAATGCAAAGCTTCACTCGGTACACGATGAATCGGCAATTGATTGTTATATTGATAACACGAAACTGGTTATAATTAAACTAAATACGCGGTGTATCAAAACTATAATCAGAACATAAAAATGGTTTTTCTTTGACTCTGCCGGCACTTACATTCTGAATAAAAAACTGGTTTTAATTAAATCTGTATGTGGTGAATTAAAACTACACTCAGACGCTCAGACGCTCAGACCATGAAAATTCATGAATTCTGCCAGCACCATTCTGAACACAAAACTGGTTTAAATTAAATCTGTATGCGGTGAATTAAAACTAAACTCAAAACATCGGGGCGGAGGAAAATTTCGCCGCCCACTTATTAAGGTACTTGAAGTGGCGGGGGGGGGGGGGGGTTGTATATGGAAATCCCATTTTTTTATTATGACCTATTTATATACGAGCCGGATTTTTTTTAATAATCCCATTTTATAAAACTCCTTAGTAGATTGATACATACGCAACAATAAATTTCTCAGAATTTTACATCATTATGTAACTCAAATGTTAAGCTTCACTTGATGCACCATGCATCTGCAACTCGTTATTTAATGTATCGTTGTATTCTGAACACAAAACCAATTTGTGAGCAGTGAATTAAAACTACACTCAGAACATGAAAATGGTTTTTCTTTGATGCTGGCACTAAATAAATAGTCTGCAACTGGAATTTTATAACTGCACATCGAAAAATAGGATGTTTTCTTTCGAAATGTGTCAGCAAATGAATCCAACTGGAATTTGACATTCTTTATTGGTTAAAATTAAATCTCTACCTTGCGAATTAAAACTACACTCGGACCATGAAAATGATTTTTCTTTGGTTCTGGCACTAAATAAATAGTCTGCAACTGGAATTTTATAACTACACATCAAATAACAGAATATTTTCTTTCGAAATGTGTCAGCAGATGAATCCAACTGGAATTTGACATTCTTTATTGGTTAAAATTAAATCTCTACCTTGCGAATTAAAACTACACTCGGAACATGAAAATGGTTTTTCTTTGATTCTGGCAGCACATACATAGTCTGCAAATAGAATTTTATAACTGAACATCAAATAAGAGGATGTTTTCCTTCGAAATGTGTTAACAGATGAATCCACAACTAGAAATTTACATTCTCAACACAAAATTGGTTTGAATAAATCTGTATGCGGCGAATTAAAAGTACACTCAGAACAAGAACATGGTTTCTCTTTGATTCTGGCAGCACATACATAGTCTGCAACTAGAATTTTATAGCTGAACTTCGAATAAGATAATGTTTTAGTTTGAATTGTGTCAGCAGATGAATCCTCAGATGGAATTTTACATTCTGAAAACTGCTTTAACCCTTCGAATAATTAGAAAAAAATACGCACAAATTTGCGCACAAAATTTCCGGTTCTTCCCATGCATTTTAAATGTTCCTTTTTATTGCTTTTTTTATCCTTTTGCAAAAAATAAAATTGTTCGAAAATATAGATAAAATATTTTTTCCAACGTGCTTATTAGAACATTTGTTTAAAAGAGTGAAGACTACTGCCATCTAGCGGCATATTTTTGTAGCATATTTTTAGTTGATATTGCATTTTACAGATTAGCGACGTAAGACTAAACTAAAACGAAATGTTAGACGGTAAAGTAGATCTCTGGTTTTTATATCGTATAATGTGTTATGGTGACACGAAAGTGTTGTTTATTTTGATTGTGTTAGAAAACATTATTATAAATACTCTGCTTTTCTAGTTTAACTCTCTCTTAATTCGTGGATCTCCTATAAACAGCTAGCATTGTCTAGCAAGTGGTCAAAGTGACCAAATTTAGTGTTTTGTCGGGTCGGGACAAATTATTGTAGCAAATGTGCTTTGTGAATAAAACCAGGAATTCCTCCATTGAAACCAGATGTTTTTACTTGACGTCCTTCTGCTGAATATCAATTTATAACATGGTCCTCCAGCCGGATCTACCTTACGATCGGATTAAGGCATTAAAAGGAAACAATAAAATGAACCAGCGAGCTATCCAAAAATCCAGAGCGATGAAAAGATGAAAACATGAAGAACAAGGATCGACATCAATATAAGTATCCCCTGCCCATTATTTCCTTCTATTCCGTGAATTCCTGTTCAAACAAGTGCTATTTTTTGTGTGTCAATGTACTTATTTAAAAACAAAAAAACTAACTACCCGCAGTGTAAATGCAAGTCATGCGAATTATTTTAGGTTAATTGTTTTAGAAGATGATTATTGTAAGATTCTGTCATTGTTCATAGCTTGAATTGGTTACTACGGTTTTCTACGCGATTATTGCACAGAAATTATTTTTTAAGGAACATTTTTAGAATTTGTTGTGTTGAATTATTGTCAAACGTATAAAAATGGATAATTTAAAATCGTTGATTAACAAACGCGGAGTGTTGAAAGGTAAACTCACGAGATTTGCGGATTCATTAAACGCATTATCAGTTAACGAAATTAAAATTCGCTATGCGAGAATTGAAAAAATAATTGATGATTTCGAAGAGGTCCAGGAACAAATCGAAAGTCTTCCGGATTCCAACGAAATTGATAATAATTTGCAAAGAGAGAATTTTGAAAATCAATATTATTCAACCTTGGCGACTGCTAAAGGAGCAATTCAGTCTGTAGAGACTCCCAAATTAGAAATCAAGTTACCCAACCTTCAGTTACGAGAATTTAACGGAGATCCCAAAAATTGGATTAATTTTCTAGAAACATTTAAGACATTAGTTCATAACAATACTGCCATAAGCAATGTACAGAAGTTTTATTATCTGCAATCCTGTTTAAAGGGGAATGCAGCAAAGATCATCGCCAATTTCGAGGTATCAGACCTGAATTATATATCGGCTTTTGAATTGTTGCAGCAGAGGTTTGCAAATTTGCGAACTACCGTACAAAGACACATCCAAGCTCTGTTTCAACTTAAAGAGATGAAACATGAGGATCCAGTAGCCATGCGTTATCTGATTGATGAAACTAATGTAAATTTGAAAGCGTTGCAAAATTTAGGCTTGAAAATCGAACAATGGGATGCTTTAATTAGGTATATACGTAATTTCTAATAAATTGGATGCAAGTTCTAGAAAGCATTGGGAACAAAACCCATTGCAGGATGAGCTACCTACATTACAGGAATTTCTTAAATGTTTGACCTCGCGTGCGCAAGTTTTGGAATTAATGTTAAATTCAGATTCGAAAAAAATTCCTACCTACCCGAAAGCAAGTGGTAGCAACAATAATCCCAAAAAGGAATCGGTATTTTTAGCTGCTACCCACAATAATTGTATTTGTTGTAATGACAAAGGGCATAAAATATATTTTTGTAAAAAATTTTTAAAATTAAATTCAGGAGAAAGAGCCAACGCAATAAGGAGGTACCGTGCCTGCTTCAAATGTTTGAGGTTAGGACATACGGCCCCATATTGCAAAATTAATTTAAAATGCAAGCATTGTGATAGCGAGAGCCACAATACGTTATTGCACAGGGAGATGCATCCGAGCGATGACTCCATGAATAAAGGTGAAGATCACCCAGGAGGTGACTGCCAAATGGATGCTGAACGAGTTGTATCAAACCATTCAGCTTTAGCGAAGGCTGAAAAAACAATTTTATTGTCGACTGCTATCATTGGGGTAGTAGGTCACAATAATAAAGTGCATGAGGCAAGAGTCCTAATTGACTCTGGAGCTCAAGCCAATTTTATGTGCGAAAAGTTCGCAATGAAGTTAAATTTGAGATGCGAAAATATAAACAAGCCTGTGTTAGGTATACACAACAATGTTACCCATATAAAGAAACGTGTTGCGATAAAAATGAAATCTCTGAGGACAAATTATAATCAAAATATCACTTGTCTAATATTGCAGGAAATAACCACAAACCTACCTCAAGCAACAGTGGCCAGAAAAGACTTTAAGCTGCCGCCGGGATTACAAATGGCGGACCCAAATTTCAACGTAGCGGCGCCTATTGATATCCTGTTAGGCGCTGAGAGCTTTTGGGATATACTACAAGATGATCGGCTGAGATTGGATACCGGACCTACTCTGCAGAGGACTGAATTAGGCTGGGTTATATCGGGCCCGATCAACATTCATCAGAAAAAAAGGCCAGTACCGCAATTTTGTAGTTTATCAATAAACACATTATCTAATCAGATAGAAAAATTTTGGAAAATGGAGGAGGTGAATTCTGCGAGATTTCAAAATCACGAGGAGAAGGCGTGTGAAGCAGATTTCGTCGCCACGCACTCTAGAGAGAGCGATGGTAGATACGTGGTAAGTCTGCCGCGCCGCCCATGTGTGAGTCAACTTGGTGACTCGTTAAACACAGCGGAAAAAAGATTTAAGAACCTAGAGAAGAGATTTTTAATAAATCCTGAATTGAAATTGCAATATGTACAATTTATGCAAGAATATGAGCAACTAGGTCATATGGAGTTATGTGATAAATGGAGAGGGGATGAGCAATCCTATTTTTTGCCGCATCACGCGGTCATAAAAGAAGCTAGCACCACGACGAAGGTGCGTGTAGTGTTTGATGGTTCGGCAAAGACGTCGACCGGAATATCCCTGAACGATGCTCTGATGGTGGGAGCTGTCATTCAAAAGGACTTATACAGCCATTTATTACGTTTCAGAATACATCGATACGTCATGACTGCGGACATCGAAAAAATGTACCGTCAAATCAACGTATGCGCAGAGGATCGCAGCCTTCAGAAGATTGTATGGCGCGAATCACAAGAAGAGGAACTCCGACATTACAAATTGAAGACCGTCACATATGGGCTGGGACCTTCCTCCTTCCTAGCAACGAGATGTCTTCGACAAATCGGTATGGATAACAAAGTTAATTTCCCAGTAGCAAGTCAAGTCATAGAAAATGATTTTTATATGGACGATCTATTGACTGGAGGGGATGACTTGGAAGTTTGTTTCCAGTTAAAGAAACAAATAAGTGATATCTTGCTGTCCGCAGGGATGACCCTGAGGAAGTGGAGATCAAATATTTTGGAATTGTCATCTGGGCGGAGCCAAGGTGAAATTGCCAAACAGGGCAATTGTGAGAAAATGATCACTGACAATTCCAAGAATGAAAAAATACTTGGATTAATTTGGAATAATGAATTAGATTACCTGTCATATAAAATTACAAAGCCGTCAGGTAAAACGGAGAGCAAGCGTCAATTATTATTGTGCATAGCTTCCACCTTTGATCCAACGCAGTGGCGGCACGTATCATCGTCAAAAAATGCAGAGGATATACTGTCCCGAGGTACCACAGCTGAAAGGTTAGTCAGCACTTCAATATGGTGGAAGGGGCCAAGCTGGTTGACGGAAGATGTCAGCACTTGGCCAGTATCCAAGATGTCATGTTTGGATCCCCCGGAAACAAAAAGTAAAAATGTACTACTGGTAACTGATACTCAAGAATGGGATATTTTCGAAAAATTCTTATCGCTAACCAAATTGAAAGGAGTAATCGCTCAAGCGTTAAGATTTATAAATAATTGTTGTAACCCTAAGCATAAAACGTATGGCAGTAGATTGAAAACTCTCAATCTCTGTTTAATGGAAGTTTTAATTTGTGCAAGTGGAAGATTAAAATTAGCTACTTATTTATATTGGCAGATATTTGGGAGAAACAATGTTAAGCGTATCCTACATAAGTGTGTTGTATGTTTTAGATACCGACTTCAGGTTTGCCGGCAGATCCTGGGAAACATTCCAGTTGAGAGAATCACTCCCAGTCGACCGTTCTCTGTCATGGACGTCGACTATGCCGGACGGATAGACACGAAGGCTGGAGCGCTGAGAAAATCTCCGCTCCTTAAATCGTATCTTTGCATATTTGTTTGTTTTTCTACCAAAGCGGTTCATTTGGAACTAGTAACAGATTTGTCAAGCGATGCTTTTTTAAATTGTTTAAAGAGGTTCATTGCCCGTAGGGGTCAACCGGAAAAAATATTTTCTGACCATGCAACCACTTTCAGAGGAGCTTCCAATAAGCTCAAAGAACTATATGCCAGTCTAAGATTGAACAATGACAAAATCCATAGGTTTTTAGCTGATAAGGGAATATCTTCGAGTTTCATACCGCCTAGGGCGCCGAACCACGGGGGGCTGTGGGAGGCCGCCGTCAAGTCCACCAAGTTTCATTTATATCGAATTACTAAAAATAACCCATTGCAGTTTGAATTATTGTATACTTTGCTTTGTCAGATAGAGGCTTGTTTGAACTCCCGTCCCTTAACTTCCCTGTCTGATGACGTAGACGACCTTCTCCCTCTAACCCCCAACCATTTCCTCATGGGCAGGGATGCTTCGGTTATTCCCGAGTTGGATGTCCGCGAACTCCCGGAGAACAGACTAAGCAAATATCAAAAATTAAACGCTCTAATTCAAAATTTCTGGTTCAGATGGAAACGAGATTACCTTGCTGAGCTGCAAAAACGGACCAAATGGCAAGCCAACAACCAAAAGGCCATAAAGAAGGACGATCTGGTAATCCTGATGGAAGACAATCTGCCTCCTGCATTATGGAAGATGGCGCGCATAGTAACTACTCATCCAGGCCCGGATGGAGTAGTGAGGGTAGTTACCCTCAAAACAGCACAAGGCACCTTTGTGAGACCCATCACAAAAATATGTTTGATGCCAATAGAATCAAACTTGGATCCAAATTTCCCGACCCGGCAAACCACTGACCTTCCCAAGGTCACAGCCTAACTGCAATTAGGGCTGAACCGATGCAACCAAACCACATCAATAATTATGGAGCATCGGTATTGGTGTTGTTGACACCACTGTATCCAACCTGAAGCCACTGGGGCTTCAAGTCAACAACCGCGAGATGATCATCCTCGCTGCAGATCTAATGGTACTATCTGCTTACCAGGGCACGGCCGCCTCTTAATTTATGATGATCTACCCAAATGATGACATACAGAAGTACATGCTGATGTGCTTTTCTAAAACGATGACCACCCTGGACAAGATGGCCGAGCAGTCTACCCGGTGAAGTGTTCATTCGGTTTTTTGGCAGTGCCATGCCAGTGAAAGTTAATGAACTGATAATCAGTCAACAGCGAACTAACAATGTGTTGCTATTTGTGAATTGGTGTTAGTTAAAAAAAAAAAAAAAAATATATATATATAATTGAAGTGAAAATTCTTCATAGAGACAATGAGACATTACTGATTTGTCAATTTTACAAAATTATTATTAATGTTGTGATTTTATTATTTTATTATTTATTTTTTTGCACGATTTTTTAGAAATTTATAAATTTTTTAGGTTATTTAAATTGTTGGTTAGGTTCCCGGACCCTTCAAACTTAGATAGTTACACATCTTGTAAATTTTTAGTATATTGTGTGTGGATTTAGGAATTTGTAGTTTGATTTTAATTTCAAAAAAACTTATTGTTTTTTCTCATTCCCCGCCGGGCAGTATGTTAAAAAGAGTGAAGACTACTGCCATCTAGCGGCATATTTTTGTAGCATATTTTTAGTTGATATTGCATTTTACAGATTAGCGACGTAAGACTAAACTAAAACGAAATGTTAGACGGTAAAGTAGGTCTCTGGTTTTTATATCGTATAATGTGTTATGGTGACACGAAAGTGTTGTTTATTTTGATTGTGTTAGAAAACATTATTATAAATAGTCTGCTTTTCTAGTTTAACTCTCTCTTAATTCGTGGATCTCCTATAAACAGCTAGCATTGTCTAGCAAGTGGTCAAAGTGACCAAATTTAGTGTTTTGTCGGGTCGGGACAAATTATTGTAGCAAATGTGCTTTGTGAATAAAACCAGGAATTCCTCCATTGAAACCAGATGTTTTTACTTGACGTCCTTCTGCTGAATATCAATTTAAAACAACATTCTTGTTTCTAAATATTAAAATTTTGATATTGGAAATGTGAATTGGCTCAAAAATACACGCCTGCGAATATTCGAATTAAAGTACCTAAAATATAATGAACTTAAAATTTTAAATACAGATTCCTTTTCTTAAAAAAATGTTATAAAACTGTATCTTAACTTTTTATCGCAATCACAAATTTATTTTGAAAATAAATGTAATATAATAATAATTTCAAAATTTTATTTTAAAATTAAACGTGTTGGACAATTTGCGTCTCCTGCGATTAGACGGGTTAAATTAAATCTGTATTTGGCAAATTAAAACTACATTCAGCATATGAAAATGGTTTCTCTTTGATTCTGGCAGCACATACATAGTCTGCAACTAGAATTTTATAACTGCACTTCTAATAAAATAATGGTCTCTTTCGAAATGTATTCGTTAATATAATCTGAACACAATTCTGATTTTAGTTAAGAGTGAATCTGTTTGCGAGTTATCAGTTTTAATTAGTATCACTTTCATAATATGCGTACGGTTTTCCTACGAATTGCGAAATTTGCAGCTTAAAAAATATAATTATTGATATTTTTAACAAATTATTAAAAAAAGAGTTGGATTCGTAAACGAAAGTATCGTAGAACATTTTTAAATAATGATTTGAAATGGTTTAAATTTTTCCAAGATAATGTTATTATTTATTGTGAAAATTTGCCGCCCCCCTTAAAAGTGCCGCCCGGGGCGGGCCGCCCCCCCCGCCCCCCCCCCCCACGCTACGCCTCTGACTATGTCAAAACTGACAAGAATATTCCTTTCATTACCTTCTTAAGTTTACTGATCGGTCGGTGGAATCCTTAATCCAAAATTCAGTTTTCCAGTTTGCATCTGCAGTAGTCTCGAGAGGTATTGGGACAGTTTGTACGTAGGTGCGCCAATAGCACTGACAATCGGTCTCATTGGGATATCTTTTTTATGTATTTTGGAAGACCATATAGGGTAGGAGTTCTAAAGGCTTTTACGAAAAGCCCAGATCGATCCTCTTTCCTAATACTGGAAGCTTTAACTAGCTCTCATGTCTTCAAGTCAATCTTATTAGTGGGGTTGTTTTTAATATTCTTATAAGAGTGCCGGCATCGCACAGGAGGTCTTACATCTTCTTGATGTAGTCCACCGTATTAATCACGACATTGGCATTACCTTTGTCGGCTGGCAGAACTAAGATTTCCTCATTGGCGCGCAATTCTTTTAAAAATATCACAAAAGGAGAGTTTGCGGCCCTAATCCTTCCCTGGACAATGAAAAAACATTTCAAAACCAATATCATCTAAATCAGCCCAGCCGTTCTCGAGTTTTAGCGAGACAAACGAACAGCAATAGATTTATTTATATATATAAACTATTGTTGAACTCTGGTATTATGAAATTTGTATAAAAAAATGTAATAGGTCGTACGCGAGCAGCTTGAAAACTGAATATACCGGGAATGAATTTGTGTTTTATATTTTTCAGAAATTTAATTTTAGTTCAAATAAAATCACAAAAAAAAGATCCGCGCCCTTGTTTTGTGACGAAAATACTTCAGTTTGTCTATTTATTTACGGTCTTACAAATCAATATATTTAAAAAAAATTACATTCTTATTTTGCTTAGGTATTATTGGAAATTTATAAATACTTATGATCAAAAAATAATTACAAAAAGTACATAATTTTAATAGTTTTATCGTCACGAGTTTGAGCATTTTTGAATGTAGGTGTTTATCAAAGAATGGAATAAAATCGAAATTGAGTAATTATATTGAAATGCTGGTATGGAGAATAATTATTTTTTCTCATCGGAACCACCCTGCACACAGTGGCAAGGGTGGTTCCGATGAGAAAAAATAATTAATGGCTCTTATACAATACGTTATATTAATCGGTATACATTGTTTTGTACTTGTATACTTAGATTAATAACTAAAAATATTTTTTTTTCCAAATGGGGTCTCCAATTCTAAATAGTTCATTAAACACTGTTCAATACCTCTGCCATAGGTCACCCGAAGTGGTTCGCTACGGTTTGTGACTTAGCAGGGGTGCGCGGGTTCATGGGTGAGGTTTATCCGGGCCTTGGCAGCGGATGCGTCTGCTCACTAGCTGTATGGCAGGCCGGATCGGAAGAGAATGGTTGAGGGAGTCCCTTTGACTTCTCTCGGAACATCGCCTTGCACCGCAGTGGAAGGGATGGATTAATATTTCCGTCACTCCTAGACACACTGACCCCCAGGTTCCTACCCACCCCTAACACCCTTCCCAGAATTTCCTCTCCTTGCTTTCCTAAAAAGTCCCTCCACACAGCATCCCCAAAGATGACATAGGCCCTAAGGGGAATTATTTTCCCCAGAGCCTCCTGTGGAGCTTGTAATAAAAAATACCTTAAAAAATTATAGATACTATGCAAATAATTTATAATTAATTATAATTAAACAAATATAATACTTTATTATACTTCATTTTATTGACCGTAACCGGTTTCGGCTCGTTAGAGCCATCTGGTAACCAGCCGACTCATCGGTCGAGCCATCGGTCATCAGCCGACTGGTAAAAATAATTCTAATAATAGAATAATTCTAATAACTCTATTATTAGAATTATTCTATTATTAGAATTATTTTTAAGAATAATAATTCTTAAAAATAATTCTAATCTATGGTTTATATACATAACATATGGGGGAGGGGGACAGGGAGCTTGTAGACCACCCCTCTCCCCCTCCCCCATAATATAATATATTATAATGGAATTCCAATAATTTATATTATAAAAGAGTGTTAAGGGGCGTACTTGACATATTTTGAACACATAAAAAAAGTATCTAAATAAAATTTTGGTTTCTGGTGAAATTTTTTAATGTTTTTTTTTAATTAAAAACATAAAAAATCAGTAGGTATTTGGACAGTTAGTGTCGGGGTGAAGGGTTGAGTGACCAATGATGACATGTGGAATTTTTTTTGTTTGGTTTTGAAGAGAAAAAAATTGGACATTTAAAGCAATGTTTCAATTCTGAATAGTGGTCTTACACCTGGACGATGCTAAAAGATATCTTCCACTCTGGAACGTGTTGCAAATATATTATATATTATTTTTAATGAACACGTTGTGATATAACTCAAATTAACCAAATAAAATTTACTCGTGCATGCCGGAATTTGAACCCGCGACCTTCGGGTATTGCTAGTCGAATGCCTTACCCCTCGACCACGGAGGCTGCACTACGCCACTGTCGTGTTACCAGTTACTATAATATAATCTATCGTGCTTATTCTCTTTGCAAATCCTCTAGTGATACCTAAATATTAAAAGTGAAGTGATTTTCGTTAATAGTAATTCAAATCACATTCATTGCTTAAAAAAATAAAACTGTTATGGCTAAAAATTATTATTTCATATTCTTATTATAAGTTTTTCCTAAATTGCTGCATAGCGCAGTAGTGAAGACGTTCGCATACACTCAATAATTTTAAGCTGGTTCGTGGAACGTGAGTTCGGAGCTCAGAGAAACTATTTATTTTATTTTGATTAGATACAAATTTAATAATAAATTTACATCTATCGGCGAACCATCAAAACTAAATAAAAATGTTAGAACTTATCTTAATATATAAAACAAAGTCGGGTTAAATACACTATTTATAACTCAAGATCGGCTGGACCGATTTTTATGATCTTTGATTTGTTGGATCTGTCTCCGCCCCGAATAGCAGAATAGCTATTAAAACATCGGAAAAATTCACGACAAAAAAGTTATGGAGAAAGATTTAAAACACGCGCGATTTTTCGAGCACGACGGCGTAGCCGAGTGCTCGAAATAAAGCAACCTGCAGCCTCATTGACTTCTGAGAATACTATTAATTTGAACAACATTTCGTGCAGCCTCATTGACTTCCGAGAATACTATTAATTTGAACAGCATTTCCTCCGATTTAAAAAACGGAGGTATTAATATTTCAAATAATACGAACTGCTCTTTTCACATCCATTTAAATAATTAGAATGTAAACGATGTAAAAAAGAATGTAAACTTTGAATAAAATTTTTGAAACATTTGTAATGTTTTATTTGACGTTTAAAATATTCCTGTCAGATTTATAGTTATAAGTTGACATTTAGACTTCACATTTTGTTGATTTGTTGATGTTGCCATGGTAACTTTTAACGCGTTACATAAAGTGCGATTTAAACACGCTAGAGCGTACTTTAAATGAGTAAAAAAGGGCACCAATAAAAAAAATTCTTTTCCTCGTACATTTTGTATGGGACGAATTCTCATATTTTTAAAGAGCAGCAGCAATATTGTAATATTGAATAGTCGGTTAATTCCAAAAATTCAAAAACTTCAAATGTCAATGCCCTGATCGTTTTGCTTTTGTTCTTAAATTTCCCCCGCACGTATTATTAAAATGAAACGCAATTCCCATAAGTAAGGGGAAAAGTAAGAAAATCACAAAAAATATAAATCCGTACACAAAGCCATCTCTAATACTGACTAAAACAAAACACGTACAGTTGCGCATCGATAATTGCTTCATTGTGTAATTTTTAACTTAATTAAAAAAAAAACTAAATTTAATTCAGCTAATAAGTTAACACAACAGTTATTGAGACGGTATGAAGTTCACCGGGTCGGCTAGTTATTATTAAAATCATCACACCGTTTATAACGGCTATCTACCGTTGAAATAAAAATCCGCCATTTATAACAAATATGTAAAAATGGCAAACAGGCGAAGCAAAATGCCTAATGAATGCCGAGGAAAGGTTTAACTTTGACAAATTGTTAGAAGCCATTATGAAAAAAACTATTAAATAAGACAGATTAATCGAGCTAATACGCAGATAAACGAATAAATTGCCATACACAATCAATACCAGAACCCATAGTCCTATGAATACAACGAAGCCAATATAAAAAAAATCAAGATGATCCAAGACGACCTACTAAATACAACGATGCCAATAGCCAATATAATAAAAAGATGATCCAAGATGACCTACTTATGATGCTTGTACATGTACATGCACCAACGTGAGCCGACTCACGAATTATGGGAAAGGAACGAAGCAACGGCAAACGGCAACACCGCTTGCTTTGGCTTCATTCATAAACATAAATACAGGGTGTCCGGGGGTAAAGAGCATTAACTTCGGGAGGTGATTCTACAATATACATGATGACAGGAGTAAAAAAGATTAACAACTTTTTCGAAATTTTTTTCCCATACAAAAAGACGTACCTACTAAAAATCCTTAGTGTGAGGTACGATCTTACTTGCTGAGAGACTGCCGGGCGCCCGACTCGATTGTATCGCCCGTATCGTAACAGCGGAAAATAATAAATCTGGCCACACACGCCGGACTAATTTTACCTTTTTACCTCAAAGCTACCCCTAAACGTTGGAATTTAAAAAAAAGTCAAATATATTTTTTACTTGTACTATCATGTAGAATCACCTCCCGAAGTTAATGCACTTTACCCCCGGACACCCTGTATACCAAACCACCCACGCTTCATTCCTTTCCTGTAATTCGTGAATCGGTTCGCGGAAATTCCTACGTGTCTTCAGTCTTCACGCAGCATTAGAATCCATAAACTAAAAAAAATCATCATCATTGGAGATTGACACGGAATATAAAACAGGATAACTATTTTTTAATGAGAATACCGCACAAGAGTCCCAACTATTCCCGTCTGAAGCCAGTGAGACTATGGCATCCCCAAATTGGGATATGTTGTAAGGCTAAAGGTAGTGGGGAGGGAAAGAAGATGGGAAAGAGGAAGGTGGTGAAGTAGGTACCTGGCTATTCAGATCTGGTCACCAAACACGGCTAGAGCCATTACAAGCAATGTTTCAATTCTGAATGGTGGTCTTACTCCAGGGCAATTTATATTATTTAGATTTAATTATTTGAAGTGTACGACTATGTAAACTTGATTTTCTTTAGCACCCAGTATATACAATTAGTACCTAGTCCCAAAATATTATTTCTTCCCAACAAGGATTTATTTGATGTCAGCATCGAATAAGTCCTCGTTGCGAAATGTTACCTGCCAAGTTCATCACATTCCCTACTGTAAAAAATAAATCGTCAATTTCAATTATTTTTTAAATAATATAGTTAATTTTACGTCACTTGTTCCGTGTTCTTTCTGACTTTTTGACATTATACCTTCTTTTTTTTCCGGTGCACGCCGAGTAACTTACCTACCTGCCATATATACACTTTCGACCTAATTAGAACACAATTTACATTTTATAACAACCAATAACGTAAGTACCCTAAACGATTGATTAGTTCATAAAATAATTATTCATCATTTCCGTTAAAAACTGGCGATCATTTCTAAAATAATATTTTCGTAAACAACTGACAAATTCGTGTTGGGATAGTCCGCGCGGAATCACTGCGAATCTAAATATATGCACAGATACGGCGGCCAGTCTGAGGTGTTAGTATAAATTCTGTAGTATAGTAGAGTAGTTTTTTTTACATGGGCTTAACACAATAGGCTCTGAGGAAAATAATTCCCCTCAGGCCCTATGTCCTCTTTGGGGATGCTGTGTGGAGGGTATTTTTAGGAAAGTAAGGACAGGAAGTTCTGGGAAGTAAAAGGGTATTAGGGGTGGGTAGGAGTCTGGGGGTCAGTGTGACGGACATATGAATCCTTCCCTCCCACTACGATGCAGGGCGACGTTCTGAGAGAGTACGGCTGGAGAAGTTAAAGGGACTCCCTCCACATTCTCTCCCGATCCGGCCTGCCAAGCAGCTGGTGGACAGACGCCGCCAATACCCGGACAAACCACTCGGGGTGACCTATGGCAGAGGTGTTTATCATCCAATAAATGGTTCTCGGGGCAGCGCCAGCGGTACCCACAGCCGCCTCCCAAAATGTGGTATAGTAGTAGTTTAGGAGAGTAGTAGTAGAGTAGATATTCTGAGTGGAAAATAACCGGTTCTTTAAAGAAATAACTCTTTTTTGGCGTACGAGTATATTTTATAATTTCAAGTAAAATCGAAAATTCTTTTGCCGTAAATCCAAAACCAAATTTTGTATAAAACAGACTGTTTCGATTTTTTGCCACATACGAAAGTACGAAAAAATATTGTGTGCAGTTCATATGCGGTAGAAGTGAAAACTTCAGAAAACTTCAGAAAACTAAAGTGTGGGGAGGCTTCGAAACACCGCACAAAGAGGAGACCGATTTTTCTATCTCATTCTCTCGCAGGCTAAATCCTTGTCTAAATGTTTGTCTTTTTTTAATGTCGCTTTTTCGTTTCATCAAGTTTCAAAACACAACGGTGCTAAAGAACTTATAACTTCAAAAGCATCTATAAAATACCCGTAACAGCATTGAAAGACGTGTTTCGCATTCATATTTAATCTGACTTCATTCAAAAATTGAAAAATCTCTTATCTTTTGACAACTGCACATTTATGTGACATGCTTACTTGATAGGATGAATAGAAGAAATTCTTAATCAATAAATTATTCATCTGACATCATGATTCTATTAATAATCAATTACCGGACACCGACATTCTGGATGAGCATTGATACGTCATCAGTCGGTTAATAATTAATCAATCGGTGACCTTCCTTTGATTATAAGGCGGGATTTCGCTTTCCCCGTGGCCCTCAGATTCTCCAGGTTCAATTTCTCGACGTATCCAAGTACAAAGTATACGCTGCACTATAGATAGATAGTTGATAGACTGTTATGGTTACCTAGCTCTTTCAGTTTCCCAGTGACCAAGAGATTCTTCAGGTTCGATTTCTCGACGTACCCAAGTACAAAAGTATACGCTGCACTATAGATAGATAGTTGATAGACTGTTATGGTTACCTAGCTCTTTCAGTTTCCCAGTGACCATGAGATTCTCCAGGTTCGATTTCTCGACGTACCCAAGTACAAAGTATACGCTGCACTATAGATAGATAGTTGATAGACTGTTATGGTTACCTAGCTCTTTCAGTTTCCCAACCGTGAGATTCTCCAGGTTCGAACTCTCAATTTTGAAAGTGACGTTTCAAGTCCAAAGAATGCAGGTTGTCGATACGCTGCAACATAGATAGTTAGTCGATAGTAATATGATTACATTGATTATCTTTTTTTTATTTTTTATTAGTTTTTATATACATATACATTAAGGTGGTCCAAAAATTTTTTTTTATTATTTTTCATTTGGCCACCCCGTGAATTTGTTACACGTATTCATAGAAATAACATAGTAAAATTTCGGCGAGATAGCTCAAGTAGAAGGGGGTGCTCAATCGAGTGTTGTTTTTGAATTTTTTGTGTAAAATGCTTAATTTTTACTTTTTGCTACAGGTCAGTTTCGAGTATTAAACTATTAAATAAATATTAAAATAAACTACTGAAGAGTTTTATAGACAAATTTGAACAGTATTTGATACTTATTTAGAAGACTGTGAAGTGAATCAGTGTAGTAAAATGTGTTCATCTACTCGAAAAAAATACGAAATTTTTCTACTTGGGGTTCGAGATATTGAGCCATTGATGAGGCTTAACCAACATCCTACTCTTCGGCAAGTTTTACTCCGTTATCACTACATATTAAATGATTCCAAAAATGTGAAAGATTCCGCGCATGTACTTATTCAAGAACTTATAAAAGTATGGAGTAAATCTAGTATTCCAACTAGACAACAAAATCACTGCATTGAAAAACTGATTAAGTTTTTTAAGAACTGGCTGCTCTAAAAGTAGAGGAAGAAGTTCTGAAGCACTAAAAAAGGAGAGTATTTGTTTAAAAAATAACTAGACAAACTTTTTGATATTGCCCATGCAAGCGCTTTGAATTTGATAAAAATTGCGGTAGACAGATCGTTTCTCATTGATCAAAGATGAGAACGTAAGATGATTATGACCTCAATCGACAAGAAACTAGAAAAGGTCAAAGAAAGTTCTCTAAAACGGAAACAAAGATCTGAAGAATTGAAAGAAACGGCTGCTGAAAGTAATGCTTCATCTTCGGTGGTGTCGAGACAAGAGTTATAACTTGAGTGCAGCTTTAGTAGCACTTCTAGTAATGCTAGCATATAAGAGGATAAGTCCAAAAATGAGTTTGTAGTGCGTTGAGCTGTCTACAAGTGACATATTTACACAATACGTTGCCAGTGCGCTTGATCGTAATAAGATTTAAACTAATCAAGAGAGAAGAAAAACAAATTGTTCGATTTGTTAGTTATCATTTACACCAAAGTTTGAATCGAAGCGTCTTTGGCAGTAGATGCACGGGTAAATGACTTAATACTTCGGAATAGCTTAAAATTGTACGAAGCCATTGATTCCGAAATCAGTATTGCAGCTAGGGGTGTTTTAGAGCGTCGCTTATGTATTTGTCAGATGAACTAGTCTCATTTACCTTGTTTTCTGAGAAGCTGTCTGATGCAGAGAAAAAGGCCATTGTTCAAAAAATAAATTCTGATGGCGGTAATCGTTCAGTACAAGGTGATTTTGCTAAGCTTGCCTCAGAGGTTACATTAGAAGCTTTTGCAACACAAAGAAAACGCAAAAACGCTCTTAGTTCTTGATATCAAGGACTCTTTCTTGTAATTACCTCCTAAGACTTGGAATAACAATGTTGATTACCTTCAAGGCAAAAGCTGAGTCAAAAATTTGCGTGCTGTTAATGATACAGCGGAGAGAGATGAATCATTAATAACTATTTGAAGATTACAACACGATACTCACTAAGAATGAGGAAGAAAAGCAATTTTTACTTCACATCGTTGAACAAAACAGAAAAATCGTTTCTACTGAAACATTCAAAATGGAGTTAACAAATATAGTTTTGAAAGATTGCGACTAATATTATGTTAATTATTGCTTTGTTACCAAATTTTATTCAAATTTAAATACGTTTTATACTTATTTGACTAAAATACTTGTAATATTAATAAACATTAAATTACGAGTTTTACTTAAAATCCAGAAGTTTTGTCGGAAACTTCTAATTCGATGAGCACCCCCTTGTATATAAGATAGGGGGCTGAAATTTTTTACACATAATAGGAATGATAGGTGTAACAAATAAAATGGGTGGCTACATCTATATTTGAAAAAAAAGAAATTACTTTACAGGCCTGGACCACCTTAATATACATGTAATATAATCATGAGTAATTGCATTTTCAGGTTACAATCGGATTAAACTCAAATCATTAAATACTAACATGCAACATTGATTAGAAACAGTATAAACATATATATGTATATAATATATAACCTTTACAAGAGTGTAACTACTCGTGTGTAAAGGGAAGAGAAAATATATATATATATTTTTTAATAAAAAAAATTTAAATTAAAAATTATAACACATACATTATATTTACGTACTCACATAAATCAAATGTTTAAAAAAAAATAATACAAAAAATAAAAAATAATAATATAAAATAAATTTTTGAAAACGTGTTGTTAATTTAAGGTTAATGCGGTTCTAAGTGGCTAAATTATTTAAGATATTATTGTTTAATTTATTTTTGAATTTATTGTAGTCAGATTCTAATCTCAGCTCTATTGCTAGTTGATTAAACCACACCACTCCATTGTACGTGTAGTAGTGTAGTGCAAAACTGCTATGCATTAATGGCGTACCCAAGCGACCCACTGTTTTGAGTTTTTTTTGTTTTGTGTTTTGCCTATTGCTCTCAACGCGGACCATAGCGTGGTGCGACTTCTTAGAATAGTCTTTGTGTATTTGAAGCAGTATATTGCAGAATGTATAGATTATTGATAACAAATTCTCTTAATTCAAATTCAAACTCTCTTATTCAATTTTGTTTCTTTTTAAACGAACTATTCAAAACTAAAAAACATGTGACTTTCTCGAGTTGCAAGTAAAGGTGAGTGGAGTTTAAATACAATCTAATTAAAAAAGCCTAACAAAATTGATAAGGCTTTTTTAATTAGATTGTATTTAAACTCCACTCACCTTTACTTGTAACTCGAAAAATTCACATGTTTTTTAGTTTTGAATAGTTCGTTTAAAAAGAAACAAAATTGAATAAGAGAGCTTAACTGGATGCAGTGATAGAGTTTTGAAAAAATTAATTTGACGTCGCCCGCGTTAAGCGTTGAATAGCTTTACATTCCTGACATCATGTCAGAACAATGCGATTGTGAAAAAATATGACGAAATAAATCGATGCCAAAATACTGTGAAAACCCAAAAGTTCAAAATTCGTACGAAGAGAATGTAGCCAAACTATAGGAACAATTATAATATCATTTCTTATCAAAACATTTTGATACTTTCCTCCTAACTATTTCTAGTTCCTTGCGAAATATTGACATAATAACGCTATGTGAAACGTCGATAAATGAAAATAATGTAAACCTATACAAAATATCGGGTTTCAACTCTTACTATTTTTGTCGTACAAAAAGATCGGGTGGCGGAATTATTGTATACGTGAAGGATCATCTTACATTCGAAAAAATAAATATAGTAACAACTAATTTTGAATGCGTTTACGGCACTATTTCTATTTACAAACATAAACGTATACATCTATTGGCAATGTACAGACCTCCAAACACAAATAAAAAATTATTTCTCCATGAACTGGAAACTATATTGGGCAGTATTGACATTAAAGAATCCTTTTTAATTCTTGGCGATTCGAACGTAAACATTTTACATGAACTCGAACCGATTGTAATCCAATACGAAAACCTAATGGCCAACTTCGGATTTGTCAAAACTATTCACGATGTGACACGAGAAGCAGTATTGTCAAACTATATAACGGCTACTTGTCTAGACCATATTTATATAAGAGAGAGGGAGACCATAGAAATCAGTTCGTGCGTATGTGAAACAATAATAGCTGACCACTACCTAATTGCAACGACGATTTATTTCTCTAACTACGACAAACACACTTTAGACAAATCGCACACTGAGTACTATACTGCACTCTCTGAAAAAAAAGTTAATCTATTTATCTCAATCACCGATTGGAATGAAATGCTAAAATTATCTGAACCAAATGTATTGTACGAAGAAATGAAATCGAAATTTAAAAATATTTATGAACTAAGTAACATCACAAAATTTAATAAAAAATATCGCAATTATCAAAAAACTTGGATGAATGATAGCCTCATTGAAAATATACAAACACGAGATACTCTTTGGAGGAAATGGAAAAACTCACCTAACAACAAAAAATATGAAATCGATTTCAAAAAATACAGAAATAAATTAAATAAACAAATAATAAACACAAAAAAAATATACTTTAATTATAAATTTAAACACTGTTTCAAAGACATTAAAAAAACATGGAATGAAATTAATAAAATTTTAGGTAGGAAAGATAAATCCGGTTGTGATGAAGTCATATCAAAATATTTCTTAAAATCCGAATCGAAAGATGCAGTGGCAGAAAATTTTGCAGACTTTTTTGATGAGGGGGTAAATAAGTTATTACATGTATGTGATGTCCGAGCGTCAGAATACACGCCGGAATATTTAAATCACACAATATATCTACCACGAGCAAATACAAAGCAAATCGAATTAATTATCGGAGGTATGAAAAATTCCAAGACACCAGGCATAGATTTAATTCGTATGTATGATTTGAAAACACATGTTAAATTACTTAGTCCTATAATCGCTCACTTAATTAACAGAATAATTGATACGGGCCATATTCCCGATGAACTAAAATATAGCATTGTAAGGCCTATCTTTAAAAATGGAAATCACTCTTTAATAAACAATTACAGGCCGATTTCCTTACTTCCTGCATTAGAAAAAATCTTAGAAAAATATATATCAATAAATTTAGATAAATACTTAAATAATCTGAGTATTATTGATGAATGCCAGTATGGCTTTCAAAAAAATAAAAGTTGCGATAAATTTTCTAATCATATAAATTCACAACTAAACTGTAAACAACATGTATTGGTTCTATTTATTGATTTCTCAAAAGCTTTCGACACACTTAGCCATTTACAAATAATTAAAGTACTTGAATTTATAGGTATCCGGGGTAAACTCCTCTTATTCTTCAAAAACTATTTGAAAAATAGAAAAATGAGTGTTAAGATTTTAAATATAATAAGTAAATCAAGATACATCAAATCGGGAGTACCGCAAGGGTCAATTCTAGGTCCAAAATTATATATTATATATGTAATTGCTATGTGTAAGATTTTCAAAAAAGCTCGTCGATTCATTTTTGCTGATGATACTGCTCTTGTTGTATCACATGAAAATCCTGAAATAGCTATACAAGAATTACAAAGAGATTTTAACGAGCTTCTCAAATGGGCTCATGATGTAGGATTAATTATTAATGTGAAAAAAACCAAATGCATGTACATAAAATCTCCAAGTTTGAAAATGTGGAATGTTCCTAAAATAACCGCTCATAGCTTTGACTGTATACATAGAGGAATTGTTAATGTTTGTGACTGTGAAAAAATAGATTTCACAAATGAATATACTTATCTGGGAATAATTGTTGATAACAATTTTAAGTGGGATAAACAAGTGGCTAAAATTTGTAACCAGCTCAGATCCTTAGCTAGTAACTTTTACAAATTAAAATTTATTTTGCCTCATTGTAGTCTTAAACTCATATATTTTTCTATGGTCGAATCCATCCTTAGATATGGTATTCGAACTTGGGGACATGCAAGCACTACTTACATTAAATATATTGAAAATTTACAAACTGCCATAATAAAAAAAATTGTCACAACAAATATTTACAAACAGAGACATAACTTAAAACTACTGTATGGCTCAGAGAGCCTACTTACAATAAAAGGTCTCCACTGGTTCACTACTATTATGGATAATATGGGGGAAAGCCCTTACAAACACCTCCTTGTACACAAACATACCACAAGATTTAGAGAAGGAAAGGGCCTAAAAACTCCTCGAATATTAAATAAATATGGAAGCCGTACTCTTGAATATCTAATACCAGTGATTTTCAATAAAATCAATAAAAACATAAAATTTGAAAAAAATGAGAGACTAAGTCCTAAAATGATAAAACTATGGTTAATGAACGAAAACTCCATGTATCTCTGAATATCTTAATATAGCTGCCTACATATCTTGTTATTAGGCAGATATATTGAAATATCTTATATATTATGATTGTAAGTTAAAATATCCAATATTACTATGTGATCTATTCTAATGTTTCCTTAAAACTATAAATGTATTTACAAATATTTTCTCAGATATTATATTAAGAATGTTTAAATTGTTAGAACCTGCAGACAAGCTGTCATATGACAGCTTTGTGGGTCTACTCAAATTTTTGTACTAAATATATATTTAATCTAATAAATAAAAAAAAAAAATAAAAAAAAGTAAATAAAACAAATAAAAAATAAATACGGATTCCCTCGGAAAATATTATGTTTTTAATGTTGAATTAATGCGTTGGTATTAGTGATACACCAGCTCAAAATTCTGCATTTGGGTTTGGGAAACGGGATCGGGTGGTTGTTTAAAATTTCATGCAGACCTTCCTCATGTTTCAAGGTTAAGTTTGCAAAATTTCATCTGTCTCGGAATAAAACTAATGTTTTGTATACAAATCAAGTCCACGCCGCTCGCAACAGACACTCATCTTTATACAGTCCTTAACTTACTTTAACCAGTGATTCCTGACATTACCTGGAGAAAATCACTCATACACCGTCGCGCGGTACACACGTCTTACCGTCGCACTGTCATTCAAAAAAAAAATTCGTGAGTTTTATTCACTCTTGGAAGGAATAATGAGTGACGCCGTGCTCATTGAACTGAGGAGCATCATTCTCGAGCAAAGCAGGACGATAAACGAGTTGTTGGACCGTGTAAAAGCCATAGAAGCAACATTGAATCGCCAGGTGACAAACAATGAAGACAAAAATGTACTACCTACGAATCCCTCTACACAGCACTGGGCTGACGTAGCGGCCCCCGCGGCCCCCGCGGTCACCCACACCGCGCCCGCTAACCCATCCGCAGTGGCACAAACCAAGGAAAGGATGCGTACTAGGGCGGCCACCAAAGCTAAAAATAACGACATTCAATTTGAAACCGCATCTTTTAGCGGCGCGACCCCTAAAACACACACGACGGAACCAGACATTCCAATTTCCGAGCACGAATCGAAAACCGCTCCTAATCAGGAAGAATGGACGAACGTCAAACGCAGACAATGGACAGCGAAGAACTTGATTGTCGGGAACTCCGATAAGTCTTCAAGTGTAAAAGCATTTCCAAGGATAAGGAATATTATTGTGTCCAGAATTTTAAAGGTCACGACACAAGAAGAGATCCGGGCGCACCTGGAGAAAAATAAAATACCGAAATGCGAAATTCAAAAATTCATCGCACATTCTCAAGAATACGCCGCTTTCAGGATAGGTGTAACGGAGGATCTGTATGATAAACTCTTACAGGAAAATTTATGGCCTAGAGGAGTACCGATAAGACATTATCGATACATAAAACCGAGACAAAATCCAATTGATACTAACCAAAACCGGCCCAAACCGAACGATGATGCCGCCCCGAAATGACTAGAGAACCCCCTAAAAGCGAATTCTCTCCCTTGCACAATTTACTATCAAAATGTACGGGGATTAAGATCCAAGACTGATGATTTCATACAAAGTGTGATACTACAAAACAACGACCTTATACTACTTTCAGAGACATGGCTTAATGACAGCATTTACAATGGTCAACTCTTCGATCAACGGTATGACGTCTTCAGAAAGGATAAAACCTCGAGTCATTCAAGGGGAGGAGGAGTACTGCTAGCCGCGAGACTTGACCGCGCCACCCTAACCCAGAGACTTACCTATCTGGAAAGCGAAGACGAAAATATGTGGATAAAGACATACCTAAATGATTTTGGTGTAATTTACATTTGTGTTGTGTACATTCCGCCGGCGTCGCCAAATAAAACATATTCCGATTTTTTTGATAAGGTTACAGAGAACTATTGGCGACTTTAATCTGAACTCAAGTAACAAAGGCACCCAAATGGATCTCCTATATTTTATGAATCTTTTTCAAATGAAGAAGAGTAACTCTATTACAAATGTGAAGGGAAGCATGCTGGACATTGTACTCAGTAACTTTAATTTAAAAGTATACAAATCCTTATACTCACTAGTCAAAGAAGACGCTTATCATCCATCGTTATGTATAGAGATTTCGCCGAACAAAAACACAACCAATTGTCAAACACGAAACTTCTTGAATAATACTGATAATAGTGTTAGGCGAGGATGGAACTTCGAACATGGTGATTTTAAGGCTCTTTGTTGCCATTTACAATCTCATGATTGGCAGCCTTTGAAGGACATAAATGATGTTAATTTAGCGACAAACTTTTTTTATTCTATAATTTATAAATACTTTGATATGTGTTTCAAAATTAAGCGCACTCCGAGGAATGGTAGGAAATATCCTAAATGGTTTTCTAGTGAGGTTGTTAGCGACATAAAGCTCAAATTCAAACATTACAAAAAATGGAAGAAAACTGGAATGGTAAGTGAACGTGACATGTTTTGTCTACTTAGAACAAAAATAAAACGCAATATTCGATTAGCATATGTGCAATATATTAATTCTGTTGAAAAAAATATCAAATGTGATCCCAAATCTTTCTGGAAATATATCTCGTCCAAGAGAAGTGATGGCGGGTTTGTTGACCATGTTACTTGGAATGATCAGTCTTTCTCGGGAGCAGATATTCCAGAAGCATTTGCAGACTATTTTAAATCAACTTATAGTAAGGAAGCTGCGGACTTGAAAACTTTTATACCTGGAAAAAACACGCCACTAATAGCGCAGAATGTTGATATTCAAAACATCACAAACATTGACATCACCGCGGCTGCTAAAAAATTAAAAGCCAAAACTTCTTTTGGACCGGATCTTATTCCGTCATTCGTGTTAAAGGGCTGTTTTGAGCCCTTATTAACACCTCTCGCGTATATTTATAATCTCTCACTTAACTCCGGAATATTCCCAGAAGTGTGGAAGATCTCGAAAGTTACACCGTTACATAAAACTGGTGAAAAGGCTCCAGTCTCTAATTACAGACCAGTGGCGATCCTATCCTCTCCAGCCAAGTTGTTTGAACTAATAATTCATAAATTCATTTATACCCAAGTTGAACTCTTTATAATTGACCAGCAACACGGTTTTAGGTCTGGCAGATCTACTGTGTCTAATCTAATGGTTTTTACGGAGTACATATCTCAAGCTCTTGATAGCAACAATCAAGTAGATGTATCATACAACGACTTCGCAAAAGCCTTTGACTCGGTAGATCCGCTTATTCTCCTAAATAAACTCGACCAATTTGGATTTTCAGCGAAACTTCTACATCTCTTTCTAAGTTATTTCTCAAACAGACAGCAATACGTAACTTATGGTATATTTCAATCTTCCAACTTCATCACAAACTCTGGAGTTCCGCAGGGGTCAAGTTTCTCTTATTCGCGGATGACCTTAAACTATTCCTTTTAATAAAATCTTTGGAAAATTGCTTGCAGCTACAAGGTGATATAAATTCTATCGTCGAATGGAGTCACACCAATAAATTAGGATTTAATATTAAGAAATGCTCTATCATGTGCTACACCAAGGCGAACAAAACGATTTACTATAACTACAAAATGTCTTATTCGTCTCTTCAGCACATTGTTATTTTGAGAGATTTGGGAATCACATTTGATGCGCACCTAACATTTCACGTCCACATAGAAACGATATGCAGCAAAGCTCTAAGAATGCTAGGATTTGTGCTAAGCAACTCCAGACACTTTTGCAGCTCAGCCGCGATTCGTTTATTATACTATTGTTTAGTACGTAGCATTTTGGAAAGTTGTTCAGTAATATGGGGACCAGTAGATTTAACATACTCTCAAATGATTGAGAAAGTGCAAAAGAAGTTTCTGAGATATTTATATCTTAGAGACTTCGGATATTATCCCTGGTTATATCCATCAGCCTTTTTGTTCGGCATGCTGGGTATTAATAGCCTCGCCGAAAGAAGGAAACCTGCTCTGCTGCTAACAGCATATAAACTTTTAAACGGTAACATCTGTATTCCCGATATATTACAAAAAAATGAGTTTTATGTCCCCGACAACTTCACAAGAGCGCGCAGACACAGAACTTTTGTTGTTCCGAGATGCAGAACTAACTTACCATTAGTAATGCCGCTCGGAAAAATGATTCTGTTACTAAATTTCCTGTCCCCTGATATAGATATTTTTAAACTAAATATTCATCAATTCAAAAACGCTATTATTACTTAATAAAATAAAATGTATGTTTATTATTAACTGTAAATGTGCATTTAAAATAAAATAAAGAAATAAATAAAAATAAATAAATAATATTGAAAAAAATGAAATTTTGATGACGATTTCGATGTTTTTTTTTCAACGAAAAACATTTGAAAAATCAGTAGGTAGGTACTGGGCAGTTAGGGGCGAGTTGGGCGGTTACTGAGTGATTAGTGACGATACGTGGAAAAAAAATTGTTATGTGATTTTAAAGAAAAAAATTATTTGAAATCAAAAAGTCACCGGAGACCAAAATTTCATAATTTTTTTAATTGAAATAATGCCAGGAACCACTGATTAAAATAAGTTGAGGACGTCCCTTAACACACTGTGTTCAAGAAAAGTTTTTTTTTTCCTAAAATCATATCATGTGTAACAATACATAACATTCTCACAATATAATAATACAAACACTAACCAACTAAACATCACAAATCAGCCTCACAACATACCCCACATACTCACTGGCTCCGGAAGGGAGCAGCTGAGGCTCTTGTGGTTATGCATATAAAATAAAAATTTAAAAAAAGTAAATTTGCGCACGCCGTGATTCGAACCCGTGACCATCGGATAATGAGAGTTATAAAAAATATTATTTCAGAACGTGGGGTTAGTGCAATCTTGGGAATCCCATAAAGTATTACTCATCTATAAGTACCTATCTACATATAAAAACATTATAATAAATAAATACTTTCTCCATCTGCGTGGATTGGAAAGTTCATGATGCTTGGCCAACCCTTTCTTGTTTAGAATTGGTTTGTGCCGTGGAACACAGAGGGATTACGTGCCGTACGTGCGTAATGGAACCTTCGCCCTATAATCTCTGATATTTAACTTTTTAGGATCCCTTGCACAGATACATACGTTTACATTTTGTCTTTCTAACCCGGGTAGGTGTACGTTTCTGTTTATTTTTTATTATTGTTATTAAATTCCCAGAGATCTTTTACACGTAGGTTACAGGGCCGGATCTATGAAATCTGGCGCCCTGTGCAGTAGGTACCGATGGCGCCCCCCCCCCCCTACATTTTTATTTTGATTAAAAATTCGTTCACCCCAATTTTTTTATTTCTTTATTTAATTATTTTTTTTTACACTAATTTATCAAATAAAATCAAGACGTATAAAGGTGTAACTTTCTAAGTGACCTGGCGGCAGTTCTCACACTCATTTTTTTTTAAAGATAGGATCGCCAGGAGCCCTATACTCTCTGAATCTATTGGGTAAACATAAATTATGGTGCTATTTTAATTATTTTAGGAAAAACTCTTTGCAAGTTATGCTTTAAAATAATACAACGAATTGTTTGTTTGTGCCCGTACCATGATTTAAAATATAGGTTACGAGACAATGCGGGTGGTTTCGCTGAACTAGGTCCATTACACATTCTTGAGATTTACTGCGTTTATGTACCTATGTATATACCCAACGCGAATATTAGAAAAAGCAAATACAAATACGTTCTCATGGCAACGTACAACACAAGAATTGCATCTACTAGCTTCTGACAGGCAGTCCCGACGAGAGACAGTGAGCAGTGATAATAAGAATATAACCTCAAATTTGTACCTTGCATTTCCCCTGTGTTGAGCTAACAAACACTAAATACTGACGTATGGTATCAACGGCTTACGAACAAAAATACCGCGCTGTGATTGGTTATTGAATTTGGATCGCACCTATTCGTTGTAAAACACGATAAAAGATATATGGAAAAATAGATCTTACGTTTAAACTAAATATATGGAATTTGTAAAAAAATTCTGTAACCGACTATAAATTCGTAAGCCGTTGATACTAACCAGATGCGTGCGCATTCTGTTTCTTTGGAAAGTGTTGCTAGAGCGTAATAATTATTTCGTACTATGGGTATTTTTAAACGATTCAGGGAATATTATAACTAAATTTTAATACAATATTTATTTTCTTACGGCGCCCCTTCGGAGTTGGCGCCAGGTTTTTGCACATTTTTGAACGTATGGCAGATCCGGCGCTGCGTAGGTAGTTCAACTTAATAATGAAGTTTTAAGAATTCGCCAAGTTAACCTTTGCGGCCGTTATTCCCAATCCCACTGATCAACTATTGAGCCGAAATTTTGGCTAAAATGCTCAGACGCACAGATACGCTCTTCCTCTCTCGACCAAAAGGCGAATCGAGCATTATTACTTAGCTGATCGGAGTCTCAGATTGATAGATCGAAAAGTTGGGAACATCGGCTCGAAAATGTATATGTCAATATCACCTTAGCAAGCCCGGTCCTGTCGCTCCGGGCGCCGACTTGCCAAGGCGCCAAGGAGCCATGGCGCTAATAATACCTAATACCTAATACCCAATACAATCTCCCTTGGCGTTTTTACTAGCGCCAGGTATCGTTTGGTTCAAGATGTTACTACTTATAGTTATCTTCTCTATGTACTTTTATATTATATGTATTTTGTTAATGCTCTTCATCTATATGTAATCTCCTTTCATTGTGATCTATGTTTCGATAATGTCAAATTCATTCTATTCGCAGATGACCGAAAGCTTTTTAAGATTATAAAATGTTTAAATGATGCACTTATCCTTCAGCAAAATTTAGATAGACTTGCTAGCTGGTGTGAAATAAATAAATTATTCCTAAACGTAAAAAAATGTTTCCACATGTGTTTTTACCGTTCACGGATTCCAATATCTACATCGTATTTAATTAACAATAATGAAATTGCATTAGTACCATTTATCAAAGATCTTGGTGTTATTTTTGACCGGAAACTTACATTTGATCGTCACTGTGAAACAATTTCCAATAAGGCCATGCAAATTCTAGGTTTTGTAATACGTAACACAAGGACTTTTCAAAACATTGAGTCAATTAAGCTACTTTACTGCTCTCTTGTAAGATCGCAGCTGGAATATGCATCTCCTGTATGGTCTCCGATTTATACCTGTAACTTACACCGTTTGGAGAGAGTACAAAGAAAATTCAAATTGAGACAGCCTGTAATTGAAATCCGCTACAATGCATTAATGTCTGATCTAAACCTACCACTACTTTCTACCCGGCGTACTATTAATGACATTCTTATACTTTTTAAATTACTGAACAATCTCATAGACAGGCGCGGCCGGTCCCTTAGTGCACTCGTGCAACGAACCGCCAACAAAGTTGAAAAACAATTTACAGCTCATCGTAATCTTACTTAATGTTTTTAATTATAAAATTAAACAAAGCATTAAAAAAAATCTTTAAAATTGCAATTAATAACATACTAAATGTAAGAATATTGTAGATAAATACGGCAAAACACTCCACCCGCGCGGTTAATACTGGCTAGGAACGAGAAACCGAGGTACATATCAATCTGCGCGTTAGACATAAGCGCCCCGTTTGGCTAAATATTATTTTATATGCAGCCCATACGAAACATCTCCGGACCGTGGTTTTGACAAAACGTATCAAGAAAAATACACCCGACAGTGCGGCGCACGGACAGCGGAGATTTCCGAACGAAGAATCCAAGAATTCCGAAGTACGGCTCGAGCGATGTAGGGTTTGAAGAAGTATTTAAGTAAAAGCATAATATTTCTCTTGTAAAATGCAACCTCGGGTCAACGGGTCACGGGTCAGCTTGTGATAGAGTGCTACGGATTTACATACTTGGCATTGACTTTATTATTTGCTTTTTTTTTGCAGAAAGTAACCTTTTATTTGTGTGCGTTTTTTTTACTTATTGCAAACTTCATATCGACGCTCATTGGGTCAGTAAACTAAACACCCGCCACCGTTTGCATACTACGCTGCAAATTAAAATTGCTTGTGCTTGTGTTAATTATTGTGATATTAATTAATATCCGAAGGTCTTTCAAAATAAATACCTTCTCTTCTTTGCCACTAATCCTCTAATACTAATAGATATACCTAATATAAAAAGAAATGAACCATAGTGTAAAATAGCATATAACTTATGATTTCTGAAATTTTTTAATGCAGTATACCCGCTTGCAAAGTCGTATCTTCCAAGCATAAACTAATATAAATGTGTTTATCGGATAACGAATTTGTCAGGTGAGTATATCTGTCTCTTTTGTTATTAGTTTTTGGGGTATTATGCCGTGTTGCGCTACCTCCTTCTTTAGCCAACGTTTCAAACACATCTGCCCTGATGATGGACACTGCAACGCTGTCCGAAACGTTGGCTAAATAAGGAGGTATCGCAACACGGCATAATACCCCAAAAACTAATAACAAAATAATTTTTGGCCCTGAAAATCTAAAATCGTATCATATCTGTCTCTGTTTGCAAATAAAATTGGATTGTTGAAGTCTTCGCTCGGCAAAAGGATCGAAGAATTGATCTTCTCTATAAATAAGTAAGATAGTGCATTTATATAAATTACATACATTACGTTTTTGATGAAATCGGTGAACCACCAAAAATTTAAGGCACCGGCCGCGCCTGCTCATAGACTGCCCTCAAATGTTAAGTGTTATAAATATTCGTGTCCCTGTTAAACCAACTCGACTCCACCACCTTTTCCACAGTGACAATCATAGCACTAACTATTCCTATCATTCACCGCTAGTGCGTTTTCACCGAACTGCCAATACGTATACAGACCTTTTCGATATTTTCAAAACCTCACCGTCTTGCATCAAAGCAAAAAAACTAGTTATTTATTTAACTGATATGTTTGTAAAATGATAAATATTTGTTGTACTAATATGCATCGTATGTATGTACTGTATGTTATTCTATATATATATAATGTTTGTAAATGTTCGATACACTTGTATTATGTATGTAATAGCCCTATGTACGGGCGTTTAAATAATAAATAAATAAATAAATCTCTCTTTTTTTCTTTTCTGTTCGTGTTATTGTTATATTGTTAATTGGACTATTTGTCCGTAAATAAATAAATAAATAAGACTGGCCCCGCACCTTAGAATTAGTGTCACGTAGTGTGAAACGCTGTATCGGAGAATGAGCAATATAGATGCGCTTAGTTAGTATATTGCATATTGTCCTGTTGTTATTGTGGAAGTATGCAGTTCTCATCAGTCGAATTTAGAATTCAGTGTATAAAAATGTTAAATCGTTTAATTTACGTATGTCTTTTATCACGTGAATACATTGTTGCATTGGAACACTTGAACACCACAGTTGTTGTTGGTGAATTGTTCTTGAAATGCTGAAGCTGAAATAAATAACCACAGCTCTTTGAATAGCATACGTTAATTTGTTGCAATCTTTGTAACGTTGCACGTTAATAATAATAATAATCATATAAGCATGAATTGCATAGCTTCGTTTTTGTGAAAATCACCTCAAGGGCGCTGTACAAACTTATAATATATTTCTACAATCTTACTTCTAACTACAAACTGGACAAATCACTATAACAACTTATGGCTAAAAATTGCATCCACCAGTTCATCGATCACCGATACAAAACTATATGTACAATAATTCGACCTATGAACGCGATGCTGCGTAAAAATATACTGTACAGCAAAGACGTTACATACTTTAGACGCGGGGTAGAAATCTCAAAATGGGAAGCCAACAACAAGACAATTGTAGAGTACTCGATTTCTAGTACTTTAGTACTAAACTGCCACGCGTCGAGTAAGGTCGTGTCTTACTAGTAAGTAAATTGCATTAAAAAGCGCCAAAATTCCCTCCTGTGTGTTGAGAAAATGTTTCCATTACACGGTAAACAGTCGTAAAAGCGAAGGAATAACATTTCATTTGTAAATACACGCAAATTACTTATTATTATCGATTATAAAAATAATACAATTGCTTTCCGCCCAAAGATTTTATGCGTCATTAGAGAACTCAAGGCCTACTAAAGTACAGGTCTGGATGCGCAACAGCCAAATTACAAAGTCGATGCCATGCCGTGGCTTAGTAAAATTTACTTTTTATAATAATAATCTAATGATTCTTTATTTACTTGCCTGCGGTAAAACAACATACAAATCAGCAGACACAACAAATACAATAACAATCAACGCCATTTGCAAACTATCGTTGTTCATTACAACTATTTGACACCTCAAAATTCGACTGATGCCCAGGCCTCCTACTTTAGTCGGCCTTGAGACAGTATTCGACGGAACTTTTGAATTTTGAATACGAAAATGCCGCCCGCGTTCTATCTTTTGTTTCGTCCATATGCACATATTCTTTTAAGCGTCTATCTTTATCATACACGAATAACTTTTGAATTAAGAAATTATTGAAAATCGCTGAAAAGAAAAGAGTTTTGATTAATTTCCACATTATAATCCCACATTATATCTTGAGTTTGTGAGACTATGGCAAGTCTATTTATTTTATATAACGTCATCGCTGTACAGGCAGAAAATGTACAGTACCACACTTACCTGGGAGGGCACTAGAGATTAACACTGTCATATATATTTTTTTTTACATGAGCTCCACACACGAGGCCCTGAGGAAAATAATTTCCCCCAGGGCCTATGTCATCTTTAGGGATGCTGTGTGGAGGTTTTTTTTTAAGGAAGGAGAGTTCTGGGAAGGAAAAGGGTTTAAGAGGTGGGTAGGAATCTGGGGTTCAGTGTGTCCTGGTCATCCGCCTCCAAGACCTAGACAAACCTCACCCCATGAACCCGGGCACCCCTGCTAAATCACCAAACGTAACGAACCACTTGGGGTGACCTATGGCAGAGGTGTTGGTTATCCAAAAAAGGTTCCCGGGGCGGCGGTACCCATTCCCGCCTCCCAAATTGTTATTGTTTAGAGAAATTTAGGTATCTACACTTCGCATGCAGAGGACATAATTGGGAATTATAATCTATATATATATATATATAAATCTCGTGTCACGTTATTTGTGGTCGCACTCCTCCGAAACGTCTTGACCGATTTTTATGATTTTTGTATGTACATTTGGTAGGTATGAGAATAGGTCATAAAGTCTATTTCATACCGCTAGGTGATTAGGGTGTCCCTATCCCGATTTTTGTCTATTTTTAGGTTCCGTATGTTTGTGTCCGCAAATCTAGGAAAGTAATCGATGGATTGACTCAAATTTTTTACAGAATATTGCATTTTAGCAGAAGAGTGTTTCTATATATAATGGTAAGCTCTGGCATTATGAAATTCGTATATAAAGTTATTACAGATGGTGCGCGAGTGTTTTGAAAATGTGTGTACTTCACATATTTTAGCGACAGGATGGGAAGGCAGGAGGGGGAGAGGGAGGGGAGGGAGGCAAAAGATAGCCACCTCTGCGATAGATTGCCCGGAATTACTTGAAAGAATTCAATCAAGAGTGCCCACCAGACAAACTAGACTAAATCACACACTTAACACTCCTCGATGCAACACTAACTCTAAACAAAACACATTCATTAACCGCGCTTCACACGCCTTTAACAATTCATACAATGAATTCGACTTATTCAACACAGCACCCCAAATTCTAAAAAAAATAAACAATAAATAACTTCTAAACATATACAAACTATTATACTTCTATACAAATAACTTATTCACTCCGAGAATAGATCCATCCCCTTCCCCTCCCGCCCACCATCCCATCCCAATAAGCTATTATAACTATTATAACTTTTATTACTTTTTAATCTCTCTAATTAATACACACCAGCGAAAACCTATCATTGGTTCAATAACATATACACATGTAAATACACCTAAGTAAATAATGTAACTGTTGGTTTTCCAAATAAAATAAAATAAAATAAAATAAAAGTAACGAAGGAGGTGGGGGTCGCCGGAAAGGTGACGAGGGAGGGGGCGGGCGGGGAAGGTGGTCTGGACGCGGGAGGGGAACGGGACGCTTGGGAAAGGACATGCAGGGAGAAACAATTTATTCCTTTGAATGGCATTGCAACGCTTGCCGGGTATCAGTTAGTTTATAATATGTTCTAATGAGCGTATTTTGAAATTTAAAGCACAGTTTTATGAAGGGCGGTACAATGGCACAAGGATTTAAAAAGAATATTTATCTTCCTAAACGTGATTCGTTCCTCAGTAATAGAAAGATTGATGTGTAAGCATTCGAATAATATTAATCCAATAAGAAAGGTTTTTTTTGCTAATATCTTTACTATCTGTGAATTTTTATATTTATTCAGTTAGAAATTGAAAAAAAAGAAGCAAGAATTTTGTTATCGGTCAATTTATTATTTCTTTCCATGGTAGGTATAATCGTTTACAAATCAATTTATAACCTTACTAGGACAAGCCTGTGTTGAGGTTAATCTCTTCTCTATCTCAATCTCTACATACTCGTATTATAAATAAAGTCCCCCGCGTCGTCTGTCTGTCTGTTCGCGATAAACTCGAAAACTTCAAAACGGATTTTCATGCGGTTTTCACCAATAGATAGTGTTTCGTGAGGAAGGTTTAGGTATATAATTTGTCAAGGATTTGTGTAAATTGGTTGAAACATAACGATAATTGTTAGAAGTGTCGGAAAAAGTCAAGCCGCCTGGTAGCTTTCATCGAAAACGCTGCCTAATCCTTTTGGGATATAACAAAACAATTCATGGTGGGATATTCCTCTTTTATAGATCTACGAAAAAGTCCACGAAGGCATATATCTATCTTTTACGGATAGCTTACTATACACTATACCCATTCTATCTTCTAAAAAAATCGTCACGTACATTGCGGTAATTGAAAAGTTACTTAGACGGATACAGTATTAATCCTTATTAACTTAAATGCGTTAGTTACCCCAAGAATTTCATGCACATTTTTATAATCTTTCACACCATCTCTACGTATTATAAATTAAAGTCCTCCGCGGCATTTGTCTGTCTCTTCGCGATAAACTCGAAGACGGCGGTGGTTACAAAGGTTGGATTTTACAAAGTGTTTTATTAGCCGCGGCAACGCGTGGCCGGGTCAGCTAGTAATTGTATAAAGTAATAAAAATATTACAAAATAATATAGGTATTGAAAGAATAATCTTGTTTCATTAATGTTTCTTACAGATAATGGGTACCTATAAGCTGAAGGAGACTATTACATTTTAATGTAAACCATGTTTCTTACAGATAATGGGTACCTATAAGCTGAAGGAGACTATTACATTTTAATGTAGAGTGACCATGTAGAGTGACCATGTGTTGAAATAATATAGGTATTGAAAGAATAATCTTGTTTCATTAATGTTTCTTACAGATAATGGGTACCTATAAGCTGAAGGAGACTATTACATTTTAATGTAAACCATGTTTCTTACAGATAATGGGTACCTATAAGCTGAAGGAGACTATTACATTTTAATGTAAACCATGTAGAGTGACCATGTGTTGAAATAATATAGGTATTGAAAGAATAATCTTGTTTCATTAATGTTTCTTACAGATAATGGGTACCTATAAGCTGAAGGAGACTATTACATTTTAATGTAAACCATGTAGAGTGACCATGTGTTGAAATAATATAGGTATTGAAAGAATAATCTTGTTTCATTAATGTTTCTTACAGATAATGGGTACCTATAAGCTGAAGGAGACTATTACATTTTAATGTAAACCATGTTTCTTACAGATAATGGGTACCTATAAGCTGAAGGAGACTATTACATTTTAATGTAGAGTGACCATGTAGAGTGACCATGTGTTGAAATAATATAGGTATTGAAAGAATAATCTTGTTTCATTAATGTTTCTTACAGATAATGGGTACCTATAAGCTGAAGGAGACTATTACATTTTAATGTAAACCATGTTTCTTACAGATAATGGGTACCTATAAGCTGAAGGAGACTATTACATTTTAATGTAGAGTGACCATGTAGAGTGACCATGTGTTGAAATAATATAGGTATTGAAAGAATAATCTTGTTTCATTAATGTTTCTTACAGATAATGGGTACCTATAAGCTGAAGGAGACTATTACATTTTAATGTAAACCATGTAGAGTGACCATGTGTTGAAATTTGATTTGAAATTAAATAAGATGTAAATGTGGGTACCTACTGACAAACTATAGTTTAGCAGGATGTGTGAATAATATAAATAATGTAAAAAGTATATCATAGTAAATAAGCTAAATATAATTTTTAATTTCGTTAAAATATCAAAAGTGAATGGTAAATGATATCTAAACATAGCCTCTTCAATATCGCATTACCTGAATTGGACAATTCGGCTGTCTCTTAACGATCGGTGTGCCTCTCGTAAATGGGGGAACATAATTCCGGCCGTTTTATTAGAATAACGAAATAAAGAAAGCTTTTAGGCATATTTAAGTAGCATCAGGGGCGCCTATAACTTTTAAAAAGGCTACTTAATGGATTATAATAAATCGCAAAGATATAATATTTTATGTCGAAATACGCTCTCCATATTACCCGCGCTTCAACTTCGGAAACTTTTAATAACCGTCGAAGAAATTTTGATTATTTTGGTCATGGAAAGGGCGTTGGCATTTTTGAATTTTTCGCAGATCTATTTTGACGTATCACCTGATCGGTAGTTTATCATGGTTATAGGTGAGGTTGATGGTATGATTACATACAGGGGTATGTCATCATACATAGGGGTACCTCTCAGTAAACTGTCGACAAGTAACTAATATGTTTCACCATCGCCGAGTAACGCTACCCCGAGGAAAGGTTTGGAAAAAGTGGTGTCACAAAAAAAAAATTACAATTGTGCAGTTCGCACGCAAAGTGAAAACTTCAGAAAACTAAAGTAGAGAAGAGTGGGGAGGCTGCTACGAAGCACTGCACAAAGAAGAGACCGATAGGCTGCGAAGCACCGCACAAAGAGGAGACAGATTATTCTATATCATTCTCTTGCAGGCTAAATCCTATAGATGTATGGTGTTTGTCTCTTTTTAGTGTCGCTTTTTCGTATAAAATCGAGTTTCAAATCACAACGGTGCTTAAGTTTTCACTTCAAAAACCTGACTAATTGTTAGGGAAATATTACCGTGTTAATTCTGTGATTAAGATACTCATAAATAAGTTTATCCGAGGTGGTGAAATACTCCATTAAAGTTCATTAACCCCACTCACTCACGGTATTAAAAAAGTGATATTATGTGAATACCGCACAAAAACTGCTCCCGCCTGGATCCAGTGAGACTATGGCATCCCCAATTGGGGTATGTTATAAAGCTGAAGGTAGTAGGGAGCGGAAGGATTGGTTGAAGAGGACGGTAAGTAAGTATCAGGCTATTCAGATCTGGCCACCAAATATGGCTAAAGCCATTTAAAGCAACGTTTCAATTCTGAATGGTGGTCTTACACAGTCAGTAGCGTAGCGAGGGGGGGGGGCGGACCGCCCCGGGTGCCACCCGAAGGAGATATTGCATACACATGAACACGGTCTTTTATTTATATATTAAAGTAAGGCGGAATAGCCTATATTCTGAAATTCTCTAGCCACCTGCCACCCATGCTAACTACGCCACTGCTTACACTAGAGCAAAACTGACAGTATCTTTTAATCTGGAACGTGCCGCAAATGTACCCTTAATTTAAATGATTCTATTGTATTGTGTAAATAATACAAATCAATCAATTAAAATTTACTTGCGCACGCCGGGATTTAAACCCATGATATCCGGATTGCTGGACGAGTCACTATCAAATACACATAATTGCATAATTGAGCACTAATCAACACACATAATTACATAATTGAGTACAAATAAACACGCATACATATGCATTTATCCTGGTATTCCTTAATACTGTTATCTGTTGTAAAAAAATTATGTGAAAGAAGGGCGTTAATAAATAACTAATAATAATAATAATGATTCATTGTCTTCCTTTCTTAGTAACATGCAGAGATAATGATATCCTCACTGGGATCTCCCGTGCTGAGGATTTCATTTACATATTATAATTTAATTATAAGAAATTAATGTGAATTTGTTATAAACATATATCGTGTAGTATTTTTTTAAAATAATTATAAAGTAAATAAGATAGTGTTTTTTTTATAATTCAGTTCAGTGGATTCGGTTTTAGTCTGTAGGTATTTGGTATCAGTATATTTCCTATTTCTTATCTCGCTAACATAAAAATAAATTAACTCTCTATGTAACAAAAATGTTAAGTTATGAGATTCCAAAGGAGAAAAAAACCATTGTTGTTCACTTACTTTCTCAATGATCACACTTTATTATCTGTTGTTGAAATAGGAGACCTTGGTATATTACCTTTGACACTAAATTAATTTTTATTAAATATGTTAATAATATATCCAGTAAAGCTATACAAATGTTGGGATTTATCTTGCGAATTCGAAGGATTTTAAAATTTTTAAAACTGTCTAACTACTATACACTTCTCTTGTTAGAAGTCAACTAGAATTTAATTCCACCATTTGGAATTCATATTACAGTACACATGAATATTCCCTTGAGCGTGTCCAACATAAATTCTTAAGTCACATTAATTTTAAATTGGGAATATCAATTGAAAACATTAATTACTTCTCCCTGTTACATCTTTTGGGACTTGATACATTAAAATGAAGAAGAATTTGTTCTGATTTATTTTATATATTTAAAATTGTTAATAACTTGTTGAACTCTCCTTAACTTCTTTCGTTAAATGTTTTCATGTACCGAGTAGATCAGTTTGCCACAAATTTTTATTTTTTATTTTATTTTTTTATTTTTTATTATTATTGTACAACAGAATAATTCCAATTACAGTACAATTTAGTTACCCTATCAGCCATTTAGGCAAGTGACTCTTCAATAATATTTTTAAGGCATATAAAGAACAGTCACTTACATCCAAATGGTTTGCAATTTCATTTAACAGCACCACTCCCCTCGTCATGCTATGCTTTGCCAAGACGTCTGTTCTGCCGTTCGGTACTTTAAATAAGTCATGATGTCGACTTCGGCTGTAGTGGTCTGGTACATATAAATCATAGCATCCCAAGAGAAATGGGCTATCGATGAAATTGTTCCAAATTTTGAAAGACAAAATAGCAAGACTTGCTTTCCGTCTAGTTTCTAGACTCACAGAATCAGTTTCCTCAAGTAAGTCAATATGGTGCATGAACCTTGGATAGGTTCCATGCTTCCGCATATAAACATACCTGAGGAATTTCTTCTGGATTTGCTCTAACATATCAATGTACTTCTGGTGGTACGGTGCCCAAACATCGCTCGCGTACTCCAACTTGCTTCTCAGTATGCCTTTAAATAACGCTAGCATAGCTTCTTGGTTATCAAACTGCTTACAAGTCCTGATGATGAACCCAAGAAGTTTGTAGCAAGACTGAGTGAGCTGCGATATATGGCAAGAGAATGTCAGTTCGGGATCAAAGACGACACCGAGATCCTTTACGGATTTTACACGTGATAACGTTTCGCCTTTTATTTTATAATCGTAAACTATAATGTTTTTACAACGAGTGAAGGACATTGTGACACATTTCTTTGTATTAAAATCTAATTTGTTTGCCAACGACCATTCACATAATGCATCTAGATCAGTTTGCATTTTAAAGCAATCTTGTTGGCAGCTTATTTCCATCATAATTTTAAGGTCATCAGCAAATAGTAGACATTTGCCGTTCTTAACACAGTTTTGGATGTCATCTATAAGTATTAGAAACAACCTCCTTCCCCTCCCCACTACCTTCAGCCTCACAACATACCCCAATTGGGGATGCCATAGTCTCACTGGCTCCAGACGGGAGCAGTTGAGATTCTTGTGCGGTATTCACTGTAAAAAAAAAAAAAAAAAAAAAAAAAAAAACATAGGTCCGAGGTTAGACCCTTGAGGAATTCCAGATTGCGCTTGGAATTTTTTTGAATTATATCCATTTATCGAAACAAATTGGCTTCTGGATTTTAAATACGATGAGAAAAAGTTCAGTGTTGGTAGATTGAAGCCTATTTTAAACATTTTCCTCAAAAGTATATCATGGTTAACACGGTCAAATGCTTTGGCAAAGTCGGTGTAAACTACATCTGTTTGGTGCCTCGAGTCTAAACTTGTGGCTACCAACCGCGAAAAATTAAGAAGATTTGTGATTGTTGATTTCTTTGGAAGGAAACCGTGTTGATTTTCACCAATGAATGGCGCAATCTGGTGACTTAATTTATCACAAATCAATTTTTCAAAAAGTTTGGGCAGCGCTGATAATACGGCTACCGGTCTGTAGTTTTTGACGTCTGTCTTATCTCCAGCCTTGAAAATAGGACTGACTCGGGTCAGTTTCCACATTTGGGGGAACGTAGAAGTCAAAATACTAGAGTTAAATATATAACAGAGGGCTTCACTTATCATTGGTGCTATGCTAATGATAATACTGGAAGGAATTCCATCCGGTCCTATAGCCTTGTCTGTCTTCAGCTTACGAATGTAGGCTTCTATCTCTTTCAGATTAGTTAATCCAAGAGATATGTCACCTAAGTTCCACGGAATTTCTGTTTTCGTAAATTCCGTACTGAGATCCGGGGTTTTACTATCATATACAGACCGAAAGTAGTCTGCGAACATCTGACAAATAGATTCTGAATCTGTTATAAATTCGTCTCCACTCTTCAGGCCATTATGCGACCTGGAGTTTGCTTTCTGTGATTTTATGAAATCCCAGAAATGTTTGACATCGCCTTTAATCCCGTCCTGAATTCTTTTTAAATATTGCTGTTTAGTTACGGCAATATCTTTTTTGAGCTCGGATCGCACCGCAGAAAACAACAAGTAATCAGATTGCTTCTTGTGCAATCTATACCTCCTGCGATGCGCTTACTTACTTACTTAATTTTACGCTTAATTCTTACCATTGTAAGAATACAGGATCTAATGCTGAATTATATGCCATAATAAATCGCCTGCATATACTTGGTAATAAATATGTTGTTGATGATGTGATAAATATTGAAAGATTATCAACATACAAACATTTATAAAGAAAAATGAAATAATTCAACTTTGTATAAACCACTTATTAATAAGTGGTTTATACAAAGTTAAATTATTTCATTTTTCTATAATGGATAACCACAAAGTAATAGCTACATTCAAAAATATTTATAATTAAAGCTGTTTGTCAGCGCTTCGCAGTTAGATTATAATCTAATATACTTTGAATGTTTATATTCTTCATCAACGTTTATTTATGGAATTTTAAATTTATTACAACGTCTCACGTAGTAATTTTTTAGTTCATAATATCTTGTACACAATCATGTATATGAGGTTTTCTTTTTCTTCATGTTTGTGCTTATAATAGTATACTAATTTTACTTTATACTGTCACATCAATATGTGCTTTTTAATTTTTTGTCATATTAATTTTTTTTTCTTAATTTTTTTTTGAACTCTTCGAAGGATTAGAAGATTGAACCATGGTATTCAAATGGTTTGAAAAGTTTTTTTTTAAGAGTGCTATAGACTACACCAGTAAAAATTCAAACATTAGAAAGAGTTGGAACTGAGACAGTGGAGGTTTTAGGAGGGTTGTATGTACGATTAATAGGTTGAAAGAAGAACGTAGAACGAAGAGAACCATTACAAGGAGTCCGCCATTAGAATACCCCTCGGCAGCGGAACAGTAAAAAAGCTTATCTCCGCGCACTAATTTGCGACCCGTAAACTTAATGGCGACGATCGTTGTAATGAACACTCGGCGTAATCTCGATAGGACCAAGAAAACTTAACACTATTCTTTATCGTCAGACAAACGAGCTTTAATGGGGCCCCGTAAGGCGCTCGCGGCGCGTAAATTATATTTAATTGCTAGTCTTATAGCCAACCAGAGAAAATTCTGATCGGACGTGCCCACATTATTACCTATACGACCGACGCGGTGCCGATATCATTTTCGCAGTTTGCGAAAGGCTTAAAGTTCTCGGAAGCGTGCCTTATGCCTTGTACACAGCGTACTGCGAGAGTCTAGCGGCGTGCGAGCCGCAATTCGCCGTCTCAGCTGATTAGGAAGCGAAACTTTGTTTGAAATGGCTGAGACCAATTCAAAATAACCGGGTTTTCCCGACCTTCCCGTTGCTGTTTTCATTCCCCAATGTCTCTTCCTTCAGTCGTAGATCCACTAGCGCTGCGATTCTCGTAGGGTAATTATTAAGAGCGTTTAACCAGCCAGCGGACGAAAATCCACATTTCGTCGAAAGTTGTTCTTACGATCGTGCAGGGCGGTTACAATGGGAAAGATTAATTATTCTCCGTACCACCTTTTTTAAATTATAACTCAATATCGAATTTATTTCAATTCAAATTAGCTTTAATTTATACCTTCATCCAAAAATGCTGAAAGGCGTGATGATAAAACTATTAAAATAATGTACTTTTTGTAGTTATTTTTTTGATTATAAGTATTTATCATTTTTCAATAATGTATAAATTTAATAAGAATGTTAAAAAAATCTGAAATATATTAGTTTGTAAGTGCGCAAATAAATACACAAACGGACCAAATTTCGCCAAGAAACACATGTACGTACATATTTTTTAATGATTTTATTGAAACTAAAATTAAAATTCTAAAACACACGTTTGCTAGATAATGTATTGATTTATTTTACTGCATGATTTTATTATTTGAAATGGGTGTGGTATAATACAAAAACTTTTTGAAAATTGAACAAATCTGCAAACGACCTATGGAATAACCTTATTATACTGAAAATTAAAAAATTTTCTCAAAATTTATTACATACGAATGCTAGATAAAAGAACAATCTTTCGAAATCCATTTATAATTTTTTATGGAAAAGAGTCAATACGTCTAAAAACTTTTTTGAAAATGACGTATTTCCGGTTTTTTCTGGTAATGCCCTCTTAAATACGGAAGCACGCGTTTGACATATTTTATTGCCTTTGCAGCAACACCAATAAAACAGTGTGTTGTCAATTTTACGTTCAAACTGTCGATACATCGTTACGGTTGTATCTAATAACGGTCACACGTCTGAGCCGTCACGTGAGGCAAAATGAAGTACTTTCACGGTGTCACGGCGGAATTGACATTCGGTGAATTTTTTTCAGCTTTCCATCTGGGAAAGTGTCAAGTGTGGAACCGACGGAAACGGGAATGTTTCTATGACGATTCTGCCACTGAAAATATGAAATTCAGGCGGAAAATAAATTTTCAGCGCTCCACTAAGTGTGCGCTCCTCACAGTTATTCAGTTCAATGTGCTTTGGTTTTATTTGACATGGGGCACTGTTTCCGTCGAAGGATGTAATCGACTTAGTGTGAGTGAGGTGAATTATATTATCTAAAATAAGGCAGGTCAGAATAATTGTTATTCAACGTTTTTTTCTAAAGATTAATGCGAAAAAGGTTTGTTTGGTCGGGTTCTAATATTTACTAGTTGTTAATACTACCGCCAGTGAAGAAATCGCTGGCGATATTAGCACATCCACGAAAAAAAATATTACAATTTTTTTAAAAATCGGGAACCCACTAGTCATTCTACATGTATGTATTTATTACCTGTAGATAAAATAGTACCCCAATGTACATAATAAATGACAAAATTCGTGCATTCATGAAAATTTGGTCTCAAATTCATTTTGGTAGAATAAGTGAAGACCTTCGAAATCGCTCAAAAAACTGGTGGAACACTATGAATTTATGAAAAATTCATGTTTGCAAACAAGGTCAAGTGAGATATCGTTAATTTACTGTGATCACCAGTATTAATAGATATTTGGTGAAATAAGACAGGGTTTTCGTCAGTAAACATTTGTTTATTAGTGTTTTTGCTCTAGCCTATCTTCTTCTTCGATGGCGCTACAGCCCATATCGAGCTTTGGCCTCCTGCAACAGTCGCCTCCAACTCCTCCTGTCCTCAGCGGCTGACTTCCAATTTGGTACATGGAGAAGTTGTGCTGCATCCCCTCTTACTTCGTCTTCCCACCTCTGTCTGGGTCTTCCCACTTTTCTCTTTCCACCTGGGTGTCCAGTCAAAATTCTTTTTGGGACGCGTGTATCCGGCATTCTCTGTACATGCCCATCCCATCTCAGCCTGAGGAGTCTCATATGTGTTGAGATGCTAGGTGCCTTATATATATCATACAATTCTGCATTGTGCCGGATGCGCCACTGTTCACCCTCTTTCACGGGTCCACATATTCTTCTCCGCACTTTTCTTTCAAAAGTATCCAGCATTTCAGCCATCTTTACCGTTAGTGTCAGCGCCTCACATCCATATGCCAATACAGTTCTAACAATGGTCTTATATATGGTTATTTTGGTTTTTCTGTGAACACTACGTGATTTAAACACTGGCAGCAAAGAGAAGTATGTTTTGTTGGCTGCTGTGATTCTCATTGCTCCAGCCTATATTGTACACAATTTCTCCTTCGAATTATTAAAAAGATATTGTCTAAGGTCAAGGCTCTTGACCCGCAATCCGAAGGTCACGGGATCGAATCCCGTCGTGGGCAAATAAATTTTATTTGATTAATTTGTGTTATTTCACAATTAATTCATTAAAAATAATAATATTATATTGTATATTTGCCCCACGCTCCAGAGTGGAAGTTACTCTCAGCATCGCCCTGGTGTAATACCACCATTCCGAATTGAAACATTGCTTGAAATGGCTTTATCCGAGTTTGGTGACCAGATGTGAATAGCCAGGTACTTCCCCACACTCCTTTTCTCCATCTCCTTCCTCTCCCCACTACCTTCAGCCTCACAACAAACTCCAATTGGGGATGCAATAGTCTCACTGGTTCCAGACGGGAGCAGCTGAGGTATGTAAGTGGAAGAAGCCCGACATCGTATTGTTTATTAAAAAAAAATAATAATTATAACACTACACGACGACTACATGACGACTTCTGTAGTCCAGTGGGTAAGACTCTTGACTCACAATCCGGAGGTCGCGGGTTCGAACCCGGCATGCGCAAACAAATTTTATTTGATTAATTTGTGTTATTTCTCAATTAATTCATTTAAAATAATATAGGTATAGTATATTTGCGGCATGTTCCAGAGTGGAAGATACTATCAGTATCGCCCTGGTGTAAGACCATCATTCAGAATTGAAACGTTGCTTGAAAATGGCTTTAGCCGTGCTTGGTGACCAGATCTGAATAGCCAGGTACTTCCCAAACCTTCCTCTTCCCCACCTCCTTCCCCTCCCCACTACCTTAGTCACGTACTACTATTTTATACGCCCATCGGGCTTTTACGTTGGGTACATAAAATGTTTACAATTTTTTACACAAGTTATTAATGCAAATGGCTGCTAAAACATATTCTTACATATAAATGATTTACATTTAGATAAATTTTTACAATTTTATAATCATAATAAACTGAAATTATCAGAAAAATACGAGTACGTCAATTTTTTCCGATTAAAATGTTGAAATCATTTGTATGTTCGTTTGCTGAACTACGTAAACTTGGTATTGGCGAGTTTGCTAAATCATTTTTTTGTGAACGGTGACATTGAAATAGTCACTTATGCCTAGACGTAGGACTTCGCAACAGTAGAGCTATATTATGCTAGTTTGTCTAAAATTAATATCTGAATAATATATAATACACACTTTTGTTTTAAATTGGAACAAACGATGATGTTGTGTTCTTAATCCAATATTAACAAATAAATAAATATGTGCGTTATTAACGGTTTCGAACGATCCTGAAAAAAATTTAATATACATGACTCACGTTGCTACGATGTTCAGTTCTAAAAGCGTCCCTCCATTAAGAGAATGTAAAATTAGTCCAAATTATCTTCCATTAGCTCTCATTACGCAGGTAAGGCTTTGAAACATCGAAGCCTTGAGAAGTGCTCAATATTCCCCCAGGAATCAATGTGACAAATAATACAAATTACTTCCTATTGAATTTTAAGTGACTCATGAGTTGAAATTATAATTTAATAATGCTTTATTGTGGTTCATGGGGTAAAATTTTTGTTGTTAATTAAAGGATTTTAGGTAGTGTTACGATATACGAAATGCCCCCTCTCAAGTTAGAGCGCACGCCACTGTGTAGACAAATAGTTGCGCTTTCTCTCCGCTAGCGTGCCGCGCGCCGACGGCGGTGGAACGCGAGCCACGGCCGACCGGTTGGCAGCCGCGGCCCGCCATTCTGCCCCCGAGCTCGCTTCGAGCGCACGTGTACGTGAACCATGTTGCACTGTTCCGGAACATTCTGCGAAGCCGCCATGGCGGTTGTGTTTTGCATAGTGACTTGCAGGAATGCCAAGAACGGCTAAATTCCTTCCACATAACCGAATCTCCAAGAGACCAGGCTGCTGCTGTGAGTACCTGAGCTATTTAACCCCTCTTTAATGCGTGTGTCCTTGTTCAGTTCCAGTTCCGTCACCGTGCGGGACAGTTTATTTTAACATCGCTCCGTTGCGCGAATCCTACCGACCCGCGCTCCGCCCCTGTTAAATCGTTTTTTTGAGCAGATTTCTGCCCAATTTTAAATAGTAATAGTGTGCATACAGTGTGAAATAATTGTGCCGAATTGAATAACGTGTTGAAACATAAAATATTCGACTCCGTTAGAAGCTCACCGGTTGTGGGAGCCTTCTTGGCGTCCCACAAAAAAGTGTCGAAGTCTGTAACTTTGGAGAACGGAAACGGACCGCGGAAAAAAATATATCAGTGAATGCGCGCTATCAAGCTCTATCGAATAGGTGTACTTGGTGTTCAAATATATTTTTCTGAAAAAACATTATTAAAACTTTAAAAAAAAAAAATCAATAAAAAGTGTAGAAACCTATAACTTTCCCCAGTGAAAACGAATCGTGGAAACAGTTATACCATTAAAACCGCGCTGTGAAACTCTATCGAATAAGTGTCGTAACCCGTAATTTCATTTGTTTTAACCTTCGTTTCGGAGTGTAATATTATCTACAATTAAATTCTCTTCTTAAAACTAGGGTAAGTTATGTTGAGATAAGATATGGACCGCGCAGATGAGATTTTAAAGCGGATCTCGGAAGACCTAGACCGCCAAATGGCCCACAGGGCACGTCTGGCGGAGATGGAATATGAGGATGCTGTGGAATTTGCGCGCTCACTAGAGACCACAGACCCTACTGCGGGAACCTCTCAACAATCTCCGGTAAGAGATAAAACTAACTTAGGCTTGTCGTTACAGATTGCTGATATGATTACGTCTCCCGACAAGGATCAGGAGTCAGATCCTCGGCGACTTACGGCAGGCTTCTGCAATAATGTTAATGAGGGAGTGGGAGGTAAGTCTCCAATTCAAATAAACAAAAAGCTCCCACGCTCTGATGAAGCTCAACCTTTCGAAGATTTCCTGAATAAGTTTTGGGAAAACCTCGCAAAAATTACAGGTGCTGTCACAGAGGGTAGGAACAAAATGAATAAGGAGGAGAAACAAGTTGTCGCTCAAGCGGTCGACATAATTAAAAGAGACCTAGTTATCCTGGTTGTGGAGAATGCGTCGCTGAAGGCCAGGGCTAAAGCCCTCGAGGAAGTCATTACCTCTCAAGCTGGCTTAGTTGAAAAAATCGACCTTTTAATCAAACATAAACCCACTGTTGCCCCCCCCCAGGCGGAAAACAAACAAACGCGGGCAAAAAAACGTACGCGAGTGCGGCTGGCGCTACACCTAGCGCCTCAATCTTTATCGATGGACAGGAGCGCGGTTTACCTCCTCAACAGCCGACAGTATTATTCTACCCCACGGTACCGGAAGGTAAAACGTCGGAGGACACTAAAAAAGTGATCACCTCCATCCTAGATCCAAAGTCAGACGGATTCCAAGCGGTCCGCACTAGAAGTATTAAGGGAGGAGGTTTTCTCCTGCAGACATCCAGTGCCGGGGGGTTGAAAAATATACAGAAAGCTGCCGAGAAACTCTCTGCTAGTGGTATAAAAATGATCAGTCCACAGGGCCGCCTACCCAAAATCGTACTTTACGACGTCCCGAGGGGTGACGTCTCCAAAGATGCCGCCCTATTTGAGGAGATCTTCGTAAATAATATCACAGGGAACTGCACCCTCACTAAGGACGACCACCTCAGAACCATGCGGAGGGTATCACTTTTTGGTAGGAGGGATGCCCCTACCATGAATATGATTATTACATGTCATCCTGACTGCAGGAAGGTTCTAATAGACAGCGGACATTGCTACTTTGGGTGGAACGCCTGCCGTGTTCGGGATTATCTGGGTGCAACGAGATGCTATAAATGCCACTTGTATGGCCACGTGAGCAAATCTTGCACCCAGGAAACGACAACATGCCGCCACTGCGCCGCAACCGGCCATGACTATGAGGATTGCCCCAAAAAAGCACTGGCCGCTGTCTGCGCTACCTGCTCAAGGTTTAAAAAGCCGGCGAACCACTCTACGGGAGATCGTGCTTGCCCTGCCCACAGAGCGGCTATAGAGGTACAAGTACGTATGACGGACTATGGCGGGCGCTAATTCCCTCACCATTGGTCAGGCGAACCTGCAAAGGTCTCGGGTGGCCACCCTGGAGACTCAGCGGGTGATGTCTGACCTCGGCATAGACATCATGCTTATTCAGGAGCAGTACGTGTGGCAAGGCAAAACTCCTGGAATTAATAGTCCGGGTGCGGTGCTCGAGGTGGGTTCCTCTCCGGGTGCGGGTGTCCTGGTCAATACTTCCTTGATCAGACCCCTCCTCTTGGGAGGGCTCTCAAACGAGTACCAAACCTGTGTATCCATTAAATTAGCTAACACGGAAATCATCGTGATCTCCGTTTACTTTAAGTACGGTAATCCTGTTGAACCGCATATTTTGAGCTTAACGCGAGCCCTTCACAAATTAAGAGGTCGAAACGTAATTATCGGTGGAGACTTCAACGCGCGATCGCCTCTCTGGTTCGACTATAACGGAAATCGGACGGAAAGATCCTTTGCTGTCGAAGACCTTATTGCGGCGCAAGGTCTGTTCATCCTCAATGAACCGGGCATGCTTTCTACTTTTTCAGGACCCGGAGGCGAAAGTAACATTGATCTCACTCTATGTTCTAGATCTGTTGCGACTAAAATATCTCAGTGGAAAGTTCACGAGTGTGCGTTAGTTTCTGATCATAGACTCATAACTTTTTCTGTGGGTATTCCAAAGACAGAAACTCCACGGTCTACGTGGAATTTCAGAACCACAAGGGCGGATTGGGATAAATTTGGGGAGGCGCTACGCCAATCATTAAGGGGCTTTCACGACGTAGCAGCTAGGGAACCGGACAATTTGGGGAATTTTTTCAACGCGGCGGTGGTATCGGCCGCAGAAGCCTCTTTGGGAAGAACTAACCCTAAAAAGGCTATTCGGACGCCGTGGTGGACACAAGAGCTGACTTTGCTGAAGGGTACATTTAAAAGCGCTGACAGGAATCTCAGTGTGGTCAGGCAGAGCTTATGCTCGCCCGAAGAGGCTATTGTCCTCCAAGCCCGCTTTAGGGCCGCACGAGGTGCCTATCGCTCGGGTGTCCTTTTGGCAAAACGAGCTGCCTGGCATAATTGGGTTAATGAAGTGGGTAACGCCAACCCGTGGGAAATCCACAGCGTCGTTGGAAAAACGGGAAAAGGATCTGAAAGTTACTTGTCGAGCGTGGTGCTCGGGAACGTTGAGAGTGTCGATGCTACCTCCACTCTTGAGACACTTCTGGGCAAGTTAGTTCCGTTAGACTCAGTAATAGGGGAAAGTGTTCACCATAAACAGATTAGAAATCTGTCACGGCTACCACCTAGTGAGCCCGCCCAGGGGAACGGCATGCCACCGTTAAGTCGAATTGAAGTGGAAATAATAATTAAGGGTTTGGGTCCGAAAAAGGCACCGGGATTTGATAGATTGAATGGAATAATTGCGAAGAATGTCTGGATCCACGCCAAAGAGGAGTTCTACCAGGTGTTGGAGACGTGCTTGCGTAGGGGAAAATTTCCTACGGAATGGAAGAAGGGCGTGCTCCGGATTATACCAAAGGGTAACGGTAAGCCGAAGACGGACATAGGAGCTTATAGGCCTATAACATTATTGCCAATTCTAGGCAAAGTTTTGGAAAACATCATCAAGCACCGACTACACCTCACCCTAACGCCGCCCAGCGATCTTCAATTCGGCTTTGTCCCCGGCAAATCCACGGAGCACGCCATTAAACATGCGCTTGAATGGGTGAGGGTATGCCAAAAGAGGTACGTTATAGGCATCTTCTTGGATATCTCGGGTGCCTTTGATCACGCGTGGTGGCCGATGATACTTACCAAGCTGAAAAGCAGGAACTGCCCGCGTAAACTGTTTGAGATTATTAGTGACTATCTAAGTGGTAGGACAGTTATCATAGGGCACGGGGACGTTTTAATCACCCGAACAGTCGACATGGGATGTCCGCAGGGGTCGGTTCTCGGACCCGACCTGTGGAAAATCTTGTTCGACGACTCCTCCAGGTTGCCCTTGCCTGAAGGTTGTATATCGGTCGACTACGTAGATGACAAATTGTTTTTGGTCTCTGGGGACAGTAGGAGGGAAGTGGAATCTAAGGCTGAAGAAGGTTTACAAGTGATCCTTGAATGGGGACAGAGAAATAGACTGAACTTCGTTCCCCACAAGACCGTGGGCCTCCTCATGAAGGGCATGCTCAGCCGAGGCAGGAACCCCTTCATCAGAATGGGAGGCTCATCCATCCGATTTGCAGAAAACACCAGGTATTTAGGCGTAATTTTGGACAGATCTTCTTCATTCCTGGCCCACGTCAAGAACGTCTCCGACAGGGCACAAGCCCTGTTTCAGAAACTGAGAAGACTCTCAACAGCCGAATGGGGATTGCGCTCTCCGGCGATTCGCCTGCTGTACAGAGGGGTATATGTGTCGCAAGTATCATATGCTGCCTCTGTGTGGGAGCATCGCTTGGATAACGTCTTGATAAACTCTGCTCTTAAACGGGGTCAGCGGACTCCCCTGTTGGCGCTCTTGGGCGCTTATAGGACTGTGGCCTCAGATGCACTACCGGTTCTGGCCGGCATTCTGCCGATTGACCTTGAAATTAGGGAAATATTGACCAAAAAGGAACTTATTAGAGGCAGGGCTGCTGTCCACCTGGGAGTCGAGCTGACACCGGGAGGAGTCGTGGCCCTCCCTGGCTTGCTCAAAGCGATGCGCGAGAGAACGCTGAGTGTATGGCAAGAGCGATGGGATAGGTCGACGAAGGGCAGATGGACTTTCTCCTTCTTCCCTTCAGTTAAATTCAGAATGGAAGGGGCATACATTAAACTAGATCACTATGTGACGCAGATGCTTTCTGGGCATGGGGAATTCAGGGGTCGGCTTCATAGCTTGACCCTCTCTCCTCACCCAAACTGCGCATGTGGTGATACTAATCAGGACGCCAGGCACATTCTGTGGCACTGCGAGTTGATGAAGGAAGCACGAGAGGAAATGTTGGATGGCTTGCGCGGAATAACAAGACCAGCGTGGAATGCTGACCTTGTGTCGAACAAAGAGAATTTTGAATGCTTGAAAAAGTTTGTCAAGTCCTGGGTAGAGAGATGGCCTGTACTTAGAGTCGCCGACCTAGATTAAATTCATCTTTGTTTCAGGTGCCACACGTATTGCTCCCGTCTTCTTCTTCGGTCCTCCTCTATTACTCTTTATTTAGTGAATATGCTTTGAACTATCTATAATATAACTTATGTGACCTATAAAATACTGATAACATCTGTCTATTTTTTTTTTCTTCTGATCTCTGCTAACAATGATTTATGTTTTTACCTCGACAGGTCATGTTGGTGTTGGTGATCGATATTAGTGATGACACTAATGCTCGATATATTATCACTTTGAACTGATTATGTAATTATGTTTCACATGTATAAATGCTCTTATTATTTTCTGTTTTTCTGTATTAGTTTTGGTTTCCATTCTTTGGTGGCGCAACTGAACTGAACATGTTATGTATCGTCATTCCCCCATAGAAAGGGGGTGGGATAGACCCTGTCCATGCACATTGCCAGACGAACACATACCAGAGTGGTCTTCCCGCGATCCGCCCGCGCCTCCCCCATCGTCATGCGTAGGCCTGAGGCGTAACCGTGCGGTCTCGATGTCCTTCCGTCCCCCCTCCGGTAACCCGACGCTCATCTTTTCCTCAAGGTCTTCAAAATCTTCCCCTTCTCTCCCAAGTGCATTTCTTCGAGGCAAAATCGGGGAACCGGCTAAAGGGCGCGGACTTCGAGCATCGTCTGCGGTTTGGCCGATAGCTATACGTATTCTCATTGGGACTGCCCGGTGGTCAATGGAATACTTTCTCTGGCTCTTCTTTTATATATTTTATTTTCTTTCCGCTATTATAGTAATTACTTACATTATAACATAATCATATAACTGTTTTTTCCTCATTACTTATTTTATTTACAGAAGGTTTCTTCGACTGGTCTAGCCGTTATTTTTATTTTTATTTTTCTTTTACTAACACTGTTTTCTCTTATTGATGTTACCTATTTCAGAAGAATTATTCCACGGGCTGCTACTTCTATTTATCTTTTGTATAATTTTAATGTAAGTACTTGCATACTGCTTACTAACCCCGTATGCATGGACATTGGAGGGTCTAGAGTCGTTCAAATAAATGTAGCTTCGTTCAAAAAAAAAGTAGAGTCTTGAGGTGTGCGGTGAAGGAGGAAACCATATGTTTCCTTATAACGCCGTTGGGAAAGTGGTGGGTCCCCTCCAATGTTCCTTGTAAATTCAACGCGAAGATAAATGACCGCCCCCAGAGAGATTTTAGGGCCAAATTCACCCGATTTAGATACAATTACTGTTGCTACCCTGTACTACTCTGCTTGCATTATTGTATCATTGTTGTTTACGAAAGAATTCTACCCAATACAACTGTTATTTACCGTAGCCACTTGTTTCACTGTCTCCCCCAGCCCGTAGGATTTGAGCTTATTTCAGGGATGCCACACAAACGCCTCAGAGATCCTACCACCCTGATGATAGTCTCCTCCGCTCTGCTGACCATTCTGAGCTAGTTTGTCGGCAGAAGGTAGGCACCTCAGGTAGGTGTATCTAACAGTAGGCACATTAAAAACACGGTAAAAACGCTTAGGTGGTGGAAAATACTCCTAATGTCGCCTTGGTGAAAGACCATCATTTAGAATCGAAAAGTTGCTTGAAATGGCTTTAGCCGTGTTTGGTGGCCAGATCGGAATAGCCCTGTACTTCCCCATCTTCCTCATCATATTTCCTTTCTCTCCCCGCTACCTTCAGACACACCATGTGCGAGAAGCCACCGGCTCCAGACGGTTGGGGGCAGTTGGGACCTTTGGGCGGAGTATAATGAAAATAACAAGGTAACAATGAAATTGAATATTATCCAGTGGTATTCACTTAAAAATTAAAATTAAGGGATTTCAAAATTTTCTAAGAGGTTCATTAATTTCACCCGAAGTAAGATAAAATTCAAATTTTGTCGGGCACACAAACACGACCATAACACACTTCTGTCGGTTTCCACAACATCTAAAGTTGCGATGCCCCAGACCACAAAATACTAGTCCAGTGATGCGCAACCTTTTTGGCCAAATTATCAATTATTATCAATATGTACGAGAGCCGCAGGGTTAGAGTACCTCAGCTTGACATGGTTAACTATGCAATCGGTGGCGTCGCAAGTGTACATTTTTCTAATGTGAATACCAATCAAACGTCCCAGCTGTCCGGCAGTAGGTCATTTAAAAAAATAACTTTTGTTAATAATAATTACTTAATGCCTAAATTTCAACTCTTAACAAAATTTATCAAAAACTATGCATAATATACTAAGTCAGGGGTTGCATGTAAAATTTGTACATAACCTTTCATAGAAAGAGTTATTATGGAAGATATAAGCTGGTTCCCGGCATGCGTTGCTATGCCATTTAATAAAGAAATTGTTTCTCCCTGCGTGTCCTTTCCCATTCGTCCCGTTCCCCTTTCGCCTCCCCTTCCTCTCCCGCGTCACCCCTTCCCCTCTCGCGTTCCCACTCCGCCTCCTCCACCTTCCCTCTCCTCATCCACCCTTCCCGCCAACCCCCCTCCCGAACTCCCCCCCTTTCCCCTCGTGCATTCCATACATTCAGTCCCGGTACATTCAGTTTCCAAACAGCTCGCGTGCCAACTATTGCAATTTTTTTATACAAATTTCATAATACCAGAGCTCGCCAGTAATTTTATGCAAACCTTTTCATGACAATAACGAACACAAAAAAAAATTATCCAATTTTGTGCAGTCGTTCGAAAGTTATGCGCATACTATACATTTCGGCGATTCATTTTTAGTTTATATAGGATAGATAGATAGATAAAAAATGCGCCTCAAACGAAATTAGTTCCTTCTCCAAGGTCAAACCGGTAAATGCCGTAGATTTTATCAATTTGAAATTTCAGAGAACAATAGTAATAAATAATTATATTTGGCTAATTTTTATAGCGCCGTTTTTGTGAGAAATCACCTCAAGGGCGCTGTACAGTACAAGTAAATATGTAATAAAATTGGTATAACTAATATTTGTAATTATAACTAGTGACTTATATCTAAGACTTGTAAGTAGTGGCTTAATCTAAGGATTATAGCTAGTGACTTATGACTAAGCCTTACGATAGTTGACTTAAAACTAGTGGATTAATGACATACATATTTACAACTGTGACTTAAAGTTAGAGACTTAAAACTAACATAAGTACCAACATTTCAAAATACTTATTTGCCATTGTTTTTCACATTACAAACCAAACAACAAACAAGTTCTGTAGGTATATGTACAAACTCGTAACATAGATAAGTTATTGCTGCCAGTCGAAGCAGTTTGAGGATTTATAAATTTTATACATAGGTACATACACATTTTATACATATTATATTCTATGTTTTAGTGTTATTAACGGCAGAAAAAGGAGGTAGTTCTTATATAATATTGCTATTATAGAACACGGGTGAAATAATGATCTTAATGGAATTATTGGTGCAATAATGATCTTAGCTGGATTTATAGGAACATACACAAGCTTATCTTAAATGAATGAAAATGAATCGTCGTACCGCATTAAGATGATTCATCACTCAACATACAGATTGAGGATTTAGGCTCCCACTTATTATATATATTTATAAATTCGTGGACATCAACAATTATAGAATGACGAATTTAAGGAAATGAGGGTCTGAAAAGATGCGTTTTTAGCTTGGATTTAAATTCCGCTGGGCTGGTTATGCATCTCAGTTCCATGGGAAGTTTTTTCCAAGCCTCAGGGCCAGATACTCCGAATGCACGATCACCAAACTTAGTGTTAGGATTTCGCTTAGGTACTTTTAACCTTCCGATTCCAGAAAGTTAAAATGTCTTTAATTTTGGGCGGCTGATGGAATATCAACTAGCCATAGGCAATTTTTCCGCTATGCCCTTTCGTATTTTGTAAAACATAATAAAAACCGTTAAATATTTTGTTCATAGCTCCCGAAAAACCAAACTCATCGTAACTCATTTAAGTTATTTCAATTTTTTCAGAAACATTATTGTACCTACCAAATAAAATAGAATACAAAGTGATTGTTTTATTTTTATAAAATAGAACCAATTAAAAGTGCCAATAATTGTAACGCCCACAAATATGACCCCACAGATGAACATTTTTCTAAGCCCAAAGACAAATCAATAAATAAATGTCATTAATTTTAATATTATTTAACCAAGTGGGCCGCATGAAATGGGTTCGGGTTGTGCATCACTGGTGAAGTCGGTAGATCTGTACATTGTAAACTCGTTACGCATAACTGACTTTGTAAATCCATCACCAAGAAGTGACCATTCGATGTTCGGTTGAGCTCAGTCACGCTTCCTGAAATTGGTAAACTTTTATTTAAAAGCTTCCCCTATTGGAGGCCTCTCCCCCTACCTGCTAGCGGCTAGCGGAGATAATACTGGTATTCATCGGGAGCTTTCAGGAAAACTTTTCTGAATCGGGGCTCTTTTGACTTCGCGATGGGGAAGAAATCATTGTGAACCATCTAGCTTAAACTTATTCAAAAACGTCTGGCTCGAATTGCTGGATTTTTGTTTCTTCGGTACTTTGAAGTGATTTTGACATGATGGATTTATTTTGGATTGTAATTTATGTAAATGTTTTACTTCTTTCTAAGCCTTTTAAAAAATATGAACATACTAGCTTTTGCTCCCGGCTCCGCTCGCATACTTTTAGGGGGGTTCCCACTCCGCCTCCTCCATCTTCCCTATCCCCGCTTCACTCCCCCCCCCCCCTCCCCCCCACCTCTCCACCCCCACCCTCTCCGCTCCCCCCTCTCCACCCCTCCAAACCCCTTACATTCATTTTTCAAACAGCTCGCGTGCCACTTATTCCAATTTTTAATATAAATTTCATAATGCAAGAGCTCTGAGCTAAAGCCTATGTTATTCTGATGATATTTTGATCAAACTTTACAATATGTAATATATGACCTATATTATTGGAAAGTTTCATTAAAATCCAAACATACATACATCCATATACCCATACATACAAACTTTCGCCTTTATAATATAAATAAGTGCATAAGTAGAATTGTTTTATCTTAAAAAAAAGATAATTGTTTTATTAATGAAATAATTAAAAACACTTTGTTTTTACCACGATAATCTTTATTTAAAAGTCAACGTGTTTCAAGAACGATGTTCTCTTCATCAGGACATATAATGTACTAAAACTAAATGATCAAACATAGAAAGACAGGCGTGAGTAGAAATGGAAGTAGTAGGGGAGGAGAGAGGTGGAAAGGGGTGGTGCTTAGAAAATCAACAAGTGGGAGGGGGGGAGGGGGGGTAAAATGGGGGGTGCTTAGAAGAACAAAGACAAAATTACAATGGAAATGTGTTTAAGGTAGGATTATTCACAAAATTAATTTGATTGTTAATAATATTTAAATTTAAATTGACGTGTTTCCTTATTTCAAATATTTCTAAAAGATCTAAGTGAAAACCACTAACGTTAGTGTGTAAAATTTAAAAACCAATAAAAAAAATTCTACACAACTTTAAACTTTGAACTTTAAAATCCGAAATCGGATTTATGAAATGGTCAACAACACTCCACCGCCCACAGGGCCTAGCAGCAAAAACCTGCGGAGCGGGTTTTTAAATGCAATTATGTATATATAAATTCCTGTTTAGAGTGTTTTATTTTTTTTATTTTATTTATTAGCGTTATAAACAGTCTGTACAAAATTCATAAAAGACAGTGATAATAATATGTATGTCATAGACCAATAAAATAACGACAAATTGAAATTTAGAACCATAATACATAAATAGGTACACAATACCTATACTATTAACAATTCTGATAAAGTGTATCTTCTTACTTAAATCTACAAAAAGTAATTAACTGAAATTTTTCAAGGGTTTTCATTTAAATTTTGAAGGATATCATTAATATATTTCAGGAAGTGATTTTATTTGAATTCGAACTGCTGTAGGAGAGAAAATGTGGTGATACTAAAATAAAAAAGAGAAATACAGAAATCAATGAAATATTAAGTAATTAGTTAAACATGTGGCATTCAATAGTGTTATTTTTTATGCATGCTGTGAATTTATCAAGGTTTGTATTAAACACATCGATATTTGGGCATAATTTGTTAAATGTGCTACAGCTTCTTCTTACAAATACATTTTCAAGATAATTTGTCTTGCTCTTAGGGATATAAAAGGTGTCTGGAAATCGAGTAACTCTTAATGGACATCTGAAATGAATATTTTGTAGTAAGTACGGGCTATCAATGAAGTTATGAATAATCTTATAGAGCATTAATAGGTCTCTGATATCTCGGCGTTGATCAAGAGATTTAAGGTTTACGGGGACATAGTTTTCATCATTTCGCACGCGATTTAAAAAAAGCCTTTCCATAAATGGCTTCAATTAACATTCTATAACAATGTTGAGCATAGGTATAACATCTTCCTCCGGTGTCTTACTTGTCTTACTTGTAGCCAGTATCAGAAGCAGTCAACTATGAAGAGATGAGATATTATTAGAGCTGTTAAAAAGTGTGCCACCCCTGGCCCCGTGTCCTCCCCCTTTACAAGAGGAGGGGGGTCACAAGCTGGAATAACAATACTTTTTAGGATCCATTCACAGGGTTGCGCAAAATTTGAAGTACTTTACTTTCAAGAAGAAAAAAGACAAATTAAAATGACATTTATCACTAGAGCGAAAAGCACATCATTGACATTTGAAGGTATTTAGAAGAATTTGATTGGTAGCTTTTGAATTTGCGTTTTACTAATAAATTAACTAACAATCGTCATTATTGGCCTATTCCTATCACATTCTTAATATTATGTGTCTATGTTTATGTTTACACTCGTATTCTTTTTCATTATTTATTTTGTATTCATTTTCATTTAGTTTTTTTTTATTGTGTTGCCCTTTGTTATTTCTAATATATATTTTTTGTCGTAAATTTAAGTAATTAAAAATTCCTTCCAATCTTTATGTTTTATATTTGGTTAAATATTTAAATATTTTGTTAATTATATTTACATTTCTTTTTTATATAACATAAACCTAGCTGAACAACCATTCCCGTAAATTGTCATCTCAACAGAGGCGTTCTACACCCTGTTAGATGAGCAAAACGTCAGCACTGACACTATATGCTTCTTTTTTTAATTATCCTTTATCCATCATCTAATTCGAATCGGTTCCGCGACTTTTCAAACAGCGAGAAAATACCTCCCGACAAACTATCCCTCGCACAAAACATCCTACAACAAAATATCTACTAAAACCTAACCTAAACTAACCTAACAAAAAATGGGAAACCTAACAAAAATAATACAGACAACCTGTAAAGACTATAAAAAATGATTGTTCAAAAATATTAAAATTGCACAAAAATAATACAGACATCAAAATGGAAAAGACAAAAAATTATTTTTCAAAAATAGTAAATTGTGAAATAAGCCTAGGTTGCGTTAGGTTAGGTTAGGTTTTAGTAGATATTTTGTTGGAGGATGTTTTGTCCGTAGCACATTTTGTCCTTGTCGAGGGATATTTTGTCGGAGGGTATTGTGTCGGGGATATTTTGTCGTGGGATAAAAACGTGCGGTACCGTAGGATTCCGGGGGTCAGTGTGTTTAGGAGTGACGGACGTATGAATCCATCCTTCCAACTGCGGTGCAAGGCGATGAGTCGAGATGGTCCGGTTGGAAAGGTCAAAATGCCTCTCTCAACCAGTCTCTCTCGATCCGGCCCGCCACGCAGCAGATGGGTAGACGCATCGGCCGTCAAGACCTGGAAAAACCTCACCCCATTAACCCGGACACCAAACGTAGCGAACCACTAGGGGTGTCCTATGGCAGAGGTGTTGGTTATCCAATAAATGGTTCCCGGGTCGGCGGTATCGCCTACCAAGTTGAGATTATTGATGACTCATTTGCCTTGTTTCTATTATAATATAAGATTCAGGTTGTACCTCAAACACTCCGCTGCCAATTCGTTTAAAACATGTGATAATACAATAAATTGTAAGAAAGTTTCCTGGAAAAATAAATTACTACCGGATTGAGTTGACCACAGAGATTCTCTATGAATGTGGTTTTTTTTAAGTGTTGGTTTAATTTAATGTAATCTCAAGCCACAAAGTGTTTTCAATATTTTAAAATGTGTAATTATTTTTACTTACTTATTATTACTTAATCACCTATTACAGTAAGTACGTAAGGTAGTAATTTCCAAATTTTAAACGAAAATAAAATTAATCGAAATCAAAATTTAAAATCACAGTTATTAAAAAAAACTCGTGGAGTTCCCTCCAGGAAACGTCTATTCAGTGCCTTCACGTATCTTCTTTAAGTTGTATAATTTTATTTAATATAGTCCTATACAAAATAATGTATACATGGATATTATGTGGATAATACCAAACGCAAGTTCCATAATGTAAAGACCGGAATAAGAAAGAAAATATGTAATGTCATGAAAGAGATATTATAGGAAACGGATATAATAAAAAGCGTTCTTAAATTTGTGTCCTGGACCCTTAGGGATAAGATACTCATATAAAAATGCCGTTTATTTCCAGATATTCTCTATATTAGTAAAATAATTTGACCTTTGCTCTAAAAATTTCCTTCCGGAATTTGGTAAGACCTTTTTTATTATTTTTCTGAGGCGAAATATGGATTTGTGTCAACCCCTCGCGGGAAAGGCTGTGATGAAACACTCTACAGCAGTGTTGCATAACCATCGGCCCATTAAAACGAAAAAAATACAAGTGTGTTCTATACAGATTGGTAGATACTTGCAGTGTCGCCGTAGTGGTCCACCACCTGGGATCAAAACGTTTTTTCTGACCAGATCTAAATATCCAGGATCTTTCTCTTCTCCTTCCAGGCTCTTCCCGTGGGGACCGTTAGCCTCAAAAACATACATACCCCCGTTCGGGATGCCATTGGCTCATTGGCTCTAGACCAGTGGTTCTTAACCTTGTTGAAGGTACTGACCCCCACCAGTTTCGTGCGCGCATACACCGAACCCTTCTCAATTGGAAAAATAAATATCATGATTTTTTTCAAATTTAAAACATAATAGGTATACGCATATGTGCACAAAATGAAAAAAAACCATGAAGAACAAAGAACTAAACCATTAAGAACAAAGAACACAACCATTAAAACAAGATTTTCACACAAAAACAAAAACAAAATAATTAATATTTACTGCGGGTACTATTAATATTTACTACCTTCGCCGAACCCGCGAGACTGACTCACCGAACCCTTTGGATTCGGTTCGGTTGGGTACTCTTGTCCGGTATTCACATAATGTCACCAATTTACGTAGGTAAGACCTTTCGTCTCTTAGACCTTTTGAAAGGTCAATAAATTGAAATTTTTTTCTAGAAGAATTTCGATGTTTAATCAACTTTACCAAAAGAAAAAATTTATAACTATTAAACTTATTTCGAACGCACAAATGCACCAATAATACATTTATATTTTTTTCTTCTTCTTTCGTATGGTGGGAGGATCTGTGAGGGACATCTAGAACTGCAAGCCAGTCTCCCTCAAAAATCCCGGCGGAGAATGATGCCGCAGGTAGGGTTGCCATCTGTCCGGCTTTAGCCGGACATGTTTGGCTTTTTTAGGTCGTGTCCGGCTAAATATTTATATGTCCGGCCTGTCCGGCTTTTGTTAGGCTTTTTTGGTTTGCGTGGGTTTTGTCTTCCGAACTTCTGAAATTGGCGGAATATTAGTTTCAAAGAGTTTTCTCTTTAATAAACACCCAGTGGAGCAAGGAACGCAATAAATTGCAAACAATTGCTAAGATGGTGTACACATTGTATAATTTAAAAATGACTTGTCAAGGATTTTATTAAATGATTTCCAAAGAAAACGACGTTTTGGATAAAGTAGGTGAAAACGCCAAACGTACAAAATGGTAGATTTTTGTAATTTTTGAATAATTTGGAGAAGTCGAGATTTCATTTTAATTTATGTTTTTCGTTTTTTGTCCACAAAGATAAATATGTTTCATTTTATATCTATTTAACGAAAAAATTCAGTCAACTGTTTAACCGGAAAATAAGTTATATTTTGTTTGCTTGTTTTATGTCTACAGACAGAAGACTCAATATTTTTTATTTTGTTATTGACATTATATTCTATACAAATGTCAACTGATGACAAGGATAAGACCGATTAATGATTGTTGTTATTAAATTGGTTAATGCGTGATTAATAAACAACTGTAGCTTGTAACAGATTTTTTTTTTTTATTATGTATAAAAGTTATGTCCAAAATTATGTACGTACGTCCGGCTTTTAGGACAAAATGTCCGGCCTTTCAGAGCGCAGAGTCAGGCTTTTTTATTTTAGAAGATGGCAACCCTAGCCGCAGGCATTCTTTGACCAAAATAATGTTCCGTGGTGAGCACTTATCGTCGGGGCTGTGGTCAACTCCCGCACTTAATATTTGGATGATTTATATAGCGCCGTTTGTGTGAAAAATCACCGCAAGGTCAAATCACCGCAAGTATATATGTACAAGTATATATGTGGTTATCTTTTCAGCGATTCAGCCATTAGATAAATAAACGTTTTTTTTTTTACTTTTTCTTGTGGACAGTTACATTCTGTCAATATAACCGCTTAGTTGGCGGTAATATGTACCTAATGATTTTTGCGTCAATAATAATGATTTATTATATTAATTTACTAAGTATGGAATTTTTTTATGAAAGATAAACATTTCTGGGTTGCAAAAAACTACTACCAACTGTTAATAAATAATACTATATTTTAATTTTTTCTTATTTTCAGTAAAAAAAACGTATTCGCACATCTCGTAGATAAGTGTCATATGTCAAATTTTTCTATTTTATGTTTTATCTCTGAGAAGTAAAGTGATTGTGATTATCTATATCTCACGAAAACCGTGTTTCAGTTAGAGCCCTTCATCTCCGCAAGTTGTCACTAGTATCTCTTTTCGACGGAACCGTTTGTTCATCATTCATTCATTTGTTTTCGCTCTCCTGTAAAATTAACTTTTTTGACTTGCAACACTTTTCTATGGGATGTGCGAGTACGTTGGGTTCATAGGTACCTGGATCCTGTTTTTTGTTTACAAATTATTTGAAAATCTTCCTCTTTCATATTTTAAGAGTACTCTTTCATATGTTATATATTTTAAAATCAAAATCTAATCAAATGAATCTCCAAATTGGAATTCCACTGTCACGCTGCCTCCGGAAAATTATTATTATGAATCGTGTGCTTTAATCATTAGAAATAACATAGAAAAAATATTTAAAATTTTGGTAGAAAAGGTTGTCCATTACTGCCGTACCTACGGTGTATAGGGTGGAACATTTGAATATCGATTGGCTGTCTGTCCGTCCTGAACTAATTGCTCACCCTGTGGAAGCGGTAGTATGTGAAGGGTGCAAAACAAAAAAAAACCTCCCCGTTGTCGATATCGGAAAATCTGACTATAACCCCATCGGGGAAAATCCTCTTAAATTTCTCGTGGATGTTACAGAAAAAATTAAAATAGACTCAGCACGTGGGCAATTTTATAAGCCGACTTGATTTTTGGCGTTATTTTAAAAATGGCATGATCTAGATTTATAATTTGTGGAAATTTATTACGTTTTTAAAATTTTCTTATATTTTTTTTATTTTTTCTTATTTATATATTCTTTTGTACCTGCATTTGTGTTAATATTTCGACGCCCATCCAAAATTAGTATTTTTATAATAATGTTCATGGAGAATATCAAATTCTTCGCATTTTCAATGATTGCCAACGTTTTGCAATTAAGTTGAAATAATTTTCTGTTAAAATTATATAATATAGGTGGATACTTTATCGCTTATCTGAATTCGTCGTACAATCAGTTCCAATTTTGAAAACGACACTTAAATTCATAACAAGTCCGAGTTCACTGATCCAGAGTTGCACAGACAGGAACCTATCCAAAATTAGTATTTTTAATGATAATATTCATTGAGAATAACAAATCTTTCACACTTTAATTGATTGCCAATGTTTTGGAATAACTTGTAAATTCAAAGGTATTATAAATAACTTTCAAAATGATAAGATAACATTCAAGGATAAACATGATTAGCCATTTGCCAGCGCCCTTGAGGTGATTTTTCACCAAAAACGGCGCTATATAAGGCATCCAAATATTATTATTATAAAAAGTAGGAAAAACAATATAATGAGTACGAGAAAATATCACTCAGCAGGGGTGGAGGTGGAGGGTTCCTAATTAAAAATTCGTTTTAATTTTTTCTATTATGCATTTATTAAATTGGCCTGAGGACAAATGAACAATATCAGCATCTGAAAAGGGGGCAAACTCAATTACGTGAGCTCAAAGGGGAGGGGGTCCAGCGAAATCCACGCTACATGAAAAAAATATACGAAATGGCCCAAATTTATCTCATCAAGGGGGGGAGGGGTCTAGATTAGAAGAAAAACTGCTCACGTGATTAATGTATGCTCTCAAAGAATTTATTTTTTAATTTTGTGCACGTTCTTCTAAGAAATAAATGTTGTGTGTATTTTGTTTTTAATGTGGAATAGTTGATTTGACCTTGAATTTTGTGTTTGACAGTGGAAATTAATTAATTCTCGAAGATAGTTTTTGTCAACAACGTTGTTGATGATTTTGAATAAAAATTTCTTATCAGAAATATTTCTTCTATCTTCTAAAGTTGATAAATTATGGAATGTTAATGAGTCTTTTGGGTTTTCTGATATTCGAAAGGATTTAAAGTCTAAGTGTTTCAATATCTTTTTCTGAATTCTTTCTAACCGGTCAATATGAAATTGTGTTGGGGATTCCATATGACTGATCCGAATTCTAATATTGAGCGAACAAAAGAGACATACAGTATTTTGATTACGTGTGGTGACCTGAATGGTATCTCTAAGTCACCACATCACTATCACCATCTCTAGTCACTCTTATGTGCTACTTTTTAATGTGCTATTGGATATTTTTTCCAATTTTAACCACTGTATTATATTAAAAGTATGTTTTTTTTAGTTATAGTTTGATAATGTGTGTCAATGAAGTAATTTTTTTGAAGACGACGAACACCCTCTACATTCTACAGCGTACGATTTTACACTAAACATTTGTACAAATAAAATAGAGGACACCAAATCATTTATCCATCCATTCTTAAGGACAGTTTTATCCTTGTTCTCCGCGTGTGACAATGTGACAGGATTCTTTTTTACGTTAGCTCCACACAGGAGGCCCTAGGAAAAAAACTCTTAATGCATTTTTGGGGAAACTGTGTGAAAGGTCTTTTTAGCGAAAGGAAGGAGAGGAAGTACTGTGAAGGAAAAAGGTGTAAGGGGTAGGTAGGAATCTGGGGGCCAATGTGTCCAGAAATGACGGACGTAAGAATCCATCCCTCCCACTGCCGTGCAAGGCGAAGGTATTGAGTCCGGCTGGAAAGGTTTAGGTTAGGTTTCCCTAAACCAGTCTCTCCCGATCCGGCCCGCCACGCAATAGGTGGTAAACGCATTCGTAAGGTCTTTCCTCACCCCCACGAACCCGGGCACCCCTGTTAAGTCACCAACTGTAGCGGATCATTTGGGGTGTTCTATGCCAGGGGTATTGGTTATCCAATAAATGGTTCCTGGGCGGTAGTACCCTTTCCCGCCTCCAAAGTGAAGAGTGTGCAACACGTTCCATCGCCGCCGCCGGCGCCACGCGCGATGCGGAGAGTGGTGGAACTAAGAGAGTAGTAAGCGTGGAATGGCCGGGAGTGTATTTCTCTCCCGATGTTGATCCAAAGATATGACTTTTACTACAGAAGAAGCGTTTCACGCAGTACTTAAAGTAAGAAAACCTCCACTAGAATTTCCCGCTGTGCGGGAGGCATAAACAATGGAGACTTGAAAGGAAAATGATAAAATAATAAAATGAAGGTAAAGTGTAAAGTATAAAGCATGGACATGACTTGCGGTCGACTTTACAGCGGTGACTTTGCGTGACACTTTACGGTGACAAATCTTGGGATATATAATTGTGGGATTTGTGAAGTTCAAATTATTTATAAACAAAATAATTTTCTTGTGAGCTGAAGTTAAAAAAATAAGAAAATCTGTCATTGAAGAAGAGGATAACTCTAATAATAATCTAAACGGAAATATAAATAAAAATAACAAGACACAGAAAAATAAAAAAAAAACTTTTTCAATAAGGCCAATAGGTGTTCCATATTAATAAAATCGTAGGTATACATTTTATCCGAGACACTATTTAGGTTCTTCAAATACTATACTATTTAGGTTCTTCAAATTTTTTTTTTACAGGTTTTTTTTTTTTTTTTTTTTTTTTATTTATTTATTGCAACATTTATTATAATTACAATTTTACAACAAATATATAATTTTTTTTTACAGGTATTTTTTTTTTACTACCCTTCCATTTAAAGCATTTGCTTGTGTATGGAAGGGGAGTGTACATAAATGCTATTATTTATAAGTTAGTACTTAAATAATTAATTGTACATAAATATATGTGAGCTGCAGTATTTATTTGATAATGGTGTGAATTTTTTTAAAAAAAGAAAGAATGTAATGGAAAACTAAGGATATTTGTAAGATTAATTGACAGTAATTTTTTTCTTAAGAATATTTTTAAAATGTCTCTTGACAGAGAGCAGTATTCGGGTTTTATCATTAATGCTTCTGATTTCTTCTGGTAGACGATTGAAAAAAGTTCTTCCCTGGTAAGTATAATGATGCTGTGCAAAAGACGTATTTAGTTTTGGGCATAGAAAAACATGTTTAAGTCGAGTTCTGTTTTCATTTAAAAATGGATATTTATCTTTTTCCTTTATAATTTGAATCAATGAATTTTTAATATATAAATCTTTAAATGTGGGTACTTGAAATTCTTCAAACAGGCGTTCTGTTGGGTAGTCTAAGGATTTTTTTAATATAATTTTAATAATTGTCCTTTGTACAATTTCTATTGGAAGAAGGTTACATTTATACGCGGATCCCCAACTAATAATAGCGTATTGTAGAGTGGATTGAACTAAGGCATAGTAGATTAAATATAGATTTTTTATCGACAGAAAATTTCTAATTCTTAAAAATATATATATTAATTTTCTGATTTTGTTTACTACTTGACATATTTGTTCCTTCCATTTCAGATTTTTGTCGATAATTACTCCGAGATATTTAATTTTTAACTTGTTTCCAATGTAAAAGATACGTGCCAATAATTTGGAAAACAAATAGTCGAAAATGATATTGTTAATTCTGAAATTTGACATATGAGATGGACAAAAATGAATTTTAAATAAGTCGCCTCAGTAGCCGAATTGTCTCGGTAAAATGAAATTTTCTGGATTCGCGAATCCCATTTGCGAGTGTTATCTTTTTATTGTTGTGTCTTTTTATTTTTCATATATTATTAATGTTATCTTCTTCTTATGATATATTACATTGATGGGAATAACCTTCAAAAGTTATGAAAAGAGATTTGTTCTTATAAAAATTGAAAAGAAAATCTTACATAAAAGGATATCGAAGTTTAAATCATAAAAGTTCATTGAACTTGAATAAAGTTACGCATTTTACGCAGAAATGTTTCACATTACGCAAGCTCCAAGCCTAAATTAATATGTTTAATAATAAAACGTCTTGGGTTATTTAAATTTTACGTTCATTAACATTGTTAGTGGAAGGATAAAAGGTATATTAACTAATCAGATAAATTAGTGTGGGGGCGTTTTTAAAGTATTAAAGGTTCCAAATTACGAGGAAGCGTAAAATCAACGAATCCTGACGGTTTTAACTAAAACTTTTAGCAAGCAACAAATAATATAAAATAACAATAAGTAATCCGAGAAAGATTTATGGAAGACTTGGTAAATTTGGCAGCCGCAGCTCATGGCTTCAAATGCTACAAGATCAGTAGGAACCTTTGAGACCTTGGGTACTTGGGTCCATAATGATAGTCATCTTCCGATGGAAGAAAAATACACGAAGAAAGAAAACTGTTATACTGGTAAACAGAAATAAAGTTATAGGTATATTATATGAACGATTTAATTTCCGAAGTTAACCCGTTCAATCTTTAAGGAGACCATATTTGTCCCAGCTCACATAGGTTTCACAGAAATCGTTGTGTCTCCCTTACTATCATAGTCATACTATCTGGAATTGGAAAGAGAAAACAATACGCTGTATATTTAAATCTAAAAATTAACCACAAAATAATTACAACGTACAGCTTTATGAAACCAAAGGTTCCAAAAAAGAAAGAAATTTATGAAACTTCGTGAACTTTTAAAGAGTTATTTTTACATGAAACAACAAAAAAGTGAGGTAACGATAACATTTATAATATTACTAGCTAACCCGGAAAACGTGGTTCTACCATCTAATTTATAGTGAAATTTTTGGTGGTTATATAAAAAATAACGAATGAGTGTGTGGGGATGGGATCTATGACAGAAAGAGGAATGGAGCGCTATAAACGATGACCACCGATTAAAACAAAAAACATCAACCATTCATTTTCTCAATTTAACGTATTTCATTAGAGTAATGGACATATTCATTGTTTGATCTCTTAAAAGTTAAATGAAAAGTGAAATATTTAAATTATAATAAATCGTACAAAATTTTGCACGCACTGCGTTGTGATACATAAAAAATGCCGAATGAAATGTCAAAATGGAGCGACGCCTCTCACTTGCGCATATGTGGATGAAAGTTTGATGAGGCCGACGTAGCGCCATCTGTCATTCAACAACATAAATAATTTCGTTCTCTTTGAAATACGAACGATGGTTAAATTTGTTCATACAAAAATACTAACATCGCGATTGAAAAATGGGTGGGTCGCCATTAAAAAATGGGTGGACCGCGATTAGAAAAAGGGGAGGCGGGGTTAGGAGGGTGAAAATTTGAGGTTACAGGTATTATTTTTTGATACCAAAAAAAATACAAAAAAAAATCGTCAAAATAATTTCTGGATAGGGACACCCTAATCACCTAGCGGGATGAAAGATACTTTACGACGTTTTCCCATACCTACCAAATATAACAAAAATTATAAAAATCGGTCCAGCATTTCTGAGAAGTGCGACCACAAACACCGCGACACAAGATTTTTATAGATAATTCATTTTTTTAATAAAATATGTAAAACTTTTTATTACTTTTCTTTATCAGTAATTTTAGTTAGAAAAAACGTAAGGTGATTAATTTTAAAAACATTTTAAAGATTGCATTAAAAAATTATATTTAAAAGTTACATGGTTATTTTTAAAACTCAAAATTGAACGCGCATTTCATCACCTTTAAAAAACCGTTTTTGGTTTTCGAATATGTTCACAGGTATTCCATTTATTTTGATTTTAATGCAAGGCGGAAATGTTTTTACCTCCTGTCAAAATAAGCCTAATTTTTGAGAATCAAATGAAGATATTAGAAAAAACCAAAGGTTGGTTCAATTTTTACCCAAAAATTCAGCCTGTGTTTCCACGGAACTTTTCCTCGCGTGTTATATTGAGTCAATATTTGAATACCATATAATATTTTTCCAATGTGAAAGTCTGGAAGTTTTCCCTAAGGCTGCCAAGAATTCACAAATTGTTCCAAACTTAATATACCGCATATTCGGGAAAAAATTCAGAGGCTTTCATCCCATACGGTGGGCAGATTATTTTAGAATCAGTTATACTAATATTAGAACTTTTATCTTTTACTGCTATTTTTACTGCTTTTACTGCTACCTTTTACTTCTTAACTTGCTTTGTTTAAGCATTGGAGTAAAAATATAAATGTAAAGACAGAAATAAATGGGCGATTCTATTTTGATTTCAGACCGTTTTGTTCGTCGGTCCACCGCATGTATGGGTCAATACCCTTATTTTCTTTCCTAGTTGAAGGCAGCATTTGATGATGAATTCCTATGACACAATCCACGCCATGTACCCTGCAATAATATCGATTCCTTGCGATTTTCTTCTAAATCACTGATGAGTTTTTTTTTCTCTCAAGTAGATACCTTTATACGAGATACGTGTTTATGTGACATTTTTAAGATTTTTTTTAACATTATTTCCACCCAGAAGGCCCTGAGGAAAAAATCCCTCACGGCCTATTACATCTTTAGAAATGCTGTGTGGAGAGTATTTTTCGAGAAAGGAAGGAGAGAAAGTTCTGGAAACTAAGGAAAAGGGTTCGAGGAGTGGGAAGGAATCTTGAAGTCAATGTGTCCAGGAGTATGGGCGAATGAATCCATCCCTTACACTGCGGTGCACCAAACGTAGCGAACTCTTGGTGTTACCTATGGCCTATGGCAGAGGTGTCGGATGTCCAATATATAGTTCCCGGGGCGGTGGTATACAAAACCGCCTCCCAAATTGAGCTATATAACCTTTTCGAAAAATATATTGATTGATAGTTGTTTTTCACATAGATTACCATAATTTTTTTTTCTTTCATTTTACAATCCTATTTGCGACAAAAAGCATTAAAAGTGTGTTATAACAAAGTTACAATAATATAACAAAGGCTAATTTGTTCGCTTTTCGGAACAACTTATATATCGTACTTAGTTTTCATAGAAATCGTTGTGTCTCCTTTACTATCATGGTTATAAATATATTATAAACGGTATAAAAAGACAAAATACCATGCGTTATATTCAAATCTAACAGTTAACCGCAACATAATTACAATGCACCCCTTTATGAAATCAAAGTTTCCGAATGCATTTTGAAAAAAATAGTGAAACTTTGGGAATTTTTTATTAATTATTATCTAATACATGGAACGACAAAAAACTGTATCGACAGTGTAATACATTTGTCTAATAATGTGTGTGTTTTATTATTTTTCTTATTTTTGGTTAGAAAAACATAAGGTGATTCATTTTTAAAACTTTTATGTTTTCATTAAAAAAATTGATATTTCAAATATTTTATGTTTATTTCGAATTACAAAATTTGAACGCGTATTTCATTACATTTCAAAAACAATTTTCAGTTTTCGAATGCGTTCAGAAATATATATTTTTTTTTATTTTATTGCAAAGCGGAAATATTGTAATTTATAACCAAGAAATTGGATTAACAATAACATTAAAAACATGATATACGATCCAAAAACCTTGAAAATTCGATAAGGTAACATGAAAATCAAACTAATATTAAATTACAATGAATTGCAAAACGTAAAACGAACTTGGTAGGCAAAATAATTTAATTTGTTCGTCAGAATGAAAGCCTTATTCCACTGATCATCGTGCTTGACAAATCCCATAATATAGCTACCATTGCCAAAACCATTACTTTCCGAAAAAACTTCATTTCAATACAACCTCTCTCGTAAATAAACATTGTACGAACGATTTACCGAGACTGTAATAACTTCACGTAATTTACTGATGTATAACCTTTACAATTTGAGGAAAGCACGAAGCAGCAAATCCCTTTTCTCCCCATTTTCGTGAATGGCGGTGTGATGGAATAACAACGTTTTAAAAAAGATCCAAAAATTATATATTTGCTTATTTTTCACGTTTTTAATTTCAAATGAAATGAAAAATCAGGAGTCTATCGGATCAAAGCCCCACGTTGACTGTTCCAGTTTTAAAAAAATATTCCAAAGTGTGCGTATTTTGTTTCCGACATTTATTTTGTCCTCTTTTCATTTTTATGGTTACTCCACATTACCTTGGTTCGCCTGCAGGTTTCCCTTGGTGGGGTTTCCCTATATCATCCTTCGGTAGAATAGGAAAGAAAGGAATTAACCTCGGTCTTGAAGAGATCCATGTTGTGGAAAGGAGGAAACACGGAAGTCGCATGGAAATTCCCAGCCGAGTAACGTATAAAAACGTATAAAATACGGACTGTTCGCGAGAATGAAATCACAAGACCCAATCATTGTTAATTTCTCGTAACGACAAAACTAGAATGCTTTCATAAACTCATAACCAAACAGTTATTTTAGCCTTCATTTTTATATCCTCTCATTATTTGTTGACTATTTTGTTCCTAGCATTGATCTAAAGAACACGCATTATCACAAACCGTCTGACACATCTAATTTAGTAATTTAGCCATGAAAGTAATTTAGTCTCGACGACGTGAGTCGTAGCAACCTCCTCGGCTGATCGCGGAAGACTGGCGTCGCCGACAAGTTTGCGAAATGTCGGTAACGGGTACCTGTGTTCGAACCTCCGAGCAGATGTACAGTCAGCGCCGGATCTGCCATACGTTCAAAAACGTGCAAAAACGTGGCGCCAACTCCGAAGGGGCGCCGTGAGAAAATAAATATTGTATTAAAATTTAGTTATAATATTCCCTGAATCGTTTAAAAATTACCCATAGTACGAAATAATTATTACGCTCTAGCAACACTTTCCAAAGAAACAGAATACGCACGCATCAGGTTGGTATCAACGGCTTACGAATTTATAGTCAGTTACAGAATTTTTTTACAAATTCCATATATTTAGTTATAAAAAGTTTCTATTTTTCCATATATCTTTTACCGTCTTTTACGACGAATGGGTGCGATCCAAATTCAATAACCAATCACAGCGCGGTATTTTTATCCGTAAGCCGTTGATACCATACGTCAGTGTTTAGTGTTTGTATGGTTATGGTGTTTGTTCGCTCAACACAGGGGAAATTCAAGGTACAAATTTGAGGTTATATTCTTATTATCACTGCTCACTCGCTCACTGTCTCTCGTTGGGACTGCCTGTTGCTAGTCAGAAGCTGTAGATGCTATTCTTGTGTTGTACGTTGCCATGAGAACGTATTTGTATTTGCTTTTTCTAATATTCGCGTTGGGTATATACATAAACGCAGTAAATCTCAAGAATGTCTAATGGACCTAGTTCTGCGAAACCACCCGCATTGTCTCGTAACTTATATTTTAAATCATGGTACGGGCACAAACAAACAATTCGTTGTATTATTTTAAAGCATAACTTGCAAAAAGAGTTTTTCCTAAAATAATTAAAATAGCACCATAATTTTATGTTTACCCAATAGATTTAGAGAGTATAGGGCTCCTGGCGATCCTCTCTTTAAAAAAAACGAGTGTGAGAGCTACCGCCAGGTCACTTGGAAAAGTTACACCCTTTATATGTCTTGATTATATTTGATAAATTAGTGTAAAAAAAAAATTATTAAATAAAAACATAAAAAAAATGGGGTGAACGAATTTTTAATAAAAATATAGGGGGGGGGCGCCATCGGTACCTACTGCACAGGGCGCTAGATTTCGTAGATCCGGTCCTGTGTACAGTGGTAGTCGCCATGATAGTTGAGTACTAGATTAACGAATTCTGATTGAACTGAGTGTAAGGCAAGCTTTTAGCGTTTCCCCGGCCGTGCAATGGTACCGATGGGATCGATGACATCTTCGAAGCACGTTCCATTTAAATACCGGTAATACAAACACAGCCTTCCCACCGGACTACTACGTGTATGTTCAAAGTTCTAAGCTTCTGAATGTTGGAGACGGTTTGTTTATATTTAGGAGAATCTATCAACCGATCTACCCGTTTCAGGGTAGAATATGATGACAGAACAAATATAAATTATATTGTAATAATGTTTTAATAATAATTATTATTATAAATTAATAATTTATGAAAAATCGCCTCAAGGGCGCCTACATTATGTTTCAAAGATAACTTCTTCGTCTTCTTGTTCCCTGTCCGTTCAACAGACCTTGGCTATGATGTTGGCTGTGCAGACTTTGTTTACTGCGGCCCGGAACAGCTCTACAGTAGAATGGACAAACCACTGTCTCAGGTTTTTCACCCATATATCTATAGTAATATTTGTTATTACTCACTACTGAGCTGCATACAATCTTTTTTCATACTGACATTTAAATGAATTAATAAACCAATGAGATGGGACAATTTGACGCCTGATTCATATTATAACGACTAAATTTGAATATTAAAACTGTTTAAAGTTGAAAATCTTTGCATTGATTTAAAAATTTCATTCAGCGGTGAATTAATTTTTATACACTATATTTGACTCACCTCTTGAAAGATTTAAGTGTTTCTTGAACTTCTGATTTATAATTTAGAATACTTTCTAGAAAAATGCCCATGTATGCTTTTAGATAAGTATAGAGTTTCCGCATAATATTTGTTCCTTAAGTAAGTAACTAACTAACTAACCATCACGCCGTTTCCCCGCAGGGGTAGGCAGAGAGGACGGACCGCCAAACAACTCGATCTTGGCACACACTCCTTGCCTCGTTCACATGCATACATGCTCTTCTATTATTCCGACTCTTCACATGGCCCGACTCAAGTATCTGATTCACTTGGTCGTGCCATGTCTTCCTCGGGCGTCCCCGACTTCTTCTTCCATTCACATTTGCGTCATTCTCCTTACACTACTTTCCTCGTTCATTCGCTCTACATGCCCAAACCATGTGAGCGTCCCTTTATTAATCTTACTCATCTTCGTCCCTTTCTTAATCTTACATCAGCCTTGCATTCTTCGCGGATCTCCACATTTCTCACACGATCGTACATGGTTTTACCACACATACCTCAAGGATCTCATTTCTACAGCATTCAGTCTACTTTCATCCTTCCTCTGCCAGTTCCATGCCTCACTGCCATACATCAGGGTAGGTACCAGCACTCCATTATGGACGGCTAACTTCGCTTCTTTGGACAGTTTTTGTTGGCGCCAACGACGTCCAGTCCTCCATTAATAGAGTTACCTGCGTTTACCCTTCTTTCGATATCTCTGTCAGCCCTACCATCTCTCGATTTCAATTATCTTCAACCTCATCTTATTTTTAATCTTACAGATTTTTAACTCCTTAAAAACACAACGTTCAAAGTAATTGTAACTTTTACAAAACAACCTCAACATTTGAACAGACAGAAAGCTTAGATGACAGAAGTTCAGTTGCCTTAGATTATCTTATCCTATAAATAGATTTTCTGCTGTAAAGATAGGGGAAAAGTGGCAGGTTATTAAAGATTTGACGCAGGATTAAAGAATTTATCGGGCAGGATCCAAACATGACCAAGTTGAGCAATAATCAAGTGAGTCAAATTCTCGAGGCACATCTTATCAATAGTGGATAAAACAACGAGAGTGGGCCAGGATGTTTGCACTTCCTGCTTCTGCGAGAAATTAGGTTAGTCAGACAAAATATTTCAACTGTGTCAAAATTAGTTTTTTATTATTTTGATTGATGATTACCTGTAATATCTATGGCGATGATTGTTAAATTCAATTCATTAGTAAATAATTTGTAAGAAAACGATATTTAAATTGTTAGACCATATGTTTCCTTTCTCGGACTTAATAATTTATAGCATTTTCCAGGCGAGTGGAAATGAGCATTTGAAAACTTTACATGAAGAGAATCGGAAAGATATTTTGGGCAGCCTGCAAAATTTCTTTCGGGAATATAAAAATTTCTTTCTTTTGACGTGTGATGTATGTTCATACATAATTATTAGGAGTTTTTTGTGTGGAAAGAACATTTGCTACGAATTTTTCCACTTTAGGATTGCTTTCGCAATGTACCCGAAATGATTAAGTTTCATGCAGCTAATTCCAAAAAAAATACGCGGGATTTTAACATTCGGAGAAGTGAGTAGGAAGCAGAGTTCCCTTAGAGTTTTTTAAACGTTCAGAAAAGAATCCAATTTCGAGTTGTACTTTATTTACAATTTAGAAGAAAATAATTGACTATCATCTTGCGTCGTGTTTGGAATATAAATGAAAGGGTCTTCACAAAACGATCCCAAATGGCGCTCTGATAGTAACAATAAAAAGTTCACTGTTGAAACGGGCCCTTGGGCTTAAGTCGGTTCGAAATTAGCTCTTTAATTGCAGAACCGTAGCCGACATGACCATTCGATTCTCCGCTCGACAAAAGCTGAAAAAAATAACCGAACAGTCCCTGCAAATAGCAAATATTCGGACCACGCTTTTAAAATTTACTCCAATTTTCATTGAATAAAGAAGATGGAATAGAGGCAAGGCGTTTAGAACGTAGAAAGGTGGGAGACAGCGTGGCGCGGAAGAAGGCAGGGGCGAATGAGAATTATAAAAAAGAGAGATCGGAGGAGGGAAAGGAAAAGTAAATAGACATTTCCGTCGAACCTTGAGATCGGGAAAGTAACGTTCTAATTAAATATGGTAATCCATTTGCGGTCAGGTCGAAACAAACAGCTTGGCGAGATTGATTTTGGAGGAGAGCTTTTTTTTGTAATCTTCGGGAAAATGGGAACTTTAACCAAGAACTATTGCCTAAAGTCTGGAGCCGATACATGTAAATATCTTGTGATGCTTCTAAAATTAGTCACCGTGGGCGTACACCCACCATTTCCCACATTAGGTGGTGCACATCAGTCGATTTATTAGGAAAAACAAATATAATATAAGTTTTCTCAGAGTAAAACAATGAATTTTCCGGTGAAAACATTATTTAAGTGCGTAAACCTAGGCGAACATGGTTGATCGATTGTCATTAATATTTATTATTCAGGCCTGATAATTTATTCAATTTCTTGTGAGTAAATTATTTTGTGATTTTTGTTTCACTAAATAATTCGTACTAATAACCAACCCCATGATATTAATTATTGATTATTCTATTTGTCTTTTATGAAGTAGAATAAATGTGCCTTTTCATCAAATGATAATTCGTAATGTTTCAAAGCTCAGATTGATATTTAATAACTACTTATACATCTTAAAACCTGAATAAAATACAGATGAATAAGCCAGACATTTATTTTACATTACATCACCTGTTTTAGTAAACCTTTTAATGTGATTCCTTTTTGTATTTAGTGATCTTCTATTTAGTAAAAGAGATTTCAGTTGTACAACTAATAATTACAATGATGAGATTCATATATACAGGTTGCTAAGGGACGTACTTGACTTACTTTAACCATTATTATTCTTGACATTATTTGGAGTAAAAAATGTAAATGAAATTTTGGTCTCTGGTGACATTTTTGATGTTTTCTTTAATTTTATTATTTCTACAAAAACATAATAAAATGGTAGGTGTTGGACAGTTGGAGGCGGGGTTAGGGGTTGGTCGATTACTGGGCTGAGTGATCAGTGACGACATACGGAAATTTTTTTTTGTTTGATTTTGAAGAAAAAAAAATTAAAAAAATAAAAGTCATCTAAAAAGTCACCGGAGACCAAAATTTCATTTACATTTTTTACTCCAAAATGTCAGGAATCACTGCTTAAAGTAAGTCGAGTACGTCCCTTAACACCCTGTATGTATATGGAAAATCAACACCATTCAAAAACCCCCAATCCACTACAACCTTAAACAAATGTCAGAAACAAACTGGAAAATGGTAATATAATCTGGAACCCACACTATTTAAATTATTCAAAAACTATTGATCTGTGCAAAAAAAAATCCTAAGTCTATTATCTTTTAAACTTGGTCTAATGCTAATGCCTTACTACAATTTTACGAGGAACGATTTCAACACTTTACTATCCTGAAAAGAAAAGGCAACTTGCTGATCTAATGAGCTTAATAATAACGATAATAATACTTGGCTGACTATAGCGCCGTTTTTGTGCGAAATCATCTTAAGGGCGCTGTACAAGTAAATGTGTAATACAATTGGTATAACTAAGATTTGTAATTATAACTAGTGACTTACATCTAAGAATCATATCTAGTGGTTTATATATAAGACTTATAGCTAGTGACTTATGACCAAAACTTATAATAGTTGACTTAAATCTAGTCACTTAATCTAATATATAAAATTCTCGTGTCACGGTTTTTGTTACCATACTCCTCCGAAACGGCTGGACCAATTTTGATGAAATTTTGTGTGCTTATCTGGTAGGTCTGAGAATCGACCAACATCTATTTTTCATACCCCTAAAAGTAAAGGGTGTTCCACTCCGAAGAAAATTATTTTCCCCATACATTTTGTATGGAACGAATTCTCCTATTTTGAAAGAATTGCAGCAATATTGTAAGGGGTATAATATTGAACTGTGAACCGGGGGAGGGGGGAGGGGAAAGGATACGCAGGGAGAAACAATTTAGATCAAGGTATGGTATACGCAGGGAGAAACAATTTAGATCAATTCAGCTAATAAGTTGACAACAGTTTTTGATTCTGAGGCGGTACGAAGTTCGCCGGATCAGCTAGTATCATATAAATATATACAACTGTGACTTAAAGTTAGAGACTTAAAACTACATAACATAAGTACACACATTTCAAAATACTTGATTTACTAGGGTTGTCAGAGATAGTGATAACATTAAAAACCAAACAACAAACAAGCTCGCAGATATATGTACCAACAAACTCGTAACATAGACAAGTTATTGCTGCGAGTCGAAGGACTTAGAGGATTTTGACACAAACTTATTCATGATAAGTTGAAACCACTCATTGCCTGAGCAATATTCACATTAATGTTCCGAATACACGTACGAGTAATTTAAGAAGTCACAATATATTTCATTTTGAATTATTTAATAACAATGTTGCCTTTTTCAATCCGCTGGCTGTCTCGAATGTGCCGTCTACAATCTACATAATGCTATTGAACGTGGCTGTATATCTTCGCAAACAATCTAATTATTTTAAAAAGCAAATCAGCAATCTGTTAACATGACATGTCATGGTTGTTAATTGCATCATATTCTATTTCAAGTTTTATTTTTCTTATCTCTCTATATATTTTAATGACATATTGTTATTTCTAAATATTGCTAACGTATCTACATGGATAAAAACACATCATACATTTTGTGAACATTTTTAAATGGATTTTAATTGATTTATAACATCTGCGATCTTTACAATGTTAATCTTATAAGTTTTTCATGTTAATACTCTGTAAATATTCAAAAACTATAAATAAATAAATTAAAAGAATACGGATTTAGAAAGGAATCACCTTTGTTATAATATTTTAATTTATTAAAATAATAAAAATTACTGGAAGACACTTTAATTACATGAGATAAATAATTTAAATATTGAAATAGTTAAATAGAATTAATAATTACCGATGAGTGTAGTTAAGTGAACAATTATTATTGTTCTAGTGAAATATTGTTTCGAGTGAAAATTTATTTTATAAAGCAGATATATTGCAAATATGTAGCGCATTGAAAAGAAAAAGAAACAAATACCTAACGTACAAAAAGCACCAAGTAACTTAGTGTTTTCTGCCAGAACAAAAACATCTGGCAAAATATAATAAATACTACCGTTTTGGAAATACCAGCTATTCAAAATTAAAAATCAAACATTTACAAATAAAAAAGATATTCTTAAATGAACACAAATCATGATAACATATTTTTATATGAACAATAAATGCAGTTTAATTTTATAAAAAGTTAGAATGTTTGTTTTCTCAAAACAGCGATTTTATAGTTAACGTTTTTGCCAGTAGGTATTATCCACGATGTTATGTTAGGCACAACTCTCCAAAAAGGCCAAACATGTTTGTTGGTAATATTCAGTTGCAAATTATGTGGATAATATTCAGTTGCAAATTGTGTGACAGTTGTTTTAAGAGACTCCAATAGAAACGATTAATTGTGTCACTGCAGTATGAACTTACATACGAGTCCATGATACGTGTACAAATTGTACGCTTGATAACACGAGTTTTAAGAAAAAATACTACCGTGCCTCTAGATGGGTCGTGGGTTTTCACCTCGGGGTAATAATAATAATTATTGTATTATTTTTATAGCGCCATTTTCGTGAGAAAATCACCTCAAGGTAGGTAGGTATATTGTTACTTTAATGTTTTTACAATATATCGGCCACGAGTAGACTTTCCAAAGATGTAGCTTACCCACTGGAGCGACACGGTCAATTATGAGAAATCTCCTCGAGTGCCCACGACTTTCGAAAATTAATTTTGAAATATTTCCGACCACTTTAAAAAAATCATTACTCCATATTTGTATATGTAAACATTATAAACAAATTATACTGCTATGTAGCCAATAAACTCACCTATATTTTATAAATTATTTTGTATTTGTATAATTGATAGAAAAATTATAAAAAAAATCGTAAACTTTGTAAATGCGCGAATTTTGTGCATGAGTGTATTTGAAATTGCCGCCAGTGGATATTTTGAATATCCACATTGAATATTTTCTACGTTTTATGTTCTCTATGACTTGTTCCACAACCACAGATCCAAATAAATACTAGAAAATTATTTTTTTATATGCTGACATCAAGATAAAAATAATGCGTGAAAATTATTTTGTGTTACTTGGTACGTGAACCTGTTAAATTTGAATGAACTAAATTATGATATTTTATACATTTACCACAAAGAAGTGGTACTACATTAGGAAGATACATTAACTGTTTACAATTACCAATAAGAATAACTGCCGTACTTGCTTTATTTAAATCATTTGATCGTTTTATACAGATAGCCTATTTCACGATGTCAAAATCAGAGTGCTGCTTTTTAAATAATTGTGACTGAGAACTGGAGATTTTTATCCATGTTTTTGTGTTTCGTGATAGAACAAGAAACAAAGATTTAAAAAAAACCTATATCATAGCCATAAGCTTTGCCAATCTTTCAGGATATACTTTGTAATTTGATAAAATCCTGTGGAATTCTGCCATTTTGTTTGGGAAAATACGAGATGACAGCTAGTTTAAGGTCGATACAAACCGGATAAATTATAATAGCTAAAATGATGGTGATGATTAAATCTTATATATATCAAACCTGTTGTATCAGCGTCGATCGGCAAATAAAATCTTAGTGATATTTTTTTTATCTAAAAGTTGGAATAATAAATAGTGGAGAGGAAAATAATTGAGGGAACAAATAATAGATTTATAAATTTATTTCCGCCCTAATGGGCTTTTACATTCTTTCAATTAAAATTACACTTATTAATTACATTACAATGGTAGAGCAGCATATTTATTTAAACATTGTTTACACACTTCGTCAAAATAAAAATTTATTCAATTGGTTTTTCTCAGTAAATCAATACATAGTTTCATTTTGCCTCGCTCTAGAGTGATACTCTCAGTATCGCTCTGGTGAGAGACTACCATTCAGATTTAAACATTGCTTGAAATGGCTTAGTTTTGTTAAGTGACTAGATCTAAAAAAGCCTCTACAGAAAAAATAACAAAATATATAACTAAGACATAAAAATAAAACAAGTTTGATTTGATATTTTCTTGGCCAAAAGTATTAACATGATTTGTTTTTGGGGTGTTATGCCGTGTCGCGCTACCTCATTCTATAACTAACAAACGCTGTCCAAAACGTAGGCTAAAGGAGGTACAGCGAGACGGCATAACACCTCAAAAACAAATCATGTTGATAAAACAAGTTATTTAATGTGTACAATAGCAGGAAAGAATGAGAAAACCTATGCATTTTTTAATATGTATATTTTAATGATCAGAATTGAAATATACATATTAAATGTCCACCAAACCTTATCAGATAGAACTCGTACCTTTGGGTGCTTTGTCGTTATAACATTTTTATGAGATGTAAAAAGAAATGACTTGGTCCTGTCATCCAGGCGCAGGCTATAGTTATTGATGTCCAAAGAAAGTTCATTAAATTTATAAATTATAATTTCACAACTAAAAACAAGAAAAGAGAAAGAAAATAAAAAAAACCCTCAGTTATTCAATATGGAGAGTGGGGTGGTATGATATGGGACCATACAATCATTGCATAATCCCACATAACACACGTCACATTTTTTTGTAGTTCGTTTGGTAATTTTGTTTATGGAACACCACACACAATTCAACGTTCGCCCGCTATGGACCGAGAAGTGGTTGCCTTCCAGGACAGTACGCAGAATCTTTCCTTCAACTATTTGGCCAATGGTTCTCACAGTCGGAGGCGGGTTAATTTCCCTGTGACAGAACAGCTGAAGGAGATCCCTCGCAACCTCACTCCTAAAGTTTCGATACAAAATGCGTTTATTTTCCTTGCGGAGCTTTGAACTGTACAATATATACGCATTCTGCACCGAAACACTTAGTAGTCTCCTGAAAAGCTTCTTGTACCAGACCAGGTTTCGCTGTCGTTCAATGGGGTAGCCTGACAAAAGCTGATCCTTTCTGTCAACTCCCCCCATTACCTTATTATAGTCTAGTACAATTTGGGGTTTGTATTTCCAAACCCCAAACTTTTCAACTGCCCCGACTTCTGCTTTATGGTAGGTGGACAACATACTTACCAAGCTTTTGTCCAACCAAACCATAACATTGAGGTCCCCGCAGTTCGAGTATAGGAGCTCACCTTCCCTCAGTTTTGATCGGAGATTGCACTTAAATACACTGGGCACAAATTCTCGGTTCAACCGCAATGTGCCCATGCAATCCATCCCATTTCTTTTGAGGCATCGCGCCAATAATGGACTATTGTAAAAATTGTCCATTATTAGCGTATACCCTTTATTAAACAGAGGGCTGGCCAAATCGTATACTATCTTTGCAGTGGCCCCAACTGGGCAGATATTGTGAGCACCAGAAAAGTTGGCCCGTGTCATGTCTTCCGTTATGTCGTCTTCCGTCATGTCTTCCTGGTCTGGATTTGTCGATTCAGTCTGACTGGAAATGGTCTTCCCCGTATAAATTTGGAATTTCCAAAGATAGCCAGACTTGGACTCACAAAGCTCGTAAGACTTTATACCCGAGCCTGCCGCTTTAGATTTGATCATCTGGACGAATCCCAAACGGCCTTTATAGCGGAGTAAGGATTCATCTAGAGAGATGTCTTGCTCGGGCAGGTATAAACTCTCAAACCTATGAGAGAGGTGGTCCAAGACGGGCTGAATCTTTTGTAACCTTCGCACAGATAACGATACATCAGAAGAAAGAGTTTCATTGTTGGTGAAGTGAAGGAATTTTTTTATTAGAAGAAAACGATTATAACTCATGGCTTTGCTGAAATAAGGCATGGCGGTGACGTCAATTGAAAAGAAGAAGTCTTTTTCAACGGGAAGGGGAGAAATACCTTGATGCATTAAAAGTGCCAAGAATACGTACATTTCCTCTTTATTCGTGGGAGCCCATCTATTGATACGCGCATAGCGCTTGAATTGGGTTAGCGCAATGTGTTGTTCTGCATACCTGTTAGTCTCTCTTACGATCAGTTCAACGAAATCGGCGTCGAAGATTTTAAGAAAGGCATCCACAGGTTTGCCCATTTCGTCGGTGTTGAAAGTTGGTCCCGGCGTACCTGTGAATATCTCCTTTATCCCATTGAAACGTGAGATTTCGCTGGACCAATCGAAAGAGTAACTATCAGATGGCAGAATCGAACGCATTGCCTCTATTTCTACCTGGTCTTGTCTTAGGTCTGCGGCCATATCGGGCTTACGTGCATTGTTCATACGATGATAAGGTTTTGGTGGCATGCATAGGTTATCCTCGTCAACGTCGCTCCCTTCGTCCAGATCCATTTCTAAAACAACAGAAAACACAAATTAACTTAACATTTCTATATTACGAGTACTTACTCCCTTTGGTACAACGCTTTAAGATAATGAACTCTTGGCTCGATCACGTTAATCAAATATTTGAGGCGCGCAATGTCAGAATAACACAAGGGCAGGTATAAATGAGTTTGAATGAAGAAAAGAGTGTGAGTGCCAAGACCAAATTGTATGGCGGTCCATCCTCTGCCTACCCATGTAGCGAAATGGCGTTGTTAGTTAGTTAGTTAGTTTTATAACTTACGGTCTTCAAATGCCGACTGATCATGGTGAAGAGATGCAGCATCAAATTCACCCGCTCTGTCCATGCCTGGTTCTGAAATGTATATAACACAAATTGATTTAATGTGTCTTTATTTCAATTACGGAACGCCTCTGATATGACGTTTTAAAACAATAATCTCACTGTTTCCAAACACAGACACTTCCTGGCAGAACGGCACGTCCACCCACAGCTCTCTATGGTAGCCATGCTCCAGAGAGTGATCGCCCCACTGGCGTTCCCCATTCCACGATTTTCAAGCAATGTTCAATTCTGAATAGTGGGCTCTCACCAGAGCGATACTGAGAGTATCGCTCTAGAGCGAGGCACAATAAAACTATGTATTGATTAACTTAAATTAGCTTAATGTAGAGAAATGGCGTGAAGGTTAGTTAGTTAGTTAGTTAGTTTTATAACTTACGGTTTTCAAGTGCCCACTCATCATAATAGAGAGCTGCAGCAACGTCACCCGTCCCCGTTCCGTCCATGCCTGGCTCTGAAATGTACAAAACATAAATTGATTTAATATGTCTATATTTCAATTACGGAACGCCTCTGGTATGATGTATTAAAAAAAAACTCACCGTTTCCAAACTCAGACACTTCCTGGCAGAACGGCACGTCCACCCACAGCTCTCTATGGTAGCTATGCTCCAGAGAGAGATCGCCCCTCAGTTCCCCATCCCGCGATGTCCCAGGTAACGGCTCTGGAGAAGCCGCCCGCGTTGGCACAGCGGGAGCCGTTGCTTGGGTCATTGTGATAGATGGAACGTTGCACAACCACGGTGGGGGAATAGGCGATGGCAGCGTTGAAGGTGTCCCCTGTGAAAAGGGACACGCTACTCTCTCCGGAGATGGAATTCTGAAAACATATACATAAATCATATGAATCGTTGTCATTCACTCGTGAAACAGTAAATAAAAACAATAAGAATTGGAGTAGCGCTGATTTTACTGCATGTGCATAATGCACAGAGCGCTGATCCATCCAACTCTCACGGTGGCAGAAAGCTCTCGGGGAAAAACAATAATATTGTGTAATGCATCTAGAGACGATAACTTACTTTCGTTTAGCTTTTCTTGCAGGCGCGGTGGGGAGCAGGATCCGCGCCGCCTGCTTCTTAAATTTGCGGCTTTCTAGTTCCGCTTGGAAAGAAGCAGACAGGGCCCTAACGTCCTTTAGGGCCCTGGCGCGATCCTCCCGCACCATAACCAGATCAGGGTCACTGTTAAAATAAATTAAAATATATATGATGAGCTCAACACATAGCCACAGCAAAAAAACCTTCTTAAAACACATTAAAAAATACTAACACTCCAGACCGAGCTGCCAGTGCCGCTCCACGTCCAGCTCCCACAGCCCCCCTCCCTCTGCCTCTGCCTCTGCCTCTTCCTCGTCCTCGTCCTCGTCTGTAACTCTGCTTCAATGAATTGTACAACTTGGATTCGCTTTGAATTTAAGTGTCATTTACAAAAAAATATTTTCTTTTTCAAAATTGTCATTACGATTAGCGTGGTTTTTCCCCGACCTGCGCTAGTATTTTATAAAATCGTGTGTATAACAGGGGTAAAATGAAGTAACTTTTAAGGAAAAGGAAGATGAGGATGTTCTGGGAAGGAAAGAGGTATGGAGGGTGAGTAGAAATCTGGAGGTCAATGTGTCGAGGAGTGTCGAATGTATGAAACCATCTCTTCCACTGCGGTGCAAGGCGATGGGTCGAGGGGGTCCGGATGGAGAGGTCTAAGGTCTAGTCTAGGTCTCCCGCAACCGATCTCGCCATGTTGTATGTGGGCAAACGTATTCGCCGAAAGACCTAAACAAACCTCACCTCATGAACCTGGGCCCCCCTGCTAAGTCACCACACGTATCGATCCACTTAGGATGACCTATGGCAGGGGTGTTGGTTATCCAATAAATGATTCCCGGGGCGGCCGTACCCGTACCCGCTTCCTAAATTGAGAGACAATATTTAGGCGGAAATCTTTCAGGGTTTTCCTAATTGGAAATACTTTTGTGGCGTTTAACACCAAAGACTTTAAAATATATGAACCAAACCTAGTAGCCGAATGTACAAATGCGTCGGATTCCAACCCAACTAGGTAAAAAAATGTGTAAAATGTGTATTACCGAGCACACGACTTCGAAAAAAAAAATTATGTAAGCGAAAAATCGAAAGGCGGCCCCAAAGCCCCATGTACAAATGATTATATAGTCATTTCGATCTGTCGGAGTTTATTTACCCGAAATGAAGATAAAATATCCGGCTTTCCAACGTAACTCTCAAGATAACATGGGGTACGTTGTGAGACGGAAGGTAGAGGGGAGAGGAAGGAAATGGGGCAGAAGAAGATAGGGAAGTACCTGGCTATTCAGATCTTTTTTTTACATTAGCTCCACACAGGAGTCCCTGGGGAAAATAATTCCCCTCAGGGCCTATGTCATCTTGGGGATGCTGTGTGGAGGGTCTTTTTGGGGAAAGGAAGGAGAGGAAGTTCTGGGAAGGAAAAGGGTATGAGGGATGGGTAGGTATTTGAGGGTCAGTGTGTCCAGAAGTGACGGACGAATGAATTCATGCCTTCCACTGCGGTCCAAACTCTGCTGAGAGTCCTGCTGAAGAGGTCAAAAGATCTCCCTCGACAAGTCTCTCTCGATCCGGCTTGCCACGCAGTTGATGTGCAGACGCATCCGCCACCAAGATCCGGACAAAACCTGACCCCCCATGAACCCGGGCATCCCTGCTAAGTCACCAAACGTAGCGAACCACTTGGGATGACCTATGGCAGAGGTATTGGTTATCCAATGAATGGTTCCCGGGGCGGTGGTACCAATACCCGCCTCACAAATTCTAAGGTCTAGTTAAATGAATAAATAATCATGCATACTTGCATGAATTCGTGTTTAAAATGAGCTAAACTAATATATGTGACAGCTCACAGCTGAAATTCTGACATCGGCCCATAGAAAAGGCAAATCATAGCCAAAAAAATCTCTCAAATCTGACAGGAGATATAGCCTGAGATCTGTCTCGATCTCACAAAACAGAGAATCGGACCACCAAACACAACTTAAACCATTTCAAGCAAAGTTTAAATTCTGAATGGTGGTCTTCACCAGGGCGATACTGATAGTATTTTCCACTCTGAAACATGCCGCAATATTAGTTTTAATAAATTAATTGTGAAATAACACAAATTAATCAAACAAAACTTATTTTCGCACGCCGGGATTCGGTCCCGCGACCTTCAGATTCTGAATCAAGGAATCAAGAGCCTTACCCCTCGACCACGGAGGCCGTAAAACAGCTTAATAACAGCTTAACTGACGTCAATAAGAAAATTATTAAAATCTAAGGTGAAAACTTAAGCTGGCACAAATACGACGATTTTACCGCAGAACCGTCAATAAGGACATACCTGCACGTATATTATACAGGTACAAAATTAAATTTTTTAAATTCTTTAAAATATTTATTTTTATCGTGGAACAAGCCTAAAATGTTCGCAAACATAATTATATTCTTATTACATATTTTTTACTATTTGGTACACTGAGAAAAATCTAAAAAAAAAAATTATTAACGATGTAACCGCTTGAGTTAAAAATCACTCTCTAGCCTTATTTTTCAAACTCTATTTTTGTACGAAATTTTCTGAGCATTATTCAAACGAAACAATTTGCTGAAAATATTAAGCTAGGAAAATATTACGGCGGATGCTTTTTCATATTTTGTATGAAGAATATTCCCCTGTTTTGAAATATGCAAACTGACTATTGCGGAATGAGGCCCATTCTGTCCCAAGTGAAAAATTGTGATCGTAACAAAATAGAAGTATTCTATCTCCAGAAAACAGATGGTCACCTTTGTACGTCAAAAAGCTTATTACCTATCTAATATTTTAAATCAATATGACGATTGCCCACGTGAATTTTTCAACAAAAATGAAAACGTCGATAATGAGTATTGAGGGTTGTAATTTTCTTCTAAAAAATACTAATTTAAACATAAACACGAATAATGGTAATAGGCATAAAATCGCTTGGCAAGCGGAGATAAACCGCAAAATCTGTTTTTATTTATTATATGAATAACTTTATAAAATACTAGGTGACCCGACAAACGTTGTTCTGTCATATAAATTATTTCTAGTGAATATTTTGGTTTTTAAATAAACAATAACGAATGCATTGTAAGCCTGTTTGGATGGGATCTATGACAGAAAGAGAAATGGAACGCTGCACATACATAGATTTTAATGATTTAGACGGCCAAAAGTATTTTTTTTTAAATCAACATAATGGTAAGGTATCTATACGATTGGTGAGTCAATAGTTCTATGTACAATATAACATCCCCTCCCCCCGCCTTTGAATCGCGGGAGTCGACTTTGATCAGTCGGAATTCGATAGTGAACAAGTGTGTATATGTCGGGTCTCAGCGCTCTCCTAAACTTATAACTTTCCAAAGTGCATTATTCATTTCAAGCTAATATTTCCGTTTTAACTGTGATGGATTGCGATAATACAGGTAAGAACAATTTGTTTTCGTTACAGAAAAATTTAATTAATGTTCTCTGTCATTCATTTTTAACACGACAGACATCACTCTGTCCAAAATTTATTTTTTTAGATATATTTAAATTCGAGTGCCTTTTTAATGTACTTATGAGTCCGTCCCTGTATTAATTTTCATTATACTATATAGTTCATATATGTAACTAACTAATTCCATAAGAAATAGCCGCGCAAAATCGCGCTTTTTTGAGCTAAGCCCTTTTGAAAGGCTCTTTGTCAAATATAGAAAATATTGATTGTGCGACATTTTGTATTAAAATTGTTTTTTATTTGTTTCAGGTCTACTTACTACCTCGGGTACTAAAGTAGTGACTCGTCAATACATATTTGACCAACTACAGAGTCAAAATTTACCAACTTTAAATGAAAAATTTGACTATTATGAGAATTTTCTCCTTATGCGCTATGGGCACAACAAAGAGGCTAAAGAAGACTAAAAAAAAAGATTTTCTTATGTAAAATCACAAATTAAGCAACGATGGGCAAAGGCAAATAAACACCAAGATGTTTTCCTGAAAATAAACCAATCATGGTTAGAAGGAACATTCGAGATTCCCATTGAATCAGCCTCCTGCCAGTAAAAAAATACAGGGAAAGAAAAACTGAAGAAGACAAGGCATTAGAAGCCCAAAAGAAGTTGGAAATTCAGGAGAGGTTTCGAAATGAAACCGGTTTGCTCATTGACATGCCAAAGGCCAACTTTGGCAACACCAATGATGGCAACACAAGCCGGGGGTTTTATGAAAACCCCGAATTGGCTTCAGACATCAAAGGTATTAACTTTGAAGTGATTTGCAGATTCAAGGTTATTTTAGAAACTATTTCTAGTGGCCATAAAATTGATGCTGAAAAATATGATATGTATGCGTACAACAAGCAAAATTGTACGTAGAACAGTATGGTTGGCACCCAATGACGCCTACTATGCACAAGATATTGGTACATGGAAGCCAAATAATAAAAAGTTCAGGGCTCCTTCCAATTGGACAGTTATCGGAAGAAGCTGCAGAAGCCCGGAACAAGCATTTCCGATCGTACCGGCTAAACTTTGCCAGAAAGTTTTCTAGGGAAGAATGTAACTTGATGTATATTATAGGCTTTTGTTAAGTTCAGATCCCTTCATTAGTTGCTTGAGACAAATAAGAAAACCTTCACTTAACGCATTTCTACCTGAAAAGGTTAAACTTTTATTACCTGCTGCAGCTGACCCAAACACAGAGTCAGTAGAGACATCTGCATCTGAACCTGAACATACCCATTTTTAATGTCATTTTATATTTAAAGAAAACTTGTTAAATTCTGTTTCCAATCAATTGTATTTTTTAGTGAATATAGCTCTGTTATATATTACTGTTCTTTATAACCTGACAAATATATGTATGTTTTTATAAATATATACCTTTTCTTTATTTTGATTGAACTTAGAACTAAAATAACCCCAAAAAGAATTTTGGCCGCCTAAATCATTAAAATCTATGTATGTGCGCTGTAGACGATGACCGCCGATAAAAACAAAAAAACAACTAAAGTAGGAAAATGAAATAAAGAAAGTCAATATGAATTTTGAAGAGCAATTGAGTGTACGATATTTTTTGTCAGCCCGTCTTTAGCCAACAACACAAATAAGCTCGATGGTTTGCCCACGCGAGAACTTGATGCCTAATGAAATATCAAAATGACGCGACGCTTCTCGTGAATGTCTTGCGCATGTGTGGATGAAAGTTCGATTAGGTGGACGTAGCGCCATCTGTCATTCAACAACATAAATAATTTCGTTCAGTTTGAAATACAAAAGACGGTTAAATTTGTTCGTACAAAATCGCGAAGAAAAAATGGGAGGTTGGAGGTGGGAGGGTTAAAATTTGGGATGTTAGATATTTTTTCATGCCAAATAAAATAAAAAATACCAAAAAAATTCAAAAAACAGTTTTCTTTTCCTGAATAGGGACACCCTAATCACCTAGCGGTATGAAATATACTTTAAAACCTATTCTCATACCTACCAAATATACATTAAATTTAATAAAAATCGGTCAAGCCGTTTTGGAGGAGTGCGACCACAAACACCGTGACACGAGATTTTTATATATAGATAAGATTGGAAACGGTCACAAATAATCTTAGCCATAAAATTATATTTCAAGTTATTTTTTTATGTGCGGCAATAATTTTCTAATAATAATCCAATTTGAGAGACGGATATGGGTACTGCCGCCTCGGAAACCATTTATAGGATAAACAACACCCCTATCGTAGGTTGCTCCAAGTGGTTCCAGCTCTACGTTTAGATACTTAGCAGGGGTGCACGGTTTCATGGGCAGAGGTTTGATAGCTCTTGGCAGCAGATGCATTTGCCCGCCTGTAGAGTGGCCGGTCAGCAAGGAAGAGTGTGGTTGAGGGAGACTTTTGACCTCTTTAACCAGATTCTCTCGACCCATCGCCTGGTACCACATTGGGAGAGTGGATTCTTACGTCCGTCACCCCTTGTCACTGACCCCAGATTCCTACTCACCCCACACACCTTTTGCTTTCCAGAATTTCCTCTCCTTTATTTCCATAAAAATACCCTCCACACAGCATTTCAAAAGATTACTTAGGCCCCGGGGGATTTTTTCCTCTGGGCCGCCTGCGTGGAGCTAATGTAAAAAAGTTATTTTGTGGTTTACGATTACATTTTTGATAAAGTAATTAAAAATTGATTTAAATTCCTCTCAAGCGAAACGAAAGGATAGGCTTTGATTTATAAAAAGCATTTTTGATCGTTGGTTGATCGGCCACGTCTATATTCATGTTGCTGTTCAATCAAGAATGGTTCAACTTTGGCATATACATATTTATGGATAATTATTTCTATTAACTTGGCAGGTACGGAAAGAATCGCTATAAGACGGTAGTTGGTTGCTTGACATCTTTGTCCAAGGGGGTGACTTTCGACAGCTTTCATAATTTAGGAAAAAATCCCTTAGATAGTGGTTCAGAACATCCCTTAATGACAAAGGGTGGAATTAAATCAGGACCAAACGATGTTTTGGATTTCAATTTTTTTACTGCTAAACTGAAACCCACGATATTAAAGTTTTCAATAGAAATGTTTTTAGCCAATTTTTTCCTAATTATAGACAGATTGAAATTATTTTGCGAACGCTTCCGGAATGTCGGTTCTTTTGTGAGTGTAATCATTCTGAATAATATGACTTAATAGTTTTCCGTTATGTTTTTTATCAGAAACATATTTCTTTCTAAAAACGCCATGAATTTCTCGACATTGCAGCTTTGATCTGCACTAGTTTTAATGTGGACAATCGTATCCTCTGTTGTCATGTTGGGATCTAGTCTAGAAACAATTATAAATTTCTGCTTCTTGATTACCTTTGTACCACTCGTGTCATTTGTTGCTGTGACGATAACTTGCGTGAAGCTGAAGTACGCTTAAAAAACTTGATTTCATAGTAAATAACGATTTTATTTATTGATAAAATATGTATAATTAAGGAATCCATAAATTTCAATCATGACAATGACTGACAAACACTTCATGGTACGCTTAAAAAACTTGATTTCATAGTAAATAACGATTTTATTTATTGATAAAATATGTATAATTAAGGAATCCATAAATTTCAATCATGACAATGACTGACAAACACTTCATGCGAACAATGTCCTTGCATCTCCTTGGAGAGTTTGAGTAAGTCAGGTTTGTATTTTGTTACTCTTTAATTTTAGGCACAGCTGAACTCTTTGAAAGCGGGCGGGCTGGAGCGGGGCGGGCGGGAGGGAGAGACGGTGTGCGGGGCTAGCTCGGCAGTAGTAGTGTTGGCTGTGGTTGGCTGCTTGCTCCCGCTGTGGCCTCCTAAGGAAAGGCGCGGGCCGGGGAGAGAGGCGGGGGGGGGAATAGCTGATGGACGGAAACGATTCTCACCTGCGTTTGAGTTTTTATTGTAATACAAATGTTGTTATTTAAATCAGCGCGACGGGCCTGCGAGTGTGTTGCCATGCGTGTGCATACACTTCTGTTGTATTGCCTCTAACATAATCGAGATTAAGAATTTGAATTACTTAATGGTAGTGCCATGTCTTCCTCGGGCAAAGCGACTTCTTCTATCATTCACTTTCGCATCATGTATTCTCCTAATAATCCTTTCCACATACAGTTCTACATGCCCACCCGTCTAAGCAACCCTTTCTTAATCTTTTCCATTACGCTTACATCGGACATAGGTACCTATAGACCGATAGACTCAAATAAAAAGTTGTGGTCAAGACGTAGATAGATCTGAATTAGAAAACATACTAGCACCAAATACACCTAAAAGATATGCCATCTGCACTAAGAATACTACATAATTTTTGAAAAGTGAAAAGAAAACAGTCCCAACCGTATGGAGCCAGTGAGACTATGGCATTCCCAATTGGGGTAGGTATATTGTGTGTCAAATGGTATGAAACGGAAAGAGATGGGTGAGAGGAAGATGGTAATCAATTTTTGGAATTGGCCGATATACTACGTACTTATAGATTCATAATTGTGAAGAAACCAAAATCAATTAAAGAAGTTTTTTTTTTATTATTATTAAGTTAAAAGAAACATAATATTTCGCTTTCTTAACTTAAATACATAGCTTATATAGTACAGTAGTAAGAAGTAATATTTTTAATTTTGTTCCAACATTTTGAGTTTAAATAGTTTTTTTTTAAATGTTTTTATATTATTTTCCGTTTTTAGGTTATCTGGAAGGAGATTATATATATGAACTCCCTCGTGACAAATACTTCTCTTGCCACTTTCAGTCTTGACAGTATTTGTGTACAATTTATTGTGTTGTCTAGTATAATGTTCGTGTACTTGTGATGTTTTTATAAATGTTGTGTTTGTGTGTATAAGTCCATTTTGTATTTTGTAGATTAAAAGACATATGTTATATTCCTACAATGTTCTTATTTTCAAAGGGTTCATTTCCTGGTATAGTTTTTTTGTGGGAGTGTCTGGGTTATAGTTGAAGAGTTTTTTAATAACTTTGTTCTGTAGTATTTGTAAGTCTTTTAAGTACGTAATGTATGTGTTTCCCCATATTTCTATTAAATAATTTAGGTGGGACTGGATTAAGCTAAAGTATAAGCCCCTCTTTACCTCTGTTGGTAGAAGATGAGCAATTCTACCAAATACACCAATTAATGGGATGATTTTTGTTTTTAGTTTTTCTACGTGTTGTTTAAATGTTAAATGTTTATCAATATATAAGCCCAGGTATTTTTCGCTATCTAGGATATGTAGGTCTCTTTCTTCTATTTGTAATGGTTTATGCGATGGTATTATTCCTTTAGGTGAGCTTAAGATCATGTAACCGGTTTTATTAATATTTATTGTTAATATATTTTTTAACATTTTTATTATTTAAGATGCACTTTCGCACGCTGGAATTTGATCCCTCGACCTCAGAAATAGTGGTCGATAGCTTTACCCGTCGACCACGGGGGCAACTTCGCATCATTCAAATATTCAAATTTTAATTTGTAAACGAAATCCTCTACGCGGGAGATTCCAGTGAGGACACCATTATCTCAAAAAAATGTCAAAAAAAAAATAATGAAAACGAAACATTATTTAAGTTATTATTACATATATGAATCAAATACCTGAGATGAATCATGTGGAAAGTAAATAAAACCGAAGTCGATTTATTGGACGTTATATGAAAGTAACTATGTAAACCAAAGAAAGTTATACGCTAATACAACCATAACACGGGCATCAGCCTAGCACGGTAGTCGAAAAATCCACAAATAATGTAACCATAATATTAACGCAATGAATAAAGAAGAAAAAAAGAAAAAAAATACAGAGCTGTGTGACGGTCCATTATCTCTGTCGGTCCTAGCACAGACAATACGGTTAATTATAAATAAATAATACATTAATTTAATACACGATTCAATTAATTAAGCACTGAATACGTTTACAAGGCATACAAATCAGGTCCATTTTCCGTAAGTAGTAAGCAGTAGGTACCCACCTACCTAATAATAACCAGACAATTTGTACATATTCCTATTTATAAGAAATCAGATCTAAGAATAGGTCCTTCCTTAGCAACGGATCTTTTTTGCGTTTGAACTAGCTAATTGAGTTAACGTTTCTTGCCTGAAATCCTCCGGCAAATAATATCCCTTTTTTGTTCATTAGGACTAAAGACTTCGGTACCTTAACTGTTTTTGGTCTTGACAGAAGTTTCTGAAGGTTTTAAAGATAGATTCCTACTAATTAAAATACATCTCGTTTTACTGTTCTTTAAAGTTAAATCTAATTAATAATGAAATTACATTATTTACAAATAAAGGTATCAAAGGTAGCTGACTTATTGTTGAAAACTCGAAACAAATTGATATAGATACCCATCAAAAAGTAAGCCCATGTTAAAATAAACAACTTCAATCTTTTAAATTATGATAGAAATGCCAACAACACAAACGACATCCTCTTTAGCTGTTAGACCAATTTATTTGATGATCTATTACTTTTGTTTACACAGTTTCATTTAAATTGCATTGTAAATCCATAGTCAGTCAATCAACCAAATTGGAAATTATTAATGCGACTAAACTACTGAGTGAATCCAAGTCCAAGATCTCCAGACATACGAGTATGACATGTCATATAAACATGGTTATAGATGTGCGTTTTGGCCGGCCACCAATTCCAAGAAAATAAGTGGAAAGGGGTAAACGACTCGAATGATTTCAAGAGCGGCAATTAATGTTTCATAATTTTTAAGTGAAAACTTCTTTAGCACCGTTGTGATTTGAAACTCGATAAAACGAAAAATAGCGACAAAATAAAAAGAAACAAACACATACATCTGTAGGATTTAGCCTGCGAAAGAATGAGATACAATAATCGGTCTCCTCTTTGTGCGGTGCTTCGTAGTCTCCCCACTATTACTAGTCTACTTTGGTTTTCTGAAAGTTTCAATTCTACCGCGTTTGAACTGCACACAGTATTTTTTATTTTTTTAGCGAACCAAAAAATCTCTCGATATATCTGGATAAAATTACACAAACGTATTGCTTTTTTGGGTAAGATATTTCTTTCTGGTTTATAGTTTTTTCATTTGATGTGAGTTGTCTTTTTTAAATAAAATTTTAAAGAGTTTTTAAGAGGACCGTATTTGAAAGTGCCCTTACCCTGGACCTTATTGCCACCGTTGATTCCAAAATAGTATCGGATTATCGGTTATGATACTAACGTTATTTTATACATTTAGTGATAATATATTACAAATCAATAATATTTAAAGTACATTTTGCGCACTTGAAGTGAAATGTCACAAAACTGCGCTATATAAATATAATGTTATTATTATTATTACATTACTCCAAATGAAACAACATTGTACAATTAAAAGAAAATTATTTTTACACGGCTGGATTTAAAGGGGAGTTTCTTTTATTTCTCATTTATTAATTTTTTATTTGCTTCCATGAATCGATACATTCCGCCATTGTGTTACATCATCATAATGAGCTTCGTGATTGGTGGATATTACAGATTACCATATAATTTGTGTCTCACTCTATAGCAGATTTCCTCGGATTTTCTGATTGTTTGAAACTAAATCGCATTTTCAAATTGTTATTATGGGCCGAATTGCAGTTTTTTGTTCGGATTTCTGATCTGAATTTCTGATACAGATGTCTACATTTTGAAATCATTAATTTTGCCACATTCATAAATCACTCTTCTAGAAAAGGGTCCGTTCGCCAGCTTTGAAATTATACTACTAAGATATAATATGTACTCGTATAGGTACACAATACAAAACCGTTTATCAAAATTTCCAAGTGGGGCAATTTCTTAATACAGCATGTAGGTACAGTAAAGTATTTCTGTTAAACTGTTCGTATTCTTAAAATAACTGATTTTATTATGAAACATTGAAATGAATCGAAATAACTTTGTGTCTTAAACTTAGGGGTCGTCCATTAATCACGTGATGTTTTTTTAGCAACTTTTTAACCCCCCCCCCCTGGTGATATGTGGTGAGGTTACACGTGATATCTCATTTACCCCCCCCCCCCCCCCGTCGTGATATTTCGTGATTTTTTCCGAACCCCCCCCCCCCCCCCCCCTTTGGAACCTCACGTGATTAATGGACGACTGGACGACCTCTTAACTACATGCATGTCGTAGGCCGATCGTAAAATCATGATTTTACGACTGGCCTGCGACATGCATATTCCCCATTTTTAATCAACTCGCCAAGCAGTTTCGGACACAACCAGAGATTTAAGATTTACTGTCAACATTCCCAAAAACAAATAAATGATTTTTTTTCTTTAATACCTTAGAAGCTTTTTTGTTACATTTATTTGAAATAATATTAGGTCTCAAAGGAGTTTCACTTAAAAGAAGAAATCATAATTCATTATGAAAAAAATTCTACTTTTTACGAATTCTAAAAAAATTTCATATAAATGAAACGATAAAATTATTAATGTTGATATAAATATAGATTCTATTTTGATATTTTCACAACCTATTAGGACCTGATAATGGACACTGTAACAAACTTTGAATAAAAATGGAGGAAGCTCAGAACGAAAAATTAACCAAAAATAATGTCGATAATAAGAACATAATATTATATCTTCAAAACTTTGAAGTTTCGATCAAACAAAAGTTTGATGCTGAAATGATAATAATTGCTGAAATGCACTAAATGCAGCATATTTTTCGGGTTTAAATATTTCATATTAAAAAACCCACTGTCTCAAAGATATAAACTTAATTTTACTGCACGTATTGTTTTTTTATGAGCACATAAATATCTCCAAACATATAATATATCTTAATGCTAAACAAACGTCCATGCCAAAATTTTGTATTTATTTTTTTATTATTTATTTATTTATTAACGCCGATTATAACGGCTTTTACAAAAGAATTACAATTATTTTACATATGAATACAGAATATACATAGATAAAAAAAAGAAAAATATAAATATAAAATTCATAAAAGAGAACAATAGAAATTGTAGTATCAACATAAAAAGTACAATGAGTAGGTTATCATAAATACAATACAACATATTATAAATCACGGATGTTATGTTTTAAGAAATTAATACTTTAAATCTGTATTTTATTATAGTCAAACTGAGAAGCGTTGACAGACAGTTTTAATTAAGTAGTGTTTGTATGAGGTTAAACTAGCAATGATAACAGATTCATCCAAAACATATTTATTTCCAAGTACATGCAGGCGATTCATTATGGAATTGATTTCAGCGTTCGATCCTGTATTGTTGCAATGATAAGGTAATTTGAAACGAACTGATCGACTAGGTACATGGAAACATATTAGCGCAAGAAGTTCAGGGGAGTTCAACAGGTTGGTAACGATTTTAAATAAATAAAATAGGTCTGAACAAATTCTTCTCTCTTTTAATGTATCGAGTCCCAATAATTGTAACAGAGATGGATAATTAATGTTTTCGATGAATATTCCCAATTTAAAATTAATATAACGTAAAAATTTATGTTGGACTCGCTCAAAAGAATTATCATGTACACTGTAGTAAGGATTTCAAATGGTGGAGTTAAATTCTAGTTGGCTTCTAACAAGTGAAGTGTAAAGTAATTTGACAGTTTTTTAATTTTTAAAATCCTTTGAAATCCGTAAGACAAATCCTAACATTTGGTTACTTTACTGGTTATATTATTAATATGTTTAATGAATGTTAATTTAGTGTCAAAGGTTATACCAAGGTCTCTTATTTCAACAACAGATAATAAGATGTGGTTATTGAGAAAGAAGGTGAACAACAATCGGTTTTTTTTCTGTGGAATCTCATAAGTTGACATTTTTTTACATTAAGAGTTAATTTGTTGATTATTCACCAATCATAAAAGCTATTAATATTAGATTGAAGTGTTAATATTGTTGAATGTCATATAGTTGGGAATTGTTCTGTGTTCTTTATATTTTTATGTGTTTCTTTTTTGATAATAATTAACTGAATTAATTCTTTGCTGAACCATATCGGATACTTTCGTACTTTATGATGAATTAGAGGAATAGTGTCGGAAATGATACTATTCAGTTGAGAGTAAAATAGTTCTACGCTATAGTCGAGATCACCTTCCTTGAGAACAGACCAATTTACTTTGTTAAGTGCATGATTAATGTCCTGGTAATTAGCATTAATGAAATTACGACTACAATTTTTTATTAGGGGGTCACACTCTATTGCAGTGGTTCTTAACCTTTTTGGCTGGCGACCCAAAGTACGAATATATTTGAAGTACGCGACCCTAATCTAATTTTTTTTTTATTTTCCAGTGACAGGTACTAAAATGATATATTATGTAATTTTATACTATAAAATTACAACTACATCCTATAAAATTTATAAAATTATAAATTTATAAAATTTATAGGATGTAGTTGTAAAATTAGAAACAAACAACTTTATTTAAATGTTCTGTGTTAAAATCAGACAATTCAGCATTAAAACAGTTAAAAAATTTGCAGCAAAATAATTAGTGACTACCCTGGTGTTGTATTTTTGAGCAAAGATCATGTATACGTGGAGTGTGTATACGTGGAGTATGTTTATAGAAAGTGCACACAGCATGTCATGCCGAGGATCCAACCTATTCCTGTACTTATTCTTCATAACAGCAAGGCATGAAAATCCTGCTTCACATAAATGAGTAGTTGGGAAAGGTAGCAGGGCGTTTTCAGCTTCATTGCTCAGAACCGGCTTCCCAGATAGTTGTGCCCAAAATTTTGTTCTGGCAAATCTCTCTTTTAAAAGTGCATCACCTTGCATTTCGAGCAATTCTCCTTGTAATCCAGCTTAATCGTTTTCAATGCCCATTACATCTACTTCAAATGGATTTCTTACCTAACTGTATTTCACGATATGTACATTTTGTGGAATATATCTTTCCATTTCATTTTCAATTTTTCTCAAATGTTCTAAAAAAATAGGCATAGTCTCCACAAAAATACGGTTTCCATTAAGATTAAGATCTTCCAAAAACAAGTTTAATGTTGCAAACGCTGCCAATTGACATTGAGCATTTTTATTTTGCCAAAGTTTTCTTTTGTTTTTAAAAACAGTAATTTGTTCATAAATGTCCACTACAGTGCGATTTTGACCTTGCACTTCTGTGTTCAACTGATTCAAGTGGTGGAAAATATCACCCAAACATGCCAATTTAGCCATCCATTTGTTGTCACTGAGCGATCAGCACATTCGTGTCTTTTATCTGTCAAAAGTATTTCTATTTCTGTTTTAAGAGAAAGAACTCTAGCTAGAATCTTTCCGCGGGATATCCAGCGGATATCCGAATGGTATAATAAATTCTGGTGTTCTGAACCCATTTCTTCGCATATCATTGCCATTGTTCCATCTGTACAGACTGCAAGACATTTGTCCCACAGTAATTGGTGTTCCACAAAGAACTTGTCTATTAAAAGAAATATATCAGCCTCAGTTGTAGTTTCAGAGAGCTTTTCACAAAGCAGGAACTTCATTGAAATTTTGTGGAGTTTATCTTACGTACGTACACCAACAGCAGTGGGAAATCTTCAATATCAACTGATTCGTCGATTTGAATTGAAAATTTGATGGCTTTTTTGAGATCCGTTATTAATTGTTCTAAAATATCTAATGACATTAAATCTCTTCTCTTTTTCACAGTATCGTTTGAAGTTGGCACCATTTCCAGCTTCTTTGCAATTTCATCTCCACAGACAGTTCTTGCCATAGCTATTGCAGCTGGTTTTTAATCAACTGCTCAGCAATACTATGGGGTTTTTAACATTGAGCTACTTTTAAAGCTACTTCGAAAGAAGCGTAGGTAATTTTTACTAACGAAACTGTTGCTGAACTTGATGGTGCATCAAGTCTCATGCGCTTTGCTTGTGTTTCTTTTTCTTTCCAAAAAGCAAGCGGTTTATTTGCGTACGTTGGATGGACATTTTCGAGATGTCTCTTCAATTACTATAATTATACTATTATTATTAATACGCGATTTCCGCGACCCAACCCAATACCTCTCGCGACCCGAATTTGGGTCGCGACCCGAGGTTAAGAATCGCTGCTCTATTGTATTAGGTACTAGTATTGTAAGTGGAGGGTGGTGATTATCTATTGGGTCAAAGGATTCGGCTGACTCATAGACTTTTATATCCTCATCAGTAGAAAAAATTAAATCAAGTATCCGATTACTGCAATTCAGCACATTTTTACATTGAAGTAGACCTAAATAGTCCGACATGTCCAAAGATTTCACTCTCGCACGCCGTTAATGGTAAGTAATCCAAATCACTAAATTTACAATTGGGTAGGTTATAGTCACCGCAAATTATAATATTGTGATTAGGGTGGTTAGATTTGAGTTGCTCGACATCTTCACAGTGATTTTTATACATTATTATATTAGAATTTGGTGGAATATATACACATCCGATGATAGTTTTTTTGGATTTATCGTTTAACATTACAAAAATTTGCTCAACATCATTGTTTTTGTTTTTTAATAATTTCGATGAAAATTTTTTATTTACTGCTATCAGGACGCCTCCTCCTCTTGATTTGGAGCTGGTGTTCCGATTGCGGTCAACTCGGTAGATACTTTGGTTAGGTAGACCGAGCTCCGCTGAGTATATCGATGGATCCAGCCAGGTCTCAGATAGTATGATGATGTCCTGTGTAATGGTGGGTGCATTAGTTCTAAAGTCGCTGAGTTTAGTCCGAAGCCCCCTGACGTTCTGGTAGAAGATGTAACTTGACACGGTTATAAGTTTTTTGGTATATTGGTTATAATTTTAGGTCTATTTTTGATATATTTAATAATTAAATTATTTTATCCCTTGATTTTTCGATCCTCCAGCTCCTTCCACAAGTTTTGTACTTCTTGCCGTTGAAGCATTGTTAAGTCGTTCTTGGTCTTGATAATTACATTTCCATACGGTATTCCTTTTTTCTGTAGAACAGTTCTGGCTTGATATTTATCAGTCAGTTCGATCTTGATGGGGCGTGTTTTATTAGTGTCCTTTTTACCCAATCAATACACTTTAATTAGCGAGGTATCTACGTTATCAACATTTTTAAGAATATTCTTGACTTTATTCAGATCTTCACTCATTGTTGCAGTTTGAGAATTGCCCGAGCTTTCAGGAACATTAAACATTATTACATTTTTAGATCGCGATTTTCTCTCGTTCATTTAAGCCAAAGTTTCGCAAATTCCTGTTAGTTGTTCCGTATCGATGTTGGTATATGTCAAATGTTTTGAATGATTAGGTGAAATGTTCCTGTAGGCATTCAATTCACCTTCAAGAAAACCCACTTTTGTGGAAACCAAACTAATATTGCCTAGTAGCACTGAGAGTTGGGGCGTTAATTTACCCATTTGTTCTTTAGTAAATTTATTAGTGGGATCCATGATGGTCGTATTTAAATCGCGTATAATATTGTTTGCTAATGTGATGAATGCATATGTATCGCAGGAGTCCATGATAAAGTAGCTGGCGAGATGGGTTTAGCTGCCCTGAATTGTGTCGGCGGGAAGGTGTGAGTACTTGCGCTGAGCGGCTAGTACGAACACGCACACAGTCACACTAGAGTAGTAAGTCTCGCTCGGTGGAATTTACATCGGATACAGATACTAGGAATGTAAAAACATATTTTCACATGGCAAAAGATCTAAATTTCGAAGGTTTGCAAACTTTCAATGCCAATATTATGATTTATGGGGATACAATAATAACATTATTAACTCTGAGCGTCGAATCACATATTAAAATATTAAAATGGATTCTTCCTGAAAGGGTATCTAGAAAAAACACAAAAAGGAGCACGGAAGGCGGTAGTGTCAACAATAATTAGAAATCGAAACCGCCAATTCGTTATAAATGGGTACTAAACAATCTGGAACTCAACGTATTTTCAAAAATACCCACGGTCCGAACGGGTCAACGTAATAAATGCCATCTCGTGTCTGAACCCACTAAGAGATCCACGTTCCCAAAAGCTACAGTCAGTGGTCTCCATCAATACAATACAATAGTTCCCGGCAGACGTCCTTGATAGACGTCATAATGATGTTCCTTGAAATGCCGTTGCTCTAAGTCAGGGTTTCTCAACCAGTGGTCCGCAAGAGACTAGAAGATGGTCAGGGATGGTCCGCCGGTCAATAAACAAGCCAGCGCGTGGGCGGTCCCTGCTCGAGAAGTCTGAATTTAAAAAATCGGGACAATATTCAGTTTATCATTATTGTACCTTGTGGTCAGTGGCCATTATGGTATTCCGTTTCGCCCCACCCCATCCGAACCTGTCCCACCCTATCCCATTCCGCCCCCTCCAATGTGGTAAACATTCTGCTAGAACCCGTCCTACCCTATCCCATTACGCCCCTTTGTGCTATCCGTCCCATGCTAGCCTACGCCACTGACCACAAGCAGTGGCATAAGCTGGCATGGGTGGCACCTGGGACGGATAGGGCGGATAACGTGGTGTCACCCACCCCTCCCCCCCCATTAAAGTTGACTAAACATAAATTTCGACTTCATAAAAAATTGGTGCGTCCGGGGGGGGGTGCTACAGGATTGTGGTCTTGGGGGTGAAACTCGGTCGGGCGCCGCCCCCCTCCCCCCCCCGCTACGCCACTGCTTGTCGTCCGTCCCTGTCGAAAAAATAAACGTACAAGTGGTCTCGGGTCAGAAAAAGGTTAGGAATCACTGCTCTAAGTGGTGTCAAACATACCAGTTTCTACATATATTATATCTCTCTCCACGCAAGTCCCGCCTAAAAAAAGAGCTGACCTCTATTCAACTCTGTGTTGTCGCATGCTTTTTGCTGCATTCATACTCATGCAATGGCATAGTTACAAACATACTCTTTTGTTATTCTTACTCTTAGCATAACCCTATTCAAGTAGGTTTTTGATTAACTTGATCGATCCACGTTTCCAAATGCTGCAGTGGTCTCCATCAATACAATTCAATAGTTCCCGTCAGACGTCCTTGATAGACGTCATACGACGTTCCTTGAACTGCCGTTGCTGTAAGTGGTGTCAAAAATACCGGTTTCTACTTATCTCTCTTCAGGCAAGTCCCGCCTAAAAAAAGAGCTGACCTCTATTCAACTCTGTGTTGACGCATTATTTTTGCTGCATTCATTCTCATGCAATGGCATAGTTACAAACAAACTATTTTGTTATTCTTACTCTTGACATAACCCTATTCAAGTAGGTTTTTAATTAACTAGATCGTTTTTTTTTTTTTTTTTAATTTATTTTATATATTTAATAATATTATTATTCAATGTATAAAAACAGTTTATAATAAACAAGTTCTGCCTCTGCAATAAATAACTAGATCGTGTCTAGTTAATCAAAAACCACGTCTTCCTTGATCGGCCCCACTTCATCTCTTCATCTACTTTCAGTATTACTGGTTGTAATTTTTTTTGTTCACGTTTTTAGGAACAGATTTTTAAGTCGTCAAAGTCTTCGAAATAAACAATATTTCGGTGTTTTAAGATTCAAAGTGAAGAAAAGGTACTTTTCTGCTCTCTAAACTAAATCATTGACTATATCTATCAATAATATTATCAGCATCATAACATGGCAATAGCAGCATCCCGTGCCTTTACAAAATTGTTAAAAAAAATTAAAAATGTTTTCATTGAAACAATACTTTTTTTCCAACCGAAATCGGACGTAAAACCATTTTTTTTAATTTCCTGAATGTTTCACATCAGTGACATATTTCGTAAAAATTTTACACAAATTCCATTAAGTTATTTCAACGACAAGTAGCCAGAGAGTGGTTCATTGAATCCTTTCGTTGAATAAGTTCTCTTGGCAAATTTACATGGCTTTCAATGTGTAATAGCTTTGAATCATCAACTTTTACACGGTAAAAGACTAATTGACCTTCTTCAGTCGTCGACGTTGCACAGTTTTTTTTAAGTGAAACTATGCGACGCAATTGAAATACGTACATATAAAAAGATATTTAATTTAATTTATCGGGGGGATATAATTCTAATAATCCATGCGCTTGATAGCTGCAAGACGGGTTGTTATCTAGCCTCCTAAGTTAAGTAAATTCTAATGTAAAATCCATGCTAATTTGTACAGCGCTCTTGAGGCGACTTTTCGCAAAAACAGCGCTATATAAGTTATCCAAATTTATTATTATTATTATTATAAACTGCGCTCATCGGCCGCTTTGATTTTATGATGTCACCTTTAAAGGCTCATTGGTTTAGATATTAAACAAAAATTACGATAGGTCTGCGCTCATTGTTAGCTTTGATTATAACCTCACTTTTCAAGTAGGTATTGGTTGAGATTGTTTTGGTAAAGTTTCGCTTCTTCCGCGTGTAAAACTGCTCTCGAATTTGTTTTAAATAGGTACCCTTTCTTGAAGAATCTCTGCAGAAAGATTAGATTGTAATTTAAGAGATGTATTTGAATACCGAGTAGACAAGATAATACTATATTCAATAAAATCAGGTTAAATGTTCCGAGAATTGGTTCAATACTTGTAAATTATGTTCCGTTGAATATTAAAAAGTATGGAACTAAGCTGAGTTATGACTTATGACTCAGCTTTACCGAGAATTGGCCGTAATTTTAATGAGACAATTAAAAATCATTCCATTAATTTGACAATGTCATCATTGGCCACCTTCTAATTATATTATTTGTTAACAAGTTTTAAAGCTACCTATTACGTCGTTTTATAACCTTATTGTTATTACTTATTATTCTATAAAAACTTGTTGTATCTAATAATTTATTTTTGTTATGTAATGAAAGGTATGTGTGTGTGTATTAATGTAATGTATATGTAAGTGTATATATGTGTATGTGTGCGTATATGTGTTAATCTATGTATGTATGTCTGTATATGTGTGTGTCTATGTATGCATATGTATGCATTTGTGCATGTGTACATGTATCTACATTTTATACATAATTTTCTACACTCAGTATTGAGACGGTGTTTTGTTGGGTAAAACATACTCTATAGAATGCTTTCTTAGTATTGTGAAGCGTGTTATGCCATGCCCCATTTTGTTAGTATTGTATGTTAAATGTAATTGTATTTGTGAGTTGTGAGCACTTTGAATCACTGTTGACAAACCTAATTTTTTTAATGAAAACATTCAAGGATTTATGAAGATAGTTTCATGTCCGATAATTTTTATGGAGGTAGTAAGTGTAAAATAGTTTAAATGACAGATATTGGAGTAATACACACATTGTTTTGGAAAAGGCGAAGTTTTAAAGTAGGTAACTCAGGAGGTGTCTTACTTATTAATATTTTTTTGTGAAAATACCGCATAACAGTCCTAACTGCTCACAATTGTTCAGAGTCAGTTCATCCACTTTTTAAAATTATTTGTGACCGTTTCCGGTTTCAGTTTATCACGGCATCATCAGACTGGGTTTCAGTTGTACCTATAATGCAGAGTTTCTTAAACTTTTGCAGTCACGGACCACTTTCACAATTCAAACAATTCCACGGACCCCCTCCCCCCGACCTAAATATTTTTAGAAATAAAAAAACCTTATTTATGTTAATGCAAAATACTTTTATTGGTACTTTCATTACACTTACTTACTACTTTACACTTACTACTTTCATTACTTACTACTTTCATTACTTACTAAGTTAATGAGAAGGGTGGTGCTGTTTGGCCTCAATCAAAACGTTAAATTGTGGGATTGTCGTGTCATCTGCAACGTTCAATCGATTGCGACTTTTTGTTTTTATTGACACCAGAACCGAAAACCCTGCGTCGCAAAGATAAGGAGTAGCAAATGGTATCAGAACTGACATAGCTCTCTTGACAAGAAGAGGGTAAGCTTGAATCAAAGAACACCAAAACTCGCCAAGATCTTTTGCGTGAAATTCAGCTTTCAAAACTTCTTTAGATCTTATGTCAACTAAGTCATCTTCATCGCTGATATTATCAATATCAATTAAAAATGGAATCCGCACCCACGTTTCTTTTTGTGGTAGACAGTGTGGTCGACAGCACAGTGTTACGTATTGAATACTATCGAATTCGCTACCCGATAACGACAATGCGTCTGGTCAAGTTTACTACACACTTTCCTAGTAAATATGTTTTCAGACTGACCTACTGCGGACCCCTGATACACATGGACCCTATAATATATATAATGGCTATAATGGAATTCTACTTCGAATTGTCAATATCAAACATAATAATGGTTTTATTAAGCTTTGTAAAAAATGTGTGCTTTTTGTTTTGATCCAGACCGAAACGTTATGTTTGATTTGGTGGTGTATTATAGTTTAATGGTGTATTATAGTTTAAGTACTCAACAATCCGTTTATATATATTATGTCCTAGTTACCGTGTACATTTTTAATAGTTCCTAACCATTAACAAAATTGTAACGAGTTTTAATAAAAAAGTTCGTGTCTACAATATAATATTCTCTTTATGATGTAGGGATATAATATTGGTGCAAATTTGAACAACCATAAAAAAAGTTTTTATGTTGAATTTTGATTATTTTCGCGCTCGTTTTGCGCACATTACTCAAAGTTTTTATGGCCTCGTTTTGCAATTTACAAAATGTTTTGTAAAGAGCAAACATTAATAAAACACCTCGCAATTTACAAGGTATTTTATAAACCCTATTACGACAAAGACTTGACATTTTTTTAGGCGAGTCTTGCCTGAAGGGGGATACGTAGAAAATGGAATTTTGTACCGTTTTAAAAAGTAGCAAACAAGTTATGTTTCGTGATTAATTTTACATCAAAGGATCTTCAAAATAATTTTAAAACGTTTAAATTTACCGGAATATTAACTGATAATGTTTTTTTACGAGAGGTTGTGGATAGTAGAAAATGTGGATGAGCCTTAATTAACAATGTTTTTTTTTAAAATTTTAAATTCAAGAACTGTTCACTCAGCACAATACTTTCTAATACTTTATTACTAATTACCTCCCGCCATCGATTCGAGTTGGAATTTTTAAACGTTTACGTCATCGTTTTATGGGTCTAAGTGTCTGGGTGTGGTTTTATGTGTCCAAGTGTCTGGGTTTTGCGGTGATTTGCCTGCAATAATGTTTGTGTTTGTTGTCACCCATTGCAGGTGACCTAAAACTAGCTGGAAATGTTGGCAATATGCCAATTTATTTTATATTACACTAGATGGATTACCCGGCTTCCTTCAAGACAACATACGAGTGTTCTGGAATGTTCCACAATGATGTTCCCGGACATTCCACAACATTCCAGAATGTTCCATCTTCTCGAAACTTTTAGACTCACCGACATACTCCGTCACTCCTACCAGAACTTTCTAGAGTTTTATTGAACCTTCTAGAACTTTCTGAAAGACTGTTCTTGAAATTTCTAGTGGGCGAATTTTTTAGCCCTTATATCTTCAACAGCACGCCCATTAGGTAAAAATGTAAACCGTCATCCTGGAGGGGGTATTGAGTTCTACTACACCATATAACTCCCTTGATCGTACCCGGACTCGTTTCTGAATTTTTGCAATCAGCACGTTTTTTTTTACTTTTTTGTATAATTTATATTGATGTTTATGTTCATTTTGTGTATGGTGTAATAGGCATTCTGTACATACTTTAGACCTCTTGACTCGTGAAGGAACGGGCGATCGATTTGGTAGATTCCCCTATCTTAAATCTCAGTAAAAAGATGGATAACAAACTAGGGAAACGTAGAAAAATAGAAAATACAGACTGAAACCGAAACCACTAAACTGCACACAAATATACTATGTAATGTATTTTATAATTATTTCGGAAAAAAAACAATATATAATTCATCATTGAGGAGGAAGATAACACTAATTATGTAAACGAAAATATGAAAGACAACAAGACACAGAAAAATAGAAAAAGATAATGGTCACAACTGGGACTCGAACGTAAAAAACCTCTCGTCTAATCAGAAATGGAAAGTCGAAGACAATATTGTTAATTCTAAAATTTGAAAATATGAAATTGACAATTATGACGGTTTGATGGAAGGTGGCAATGGCTAAATTGGTAAAAGCGCAGGTCCATGTTAGACGAGAGGTTCTGGGTTCGATTCCCAGTTGCGACCATTACCTTTTTCTATTTTTCTGTGTCTTGTTCTCTTTCATTTTTTCGTTTAGTTTAGATTGTTAGTGTTATCTTCTTCTTTAATGATATATTACATTGATGGGAATAATTTTCAAAAGTTATAAAGAGAGATTCTTATAAAAAATTTAATTAAAAAATAAATTTATATTTTTAATATGGAAATATACATAGGCATAATAATCGTTTCATGTATTCGATTCCTCGGCTGACTAAGTCCTCCATCACGATACAAGCAACGTTTTCCGCTTACTGTGGTGATAGTAGGAGATTTTTCAAATATTATCAGTTTATTCGTAACTCGGGAATGTTTGTCTTTTTTTTAAGAAAAAACTTAAAAAATGAAAACTTCAGCACTTCTAGGATATCCCAGTTAGGATATCATTAACTCTATTTGATTCGAAAAGGGGAAGATATAAGTAATTTTGTATAATTAAAACCTAAATTCTGAAAAACGGCGAACAGAAGTAGGTATCTCAATTTGAGTGGCGGATATGGGTACCGCCGCCCCGGGAACCATTTATTGGATAACCAGTACCTCTGCCATAGGTCACCCCAAGTGGTTCGCTACATTTGGTGTCGTAGCAGGGGTTCCTGGGTTCGGTTTTCTAGGTCTTGGTGGCCAACGCGTTTGCCTACCAACTGTGCGGCGGGCCGGATTGTTTGGTTGTTATTCTGGTTAAGGCAGGCCTAGATCTCTTCAGCCAGACTCTCTCGACCCATTGCCTTACACCGCAGTGGGAGGGGTAGATTCATACGTCCGTCATTATTAGAATCATTGACGCCTGGATTCCCACCCCACCCACCCCTTATACCTTTATCCTTCCCAAAACTTCCTCTCCTTTCTTTCCCTAAAAAGACCCTCCCCAAATATCATATAGGCCTTGGGGGGAATTTTTTCCACGAGGCCTCCTGTGTGGGGCAAATATAAAAATTAAAAAGATATAAATAATAACATTATGATATCAACTTCCAGAAAAAATATTAAAATGAGTGCCGCCCAAAGACATTCAAATTCAATATCTTTGGTGCCGCCCCTAATACTTGTTTGGAGGCTTTATGGGATCAGACAGTAAAGAGCATACTCTCAACTCAATATCCGATAGCCATCGTCATCTTTACGACTTGGTCTTACTTTTTTGTTGACCAATCAATAAACAACTGTGCAGAGCAGGGTTGTAAATTCTACCAAACTACGATGACGTAAAACAATAATCAATTCAATTTGTAATGCTAGACACTGACTTCACTCTTATTCACATTATTGAAAGTATATCATTAACTTTGTTTGTTCATATGAAGAGTTATTTTGTGTAACTCTTCATTCGTTTGTAAAATAAAACAATCACTTTTATTTTTAATATACTTTATGCCTACAGGTTTTCGCTACAACCGTAGCTTCTTCAGGGCATTGGAGGTTATTCACCACTTACCCGCCCTGGTATAAATAACAGATGTTTACTCCTTCAAGGCTCTTGCAAGGAATCTACATTTACGTTTGAACGAATCTAGACCTCCATTATCCCTGCATACGGTGTTAGGAAGCAGTATGCAAGTGCTCACATAATATACCTACAAAATGCGAATAATATAAAGTATTTAAAAGCATAAACATAAAAGGCTGCTGCTCGCAAGGTATTGGCATCTTGCGTTTGCTGCAAGCATCTGCAAGAAACGATAATAACAACAAGTATGGTGAAGTAAAACAAGTACGATACAGGAATGCCCTAGTGAGATATGCAGCTTATGTTTCTCATGTACTTCTTATTTTTTTCAATAAATAAATAAATAAACGCTAATATCGGATGGGATACCTCTCTCGTCATGTGGCAGTACCAGCGAGAATGTGAATGGCTGTCGAATTGGCCATGAACGAATCTCAACGTCCGCGTCCTCTAGCCGGTTTCATTAGAGGCACTATTATACTTTACTAAAGTTAGGTTACATGTGTTATAAATAATATATTCTCTTTTCACACTGAGTTTAAAACAAAATGGGCTTGGCCACTGAAGTAAGTAATAGTAGGCGTAAGGGTAAATAAAGCATTGGAAAGGGAAAGGGAATGTTCTTTGTCAATGAGAACAACCTAATTATTGGACTTTTATTTAGATTTAATTGATTGTTCATTACTGTTTTTGGCTTTCCTTAGCTCTAGTGCTTCTAAGTTATCCAATCTGATATCTATTTCGTTTTTATAAATTAAATTGACGCCTGTGTTTGAATAAGTTTATGGTCTGTTTCAATTCGTTCGCAAATTCGGAGAAGCCATTACGATGTAACGTAAAGTAATGTAATGAATCAATCATATTAATGACACGAAATATTTCAATATTTCAAACATTATTGTTATTTGTATGTATTTTTACTTATATTTTTAATTGATTCTTATTTTGTTAAAGCATACATACTTCCAATTCGTCCATCTCTTTTTCATTTTTTACATTAATTTGTCTTCCAAAAAAGGCAATGATAATTATATTTCTAGTAATTTTGCTATACAATTTGCTGTACAAGTAATATTTATAGTTTAATTAAATGAAGACAATATTAGTGAAACTCAATCGAACATTGGGAGACACAAAAATAAGAAAAATATATTGGCACTTCTGGGACTCGAAACCAGGACCTTCTGCTTACGCGGCAAATGCTCTACCAACTGAGCTGAGGTGTCTATATCCTATTCGGTCACTTTTAACTGTATCATACTTCAACTGAGAACTACCAACATTATCTTCATTTTCTTAACGCATATATCATAGGCTGCTATTATGCTGCAATTCAAACCCGAACTAAATGCTCTCTAGATAGTGTCTGGATAAATTTTTATCCATTTTATTTTTAATATGCGACATCTTTTGATTTTTCTGCAAGTATAGGATGAACATTCATTTTTATTTTTAACTTTATGAGTTAAACCTCCAATTGTAATATTTAATTAAATGAAGACAATATTAGCGAAACTCAATCGAAAATTTCTGCTAACATTGCAAATTGCCATGTAAGCAGAAGGTCCTGGGTTCGAGTCTCAGAGGTGCCAATATCTTTATCTGCCTCCAAATTTTCGATTGAGTTTCGCTAATATTGTCTTCATTGTAGTTGGTAGAGCATTTGCCACGTAAGCAGAAGGTCCTGGGTTCGAGTCCGAGAGGTGCCAATATCTTTTTTCTGATTTTTCTGCCTCCAAATTTTCGATTGAGTTTTGCTAATATTGTCTTCATTTCATTAAAAATAACAATTTGAGGTTTTACTCACTAAGAAAAATAAATATTTATAGTATAATATGTGTATTTTACATGATTTTTATTATCGTGTTTTTCAAACCGTACCAGAAAATACATTTTTAGACAACTACACCCATGTCTACATACAAGACGTGTGAGTAGGAAGATTTTTATTAATAACATACGGACGACCTCTCTCTGTACTATACTAGAAAACTCTAGTATTGCTTCTAACCTAAACACTGCTTTATCATATTTAAGTAAGTCTTCCACATCCTCCAACCTCAAATTGTTCCCAGTATGGAGATGTCTTAATCCGACTCGCTCCACACAGTCAGTACCCTCGTGCGGTAACCACATAAAAATAAATCTTTCGTAAGGTGAGGAGAATAAATTTAAGAACATATCTCTTTGCAAAGTGCCAAATTGCACGCTTTTTTCTAAAACAGGGATAAAGTTGAATATCTTCATTCAACCTCTCAAGGAAACTATTTTTTATTATTTATTATACTAGCATCCCGTCCTCCTTAGGTGTGTATGAGAAACTGTCAAAAAGAGAACGACGCTCTAAAACCAAATCCGCAAAATTGAAAAGGTCCTCTGTCTTCCATAGATTGTAGTTATAAAACCTTTTGGCTCTCCGTAACGGTCTAGTCTAGATGCTCATTTTGCAGGGGCGAATCACTTTGAGATCGATACAACGTTGTCCTTTGGACCATATCTATTTTGGCTTTGAAACTCAGCTTTTATTTTATAGTCTTAACTTAAATGAACCTATATTAAACAGCATACATCTTTGTAAGAACAAAAAACTGAGTGTGCTTTAGACCATACAACTGAAGTAAAACTTCTGCTCCATCTATATGATAGGAATATAGAATGAAAATGTGCGCGCGCACTGCTCTCTCTCTTGCTCCCACAGTGGTATACAGATAATAGGCTTGCACTGTGTAACGTAACTGGCTATGAGTGAAAGAGAGAAAGAAAATGTGTGTCGCACCTATCTCTCTTGCCCCTGCAGTAATATATCAAGTGTAACTCTCTCTCTCTTTCTATTTTCACTAACTTATATCTCCCTCTCAACTACCGTTCGCCTCGCTTTTCGTAACGCTCTCGTCACGCATTCGCCAGTTTACTCCCCAAGTCAAGCGTGCGTAAAAAGTTTTACTTCAATAATTCTGTCACAGACTTAGAAGCGGTGAACTATTTCACGTAACTAGGCACATTTATAGGTGATGAAGGAGGCTTTAAAAGAGAAGTGATTATAAGGATAAAAGGACAAAAGACGCCATGAGCAAAATGCAAAAGTTATGGAGTGACAGAGTCATAACGAAGTCCACCAAAAGAAACTTATCTTGGGTGCTGATTTTACCCACATCTCTATGGTGTCGCACTTAGAACCAATGAAAGATAGCGGATTTCCATCGAGGACGTCTTCGCCCAAAATGTGGTGCTGCAGAAAAATGCTCAGGATTCCATGAACAGCCGGCGCACAAATGTATCCATTCTGAAAGAGCTAGGCATCCACAAAAGGCTTTCATCGTAACCCCCACTCCAATTCCGATGGTGAACAAGTCTCCTCCCCTCCTTGCGGTTCTGCGTGAAGAGCCAAGACACCAACGTATCTGAAGTCAGTGATATTTTGTCAATGCAAAACAATGGTGACCTTCATCTGCCTCTCCTGCCTTCCACATTGCCAGTGATCATGAGTATCTCCAAGTCAGAGTCCTCAGTTCAGCGAGCAATGTATCCAAAGTACCTTAAACCATTTTGGCTCGCAGCGTCATCATCGAAAAAACGTTGTTTTTAGTTCATATTTAGTCTTATGTTTCGAGAAAAGGGTATTGAAACTCGAGCGATGTCGACATTATGGAATATTTAAGTTTTGTAGCTAGGCTTAACATTTTAGTACATATACTTATTTAAGATATTTCGATAAACTTCGGGACAGTTTCGTGAAATGAACATGATATTCTCAAAGCATGACGTGTCGGGAAGAAATGTCAAAACAAAGTTTTCGGATGCCAGAACTTTTCCCGTCAAGATGTGGAGGTACCTACCATAAGTCATATGAAAAACAATTAAGATAACCGAGACGGAAAGTGTCACCGAAGAAATTGATTACTTTGGTGAGTCGAGGATTGATTATTATGATACGAGATATTAAAAGAGGAAAACTCGTATTTCTCCGTATTGTTTTGAACTTAATAGTGGCAAATAGATAAACTAAATGATTAAATTCACTTTCACAGATTGCGGTTGAAACTCCAACGACATGCTGAAGTTATTATTCTGAGAGAAAAATCATTTCGATAAATCCGCATTTCTTTAATGTTTTGCGAATATACTCCCACTACCATCATTATAAGCGGAAACTTTTGCCTGTGCAATGGTGAAGGTCTTAGCTGGTAGAGGAATTGCATCCAAGACGCCTGGATGGGAACCAGACACATTTTTCATCTCAACCACTAACCGTATATTCATGAAGTCAGTTGGGCGCACTCGATAAAGTGGCACTTCAACACACCTTTGAAAATTGATATAAAGTCATTAAAGTTGAAAATAGCCCAAAACCCATAACACATATTTTTATCATTTATTCCAGATCTCGGGGGAGAGTGGTGCAGTCCCGCGAGTTTCATATAATATATTGAGTAAAAACAAAAATATTGCCAGATAATACGCAAGGTAAAAGAAAATAATAATAATAATACAAAACAATAGAAGAAAAACTGAAAAAAGAAAACATTTTTTTTTAAATCTATGACAACGGGAATTGGCTTCATCGCTTGTAAATGGGGAGGCGTCTACTAATAACTACAGGAATTCCAAAAACTGAAAAATCGAACTAATATCTATGAGAACCAAAGTGCGTACGAATATCTAGAGCTCAAACTGCTGACTAATATCTATAAGAACCAAAGTGTGGATGAATATCTACAGCACTGGCAAAGGTTGGATTTGCAATTATGTATAGCATATTGGAATAACGTAATATTGCGTATGCAGTTTAAAAAACTTAATTTATGTATGCGTGTATGTAAAAATCCCCAATATCGGACTATACGACACATTTAGCTGATTATTAAGCATTTGGGTTTTTGTTTTAACAGCTTTCTTCATTTCGAGTGCTTCTAAATTATTAGGTTGGGTTGTGATACCGTGTATTTCGATACGTAATATTATGCAACAACTTCATTTACGTACTTTAAACGTTTAAGCCTTTACGTAATTAGTAATTACGTAATTGAAGTAATTTATGCTTTTCCGTACAACCTCTTGCTCAGCTGCCCTCTGTAGATATTAGTCCAACCTACGCTCCATAGATATTAGTCACCACTCGGACCGTCGTAGATATTCGTCCGACCTTAGATCTGTAGATATTAGTCAACAATCTGAAGTTCGTAGATATTAGTCCAACATATGAGCTGTAGATATTCGTCCGACATACAGGCTGTAGATATTAGTATCTGGAGTCGTAAATGGGACCCTGCCAGAAGTGGAATGCTGCCATCACAAGAGTGTTTTCAGTCGAGGCTTGTTGCGTTCTGTAGTTGGTGATCCGTTTTTTTATTAGTGCTCGGAATCCGGGAACGCTCCCTTCTTCAAACATCTACATAGGTGGCACTGCCGTACCAGGACAACCTAAAAAGCGTTCGATATGAATTATTGTATTGTACTTCGATTATTTTTAGAAATGCTGTGTTGAAGTTGGTCCACAGCCTTGAGGTATATAGATTCGTGCAGTGTTAAAAAGTTTCCTTTTGCACCTGGGCCACACTTGTTGAATCTTCGAGAAATCATATTTGTCCTAACGCACACTGCACAGCGATCTTCATTGTCGCTCAATATCCGAATCAACGTTGGGTCCGCTGTTACGATATTTGACCTTGAATTTTCCAGTTATTTTTGTATCGTTTAGGCTGACAGGTAATATTTGTATAGTGCCTGCGCCTGACTTGAATACTATTCTCCGTCCACCTTTAGATCAACTTGGGAGAGTACGAAATTTGGTTCGTATTGCGCATACCCCGCCCCTTCTTCGGTCCCTTCACCACCGCTGTGTTACTCCGCCCATAGATCAGTCGTTCGTCGGCTGTCGCGCTGTGTGCACGTAACTTGAAATTTTAACCCTTTCAGACCCTGTGATAAAATGGATATTTATTATTACTTATTTTTCTTTATTCATTGTTTTTTATGGTAACACACTTTGCGGATTTTACGACAATGCTTACATTTTACGGCACATGCCCGTGTTATGGTGGTCGATTATTCAAACATCAATGTTTCAGCCAAGTCCTAATTCATTAGATATCACTGTCACTAATTGCAAATAACAGAATAGGAAAGTATGACATTAATAATTATGTCCTTATATTCGAATTGCAACAATATGAACAATGCATATTTATAAAACAATGGTGTTACGTACTGTACTATAAAATTACTGAATGTTGGTGTTAATCAGTTTTATTTTTTTATAGGCCGTACACAAACCTCAACTCACAATTATTATTATTGATTAATTATTATTTGTAAAAAAAAATATCTGGAGAACATGATATTTCGCAAACATCATACAAAAATCGGTGATTTCATTGAGCATATTTTCAAAAATTGATAAAATGCAGTGCGTTTATTGGAGAACCATTACAATAATTATTTAAATGAATAAATTGTTAAAACTTTTGATTGCAGGTGGGTGGAAAATAATAATAAAATAATTTAGTTAATTTATTTAAACAGGGGAATCTAATGGGTTAACGCGCATTCAAGCAGCAGACGGGGGGAGGGGTGGAGACATGCGCGGTCACAGGTTGTTCTTATTTTGGACGGAGAATAGCTACACAGATTTAGTTGGGTTGAGGTTAGTTCATAGCTTAAATCGTTCATATATAAATAGAATCGGTAGAATCAGCGACGGTGAAAGTGATAAGCTTCCCCGCGTCTGAAGGCGCATTCCATATTCAAACAAAACAAATATTCACTGTTGTTTTTCTTGCCTAATAATTAATATTCGATACATTGTTTCAAGCTGAATATTGCCGTACCTGTTGACAATGTAGATTTAAAATCAAATTTATTGTCAAATGTAAATAGTTTGTCTTCTATTTGAATTTTTTATATTTTATTCCAGTGAAAATAAAATCATATTTTCACTCATTTAACCTTTAGCGGAATTGTGGTAGGTATCCCAGTGATAATACATCTCTACGTATTATAAATTAAGGTCCCCCGCGTCGTCTGTCTGTCTGTTCGCGATAAACTCGAAAACTACTGAACGGATTTTCATACGGTTTTCACCAATAGATAGAGTGTTTCATGAGGAAGGTTTAAGTATGTAATTTATCAAGGATTTGTGTAAATTGGTTGAAACGTACCGATAATTGTAACGGTAAAAGTGTCGGAAAAAGTCAAGTCGCCTGGTAGCTTTTATAACATTGCATGGTGGGATATTCCTTGAAGGCATATATCTATCTTTTACGGATAGCTTACTATACCCATTCTATCTTCTAAAAAAATAGTCATGTACATTGCGGTAATTGTAGAGTTATTTAGACGGATACAGTATTGATCCTTATTAACTTAAATACCCCAAGCATTTCATGCACATTATTATAATCTTTCACACCATCTCTACGTATTATAAATTAAAGTCCTCCGTGGCATTTTTCTGTCTCTTCGCGATAAACTCAAAGACGGAGTGGTTATAAAGGTTTGATAACCTTCCAGTAGATGACGTTGTGTTTTATTAGCCACGGCAACGCCTTCAATTCAATTCAATTTATTTATTCTTTCAAAAACATTACAAAATTTAAAATTTTAATGCGTTTTTAAAATATATTTGTAACAGTATTACATTAAACATAAATATAAATGGTAGGCAAAAAAAAACTATATAAGCATCAATTGGGCTTGCCTTTTAAAGGCAGCTTCACTGACGCTAAATATGTCGATATCCGAATTAATTCTGTTCAACAGCAAGATTGCTCTCCCGACCAGCATGACCATTGGCAAGTTAGTCCTGCAGGCCGGAAGATAGAACAGCCTATGCTGTCGATGGCGAAGATAACCATCGGGAATATAAAAATGAATGTTCTCCAAGATAGCTGAGTTTTCAAACCATCCGCGAATCAATCTGGAGAAATGTGTAGCAAGGTGTACATCCCTTCTGACACGTAGATGGTTCATTCCGAGCATACCCATAAGAAAGTCGGTAGGATAGAGCATGTACAGAAATCTCAGAAATTTTTTCTGAACTCTCTCCAATATGAGGGAATATTTTACTTGGTGCGGACTCCAAATTATCGACCCACTTTCAAGTCTACTCCTTACTAAGGAATTGAATAGAATTATGAGAACCCGGGTGTCTTTGAAATTCCTTGCAGTACGCAGAACAAAGCCCAGCATTCTCAATGAAGTGCTACAAGCCATCTGAATATGAGTATGAAATGTCAGCCTACTATCAAACATGATTCCAAGGTCCTTCATGGTGGAGACACGTTTTAGACTTCGGGCGTCCATCGTATACCGGTAATACCAGGTATGACACGCCCTAGTGAATGACAAAATTAAACATTTAGATATATTGAACTCAATCCGATTTCTTTTACTCCAGTCAATAATTCTATCAATATCTGACTGGAGTCGATTGCAGTTCTCTAGGGTTAGTATTTCTAAAAATAGTTTCAGGTCATCAGCAAAAAGAAGAAACCTGGAGTGCAGAATTACTTCTGAAATATCATTAATAAATATGGAAAAAAGGAGTGGGCCTAAATTAGAACCTTGGGGTACTCCTGATCGTACAAAAAATAGAATAGACTGGAATAGTCCATGAGATACAAACTGTTTCCTGTGTGCAAGATAGCTAGCAAAAAAGGTGAGTAGTCTCATGGAGAATCCTATTTCAGCCAGTTTATTTAGTAAGACGTCATGATCAACAGTATCGAAGGCCTTTGAAAAGTCGTTATACGAACAATCTACCTGATGGCCTTTATCTAAAGATTTTGATACGTAATCAGTAAATACCAATAAGTTGGTTTCTGTAGATCGACCTTTTCTAAATCCGTGCTGTTCCGAAATTAAGAACGGCTCCACTTGTGGCAGTGTGTATTTATGAATAATCGATTCAAACAATTTAGCCGGTGCAGATAATATTGCTACGGGCCTAAAATTTTCTACAGAAGTCTTTGTACCGCTTTTATAAATCGGACAAATCTTTGAAATTTTCCAGGAATCAGGAAATACGCCGATTTCTAAGGAAAGGTTAAATAGGAAACTTAGTGGCATTTTTAAAAACTCGGCACACCCTTTAAAGAAGAATACTGAAAGAAAATCTGGACCAAGTGAATTTGTATTTTTCATTTTTCTAATGGAAGTTTCTATATCTGATTCATCAATTTGATCAATGTCGATATTCTGGGCTCCCTTTATATTCAACTTGGCCGAAATATTTGTATTAAGTAATGGAGACTCATTACTATACACGGATTGGAAGTGTGTTGCAAAGGCGTTAGCTACATCTACTCCACGAACTTCCCGATCACGATGCGTCATGGTGTCTTGAATACCACCATCTTTTCTCAGCGATTTGACGTAGTCCCAAAACATGTTGGGATCATGCTTGATATCGTGTTCAATGGAATTTACATATGATTGGAAAGCAGTGCGTATATTGCATGCCCACTTTTTTTTTTTTTTTACAGTTAATACCGCACAAGAATCTCAACTGCTCCCGTCTGGAGCCAGTGAGACTATGGCATCCCCAATTGGGGTATGTTGTGAGGCTGAAGGTAGTGTGGGAGGGGAAGGAGGTGGGGAAGAGGAAGGTTGGGAAGTACCTGGCTATTCAGATCTGGTCACTAAACACGGCTAAAGCCATTTTCAAGCAACGTTTCAATTCTGAATGGTGGTCTTACACCAGGGCGATACTGATAGTATCTTCCACTCTGGAACATGCCGCAAATATACTATATATTATTTTAAATTAATTAATTGTGAAATAACACAAATTAATCAAATAAAAATTATTTGCGCATGCCGGGTTCGAACCCGCGACCTCCGGAATGTGAGTCAAGAGTCTTAGCCACTGGACTACGGCGGTCGGCGGTCGGCGGTCGTCGCCACTGAACAAATCATAGTCACTCCGACAGCCAGTAGCCTTCCATTTTTTATGGAGAGCATGTTTCACACTAATGACAGAACCACTTCGGATATCGACGACCACCTCTACTGGGAGGTTTTCTTGGGAAACAGGCATCAAAAATATTATAAACACAAGCATAAAAATGATGTACCGCCTCATTTATAGTGCTAAAATTGTAAAGTTCCTGCCAATTTAGTTGGCTCATCATATTGTAGAGTTTACAAACATCACCCTGCCCAAAATTCCATCCACGCATGGCATGCTTATCAGTTTTTGGAATTTTTGTAGTTCTAACATTGTTTTTGCATAAAAAAAAAATTCTAGTGCAGGATGATGTTTATCTTCTGATACAAGGGGAGAATCGCAATGAATAACATTTATGGTTATATTGCATAAAATTATATCTAATACTCTTGCATTTATGTTTGTAATGTTATTACATTGGGAGAGACCGAAAACGGCGCATAGAAAAAATGTAAATTATCCGTAAGTCAACTGGGTTTTAAACCAGGAAGCCGCGGTGTATTAATGTTATTTCTCCATTCCTTGAGATAAGAATATTTAGGCCAGTATTCCGGTTTAAGAACTTCGTTTTTCACCCCATTTGGGATACCTACCTTAAATGAGGCGTATTCTCCCTTTGATTTTATCTTAGACACTTTAAATGAGGCGGTACTTACAATTGAACGTAGATACGACGTTAGATCGTTGATTGAGGTTTCCGGATGCAGTGGGTACAGGTGGAAAAACGAGTAAGTATCTTGTTCCTTTAGGTTACCAATTACAGTAGAGGATCGTTTTTTACGACCAACAACAGTCCAGGGTTGATCACGATCCGCTGGGCGTGACGGCCCTGCCGAGGTTTGTTTGGTCGAGGACTGCGACTCCTTTGCTGGTTTGGCAAATGACTTTATTTGGAAGGATCGTACTTACTAATGTAGCCAAGGTATGAAGATAAATTAATACACAGGTTGAGGTTCCGGACTCCACGTTTATTGAATGTTGGATACAAAGCATGACACGACAAAAGTTCGATTCAGAAGGATTTGAAGGAAAATGGCGAGTATGACAGCGAAAAGCGACGAACGACCCAAAAGGGCGCAAGGAAGGGAATGAAATTGCCTACGAGTTTATTCTGGCGTCTGGCCCGCAAGCGCTCAGATCTCAGGGATACCCTTATACAAAATTACTTTATGGCTGTAAAATGAAATCGCTGTCATTCTCTACATACCTTCCTCCCAGTTTGAAAAACGACATAAAAAATAAATGTAAAAATAGTTTATTGGTTTCAATGCGTTCCAGAAAATATAATGAAAAAACATCACATGTTGGTATTGTGAGTAGTGTCGAATAATAATCTGCTTTTAATTTAACAATATGTTATTATATTTTTTGAAATGCATTAGATATGATTACTTAAATTAGATTTTACAGTCGTAAATAGAAGGAAGAGTGATTCTGTATTTTAATATAAACAGTTTCAAAAGTGATTTGACATACATTATATAAACTTGGTTTATTCTGTGTGGGACCACCCACCACACGAAACATGCTGACTTCTGGATTAGATTAAAAATGCAACATTGTATGTCACCTAACTTTTAAAGCTAAATTTAAAATCTTACTTGATTGTGAAATATGTGTGTAACATTATAAATATAGTATTTTAACATGGATTTTGAATTTGAAGCTATAAACATAATGTTATTTCTAGGAGTATGCTCCAACTAGATTGACTATGTATATAATCAATGAATTGCATCTACAAACTTTATGTTTGGAGCATATGTACAGGATGTTTGCGACTAGTATCACTTAAAATTAATATACATATTAAAAATACCTCACAATACTTCAATTGTGTATTATTAACAAATAAAATTATTAGTTTAGAGAGAAAATACTTAAAAGTTACTGCGTCAACAAACGTTTTTTGTTTGGAGCAAGGAGTGTCACGCACTTATGCTTTAATTCAAATCACCCTTTCAGGTAATTTGTGGTAAATATAAGACATATTATGTTCCGATAATATAACAGTGTTAGAATAACTATAGCTTATTATTCATATAAAGTAAATACTCTATTACTGGAATATGATAAAGTACATGGCTAAAACTATTTATTATATAATACAGGTTTAGAATGTTTGATCTTAAACGAATCAAATATTTCAGATTTGGAAAGTAGTAGATATTATAAAATGTACAACATATTCGTTTTCTATGAACATGAGGTATGAAATCCTTAATCTATCATTTTTATAGTGATAATATCTCATCAATTGTTTACAAGTGTAGTTTATATAATTTTATACTGGTTTTTATAAATGAACTTGATGTGTATTTGCTAATACCTTTGTAAACACTTAAGGAGTAATTTATAGTTTAAAAAAAAAATTTTATCAACACATTCTATCAGGCGAGGGACATGTACGCTTGATAGGATATGGATAAAAAATAATCATATTGTTATAAGCAATTACATTTCATTAAAAGAAATGGTATAAAAATTATTGTATGATTTAAATGTTAAAATCTCAACAACATGTTCATTCGGATATGTGGATGTCATCAAACATTCGACTGAACATGGTTAAATTCCATAATATTATAAAAATACGCAAAACGTAATCAAAGTTAGTTAAAAGTTACTAAAGATACATGTGAAAGTAAACGCGTCTAGCGGGGTGGTTTGAAACTTGGATAAGTTATTCATGAATGGATACATCAATGTGTGTTATTTTGTTAACATGATCAATATTACATACATTATGTTATAGTTATATTTAAAAGTTATCTTAAGTACATGTTGCATTATAGAATGATATAAACGATATGTGCTATATTAAAGTATGATATATTATGTTTGGTTTTGTTATTGTAAAACCTACTAAGAGAACGCTTATCTTAGCGTAACGTTAAATGATTTCTTATACATAGATGTTTTATCGTGTAATATACGATTGTAAAGTTGACTTAAAACTAGCTACATGTTATTTACATGGTTGAAGAATGAAAAATTTTTCATTAGTTACACGAATTATAATAGTACTAATATAGAGCTCAAAATTTTATCAAAATTTGTAGACTTTAGTATATTTGTTCAGTAATTTTTTAAAAAAATATATGCTTTTTGGAATTCTAATGAGTTTTTCTATGTGTTTTATACTTATTTTTTATAAATCTGTTTTGTATAAATCATTTTAGATTTGATATGGATTTGTAAGAATATAAATGAGAGAAAGAATTTATATTGAAAAGAATTTATATTGCCTTTATATTGGAAAGAATTTATATTGAAAAGAATTTATATTGCCTTTATATTGGAAAGAATTTATACTGCCTTTGTGCCATTTATTTGCGTACTGATTGGTATCTGTCAGGGAAATGCACCCTTCGACCGGATCTTGTTCTTGTTATATTTTCTGGGAGTGGTTCCTGGACAGATGTAGAAATAGGTACGTTGTCTTCTACTGGTATAAAAGCGGGCTTTAGGCGATCTATCGAGACACGCTTCGGTTTCCCATTTACGCTGATGACGAATGTTTTTTCATCGCGTTCTTCGACTTTATATGGTCCTTCGTAAGGGTTTTGGAGCGATCTTCTTCCTCCATCTGTTCTGAGGAATACATGGGTAGAAGTAGGCAGATCTTTGTGTATAAAGATTTTTCTTGTACCATGAGCACTTGCAGGAGTTGATTTTATGCCATCAAATTTTCTTTGTAGACGTCCAACATAAGTGTCAGGTTCTTCCCTTGGAGTCTCAGTGAAGAAATCACAAGGTAACCTGAGAGTTCTACCGTATGTGAGTTCGGCTGGTGAACATTTTAAATCGTCCCGAACTGTCGATCTCAAACCGAGTAGGATAAGAGGGAGATTCTCTAACCAGTTTGGTTCTCCGCTTGCTATGAGGCTAGCTTTTAATGTGCGATGCCATCTTTCGATCATACCATTGGCTTGCGGGTGATATGCTGTAGTTCTTGTATGCTCGATTCCAAACTTCTCAGTCAATTTCCTAAATAAAAAACTCTCAAACTGTCTTCCTTGGTCTGTTGTGATGGTCAACGGGGTCCCGTGACGAGCAATCCAGTGAGTCGTAAGGGCAGTAGCGACGGTTTCCGCTGACATGTCTTTTAAAGGTATAGCTTCGGGCCAGCGAGTAAATCTGTCGATCATGGTTAACAGGTATCGGTACTCGTTGCAAGCTGGAAGAGGGCCCACTATGTCGATATGGACATGTCGGAAACGATCTTCAGGCAAAACATAAGTTGCTGGTGGCGCTACCGTATGTTTGGTGACTTTGGCTTTTTGGCACGCAATACAGTGCTTGACGAAGTTTTTTATATCTGTCGCCATGTTGGGCCAAACAAATCTTTGTTTTATAGTGTTAGTTGTTCCGAGGATGCCTGGATGGCAAACATTATGGACGCTTTCAATCACTTGGTCTCGCATGCAGGCTGGAACGAAAGGTCTGACATGGCCTGTGGAGATGTCACACCAAACTGAAGCATCTGTGCCAGGTATCACCATTTGACGTAAGGCGAGGGTGGTGTCATCTTTTGCCTTACTAATTTCGTCAGTTTGACACTGCACTATTCCCATCTGCCTGTAGTCAATTTCAGTAGGACAATTAATCTCATCGATTCGAGATAGTGCGTCTGCTACTACGTTCTGTGATCCAGAAACATGCCTGATGTCAGTGGAGAATTGAGCAATAAAATCCAACTGTCTTTCTTGACGTGGAGAGCTAGAGCCTCGCTTTTTGCTAAAGGCAAAGGTGAGTGGCTTGTGGTCAGTATAGATTGAAAAATTTCGACCTTCAATGTGGTTCCTGAAATACTTTACAGCTTCGTAAACGCCAGTAAGTTCACGGTCAAAGGTGCTGTACTTCCGCTGTGCGGGTGTAAATTTTTTCGAGAAGAATCCCAGGGGTTCCCAAGAATTGTTGTTGAGTTGCTGTAGTGTTGCTCCCATAGCTATATCACTAGCGTCAACCATTATTGAAATTCTTGCTGTCGGGATTGGGTACACAAGTAAAGCTGCATTTGCTAATTGCTGCTTACAATTCTCGAATGCTTCTGTGAGTTCTTGATTCCATGTGAGCAGAGGCGGCCGCTTCCTTAGTGCATATGTGCACTGCACTGCCGAAAATACGTCAGAAGTGTAAATTAGTATCTACATACTCTCACGAAGAATCCCGCCAATTCGTTACAAAATCTTTACCAATTCTCTAAACTCCCTCCCATGAGAGAAAGGAATTCGTGCACATTTTGTTATGCCCAGGCGTGACGTCACACGAAGTTAAATTTCTATTGGGACCATCCCCAGATGCTGGAGTGCTCGTGCCCGTGAAATGAGCAAGACAGGTATAGACCCATACGGACGATTGACGTGTGAAGGCAGAGAATACATATGGTGCCTGGGTGCACTAGCGGAGCAAATGACTTAACATTAAACTTGCGTAAAGTGATACCGAACCTTTGGAATGGAATAGTTATGTTCGACGAATTTAAGACGAAATAACAATGTTATGTTTTAACGTCATCGGCCGCCAGCGCGGCGCTGTATTGTTTCGGTATTGACTGCATTTTAACAGTTTTTGCAAGTTTTATTCTGTAAAAAAAACTTATTTAAAAATGAGTGTTACTGAAAACATTGCGATTAACGTAGATTTTATGAATTGTAATTAGTGTAGTGTTTTAGTGAAACGGTTAAACTTTTAAAAATAATTTGTACTATTCCAATGACAACTGTTGAGTGCGAACGGTGTTTTTCTACATTAAAACGTTTAAAAACATTTCTGAGGAACACTATGTCTCAAGATCGGCTTAATGCTTTGTCAATGTTGAGCATCGAAAAAGGTTTGATATCTTCTATACCAGAATTTAATAATCGTGTCATTGAAGATTTTCACAAATGAAAGAGCGACGAATGGATTTACTCTACAAGTAAACGTTTGCATTACGTATGTCACCCCCTAATCACTTTATTTTCCCATGTTAATGTTACCTTTTTTGTGAAATGCACTACTCGCGAATTTTGTCACGGGCCGCCTCTGCATGTGAGTATCCTTTTGTCATTCTTTTTGTAACCATTTATACAGTTGAATAACTTAGTCTGTATGTTTATGGAATTGGGCAGGAATCTGCGATAATAATTTAACATTCCTAAAAAGCGTCGTAAGTCTTTCGCTGTTTTAGGTAATGGGAACTCTGTGACTGCTGATACCTTTTCCTTGATAGGTGACATTCCTTTTTGGGTGATCGTGTGACCCAAGAAGTTCACTGTGTGTACACCAAATTTGCACTTATTTATATTTATAACCAGATCATATTCGGCGAGACGTTTTAGTAGTAAATCTAGATGCCTTTTGTGCTCTTCTTCGTTTTTGGAAGCGATGAGGATGTCATCCAGGTAAACGAAGCAAAAATCCAGGTCCCTTGTTACAGAATGCATAAATCTTTGAAAGCTTTGTGCTGCGTTTGATAGCCCGAATTGCATAGACGTAAATTCGAATAGGCCAAACGGGGTGATGATCGCAGTCTTCGGTATATCGGCCGCTTCCACCGGTATTTGGTGATAAGCGCGAGACATATCTATGGTGCTAAATATAGTAGCGTCAGATAATTTATGTGCAAAATCATTCAGTTGCGGTATGGGATATTTGTCCGGAATTGTCTGGGCGTTCAAGCGGCGATAGTCCCCACATGGACGCCATTCGCCATTCGGTTTTCTAACCATGTGCAAGGGGCTGGCCCAATTACTCTTTGATGGCCTGCAAATCCCTTGCTCCATAAGGTATTTAAATTCCTTTTTGGCTGCTTCAAGTAGCGCTGGTGCGAGTCTACGAGCACGCTCAGTAACAGGAGGTCCCTTGGTCTCTATACAATGTGTTACAGTGTGTCTTTTTTTATCAGGGATTTTCATGTTAGGCCTTGTTAAGTTCGGGTATTTATTCAGGATGTCCCTATATTTTTGTACAGTAGAAATAGTAGAGATTCCAGAAGTTGGTCCTTTGTAGGTTATTCCCCTGATTAATAGTCCTGTAGATTGGTCTGCAATGGTTGCTTTCTTGAGATCCACTGTTAAGTTAAAATTGTGAAGAAAATCAGCTCCTAGTATGGGTCTTGAAACATCAGCGACAATGAATCGCCATTTTAATGCTCGTCGAAGGCCAAAATTAAGCTCGACGGTCCTTGTACCATACGTTTTGATTGGATTTCCATTCGCTCCATACAGGGTAGTGGGGCAGTTGTCAGAAGTGACATTATTCTTGTTATAAGACTGGTTTCTTGGGAGGACTGAAATATCGGCGCCCGTGTCGACAAGGAATTTTTGCCTAGTTTGTTGGTCATATACGAAGAGACGACAAGTTTTGCTGGGAATCTCACATGTCCCTACTGTGAGGTTCCGTTGTCGTTTTCCGAGTTTTTCTTGGTAAATGAACATGGTTGCAAACACCTGTATGCTTTTTCCCCGAATCTTCTGTGGAAACTGCAGATGCCATTATTGTTTCTATTTGGAGATTTATCACGAGACCGAGACCTAGGTCTGCTTGTGAAGTTCCTCTGTGTCGAATTTTGATACGAGTAGTTCCTACGAGGACTTTGATTTCGTTTTCCTCGAAAGTTTGAAGATTGGTTTGTCTGAGTAAGCTTCAATTGAGATACTTCACGGGTTAGTGCGGAAATTTGTTGTTGAAGTTGGAGTAATATTGAAGTTTCCGTGGATTCCGATCTTGATGTGCATGGTTTATTATTGCGGTCGACGACACTACAATCTGATGATTGGTAAACATCTAATATTTTGTCAGCCGTGGACGCCAGTTGGCTCACATTATTTTCCGTGAGTGCTGATAATATTGCCTGCACATGTTGCGGTAGGCGCTGCAACCATAATGTACGAACTATTGCGCTCTCCGCTAAAGCTGGACCAGCTAGTTCTAACATGTGCCTTAAGAGTTCGGTTGGTTTCCGGTCTTCAAGTTGGATTCCAGTAAGCAAGCGAGTTAGACGCTTCTCCGCAGAATCCTGCAGACGATCAATAAGCGCTGTCTTGAGGGTAGTATATTTGTCCGTTATTGGTGGTTTCGTGACTATGTCACTCACGCTTTGTAGAGTTTGCGAATCTAAGGCTGCGACGATGATGTTATATTTGGTGAAGTCATCTTTAATACGTGAATTCGCAAACTGAGCCTCTACTTGGACTATCCAAAGTTGAATATTCTCCTTCCAGCAAGGGGGGAGCTTTACTGAAACGTGGTGTATCGCTTGATCAGAGTTATTAGAGCTGGTAGATTCCATGGTTGATTGTGTTTTTTTCTTGGCTTCTGCCGTAGAAGTTGTTCCGAAGATTTGTTCGAAGTTTAAGTCTTCATCAGAAGTGGTCATTTCGCATTACATACAAAATTGGCAAATATGGCAGAAAGCGTATCGCAAGAAAAATATTGCAAGAAATGAATCATATGTGAAAAAAAAAAATTATTTAAAATTTTTGGCAAAATTGTTAAAAAATTAACAATATTTTGTACTAGATTCCATCGATTGTTACATAGAAAGCGTTCAGCAAAGTTTAAAATTAGAATGTACTGTCTGTAGGACTTAATTTACAAATATCATTTGTAAAATAATCTGTAAAATATTCGTAGTTCCAAGAAATGTTAAAATATTACTGAATTTCAATAGTATACTTGAACAGAAATGTGCAAATAGGTAGCATTATTATGGATTGTAGGTAGGTATAATTTCACATGTATTCACACAAGTTCTAAAAATTTCTTAAAGAGAACATGTGCTGAATTGCAACATTTTGGGTAGGAATCAACCCATCAAACAATGTAACATAATTTAAAAATGCTGAAATAAAATTAATGATGAACTTTTTTTTAATTTACGTGTCTGTAGCGATGGTTTCCACAAGCGTTGAATTCTGTGATAAGTGTTTTCTCTGCCTGCCGCTCTGATGAAATCGGCAGTTTCGGGCTTGCAGCGCTGGAATCCGTCCCGGCGTAGAATTTACCGGACCTGCCGCGTTGTGTTTCCGCCTTAAGTACTTCGGTCACGAAATGTCAGTTTGTTCCCCTGAAATAGATGGTACAACGCAGTTTAATTCTTTTTTGAAGAAACGAAAAGAAATAATGATTAGTTGGTTTGATAATTTATGAGAGATCATAGTATTTATTTGAAAGGTCGTAAAGGTTACAATATTTTGACTTTAAAATCCTGTTATCGGAAGATTGATTTACATAATCCATGTGGGTATATAGTAAAAAATCAAGATATGTTTGATATGATTGAATGATTAATTATTAATTACATTTAAAAAATATTTGTTTTAGAAAAATAATACTTTGCTTGAAAACCCATGCACTGTTTAGGCCGTCATTATCGAAATATATGACGGAATATGCGATGCATATTATATTTAAAGTTTTACTGAGGTCTCCCTAGTGAAAAGCAATAAGAGCAAAAGATGCACTGTTATTTTAGTTAAAATTGAAAGGTAACTCACCGGGATATGATACCTCAGGATTTCCTTCCCTGCGCCATGATGGTCGCTCGCTGCTGGTTGTCCGCCATTATCCATGTGTATACGTCGGGTTCACCAATTTGGCAAATGACTTTATTTGGAAGGATCGTACTTACTAATGTAGCCAAGGTATGAAGATAAATTAATACACAGGTTGAGGTTCCGGACTCCACGTTTATTGAATGTTGGATACAAAGCATGACACGACAAAAGTTCGATTCAGAAGGATTTGAAGGAAAATGGCGAGTATGACAGCGAAAAGCGACGAACGACCCAAAAGGGCGCAAGGAAGGGAATGAAATTGCCTACGAGTTTATTCTGGCGTCTGGCCCGCAAGCGCTCAGATCTCAGGGATACCCTTATACAAAATTACTTTATGGCTGTAAAATGAAATCGCTGTCATTCTCTACACTGGTTTCGGTGTATGGCCGTCAGAAGTTCCAGCTGAAGATGTGGATGCTTTTGGTTGCTGGACGTCCTTTTGGCTAGCCGGAATTTTTGACCCTTTCTCCTTGCCCTTTGGGTCGGTGTGAATTTGGATAGAATTGGACCCTTTAGCTTGCGAGCGGGTAATTCTGCCAGTATTGTTTACTGTGCCGGGCGCGGGGCAGGGGCGTATATCTCTTTACTAACCTTGTAACTCCAAAAAAGATCGGGTCCATAGATGAACTGAATTGTAGATAGTAGGTAAACGGAAATGACAAATACGCCATTGAACCAATATATCCGGTTCATCGGGGTTTGTGATTGCAACTGTCAGTGAATTGTCGCGTTATACCAATACGTAAATATTTTGAATTTAAAATGTTTCTTGCCAAAGCACTTCGTCTTCCTGGCATTAGCAAATTCACAGATATACCTAAGCCAACTGAAAAAGGGAAAAAGACAAAAGTCAAGTGAAAGTTATGGCGACGAAAATGCAGGTGATAATCTCTCATCCGTTATTACAACGTTGTTTTTATGTTTCATTTTGTCGTTGTTTGTCTAAAACTGAATTTATTTCTCATTGTAGACCCCAACTCGACAAAATCGCACAGCAACAAGTATTATGATGCCAAGGTACCGCGAATACGTCAAACATCAAAAAGGTATGTAATCTTAAATTGCATCATTATTTATTTTTATATTTATTCAGATTTAATCGGCTTTCTCCATGTTGTTTGCTAAGGACAAAGCTTTGGAAATGATTGCAAATCGTATAATCGCAAATGGTATAACACTATGGCTTGTTCACAAACTTTGGTTACTTATATTGATTTCAGTGCATAATGACTTCCCAAGGACCATCGGTGTGGTTGTTCCTGTCAAGGGGGAAGTTTTAGTTTAGAAGTTTTTCTTTAAATGGAAAAAATAAAGTAGTTTTTGTTCCCAAATTTTAGTTATTACATTAAATATATTTATTTCAGATCAAAACGTCAACGCAGGCACCAGCAGTGAGATTGTTCCTGCCGAAGGGATCCCAGGAGTTAACGAAGGTATGTACAATTAATAAACTTAGGCACACTGAATTATAGGACGGTAGGAGTAAATGAGCTTGCACCATTTCCAATGCCTTTAATCTACAGTACCTACCTGACCTGGGTTTTTGCCGCTAGGTAAGGAACAAAAATACCTAGAATACGAAGAAAGTAGTGTAAAAAGAATATACGACGCAAATGTGAATGGTAGAAGTTGGAGACGCCCAAGGAAGACATGGCACGATCAAGTGAATCAGATACTTGAGGCGGCCCATGCCAAAAGTAAGAATTATAGAAGAGTATGTATGAGACGAAGTATGAATGTGAGTGAGGCAAAGAGTGTGTGCTGAGACCGAGTTGTTTGGCGGTCCGTCCTCTCTGCCTACCCCTGCGGAGAAAAGGCGTGATGGTTAGTTAGTTACATATTGGCTTTATAGGCTGCTATCTTTATATATGATCGCAAGATTCAACTCGAACTAAATGCAATCTAGATAGTGTCTGGATAAATTTATATCCATTTTATTTTAATACGCGACATCTATTGACTTTCTGCAAGTCTAGGATGAATATTTATAATTAATTTTTATTATTTTTTTTTTTTTACTTTATGAATAATATGTGCGTTAAGTAAATAAAGATAATGTTGGTAGTTCTTAGTCGAAGCATGATACAGTTAAAAGTGACCGAATTAATATGGGTTCCGTAGCTCAATCGGTAGAGCTGTTGCCATGTAAGCAAAGGGTCCTGGGTTCGAGTCCCAGCGGAGCCAATATCTTTTCTGATTTTTCTGTCTCCAGATTTCGATTGAGTTTCGCTAATATTGTCTTCATTTAATTAAATATTAACATTTATCATTACTCATTATTTTATTTTCTTATAGTATGTATCTGTATGAAATTAGCTTTAGTTAATATAATAAGCCCTGATGAAGCTTGAGCTAAGCGAAATTAAATATTAATAATAAAATGTGGTGTATTACAAAGTGTATTTTATAATTTAATATATTTTATTTTGGTTGAAAGGGAATAGTAATTCTACATTATGTTCATCTGATTTTTTTCTACCATTCCTTCAAGAACTAAGATACATATTCTTTTTTTCAGATATAAGCACTCCTGTGAGACCCGGCAGTAGTCATTCAGTCGCAACACACCAAAATGAACATTTTAAGCGTAAGCATATTTACAGCTTTTTGTTTGTAGATCATGATTTGGTATATTTTGTTATGAAAAATTTAATAATTTTTTTTCAAATATTGTCTTTCCAGGTAATAAGAAGAGCATCTTAACTTATGTGGGACAGATCGCAGCCCAGACTCCGAGGAAGAAAAAGGGCAGTATGGAAATTTTGAAGACCAGGCGTCGGCTGAAATACGTCCAGCGTATGTATGCCTGAACATTGGAGGTCCAGAGTCATTTTAATAAAAAGTAGATTCTTTATAAACAAAAATTACAGTCTTGACGTGTACGGTGAAGGAGGAAACTATCTGTTTCCTTAGAACGCTATGGGAAAGTGGTTGGCAACCTCCAATGTTTACATATTTTTGTATAAAGCTTTTTGTGTTCACATATTTTGACCGTGCATCAACTGAGGAGATGACTCCATGAGGCAGCCGCTGCATAACCCTCCCGCACCTCCCCCGTTGCCATGAGCAGGCCTGAAGACTGACCGTAGCGGACCAGTGCCCTTACACCCTGCCACTGGTGTCCCGATGCTCACTTTTTTCCCTAGAGTCTTCAGGTTTCTTTCCCCCTTCATCCCAACATTATCTTCGAGGGCCTACCGGGAAGCCGGCTTCGGGTGCTGATGCCGAGTCTTGCTTGCGACTGGACTGATGGCTCCGCTCATCCTCGGCGGGACTGCCTGAACTCTTCTTCCTTTATATTAATAAACTTTTATTTCAGATACATCAAGTGGCGGAGATGAGACGTGATACAGTGAAATAAATAATTAACAACATGTAAGCACTCGCATACTGCCTGCTAACAATGTATGTCTGGTCATTGGAGGTCTAGAGTCATTTTAATAAAAAGTAGATTCTTTATAAACAAAAATTAGAGTCTTGACGTGTACGGTGAAGGAGGAAACCATCTGTTTCCTTTGAACGCTGTGGGAAAGTGGTGGGCAAACTCCAACGTTTACATATTTTTGTATAAAGCTTTTTGTTTTTGTGTTTTTTAAATTTTTTTGTGTACTGTTTTTGTGCTTGTAATTTGTGCTATTATTTTTTGTGTATTCGCATTTATTGTAAAATATAAAAGTTTACAGAGTTATCGTATTAAGCCAAATAATGATATTCCATTGGATATATGAACAATTATATAATACTTGTCATATTAATATTGTTAATTATATTAACAAAAATAATATGCCAAGTCCTCGAGGTAGGTACATTGTTCTTGTCATATTATTACTGTTAATTATATGACAAGTACAATGTACCTCGAGGATAAGCTGTAATACAGGCGTGAATACATTATGGCCTGATCAAAATTAGCTTCTGACTCACGCTCAATCTATCGGTGGAACCGACTCTGCATTTTTATCTCTGTGTTGTTTATCCTGTCTTTTTGAAAATAAAAAAAATATTTAAAACATGCACCTGTGAGTTTTTCATTTTTCTAATGTATTGATTTTTCATCTCCTCGGGATAACAGGTTTCCATCTGACAAAGCTCCCTCCTGAGAAAATGAGCTGTAAAAAACTATGTAAATCTTATTTCCTCGGAACTATCTTTGTCACATGGAACCTTGTTGTCCTGGGGAAAAGTTTTTTCATTTTTCTGCTTTTCAATTTTTTTTTTAATAATTTATTGGGCTAATAAAGTAGGGCGAGTATATTGTCTATGGCAGGCCTTGTACCATTGTCTATGACAAATGGCCTTGAACTCCCTTCTACCAAGATCGGGATTGTTTTTCCGTGGTGAAGTTAGTGTCGACATTTGTCCCATAGAAAAGGCCCGAAGATATCGATCTAGGGATTGGTATATTTATGGCGCGGGGGACGCGGTAGGCCCGGGGGGCATGACGAGCGTTACGGGCAGCGCGGTAGTTGCGGGCGGCTGCATATTGTATGTATCGCTAGACGGGAGCTCCTTGTTGGGCTGGGGGGGGGCGCGGGGTTCGGGCGGCGAGCGCACCATCGGTCGCAGTGGGCGGCCCCTTTGCGCAATCGGCTAGTTTTATGTAATTCCGTTGACGAGGCGTTGACACTTCTTTGAGTATTGTCATCCTTATTTGGATTAAATGCACTTTTTTCGAGATGTATAACACGCCGTAAAACATCTTTTATTAGAATGGTTTGTTCGGTGATTATGTTCATTAAATCACGGAGCGTAGGTTCTGCTATTTTCAAGTAATCTTAGGTTCCGAATGACTTCAAAACAGATTTTAAGTTTGCACGGAAAAAACACGTCCGTACATCGAGCGGTACTCTCAAAAGCCGGGTTGCCGGGTCGGCTAGTACAAAATAATTGTACAGTGACTCTACAATCTTGCAGTTCATTGATGGCATCTTTATGAAAGTTATTTTTGCATCCTGACTTTTTACAGAGTTCGACACCGCTCTGCATTTAATGCAGTTTATTAAAAATGATGCTGTTACAGAATAGAACATGATTTGAGATGTATTATGTGTTCTCCATTTTACTGGATCCAAAGCGATCGGGGCAATTTCTTCTGTGGCGGTTATTCATGTTGTTTCTAACCAAATAGATATGGGCCGGTGATCTGTCCAGTCAACATCGTACTTTATCGAAATATTTCAAGTCATCTTCTGAATTGTGGCCATTCCTAGGCTGTATCTGACCAGCTTATTGTGTTATGTGCATCGCTAATATAGGTGCGAAAATGATCTGGCAGTTTTTCAACATCGACACAGTGATATTATTTATTTTCTTTGCAAAACGATAATAAATCTTTCCCAAATAATGTCGTTGATCAACATTAAAATCACACATAATAAGGCAGTTCGTACCTACATTGCTTGTCTTCAATAAGTGAATGCAGGTTTGCCAGACATCTTGAGGAATTCGGGTATGTTGTGATTGCAGAGAAGGTTGGCTTGTAAACTGTGAGAAAGCACAACAATCCATCATCCATGGTTATTTTGATTTCCGATAACCTATTGTCATTGTAGTCTTGGCCCTTATTGTGCTGCGCCACAATATGTCTGTCCCGCCGAGAGGTCGCAGTGGATGTATATGTCCAAACTTGAACATTTTTGGTATATTTTTGAACGGTAATTTATGGCAGTGTCATCCGACTATATTGTTACTCTGAGCATCCAACAGATGTCGGATCTGCCGGATCTACCCTGATGACGGACACTGCAACGCTGTCCGAAACTTTGGCTAAAGAAGGAGGTTGCGCAACACGGCATAACACCCCGAAAACCAATAACGAAAATACTTTTGGCTAAAATCTAAAAACGTATCTGATTATGTACATTGTTTAAGCTTTTGTCGGGGGTATAATTTCTTTCTTTGAAAATTCTGTACTCTATTCCTTCTGGCCAAAAATCTTTTTCTATAAATAAACTGATGTTTTGCACGAGAATTGTTACTTTGAATGTTTTTAAGAGGGTCGGTTTGAATGGTTTGATCCATTCTACATCTATATTATGTTGATTCTTGGAAGAAATAAATCATTAAAATTAACTGTTAATAAATTTATTAAATAACGAACCCTATTTAACATATTTTTTTATAACTTTTCATGACTATATATAGTACTTTTCAAATATGTATGTGTTTATTTTCCACTGTGCTGAGTTGCCAGTCAGCGGGCAAGCAGATCGAGAATCTTATAAGTGAGAGTGAGGCGAACAAACAAATTTTCTAAAAACTTTACAAGACCTGCTTATATATATTGACATTATAACCTGCTGTTATAATATCTTAATTACCGAAATTTTCGTTTTTAATTAATTCCTTTACATACATCTGTTATTATATAGATAATAATCTAACTATGCGTTAATCCTAAACTCACGCAACGTTTGTATTTAAATCGTATTAAAAATACCTTAAATATAAATTAAATCATATCTTTCTACATATTAAATTGCATTGTTATGAATACAGAAGATGATTGAGTTATCCATTACTTCCGTAGAATAATAATAGTAAGAATCGTTTGAATTATTAATTTACCCTCCACACAGCATCCCAAATGACAGGCCCTGAGGGAATTTATTTTCCTCAAGGCCTCCTGTGTGGAGTTAATGAAAAAAAAAATGATTCACCGTACAATAGATAGATACATAAGTTGTGTTAATATTGTATTCGAATACCTTCAATGGGCCGTATTCATAAAACTGAAGGATATCCTTGTAAGTATAAGGTAGAAGTATAAGGTTTTGAGTTGAAGAAAAAGGTACGAGTATAAGCATTTCTTTTTTTTCGTATGCACAATGATTACCTTATACTTGCAAGAATATCCTCCAAGAATAAGTAAAGGGTTGTTGTTACGTTGGTTTGTGACTGTGCCGCGGCAGGTTTCAACCTATTTTCGATGGTTTGTTTATTTCGGGTATTTCTTTCTTAACGGTGTTATTTGAGTACAGTACTTCGATCAGAGAAGATGTATTCGTCGAGCAGCGATAGTGAAAAAGATAATGCTTCAACCGAACTGCAGTTCGTAGTAGATGAAATTGCAAATGCCCCTGTGATTTTGTAAAAATTCTTTGTAATCACGAACGGGTGTTGATAAACGCTGCTTGTACTCGTACAGCCTTACTAAAAAACTTTTCACGGCCGATAACCTCTGTTATCGCAATAACAAAAATAAACCCTGTGTACACTAAAACACGTTTTATTACCAATAACCTTTCTTACGTGGTCACGCTGTTAAAATGCATTGAAGATCTGACAACGTTGTATATGGTTTTAATTTACTAGGAAACAATGTTGTTTTAATTCTTCTCCGCTAGGGGCGTTACTGGCGCGCCTGTGCATTAATTCTCAACGGCCGTGATGACAAAACAGCTGTGTGTTTATGGCGGGATATCGAAAATTTTGTTAGTACCTGTGAAATGTTGCGATTTTACTTAATAATTTCTATTGTAGTGACGAATTTACTTCACACAATTGATATATTTCCCATGTTATTTGTGTGGTTTGCATCAGTTTAATCAAGTTATTGTACAAACGCCGTACTTTCAAAGTTGAACTCTCAGAATATTGTTTTATAGGTTACTTAAAAGATAAAATATACATTTTAAGATCTTTATTTTAAGAGAATTTCTTAAAAGTGATAATTTTTTATAATATTAATCTCTATTACATGTGTTCGTAAACGTATCAAAGAAATTAACGTCTTTAGAGATGCAAGAAATCTGTTTCAAACGTCGGTATTATTTCTAAGTTATTTTTTTACAATAAAAAAAAACTTTGAAATTTTTTTATTATTTTTTATTGTATGCACGATGAAAAAGTGAGGTAATAGTTTCCTTCCAAATTTATTATGTAAAAGGACTGTGTTTTTGAAATTTTGATTTTTTTTTAATTTCTCTACGTTTTAGTCAAAAATGTTTTGGGAGGAATTTTTTTTCCATTTTTTTCCGAGTTTGAATCTTAAAATATGGCAGTTTTTGAAAACTAACGTGTATTTCAAATACACAAATCTAAAAGGTAATTTTATCTAGTTTTCATAAATGGTATTTGTTTTTACGACACCTTCAAAAATAAGAAATATATAGAACATTCAAAATACTTTGAAAAAGTTCCAAATTTCGTTCAGACATGATTAATAAAACAGAGATAAACTACCCCCTCAGGCCGTGTAAACCACGTGTATTTTTTTCCATGAACAATTTTTTAATGTTTTCACATCCGCGGCCGTTTGTCAATTGAATAAAATTTTCACTGGGTTTTTTAGTAAGGCTGGTAGTGTTTAATCTCTCTCAGTTCTACAACATCTGCCATCGCTACAACTGATCACTACACGTCTGAGTCTGCTACTGACCACACTCGAAATTATTGAAGGATATCCTTTTTATATAGAGTAAAAGGTAACGTTTATGAATAACCAAATACTTTTTTATGGAGGATATGCTCATACAATATGAGTATAAGGTTTTACTCGGAATATTATGAATGCGAGCTAAAGGATTTCCTTTATATTCTGCAAGTATAAGCATAACCTTTTTTTATGAATACGGCTCGTATATATTATAATTGACATGCTTTCCGCCTTGAAGCTAGCGACGCTATTCTCATTAAAAAGGAATTACAAATACCGGAGCCTTCTGTAAATGTACAGCTAAAACATTTAAACCCTTCCAATGCTGCGTAAAAACGTTCCGCGCCGTTGGTGGTTGCTTCCTTCCTTTCCCATAATTCGGGTCTCGACTCACGTTTATACCTACCTATTTATACGCAGCATGAGGGGTTCTTGGTGGCTTCTTCTACTTTTAGGTGAAATTTTTGCAAAGTTTACCCCAACAACAAACCATGAAAATAAATCAAAATAAAGTAGAAATGTACAAACAAATATTTAAGTGAATATCGATGTGGGAGTCTTCCCAATTTGGGGTATATTGCGAGGCTGAAAATATTGGGAAGATGAAATCATAATAAAAAGAAAATATTGGGAAGATGAAATCATAATAAATGAAAATATTGGGAAGATGAAAATTAGTAAAAAAAAAAGTAGGAAATTATCTACCTAACCGTGTTTAGTAAATCTGGTCACTGAACAGTAATTTCAAGCAACGTCAACGAGCTACGTTCACTTGGCGGTACGGAGAGAATCTACCATTCAGGACTATAATATCACACAACGCAAAAAAATTTAGAAATCATAAGTGCTTGGTATATCAGCCAGAACTTTTATTAGATGATCTAATAAACACACACAAACAGTCCAACAAAACTCTGGACGTCAAATCTGTTTCGAATAATACCCAAAATTATAATTCATTGATATTCAGCATAAGTAGGTAGATATTAGGAAAGGGCAGGTTCAGGAATCTTAGAGGTAGTTTGATAGTAAAAAACATAACATCTCAAATTGTAGGTTCCAACTAAAAAATAATCTCAAAATTTACGGTTTCTAATACTCAATCGAAAATCTAAGCAGAAAGTCGCTAAAAAACACAATGTAGCACGTCTACCTCAAAATAAATTATATAGCTCACGATTCACATGTTTTCATTATTTCTTGTATGCTATATTAGCATAGATTACGTCATTATAATAAACATTCTAGTTCAGTCCGTTTTGCGAGGAAACCGGGAAAGGTTAAAATGTTCTTCCAAATATGTGTAATTAATAAAAAAAATATAAATAAATAAAAAATGTATTAGCGAATGTAAATCAGAAATTAGAACATGAAATCGACTGAAAAAAAAGGTTTTGATATTAGGGCAAACGTAATTTTAGATGTGTTGCTTGAAACATTGATTCAATCATTATAATTCGTAACACGTATTACGATTTATCCATCTTTAGGGTTAGGACGTTACATTTGTGGTACATAACATTGATAAATATATAGAAACTTAAACTCATTTCAACTAATACATTTTTATTTGATACACCTGAAAATAATAAATCCCGTTCAATGGCGCAGAATTTTATATATATCCAACTTTTCCTCACTTAGTACAAAAAACTTGCCTGCCCACATTAAACTCGCGTTCTATAATGATAACAATTTAGGTAAATTACTAAAAAATACTTAAGGGCGCCTTCCATTGCGAGCGGAAAAGAGTAGAGCGGAGCGGAGTGGGAGCTGAGCGAAATAGTTTTGACCTTCCATCAAAAAAGAGTCACTTAGAAGATAGGTGTTTGCCATCCACTGCCTGTGCGAGAAATGAGCGGGGCGAGCGGAGCGAGGTCAATGAAAAATGAGAAAAGTTTTGGGCTTCCATTGAAAACGAGTCAGTATCGCTTTGTTTCGAAGTGAACGGAGTGATTTTTGTGATGTCAAGTACTGATTCTAGTGAATATGATTCTGACAGCATGTATGCAATGAAAAAAATGTTACGTATGAATTAAATGTACATTTATAAAAAGAATCTCATCTCAAAAATTTAAAAACTTTAAAAAAATAATTTACTTTCTTATTTCCGCCAATATCATCTTAATAATGGTTTTCTAAGCCGAATCCTTTATGTCGACAATCTTTGCTAATCGTATCGTATAAACGAAATTGGCAAACGGCTTCAATAAACACCTCCATCTCGACAAAAACGCAGCGAGGCAATTGAATTGGCTACAGTTCTTGAGCGGAGTCCGCTAGAAACTAGTCGGCGATGGTGTGCGCGAGCGGTCTCTTTCGGACCTATTTTAACAAGTTCGGTCCGCTCCGCTTTCCTCGTTCCTGATGGAAGCACTTGTATGCAGTTAACGTGTGCGAGTCGAGCGGAGATCGTACGGAATCCGCTCCGCTCGCATTAGCGGAGCGGACTCGTTCGAAACTATTTAACTCGTTTAGTCCGCTTCGCTGGCCTCGTTCTTGATGGAAGCACTTGTATGCAGTTAACGTTTGCTAGTCGAGCGGATTCCGTAATGAGTCCGCTCCGCTCGCAGTGGAAGGCGTGCTTTAAGATAGAGATCATAAATTAAGCCACTCAGGCATTTACCAACTATGTTGCAATGATTGTCCTTCGTTCTACATAGGTAAAACAACTACCGATACTGCATGCTAGAATTTGTCATTAAAAACAGCCACGAATTTCGAAAACCGGAAACTTATCTTCTACTTTACTACTCGCTGGTCCGCTCTCTACTTGAATACTGCACCTCCATATGGACACCACTTTACGGTGTCTATAAAGACAACATTGAAAGTCAGATACGATTTTAGATTTTCACGGCCAAAAATTATTTTGTTTTTAGTTTTTGGGGTATTATGCCGTGTTACGCTACCTCCTTCTTTAGCCAACGATTCGGACAGCGTTGCAGTGTCCATCATGTGTGACATCTCTGTTGAGTGACACATCTGTCCTGATGATAAACACTGCAACGCTGTCCGAAACGTTGGCTAAAGAAGGAGGTAGCGTAACACGGCATAATACCCCAAAAACTAATAACAAAACATTGAAAGTATTCAAAAGAAATTTCTGCAATACCTCAATTACAGAATGAACGCACCTAAACGGGGGTACATAAATATGCTCTCGAATTATAATGTCTCCACTCTAACTAACCGCCGAACATTCCTTAACCTCATGACTCTATATAAAATCTGCAACAACATTATTGACTGTCCTGACCTACTGAAACTAATAAACTTCAAAATACCACCCAGAGTAACAAAGCTTAACGACTTATTCCACATTAGCCGGACGCGTACAAATGCTGGTGTCAGGGATCCAATCAGAAGAATGTGCGAATCGTTTAATCAAAATCAAAACCTCAAGGATTCCGACTTATTTTTTGATACACGCAGTACCTTTAGTAGAAAATTGAAGGCTGTTTTCCTACAAAGTAAAATAACTTAGACATTACTTGGTTTATAATTTTAACTACCTTTCTTTTTTCAAATGTATGTATGACATTATTTTTTTATCTATATTCATATATTTTTTTACATATTTTTGGTCTTACCATCAAAATTCCAAAAACAATTTATAAACTTTTATAAGGACATTGCGCACATTTTTTTCATCTCTCTATTTGTAAAATAATATTCTTATGTATATACATACGTCTTTTCCGTATTTAAAAGTAAAATGTATTGCATATGTTTTTATCTGCTGTTAAAGTTAATTCGTGAGAAATAGTTTGGATGCAGGTGAATTCTCTATTAATTGTTTTGTATATTCTTGTCAATTGACATCTGTATCTGTATTTTCTCCCTAATAAAAAAAAAAAAAATGTAAACATTAGAATCACAGAACATTTAGGATGCTTAAATAATAATAATTTTTCAGAGTTTGCTAATCACCTAATTTCCACAGATCACACTTTTAATAAGGACAAAGGGGTTAAAATTCTTCACCGTAACAATAAAAGCAAAAAATTAGATAATTTAGAAGCACTAGAAATCAGAAAATCCCTAAATAATAATGCTAGTATTTTGAATAACCAAATTAATTTATCTTTCAGTCCCATTCTAAATATTTTTCCAATTAACCGCTCTGTTCTTTCCGGAAATCCCGCAATTACCCCCACCCCTTTGCTCACCTCCCACTCAAACACCTAACATTCTGTCTCATAGTTTAGTTATAATATTCTCCTGACGAAGGAAGGGTGCTTCTGAAACCGGTAGAGTGTTTTAAAATAAAAGTGGTCTTAAACAAATTTATGTGTTTTTTTATTGTATATTATGATAAATATATAAGTTACAAATGCGTCCTCTTACACTTACAACAACAAAAATCTTTCAAGGCGTTTTTCAGTGATTGAGAAAATATCGTTCTGTTTTCTCTCAGATTTTTTCTTTGTTTTTTTTTCTCAAATGCTCGGAGCTTACCTCTGCGATCGCTTTACGTGATCTCATTGCATTTAAGTGCCAGAAAAAGCAAAGAAAGCCGGAAATATGGTGATCGGCGCGGGATCAGGATGTAGGGTTGACACCCATCCCATTTCCGGCTCAACCCTCCTGCTTTAGCAGGTCTTATAACGTGAATACGATGTGTACGTCTTCTCCTTGTTCTTTGATTAAGACTTGACGTAAGAAAGAATACTTTAAAATGTTTCCACTAGAACACACTGCACTATCACTGAACGCATATTTTTGCTGTCAATTTCAAGAAAAAATTTCGTAAATAATTAGTTTCCATGGGCGATTATAATCTAATGAAGGCGATTAACATAAGCAATACAAGTTACGCCGTGTTTTTAGTTTAAATTGTTAAAAAAAACATCGGGCCAAGTCAGTGCATGGCGTTGGGCAGTTCTGGTTTTAGAATTTCGATAGAGGTGATAAAAATAACTAGGAATAAAGATTTACTTACTTTCGCTTTCACTTATCGAAACCAATAGGAATCTTCTACACAAGTAAGTCCTTAGCATTAATAGGAGAAAGAGATTGGAGAGAAAACAATGACGAAGTAAAATTTTAAAATGTTGTAAATAGTGTATGTTAAATGGTTTTAAGAAGAGTGCCTGTATCATTCACGAGAGTTAACTTTTGATGTCGTGTAGTGTTAAAAAAATATACTTGTGGATAAATTATCCTTTATTGTTTAATTACACAATACAACTTAAAATAAGTACAATTTCAAAGGGAACTATTATGTGAGCAATACAACAAGCAAGTGCTTGGATTCAATGCACAAAATAGATTAACTAATAGAAGTAAGAGTCGGGGTTTATATAGTCCCTGCTGGCGTGGTGGGGGGGCGTCTTCTTCCTATTTTCGGTGCTGCATGTCAAGGGGTCAATATGTCATCCTGATAATGGGGTTGTTGTCCCGATGCTCGTGGATACGTGGGGTTTCGTAATCCAGTCTTTTATTTTGGGACTGTTCGGCGTGAGGGATGGGTGTTGTTTTAAGTACATCCAAATGTTCGTTGGTTTGTCTATTAAGGGATAGTGATTAGAGTATATCATCCCGGTAATGGTCCTCGGCTGGATGCAGCTGTTATCAATAAACATGTAGGGTTTATTAGTTTATTTTTAGGCAAGATGAAGTGCCGGTTGCAATGGGCGTACTGCGATGTCTTCTTGTAGGTGGGGGTCGTTTAGGGTGGTTAACTCTCCCCCCCTAAAATTGAAACTCCTTCGCACTGTGAAGAGTTTATATCTTCTCCAAAGGATATATCCGATGGCCGTAATTATCAGGCAGCTGGTAAGTGTTAGGTGTATAGTTCCTTCAAACCCCGTCGTAGTGGTAGGGATATCGAGTTCTCTGCGTGGTTCTTGTATTTCGTCAACATGTAGGATGGGTAGTTTTAGTACATGTAATTCTTCCTTCGAATATGTAATGAGTAATGTTTCTTGGTTAACGATTCTTCCCATAGTGAAAGTCCTTCCTTGTATACTGCACTCGTCGTTTGTTACAAGTACAGATTTGGAAATTACTATATTCTGTTGATGTTGAGGGCATTGTGCTTTTAATGCTGTTGGTTCGTTGCGAAATAGATACATCATGTTATCTCCGATGACGTGTGTATATTCTTCTGGGCAAATAATCTGGCGTAGACTGCAGTTCTGTTCACTGTGGTTTTCTAGTACGGTAGTTGTGCAGTCATCGATGGAGTTGAGTTCTTTGTTGCATATGCTGAGGCTGTCTGTAATAACTTGGCACTTGTGTGCGTTATACATCTGCTTTCCATCTCTCAATAATCGTCTCGGTAGGAGGTGGGGTTGGAAACATTTATTGTTAGTTTTGGAGATGATGGGAATTATTTCGTTATACATATAGACGGTGCGTTCTACTAAAGTTAGAGAGAGAATAAAGTGCAAAGTTTGTTTAACTTTAATGAATTTAACTTGCAAAAAGCGTTGAATAATATCAAAATCTTTAGAAGGTAGCTGTTCAGGATTTACATGTGAAATGGATTCCATAAATACCTTTGGTTTTATAATGCTAGGGTGGTACATTCCATGAGAGGCAAACGTGATAGCTTCTGTAATTCTAGTAATTAATTCGGTGATAGTTTCCGTCTGATAAATTAAATGTGTAATCAACAAGTCTGTCTTATCTTCATAATGATCATGGCTCATTTGTGACCAGAGTACCATTTGGTTAAGTGAAATATTTTTTTTAGTTTACCGTAATAATCCTCTAATGATCTTGAACTCAACGAGATTCTCTTTTCATTAATATTTTGGTTAGTTTCAATTCGTTGCACTAATTTATCTAAATCATTATCATCTAAGTTTCCCGTAATCCCTTTAATTATTGTACCGAGTCCGTTTATTAGGCCTCTTTTATATCTATTTACAACTAAATTGTCAATTATCTGATTATTATGATCTATTAAATATTTCAAACGTTCTAATCCTACATGTGGTAAAGTTACATTGTTACTTTTTATAAATTTCTCATAATTAATTCCTAGTTGTTGCGATTGTTCAATAAGTTCAGTTAAATCTAGGGTATGAATGACGTGCCACTGTCCTTCGACGGCTCGTGCATTTCCCAGAGGTGCGACGATGAAGTGCTCATTGTCCGCTAATTGACGGATCCGTAGCGCTTGCGTCATGGCCGTCAGTCTGAAACAATTTAACACTGTCTTTGTGAATTGTTGTTAGGCCTCTCAGACTTTTATATTCGAGTACATTATGTGGTAATATTTTAGTAATAGTGAACGGTCCTTTGAATTTATTTTTATGTTTACCCCGTGCGGTAACTTTTATAAGTATTTGTTGTCCTACGGACATCTCTTGGGGCGTACGTGTTTTGTTTACTCGTTCGCGTGTTTTATTTTTTGTTTTATGTTGTAAATCATGTATTATTTTGTTTAGTTCTTTACATTGATTTGCATGATCGGCTACGTAATTTTGGGTTATCACACCATTAGATTGTGGTGTTCGGTTCCCATGGCAAAAGTGTATTTCATTTGGTGTATGCTTAGTTACACCATGTATATTATTATTATAAGCATTTAAGGCTAAATTAATTTGAGTTTCCGATGTGACGTTCGGTATTGCCGTGCGTATTAATCTCAGTATTTCTGTTAGAGTGGAGTGAAAGCGTTCTATATCAGCTTTTGACTGTGAATGACCAGTAGTAGTCACATGTGTTTTAATATTGTACGTTTCTAATAATTCTCGTGTCGTAGTGGACGTAAACGTAGTTTCACGATCTAAATGTATTTCTTTCGGTATGCCGATTAATGAAAATATTTTTACTAGTATTTCGCATATTGCGACATTGTTGTCAACAGTGATTAAAGTGCAAGATGCCCATTTAGAGAATCTATCCACAATGGTTAAGAATTTTTGACGTCCGAAATGATAAGTGTCGATCTGCCATATCTCCATCGGACAATTAGGAGTAACAGTAGCCTCTAATGGGGCTGACGTGGGGTGCCTTTCGTATTTAGAATTTTGACATATTATACACGTTTTTAAAAAATCTTTTATTTTTGTCCGCATATTATTAAAATAGTGCGTCCGTTTTATTTTACTGAGTAGGGCATCTAGACCCATGTGACGCTGGTTCTCGACATGCGTCGAACGAATTATCTCCTTTTGTTCTTCTAATTTTATGGGTTTAATCTTAACATTTGTAAAACGTATTAATTTTAATGAGTTCTTATCAATATTTTTTCTATAACATTCGCTTAAACACTCATATAATCTATCGTTATTTATAATTACTGCATATTTATCTTTATCCAAACATGTTTTAATCAATTTTAAAAATATTGCTTCTGCATTTTCTAAAGGGATACACCATACAAGGTCCGTACCTTTTTCCTTAGCTCTCAAACTATGCTTCTCAATATCGCTTAGTTCAATAAAAATCCTATTCATACGCGGGGGTGGGTGTTCGTTACGAATTGGGATTCCACCCTCATGGTCATCCACATTGCTATGCACGGTGTCAGTGACACTCTGGGCGCCCGAGGTGGCTTCTACTCGTAATGAATCATGCTCCTCACCGTCCTCACTATAATGAATTTCGACTCTTGAAAGTGCGTCAGCTACATGGTTATTACAACCTCGCTTATGTCTAATCGTATAATCATATTCCTGGAGTTTGAGTCTCCACCTAGTAAGTTTGGCGTTTGGTTCTTTTAACTTGGTTAACCATACTAACGGTTGGTGATCCGTTTCTATGATAAAATGTTTACCATAAATATACGGACGGAATTGCTGGAGGGACCATAGTATACCAAGCAATTCCTTTTCCGTCGTATTGTATTTAGTTTCCGTTTTTGACAGTGTCCTAGAAATATAGGCAATAGGTTGAGTTTTTTCTCGACTATATGGACAGGGCTTGCCCAAGGCGAATCGCTTGGTCGGATGATTCCATCCTTTAGAAGTTGGGCGACTTGCCTTTCAACTTCAAGCCTCTGCTCATACGGTAACCGATAAGCGCGTTGATACACAGGTTCTTCTTTAATTAATTTTATTTCATGTTTTACATGAGGTGAGCAATTAGCTACCAGTTCCTCAGAAAACAAATCTCTATTTTTCTCCAATAACTCATCAAGTCTATTTATATCCATTACATGGAACAACTGAACTTGTCTGGTTGGAGTTTTTAAAATATTATTACAGTTGTTTAAAATTAATGTTGCATTCATTAATTTCAACATATCTATCCCCATTAAAACATCGTATTTGTGGGAAAAGTCAAAAAATATAAAAACGCATTTCAGCATTATTATTGCCGAATACTCTTTTCCAAAATGGAGTCACGACGGCACCTCTATGGGTAGTCGTAGAGTGTGCTGTTTGTACAGTAAACTCTTCGTTTACATATCTACAGTCACGAAATAATCTATTATACACATTTTTATTCATGAATGATTTGGAGCTTCCCGTATCAATCAGAATTTTTATATTTAATGGCGCTACTACATATGGTAGGCCATTGTTAATATGATTCAGGTGGACTAGGTTTCTCGGGGAGATTCTTGGTCTTCCCACAAATCCGGCCGTTCCTGATCATTCCCGTCTGTATAAAATAGCTCTTGTGCCGTACGTCCATTGCCGAGGTCGATGACCGGGCCTTTAGGAGGTCGAGGCATTGGGGCCGTTCTCATACTGACATCACCGGAACGCGCATGATGCGTATTAAAATTATTATTATTATTTCCTTGCCACGGGCGGTTTTGTACGTACTTATGCGTTTGGTTATTATTATGCCACGGTTTATTATTATAATTGTTAAGGTGATTATGATTATTATGATTAAAGTTATTATGAGGTTTGAACGAATTTTGCGTTTGCGGTGGAAAAAAGTTAGGGCGAGTAAAAGGTTTATTTGATTGGTTTTGTCCTGGCCGCATGAAATTAGATGGTCCTGCTTGTGGAAACACAAGATTTTGTTTAGACCGTTGATGGAGCTCGCCATGAGCCTCCAGCATTCTTATTTCCGTGCACAGGGCATCATAATTTTTGGTTAAGTTTGCGCATTTAATGTGCGTTGGCATTAGATTCAACAATGTATTTCTTGCTGTATCTTTGTATGGTTCCATCAATATGTGGGCACTAGGTCCTCCATATTGATCAGAAATTTTTATTTTAATTGAAAAAAGAATTTGATTGATTTCGTGGATCGTTGAGGAGAAATCCTTTTGACCGCGGTTGAAGTTGATTAGTTCGGTTTGCAATAATGTAACAGACTTATTGTCCCCACATTCGTTTTTCAGCGTTTCTAATATGGTTTCAATATTGTTATCATGATCGCACATGAGAATTACGTGAAGTGCTTTGCCACGTAATCTTGAGATTATTTTCTCAACATTACTAGGTGTATTGCCGTTTCTAGTAATGAACCCCCTGGCTGATTTTATGAATAAGTTGATGTCTTGGGGAGAGCCACTATACTCCAATATCGACTCTGCGTATTGGGGAGCGGGTCTCTCATTTGGCTGTGCCATTTTTCAAAAAAGTAAAAAAAAATAGAAATATACAAAGTGACTTTAAAAAATTTAGTTTTCTCTCTAACCTTTTGGATAAGGTAGGGAAGGGATCTATCGTACGTATGGGATAGACGATCAATTGAAAATGTACTCACAGAAGTATTGATGCGACGATCTTCATTGCCAAGTTAACAAATTTTTTTGGTGTGTGGTCCTTTCGCGTTGAGATATTAAAATATCTAGGGAGTCCTAGTTTTGGCCAATTTTCAGACTTCCTCGAATTGACCCACGTGCTGGGCGCCAGTTAACTTTTGATGTCGTGTAGTGTTAAAAAAATATACTTGTGGATAAATTATCCTTTATTGTTTAATTACACAATACAACTTAAAATAAGTACAATTTCAAAGGGAACTATTATGTGAGCAATACAACAAGCAAGTGCTTGGATTCAATGCACAAAATAGATTAACTAATAGAAGTAAGAGTCGGGGTTTATATAGTCCCTGCTGGCGTGGTGGGGGGGCGTCTTCTTCCTATTTTCGGTGCTGCATGTCAAGGGGTCAATATGTCATCCTGATAATGGGGTTGTTGTCCCGATGCTCGTGGATACGTGGGGTTTCGTAATCCAGTCTTTTATTTTGGGACTGTTCGGCGTGAGGGATGGGTGTTGTTTTAAGTACATCCAAATGTTCGTTGGTTTGTCTATTAAGGGATAGTGATTAGAGTATATCATCCCGGTAATGGTCCTCGGCTGGATGCAGCTGTTATCAATAAACATGTAGGGTTTATTAGTTTATTTTTAGGCAAGATGAAGTGCCGGTTGCAATGGGCGTACTGCGATGTCTTCTTGTAGGTGGGGGTCGTTTAGGGTGGTTAACTCGAGAGTGGATGAAAGAAGTATTGGAACCCCCAACATAACATGGCATGTTCAAGTGAATTAAATATTTGAGTCGTATCATGTCAAACTTAATGTATTAATGTGCGACGAAACCACAGAATTAGTGTTGGGTAGGACATAATATCTGGATGAGTTTGTATGGGTACTCAAATTTCAGAGAAAAATTCGGCCGCCTGTGCCCCCAGGTTGGTACTTTAGTATTTACTGTTTGTGTGTGTTTATTATTTTTGCAATGCTATAAAATGTATAAAATCAGACAGATATGATGAGCCTCAGGCACATCACGATCTGCCGCCATTTCACGATGCGGCAGATCATGATGTGGCTAGGCGCATCATGATAGTGTTATTATAAATATTATTTTTTAATTGATAAACTAATGTTTAAGACAAGATTTTTATGCATAGCACAAAGGGTAACAATTATTATAAGTAACTAGCTGGTCCCAGCACGCGTTTCTATGCCGAATATCTATATTTAATAAAGAAATTGTTTCTCCCTGAGTGTCCTTTCCCATTCGTCCCGTTCCCCTTCCGCCTCCTCTTCTTCTCCTGCGTCCGTCACCTCCACCTTCCTTCTCCCCACTCCACTCCCCCCCTTCCCCCTTCCCCCGTCCCGCAAACCCCCCTCCCGAGTTCCCCTCCCTCTCACACGTCCCCTTCCCCTCCCCCGTTCCCCTTCCACCTTCCCCGCCTTCCCTCTTCCCTTTCCTGCTCCCTCGTCCCGCCAACCCTCCTCCCGCGTTCCATATATTCAATCCCAGTACATTCAGTTATTAAACAGCCCGCGTGCCACCTTTTACAATTTTTATACAAATTTCCATTTTTCATGTATATTAAATTTGGTACCTAACATTGGTACCTATTTAAAATATTTAAAATTCTTGATTAGATTCAAACTATTAGAGGAGTACCTACTTTAAATAAATTTATCAACTAAGCATTTTCAAAAATAGAATCCTGATTTAATAAATAATCAAAATGTCATTCTCAAACTCGCAATCTGTCAAACGTCTGATGTTTTCTGAAATTATCCACTTTTCTGCGCAATTTTCTTATTTTTTCTCTCCGTAAGAACCATCCTCGTACTTCAAGGAATATTCTAAAAAAAGAATTAGCGAAATCGGTTCAGCTGATCTCGAGATTTGCGCTTACCAACACATTTAGCGATTCATTTTTATATTATAGATAATTATTAGCCTCAAACACTCATTAACATTGAATAAATCTCCCGAGAAAAGATACATGCCGCCGACTGGACCACTGGAAACGAACCCGCATCCATTTGATATCCAACTCAACCAACTCCAAGTCAACTGCTCTTAACCACTGAGCTATGTCGGCTTATCTCATACTCGCCAAATAATTCAATATATACTAGTGTTTCATTCAACAATTACTGCTTATTACAAAATGTGCACTTATAACAAAATATACACTTATTACAAAATGTACACTTATTACGTTTGAGGGAGCGGTCCGTATCGGTAGAGACGGGACGAGAAATAAAAGGCGTCAAGTCGAAGTAGTGAGTTGAAGTCTTTATTTGTAGCTACGTAGCAGATGGACAGATGGTGTTGACACGAGTAGTAGTGAGTGCAAATCAGAAGTGGTGTTGGCAGTGAAGTTGATGATGATGGTCGAAGATGCTGTGGTGGAGCAGACCACGGGTCTGCATGTCACCAGCATATAGCTCTGCACCGTGGTGGTGGAGAAGACCATGACGTCCAGGATGTCGCTCGACGCTTTGAGTCGCGGAGATGGACAGCGGTGAACCTTGGGAGGCGAAGTGTATCTCTGAGCTGTAGGTCCGCCGCAAACCATGTGAGCTGCGAGATAATGTTCCTCGAAGGTTGTGGCGTATCGGCACGGTGCCGGCTCTGAGTCGCCGGGGCTGGCCGTTCAGCCGATACCGCACTGGAGCGAATTCACTGATAAGATATGCACTGTATTACTGTATGTGTGTGACTTGAGACTAGACTTGAGACTGCTTGAGACTGAGCTGTATGCGGCTGCGCTGGCTTTTATACTCTGCCGGCCGGGCAAGTAGTTTCGAGAACGGCGTGTGAAATTCGACCGACGCGCCTAAGGTGAGAAAGTTCGAGAACACTCGAGTTGCTGTGTTGATAAATTATTGTGGAGACGGGAACTTTCCAGTAGGTTGCCGCGCGAATTGTTACCAGGCGATAGATGTACTATCGGCCGTAGGTAGGTCCGGTAGCGGCTTGCATCTAGGTATTTATTTCTGGCGTGTTCCTTAACCAGTGGCGCTGTGATGGATTTCGCAGAGCTGGTTAAGCGACCGCTACACATTTTTGTATTTAGGTATATCTTTTATTTTGTACGACAGACGGGTAAGTCCAATTATGGTACAATTTTCGTACAACTAACAATGCATGTACATAATTTTTTTTAAACATGGTATAGTGATATTAAACACATCTATATCTGCTGGTAGGGCATTAAGCAATGTCATATCTCTTGTCATGCTGTGTTGAGCCATGACATCTGTCTGACCCTGCGGTATGCAGAATAGGGCGTGGCTATGAGTTCGACAGTATTTATCAGGAGCGAATAAGCCACAGCATGACAGGAGATATGGACAATCGATAAGGTTTTTTGGTAACTTTAATTCAAATACCACGAATCCGGCATTACGCCAATTATTACATTTTGTAATAAGTAGTAATTGTTGAATGAAACACTAGTATATATTGAATTATTTGGCGGGTATGATATAAGCCGACATATCTCAGTGAATAAGAGCAGTTCACCGGATATCAGAAGGACGCGGGTTCGAGTCCTGTCGGCGGCATGTATGTTTTCTCGGGAGATTTTTTTAAAAAAGATCAGTGTTTCAGGCTAATAATTACTATTTATAATAATTATTATTTGTATTGTTTAGACAATATGATTTAGGCATTGTTAGTGTTAGTGGTACAACTTGTTATGCATTCATGCGTCTCAGCCGAGACGAAGTCAATATTGATGAACGTTCTTACATCGCGTCGTAAATAATTTAATGTAACTACCTTTATATTTTAACAAACATGTCATTCAATTTGTGTTGGAGAGTTCACAATATTATTATGCACCTAACCCACACGACACAGTGGTAGTGCGATAGGTATTGAAGTGGCTGCAGTCACCTCATACAAACATAAGTATTACTGTTGTACGTCATAAAATTTTGCACCTTCATGTATCTCTCTCTTATCCGTGTTTATAATAAATTGTGGTTAAGAATTCTTCGCTTTGCTTTATTTTGCAGTATTTGCATTTATTTTGTAATGAAAAAGAACCCACAGTTATCAAATATTTTTTTTTTATTTTTTTTTTTTATTATTATTATTGTACAACAGAATAATTCCAATTACAGTACAATTTAGTTACCCTATCAGCATTTAGGCAAGTGACTCTTCAATAATATTTTTAAGACGTATAAAGAACCGTCACTTACATCCAAATGGTTTGCAATTTCATTTAACAGCACCACTCCCCTCGTCATGCTATGCTTTGCCAAGACGTCTGTTCTGCCGTTTGGTACTTTAAATAAGTCATGATGTCGACTTCGGCTGTAGTGGTGTACATGTAAATCATAGCATCCCAAGAGAAATGGGCTATCGATGAAATTGTTCCAAATTTTGAAAGACAAAATAGCAAGACTTGCTTTCCGTCTAGTTTCTAGACTCACAGAATCAGTTTCCTCAAATAAGTCAATATGGTGCATGAACCTTCGATAGGTTCCATGCTTCCGCATACAAACATACCTGAGGAATTTCTTCTGGATTTGCTCTAACATATCAATGTACTTCTGGTGCCCAAACATCGCTCGCGTACTCCAGCTTATGTTTGCAGTTAGTAGGCATCTACAAGGTGACTTAAAATACTACGCAGGTAGGTATGATTTGAGATTTTAGTAAGCAGGCGGCTAAACAGGAGCTAACGAACTGTTTTACTTGACTTCTTTTTTATATCCGGAATATCTACAGTAACACTTATCCCCGATTTACAAAAAGTGGATCCGATAGAATAATATGATTATAGCGGCCTACACACGACACTGCATGTAGTGACTGCAAAATTCCTTCCACAAAAACATATCCATTAATAATAATTAAAATCTACGAAAATATGAAATCTTACTAAAGTTAATGAAAAGTTACAAAAAAGGATGCCATCATATTATTATATGACAATAATTATTAAAGATTATGTATACGAAAAATTAGTTTTAAACGAATAGCTTTTAACTTAAAAGTAATGACAATAAGTAAAGTTTAACTTATTTTTGCACTAAATGCAATGGGCGAAGCGTTCCGCGCGTGGGCGAGGTAGCTTGGCGCCAATTCATTGCATCGCGCATGTTTAAAACTCGCGCGTAGTATGCGCGTAATACCAAGGGAAATGGAGCGGCAAAATTTTGATACGAAATTGGTAATATGTCCCCAAAAGCTCGCGCGTTCTACGCTCCTGAACGCAAAAGTACCTACGCGCGTAACGATTCGCGGTAACGATTAACAGTTCCCCCACAATGGCCAACGCTCGATATTGTCTATCTTTGAGGTAAATATGGTATTTTAAGACCTCGGTCCAGGGTTCGCCATCTTGATTATTAAACTGAAAAAAATATATATAACCAAATTACGCATGTGACGTCGTGGGTTGTAGTTTCTACCCTATCTTTAGGGCAAGTTAATAAAATGCGAATTTAAAAATTAACATAAATCTTTTCCACAAGCACATTCTAATCATTTTTAGATTAACTAATAATATTTAACTATTGAGCGAACTAGCGCTGTCTCGTTCTAGCGGCCCTTTAACAAACGAGACAGCGCTAGTTGGCTCAACTCCACGCTCTCTGCAGTCACTGCCGCAGTCACTACATGCAGTGTCGTGTGTAGGCCGCTTAATACATAATTTTTATCCTAAAGTATATATTTTTCGGAAGGAATATTTCCTGGTTAAAATAGTTTCAGATATTTATGGCAACCCTTTCCCTAAGACAGGATTGTCTACAATCATGTTTTAAGGAAATCTCCGTTGTGGAACAAAGCAATACGTGAGAATTGTAAGAATCGTGGATAGGTAGGTACCTACTATCCTCATGTGAAATTATTTTAGCTATTATCGATTTCTTTAAGGCTGGTTGGGAATGCAAATACAAAATAAGTTAGATAGTATTAGTTAATCAGCAAATGATTAGAATGTGCTTGTGGAAAATATTTATGTTAATTTTTAAATTCGCATTTTATTAACTTGCCCTAAAGATAGGGTAGAAACTACAACCCACGACGTCACATGCGTAATTTTTTTATAGATATTTCTTTCAGTTTAATTATCAAGATGGCGAACCCTGGACCGAGGTCTTTAAATACCATATTTACCTCAAAGATAGACAATATCGAGCGTTGGCTATTGTGGGGGAACTGTTAATCGTTACCGCGAATCGTTACGCGCGTAGGTACTTTTGCGTCCAAAAGGAGCGTAGAACGCGCGAGCTTTTGAGGACATATTACCAATTCCGTATCAAAATTTTGCCGCTCCATTTCCCTTGGTACTACGCGCATACTACGCGCGAGTTTTAAACATGCGCGATGCTTTTGGACGCAATGAATTGGCACCAAGCTACCTCGCCCAGGCGCGAATCGCTTCGCCCATTGCATTTAATGCAAAAATAAGTTAAACTTTACTTATTTTTATTATTTTTTTTTAAATACATAAACGGCTATACTGCCTTTTATAAATAAACATATAATAGAGTACAAAAGTAAGAAAAATAATATCATTACATACTAGTAGTTTTAAACTTAAAAATAACATACAATTATTTTGTGTATCACAACAAAAAATAACAAAAAAAAGAACAATGAGAAATATCATCATTTCATTTCAACATGTCCATATTGCGTATATAAAGTTACATTATGGAAAAATAATTTTTGAGTGCATGTTTATATTGCGCTAATTTTAAGAAATAAATGTCGCCGATGTTAGCATATTCATTTCCCAAAATGTGTAATCGACTGATTGGTGAGTAATAATGTGATAATGTATGTGTGTTATTATAGTAGAACGGTAGAGTCAGTCTATTGTTAGCGCGACCAGGGAAATGAAATCGTATTAGTTCTATTAAATCAGGGGTATCCAAGACCGACTGAATTATTTTATATAATATTAATAGATCACAAATTTTTCTGCGATCTGATAAATATATTATCATTACTTTTAAGTTAAAAGCTATTCGTTTAAAACTAATTTTTCGTATACATAATCTTTAATAATTATTGTAATATAATAATATGATGGCATCCTTTTTTGTAACTTTTCATTAACTTTAGTAAGATTTCATATTTTCGTAGATTTTAATTATTATTAATGGATATGTTTTTGTGGAAGGAATTTTGCCGTCTTAAGTTCAATATTGAAAATATAACTGTTTTTATTTAATTTTGCATTATATCCCTGATTTGTTGTTTTGATAATTATTTTTTTTTATAAAAACTTACATATAGTCTATAATGTAGTTTTAAAAAGTGCAGGTCCCCGGAACGACGTCACTTGCGTAATTTTTGTTCACAACGTAGCTTAACGTTTTTTAAAAACATTTAAATTGTATTTATTTGTGTGCGCTGGGTTATGAATCCGTGAAAATAAATTTAGAGCCGAGAATCTTAACCGCCCGGCCAAAAAGTTGTTGAAACGCATTGACTTGGAGAAATTCAATTGGATAGGAACTATAGTATTTTAGTATGAGGGCAGGACTGACCATCAGCTAACCAACGGAGCTTGGCGCGAGTAAAATTATGGCGCTCCATGTCAAAACCAGGTGATGCTCTGGTAACATATTATAAATTAAAGTCCTCCGCCGCGTCTGTCTGTCTGTGCGCGATAAACTCAAAAACTACTGAACGAATTTTCATGCGGTTTTCACTAATAGATAGAGTGATTCTAGAGAAAGGTTTAGGTATATAATTTGTCAAGGTTTTGTGTAAATTGCTTATATATGAAGGGGAATGTTTGTATGTGGCGGACGAGCGGGCTGCGTAGATTTGATTTGTATGCAAATTGACAGATGGTGTTGTGAGTTAATAATACTTGGTTATAAAGGTTGGGTAACCATCCAGTAGATGGCGTTGTGTTTCGTTAGTCACAGGAACGCGTTGCCGGGTCAGCTAGTCAATAATATTTGCAGGATTTATAAGTTTGTGTTGCGACGTTTTATGAAAAATAACCTCAAGAACGACTTTTATGTGTTAGATATTATCAGTGCCTGCTCCAATTGCGCTCGCACAGAACCGGCCCTGTACGTTCTGAATCCAAAGCAATAATATTATCTACTTATTACATCTTAACAATTGTATACAGGTAATGATAGCAATTCAATAACCAAGGTATTCAATGTACTGAATGTATCAAGATAGGGAATGTCTTAATTAATGGCTACCTGATTTTAATTAAGCGATTAGATTTTCAACCGGCGCGGCCTATTTCCTCTTAAATGCCTTCGGGATAAGGGATTTGTTACTTCCACAGAGGATTATGTCATAGAAGTGGATGCAGGTCAGCGATGGAAATTCAAATGTGTTTTTTAATTTATTTTATTTGTGTATTAAACACAACAGTACGGATTATGTAGGTATCTAACTATTTAAATTATTCCAAATTCATTGCTAAATTACCGTTGATACTGTGAGTATGCAATGCTAAAAACTAGTGACCGACCAAAGGTTCGGTTTCCGTTTCGGTTTCGGTAAGTTTCGGCAAGAAAATCTAGGTTCGGCATCAGTTCGGCATCAGAAAATCTGCCGAACCTTCCGTTGAACCGAAACTCTGCAAAAGATCTCAATAAATGTTAAATTCAGTCGTACGAATATGTGGTTGTTGTAATTGCAAACGCAATTAAAATTAAATGAGGTCCTTCCTTTATACTGTTAAGTGTTGATTATTGACAATTTTTTGTTCCAAGAAGTAGATAACATGTTTGTTAATTTTTGTTTGTTTTATAGGAGTAATAATGCATTCCAATGCAATGCATTAATGCATACCAGTTTTGCACAACACTACTACACGTACAATGGAGTGGTGTGGTTTAATCAACTAGCAATAGAGCTGAGATTAGAACCTGACTACAATAAATTCAAAAATAAATTAAACAATAATATCTTACATAATTTAGCCACTTAGAACCGCATTAACCTTAAATTAACAATGCTTTTTCAAAAATTTATTTAATATAATTATTATTTTTTTTTTACACATTTGATTTATGTGAGTACGTAAATATAATGTATGTGTTATAATTTTTAATTTTAATTAATTTATTTTTTTTAGTAAAAAAAAAAAAATATATATATATATATATATTTTCTCTTCCCTTTACACACGAGTAGTTACACTCTTGTAAAGGTTATATTATATTATATACATATATATGTTTATACTGTTTCTAATCAATGTTGCAATTACTCATGATTATATTACATGTATATGTATATAAAAACTAATAAAAAAATAAAAAAATAGAAAAAAAATTTTTTCACATTACTTCAATTATTGTTTTTTATCTCATTTAACATGTGTTATGTGAATGTTGTGGTTGTAAACGTAATTATAATTAAAATACTCAATTAAAGAGGTCCTTTATTTATAATGTAAGCGTTGAATATAGACATTTTTTTGGTTCCAAGAAGTAGTTAACGTGTTTGTTTATTTATATATTTTTTGTTTGTTTTATAGCAAAATATTAAAAAAAAATCACATAATTTAATTATTGTTTTTGTATTATTATTTCATATAGCACGTGTTAACTGTCTGAATAAGTGTAAATACAGGCCAAATACCAGTAAACAATATATATTTAACATGTCTAAAAAAGTTTCGGTTTCGGTTTCGTCGGACACTACTAAAAACCTTGCAAACTCATTGTAGGTTTCAAAGGATACGTCGAATTTGATATCTACTGTACTCTGAGCAGTGTTGCTAACTCGACTATTAAAATAAAGCCAGACAACACCCGAAAGGGAGCTAAAAAGAGCTAAAATCTTGAATAGCCGAAGTTGACCAATGATTAACCAAATTCGCCATCTAGGGTGGGGGGGGGGGGTGGCTTTGCGCTTTTTTGGAGCTACGTCTAGCTCTAAAAGAGCTGAGTTGGCAACACCGGGTGGGTCGCTCTTTCTAGGTGCGAATTCGGCTACCGATTTGTACGACTCGCTGGACAATACAACATGTTTTTTAAACGTGGTTATAAATATATATTTATTTTATATGTGTTGTTAATTTTAATGTGCATACCGCACAAGAGTTCCGACTGCTCCCATCTGGAGCCAGTGAGACTATGGAGCCCCATTTGGGGTATGTTGTGAGGCTAAAGGTTGTGAGGACGGAAAAGAGAAAGGTGAGAAAGTAACTGGCTATTTGATTTATTCAACAAACACGGCTAAAGCCATTTCAAGCAACGTTTCAATTCTTAATGGTGGTCTTACACCAGGGCGATTCTGAAAGCATCTATATGTGAAATAGCTTCAAAGATAACTGCCTGGAATCAGTGGGACAGTGATATCTCCATTCTGGGTATTTTGTGAGGAGGGAGTGAAGAGGGACATAAGACGGGTAAGAGGAAGGTTGGGAGGTACCTGGCTATTCATATCTGATCATCAAACACGGCTAATTCCATTGTGCTAAGTCTTGTAACTGACGACGTCTACTACTCTGAACTGTTGTTCTGGAACAGAGTTACCTCATCATTTGACATATTTTAGTAATAACAACCTCTTAGTAAGAAGCTCAGGTAAGGGGGCTCCATCGAAGCCAGAGTAAAGTTAGCCTCCCAAAAACTGAGCCCTGTACAGGGCCCGCAGATACTTTAATAGTACACAACTGCTAACCCTGTTCAAATCACAAGTGCGCCCCATGGTTAAATTTGGCAGCCACCTCTGGTCTGGAGCTCCAAAATACCTGAAAAATACCCTCGACTCTGTGCAGAAACGGGCGGTCCGTCTAATAGATTCTCCCATCTTAACAGACGGATTGCAATCTTTAGAGCACAGGCGTCGGGTGGGAATGCTATCCTTGTTCTACCGGCATTACAATGGAACATGCTCCGAGGAACTAGCATCTTTGATCCCTTCGGCACCGGTGCATAGTCGGGAAACACGCCAAACGCGCGCCCAACATTTGTACACGGTTGAAATTTGTTTCTTCGACTCGTTCTTGTGTTCAACAGCTCGGCTGTGGAATGATTTGCCGGCCTCTGTGTTTCCTCCTTCCTACAACATGGGTCTCTTCAAGACCAATGTTCATTCCTTCCTCTCTTCAAAAAGACCCTCCACACAGCATCCCAGATGACATAGACCCTAAGGGAAATTATTTTCCTCAGGGCCTCCTGTGTGGAGTTAATGTAAAAAAAAGAAGAAATGCAAGGCACGTTTATTATATAACGTGCATTATTTTTATTATATTACTTGACAAAAAGTTAAAGCAGTCACTAAAAAGAAATCAAATTCGAACATACTGGCGTACAATACCCCTTAAATACGAGCGAACACACCAATAAACAAAAAATATAATATCCACATATTGTGTTGTTCCCAGAACTTGTTTATACTCGGCAGAGTTACTGCACATTTTCTGATACTCTTGCATCGAATGTTAAAAACGTTGAATGAACGGTTGTATTTTTAGAAATTCAACATTATTGCTGTAACACTAAACGCGGTTGGTGTTTATATAAAACTAGCTTTTCCCGCGGCTTCGCTCGCATGGTGTAAGGGGGGTTCCCACTCCCCCCCCCCCCCCCCCCCCCCCCCCCCCCCCCCCCATCTCTCCCTCCCTCCCGCTTTCCAATATATTCAATCCCAGTACATTCAGTTTTTAAACAGCCCGCGTGCCATCTTTTACAATTTTTATTCAATATTAAATTTGGCACCTAACATAGGTACCTATTTAAAATATCTAAAATTCTTGATTCGATTCAAACGATTAGGGGAGTACCTACTTTAAATAAATTTATCAACTTAGAGATTTTCAAAAATAGAATCCTGATTTAACATTTTGCAAAATGTTATTCTCAAACACGCGAACTGTCAAACGTGCGATAATCGTTTGGTTTTCTGAAATTATCCAATTTTCTGCGCAATTTTCTTAGTTTTTCTCTCCGTAAGAACCATCCTCGTACTTCAAGGAATATTCTAAAAAAGAATTAGCGAAATCGGTTCAGCTGCTCTCGAGATTTGCGCTTAGCAACACATTTAGCGATTCATTTTTATATATAAGAAGATGTGCAAAGAAGCGAAGCTAGCAGTCAACAATGATATGTATATTATACTCTGATGTATGGCATTGAGGAACCGGCAGAGGAAGGATGAAGGTAAACTGAATGCCGTAGAAATGAGATCTCTGAAGCGTGTGTATGATAAAACCATGTACTCGTATGACCTAATTAAAACAGTGGAGATTCAGAAAAAACGCAATGCTGACATAAGCATAAAGAGTGAGATTAAGAAAAGGACGCCTACACAAGAAAGACGTGTAAGGAGAATAAAGACGCGAATTTAATTGATAGAAGGAGTCGGGCCATGTCAAGAGTCAAAAAACAAAAAGATATTTATGAGACGATGTATGAATGTGGATAAAACTAGGAGTTTGTACCGAGACCAAGTTGTTCAGCGGCATCTTAGCCCACTAGTTAGTTTCACAAATTGAACAGCTCTCTTTAATTACTTTACCCGGTGTAACCGCCCCTAATTGTTCTGGAAATCTTACCGTAACAGCGTCTTGTGAGATTACCCCGGCCTAATGTATTTACCGCCCTTGAAATTAAAATGCTTTTACTTACAGATAAAATCTAATTGCGAACATTCCAAAAATAACTCCGAATATTTCTTTATTTATTTAATAACTAGCTGACCCGGTGAACTTCATCCGCCTCAAAATCAATAACTGTTGTTTTAACCTGTTAGCTGAATTAAATTCATTTTTTTTATTAAGTTAAAAATTACATAATGAAGCAATTATCGATGCGCAACTGTCCAGTACCAGAGATGGCGTGGTGTACGGATTAATTTTTTTTGTGATTTTCTTACTTTTCCACTTACTTACGGGAATTGCGGTTTCATTTTCTTTATACGTGTGGGGGAGATTTATTATAATTATTGTATTTTTCCTTTGGAGGGGTGCAGACATACGTTCACCGTTTGTCTCATTTTCGACTATTGACATTTAGTGTGTACGAAAGATGGGCAGCATTAGGTATATGTATAAGAACAAAAGCAAAACAATCAGCGAATTGACATTTGACGTTTTTGAATTTTTGGAATTCACTCACTATTCAATATTACATTTATCACAATATTCCTGCAGCTCTTTCAAAAGATGAAAATTCGTTTAATACAAAATGTACGAGGAAAAGAATGTTCTTCATAATTTTTCGTGAATTTTTCCGATGTGTTAATAGCTATTCTGCTGCTGCGGAGACCAATCTTTCAAACCAAAGATCATAAAAATCGGTCCAGCCGTTCTTGATTTATAAATATTGTCATAAACCCGACTATGTTTTATGTAGTAGGATTGCATATGTTGACGCATCCATATTGTATCTCCCTCTACCCGAGTTCCCTCATTCCTCCACCCGGTTCCGCGACTTTTCTTCAACTAACATCACTAACATAACTAGTTTCTTGATTTATAAATAGTGTCATAAACCCGACTTTGTTTTATGTAGTAGAATTGCCTATGTTGACGCATCCATATTGTATCTCCCTCTACCCGAGTTCCCTCATTCCTCCACCCGGTTCCGCGACTTTTCTTCAACTAACATCACTAACATAACTAGTTTCTTGATTTATAAATAGTGTCATAAACCCGACTTTGTTTTATGTAGTAGAATTGCCTATGTTGACGCATCCATATTGTATCTCCCTCTACCCGAGTTCCCTCATTCCTCCACCCGGTTCCGCGACTTTTCTTCAACTAACATCACTAACATAACTAGTTTCTTGATTTATAAATAGTGTCATAAACCCGACTTTGTTTTATGTAGTAGAATTGCCTATGTTGACGCATCCATATTGTATCTCCCTCTACCCGAGTTCCCTCATTCCTCCACCCGGTTCCGCGACTTTTCTTCAACTAACATCACTAACATAACTAGTTTCTTGATTTATAAATAGTGTCATAAACCCGACTTTGTTTTATGTAGTAGAATTGCCTATGTTGACGCATCCATATTGTATCTCCCTCTACCCGAGTTCCCTCATTCCTCCACCCGGTTCCGCGACTTTTCTTCAACTAACATCACTAACATAACTAGTTTCTTGATTTATAAATAGTGTCATAAACCCGACTTTGTTTTATGTAGTAGAATTGCCTATGTTGACGCATCCATATTGTATCTCCCTCTACCCGAGTTCCCTCATTCCTCCACCCGGTTCCGCGACTTTTCTTCAACTAACATCACTAACCTAACTAGTTTCTTCGATTATAAATATATTTTGTACCAATATGTAATTTATATAACACCGCTGTGTTAAATAAATCTAAATACTTATAACTTAAATCTAAATATTATATATTATACTCACCTGGCGGGGGGGGGGGGCGGTTTTAAAGGCCAAAACATCTCAGCTAAGCATCTATTAGGTCCTTACGTATGAAATTGGCGTTTTGTATGTGAGGAACATAAAGTCGATTTTTTTTTAATATAATATATTTATTTAATCAAAGTATGTACCATTGCTATCTATGCACTTTTGCCATCTCATAGGTAATTCATCGATCCCTTTACTAAAAAAGCATTCGGACGGGAATCAATAAAATCTTTGAAGGCGGTTTGGACTGCCCCATCGGAGTTGAATTTTTTCCCTTGCAAGAAGTTATCCAAATTTGGAAAAAAAAGGGTAATCTGTTGGGGCAAGGTCCGGAGAGTACGGTGGATGTCTTAGACATTCCAATTGAAGCTCCTCTAATTTAGTAGCCGTCTGTTGTGCAGTGTGTGGTCTAGCGGTCAACGCGCGTTTGTTGATTTGCTTCACTCAATTCGTGAGGTACCCACCTTTCAAACTTTTTCACCTTTCCAATTTGCTTCAAGTGGATTAAATCAGTTTTATCACTTAACACCGCAGCCTACAACTAACTCGGACGTGGTTTGCGATGGATCCGCTTCCACAATAGCCTTCAATTCTTCATTATCAACTTCGGTCTCCGGCCGTCCACGGGGCTTGCTCTGCAGGTCGAAATTTCCAGAACGAAAACGTTGGAACCAAAAACGCACTGTGTTTTCTTTTGCGGCACCGTCGCTGTTAGCGCCAAGTATATTGGTTGCGCTTGGCGGATTGCTTTTGTGTTTATTTTGGATTTTAATATTATTTATTTCCTATGGCAATGAATATCTCCCTTCCCCCGCTCCCCTTATCATTCCCTGCTGTCACTATTCCGCATATCGCAAGTATTTTTCGGTGCTCGAAGTTTGTGTGTTAATAAATCATCGCAGATAATTCGCATTAACAATAATTCATTTTAAAAGTGATCCGCAACTAAATGGTGATCTCATCAAGTAAACAATTACTTTCCAGAAGAACCTACTCCTCTACCGTGAGTTTTTACCTATCCTTTATATATTTATTGCCACTATATTTACGCAGAAGTTAATTGCCAGAGATTGTAACCTCTAAGCCGAGACATTATGATCCAAACGAGCCTGATAATTTAATGTAAAAAAGAACCAGCGCGCTATTTTACGGTGTAATATTTACGGCATGGTGTTTCAGTGTATTATTAAATTACGGTAGGTAGGTAGTTAGTGTTCGAGTTCACATTATCATCGCAATATTATTTTTACAGTAGATCTAGACTAGACTTCGGTCTCGCAATAAATTTTCATCAGTAGAATAATTAACATCCTGTTAAAAATGCCCGAGGAATCCTCTGTCACAAAAATTAATCGTGAAATTCAACTTTTAGATGCAAGACAAAATTCGTATCTTTCAAGGACGCAGATAATTTATGAAAGTATACAACATTTAAAATCGACTGTTTCAAGAAATACGTTTTGCGCGCATGCTGCTCTGTTAGTTGAGATTAGAAAAGAATTTATGGAAGTTGTTGGAAAAATTAATGATTTGAAACTCCAGATTAATTCTGAATTTATTCCAAATTTTCAAATCGAACAATCATTTGACGAACTCTACGCAATTATTCAGTTAACAGCTAAACAAATAGGTAACAATAATATAAATGAACCTACCACGCTACAAAAATCCCATAAAATTAATAACATTAAGCTGCCAAAGCTATCTTTACCTCCATTTGATGGAAATTTATTGGAATGGAAGATTTTTTATCAAACTTTTAAAACACTCATTCATGAAAATATTGATCTCTCCGACACGGAAAAAATTCAATATTTAATTAGTGCTTTGTCAGGAAAGGCTTTAAATATATGCGCAGAAATTCCAGCTACGGCAGAAAATTATAATATTATATGGAATTCTTTAATCGCAAAATATGAGGATAGCCGGGTAATCGCGACACATTTCTTCAATAAAATTTTAAATTTAAAGTCAATCACTGTATCAAATGCATCGAATTTAGAAACTTTTATAGACCAATTTCATTCATCAATTTCAGCATTGCAACAGTTAAAAATTCCGAATTTATTACAATGTTTCTTCGTTCATATAGGAACACAAAAATTAGACAGGGAAACGGCCATGGCATTCGAATCTTCAATCAGAAAATCAGAGGCACCGTCGTACGATGAATTCGTAACATTTTTACGTGAACAAGCCAAAATATTACATAGAACGTCAATATTACCAGAATCGAAATCACAACAGTTTGAGAAAAAAAAATTACGTGAAGCACAATATAGCCACGCATTTCTTAGTTTAACGCATAACAAAGCAAAACACTATAAGTGCACGTTATGTAATTTGTCAGACCATACATTCATTTTTAAATGCCCAACGTTTTTAAACGCATCACCTAAGAGTAGGTTTAAGATAACTCAAAAACAAAACTTATGTCGAAATTGTCTAAGTACAATGCACTCTACCAATACATGCAAATCGGAAAATCGGTGCAGATATTGTAATCAAAACCATAACTCTTTATTGCATTTTGATGACACTTCATCCAATTTTTCTCGTAAGATTGAGCGAAATTTAAATCTCAAAAGCAAACCGGAAAGTAAATCTGATAATGTAACATTATGTACTCTCAATAATGGAGATGCAAACGTTTTTTCCCCAAATCAAACCGTTTTATTAGGTACCGCATCTATTAGTGTTCTTGATTCCAGGAATAAATATCAGAAAATACGCGTTTTAATTGATAGCGCATCACAAAACGAATTTATTACAACGAGCTGTTGCAAACGCCTTGGATTACCCTTATTCACAGATCGCAATCATACAACTATTAGAGGAATTGGAGATATTTCTCAACGCATTAAAGGGATGACTAATTTAAAGTTTGAGTCTCGCTATAATAATAAAACATCTTTCTCCATTCGACCCTTGGTAGTGGATCGCATTACAACCCAATTGCCGGCATCTTCTATAGATATGAATGCGTTGCCTTACCTAAATGACTTGCCACTCGCCGATGACAAATTCCACATCCCAGGGGTCATCGATGCAATCATTGGTGCCAATATTTTTGGCCAAATCCTCTTACCTGGTAAGGTAAAGGGCACTCAATCATTACCGAGTGCAATCGAAACCAGTTTAGGGTACGTACTAGTCGGAAACGCACCTATTTTCAAGCAAAGCAACGTAACTCACAACCAAAACAAGGTTTCTCGTAAACCAAGTTTACAGGTTCATTATTAATCTCATGTTTCCTGCAATTTTTATAATACCTAATAATTAATTAGTTTAGTTCAAGTAGTCATATACATATAATTGCTATATTTAATCGTTTCATTTCTTTATTATTTTATTTTCATCACCCCGCAATAATGATACGCATTAACGTCTTGAGCACTGAAACACAATGCGGTAAATTTTTTAATGGTATTTATTTTTATTTTCTTTTCGTTTCGCATGTTGGTTTATTTTGACCATTCTGTCAAGGCCGAGGGGCATGTTAGCGCCAAGTATATTGGTTGCGCTTGGCGGATTGCTTTTGTGTTTATTTTGGATTTTAATATTATTTATTTCCTATGGCAATGAATATCTCCCTTCCCCCGCTCCCCTTATCATTCCCTGCTGTCACTATTCCGCATATCGCAAGTATTTTTCGGTGCTCGAAGTTTGTGTGTTAATAAATCATCGCAGATAATTCGCATTAACAATAATTCATTTTAAAAGTGATCCGCAACTAAATGGTGATCTCATCAAGTAAACAATTACTTTCCAGAAGAACCTACTCCTCTACCGTGAGTTTTTACCTATCCTTTATATATTTGTTGCCACTATATTTACGCAGAAGTTAATTGCCAGAGATTGTAACCTCTAAGCCGAGACAGTCGCCATACACATCTTTAACCACGGTGGAACTCGTACTCGTAAATAACGCGATATTTCAAGTTTTCCATTTTTTTTTTTTATTTTTTTTTATTTTATTTTAAATACACAAACGGCTATACTGCCTTTTATATATAAACATATAATAGAGTACAAAAGTAAGAAAAATAATATCATTACATAATAGTAGTTTTAAACTTAAAAATAACATACAATTATTTTGTGTATCACAACAAAAAATAACAAAAAAAAGAACAATGAGAAATATCATCATTTCATTTCAACATGTCCATAATGCGTTTATAAAGTTACATTATGGAAAAATAATTTTTGAGTGCATGCTTATATAGCGCTAATTTTAAGAAATAAATGTCGCCGATGTTAGCATATTCATTTCCCAAAATGTGTAATCCACTGATTGGTGAGTAATAATGTGATAATGTACGTGATAATGTAATGTGATATTTTGTAATCTAAGTGACGCAAAGAAAAAAACAATTAAGGAAAAAACAAATCAATTGTAATTTTCGATACACAAATACATGAGTAAAATAGCTGTATAAATTTGAATTTAGAATTCCTAACCGAAGAGAAGATATTTGAGATCAAAGTTGCCAGTACGGCCAAACGCCAATTTCATATGTAAGGACCTAATATATACATATTATAACTAGCAGACCCGGACACACGTTGCTGTGGCTAACGAAAAACAACGCCACACCATTACCCAACCTTTACAACCAACCATCTGTTTAATCAAATCCACCGCCCGCATTCCAGCCCGCTGCCCGCTATCCAGCCCGCTGCCCGCTATCCAGCCCGCTTCCTTTATTTATATATTTCAACCAATTTACACAAAACCTGAACAAATTATATACCTAAAAACCTTCTATCTATTGGTGAAAACCGCTTGAAAATCCGTCGCGTTGTTTAAAAGATCTAAGCGGACAGACAGCGGGAGCGACTTCATTTTATACTATGTAAAGAAGAAGATAACAATCTTGGTGTATGCAGTCGTGGCTTCTCCGAAATAAGTGAGACTTTTATCCGTGGCCAGTTTAATTGAATCAATGACAAACACGCCTCAAAACTAACGCTTCGCCAGTGCACATGAATGCAGCAGCACGTAGGTGTTTTGCGAGATTTGGTTGCTATGCCATTCCGCGGGAACACCAGAACGTATTTTGTGCGATTTGGTTGCTATGCCGCGCGCCGTTTCGCGGGAATACGACGTGTTTTGCGCGATTTGGTTGCTATGGCATTTCGCGGGAACATCAGGTGTTTTGCGGGATTTGGTCGTTTCGTCATTCGGATGAGAATCGGCAACATTGTGTTATGATATTTTTAGTCTCTATTTAAGTTACTATACAAGTTACTATTCCGTTTATCGTTTTTATTATTCCATAGTCATCATTACTTATGTATATCATTATCGTTATACATTTCTCTATAGTTATGGTTGCTCTATTCTCGCGGCTCTGACTGCATTCTGTAAGTTCTTTTCAGCACATGGAATTTTGTGTTCTCCAGCATTACAATACAATTTGGGAGGCGGGAATAGGTACCGCCGCCCCGGGAACCTTTATTGGATAACCAACACCTCTGCCATAGGTCACCCCAAGTGGTTCACTACGTTTGGTAATTTAGCAGGAGTGCCCGGGTTCATGGGGTGAGGTTTGTCTGGGTCCTGGAGGCGGATGACCGGGATACACTGAACCCCAGATTCCTACCCACCCCTTAAACCCTTTTCCTTCCCATAACTCTCCTCTCCTTCCTTTCCTTAAAAAAAACCCTCCACACAGCACCCCCAAAGATGACATAGGTATTTCCCTCAGGGCCTCCTGTGTGGAACTCATGTAAAAAAAATAAAAAAATTCGGTTTTGGTTGTTTGATTGTTCGATCAGTTTTTTTTTTCATACGTTGTAATAAAAATACTTAAATCATATAGCATTTTACATAGAACTATACAATTAGAGGTACCATTGCGTAGGAATGTCTCGTCGAAAAGTGTTTCACTGTTAAAAACGCGATAATCGGTCGGCGTTGACCAGATTTTGTAGTTTCTGGTCGTTCAGCGTTAGTTGGGAACCAAATTGTATTAATTGAACGTACAAAAGTGGAACCTTCGCTTCGTGTCTCATCTTAATATAATAAATAGATAACCACAACACAGGCGATAGGGTTCCTAGCATGGTGGTCAAAAAATCCTTCAAATATGTCATTCATTAACAATGCAATGAATAAAGAAAATTAACAAAAAAATAAATGATTGCGGACAGGATGAGGACGGCGGGGGACCGCAGCCAGAGAACATTAATTTATGGAGGAGGTCAAATCCTTCCCTTGGATGTAACGCCGTGATGATGATAATGATTTAAATATCATAATTCCCACCAACTCAAGGTTAAACGTCACGTACGTTATAATCTACGCATTCACAGATGGCGCCAATACTTTTTACACGTTTTTCCAACATTGAGGTGAGTTAATTGTTTGCGTCCGTACATATTTAATACAAATTTAAATAAATAGATTTGTCCATAAATAAACCTAAATCTTTCAAGAAAGGCTGAAAAATTCAATTTTGTATCGGTGACTCAATCCAACATTGAATTTTTCAGCCTTTCTGGAAAAATTTGGGTTTGTTTGCGGACAAAACTATTTATTTACATTCATATTAAATATGACCGGGCGCAAACAATTAATTTACCTTATTGTTTTAAAGCGTAATGTGTATAAAGTATTAAAAACCAAAAATTATTTTATTGGCGCCATCTGTGAATGAGTAGATTATAATGTACGTGACGTTTAACATTAACCCTAACTAAGCCAATACTATTTAACTGTCAATAGTTAGAGACCAAGTTATAATAATTTACGATATGATTTCCGATAAGTACATTATTGTTAGTTATTGTTGATAATTGCGCCAACTACGGCAGTAACTACTGTCGTTGTTATTGCTATTAATTTTCATTAGGCCAAGTCATTCGCAAATCGTCTGATAATCTGGAGTTGGGTTCTCGCAATGTTTGTTTATATAAAAAAAATCAATTGAAACATTCTGCGTAGTTAAAGGACAAAATACAAACGTACCCACAGATATCTGCGTGTCAATTATTTATCAGTTTATCAGTTATCGGATATCGTGATGTATAAATATATTCGAATTATAATTAAATAATTTTCATTTGTTTGTGTAAAGTCGTATGCTGTATTTGGGTTATTTAGGAGAATCATCGACCATAGTTAGTACACCGATTAGGAGAAATCATCTAGCACAGTTCTATTTTGAAATGTCAACCTTATAAAAAATCACTAGTCTATATTTTATTTGTGTACATATTATATGTGACATACTTACATAGTGGAAGATATCGCCCTGGTGGAAGAACACTATTCAGAATCGGATTGTTGCTTGAATTGGCTTTAGCCGTGTTTATTCACAAGATCTGTACCTTCCTCTACCACGTTTCTGTCCTTCCTCTCCCCATTACCGTCAGCCTCACAACATACCCCAATTGGGAATGCCACAGTCCCATTAGGTGGGAGTAGTGGTGCTCCTGAGTGGTATTCACATTTATAACCGCTTTAAATTCAATTTTTTAATATCTCTTCTTTTTTGTACTACACTTTTGATTCCTTGACTGAAAAAAAGCTCGATCACTCTGTAATGCAATAAATTCACACTACGAATCCGCTCGTATATATTATGAGAGTTAATCGGTTAATTTACGAAATATGTATACAACATTGAAGATCTTGAATAATAAAGTCAAACAAACAGGCAGGAGCATCATTTTCTGAAAGGAGACAGGAAGGTGATGCAATAGTGTGTCCCGTAACTTGTAGTTTCCGGTAAGTATTATTGAACTGGATTAGCCACAAAGCTGAGTCAATTAACCACATACCACATATCAATTATATATAGACTCTGTAGACGCCTCAACGGCCTCAACGCACCACAACTCGGGAGACAGGCACTACAGTGAGGTAAAATCCTTTGAGGTAAAACGTCTAGACTCTAAAAAAATAAGTCTAGACTCAAAAGATAACCTGGGTGATTGCTAATATTGTTTATGTGTATGAGAGCTAAATTATACGCGATTTGTTTTTATTATTGACATCTTAATCTGCAAAATTCAAACCTACAAATTCACAGAGCTGACTCGGTACCTTGATTATGTCTTTTTTAAATGAGTTCCATACTGTTGTAGTTCCATGCATCTTTAGGGATGCTGTGTGGAGGGATTTTGAGGAAACGAAGGAGAGGAGAGTTCTGGGAAGGAAAAGGGATTAAGGGGTGGGTTGGAATCTCGGGTTCAGTGTGTCGTAGTCATCCGCCTCCAACCATGAACCCCTGCTAAATAAAAAACCCCTTCCTAGCGAACCACTTGGGGTTGACCTATGGCAGAGGTGCTGGTTATACAATAAAGGTTCGCAGGGCAGCGGTACCCATTCCCGCCTCCCAATTTGTGATTGTGATTGATTTTTTCTTCTATGTATTAATAGTCGTAGATACTTTTAACTTTTCATATTGAGTATCGTCCACTCTTTAAGTATGTCACTGTATACATATATGTATAATAAGGAACTCCAGTGAAAAATATTATGGCTTAAAAAATATGTTCATATAGACCATTGATTTTCAAAGTGGGGGGCGCGCCCCACTAGGGGGGCGCGAAGACATATACAGGGGGGCGCGGGCGCGGGCGGCGGTATCGCTACGATCGCCGTATACCCGCGCTACCGCACGCATCTGTGGAGTAAACCCTTTTTCATATTCCGAATGCAGTTATACATGTTCTCAAAGGGAAGATTTAAAAATCCACAGTATGATTCACAAAAGAGAAAAACCATTTTCATGTCCTGACTGCAACTATTCGTGTCCTCAAAAGAGATATCAAAGAAGTCACTTGCTGACTCATAGTGCAATTATCCACTGGAGCGACTATGTCGAATAATTCGACGTTTCGTTTTCTTCTAGGATTGCCCACGTCGAATAATTCGACGTTTATGACGTACCACTCGTAAACAATTAAAAATTATTTAATTATTAACAGTTCCTGGCCAATATTTATTCCGTTGAAAAGCTGGTAAAATTGTCTTTCATCTATGGCAACATCGATGCTTCTATAGTGTTTCTGGAAGGAATATTTCGCGGTTTAAAGTGACAGTTTATTTTACCTCCGAGGCAAAACTGTTTGAGAAATTGGATATATTTACACGTATTTTAAAATGCCGTAAGTGATTGAGTTTTTGCATTTTAACGCCATAATATATAATAGTGTATTCGTGATTCAATTATTAATGTGTTTTCAACTCATTTGAATAAAAAATCAGTGTTTTTTTATCATATTTTCGATACAAAACTATTATTTCTGGTGGGGTTAGGTTTTTTAAGTTTTTAATTTGCAATTCAATTCGTTATTACTCCACTTGTGCATTTGAAATAGTGTTTTTCTATTAGAATGATTCATTACCAAGAGATAATTATAAATTTTATTTAGGTGTGGTCATTTTTTCTCCAGATATTTGTAATTTTATAACTCAGTAGAAATGTCAAAAAGATCGTAAATTTATTAGATGAAATTTCATGTAAAGTTACCATCACACAATTAATATGGGATTATTTCGTTTCGTTTTGTAATTAAATAATTTATTTACTTATTTTAAATTTCCACAGAGCCAATAATCGAGAAGTCTCGCAATCCAGGTATAAATATATATTTTTAAAATTTTATATGATAAGATATATAAAAATCTATGATTTGATTCAAAATATAAAATCTACATGAAATATGTGTTTAAGTGTACCAATGCCGAGCGGAAGAGGACGAGGACGAGGACGAGGAAGAGGCAGAGGCAGAGGCAGAGGGAGGGGGGCTGTGGGAGCTGGACGTGGAGCGGCACTGGCAGCTCGGTCTGGAGTGTTAGTATTTTTTAATGTGTTTTAAGAAGGTTTTTTTGCTGTGGCTATGTGTTGAGCTCATCATATATATTTTAATTTATTTTAACAGTGACCCTGATCTGGTTATGGTGCGGGAGGATCGCGCCAGGGCCCTAAAGGACGTTAGGGCCCTGTCTGCTTCTTTCCAAGCGGAACTAGAAAGCCGCAAATTTAAGAAGCAGGCGGCGCGGATCCTGCTCCCCACCGCGCCTGCAAGAAAAGCTAAACGAAAGTAAGTTATCGTCTCTAGATGCATTACACAATATTATTGTTTTTCCCCGAGAGCTTTCTGCCACCGTGAGAGTTGGATGGATCAGCGCTCTGTGCATTATGCACATGCAGTAAAATCAGCGCTACTCCAATTCTTATTGTTTTTATTTACTGTTTCACGAGTGAATGACAACGATTCATATGATTTATGTATATGTTTTCAGAATTCCATCTCCGGAGAGAGTAGCGTGTCCCTTTTCACAGGGGACACCTTCAACGCTGCCATCGCCTATTCCCCCACCGTGGTTGTGCAACGTTCCATCTATCACAATGACCCAAGCAACGGCTCCCACTGTGCCAACGCGGGCGGCTTCTCCAGAGCCGTTACCTGGGACATCGCGGGATGGGGAACTGAGGGGCGATCTCTCTCTGGAGCATAGCTACCATAGAGAGCTGTGGGTGGACGTGCCGTTCTGCCAGGAAGTGTCTGTGTTTGGAAACAGTGAGATTATTGTTTTAAAACGTCATATCAGAGGCGTTCCGTAATTGAAATAAAGACACATTAAATCAATTTGTGTTATATTCATTTCAGAACCAGGCATGGACAGAGCGGGTGAATTTGATGCTGCATCTCTTCACCATGATCAGTCGGCATTTGAAGACCGTAAGTTATAAAACTAACTAACTAACTAACAACGCCATTTCGCTACATGGGTAGGCAGAGGATGGACCGCCATACAATTTGGTCTTGGCACCAGAGGCGGCCGCTTCCTTAGTGCATATGTGCACTGCACTGCCGAAAATACGTCAGAAGTGTAAATTAGTATCTACATACTCTCACGAAGAATCCCGCCAATTCGTTACAAAATCTTTACCAATTCTCTAAACTCCCTCCCATGAGAGAAAGGAATTCGTGCACATTTTGTTATGCCCAGGCGTGACGTCACACGAAGTTAAATTTCTATTGGGACCATCCCCAGATGCTGGAGTGCTCGTGCCCGTGAAATGAGCAAGACAGGTATAGACCCATACGGACGATTGACGTGTGAAGGCAGAGAATACATATGGTGCCTGGGTGCACTAGCGGAGCAAATGACTTAACATTAAACTTGCGTAAAGTGATACCGAACCTTTGGAATGGAATAGTTATGTTCGACGAATTTAAGACGAAATAACAATGTTATGTTTTAACGTCATCGGCCGCCAGCGCGGCGCTGTATTGTTTCGGTATTGACTGCATTTTAACAGTTTTTGCAAGTTTTATTCTGTAAAAAAAACTTATTTAAAAATGAGTGTTACTGAAAACATTGCGATTAACGTAGATTTTATGAATTGTAATTAGTGTAGTGTTTTAGTGAAACGGTTAAACTTTTAAAAATAATTTGTACTATTCCAATGACAACTGTTGAGTGCGAACGGTGTTTTTCTACATTAAAACGTTTAAAAACATTTCTGAGGAACACTATGTCTCAAGATCGGCTTAATGCTTTGTCAATGTTGAGCATCGAAAAAGGTTTGATATCTTCTATACCAGAATTTAATAATCGTGTCATTGAAGATTTTCACAAATGAAAGAGCGACGAATGGATTTACTCTACAAGTAAACGTTTGCATTACGTATGTCACCCCCTAATCACTTTATTTTCCCATGTTAATGTTACCTTTTTTGTGAAATGCACTACTCGCGAATTTTGTCACGGGCCGCCTCTGCTTGGCACTCACACTCTTTTCTTCATTCAAACTCATTTATACCTGCCCTTGTGTTATTCTGACATTGCGCGCCTCAAATATTTGATTAACTTGATCGAGCCAAGAGTTCATTATCTTAAAGCGTTGTACCAAAGGGAGTAAGTACTCGTAATATAGAAATGTTAAGTTAATTTGTGTTTTCTGTTGTTTTAGAAATGGATCTGGACGAAGGGAGCGACGTTGGCGAGGATAACCTATGCATGCCACCAAAACCTTATCATCGTATGAACAATGCACGTAAGCCCGATATGGCCGCAGACCTAAGACAAGACCAGGTAGAAATAGAGGCAATGCGTTCGATTCTGCCATCTGATAGTTACTCTTTCGATTGGTCCAGCGAAATCTCACGTTTCAATGGGATAAAGGAGATATTCACAGGTACGCCGGGACCAACTTTCAACACCGACGAAATGGGCAAACCTGTGGATGCCTTTCTTAAAATCTTCGACGCCGATTTCGTTGAACAGATCGTAAGAGAGACTAACAGGTATGCAGAACAACACATTGCGCTAACCCAATTCAAGCGCTATGCGCGTATCAATAGATGGGCTCCCACGAATAAAGAGGAAATGTACGTATTCTTGGCACTTTTAATGCATCAAGGTATTTCTCCCCTTCCCGTTGAAAAAGACTTCTTCTTTTCAATTGACGTCACCGCCATGCCTTATTTCAGCAAAGCCATGAGTTATAATCGTTTTCTTCTAATAAAAAAATTCCTTCACTTCACCAACAATGAAACTCTTTCTTCTGATGTATCGTTATCTGTGCGAAGGTTACAAAAGATTCAGCCCGTCTTGGACCACCTCTCTCATAGGTTTGAGAGTTTATACCTGCCCGAGCAAGACATCTCTCTAGATGAATCCTTACTCCGCTATAAAGGCCGTTTGGGATTCGTCCAGATGATCAAATCTAAAGCGGCAGGCTCGGGTATAAAGTCTTACGAGCTTTGTGAGTCCAAGTCTGGCTATCTTTGGAAATTCCAAATTTATACGGGGAAGACCATTTCCAGTCAGACTGAATCGACAAATCCAGACCAGGAAGACATGACGGAAGACGACATAACGGAAGACATGACACGGGCCAACTTTTCTGGTGCTCAAAATATCTGCCCAGTTGGGGCCACTGCAAAGATAGTATACGATTTGGCCAGCCCTCTGTTTAATAAAGGGTATACGCTAATAATGGACAATTTTTACAATAGTCCATTATTGGCGCGATGCCTCAAAAGAAATGGGATGGATTGCATGGGCACATTGCGGTTGAACCGAGAATTTGTGCCCAGTGTATTTAAGTGCAATCTCCGATCAAAACTGAGGGAAGGTGAGCTCCTATACTCGAACTGCGGGGACCTCAATGTTATGGTTTGGTTGGACAAAAGCTTGGTAAGTATGTTGTCCACCTACCATAAAGCAGAAGTCGGGGCAGTTGAAAAGTTTGGGGTTTGGAAATACAAACCCCAAATTGTACTAGACTATAACAAGGTAATGGGGGGAGTTGACAGAATGGATCAGCTTTTGTCAGGCTACCCCATTGAACGACAGCGAAACCTGGTCTGGTACAAGAAGCTTTTCAGGAGACTACTAAGTGTTTCGGTGCAGAATGCGTATATATTGTACAGTTCAAAGCTCCGCAAGGAAAATAAACGCATTTTGTATCGAAACTTTAGGAGTGAGGTTGCGAGGGATCTCCTTCAGCTGTTCTGTCACAGGGAAATTAACCCGCCTCCGACTGTGAGAACCATTGGCCAAATAGTTGAAGGAAAGATTCTGCGTACTGTCCTGGAAGGCAACCACTTCTCGGTCCATAGCGGGCGAACGTTGAATTGTGTGTGGTGTTCCATAAACAAAACTACCAAACGAACTACAAAAAAATGTGACGTGTGTGATGTGGGATTATGCAATGATTGTATGGTCCCATATCATACCACCCCACTCTCCATATTGAATAACTGAGGGTTTTTTATTTTCTTTTTCTTTTCTTGTTTTTAGTTGTGAAATTATAATTTATAAATTTAATGAACTTTCTTTGGACATCAATAACTATAGCCTGCGCCTGGATGACAGGACCAAGTCATTTCTTTTTACATCTCATAAAAATGTTATAACGACAAAGCACCCAAAGGTACGAGTTCTATCTGATAAGGTTTGGTGGACATTTAATATGTATATTTCAATTCTGATCATTAAAATATACATATTAAAAAATGCATAGGTTTTCTCATTCTTTCCTGCTATTGTACACATTAAATAACTTGTTTTATCAACATGATTTGTTTTTGAGGTGTTATGCCGTCTCGCTGTACCTCCTTTAGCCTACGTTTTGGACAGCGTTTGTTAGTTATAGAATGAGGTAGCGCGACACGGCATAACACCCCAAAAACAAATCATGTTAATACTTTTGGCCATGAAAATATCAAATCAAACTTGTTTTATTTTTATGTCTTAGTTATATATTTTGTTATTTTTTCTGTAGAGGCTTTTTTAGATCTAGTCACTTAACAAAACTAAGCCATTTCAAGCAATGTTTAAATCTGAATGGTAGTCTCTCACCAGAGCGATACTGAGAGTATCACTCTAGAGCGAGGCAAAATGAAACTATGTATTGATTTACTGAGAAAAACCAATTGAATAAATTTTTATTATGACGAAGTGTGTAAACAATGTTTAAATAAATATGCTGCTCTACCATTGTAATGTAATTAATAAGTGTAATTTTAATTGAAAGAATGTAAAAGCCCATTAGGGCGGAAATAAATTTATAAATCTATTATTTGTTTCCTCAATTATTTTCCTCTCCACTATTTTTCATTCCAACCTTTAGATAAAAAAATATCACTAAGATTTTATTTGCCGATCGACGCTAATACAACAGGTTTGATATATATATACAATTTTATCAGCATCATCATTATACATATTCTGATTTACCCTATGTAGCTTGACCTTAAGGTAGCTGTCAGAATTGATTTTTCGTCAAATATTGGTGGATTTTATCAACTTGCAAAATATCCCCCTGAAATATTGGCAATGTGTATATCTATGATATATATTTCATTTTAAGCCTTATTTCCTTGTTTTGCACGTTATATAAAAACATGGTTACAAATCTCCAGTTATAATTTACAATTATTTAAAAAGTAATACCATGATTTTGACATTGTGAAAAAGGCTCTCTGTATAATTCATCAAATGAATAAAATAAAGCCAACATGGCGACTATTCTTATTAATAATTGTAGGCAGTTAATGTATCTTCCTAATGTAATACTACTTTTTGCGGTAAATTTATTAAATAGTATAATACAGTGATTTCAATTTTGACACGTCACGCACTCAAATTTTACAAAATCATTTTCTGACAAAACTTTTGAAGAGATCATAACATACAAAAAAATATTTTTCTATTATATTCTTGCATCTGTGGTTATCAAACAGGCCATAGAGAACACAAAAACGTAGAAAATATTCAATAAAGATATTTAAAACTGCGACTGGCGGCAATTTCAAATCACAAAAACACAAATTTCGCGCATTTATAAAGTTTAAGATTTTTTAACAATTTACCTATCAATTCTAAAAATATAGGATAATTAGAAAAATATAGGTGAATTCATTGGCTGTATAGCACTACAATCAGTTTTTTTGTCCCCATATTAAAATTCGGAGGTATGATTTTTTTAATGTTGGCGGAAAATATTCAAAATCGTCGCCAAAAAACCGCGAGCAATCGGAGAAAAAGTTTTTTGACGCGCGATCGTTCGAGTGGTTATTTATGTACTACGAAGAGAAATCTAAAAATCACATGTTTACCCACAGTGAAGAAAAACCTTGTTCAATGTCTGACTGCAACTATTCGTCTTCTAGAAAAAAAATAGCTAAAACGGCACTTGCTAACTCACAGTGACGAAAAACCTTTTTCGAGTTCCGACTGCAACTCTTCATATTATTACTATTCATGTACTATTAAAAAAAAAAAAAAAATCACATGTTTACCCACAGTGGTAAAAAAACTCACTTCATGCCCTGACTGCAACTATTCTTCTTCTCGAAAAAAAAAACTAAAACGGCACTTGCTAATTAACAGTGATGAAAAACCTTTTTCTTGTCCCGAATGCGACTATTCAGGCGCTACAAAACGTTATCTAAAAAGTCACATGTTTACCCACACTGGACAAAAACCTTTTTCATGTCCCGACTGCAATTATTCATGTTGTACAAAGGAACTTTTTAGAAATAATTTGCTGACCCACAGTGCTATAAAACCACTTATATATTTCTACTGCGACTATTCGTGTTTTACAAAGAGGCACAAAAATCACATGTTTACCTTCAGCAGACAAAACCATTTTTTGTCCCGAACGTAGTTATTGAAGTTCTCGAAAGGGAGATATAAAAATCCACAGTGCGATTCGAAGTGGAGAAAACCTTTTTCATGTTCTTAGTGTAACTATGCATGTACTACGAAACCTATCTTTAGGTAATATTATTATATTTTAGCAGTAAACAAACCTGTGTGTAATAACTAAAAAGCGTTGTTTCAACTAAAAACTCTCATATAACATCATTCGTATGTTCCATAAATTTTACATTATTTTTTTTATTTTTTCTTTTGCTGTCTTCCAAATATGGTAAGCATTTTTTGGTTGCGCTGCGCTGACAAGTCAGCATGAGAGCCTTTATAGGCCTGAGGGAGCGGGAGACAGAACGAGAAATAAAAGGCGTGCAGTCGATGTGTGAGTCAGTCGTTTATTGGGCTACGTAGCAAGAGTCGGTGAAGCGGTAACAAGATGTATGCAGGGTGCCGTGATGAGATGCTGCAGGCGTGCGGTGTGATGAAGATGGAGTGGTGAAGGTCAGCGAGTTGCTCGACACCATGGCGGTGGAGATGACCTATCTTCCATGCCGTTGCTCGACGCTTTAAGTCGCGGAGGTGAACGGTGTGTGGCTCGGTGAGCTGAGCCACCAGCAGGTAGTCCTGGCGAGGTGGAGCGTGTTTCCATGGCAGCGAAGCACGGTGGGCTTCGGGGTGCCATGAAGTGGTGAGCTGATCCCTGGACTGAAGGTGACGCAAACCTTGTAAGTCGCGGGATGTAGCTGATCTCAGGAGCTGAAGACACGATGGGCCTTGTAGCTGAGACGTGGTGGTGGACCTCGGGAAGCTGCCCTGGATGTGTAGAGCACTGCAGGAGCACTTGTGCGGAGATTTGTTACGACGAGCTGTTGACCGACGTGAGTGTGAGACTGACTAAGCTAGCGCCGAGTTTAGTCGCTTAATATATACCAGCGCGACCGGAGGAGTAATGTTGCATTCGTCGGCAATGTGCACACTGGAAGGTACTGGAACATACGCGGTGCAGACTATTCAGGCGGCTTATAAAATCTAGACCTTTCTAGGCGGTGGCGATATTATCATTTATCGGCGCGGCAGGCGAGAAAGTGCGTCGCGGCCAGTATAGGTAGGAAGGTAACTAGGCAAGTAGGTTTGCCGATGCGCACGAATATTAGGAGATGTTTCTCGTATCTTCTTTTGATGGCGAAGTTAATAATGATGTGTCGCCACAGGCCAATAACAGCTGATGATGTAAATATCCGGCTATGAAGGACATTATAATTCCTACAAACTCACATTAATTGTGTTTATGCGTATTTCGTGTTTGAAACACTAACGAATACTGACAACGAAAATAAAATAAAAATGACGCACAATACAGTCGAGGAATCCTCCCCCCCCCCCCCCAAGTGCGTTACGTAATACTTGAACGGCCTCTTGCTGGCCCTGGGCTGAGGGGAGGCGTGGGCATATTCATTTTAAGCAGTAGTGAGGCGTGATACTAATAAGTTTGGGAATCCCTGATATAGACCAATAAACGCTGATTCTGAATGTATAAGTTTTATTTAATAATATTAAACGCAGAGTTTTAAAAAAATTATTCATTTTTAAACATCTCGTCAAAACACAGTGTCAAGTTGGCATTACTGAAATGGTTGGTGGTGACGGCACTGTTCCTCGTGTCGTGTCATCACCGTAAAGTCATTCTATGGGAAATGTACGGGAACATACGGGAATGTAGAAATGACTCAAGCCATCATTATTTTATTCGTTTATTTACATATCTACTGTTTATAGAGATTTAGTTGTTGTGTTTATTGAAACATTATTTAGGCCTAAATAATTCAGTACTTATCAAAAATAGAGGTATCTGTATAATTTAAAATATTGAAAAACTCTGCGAAAGAATCGTATAAATTTACTATAACATAATGCTACCTACTACTTCACGGCCCAAATAAAAATGGCGGCAATCGATCAGCTGATGTCGTTTGCCTACACTTTTGTGGGTGATTCTTCGTTTTTGATAATATTGATTTTAAAAGCTAAAAAAATAATAATTTCAAATAATTTTTATACCACTCTCCTGTAATAATATTCAAAAATATAATAAATACAATATAATGAATAAATAATTCCACATAAATAATGTTTTAACTTATCGAATAGTATCATCTATCTTCCGTGTTGAAAATAAAAATAACTTTTCAGGAGTGATAACGTCACACGATTGTAGTGACACATGCGGTGGTTTTCGGGGATCTAGAAAAATTAAAACTTTCCCAATTATTTTTACTTTTAAAACTAATTCAAAAAAAAAAATGCAGTTATTTAAGTTAGAAGGTTAGACTGGAGTTCTCTATTGCGCCATATTGCAGGGAAGATTTTTTTTACATTAGCTCCACACAGGATGCCCTGAGGAAAATAATTTCCCTCAGGGCCTATGTCATCTTATGGGATGCTGTGTGGAGGGTTTCTTTAAGGAGAGGTAGGAGAGGAAGTTCTGGGAAGGAAATCAGTATGAGAGGTGTGTAGAAATCTGGGGATCAGTGTGTCCAGGTGTGACTGACGTATGAATCCATCCCTACTGCCGCATATCGTAACTCAGGTGTTTATTGAGGTAAATTATAGGTACAAAAGCAAAAGTACGATAAAAGCCTCACTAGACGATATCTATTCTTAGACCGTTAATAGTCGTCAGTGTTCATAAATTTTGTTAATCTCATCTGAATACCCATTTAGGAAGAAATAAATGCGTTTAAGAATTAAAATAATATCTAATATACAGGGTGTTAAGGGACGTACTTGACTTACTTTAACCAGTGATTCCTGACATTATTTGGAGTAAAAAATGTAAATGAAATTTTGGTCTCCGGTGACTTTTTTTGACGTCGTTTTTTTTTTCAAAAATTTTTTCTTCAAAATCAAACAAAAAAAAATCTTCCGCATGTCGTCACTGGTCACTCAGTCGGGTGGTCCGACGAACTCCTTACTCCTCCTCCAAATGTTCAACAACTACCATATTTTTGTTTTTGTTGAAAAAAAAAAAAAAAAATCTAAAATGTCACCGGAGACCAAAATTTTATTTACATTTTTTACTCCAAATAATGTCAGGAATCACTGGTTAAAGTAAGTCAAGTACGTCCCTTAACACCCTGTAAATTATCACTTCATAATTATTAAATTAAAGCGCCCACTGTTTATTAAATTAAATTATTATTAATATTAAATTATTAATAGTAAATTAAAGAGTCACAGTTTCGGAGCGAATATTGAGCGCCAAAATTTAATTAATGCTTCTATTATTGGTTTGATAAAAACCTGTTGACTTTAAATTCTAAAAAAACCTATTATTTACCATTTTTCATTAAAAAACAAGAAACACCTAAAGAAATAAACTTAATAATCCACTCTGTGACAAATACAGAAAACCACAAATGTAATATATCATGTTCAAAAATAGAAAGCAAAACTGATATTAAGTACCTGGGCATAACAATAGACCAGCGTTTAAAATGGTCTCCACACATAAATATTCTGAACAACAGAATAAGGAAACTAACATATATATTTAGATGTTTAAGAGATATTTTAAACGAAAAGTTACTTAGAACCACATACTTCGCTTTCTGTCAATCAATTATACAATACGGCATTATAGGATGGGGCGGTACATTTAAAAATCAAACACAAACAATTTACATATCACAAAAACTAATAATAAAAACAATTTTAAAAAAACCCTACTCATATTCGTCAGAACTTTTATTCAAACAATTTAAGGTCAGAAAATTAAGTGCATTATACTTTTATCATGCAACATTACAAATTTATAAAGATAATATTAAAAATCAAGTTGCACCCTTTAAAAATAACAGAAGTCTTAGACAAACATCAATACTTCCCACTCCAAAATGTAAAAAAAAAATTGGACAATTGAGTCATAAATATCTCGGAGCAAAATTTTTTAATTCATTACCAGAAAAAATTAGAAACATGAATACCAATATAAAAAATTTTAAAACTCACCTCAAAAATTATACTGAAAACTTAAACTGAATGATATAAAAAAATCAATACAATAACACCCCCCCCATACACACAAGCCTTGCTTAATTATGGGGGTACATCAAATATTCTACTATGTAATTAATTACTGTATAAAAATTATTTGTAATTTATGTACCTTCTATTACTAATAAAAAAAAAAAAATTAAAAAAAATAGTGATCTGAAGCTTTTTGATTTGATCTGGAACACTGAATTTGTTTAGCATTTTGCACCACATCTAAATTTAAGTGTGGGTATCATTTTTTTTGTCTAAATCTTTCATATGGGAGGTGGGAATGGGTACCGCCGCCCCGGGAACCATTTATTGGATAACACCACTTGGACAACATCTTTGGATATATAAAGACTCTAGACTCGCAATCCGAAGGTCGCGGGATCGAATCCTGGCGTGCGCAAGTAAATTTTATTTCAAAATTAATACATAGATTACTTAGTTTTAACCACGTTTATTGTTTATAAAAAACCGACATGCGTCGTGAGCAATGCTCACTTCTTCAGAGTTTACACTTAACTAAACCCTTAGGAAGTGAGCATTGCTCACGGAACATATCCTTTTTTAATAAACAAAAAACGTGGTTAAAACTTATTAATCTACTAGCTGATCCGGCGAACTTCGTACCGCCTCAGAATCAAAAACTATTGTCAACTTATTAGCTGAATTGATCTAAATTGTTTCTCCCTGCGTATACCATACCTTGATCTAAATTGTTTCTCCCTGCGTATCCTTTCCGCTCTCGCGTTCCCTCTCCCTCTCCCCACTCCACTTCTCCCCTTCCCCCGTCCCGCTAACCCCCCTTCCTGAGTTCCTTTCCCCCCTCCCCCCACCCCTCCTCCACCGGTTCACAGTTCAATATTATACCCCTTACAATATTGCTGCAGTTCTTTCAAAATAGGAGAATTCGTTCCATACAAAATGTATGGGGAAAATAATTTTCTTCGGAGTGGAACACCCTTTACTTTTAGGGGTATGAAAAATAGATGTTGGTCGATTCTCAGACCTACCAGATAAGCACACAAAATTTCATCAAAATTGGTCCAGCCGTTTCGGAGGAGTATGGTAACAAACACCGTGACACGAGAATTTTATATATTAGATTAATTTTGAAATAAAATAAGTTTGCTGTGTTTGAAGAAGAAATTTTATTTGATTAATTTGTGTCAATTTACGATTAATTCATTAAAAATAATATATAGTATATTTGCGGCACGTTCCAGAGTGTAAGATACTCTCAGTATCGCCCTGGTACAAGACCACCATTCAAAATTGAAACGTTGCTTGAAATGGCTTTAGCCGTGTTTAGTGACCAAATTTGAATAAACAGGTACTTCCCCACCTTCCGCTTCCCTACTACCTTCCCCTCCCCGTTACCTTCAGCCTCAAAACATACCCTAATTGAGGATGCCATAGTCTTACTGGCTTTAGACGGGAGCAGCTGGGACTCTTGTGCGGTTCTCACATAAAAAATAATAAAATGCAACATCGCTTCTCCTTTTTTTATTATTTCCTCTCTGTTGAAATGTCAAAATATTATATATTAATTCATCATAACCATAAAAAATACAGATCGTAGTAGACAATTTGGAAGGCGGGAATACGTGTCGCCGCGCGCGCAGCTCCGGGAACCTTTATTGGATAACCAACACATCTGCCATAGGTCACCCCAAATGGTGATATGTCGTACGGTGATTTAGCAGGGGTGCCTGGGTTCATGGGGTGAGGTTTGTCTAGGTCTTGAAGGCGGATGACCAGGACACACTGAACCCCAGATTGCTACCCACCCCTTAAACCCTTTTCCTTCCCAGAACTCTCCTCTGCTTCCTTTCTGTAAAAAACCTTCCACACAGCATCCCCAAAGATGGCATAGGCCCTGAGGGAAATTATTTTCCTCGGGGCCTCCCGTGTGGAGCTCATGTAAATAAAAATACAAAAGTTGAGAGGCTACCATAGCACAAAGAGGAGACCATTATACTATCTCATTCTCACGCAGGTAAATCCTAAAGATTTATGTGTTTGTCTCTTTTTAGTGTCACTATTTTTCGTTTTATCGAGTTTCAAATCACAATGCTAAAGAAGTTATCACTTCAAAAATAAATAAAAACTGATTATTTAGCTGTGTTTTTTAAACAGATAGTTATGAAAATGTCTCGCAGTTTACAAAATTCTTAAAATTCAATCTTTTAAATTATATGATGTATCATTGATAGCAGACCGGATGCTACCGTCTGGAGTACACAGAGTCTAAACCGCAAGCAATTAACACGTTGACAATAGGCCGGCAGCCCACGGCACATATTTATATTCGTACACATAATTAGTCATTGAATTCAAAAATGAAAATGGCTAATCCGTAAGTGTACAAAAAGATTTTTTTAATAAAAAAATGATTCAAATAAACCTGTCAGGCTTATATTGCTGTGATCAGAAGTGCAGTACACTCTTTAATGATTATATACCTACTCTAATTCTTGCTTTCATTCGTGTTCTCAACGACGCGACGTAAAATGCACCTAAATTGTTAGTTATTTTACACTGAAAAGGTAAATATTAATAACAATATGTTGTTGGCGTCTCCGTGTGCCAACGTACTTGCTTCAGTGATGATCATTTTCAAAAAACAAAATTCTTTCTTAACTTTCTGGGTCAAAAGGAAAGATCTTATTATGTAAATTGATGACTTGCATTTCCTTTTAAATCGGTATCATACTTCAAGCGATTTTGTGTTCGGTGGTTCTATAAATCTGCTTGACCTGCGAAAGTAATTGGCTAGAGTAACTGTCTAATCGCCCCCTATCGCAAACATATTTGTTCAAATATATTAATACGTAATTTTATCGCAAATTCATTTGCAATCTTCGTGACTGTACGGACTGACTATAGCTATTCGTTGGTTTCATTCGTGTACTCGATGATGTAAAATTTACCAATTTTCCCCACTTTAACATCGGCTGCCTGCGAACGTGCTAGGCTTCCGGTGGACAGACTTGTTTTTTCCCATCTACTAATCGATCCTTATCGCAATAAATCATTACCGTTCGTGTATCTTGTGACGTAATTTTTTCGAAAAAAAAACGTTTACTCTTCCAGGCCAGCTTTTTTAAGGTTTACTAAACGTCCATTCTCACTTCAAAGTAGTTTCATCTGTGTACTTGATGACATGGGGTTTGTTTACCCGAGATCTTGGCCTTCAGTCTAAACATCATGTGATGTTTCACAGTTTGAAATATTTCATTTTATACAGTCTATTTATATTTCTTTATCGACATGCATATTATATATCAATGTCTGCATCGTACGACATATCAATATACATAATCGCCAACGTGACCATTGCGTTCGTGAGTGAAATGACACTTGCCTTCAGAGCTTTCATGTCATCATTATTATCGGAGCAAACCCTAAACCCGTCGTCGTGGCTCGGTAACAATTAGGAATGGACAAAAAACGGACACCGCTGCGCATTTCTTACCTTTACCGGGCGACAAGAGCAATGCGACGACGGAATGACAGATGACATCACTCCCAATATCCCAATAGCTATTTATGCGTCTTTATGGTAATGAGAAGTAATAAAATGGAAATGATGATATAGGTCTTAACACAAAACCAAAAAATAGTTCATGATGCAGTTGATGTAGGCTTGGTGATATAAATGACGTTTTATAATTCAGAAACATGTGTTAACGTATTATAATAAAGAAGAACGGCCCCCAGTTGCCATGCGATGTCGGCATGTTTTGTGTGATCCAAAAGCTTTAAATTTCCAATATAAAATTGTGTTTCAAGATCATTATGAATTTCAAATGAGATGGCGATAAAATATGTGCAATATCAGGCAAGTATAAAGGAGGCAGAGCGCGTGCTAAAAGGACGATTGCATTTAATATAATATGTGGAAAGTATTTCTAGTTTGTATTATTCAGCGTACGTAGTTTACCTACTATACTGTCGTCTACTTGCTAGTCTACTAGTCTACGAACGTCTACCTACTAGTCTACTAGTCTAAGTACATCTTTTTTTTTAAATTGTACAACAGATTATTATTATCCAATTACTGTACAATTTTCTCATTTTGACAGTCTTTAACACCTAAGAAGATGATTATTAACCTACTATTATCTACCTACTATTGTCTACCTACTCGTCTACGTACATCTACCTACTGTCGGCTACCTACTAGTCTACGTACGTCTACCTACTGTCGTCTACCTACTAGTCTACTAGTCTACGTACGTCTACCTACTGTCGTCTACCTAGTACCTACTAGTCTACTAGTCTCCGCACCTAACGTCGCAACTAACAGCTCTTCTCGCTAGCTGTGAAATTATTACGTAATAGTATTGCGCAGTTTATTATGATTTAACCCCTCAGGCTAATATATTCGCTTTTCGGAACAACTCATAAAGATCTCATACCAATCGTTGTGTATCCCTTACTCCCATGTTTTTTTTTGCTATCGGGGATTTTTACCCTCCGGGCTTCCTGTGTGGAGTTATTGTAAAAAAATGGTTAGAAATATGATCTAAGTGAAATTAGTACGCTTTATATTGAAATCTAAAAGTTCACCAAGCAATTTTCTTAATTTTTCTCTCCGTAAGAACCATCCTCGAACTTCAAGGAATATTCTAAAAAAAGAATTAGCGAAGTCGGTTCAGCCGCTCCCGAGATTTGCGCTTACCAACAAATTTAGCGAACCATTTTTATATTATAGATTTCTTAAATATTGGCAAAGTCAATGTCCTTAAACAGTAAATAAATTTTTAAAAAAACATGTGCAGTTCACACGCGGTAGAAGCGAAACCTTCAGAAAACTAAACTTCGAGAGAAAGAGACGAAGGCGGAGATCAGGATTAGAATAATTGTAGGGTTTATTTATTATAATATTGTTACCAAGTTTGAACATTATTTTAGTTTTATTCTACGAAGCACCGCACAAAGAGGACATCGATTAGTCTATTTCATTCTCTCGCAGGCTTAATCCTGTTGATGTATGTGTTTGTCTCTTTTTAGTGTCGCTCGTTTCCGTTTCATCGAGTTTTAAATCTCAACGGTGCTAAAGAAGTTTTCACTTAATAAATCAGAGTGTGCAATTCACACACGGTAGAAGTGAAACCTTCAAAAACCTAATGTAGACAAGATTGGGGAGGTTACGAAGCACCGCACAAAGAGGAGACCAGTAGGCTACGAAGCTGATTTTACTATCTCATTATCTCGCAGGTTAAATCCTAATCCTAATCCTAAATCGATGTATGCGTTTGTCTCTTTTTAGTGTCGCTATTTTTCGTTTCATCGAGTTTCACATCACAACGGTGCTAAAAAAGTTTTCAATTCAAAAACAGGGCAATGTTTGTAGCAAAAACAGTAATTAGTAATAGACTGCAATCTTTACAGCATAGGCGTCAGGTGGTAATGCTGTCCTTGTTCTACCGGTATTACAATGGAAGATGCTCCGAGGAACTAGCGTCATTGATCCCCTCGGCACCAGTGCATAGTCGGGAAAGACGCCAAACACGCGCCCAACATTTGTACACGGTTGACATTAGTCACATGAGGACGGGTCGTTTCTATGACTCGTTCTTGAGTTCAACGGCTCGGCTGTGGAACGATTTGCCGGCCTCTGTGTTTTCTCCCTCCTACAACACGGGTCTCTTCAAGACCCATGTTCACTCCTTCCTTTCCTCAAAAAGACCCTCCACACAGCATCTTCAAAGATGACATAGGCCCAGAGGGAAATTATTTTTTTCAGGGCCTCCTGTGTGGAGTTAATGTAAAAAAAAATTACCCAACGCCTAGAATGTTTCAAGGGTTAAGGAATATTTTTCGCGTTCATTATGTAAATTAATTAGAATTGATTGCTGATTGAAGCATGGAACCAAAAAAAAACACAACGCTCATTTGGAAGTAGGACGGAACAATAATATATTTCACGAAATAGGACGGTAGCTAATGAGATTTTGAACTCTTAATGAGAGGCTCGTGATCTCCATCTAGATAAAGAAGAAGTATTTTAATAGACTCCAGTTACTAATATCTACAGCCTGTATGTCGGACGAATATCTACAGCTCATATGTTGAACTAATATCTACGAACTTCAGAGTGTTGACTAATATCTACAGAGCGTAGGTTGAACTAATATCTACAGAGCGTAGGTTGGACTAATCAGCTAAATGTGTCCAATAGTCCGATATCAGGGATTTTTACATACATACTTACATTAATTAAGTTTTTTAAACTGCATACGCAATATTACGTTAATCCAATATGCTATACATAATTGCAAATCCAACCTCTGCTAGTTCTGTAGATATTCGTCAACACTTTGGTTCTCATAGATATTAGTCAACAGTTTGAGCTGTAGATATTCGTCAACACTTTGTTTCTCATAGATATTAGTTCGATTTTTTCAGTTTTTGGAATTCCTGTAGATATTAGTAGACGCCTCCTTTTAATATACCTTTTCAGTGTGATGGCAAATTCTTTACTTACTGTAATTAAACTTATCCATGGAAATCATCATTACGTAGTATAAAATGATGTCAGGCAGCGGGCAGCTGGCAAGCGGCTGGTGTGAATTTTATAAAGCTTGGGTAATGGCGTTGTGTTTCATTAGCCACAGCAACCTGTGGCCGGGTCTGTTAGTGATGTATAAATGGATACCGCATCTACATTCGCGAGTTCAACTCACATATTTATTCATTTATAATATTAACACCTTTTGACTTTTACATAATATAACACAGTGTCAGGTATAACTATTTATGCATGAAAAATACTGCTCTAGTGAGCTTGTCAACAACAACAAATAGAAAACAGTAGTTGAGAAAGACATGAAGTTGTGCAGATAACAAAAACAATAAATACTACGACATTTCAATATTACAATATTGCAACAATGAAAATATATATTTATATAATACCAGCGAGTTCCCGGCATGCGTTGCTATGCCACTTAATAAAGAAATTGTTTCTCCCTGCTTGTCCTTTCCCATTCGTCCCGATCCCCTTCCGCCTCCCCTTCCTCTCGCGCATCCCCTTCCCCTCAGGCGTTCCCACTCCGCCTTCCCCGCCGTTCATCTCCCCACTCCCCTCTCCCGCTTCCCCCGCCCCACGAACCCCCCTCTCGAGTTCCCCGCCCCCCTCCCGCATTTCATACATTCAGTCAGTTTTCAAACAGCTTGAGTGCCACCTATTGCAATTTTTTATACAAATTTCATTATGCCAGAGCTCACCGCTTCTTTTATACATATTTTGTCCTGACAATAACGAACACCAAAAAAAGAATTAACCAATTTGGTTACGAGAGATGGGAAGGCTGATAGAGATATTGAAAGAAGGGTGAATGCAGGTAACTCCATTAATGGTGAACTGAATGCCGTTGGCGCTAATAAAAAACTGTTAAAAGAAGCGAAGCTAGCAGTCCACAATGGAGTCCTGGTACCTACCCTGATGTATGGCATTGAGGCATGGAACTGGCAGAGGAAGGATGAAAGTAAACTGAATGCTGTTGAAATGAGATCCCTGAGACGTATGTATTGTCAAACAGTGTATGATCGTGTGAGAAATGTGGATATCCACAAAGAATGTAAGGCTGATGTAAGCATAATGAGTAAGATTAAGAAAGGGACCCTCAGATGGTTTGGGCATGTAGAGCGAATGAACGAAGAAAGTAGTGTATGAATGGTAGAAGAAGTCGGGGACGCCCGAGGAAGATATGGCACGATCAAGTGAATCAGATACGTGAGTCAGAATAATAGAAGAGAATGTATGAATATATATATAGTATAAGACGATGTATGAATGTGAGTGAGGCAAAGAGTGTGTGCCAAGACCGAGCTGTTTGGCGGTCCGTCCTCTCTGCCTACCCCTGCGCAGAAACGGCGTGATGGTTAGTTAGTTAACCAATTTAGTGCAGTGGTTCGGAAGTTATGCGCGTACATACCTACATTTAGTCGATTCATTTTTATTTATATATAGAAGATAGAGGCTTAGAAGAAGATAGAAGATAGAAGCTTACCGAGCCTACAACACATCTAGAACATCCGAAGACAGAACAGCTTACAACAAAATGGCAAAGGAAACCAAGAGAATCATAAATAGGTCGAAATTGGAGCACGACCTGCAGATCAGCAGAAAGCTGGCTGCATGCCCGCATGGCAGCAGGCAATTCTGGTCGCTTGCGAGCTCAATAGGTCGCAATTTCTGCAAATCCAGTTTGCCACCTCTCACCAGACCTGACGGCTCACTAGCAAACACCGCCACCGAAAAGGCAAACTTATTAGGTAAAATGTTTGCGGATAACTCAACCCTCGATGACCAAGGTGCTGTCCCGACGTCGGTTCCTCACTGCGGTTTTCGTATGAAAAAGCTGAGGATTCGGCATCGGGAAGTACTCCATGTTTTACGAGGGCTTGATGTTAATAAAGCTAGTGGGCCTGACGGAATACCTGCCCTGGTACTGCAGAGGTGCGCTGCAGAAATAGCTCCAATTTTGACGAAGCTTTTTAAATTGTCCCTGAAGACTGGCTCTGTGCCCTCTGGTTGGAAAAAAGCGGTTATCCATCCATCCATCCTAAAGAAGGGTGACCGCTCCAACCCGGCCAACTACCGCCCCATAGCGATCACATCAGTTCTGTCTAAGGTGATGGAACGTGTGATCAACGACAAACTGCTCACATACCTCGAGAAGAACAAAATTATTAACGACCGTCAATACGGATTCCGGCGGAACCGCTCGTGCGGTGATCTTCTCGCGTATGTGACGCATGTTTGGGGGCGATGCCTGGAATGTTTCGGTGAGACCCAAACGGTTGCACTGGACATCTCCAAGGCCTTTGACCGGGTTTGGCACCGAGGACTTGTCAACAAACTGCATTCTTACGGACTTCCCGCATCCTTGTGTATGTGGATTGCCGACTTCTTGAGGGAGAGGTCGATTCAGACGGTAGTCGATGGTTTCACTTCTTCCTCACACTCGATAAATGCTGGCGTCCCGCAGGGATCGGTTCTGTCTCCGACTTTGTTTTTGTTGCACATCAACGACCTTTTGTCATGTGCACCAATTCACTGTTACGCGGATGACAGTACAGTTCATGATAGCTTTTTGTTTGACAAGCCCCCAAAGGGCTCACAAACTCCAACAGCTCGTAGGGCTTTGAAGCAAAGAATGGACGGTTACCTCGAGAGTGTTTTCTCTTGGGGTAAAAATAATCTCGTTGAATTTAATGTTTCAAAGACCCAATCTTGTCTGATTACGTCTAAAAGGGATCGAAATGAAAATCTAGTCTCTTTCAACGGAAGCAATCTTCCGAACAGGCCCTCCATTGATATGCTTGGTGTAACCCTAAGTGACCAGCTCAGGTATGGGGGCTCCATCGAAGCCAGAGTAAAGTTAGCCTCCCAAAAACTGGGCGTACTGTACAAGGCCCGCAGATACTTTAATAGTACACAACTGCTAACCTTGTACAAATCACAAGTACGCCCCACGGTTGAATTTGGCAGCCATCTCTGGTCTGGACCTCCAAAATACCTGAAAAATACCCTCGACTCTGTGCAGAAACGGGCGGTCCGTTTGATAGATTCTCCCATCTTAACAGACGGATTGCAATCTTTAGAGCACAGGCGTCGGGTGGGAATGCTATCCTTGTTCTACCGGTATTACAATGGAAGATGCTCTGAAGAACTAGCATCATTGATCCCTTCGGCACCGGTGCATAGTCGGGAAACACGCCAAACGCGTGCCCAACATTTGTACACGGTTGACATTTGTCACATGAGAACGGGTCGTTTCTTCGACTCGTTCTTGTGTTCAACAGCTCGGCTGTGGAATGATTTGCCGGCCTCTGAGTTTCCTCCTTCCTACAACATGGGTCTCTTCAAGACCAATGTTCATTCCTTCCTCTCCTCAAAAAGACTCTCCACACAGCATCCCAAATGACATAGGCCCTGAGGGAAATTATTTTCCTCAGGGCCTCCTGTGTGGAGTAAATGTAAAAAAAAAAAAAAAAAAAAGATAGATAGATAGAAGATAAATAATTTAATTTAAACCGGCACGTTCAAAATGTTTAATGGTGGGTAAATAATAAATAAAAAATATTTCAAGATGAGAAGACGTCTACATATAACAGTAAATAAAGCTTATTTCCAATTAAACAATAAAATTAAGAATGGCCAGTTTTGTGAATGATGAATGAATGCATTTAAAATCAATTCACGTTCAACACTACATATTATACAAACAATGCAAAATTTTCCACGACGTGCGAGAGAATTTTTTTGTGGTCAAGTTCTCCTTGCGTCGCGTCGTTACACAGTTAAAATTTTCGTTTGAATCAAATTAATGTATTGCACGTACAGCTATAAAAAAAGACCGGTTGTTGGTGGGCCACATTAGTTTCGGAAGACGTTTGTGTACAGTTTCTTGAATCTCTTGTTTGAATTTGAATTAATCCAAACTTTATTATTTCTTTTTTTTTCGTTTTATACCTTTGTCCGTTTCGAAATCCGTGAAAAATATTCATTTAATTCAGTGGATGGCAAAGTGACTGATGTTTTCACAACATTTATTTGTCTAATGACATTCAAATCAGGCAATGTTTAATGAGTATTGGGCACCAAGAAGATACGGTAACTCAGACTATTTATAAATTATTAGTATCTCATTTACATATATATATATGTATATTGTATGTATACAATTACCGGAGGTCGCGGATTCAATTCCCGGCGAGCGAAAATAGAAATAAATATAAACTTTATTTGATTGATTTGTGTTATTTCACAATTTAATCATTTAAAAATAATATAAGGTACATTGCGGCACGTTACAGAGCGGAAGTCCTGGTGTAAGACTACCATTCAGAATTGAAACGTTGCTTGAAATAGTTTTAGACATTTTTGGTGACTAGTTCTGAATAGCCAGATACTTCTCCACCTTTCTCTCCTCACCTCCCTCCCCTCTCCACTACCTTTAGCCTCACAACATACCCCATTTGGGGATGCCATAGTCTCACTGGCTCGAGGCTAGAAGCGGTTGGGAGACATTAAAATAAATTTATTAAATCGCAACAAGAGTGCATGGAGTCGAACACAGCACTCGTACACATGCACTGCTAGCACTTATTACGTGTCAAAATTGGGTTTCGATTTCAGAGGAGAAAAATTCACCGGAAATTAAAAAAAGTATGGTATTTTTAAGTACATAAAAATAACTCTACAACTTTCGAATAACTGTGAGAACTATAAACATGCTAGGCTCTCAAGTAAACTAACATGGGTCCCTTTTAAAATATTGGTAACTGAAATAAACAGAAAACGATGAAAGCATAATATGTTAGGTTAGGTTAGATTACCCTAACGTATGACAGTAAGGCGTGGAACTGATAGAGGATGGATGAGAGTAGACTGAATGCTGTAGAAATGATATCCCTGAGGCGAATGTGTGTAAAGCCTTGAACAATCGTGTGAGAAACGTTGAGATCCCCAAAGAATGCAAGGTTGATGTAAGCGAAATGAGTAAACTTAAGTAAGGGACGCTAAGATAGTTCGGACGTGTAGAGTGAATGAACGAGGAAAGGAGTGTAAGGAGAATATATGATGCAAATGTGAATGTTAAGAGAAGTCCAGGACGCCCAAGAAAGACATGGCACTACCAAGTGAATCAGATACTTGAGTCGGGCCATGTCAAGAGTCAGAATAATAGAAGATCATGTATGAGATAATGTATGAATGTAAATGAGGCAAGGAGTGTGTGCCAAGGCCGACTTGTTAGTCTATCCTCTCTGCTTACCCCCGCGGGGAAGCGGCGTGATGGTTAGTTAGTTAATTATGTATTTTATTTTATTAATTCGTTCACAATCTTCTTTTGTATCACCATTCTGTTTTGTGATGGAAGCCGATAAATCATCATTTATAATATCACCAACAAATGACTGGATCCGCCAAATACTCATTACTGCTTCGCATGATCAAGTCGATGAAAAGGAAAATTTTCACAATGCATTGTTATTTCCGTAGAAGCTTGGAGAAAACTCTTAAAATTCCATTCAATTGTTCGGGGATTTCCATCCTACGGGATACTCATATTCGAAGGCAAGTCACGTTAGTTATTCTCTGACGAAAGCCTTATACAGCCTGAATTCGGGGGGTTTCAATTCTGCTTGGTTATGCCTACAGGAGAAATTCCAGATTATTTTTTTCCCTATTTTTAATAACTAAATAACTTCACACGAAAACACCTTGGAAATATTTCATTTTATTTCATCAACCCTTTATAATATCTACATGTTATTATATGGAGTAATATATAATATTATGGGCAAACTTATTGCCTGGCCGCAATTTCTATCGACTTAACAATGTTACTTTGATTGAACCACTTGTATATTTTAGTAAAGCCGACCGGTTTTGGAACGACCGTTCCTTCTTCAGGGCAAACGTATACTGATTTGACAGTTACAAAATAGTGGATGGGAACAATGTATTATTAAGGATTATGGTAACCACTAACCGCCACTGATAGTAACTGTGGTAATTATTTTGTAACTGTCAAATCAGTATACGTTTGCCCTGAAGAAGGAACGGTCGTTCCGAAACCGGTCGGCTTTACTCAAATATACAAGTGGTTCAAACAAAGTAACATTGTTTAATTTATCTATAATGGATATCCACAAAGTTATAGCTACATTCAAAAGTATAAAACTTTTTCTTTTTTTTATAACATGTGTTCACAATTATGTCCTCTGGGTGCGAACTCTATCTAAATTTCTTTAAATAGACAATAAACATTGTTAATTTCAAGCGACCTCCCAGATAAGTATGTTCCTGTATTCATTCATTTTTAGGCAGCATCGTGTTCATTTGTCAAAACATTCTTCATATATTTTCGTATCGGTGATCAAAGAAACGGTGTATGCAATTTTTAGACATAAGTTGTTTTTAATTGTTTGTCTAGCTTGTAGTTTTCTAGATCTTAGATATATATTATAAGTTTATACAGCACCCTTAAAATGATTTTTCACAAAAACGGCGCTTTATAAATCATCCTAATATTATGTTCATATTCATATTCATGAGGAAGGTTTAAGTATATAATTTGGTTGAAATATAAAGGAGAATGTCTGCATGTGGTGGACGAGCGGGCTGGTAAGAGAGCGGTGAGGATTTGTTTGTATGCAAATCTACAGTTTTATGCCGAAATTGATGAAATTTTGCGCACGTGACTTCAAAATAAGAGGAATTCACTGTCTACATTTGATTTCAAAAAACTCTGTGTAAAGCCCGGGCATCGCCGGGGACTTCAGCTATTCAATATAAACAAAGTTGCAGAAATTATGCACGTCTACTTGGGTATAATCTAATATTAGATAAATAACAGAATCGGCATGAATAATATTTCTACTGGTTTAATAACAGTCAGTCTAATAACAGTTTAATAACAGTCAGTAATCAGTTGTTATTTTATCAGTTGTGTCTTGATCTTCCACGGTGACCAGCCGGGTTGGAAGATGAGGTTTGGTTTTAATTGTTGTTTTTTGCATGTTACCTGTGTCGCAGGTGGCGGTAGTTGCTACAAGTTGTCGGCTTTGTTGCATTGAGCGCTGGGCATGTTTTTTTGATTTTTATATACTAATCAGTTAAGCATGCTCAGACCGCCAGACAGGTTAGAAGTTCTTCTTTTTTGTGTCTGTTGTTTATTTTTCTTGTTGGCCTGTACTATTGATCCGTCGTCTGTGGGTGTTTTAGGAGATAGTGTTTTCTAGTTTTACCTGCACTTGTGGCTCTTTTATTTTCTATAGTATTTGCTGTGGATAGTTTTCCTTTATTTAATATGTGGTTTCTCTTAGTGCCTCTATTCTCTGTTTAAATATATTTAATTTTGTGCCAAGTGTGGTAAATGTAGCAATTATTGGTCGAGACCTTTTTCCTTTTTTGCCAATTCTCTTGACTTTTTGGATATCTCTGTTATCTAGGTCTAGAGAGAAATATTCCTTTACAAACATGATTATTATAATGTTTTCCAATATTTGGTATAAGGATTCGGTTTCCTCAATGCCGAAAAATACGATATTATTTTTTCGTGCCTGTTTTTCCAGGAAATAAATTCGTTTTTATTGATTTTCCAACTGTTCTGTGAAGTTTTCGTGTTTTTTATCCCAAATTTTAAACTTTTTATCCATCATGCTGTTTATATTTTGTGTTACTGTTTCTGCTACTTTTTCGTGCGTCGAGTTCGTTCTGGATTTTACGAAGCGCGTTCATAGCTTCATTCATGGAACATCAAGACCAAAACCCTCTGAAGAAGAATTTCTAAACATCCTAAAAAAACGAGCAGTGACACAAATACAAGAAATACTTAACCCTACGAACAAAACAAGAGATAAATGGAATTTTTAAGAGGAGGTCTTCACCTTCGCCTGAGAGAGAGGTTCTTGCTTATGAATTACTTTTTTTCGTAAATAGCGTTAATTATACTTTTTCTTACTTTTTAACATACCTATTTGCAAAAAATAAAAGGCTTTTTATTTATTCATTATCAGCAGTGGCGGCTCCTGCCTTGGTGCATTTGTGCAATGCACTGCCAACGTCAAACGTGTAAATTCGTACAAACACCAACAAACGTGTAAAAGTGTAAATTTGTAACATTCATTCACGAAGAATTCCCGCCAATTCGTTATAATATCCTTACCAATTAACTTTCGTATTAGACTCCGTACTAAACTCGCATCGGCGCATACGAAAAAGCAATGCGTGCATCTTCCGTTGTGCCGAGACGTGACGTCACATGAAGTGATATTCCTACTGGGACAGTCTACAGAGGCTGGAACCGTGAAATGGGCGAGACATAAGGGAAGATATATGACACGCTCGTGCACTAGCGGCGCACATGCGCAGAAGCACCCTGGTTTATGACAAAACCTTTAACATGCGTTATATGTTACCGAACGTTTGGAATGAGTTAGTTAGGAATAACGAATTTTCAACTAATTGACAATGTTATGTATTATCTCTACCATCGCACAAGCATTTGGCAGATCACTGATCATTACTGACACATTTTTAATGGTTTTCGCTAGTTTTGCACTGTAAAAAACTTATTTAAAAATGAGTGGTAATGAAAACATTGCGATTAACGTCGATTTTTTCAAAAGCAACCGAATTTCATTTGAGAATAAATTGTTTTTGAAAAATAATGGCTCTCCAAAACCTTTGCTAAATATAATACCTACAAGTAAGGTTAAGGGAAAAACTATGAATAGAGTTTTTAAAACGAAGTATTAAAAATATTCGAAAGCATCTTGGCTTTGTGAATGTGATCGCTTGAACACATTATTTTTTTTGTGGTTGATGATAAATTGTGAAGTGAAAGTTGTGTAAACGATACCCTTTATTTTACCGAAAAGTTAATGAACATTCATACTCCCAGTACATATACATGTAGTATTGCAATTTAGTTTGTTGGATCGAGTTGATAGGTATACGATTACAACTTGATGTTGGTTTTCGCGAATCTGTGAATCAATTAATTATATTTTCCCGTATTAATGTTACCATTTTTTGTGAAATGCACTGCCGGCAAATTTTGTCACGGGCCGCCTCTGATTATCAGTTGTGTAAATTTAAAACAGTAAGGGGGTAAGACCATGTTTGTTTGTAAACAAACTACGTCGATATTGAATAAATTAATACACATATGAAAATATATACTTACCTAAGATTATAGCGCATTGATGGTATTACTTTAACTTGCTATTTTAAACCCCCTTATCACAAATAGTGGATTTGGGCAACTGGCATCTTTGAATGTTCTTTTCTCAAACTTCCGTTTCGAAAACTCAATCACGGTCCGCCCCCTTCCCCCTACCTGCCGCCTCCACCCACTTCCACGCTTTGTGAGGGATGAGCTTTTCAAATGCCATTCGGACTGTCTTGATTTGAACTCTAAATCCTTACAATGGGGAATTGAGTCACTTCATTATGAATCTCCTTAGCAAATTCCATTTGAGATTTTTACTGAAAATAATGGTAAGTAATTTAAAATCTAAAAGAAACTATAAATCGCAAAGCAAATCGAAAGACACCTTTGCTACCTAGAGCTCAAATACATATTTTCAAAAGATTTTTTAACTGGAACGTTTGGCATTTAATCTGTCTGTAAATTAGTTTGCGTGTTCCGTTTCCAGTCCAAGGTGGTGGCCGTTTTGGATAGGTACTACCTTTTATCCCAGAGTTCACATTAGCTTATTAGAAGCAGTTAAATTGGAATAACCAACGGACGGTTTTTGCTTCGGCTTCGCCAGTTTGATTGTTGGTGACCATTTTATAAATCCGATAGGAACTAGATGCAAAAATAGCCGGTTTCTCGGATCCACTGTGATCCAGTGACAGATAGTGATCGTGAAAAAATTACCGCGACATGTAATGACGTCGTACGTAAAATATAGCCGCGGGGGGACTATTATTCACTACAGCCAGTTACAAAAATAACCATATTACCGTCAATCTCTCCATATCCGGAGAGATACTCAAAATACAAATAATAAACTCCAAGTACGAAGATGGTTTTGCGTACTGCGCGGCAACAGAGTTGCATTTCTTAAATTTCAACCGTACAGTCTCTGGTCTATTAATACCGTTCGATTATGGTACCTACCTGCCTGAAGAGTTTTAAAGGAGAATTGTCATTATACTTTTAGACAAAGTATATAATTCATTATTTTTAATAGAAAAACGTTACATAAAATACGCAGTTTATAATTAATTAGGTACATGCTTACAAATCTTATTATTTCATCTTAGCGTTTATAATGAACTCTTATCTAATACTATCAGCGAAGTTATTCATTATTATTTATATTGTCGAATACAGCATAGGTATACAGTATTGTGCAAATTAATGGAATAATTGTCAATTATTATGTTAAAACCATTTATTGCTTGTAAAATAATATTTTTAAGCAACAACAACCATTAAGCAAATTAATAGGATATATCTCCCGTTATGGCTTCAATAACTGCTTTCACTCGTTTTGGCATGGACTCCGCCAGTTTTTGACAATTTTCAGAGATCCTCTCGTCCCGTAATCAAACCTGAAAGAGCGTTTCTGCCATTTTGTTCTTATTGTGCAGTCGATTTTTTTTGTTTTTGAATATTAATAATAAAATATTAAAAAAAAATTACAGGTACAGTTACATGTTTACAAATACAATTTAAGAAAAAACGATAACTATACAAAAATACATTTTAAGAAAACAGATAACTATGTGAATAAGATAATATTCGTAAGTGTGTTACAAATAAAAAAATATTTATTTATTTATTTATTTATTAACGCCCTTTTTCGGGGCTTTTACATAATATGAATAGTAAGAAATACACAGTATTTATTGTACATATCTGAAATGCCTTCGTAACAATATTTTATATTTGTTTAAAGATAAATTGAAGATGTCCACTGACTTGGTATAATTGTTTCCCTCCATTAATATTCTGGGCAAAGAGGAATACATATGGTAGTTAGTTCCAGAATTACTGCACTGAAATAAATCCTGACTTCTAGTATTACGTATTGGAATCCGGAAGCTTATAAATTCGAGCAATATCGGACTGTCAACTAAATCATTTAGAATTTTATACAGAAATACCAAGTCAGCGAAAGTTCTTCTGTCTGACAATTTGAGCATATTCATATCATTCAAAATAGTATTGTAGTTCAACATAATTGCTGGAATGCCCATTTTAAAATTAAGAAAACGTAAGAATTTGTTTTGTATTCTTTCAACAGCTTGTACCTACCTGTATATTGTAATATGGGTTCCAGACGGGAGAATTGTATTCAAGTTGACTTCTAACATATGCAAAATATAACAGTTTTATACACTTAATATTATTAAAATTTCTAGTTAGCCTAGTTATAAATCTCAACATTTTTAAGGCCTTATTAGAGATTTCTGTTATGTGGTTAGCAAATGAAAGATTAGATTGAAAAGTGATGCCCAAGTCTTTAATTTGTGTTAATGTCTCCAGAGTATTGTTATCAATGTTGTAATTGAAGATCACTGGATTTTTTATTCGAGAAAATCTAACTATATGACATTTTGAGATATTTAAGTAAAGGCTATTTTCATTACACCAAATTAACAATTTGTTGATATTAACTTGAAGAATGTTGCAATGGTAAATATTTTGAATTATTCTAAAAATTTTGAGGTCATCAGCAAAAAGTAAGATAAATACATCATGAAATATTTTTGTAAGATCATTTATAAACAAGATAAATAATAATGGGCCAAGGTGTGAACCCTGCGGAACTCCACTTGTTGCATAAATTTTTTCCGACAATGAGGATTTTATTCTAACAATTTGTTGTCTTCCAGTAAGATAGCTTTCAAACCAGGCTAATATACTGCCACGTATACCAAGCTTTTCTAATTTCCAAATGAGAATTTTATGGGAAGCTGAATCAAAGGCTTTACTAAAATCAGTATAGACAGAGTCTACTTGTTTTTTTTTCTTTAAAAGCATTGGTTATAAAGTTTTGCATCTCTAACTTTGCAGTGAATAAGACAGCGCTAAAATTATCAACATCATTAAACATATCAAAATTATCAGCGTGTCTTCGCATGTAAAAATGTATTTCAATTCCGACATAATTTTTTCTAATTTTTTACAATCCTCTGACACGATAATCTGATCAGAATTATAATGTTCATTCGGATCAATAATTTCACACCTATACAAACCCATGTCTTCACTTGTTGTGTTTATAATCGTGAAAGTAGAAGTGGCAACTTTGACATAGTCATTTGGATCTATTATGTCTCGACAGTTTTTGATGCTCACTCGTTCTTTATCGATGCCGTCTTTGTTTGGATATACCCATCGTATTAAGAAGTTGATACCAAAGGCAATACGAACTTTGCATTTTACTTCAGTCTTACCGTCGCATGACTGCACGTCGGTAATTTTTGGTTTTGCCAGCGAATCTATGTGATACATAATTGATGTTCTGAAGATGCGTGTGTCTTTGATTGTTTTCAGAACTCCTCGGCAGCTGAAGTCGTGTGAAGAATCATGCATTTGAGTGTCTTGTATAATAAATCCATTTTTTGGGTCGTATGTTACAATCCAGTCTTCAAGTTCTACAAAAGGCTCTCCAGGTATAATCGGCACATCATCAACAAGCAGCGTCACTTGGACATCTGGTGTGGAGGGTTTGCAAGGAATTGTTAAATTTTTAAACTGTTTTAATTTTTAATTGCGGCATGATCTCCACCCCATATCTGTGTATTCTGGTATATTTTGGTTCATATCTGCGATTTCTGGTATATTTTAATTTGTTTTTATTTATTGTTGCTTTACACTGCAGGTAAAATGTTTCAATAAAATTTGTCACCTCACTAGGACAAGCCTGTGTTGAGGTTAACAATTATACAAATTAAAAAAAATAACAAAAAATTATACAGATATTGAAAGAACAAAGTTCTGCAAAAGGCTCTCCAGGTATAATCGGCAAGCAGCGTCACTTGGACATCTGGTGTGGAGGGTTTGCAAGGAATTGTTAAATTTTTAAACTGATTTAATTTTTAATTGCGGCATGATCTCCACCCCATATCTGTGTATTCTGGTATATTTTGGTTCATATCTGCGTATTCTGGTATATTTTAATTTGTTTTTATTTATTGTTTCTTTACACTGCAGGTAAAATGTTTCAATAAAATTTGTCACCTCACTAGGACAAGCCTGTGTTGAGGTTAACAATTGTACAAATTAAAAAAAATAACAAAAAATTATACAGATATTGAAAGAACAAAGTTCTGCCAAAGGCTCTCCAGGTATAATCGGCACATCATCAACAAGCAGCGTCACTTGGACATCTGGTGTGGAGGGTTTGCAAGGAATTGTTAAATTTTTAAACTGATTTCCCATGATGAAGCTGTCTGTAGGAGCGAGAGGTTTAGCTGGATCTTTTACATAAATGTACACTGATTTTTGTATTTTTGTTACTCTTTTATCTGAGGAATTGAAACGGCAAATATATAAGCCCACATCTTTGACGTCTACTGAATGTGAATGTAATTCAGCACTATATCCAAGTTCTGCGTTTTCTTCTCGAGTTATTCTTGTATCCGCTACTCCGTCTTGACTTGTGAGAAGTACCCGCACGTCGGTAATTTTTGGTTTTGGCAGCGAATCTATGTGATACATAATTGATGTTCTGAAGATGCGTGTGTCTTCGATTGTTTTCAGAACTTCTCGGCAGCTGAAGTCGTGTGAAGAATCATGCATTTGAGTGTCTTGTATAATAAATCCATTTTTTGGGTCGTATGTTACAATCCTGTCTTCAAGTTCTACAAAAGAGAATAAAATCATTAGAAGACTGTCGAAAACTCCAGGAAGATATAAATTCAATTATTGACTGGAGTATCGATAATAAACTCGAATTCAACTTCCAAAAGTGTTCAGTTTTGTGTTTTACGAGGTCACAAAAAACCATATACTTTAATTATAAAATGAAAGACACGTCTTTGAAACACGTGGTGACTTGCAAGGACTTAAGAATTGTGTATGACGCTCGCTTAACATTTCATGCTCACATTGAAAAGATTTGTAAATCAGCCACAAAGATGTTGGGTTTATTATAAGGCTATTATAGTTATAAGGCTGCTTTACTTTAGCTTGGTGCGTAGCATTCTCGAGAGTGGATCTCAGATATGGGGGCCAGAGGACATCGTCTATGTACTAATGGTCGAGAAAATATAAAAGAAATTTTTACGATACCTCTATATGAGAGAGTTAGGTTTTTACCCATGGCTGTTTCCAACAGCATTTATCTCGGGAATGCTGGGTATCTGCAGCCTTAGTTCCAGAAGAGATGTCGCATTATTGCTGATGGCTTATAAGCTTCTAAATGGTTTTATATCGGTACCAGATACTCTGGCTGAAATAGGATTCTATGTCCCGGATAATTTCACGCGAGGTCGCCAACACAGACTTTTGATTCTTCCCAGATGCAGAACTAACTTACCAATGGTGATGCCCCTGGGAAGACTCACTAGGTTAATTAACTGCCTCGCAGGAAATGTGGATATTTTCCACATTTCCTACAACGATTTTAAGCGTGAAATAACACTTATGTTTTAACTAAATGTTTTACTTTAAATGTATTTATTATGTATCTTTTCTAACCGCTTTTGCAATGTATTGGTTTTATGCTGTTTTTGCAAATAAATAAATAAAATAAATAAAAGGCTCTCCAGGTATAATCGGCACATCATCAACAACCAGCGTCACTTGGACATCTGGTGTGGAGGGTTTGCAAGGAATTGTTAAATTTTTAAACTGATTTAATTGTTAATTGCGGCATGATCTCCACCCCATATCTGTGTATTCTGGTATATTTTGGTTCATATCTGCGTATTCTGGTATATTTTAATTTGTATTTATTTATTGTTTCTTTACACTGCAGGTAAAATGTTTCAATAAAATTTGTCACCTCACTAGGACAAGCCTGTGTTGAGGTTAACAATTATACAAATTTAAAAAAATATCAAAAAATTATACAGATATTGAAAGAACAATATTGTTGTATTTCTTACAGATTGAGATTATGGGTACCTACTTAACTGATGGCGCTAGGTAGTAGATACATTAATGTAAGCATGTAGACTTTTAGGATGACCATAGTTTTGAGGTCTGATTTAAAATAAAATAAAGTTGTTTTTTTTAAGGATTAAGTTGTAAATCTGACAATATTGATACTAGCGTCTGTACGGTTGAAGTTTAAGAACCCGACTTCAAGTACATCTCTGAAGCCGTGCCTTATGCAAAACCATATTTGTACGTGAAGTTTGTTACAAAGCTACTATCGCGTCGCCCGCCGCCCGAAGGTCTTAGCGGCAGAAATTTGGAGGGGGCGCGGGCGTTTTAACTGCTAGTTACTAATCATCATTTACTAGCTGAAGTGCCCAGCCTTGCCCGCGCTTTACGCAAAGTTTTTCGAAATCAGAAGTTTTTCAGATAGCAGACTGGAAGATACTCTCAGTATCGCCCTGGTGTAAGACCACCATTCAGATTTGAAAAGTTGTTGCTTGAAATGGCTTTGCCGTGTTTGGTGACCAGATATGAAAAGCTTCCCCACCTTCTTCTCCTCATCTCCTTACCCTCCCCTCTATCTTTCAGCCTCACTACATACTCTAATCGGGGATGCCATAGTCTCACTGGCTCTCAGATGCTAGCAGCTGGGACTCTGGTCAGGTATTCAAATAAAAAAACGAGTGTTATTTAGATCACACAACTGAAGAAAAACTTCTGCTCCATCTATATGATAGGAAGAGAGAAAGAAAATGTGCGCGCGCACTGCTCTCTCTTGCTCCTACAGTGTGATACAGACAATAGGCCTGCACTGTGTAACGTAGCTGGCTATGAGAGAAGAGAGAAAGAAAATGTGTGCCCGTACCTCTCTCTCTTGCTCCTACAGTAATATACCAAGCGTACTCCCTCTCAACAACCGTTCGCCTCGCTTTTCGTAACGCTTTCGTCACGCATTCGCCAGCTTATTCCCTAAGTCAAGCGTGCATCAAGAAGTTTTACTTTCTCTTGCTTCTTGCTTTGAAGGTTAAGTTTGAAAATTTTCATCATTTATTTATTTCGACATATACGGCACAATCTGTGCCATTAAAATAGTAAACATATAAATAGTACGACAAACAATTATTGAAAATTTGTATAAATATTAAAGCCGCCACCCGCCACCCGCCACCCGCCACCCGCCACCCGCCACCCGCCACCCGCCACAGACACTACATTTCTTTATATAAATAGGCTAGCTGACCCAGCAAACGTTGTTCTGCCGTATAAATTATTTCTACTGAATATTTTGGTTGTTAAATAAAAAATAACGAAAGCATTATAAGTGTGTGGGGATGGGATCTATGATAGAAAGAGGAATGGAGCGCTGTAGACGATTACCACCGATAAAAACAAAGAAACACCAACACAACAATACATAACAATAACATAGCGATTCATAACAAATGTCGAATAGAATGTCAAAATGACGCCACGCTTCTCGTGAATGACTTGCGCATGTATGGAGGAAAGTTGGATGAGGCGGGCGTTACGCCATCTGTCATTCAACAATATAAATAATTTCGTTCTGTTTGAAATACGAACGACGCGACGCACAGTGGTTCCAAATACCCCAAAAGTTGGAAACAATTCACAGGGAGGATTAACGGGGGAAAAAAAGTGATATTTTTTCAGTATGGTTAAAATAAAATAATATTCGGTTTTAGTAAGTTTTACTGGATTTTATTATCAATTTCTGGATTTTATTATATTTTTTATCAACGAAAAAATAAAATTTCTTAAAATTGATATTTTTTATGTCCATATCCATGTGAAAATAAACGCCGAGTAATGTTTAATTTTGCTCTTTAACATTCTGAAGCAGACGATGAACAATCATGATCATCGTCGGTGCTAAAGATATTTGAAGAATGAATATCCGGAGGAATTATTAAATCGAAAACTTCCTTAGGAAAACGATTTAATTATTTCTTTGGGGGTTGCCTGTAACTAATTATGATAGGATCAGATGCAACTAACATTAAATTAAAAACACCTTCATAAAATTATTCACGAGAACATTTTCTAGAATAGTTCTCGCGATATTTTTCAAAAATCTTTGTTCCGAGCTTCTTGAGCCTCTTCTGATAATCTTAATCGGGCGGCAATATCTGATGGACGATGGGCAAGAATTCTGCAACACTACGTTTATATTGTCAGACTTCCCGCGAACTAATCGCAAAGGTAGGTACAATTAAAGATTTACAAATACTAGAATGATCCGCATCCTCTCGCGTTCCAATGAACACCTGTTCTTAAGAAGAGCGATTATCATGAAATATCTTGTACACTTGTCTGTTAATAGATGAGTCCCTAAAATAATGCCGTCTAATAATTTTGATGCTACCGATTGACCGAAAAGTATACCTCTTTCTCAAACACCAAATGAGAAAGAGGTGCACTTTTCCGAAGATCTTCGGTTTTCAAGCGTTTGGATTGGTCTGAACTAAATTCAAATAGTGTTTACGATCACCACGTGCCGTTTTCAGGATAAATCGCGTACAATATAAAACCAACCGGAGTCTTAAGTCATTTTGTTATTTTCCATCACAAATCTAGCATCATCTCGACGAGCAATAGTCCATCTTGTATTAATGCGAAATTTGAAGCCCGCGATCTTTTTACTGAATTTATCCAACCTCTCTTTAAGGCAATTGGTGAGGTTTATATATATTTTTTTCAAATATTAAAATCTTTTTCCATCTTTTGACACTTTTGAGTTAATCAATATGTCAAATAACTCCTTTTGTCTTAAGAACAAATCCTTTGAAACCGAACCTGTGACAAAAATAATATTTATGAAGCACTCAAATTTTTCAGTAAGTAAATTATGTAAAAGTTACTGTGCCGTAGAAACGCAAAAATGCACAATTTTTTTTTGTTTAATATATGATACGTAAATAGTTCAGCTACAAAAGTACATCAGCACATTTACTGAATGTTACTGAATATCTAACTTTAACCTTAAGTATTCCAGAAATCTTCGTAATTTTTTTTAATTCACGAAATGTTTTTAAAAAAAAATATCCCAAATTTGTCGCATTAGGAAATGAAAAAAATAAACTTAATATCTTTAGTACACACCTGAAGGTATTTAATCCATGTTAAAAAAATTTTGCCAGCAAGCGGTGTAAAAAGTTATCAGTCCCTAAATGTTATATAATAAATGTTGTATTTACCTACACACAAACGTCCTGACTGCTCGGGAAGTCAATCTTTGCTGACGTGTTACGCTGTGACGGAACGTTTTGCTGAATTTTGTGGTATGGGGAAAGATGCGCTGGTATGTAGTGTTAAGATATAGAAACCAAATTTAGTGATTCCTGCAATTTGAAATTTCGAATTGTTTCCGACGCTCCCATAATAGTAAAACCACTGTGCGACGGTTAAATTGGTTCATACAAAAATACTAATAAGCGCGATTAAAAAATGGGAGGGTGGGGGTAGGAGAGTGAAATTTTGAGGTTATAGGTATTTTCGACGCCAAATAAAAAGAAAAAAATAAAAAAAAATTAATTGTCAAAAAATAGAAAAAAAATTCTGGATGAGGACACCCTAATCACACAGCGGTATGAAATATACTTTATGACCTATTCTCATACCTACCAAATACACATTAAAAAGTTCATAAAAATCGGTCGAGCCGTTTCGGAAGAGTGCGACCACAAACACTGTGACACAAGATTTTTTATATATAAAAAATATATCTTCCATTGAATGTTAAATTTGGTTTCTAGTGTGGAGGACAGTTTAGTTTTAGTTATCCAAAGTGTGATATTTGAATTATTGCCATTGAGTTCATTTGTTCAATATTGTTTAAATGAAAAGCTGTTCAGAATTGAAATACAGTGGTTAAATAAATTCACACAATATTATTTCAAAAAAATTATGAAATATTTTACAGCCAAACAGCAATATTGCGTCATAAATAATGTGTCAAGCATTATTCAAATTTGTGGGTTTAAGATATTTTACCCACATGAGGCCTGGTATCACTTTATCAAATCTGTTTTCAATTTACTTATGTATTAAGAACAACAGCTGAACATATTAGAAAAAAAATCAATGCAAATGTGCTTTCAAAAATTTTATTAAAATTCTGACGTTTAATAGTGTGGGTGAATATCAAAGTTAAAAGCCTTTAAACTTAAACAATCGTTGATACAAAGGATACAAAAATGAATCTGCACTGGCTCTTAATAGAAGAAAACTCCAAACTCCTTTATTAGAAGATGAATGGAATGCTATGCTAGTTCTACCGGTATTACAATGGAAGATGCTCCGAGGAACTAGCGTCATTGATCCCTTCCGCACCGGTGCATAGTCGGGAAACACGCCAAACGCATGCTCAACATTATTTGTACGCTGTCGACATTTGTCGCATGAGAACGGGTCGCTTCATAGACTCGTTCTTGTGTTCAACAGCTCAGCTGTGGAATGGTTTGCCGGCCTCTGTGTTTCCTCCTTCCTACATCATGGGTCTCTTCAAGACCAATATTTTCCTCAGGGCCTCGTGTGTGGAGTTAAAAAAAAGTTGAATAGTATATTACATAATATGGACATTGTCGTGAATCTAAATTTAGTTGAATTAATTATAAAATTTTTATGCATTTAGGTTTTGTAATTGTCATTAGAAATATATTTGCTAAGTAATAAGAAATCAACCCGTAGAAAACAGGTTTTTTTTTTAATACAATACATCTATTTTCGAATGACTTTCAAAAATAAAAAATAAAAATAAATTTAACCTGAGGATTGAACCTTCCTACCCAGTGATCGGAATCAACCGCCCTACTAACGGGGCCAAATCGCGAGCCGATAAGACCGACATTTATTTCGTATAATAAGAGCTGTAATCTCATCGAATTTTAGAGAAATGCTTGTATGTCCTCGTGTATGCGTGATTAACACCAAAAGTTGATAAAAAACATTGTCATTGAAAACGAATCTATCTACCTGGTTTCAGCTCGGTCGAATGTCGGGAAATGTGTTGATTTCAACATCCAAAATTTCACTTCTTTCAAACGTTAATTCAATAAAGAAAATAAAAGTGAAATTCAAATAGATGTATTTAAAAATGGTAGAACCTTCATACAAGACCGAATTAATATGGGTTCCTTAATCGGTAGAGCTGTTTCCATGTAAGAAAAGGGTTCTGGGTTCGAGTCCCAGCGGAGCCAATATCTTTTCTGATTTTTCTGTCTCCAGATTTCGATTGAGTTTCGCTAATATTGTCTTCTTTTAATTAAAAAAAATAATTATTATTAGGGTCGTCCAACCAGAAGATTATAAATAATCTAAGACGAAGTATTGGACGACGAGGGACATTTTTTTAAATTATCACAATAATAAAATCAGTGACGTACAAAATAGAAGACATTTGTGGTTTTTTCACGCCTCAGGAGGCACCACAAGAAAAAGTGTATATCGCAAAACAAACAAAAACTAAAGGGTCCTTCCTGTGTGTGTTACAAATTCAACAAATATGGCTGGTTTTCTTATAATTAAAAACGTGGGGACGACTGTGAGTTTCGTATAACCTACATTTAAGTTAACACGTGAAATAAATCAAAACAAAAGTAAGTACCTGTCAACTCTGAAAATATAACCCCTATGTCGTTCATTATATATTTTGACAATAAATCTTCAAAGAGAAAACCCTTTGTTTAAACAACATTTTCAAAGTTATAAAGATGAAGTGTAGCTCTGGTGATTTGAGGGCCTAATAGCACAAGCGCAGCAACATCGATAATAATTAAACAGTCAATTCGACAAATTAATATTAGTTTATCGATTTATAGCTCGCCCGGCGCGCGCCGCTTAATATACTCGTATCTACCTATCGATCACTTTATCAATGTCGGGAAAAAATTGTCCTATGATGCCAATGCTGACTGACACGTTAGAAACCTGAAGAAACTAATCGAAACATCATAACTAATGAAGCAGATAAATCAGATGAGATTCTTACTAGGATAGTGTTGTACTGTATCGTAGGATTACAAGCGGGAAAAGCGCGCGGGTGCTCTAACTAGTTCGAACCAGTTTGAACCGCTACCGAGCACACAAACGAATTCAAACGTGCGCTGTGTAAGTAGATACCTACACACTTATTGGTCATTAATTTACATTAGTCGTTACTGATATACCCGTGATATACTGAAATACTGTTGAAACCCATTTCCCCAACGTTCAAATGTGCCCCTGTTCATTAAAAAACAGCAAATAATTTCTATGTCTGTGTGTATATTTATACAAAAAATTATTCCAATATTTTTCAGCCAAAGGTGTTTCCCACACTGAGTCACAATTTGATAACGTGGCATGAATGGTTCCCCAATACTGTTCCTGATAATCTAAAAAGTGAAATAGACATTATTTTCAAGGTTGCGGATACACGGGCCCTAAATGGCCTGTGTTTTCAGCTCCGAATCCAATTCTGTCCGGCGAAAAAGTTGAATTTGCATATCATTTGCATGATTAAATGGTCATCATTTGTGCGCGTGCATCTTTACCGGTAACTGCAGACAGAATAATATTTTTATTTGTATTGCCCTGGGCTGTTTCAGTCTTCAAGGGCATTATCAAACTGCGACAGAGCCACGTACGCTATAATATTTAAGCGTACAGTCGATATACAACTACTAATACGTATAATATTAATATTGATGGCCTCAAACCTCTCGCAAATTCTGAATTTAATGGCTTCAACTGAGTTACAGACTACCATAAAACGGTTATTTGCCTAGTGTTGTATTCGAAGATGAAGCCATGTAAAAAACTTTGTATTCTTTGTATCCTGTAGAAAAAACCTTTGGTTTAGAAATATATTGATAATTTTTATTAAAAATGGTGGTGTAAGCTAAGTAGGTTAATTTCATCTAATTTTTTATAGCCCTTTGGAAGATATTAGAGTGAATGAATCATTGCTTTTGAGTTAATGATATCTGAGCAATAAAATCTAATTAACTTGATGCGTTCGACATTAAATACGTAATGCAATTAAAATTTAAAAAGTGTGTTACATGGTTACGGATTTCGGAAATGAAACTCGTTTTGGATGCAGATTTTTTAATCACAATAACTAAATTAGACTTCCATCAAAAATTTAACAGTATAAAACGACAAAAAGTCATGTATTTATTAATTTTCACCTAGACTTGTTACATTTGTTTATGTTTTAACATTTGTTTACGTGTTAACAACTTTCGTGATGAATTGTAATAATTAAATATGAGAGCAGTAATTTAAGTTAGAAACGTCATGGAAACAAATATTTAGCCCCTACTTTGTAGTAAACTTTTCACTTGGGGTGCAGAAAATAAAACTTTCTTTCTACATACCATCCGTTCAATAATACCTAAGTTTAAACTCACGCCATGAAAAGTTAAAACTAACTACGTTCAAGACACTGATAGTGCAACTTCTACGATTGCACCAAAACGGTGTAGTGATTCAGTAAGAGAAAAAGTAAAAAGAGATTCATTTGTTTATTTTGTGATTTCTTTTGTTGGTCGTGTAATAAGGGGGCCATGCATTTTACTCATAAGTAGTACATCAACGAGGGACAAAGTTTAAAGCTTTAGGTTTGAGACTGTGATAATATAGTGATAATATAGGAAAGCCTCGACATTTGAGAAAAGTTTCACACTTTTTATAAAATTAGACTAGAAAAACTAACTTGTAACTAGAAAAAAAGATACTTACCGCAGATACTTTAATAGTTTACACCTGTTAACCCTGTATAAATCGCAAGTACGCCTTACGATTGAATTTGGCAGCCACCTCTGTTCTGGAGCCCAAAAAAAAACCTGAAGAAACTCTCGATTCTGTGCAGAAACCGGCACGCGGTGCGTTTAATAGATTATCATATCTTAACAAACGGATTGCAATCTTTAGATCACAGGCGTCGGGTGGGAATACTATCCTTGTTCTACCGGTATTACAATGGAAGATGCTCCGAGGAACTAGCGTCATTAATCCCTCAGCACCGGTGCAGAGAAGTGAAACACACCAAATACGCGCCCAACGTATGTACCCAGTTGACATTAGTCACATGAGAACGGTTTCTATGACCTGTGAGTACAACATTTCGGCTGTGGTACGATTTCACGGACTCTTGCCGTCTCTACAAGACTCATGTTCACTCCTTCTCATCCTCAAAAAGACCCTCCACACAGCATCTTCAAAGATTACATAGGCCCAGAGGGAAATTATTTTTCCCCTCTGTGTAGTTAATGTTAAAAAAAAAATAATAATGTAAAAGTAAGATACTATGAATAAAATATGATTCATAAATTTATAACACACGCATATTATAATTTATAATACACCCATATTATAACACACGCATATTATAATACACGCATATTATAATACACGCATATTATAATACACCCATATTATAACGCACGCATATTATAATACACGCATATTATAATACAATTTTGCAAAAAGTCTTTCATGAATCCACACCCTTTAAGACTATTAGTATAAGAAAACAGCCATCTTAAATTAATGGAAAGATGCGTTACTGCCTACTTCAAATGTAATTTAGTTTTGTTTTTTAAGTTGCATTAACTTGATTAAAAAATATGTCTTTTGTATAATTTGGGAGGCGGGAATGGGTACCGCCGAACCTTTATTGGATAACCAACACCTTTGCCATAGATCACCCCAAGTGGTTCGCTACGTTTGGTGATTTAGTTGGGGTGCCCGGGTTCATGGGTGAGGTTTGTCTAGATCTAGAAGGCGTATGAACAGCCCTTTTTCTTAAACCCTTTTCCTTCCCAGAACTCTCCTCTCCTTCCTTTCCTTAAAAAAATACCCTCCACACAGCATCCCCAAAGATGACATAAGCCCTGAGGGAAATTATTTTCCTCGTGGCCTCCTGTGTGGAGCTCATGTAAAAAAATGTCTAATAGAAAGGAAAAAACTAGTAGATAGTGGATCTGTACAACAACTGTAAAATGCCTTTAAGGTTAAGTTAAACATTTTATGTGGTTAAGTCCACAACAGTCCCAACTGTTCAGGGCTAGCGGGATGGCATGAGGAGCGTTGTGAGGCTAAGGGAAATGGAAAAAACTAGTAGATAGTGGATCTGTACAACAACTGTAAAATGCCTTTAAGGTTAAGTTAAACATTTTATGTGGTTAAGTCCACAACAGTCCCAACTGTTCAGGGCTAGCGGGCTGGCATGAGGAGCGTTGTGAGGCTAAGGGAAATGGAAAACATATTTTAGAGGTGCCTGCCTATTCAAAACGGATTACCGAACAAATCTAAAACCATTTCAAACAGAAGTTTCGATTTCAGAAGTACCTAAATGCTTCGTGATAAAATTTGCAATTTACAAATTTAATTCGAAATACCCAGATACATGAGGCTTATTGTAGTTATTTCTCTATGCTAACAGTCAGAAACGTTTATCACTTGCAGTTTACGAAACAATCAATTGTTTAATTTCAATTTTCTGGCCAATTGCAGTTTGCGGGCACGCGATAATGTGCATTGGAAAATTGTTGATTTTCCTGAATGCCGGTGGAATTTAGTAATCCTCGATTTATGATTGCATCGCCTTTTATCTCGTATTTAATTAATAAAGGCTTCCCGCTAATTACGGGGACTCGAAAATTTATATTTTTTCCCAAAAAATTATTTTGGTAAAAATAAAATTAGGGCGGTCCGTTTGATAGATTCTCCCATCTTAACAGACGGATTGCAATCTTTAGAGTACAGGCGTTGGGTGGGAATGCTATCCTTGTTCTACCGGTATTACAATGGAAGATGCTCCGAGGAACTAGCATCATTGATCCCTTCGGCACCGGTGCTTAGTCGGGAAACACGCCAAACGCGTGCCCAACATTTGTACACGGTTGACATTTGTCACATGAGAACGGGTCGTTTCTTCGACTCGTTCTTATGTTCAACAGCTCGGCTGTGGAATGATTTGCCGGCCTCTGTGTTTCCTCCTTCCTACAACATAGGTCTCTTCAAGACCAATGTTCATTCCTTCCTCTCCTCAAAAAGACCCTCCACACAGCATCCCAGATGACATAGGCCCTGAGGGAAATTATTTTCCTCAAGGCCTCCTGTGTGGAGTTAATGTAAAAAAAAAAAAATTTCATGACAATCTAATATTATTATGTGCTAGCGAGTTCTCAGTTCTCAGCATGCGTTGCTATGCCAATTAATAAAGAAATTGTTTCTCCCTGCGCGTCCTTTCCCATTCGTCTCGTTCCCCTTCCGCCTCCCCTTCCTCTCTCGCGTCCCCTTCCCCTCATGGCCTTCCCACTCTGCCTTCCCTCTCCTCACTCTCGCTTCTCCCCTCCAGCATTCCATATATTCAGTCCTATTACATTCAGTTTTTAAACAGCTCGCGTGCCACCTATTGCAATTTTTTATACGAATTTCATAATGCCAAAGCTCACCAGTATATATATAGAAACCATCGGGGGCATCCACACTAGTGTTGAGTACCTCATACAAGAGGCACCTCAAATGTCCCATACAAACACGTAAAATGTCCCCCCACCTCACAATATGTATTTGTACCAACTCTTTTTCTTTGTCCCCCCTTCATATTTGTATTACTACAAATATGAAGGAGGGACAAAATATGAGGTGTGAGGTGGTTTGTTTTGTTGGACTACATTCATGTCATGTACGGGACAAATATGAGGTGAGGTTCGAGGTGGTTGGTGTATTGGACTACATGTCATGTCACGTTGTCACGTATGGGACAAATACGAGGTGAGGTGTGAAGTGGTTGATGTATTAAACTACATGTCATGTCACGCATAGTTTGGGACAAATGTATGAGGTTGTGAGGCGTGAAGTGTTTGTATATTCTATGACATTTTTGTATTAGAACCGTGAGGTGGTGATGGGGTAAGCCAATTCATATATTGTGAATACTGCAGAAGCGTCCCAACTGCTCCGAAATTTTTATTTTTTATTTTTTTATTCTAAATTATTGTTAAGTGAATACCGCACAAGAGTACCAACTGCTCCAAAAAAAATTTTTTTTTTAAATATTTTTTTATTGTAAATTATTGTTATGTGAATACACATTACAATAATTTATGAGCACAAGAGTCCCAACTGCTCGATTTTTTTTTTTTTATATTTTTTTTTTTATTGTAAATTATTGTTATGTGAATACACAAAACAATAATTTGTGAGCACAAGAGTCCCAACCGCTCCAAAAAAATTTTTTTTTATTGTAAATTATTGTTATGTGAATACACAAAACAATCATTTATGAGCACAAGAGTCCCAACTGCTCGAAAAAAATTTATTTTTGAAATATTTTTTTAATGTAAATTATTGTTATGTGAATACACAAAACAATAAATTATGAGCACAAGAGTCCCAACCGCTCCAAAAAAATTTTTTTTTATATTTTTTTTGTAAATTATTGTTATGTGAATACACAAAACAATAATTTATGAGCACAACAGTCCCAACTGCTTAAATTTTTTTTTTTTTCTAAATATTTTTTATTGTAAATTTATGTATTGATAAGTGAATACCGCACAACAGTACCAACTGATCCAAAAAAAAAAAAATTATTTATTTACTTATTGTTATATGTTATGTAAATACCGCACAAGAGTCCCAACAGCTCCCAAGGGAGGGAGGATGAGGCAGTGTTGAGATGAGGTGGAGGGTGTTGCTGAGGAGGGGGATGGATAAGAGGGGGGGATCAGAGGGGGGTGCAGGGAGGGGAACAGAGGTGGTGAAGGGGGGAGGGGGTAGGCCTTTTTTATATCCATTTTTCGTATTACAAAAATAACAGACACGGGAGGCGGGTATGGGTACCGCCACCCCGGTATTTATTAGAAAACCAACACCTCTGAACCAAGAAAATCAAGCTGAAGGAAAAAAACCAGCCCCCCCCCCCCCCGTAAGCGAAAATATTTTGTAACACCTCACCTCAAATGAGGTGGGACACCTCAACACCTCATTTCAATATTTGAGTACCTCATACAAACTCATCCTGATATCGTGTCCTACCCAACACTAATCCACACATCAATTCCTCAAAGTTTCATCGCAATCGGATGAATGGTTATCAATTTCATGATGCCAGAACTCACTTTTATTCATGGAAACCATCACGGGCATTCGCATATCAAATCCCCAAAGTTTCATCGCAATAGACTAAATAGTTTATATATACATCTCACATACATACTCATACTTTGATTTTAATATATATATACATATGCTGTAAGTGGAATCAAAGCAATAAAACAATGGCTTGACAAAAATCTACTTACATTAAATATAGCAAAAACTAAATACATAAGATTCAGCTCAACTATAAAAGGACAACCTAGTACATCACACACAATAAAAACACATAAGCGTAACTGTAATTCCGATAATACTGATTCTATCTGCAATTGTGAAGTTTTGGAAAGTGTGAAAAACATCAAATATCTAGGCGTTATTATAGACAATCACCTTAAGTGGAAATATCACATCGACAACCTCACAATAAGGGTGAGAAAATTGATTCACATATTCTTTGTATTACGAAATATAATCAAACAGCAAGACCTAAGAAAAATATATTTCGGATTATGCAACCCCATCTTAACGTAATTTTAGATCCTCTAGTGAAGGCCCAGAAATCCATAATTAGAGTCATTATGCGTAAACCCTATAGGTTTTCTAGCGATCAGCTCTACAAAAAATTTAATGTACTTAATGTTCGCCAAAACTACATAAAAAAGGTTATTATCCACGTACACAAAAATCTAGAAAAACTTAATAAAATTGATCATAAATACTAAATACATCACAAGAAGTCACACCAGAAAGGATCTTGTGGTCCCAGGGAGCAATACGTCGAAGTTCCAAATGACACATACATATCTGGGACCGAAATTATACAATAAAATCCCCCCAGAATTAAACATTAAAACATGCAAAATGACATCTATCGGTTCAATAATAAATAAATGGTTGATTGGCTTAGGTAGGGTTGAGTCTGAAAATTATTAAATAATGTCACTTAAAACTTAAACTTTTACATGGTTAACTATTAAATGGCACAACCAGTAAAAACTTAGTATACTTATAGGTATTTAATCTAAAAAAAAAAAAAACACTTTGTTTTTTTTTGGTACAGAATATATTTTTGGCATTTTTCACCAGCATTTGGTTCCTTAGAACGGGCAATCTGCCTAGCTGGGAACTAATATAGACAAACAAGACATAATCACACTTGTATACATTTTAATATTTACAGTTATTTTGAAATATTATTATTATGTTATATTTGCTGTATAAATGTATCTCATGTAATAAATAAATAAATAAAAAAAAATATAGATGAGAATTACAAATTTTAGAATTTAATCTGAGGCCTCAATTACAAAAAATACTGCGTTGCTGCTAAAGTTTACAATCCCGCAATCACGCGAGATTTTAGCAATACGTGATCCCGTGGATGTGCGGAATTTTCTTGTGTGGGGTTCGCAGGATTATGGGATTGAAAAAATACTGAATTTAAATCAAAAACTTGCTGAACCGAGGAGGAAACTTCGATTGATTTTGAAGAAAGAGATGTCTCTTTTCGAGAAGGGAGGTATCAGAAGGTACCCCCAATTAAGATACCTACAATTAGTGTGGAATCAGAGAAAGCTTTTTCTGCTGCTGGGCTTTTGTTCTAGTCTATGTTATCGTATATTATTTTTTTACCTGCATAACGTGCTTTTCAATGTATTTAATATAATTTGGGAGGCGGGTTTGGCTACCGCCGCACTGGGAACCATTTATTGGGTGCTTGTGCTTTTGGCGACTTAGGGGTGCCCGGGTTCATAGGTTGAGTTTCGTCTATATCTTGACGGAGGATACATTTGCCCACCTGCTGTGTGGCGGGCCGGATCAGGAGAGAATGGTTGAGATAAAAACTTTGATCTCTCCAGCCGAATCCCCTCGACCCTTTGCCTTACACCGCAGTAGGAGAGCTGGATTCATACATCCCCAGATACAAACCCCAGATTCCCACCCAACCCTCCTACCTTTTTCGTTCCCAGAACTTCCTCTCCTTCTTTTCCATGAAAAGACCATCCACCCAGCATCCCCGAAGGTGACATAGGCCCATGAGGGATTTTATTTCCCAAAGCCTTCCGTGTGAAGCTAATGTAAAAAATATATTTTTTATGTAGATACATATATGACCGGTCAGTGGCTGAGTGGGCATCGCGCTTGGGTCTCACCCGGGCGTCACGTTCGATTCCTCGGCTGGCTAAGACCTCCATCACAACACAAGCAATATTTTCGGCTTTCTGTGGTGGTAGAGGGGATTTATAAAACATTGTTGGGTTATTCGTAGCCCGTGAATGTTTTTCTTTCTTTAAAATAAAAAAAGAAAATATTTATATATACCTGCATATATAATTTTCTTTTGGCAATAAATTAATAACCAAAGAAAAAAATACCCATGAAAAAAACCTTTCTCATCGTGCTTCAATAAAATAATTATTAGCTCATTGAAGAATAATCATCACTTATTTACACTTATAAAAACACAACAATTGAAACAAAAAAACGTACTTGTTCGAGAAGTTATTTCAGCAACCCGGGACTTACCTGAAAGAAAACAATTAAAAATAATTACAGCTCAGGTTTTAAAAATTCTCGTGCTCATTAAATATTGCTTACGTTATATTTATTTTTTAAATTAACTTTAAAAATCGCCAATTTTCTATGAGCACAACACTAAATAATATCTAATTTTAATGATCATAAATTTATGCAGTAACTACAACTTGAATAAACACTAAAATGTGATTAATATTATCATGATCGTCTCTTCAGCACATTGTTATTTTGGGAGATTTGGGAATCACATTTGATGCGCACCTAACATTTCACGTCCACATAGAGACGATATGCAGCAAAGCTCTAAGAATGCTAGGATTTGTGCTAAGCAATTCCAGTCACTTTTGCAGCTCAGCCGCGATTCGTTTGCTATACTATAGTTTAGTACGTAGCATTTTGGAAAGTGGTTCAGTAATATGGGGACCAGTGGATTTAACATACTCTCAAATGATTGTGTAAGTGCAAAAGAAGTTTCTGAGATATTTATATCTTAGAGACTTCGGATATTATCCCTGGTTATTTCCATCAGCCTTTTTGTCCGGCATGCTGGGTATTAATAGCCTCGCCGAAAGAAGGAAAACTGCTTTGCTGACAACAGCATATAAACTTTTAAACGGTAACATCTGTATTCCCGATATGTTACAAAAAATTGAGTTTTATGTCCCCGACAACTTCACAAGAGCGCGCAGACTCAGAACTTTTGTTGTTCCGAGATGCAGAACTAACTTGCCATTAGTAATGCCGCTGGGAAAAATGATTCTGTTACTAAATTTCCTGTCCCCCGATATAGATATTTTTAAACTAAATATTCATCAATTCAAAAACGCTATTCTTACTTAATAACAATTTCCCTTAATACCCCGAGTCGCGGCCAGTTTTACCTTTTGTTTATCAAAACATGATCAGCAGACAATTATAAAGAGCATATAATAAAGAAGAACACATGTTATGATGATGTGATGCTCAATAAATGTGATAAATTTAACAATACCACAACTTAAGATGGTTAAATCTTGATAAATTAAATCGCATGTATGTTTTCTCATGACAACTATTTTAACCACCAGAACACATGGATAAAATAAAGTTTTCGTTTCAGGCTTAATACTACGCATCATCAGTAAAAGTTTTCACTTCACTAAGTAATAAGGCTCTCAGGCTAAAATAAGGTTTCGAGTCTGTTTAACGTATGGGGGTAGTTTTTTGGTTTCCCTGGAGGGTAGTTGAGGCTTCAGACGCCTGGCGGTCCGGGGATTGTACTTTGTTTAGGTATATATTGCCTTTAACCCTTCGTCCAAGGGCCAAACCTTGAACTAATAATGGCAATAGACTATTAACCTTTCCCATACCATGCTAAAAATACCCTCGACAAACCGTCTTGTTACACAGCGTTACTCTATTGGATTTGGAAATTATTTCGGGTTTTTTGTAAAAATATTGTTGTGAATATTTTTTATTTGGCTTATATGAATTTATTGTAAGAAAAAAATATTGATTTTGTGCCCTAAAACTGAAATATTAAAAAAATAATCATTCATAATAAATAATCAAATATTATTTGAAACGCCCAACAAGGCGGGCCGGCTGTGGCAGCGACCGCCTAGGGTCACGTTAGCCTCCAGAAGAGCATCATTGTTTCAGAAAGCCACATGTGGAATGCGCTAGGTACTAGTAAGGGCTGACACCGACCTACTATCATTTTTTAAATACATTTACAAAAAATATATTTGCTGATCTAAGTTAATACCAGATTGAGTGGTTTTAACACTAGTTGCGTAGAGACATAGATTACAAGAAAAATACAATATTTAAAGAACACTCGAATTTTTTTTTTTACAGTTTTACGCAAAAGCAAACCACGAAAATATAAATTATAATTATGTTGAAGTGAAAACTTCTTTAGCATCGTTGTGATTTGAAACTGGATGAAACGAAAAAGCGACACTAAAAAAACGGTAAGCAAACCACGAAAAAAATATGTTATAATTACTTTGAAGTTAAAACTTCTTTAGCACCGTTGTGATTTGAAACTGGATGAAACGAAAAAGCAACAAAAAAAAACAATAAACAAACCAAGAAAAATATAATGTTATAATTACTTTGAAGTGAAAACTTCTTTAGCACCGTTGTGATTTGAAACTAGTTGAAACTAAAAAGCGACACTAAAAAGCAAACCACAAACAATAAGCAAACCACGAAAAAATAATGTTATAATTACTTTGAAGTGAAAACTTCTTTAGCACCGTTGTGATTTGAAACTAGTTGAAACTAAAAAGCGACACTAAAAAGCAAACCACAAACAATAAGCAAACCACGAAAAAATAATTTTATAATTACTTTGAAGTGAAAATTTCTTTCGCACCGTTGTGATTTGAAACTGGATGAAACGAAAAAGCGACACTAAAAGGAGACAAACACATGCATCTATAGCATTTATAGAGAATGGGTTAGAATAATCGGTCTCCTCTTTATGCGGTGCTTCGTAGCCTTCCGACTCTTTTTCTGAAGGTTTCGCTTCTACCGGTGTGAACTGCACACTAGTATTTTTTATAATACTCACTTATATGTTTTAACATTTTTCCAAAATTTAGAGATAACCTTTAGGATAAATTTTACTTTTATGAGTGGAAATAGTTTACATAGCAAATTAAAATATTTAGTTCACAGGAACATAACGACAAAAACCTATTAGGTAAATTCTCATTTAAACATTAATCCGACGTGTTTATCATAATAAAATATAAGTAAGAATGTAGATGTAAAAGATTTTTTCAAAAAAGCAAAACAAAGACTTTGTTATTATATTTACCTAAATATTATGTAATGCATTCGTTTATAGTAAATCTATATTAAATCGTAAAATGGCGACCACACGTCATCTAGTACTATACGAAACTATAAGAACTTAAGCTGTGGATACTGTAGTGCAGACATACAGTATTTTTTTTACATTAGCTTCACACATGAGGCCCTGAGGAAAATAATTCGCCTCAGGGCCTATGTCATCTTTGGGGAGAGGTCTTCCTGCTGGAGAGGTCAAAAGGTCTCCCTCAACCAGTCTCTCCCGACCCGGCCAGCCACACAGAGCCAGTTGCTAGGCAGACGTACCCGCCGCTAAGATCCGGAACCAAACCTACCCCATGAACCTGGTCACCCCTGCTAAGTCACCAAACGTAACAAACTACTTGAAGTCACTTATGGCAGAAGTGTTGGTTGTCCAATAAACGGTTTCCGGGGCGGCGGCATGCCGTTATTATGAAAAATATGCATTTTAGAAGATGATCGAAATAGCAAGTTACACAAAGACAGTGAGCGTTCTAAAATAGTAAAAATAATAAATAATTCAAAAAAAAAAAATATTTTTAAAATCCTAATATTCATTGCAAATTGTACCTTCAATTCATTGAAACCTAACCATTTATATTTATTGCTACTTCCTTCCATGTAATAATCATTTGTAAAGACGTCACTTTGCTACTGTTTCAATGGAAATAAAGTCCCTTTTTAAAATAATTATTTTATGGGGGTAGTTTTAGGTAAGATTCTAAATATTGCACCCAACCCTCACAAAAGAGTTTTATGGTGGTGCAGTAATGTTTACAATCGTATTTTGGATGAAGTATTGTCATGTTTCTTCCTTTTTGAATGCCCTAACTAATTAAGCGTACCTTTTTATCCCATCCATCAAGTACACTTGACGTGACTTTATCACTAAACGGCGTTATAAAAAGGTGGAAATTATTATAATTTTTATCGGCCTTGTATCCCATCCAGATCTCCACAAATTAACATGGCTCTACCTATAATGTAACTATATGGTTTTACAACACATAGGTACATATCAGGAATCTCAATTATAGAGCATTTCAACAATTATCTTTCCTTTGCCAGTTCAATGCCTTACTTTTCAATTTGGGAGGCAAGTATGGGTGCCGCCGCCCCGGGAACCATTTATTGGATAACCAACACTTCTGCCAAAGGTCATTCCAAGTAGTTAGCTACGTTTCGTGACTTAGTAGGGGTGCCCGGGTTCGTGGGCAGAGATTTGTCCGGGTTTTGCTTTATTATTATATATTTATTACTTATCCAGCTGTACTCTCTCGGAACATCGCCTTACACCGCAGTGGAAGAGATGGATTCATACGTCCGTCACTCTTGGACACAATGACACCCAGATTCCTACCCACCCCTTACATCCTTTTCCTTCTCAGAACTTCCTAACCTTCCTTTCCTAAAAAGACCCTTCACACATCATCCCCAAGATGTCATAGGCCCTGGGGGGAATTATTTTCCTCAGGGCCTCCTGTGTGGAGCTATTGTAAAAAAGCACTGCATTGTCATTGTCTTAATCAAGTCTTCCACGAAAAGATTATTTGATAAAAATAAAATGAAATTAAATAAACATTTATTACTTCTGAACTAATGTGGCATGACCCTGCAAATAACCCAAAACCCATAAAACTAAACAAAAAACATCCCCCGTCATCTGATTGTCTACAATCGTAACATTTTGTCGTTAATTTTAAGGAAATACGCAGAAAGGAATTAAAAAATGACTCTGGTTTGAGGATCAGGTGGTCGGTTGGCCGAACCTTCCGATGTGGTTCCTCATTTTTTTGTGGCTCTTTTTAAAATGAAAACGGAATGTCAAGCAACCCAAGTTTTTTTGCAGCAAGATAATTAATATTGTCATCCCTGTTTTCAGACATTTCAAATTAATGCACTAGAAAGCGACGACAAACGTATTATGATGTCAACTTCGAGAAGTAAAATAATCTCTACAGATAGGCAAAAGGTCTTAACGTTTTATTTTACATCTCTTTTTGTCATACATAACTAAAAGGAGATCGTAATATTGGACGTAGGTTAATAAGGTTGAAATGAATTAATGATTTGTCTTCTCTGTTATTCCCATAGAAATTTAAAATTTGTTGTCTCAACTGACATAGAAATGTGTCGACTTTTAGGAAAACATTTTTTATTATTTTATACAGAATCGTCACAATTTTTAAAATATTTTTTACGGATGCAAAAATATATTTTTTAGGAATACCTAAAATCTTGATTTATTGATTGAAGCATTTGAGGAGGTATTGACGTTTTAAAGAGCGTTGTAAACTATAATCGCATCGTGGATTTGGGCGGGTTAATAAATTATCATGTACCTAGTAGAACAACTCGACTGAAAACACCTTATTATTGCAACAATACTCTCAGTAATGCAGAACAAAATTCAATAATACATCGTTTACACACTTTAGGTAATGAATTTGCTCATATCGATCATGCCGGAAGTCTGTCTTCATACAAAAGATGCATTAGACAAAATTTATCTGCTAGTACTACAACGTAATCATAATAAATATAATCATGTAACCATAATATTATGTCCTACCAGTATGCACTCTAATACCTATGGATTAGAAACATATCATAGGTACCTACTTTTCATATCGCATTGTATACTCCGTAATACCTTTCTTTTATTTGTTGAAATTTTATATTATCTTTAATACATGGCTCCTAAGACCATTTCTTACTGTTTACTTGTCATACTTTTTTTTTTATATTTATAACTTTTGTACTTTATTATTTATAACTTTTGTACTTTATTATTTATAAAGGTAAACTTATAGTCTAAATTATTTCCTGCCTTTCAACTTTTTATTTTAACTTTTTACTTTTACATTATACTTTATATTTTATAGTTTACACTTTTACTTTATACTTTCATTTTATACATCTTAATTCTATTTACTACTCATTACCTTAACTTCTTTTTTTACCTTTTGTTTTTATATTTAACTCTACATTTATATGTCACTTTCTCATGTTATTGTATTATAATATATATAAATATAATTATGTCAATGGCACATGTTGTGCCGTATGTTTTGAAATAAATAAATAAATAAATAAATATACAAGAGTTACAAAGGAAGACAGCTAAATTCGTCACTGGTTAATAAAGTTGCTGAGAAAATATCCTTTTAGAGCCTTTGCCAATATTTTTTGTTTGATTCTGGTAGTTTTAGGACATTAGGTAATGCGTTGTATTGCGTATGTGCGATGTATTGTAAGGAGTTAATTCCAAATTTAGTTGTATGTGTAGATGACGATAGGTGTATTTGATTTTGTGATCGTGTTTTGTGCTGGTGTATATCGGAATTAAAGGCTGGTTTAGTGTTGATGTGAGAGGAGTGTTGAATTATTTGTAGGATGGCAGTGGTGATGCTATATTTTGGCAGAATGGTAAAGGGAAGAATTTGTGTCAGTGAGTATATGTCTTTGACATGCGTATCCCATGGTAGATGGTATATATTTCTTATGGCTCTATTTTGGATTACTTGTATTTCAGATATTTGTTTCTTAGTAATGGTGCCCCAGATACTAACTAACCAGATAACTTAGGTGAGAGTGGAAAATATCATTTTCAAAATTGGATGTGAATTTGAGCATTTGGAGAATGCAGACAAGCGATAAAGTAGGTACCTCCCTATCTATAAAACAGAAAAATTATTTTTATTTGCCGTTTTCAAAATATCTAAAAAACAAAAACTATAGGTAGGTGATTTTCACGGGTCTGCGATTTTATAAATATAACTAGCTGAAGTCTGGCTTTACGCACTCTTTTTTCATAATGTAGACAGGGACCTTCCTCTTGTTTTGAAGGCAAATTGTGCAAAATTTAATCAATATCTAAATTAAATTGTAGATGTTGTAAAAATCAAATCCACTCCGCCCGCTCGGCGCTTGCCACTATTGGTAGGCGGAAGGTGGATACATGTCGAAACGTGAACATGACATTCATTTCCACATTCAATGTTACAATTACACATAGTAGTATGCTATGACATCCACAAACACATTACGATATTACTGAAGATTTTCGACGAGCCCGTGATGCAATATAAACGTAATATATCGCTACTTGTATCCATTGCTAAAGTGTGTTTATTTCAGCCGAACAGAACGGTAAGTGCAATACTCTGTTTGTATACAAGTGTAAGTACATCTTAGTCCTGGGTCGGTCGTGAATGACCCGCTCATTGAAACCCGCTCACGGACCACCAAAGAGCGAGCGGGTCATTTTTTCGTCAGCACTCGGGTCTCGCGACCCACTTCTCGCAACCGCTCTACTAGTGCAACCTGGGTTTCGGGTGCGGATGTGGCGGGGCGAGCGACGATAGTATGAGAGAGCGAACGGGTTGTCAACACTCGGGTTTCGGCACGCGCTCTCTCGACTCGGGTAGTAGAACGTAGTTAGGCGAAGCGTAATGTAAGTGCGAACTGTGACTCATTTAGTCAAAACGCACGTGCGTGACGTTAATAAATAACAATACATAATAAACAATTTGAAAAATTTCTCCACAATTTATTTTTTACCGTTACCGGTCTATGCTCAGCCTATTATGGTTATCTTTAGACAATTATTCAATATTCATTAGGTTTAATAATATAACATTAAACAAAAAAATCTATGTACATACACGGATAAGAATTTTTATATTATTATTAAAATTATAATAAAAATCGTGCAAATATTGCAAACATTATTTATTTTGTACACCCTCTCCTCTTGTAACTTGTACTTCTAACCTAACTATCCCACTACCAAATAGTATCATAGCAATTATAACAATTCATAGGCATGTTTATTTTATTTTGTGTCCTATTACACAAAAAAAAATTATAAAATAATAGTTTGTAATAAAGCATTACAGCTTACAGCTAATTTACTTATTTAATTAAATTCTCAATAAAAGCAAAATAACACGTTTTTAACATGGTTTCTATATCCTTCAAAACATGATAAAACATTGATTTTTTTACCCCTGAAGCATGTTATTTTTAAAATTTATTTCTGGGACATGAAATTACCAGTTACAGGTGTGAGCTGTGAGTGAACGTTCATACAATTATAAACTGGGTTTCGTGTTGCGTATGACTTGACCGGTCTGAGCGGCGACCGGCGCGAGAAACTCGATAAGGAGTTTCGTATTTTGTGTAGCAAAAAGAGCGGGTCTTCGCGACCCGCTCGTGACGCCAGTGTGCCGTGGGTGACCCGGGTCGTGTAAAACGATCGATCGACCCAGGACTAGTAAATCTATATAATTACATTAAATGATAGAATATACAAGATAAAAGAAAAATTTTAATGTAATAATAGGCATATTTAGTACTTTCGTTATTAGTCTGGCTTTACGCACTCTTTTTTCATAATGTAGACAGGGACCTTCCTCTTGTTTTGAAGGCAAATTGTGCAAAATTTAATCAATATCTAAATTAAATTGTAGATGTTGTAAAAATCAAATCCACTCCGCCCGCTCGGCGCTTGCCACTATTGGTAGGCGGAAGGTGGATACATGTCGAAACGTGAACATGACATTCATTTCCACATTCAATGTTACAATTACACATAGTAGTATGCTATGACATCCACAAACACATTACGATATTACTGAAGATTTTCGACGAGCCCGTGATGCAATATAAACGTAATATATCGCTACTTGTATCCATTGCTAAAGTGTGTTTATTTCAGCCGAACAGAACGGTAAGTGCAATACTCTGTTTGTATACAAGTGTAAGTACATCTTAGTCCTGGGTCGGTCGTGAATGACCCGCTCATTGAAACCCGCTCACGGACCACCAAAGAGCGAGCGGGTCATTTTTTCGTCAGCACTCGGGTCTCGCGACCCACTTCTCGCAACCGCTCTACTAGTGCAACCTGGGTTTCGGGTGCGGATGTGGCGGGGCGAGCGACGATAGTATGAGAGAGCGAACGGGTTGTCAACACTCGGGTTTCGGCACGCGCTCTCTCGACTCGGGTAGTAGAACGTAGTTAGGCGAAGCGTAATGTAAGTGCGAACTGTGACTCATTTAGTCAAAACGCACGTGCGTGACGTTAATAAATAACAATACATAATAAACAATTTGAAAAATTTCTCCACAATTTATTTTTTACCGTTACCGGTCTATGCTCAGCCTATTATGGTTATCTTTAGACAATTATTCAATATTCATTAGGTTTAATAATATAACATTAAACAAAAAAATCTATGTACATACACGGATAAGAATTTTTATATTATTATTAAAATTATAATAAAAATCGTGCAAATATTGCAAACATTATTTATTTTGTACACCCTCTCCTCTTGTAACTTGTACTTCTAACCTAACTATCCCACTACCAAATAGTATCATAGCAATTATAACAATTCATAGGCATGTTTATTTTATTTTGTGTCCTATTACACAAAAAAAAATTATAAAATAATAGTTTGTAATAAAGCATTACAGCTTACAGCTAATTTACTTATTTAATTAAATTCTCAATAAAAGCAAAATAACACGTTTTTAACATGGTTTCTATATCCTTCAAAACATGATAAAACATTGATTTTTTTACCCCTGAAGCATGTTATTTTTAAAATTTATTTCTGGGACATGAAATTACCAGTTACAGGTGTGAGCTGTGAGTGAACGTTCATACAATTATAAACTGGGTTTCGTGTTGCGTATGACTTGACCGGTCTGAGCGGCGACCGGCGCGAGAAACTCGATAAGGAGTTTCGTATTTTGTGTAGCAAAAAGAGCGGGTCTTCGCGACCCGCTCGTGACGCCAGTGTGCCGTGGGTGACCCGGGTCGTGTAAAACGATCGATCGACCCAGGACTAGTAAATCTATATAATTACATTAAATGATAGAATATACAAGATAAAAGAAAAATTTTAATGTAATAATAGGCATATTTAGTACTTTCGTTATTTGTTTTTGGGGCGTTATGCCGTGTTGCGCTACCTCCTTCTTTGGCCAACGTTTCGGATAGCGTTGCAGTGTTCATCATCAAGGCAGATCCGACAGATGTGTTGATGTGATCCGACAAACGTTGGCTAAAGAAGGAGGTAGCGAAATGTCGTCATAACACCCTAAAAACAAATAACGAAATTACTTTCTAATACTGTGAAGGTTTTTAACCATCCTCTCGATAACTATTAATTATTGGTTTCATAGTGCTTCCACACAAACGAAGTATTGAAATAAATACTTCTTATACATATGTTCTTTGATTCTGATTTCAAAATTACGAGTTGTAATAAAATTTAATTTATTAACAACTCGTAATTTTAAAATCAGAATCAAAGAACATTTAAGATGTCTTAATAATAATATTTTTTCTGAGTTCACTAACCATATCATTGAAAATAACCATAGTGTTGAAAAAAATACGGGGATAAATATTCTTCATATTAATCATAAAGGAAAAAGTTTAGATAACTTAGAAGCCTTGGAAATAAAAAAAATCCCTTAAAAATAATGAATCTATTATCAATAAACAAAAATATTGTCTACAATAAAAAACACATATAAATTTGTTGTAGACCACTTTTATTTTATATTTAACTTTCATCTTTTGCTTCCGAAACCGGTAGAGTGTGTATAAAATAAAAGTGGTCTACAACAAATTAATTTATATGTGTTTTTTATTGTAAATTATGGCGAGCCACAAAGTTAATGCTTTTTGCAAATATATAAAAAATATTGTCTTACAGCCCAATCATAGTTATGTTCCCCTACCCACCCACTCTTCATTAATACCTAGCAACGGCTCCATCCCTACCATAATAATACATTGTTCCCATCCATATTTCGAAACTAATAATAATGTTTCATTTAGGCACATAATGTGATTTTAGGCTGACATTAAAATTTGATTAAATTTCAAACAAACTTTCATGCAGTGGGATTATGAATATAATACTGTTAAAAAGCAGATAATGCGTTGTAAATAAATTAATTAGAATTTACTAGATTTCGCGACATACGCGGAACGTTTAGGTATTTCATTAAATCTTCTCTGTCCCGCTCGAAACAACCTCACACACACTTACAATATTCAAAACAAGAGAACACACACTTGTGACACACTGCCGGCCGGAAACCCCCCATCCCCCTTTGTCCACTGCCCCTACACCTCACCCGCACAGCTATGATTTACAGCTGATATATTGTGGGTCTAGTCTAGCATATTTCCTATTCGGATCTTGGAAGCGCGTGAAGCCGTGCATGTACCTACCTACATACCTAAGCAATCCGCAAAATTATTTGTTCTTCGTAGTATTTTGATTTCGCCTGACTTAGTGATTATTCATTCAATATATTGAGAGGGTATCGGCTCCTATAACCTATTTAAAAAAATATCTTTATTTTTTTCAATTATATCTACATGTCTACATTTCAAAAGTAATTTTACATATTTTCTAAGTACAGTAAGATGTAAACATAAGGTACATGTAATATTGTAATACGTACCTAGTTAGCAATAAGAAAATATATAATAGACAAAAGTAGGTAACGGGAACCCACTAAGGTACTGCGGGTGTGTGGGTGTTAATTTCAGAGCAAATGTTTAGAAATTTAGGTAGGTATTTGTGAAAAAAATGTAGTAAAAATAGTGAAACATTTTTTTTTGTTATTGTTATAGTTTTATAAAAGTAAATAAAGTTAGTCTTGAAGTTACCGTAGATTTGTATTGAAAAGTGAAACATGAAGATTTACAAAGAATTACTAGTAAAAGTGTCTCAACATCTGCATCATTCAGCCACAATTTAAATTTTTTTAATGTAAAGTGATATTTTATTTGTCATTTGAATATGTTTTTAGAAGATTAAGGGGGTTTTCACCATCCTCCCAATAGCTTATCCATACACATAATGAATATTTTGGATTAATTCTACAGGATTTATTTATTTAAAAAGTCTGAGTTTACTATTCGGTACTTGAACCAATGAACAATGGCTACATATAGGATAAATTAGCCGAAGTTTTTACCTGTTGCTAGTATTTATTTGTTTTTTTATTAATATTCGCTATGTGTATGGATAAACTATTGGGAGGATGGTGAAAAACCCCCTAAATGTTCGAGGACCAATAAAACTGCTATGTGCTTGCATTAAATTGGTATTGGTTTGTGGAGTAAAAAAAATATTATTAGTACCTACCTACTTTTACTAATTCTGTTATCATTTTTTTCGAATAATGTTTTGTTTTTAAATACATATTTCATAGACTGCAATATAAATAATTTACGAATATTGAATATTTTAGTCTATTTCGGTAATTCCTGAAGTCGTTCAGGTGGACCCCCAGGGGTCCAAGGAAGACTCGACGGGGGTCTACGTTGGCGTCATAAAAAAATGTCCCATTCCCCCCATTGAGACCCACACTTACTACTTGTTGGCTCCACAAGTAGTAAGTGTCGGTCCACAAAAATTTATCTGGTTTTTATAGTAAAGAACAAAAATGTTGGCTTGGATATATAAATATATTGGACCTATAAATGAAGGCAGATAATACACTACTCAAAAAAATAAGGGAGCAAAAAATTCCAAATTTTTCGGTGATTTTTACAGGCTTTTCGGTGAAAAATGGTCATATTGAGACATTAGAAAAGTATTTTCAAGCTGATTTTAATTTTCGGATTTTTGGCATTTTTTTAAGAGCCACGGTTCTCATGCAATCTTAACAGATAGCGCGAAAAAATAATTTTGCAATTTTTTTGCTTTTTTGGTTCAGCAGAGGGAGCTCCGGCCATGTTCCGGCAATATCATGGGTTTATAAGCCATCTTAAAAGAATTATACTAGGAGTAACTGCAATTCACCATGTCATCCACCGACAACACCTGGTAGCGACAAATTTGAGTGAGAGATTGCACCAATCGCTTCAATTTGTGATTGATGGAGTGTTCACACACAGCTTTCATATACGTGGCTTGGCGCATATCGGCAAATCGCTCGCTGTACATTCCCAATTGTAATATATGGCGAGCGACATGCCGAAATACGTCAAGCCCAGTCAAGCCACACATATTATAGCTGCGTGTGAACACGCTCTAAGGCTATTAACAAAACACGAAGCAATGCTTTGAATACTCGTTTATTTGCACATTGTGCGACGATAATGATGAAGACTTTCCAACGATTGCCCTTACATACTGAAGTACGCTGGTTGTCGAAAGGTGCACGTTTAACCAGATTTTACACACTTTTTGAATCAGTTTTAGAGTTTCTGGAATGTAAAAATCCAGATTTAAAAGAAAACCTGATCGAATTGAAAGAAGACACCCGTATTTGGCAGATTCTCAATATTGTGTTTATTCCCCTTTTTAAAAACAGACATTACAAAAGCTTTTTTCCAATGAGTGTGAAATTACGTTTTCTTTGAGAGAATGTGTGAATAGCAATGTCACCGAGATAATAAGTTGTTCAGCACAATTAGAAATAAAAGTTGAATGTAATATCACAACCAGCACCTTTTTTGTGTTGTCATTTTGCAGATATTTTAATACTTACTAAATATGTAATGTTAATCGAATAAAAATTTATTGATCTCATATTATTATTATTGACATTATTGGTGAGAATGTATTTAGTTTGAGAAAGGACAAAAACAGATTGAAAATAAACATTAAAAAGATTGCAAAATTGTTGCCCATCACTTAAAGTTAAAGAATGGTTTCCACAAAACATGTTATTAGGTATATCAGAGGAAGATTGTTTCGATTTCACGAAAGTCAAAAATATTTCACATTATTCTTTGTGTTTAACTCGGCATTATTTATATACATAGGTTGAAAGTAACATTATGTGTTCACAGGAATAACTTTGAGTAATATCATACAATAGTCATATAAAAAAAAAAATTATATTACGTATTGCAAAAAATGTGTTAGACCGTAATCTCTAAAATACATTACTATGAAACTAAACAAAACTCATGAATAAAAAAATATCAACCCCATCACTAATGTTGAATAAACTAGTCTTAACATCACTATTATCGAAAACGGTGATTCCCTCCCCCCGACCATGCACTCCTTGCCTCGACATGTAAAACGTGCGAACGAGACAACTGCAGTAAACTAGCTAATTTACCTACAGAAATCGCTTGGAGAAGGGTTTAGGGAGAAAACACTTTTCTACACCGAAACTTTCACAAAATTTAAATTTGAAAACGGTAATATGTTCTTAAAAGAATAAGCTATGTCGGTATGTTTTTATAATTTTGTAATTATTTATAATAATTGAATTAACGGCACTTTTTCCTTAAATAATATTTTTCGATAAATGATGCATGTTTGACAGTGAATGTTTACGTTAATACGAAACACATCGAAAATATAAAAACATACCGACATAGCTTTTACTTTCTAGAAGGTAATATAAAAAAATATATGAATTTCGTGTAATTTTCGATGTAGAAAAGTGTTTTTTCCCGAGCGTCCATTTTGTATGGGCCGAAAAGCGAAGTCTATCATCTTAAAAACACAAATTTGAAAATACGACAAAATACCGTAACAAAATAGTGGTAGACTTATCGGAATAGCAAAGATTTCGGATGGTGTTTTATAATGACGTTTTATTTTGCCGAGATTAATCACTGATAGTTGGTCACTTTATCGTAAAATAAACAACACAAAAGTTAATTCGCGGCACAAGTATGCCGCCATACGCTCACGGCTAAGTATTTTTAACCTTCACAACCGCGGCGCGGGCCCGCAACGCCGGCCAATAGGAAGGCTGTATTGCTCACTGGAAAAGTAGCGTGATGTCTACGTCACATCAACTGCGTGTAAAACATATCTTGGCCCTTAAAATACGCTCACGGCTAAGTATTTTTAACCTCCACAACCGCGGCGCGGGCCCGCAACGCCGGCCAATAGGAAGGCTGTATTGCTCACTGCAAAAGTAGCGTGATGTCTACGTCACATCAACTGCGTGTAGAACATATCTTGGCCCTTAAAATTATCGATCATTTTTTTAACAAGTCTTTTAATAAGCCTAGAAAAAAATAAAGTATTAGGTCTCTAATACTTTATTGTTGGTACTCTGGGATGAACGAACGTATGTGTTTGCGTGATAATTTCGCTGTTTATAGTTGATTATTGTGATGTGTGTTTGTTATATTTCAGAGTATTTACCATAAGTTCCTCTTAGCGCTTCAACTAGATCACTGTTGCAGAATCACTTCTAACACTCGTTCTTGTGTTCAACAGCTCGGCTGTGGAATGATTTGCCGGCCTCTGTGTTTCCTCCTTCCTACAACATGGGTCTCTTCAAGACCAATGTTCATTCCTTCCTCTCCTTAAAAAGATCCTCCACACAGCATCCCAGATGACATATGTAGGCCCTGAGGGAAATTATTTTCCTCAAGGCCTCCTGTGTGGAGTTAATGTAATAAAAAAACACTAGTCAATTCAAAAGATTAAATCGGTGTTTTTTATTATTTTGTTTGGGGCTTGAAAAAAGTGCGTGCATAATAAGACCTAAGTTATTGTTGTTGAGAACTGTGATTCAACTGACCCATAACTGACCTCTCCTACCACAGGAAGAAATTAATATTTGATGGCCTCGTGTGACGGTACAACAGATAAGCCTCACTGTGGAATAAATATTTGCTCGTGCTTTTGTCTGCGTAGGTACATTATTTTAACATGATATAACTTTTTGCCAAGAGATTTTGCTCTACTTTAACTGAGTCGTGTTTTATTAAATATTTTCGCTAATAATATTAGCGCGAACCCTCATTTACATAATACCTATGTCCCTTTTTTCTTCTTTTTGAAAGCTTATTATCGGACCTTAATCACCTCTTCAGTTGACCCCCTATCTCTTTTGATAATGCACTCATCTGTCTCTTTCTCTCTGTTACTAGGTTATATTTTCATTTCATGCATCTTATCTTTATTCAGTTTTATATTTTGTCCTACGTATGAAAAGCACAGTCACAGTTTATATACGTATTTTTTGATTAGTTTAATCTGTACCCTGCTGATGAAGCATGTGTTAAGCGAAACCGGCCGGCTTAATAAATCAAACAAATTTCGTGTCATTGATCAAAACAAAGTCATTGATTATTATTATTAGTTTTTTTTTTATTTTTTTTATTTCATACATTTTTTATTAGTAACAGATATTTGTTTTTTTTTTGGCTACCACACTAGGCTAAGCCCGTGTTGTGGTAGTCGTACATTTAATATTTTAACATTTCAAAAAATATTTAAAACTAAATACTAATACTTAAAACTAAAGAGAAAAAAAAAGATCATATTTTAATGAAAAGTAGAAATAAAAATGAAAATTCAAATTCAAATTGTGAAATACAAAAATTAATAATAAAGATTAAATGTTAAGAACTCAAGTGTTCTGTATAAATTAAAACATATAATTATATAAATCAAAATTAAAAACATAAATAAATTTAGTGAAAAACTAAGAGAAAAAAATAACAATATTTTAAAGAAAAATAGAAATAAAAATGGAAATTTAAATTTTGAAATGCAAAAATTAATACTTAATTAAAATGCAGTGTTAGAACTCATGAATTCTTTAAAGTGCGTTCGTCCCCTTTCAAAAATCCAATGTTGTACACGTGTTATAAAAAGAGAATTAGAATTACTTGACTTTATGTCAGTACTCAGAGCATTATATATTTTAGGAGCGATGAACCAGAATTGTCGTTGAGCAAATGAGGTGTTAGTTTTTGGGACCACGCACCCCAGGTTTGATGAAAAGCGGGTGTGTGCTTGATGTTGTGGAGCAATTAGTAGATTATTTTTTCGTATATAACAAATGCTTGTTTACATTTACATCGTACATCTGTATAAGTACCTACGGATTGTCAGTGAACCACCACATTTTTAGGGCAGCGGCCGCGACTGCTTTTGATATTAGTGTTTTTGAGAAAAAAACTTGTTTTATGTGAATACCATACAAGAGTCCCAGCTGCTCCCGTCTGGAGCCAGTGAGACTAAGGTATACCCAATTAGGGTACCTATGTTGTGAGGCAGAAGGCAGAGAGAAGGGGAAGGAGATGAAAGAGGAAGTTGGGGAAGTACCTGGCTATTTAGATCTGGTCACCAAACAAGGCTAAAGCCATTTTAAGCAAATTTATAATTCTGAATTTTGTTCTTACACCAGGGCAATACTAAGATTATATTCCACTCTGGAACGTGCCGCAAATATACTATATATCATGTTTGATTAATTTATTGTGAAATAATACAAATTAATTGTTTCAATTAAATTTATTCTGGCAAGCCGACATTCGAACCCACAACCTTCGTTAAAATTACTTATAATGCTGGGCCCTTAGGGCCAGTTGTTTCACAGATTTTAAAGAATTCTTCAAATTTCAAAGTTAATTTTCAATTTCTTCGAAAATCATATTCACGTTCTGTTATTATTTCAGCTATATGAAATAACTGGTTAACCACTCGGACCCATAAGCTTGTTTTCACGATAATTTAACATTACCAGACATATGCATGACGTAGGTAGGTATATGGCGAGCCAGAATTATTAATGACGATATAACAGACAGTACAGTTCATGATAGCTTTTTGTTTGACAAGGCCCCAAAGGGCTCACAAACTCCAACAGCTCGTAGTTGTTGCTCGTAGAGTATTTTCTCTTGGGGTAAAAATAATCTCGTTGAATTGAATGTTTCAAAGACCCAATCTTGTCTGATTACGTCTAAAAGGGATCGAAATGAAAATCTAGTCTCTAGTAGGTTGAATTTGGCAGCCACCTCTGGTCTGGAGCTCCAAAATGTCTGAAAAATACCCTCGACTCTGTGCAGAAACGGGCGGTCCGTTTGATAGATTCTCCCATCTTAACAGACGGATTGCAATCAAAGAATTATTAATTATTATTCAATCAATCAATAAATGCACTTTAAAGAATTCATGAGTTCTAACACTGCATTTTAATTATTAATTTTTGCATTTCAAAATTTAAATTTCCATTTTTATTTCTATTTTTCTTTAAAATATTGTTATTTTTTTCTCTTAGTTTTTCACTAAATTTATTTTTGTTTTTAATTTTGATTTATATAATTATATGTTTTAATTTATACAGAACACTTGAGTTCTTAACATTTAATCTTTATTATTAATTTTTGTATTTCAAAATTTGAATTTGAATTTTCATTTTTATTTCTACTTTTCTTTAAAATATGATATTTTTTTTTCTCTTTAGTTTTAAGTATTTCTTAATATTTTTTGAAATGTTAAAATATTTAATGTACTACTACCACAACACGGGCTTACCCTAGTGTGGTAGCCAAAAAAAAACAAATAACTGTTACTAATAAAAAATTTATGAAATAAAAAAAAATAAAAATAAAAATAAAAATCTTTAGAGTACCTACAGCCTAGCGATTCCGTAATTATTGTGAGATCGTTATTGGATAACGGACGTAATCTCCTGTCAGATTTGTGTGATTTTTATGGCTGTTATTTGCGTTTTCTATGTACAACGTACGTTAAATGAGTAAATAATCATGCGTACTTCCAGGAATTCATGTTTAAATCGGTCTAAACTAAAATATATGCCGTAAAAATCACACAAATCTGACAAAAGATAACGTCCGTTATCCAATAACGATCTCACATTAATTACGGAATCGCTAGGCAGGGGTCGGGTGGGAATGCTATCCTTGATCTACCGGTATTACAATGGAAGATGCTCCGAGGAACTAGCATCATTGATCCCTTCGGTACCGGTGCATAGTCGGGAAACACGCCAAACGCGTGCCCAACATTTGAACATGAGAACGGGTCGTTTCTTCGACTCGTTCTTGTGATAACAGCTCGTCTGTGGAATGATTTGCCGGCTTCTGTGTTTCCTCCTTCCTACAACATGGGTCTCTTCAAGACCAATGTTCATTCCTTCCTCTCCTCAAAAAGACCCTCCACACAGCATCCCAGATGACATAGGCCCTGAGGGAAATTATTTTCCTCAGGGCCTTCTGTGTGGAGTTAATGTAAAATTGAATAAAGCCTTCACATAATCTGAAAATTAACTTCAATTTGACGAATTGTTCAAAGGGTCCATTATCGTAGGTGCCTAATTGTTACAAAAATTCTTCATTTTCTGTTTTCGGTAAATCTTGCGTTTTTCTATTTATTTTGTTATTATTATATATTTTGATTATTTGAGCACGAATTCATTCACCATTCACATGAGATTTGTCTCTTTATTGTGAAGAAAAGCAAATTATGAATTCACTTTATGATACACCGTCAGCATGTAATAATCATTTGTATATTTATTTTATTGCTGCTTTGTGGACTACAGTAAAGCTTTCGTTACAATAGAACAGGGTTTCCCAAACTGTGTTCCGCGGAACCCTAGGGTTCCGCGGAACCTGAACAGGGGTTCCGCGACGATTTGTCGGAAGAATTTCTTTTAATTAATATACACATATTCATATTTCAACACTCCTGAAATTATTAAAAAGAAATTAGTTCTTAAGTTAGGCACTTGAACTAGACCCTTCCAGGTACAGAGGCTAAGCTTTATGGAAGTTTAACCTGTGAAAGGCCAGGAACGTGCCCGCACGCGAAACTCGAATTTCAAAAAAGAATATTAATTCAAATAATTTGGATGCGATTTAAATTTTTTTGTATAAAGAAACTGTACCAAGGAAAAGCTCAGAATAGCTTCCTCCATTCTTGTTCTTAAGGTAATTTAAAAAAGGTAAGGTTAAAAACCCTGGCCTTTGACAGGTTAAAGAGCCGTTTATGCTGTTATTGCAGTAAATCTTCATTTTACAAACATAACAAAATCTATGAAATTTATAACTGTATGCAGACTCTCATCAAAGTACAGCACGTTCGTTTCACGAAATTTCAGTTCCCAAGGACCCAACCATATATTATTTTTTTCGAAATCGACTTTATCTGAAAGTACAGAAATGTAAAAATCAATCGGTCTTACAACATTCTAGTTAGCAATTAATCGAAATATAAACGCGCAAGGTGCCGTAAATTTTGGTGAAAATTAAAAAAAAAAATACATTTTTGGATTTCATCACTTCATTCCAATTATTTTCATTTGTCTTTTTTATTTTTTATTTTGTCTTTTATATTTTTTTATGTGAATACCTCTCAAGTGTCCCAACTGCTACCGTTTGGAGCCAGTGAGACTACGGTATCCCCAAATGGGGTACGTTAAGAGGCTGACGGTAGTGGGTAGGGAGAGAAGATGGAGAAGATGAAGATTGGGAAGTATCTGGCTATTCAGATCTGGTCACCAAACACAGCTAAAGCCATTTCAAGTAACGTTTCATTTCTGAATGGTGGTCTTGCACCAGGGTGATACTGAGAGTATCTTCCACTTTGGAACGTGCTGCAAATTTACTAAATATTATTTTTATGTTAATTAATTGTGAAATAACACAAATTAATCAAATAAAATTTATTTGTGCACTCCGGGATTCGATCTCGCGACCTTCGGGTTGTGAGTCAAAAGCCTTACCCCTAGACCACGGCAGTCATACACGAATGTTTGAATGAATTAAATTTTAAAGTATTTGAAGAGGTTTCCAAAGAATTTAAGAGAAGGTACGCACATAACTTGAAAACAACTCTTTTGCCATATTTTCGAAAACTGGTAAGGACGATTTCTTGGTATGGAATCCATTTTCTGTGACAGCTAAGTAGGCCTTAGCGCAAGTGAATATGAAAATCTAACTGATTTAATTAGTGACTCTTACTTGAAACTAAAATACAAAGATCAGCCTTTCAATGATTTCTGTTTGAGTTTGTCAGAAGAGTACACCAATTTATCAAAACACGCTATTATTGTTTTACTTCCGTTTTTACAACTTATTTTTTGAGAAGCGGAATTTTCTAATTATGCTGCAACCAAGCTAAAGCCCAGGAACAGGCTCGACGCCACATTAGATATTAGAATCCGACTTACAAATATTTTGTCTGATATCAAGAAAATACGCAGTTCACGGACTGAAAGTCGTCAAAATCATTAGGTCCTTTATTTATTCCATTTTGTTTTGTTTATATTCAATTTTTAAATAGGTACTGAATAAATAATATGTTTAATAACATTTTGTTTAATTTTTACTTTTAGAATTTACACAACCTAAAAATAACCTAGGTGTTCCGTTAAAATTTACGGGCTTGCAAAGTGTTCCATTGCAGAAAAAGTTTGGGAAACCCTGCAATAGAACATGAAAAGATCTGGCAAGCACTTAAGAATCAAGGTGTCGAAATCAAATACATTAGAATTCTAAAAAACACCTATGATAACAGCAAAGCTAAAATTAAATTAGACAAAAAAGGAAAGGAAATCAAAATAGAAAGAGGTGTACGCCAGGGCGACCCCCTCTCACCTAAACTTTTTGCAGCGGTCCTGGAGGACGTCTTTCGTCAATTAGATTGGGAACAATGTGGGCTGTCCATTAACGGTAAAAAGCTATCACATTTAAGATTCGCGGATGATTTGATAATCCTCTCGCTGACGAGTGCAGGCCTGCCTGATAACAATCTGATCGACTATGTGGATGAGTATGTTATACCTAGGTCAAATAATTTCTCCTGTAGATTTAACCACAAAAGAAATAGACAGACTTATTGGAAATGCTTCGAAACAATATTGGGGTTTTAAAGAAATAATGAAAAACAGTGAAACTAGGATACTATTAAACGGAAGCTTTTTGATACCTGCATACTTCCTGTACTTACTTATGGTTGCCAAACTTGGGCACTCACAAAAAGTCACAATAAGAAACTCGAAACTTGCCAAAACTCCATGGAAAGAAGTACCTATGTTAGGGAAAAGACTCTCCGATAGAATAAAAATCGAAACTATTAAGAAGCAAGCAAGAACAAAAGATGTCACAAAAACAATAAAAAGCTGAAGTGAAAGTGGTCAGGTCATACAATCAGAGGAAGTGAAAAATGGTCTAAATTAGTCATGAACTGGTTCACAAGTGACAAGAAGAGAAAACGAGGTAGACCATTTAGACGGTGAGTTGACGACATCAAAGCCATAGCAGGTGGTACATGGAAAAGAGTGGCTAATGATAGAGAGAAATGGCGACAGTTGGAGGAGGCCTTTGTCAACTAGTGATATACAGACAGGGAGTCGATGCATGATAAGTGTTACAAATAATGTAATGTAATTTACTGTCTGAATAAAGGCTATTATTATTATTATTATTATATTTATTAAAAAAAAAAAAACATTATCAAACAGTAAAAAAAATTCAAAACATTCACACATTCTTACAAAAACAAATGAACACCTCCGGCGCGGCGTCTCTGACTCTACTCCTGGTGAGTCACGAACAACGAACTCTCACATAAAATACACGTTTTCACACCAGCTTAGTTTTTATTCACGCTCTACGATAATATTTTTAGATTGCATATTTATTTTTATGTTAGTATCGCACAAGAATCCCATCTGTCCCCAACCGTCTGGAGACAGTGTGTCTATGGCATCCCCAAGCGGGTTATGTTATGAGGCTGAAGAAGATGGGAAAGAGGAACATTTTTATTCAGATCTGGTTATCAAACACGGCATCAAACAACATGTTGATTCTGAATTGTGGTATTTTACAAGAGCTGAAAGCATTTACCACCCTGGAATGTACCGCAAATATACGTTTAATTATTTTTTGTTGTGAAATAACACAAAATAATTTAATAAAATTTGCTTTAGGACGCCGTGATTTGAACCCGCGCGGCCTCCTAACTCGTAGCCAAGGATCGTAACGACTCGAGCACAGAGGCCGTCGTGCTTACCTATTTATTGCTGTGTGTTATTATTGTCATATTTAAGACAACAGATAAATAAAATAGGTCGGTAATTCTATGTAACTCATATTTTTTTTATATTACAATAAAAAAAAATTTAAAAATGTATTATGTACGGCAGGGGTCACCAAATGGCGGACCGCGGTCCGGATCCGGACCGCCGCGCGCCGACCTATTTTGCGCGGACCGTGTGTTGAAAATACAAAATATTTAAACTATATTTATACATGTATAGGTCTCTCAAGTTAAGTTGACTTCATCACAGTACTCACACAGATGCAAAACTTTCATACAGCTTGTTTCGTTTTAGGCTTTAAAAAAAAAACAATTAATAAATATTTCACAATTGAAAATTCGAAGCCAAAGCGTGTTGAAGTCGGTTACATAAAACTAATTTTGTTTTATAACATTTTTATTGAAATACTGAAGGTTATCAAAATAAAGTTTATTAACTAAATGTGATAATCTTCGGGATTGAATTCAAATGGGTATTCGTAAATAACAACAAGGTTAAAAAAATAATACTATTTTAGAAAGTAAATAATCCAAAAGCCGCCACATGCCGCTAACCGTATAGGCATAGATTTTGAAAAGTAAACGACTTTTAAACTTAATTACCAAAAGAAACATCGGTTTCGGTCGGGATAGACGGAAAAATATGCATTAAAATTCGATTTTCATTCAAAGTTTAAAATTTCCCATATTAAACACCTCCATTGTCGCCTTTTTTTGTATGGATTTGACATTTGTAAAGTTTCGTTTCAAACTCAATACGCATGAATTACATAGTTTACCTAAACTAAGAACCTAATAACCTATTTTGTCTACGTAAATAGTTGTTTCTTGTAGTCATTGTTTAAATGAAGTGTGATTTCCATAATATGTGCTTACCACACAACTTCCTTATTAAGAGACTAGAAGTAACATTTGGTTTACAGTCTAACATAAAAAAATGGCTAAAATCTTATCTATGCAATCGCTCTCAAGCGGTAAAAGTTGGAAACAAACAGTCCAACTTCACGAAACTCTCTTCAGGGGTACCTCAGGGATCCGTTTTGGGTCCACTTCTTTTCATTCTTTTTACAAATGATGTCGCAAAAATTATCGAGTCATTTGGTCTCTTATCTCACTGTTATGCTGACGATCAGCAAGTATACTTTTACTGCACACCAGATGAGATCAACGGTCTTAAAATTCGCACAACTGATTGTCTAGAAGCGATCAGTCTTTGGATGTCCTCGAACAAACTTAAGTTGAATCCCACAAAGACCGAGTTTCTCTGGGCAGCCACGAAAAGACGCCAACATTTAATAGACTACTCACCAATTTCTATTTCCGGCAGCGACGTAATTGCAAAAACAACCGTCAAACTTCTAGGTGTTTATCTGGATTCAGACCTTTCGCTAAAAAGTCAGGTAAATAGGACCGTCAGTACTGGTTTCTTCTATCTAAGACAACTTAAATCAGTTCGTAGGAACCTCTCAACAGAGGCAACTAAGCTTCTTGTGAACTCATACATAGTATCACGTCTTGATTACTGTAATGGCATTTATGCAAGACTTCCTAAATGTCAAACTGATAAACTACAATCAGTGTTCAACGCCGCAGCACGGCTTATTACTGGGGTACCCAAGTTTTCGCACATTTCGGAACACCTTCGAAATCTTCACTGGCTGAAGTGTCCTGAACGGATCCAATACAAGTTATGCTGGATGGTGTTTAAAGCTCTCAACGAAATGGCTCCACCCTATATCTCTGAACTGTGCATTCCGGAAAATATTGGTCTAAGACATTCAACTCTTAGATCAGCGACATCATCTGCAATCGGAAGGTTGAAAGAACCTAAGCGAAATCCGAACACTAACTTTGGTGATCGTGCTTTCGAAGTATCCGGCCCTGAGGCTTGGAATAAACTTCCTATGGAATTAAGATGTATAACCAGTCCAACAGAATTTAGATCCAAACTTAAAACTCACCTATTTAAACACTCATTTCCATAAATTCGCTATTTCATTCAAACACTGCTATCCAATCTGTTGTTGAGCGATGAATTATCTTATTGCAGTTGAGATCGACGATTAAATTCATTCATTCATTTAAGATACCTATGCTTTCCTTTAAAAACTGTTAACCCATTACAATCATTTTCACAACCGTGTTATAAAATTGTAATATTATGTACGAACTTCCTTCTTCTTCTGGCGCTAACAATATTAATATTAAAATACGGTATAAAATAATTTGTAAAATGTGTAGAATAAAATATCTATGTATGTATACATGTATATATAATATCCTCAAACTGCTTCGACTCTCTTTCTCTGTCTGTACCTATATCTGTAGAGTTTTGTTGATCACTTGGTAATATTAGATACCTGGCAAAACTAAAAATATTTATTGTTGTATGTAAATACCTATTTTAATTGTAAATCTCTAATTTTAAGTCACGGTTGCAAATATTTGTATGTCACCAGTTTTAAGTCAGTAGTAATAAGTCTTAGTTGTAAGTCACTAGCTACATATAAGTCTTAAATGTAGGTTCCTAGTTATAAGTTTGAATCCTAGTTGTAAGCCTATCGTATTCATTTTATTTTATTGTATGCTTATTATATGTACAGCGCCCTTGAGATGATTTTTCATGAAAACGGCGCTTTATAAATCAGCCAAATATTATTATTATTATTATTAACCCTTCGATCAATTGGTCGAAGGCTTAAAAAGTTGTCTGCTTATGGATTATTTAATTTTTATAATTATATGCTAGCAATCATCAGCAACAGTAATTATTTAGTTATGTGTCAGTCATCATCAGCAACTATCTACACGTATATTATCTAAAATATAACAGATTACTAACACAAAGATACAAAAGATTTGAAGTAGAATAAGTTGAATACTAGTATGTGAAACTCCAGTTGCCTTAGACGTCAAATTATACAAGTCATTTATGCTTAAAAGTTGACCACCGTTTTTTATATTAAGTATAAAATAATAAAACACGCGGAATAAAATTTCACGAGTTTGAACTCCTAGATGACTCAATGCGCCAAAATTCTTCAGAAAAACGGCCTGGATGAAGGCGATACCCAGAACAGTAGAAATTACAACCTGAGAACGAGAAGAGCCGACCCCAACAGCCTACCTAGGCAATGAGTTGGGATAGGGCAAGGAAGAAGAAGAAGAATAAAATTTCACGAGTTTGCCCATTCAGTTATTTGTCATGTCCCGTTTTGTAACAGGACTCCATGATGTCGTACTAAATATTACACTTGCACACTTTACAAACACTATTAATTATTTCAAATGTAAAAACTAGTCATTATTTCACTTGCGATACGAAGGCATGTGTAGGCTCTGCGGAATTCCTAATTGAACCTATAAATCCTACTGTTTCAAATTTAAAAACTAGTCATTATTTTACCTGCGATACGAAGGTATGTGTAGTTATGTTTACATCACATTTACGAATTGAAGAATAGGACACCCGTAAGTGCACCAAAACAATATGCTATCAGCGCCATAAAAACTTGCTGTCTCTGCTACACTAGTTACAATAAGCGGGCAATAATAAAAAATAAGCAAGACAGAGAGAGGATAAGTAGACGTAGTTTGAAGACACACGGATACACCAATAAATCAATTCTAAGCATTTTTATTGCTTTCATCTCTCGTTGCGTTTCCTGTAACTTGAATACGTAATTTGATAATTTTACCCGCGCTTTGTCTTTGCTGCCGCCATATCAATTCGCCAACGGATTGACGGGCGCGGAGCGCAAAGTCGTCGGTCGTCGCTTTTCAACATCGATCTTGATATTGAACGCCTGCACTTCCCTAATTTAACCCGAAGAATCAGCAGTGATCCCGAGCTTGACGTCAGCCAATGCAAGACGTTCATTAAGGATCTTAAATCGTAATTTGAAAATAGATTCACAGATTTTAAGAAAATTGAGAATGTTGTTGACATCCTCAGTAACATTTACTCTGCATCCTGGTGATGAACGGAGCAATGAAGTTGCAAATATTTTCTGGAGTAATGAAGCTGCTCTCTAGATGGAAATGATCGATTTTCAAGAAAATATAGTCCTAAAACACGAAAAACTGGAAGTTTCTTGTCAATAGTTTTGGATAAAATTTGTTTGTGCTAATAAATACCCAGAATTTTAAAAAATTGCCTTGAAACTTCTCACTTTGTTTGGGTCAACGTACCTACGTACAATAAATTACTATAAATTAAATATAAAATAAAGACTTACCGATGAACAGTAGTCTGCACAAACTTTAGTCCAAACTTCGGTAGGCTTGTTGAAAAAGTATCGATATATCGATATTTTTAATTCAATATATCGATATTTTTAGCCGATATATTTTGATCCGATATATCGATACAAAATATCAAATATCGAAAATTGTATCAAAAACGATATCTTTTAAAATTTATGTATTTAAAGTCACTAGAATCCAAAACCGTATAGGAACGAACGGAAAAAAGTAACTGTTTTGGGTCATGACATCTGGCGGTTGAAATTTTAACTATTAAGAGCTTACAAATCTATCGTCTTTGTATTAGTATTTGTGATCAGTGTGATCACTAATACTATCTCATAAGTGTAGGTACGCACATAGAAGTGTATGCTATTTTTCTCCATTTTTTTCTAAGCCACTCCTATGTGTTGGTTCCTAATTGTCTATGATTATTGACTATACCTTGTTCCAAACACGAAGTCCTTTTTGACAGATTAATACGCCAATAGAATGTTACTGAGACGCTTACAAACTTTGTATGCGTCTCAGTTTGCAACGGTTTGGATTCACATACGGACACGGACCTTCTTACCACGGTTACGTAGTAAATAAGTACTGGCGAATTAGAGATGTGTCATCCCAGTTACAATTACCGTCTGTGCAGAGACTCGGCTCGCCGCTAACTTCAGTACAAGAAATCAAGCCGCAGAGAGGAACGGTTCTTACAGCTGTCTGGGAGATTAACCATTGGCGTTTTTGATCGCAACATTATATCGTTCTCATCATATCTTCGCATCATGGCAATCATATATTCAAGACATCAGATTCATCGTAACGTAACGTTATTTTATTTTATTTATTTCTCAGGTTACAAGTTTAGCTTCATTAGTTTTTGTATTAACTTTAAAAAATGCAATGGCGCCCTCGATAGTCTTTTGCACTGCACACTCGCGTTTACCCACCTGTAACATATTGTCTAACATCAATCATCTTCGATGATGATGTACACGACCCGAGATTATTACTTATTTAGAGTCTTCACCTTCTGTTTAATATTACCAAATTATGTCCCTTTTGTCAATCGCAATAAAATCCTATTTATATATCTTTAACTTAAATATTTCATTGATTGTTTTATAATTATCATGCATCTACCTTTCTGGAGCTAGCCTCCTAAAGTATGATTATTGAGTCGTATACGTAAGTACAGTTTATCTGCGCAAGATAAAAATTTCTAAGCAAGAAACTTCTATTAATTTTATTACAAGTTTTCATATAAGTTAGAGGACAGCTTTTTAGTTTTTGATATTTTTGTAATTATTACGTAATAAAAGAATGAATAGTGATAAAAATACCTTCATTTTTATTGAGATTTTTGTACCTTAAAAAAGCACACTGTGTACAAAAATTACTATTGATAATATTGAGCTGAATACACTATTATTTTAAAAACGCAAAATCTCTTGAAAATTTGACCGATACATCGATATTTTTTCCTCGATATATCAACGTCGATATTGATATATTAATAAATATCGATACATCGATAAATCGATGTTTTTTTTCACTTTCAACATCCCTAAACTTCGGACGGACAGTACAAGGCAAAAAATGTAATTTTTCTCATTAATATTGTAAAAAACCCTTGGTATTCTTTATGTTTATTATTTAGCTAGCAGACCCGGCCACACGTTGCTGTGGCTAACGAAACACAACGCCATTACCCAATCTTTATAAAATCCACACCACCCGCTTGCCAGCTGCCCGCTGCCTGAATTGAATATTTGAATTTATCGGCTTTTCTCTACTATAATAAGCATGTAAATAAGCATAAACACATAAACTAATTAACTTGCCACTAATTATACAATGCTTGCAATGCAACACTGGATATTTGAAAAGGGAAAATCAAATACCTACTTACTCCAGGACATCTATTTTCCAATTTCTTCCGTAGGTAGAACGTAAAACGAATTTCAAAAGTGACTATAGTACGGCCCGCCAGCCGTTTTAAATCGCACAAAAATTTGAATTTAATTTACATGTATTATACATATAAACATTCCTCTTCAATCACTCTATCTATTGGTGAAAACCGTATGAAAATCCGTTGCGTAGTTTAAAAGATTAACACGCACATACATTTTGAGGGACTTCATTTTATACTATCTAATGTAATGATAATGATAAAATAATGTTCCGGAATACATTCTTTTTATTGGTTCGTTGATATTGTATCTACACATATTTACATAGTTTATTATTTCAATTGTTAAGCCGGGGGGGGGGGGAAGGCTTTTCCCTTCATTGTTATTTTAAAAAATGGACCCTTAATCAAAGTAATTGGTGACAAAAAAATGTCCAAAGAAGTGAAGCTAGCAACCCTGATGAATGGCAGTGAGGTAGGTATGGCAGAGAAAGGATGAAAGTAGAGTGAATGCTGTACAAATGAGATCCTTGAAGCGTGTGTGGCAGGGCCGTAGCTACGGGGGGGGGGCATTATATGGCAATGCCCTACCTTAGGGCAATGCCCTACCTTAAAATACCTGTGCCCTATCATAAGAAATACCACCGACTATGAATACTATGATAATATACTAGTAAACTGTTTGTTCATAGTTTGATATGTATTATTCTATTAGTTTGACATCTAACTAAACAGCTACGAATTAACCAAGGAATCATATCATACTAATTCTTTATTCTGCCCATATATGGCATTGAAGTAAGTGGTGGGATTAACGGGGAATATTACGGGGAATTCGGTTGAGTCGTAAATAAACCCATTCCTAGTTCGATATCTTCGGGCCTTCTCCATACTAAACGGTTTGTAATCAGTGTCATCAACTTAACCACGAAAAACAACCCGATATTTTTAAAGGAAGTTCAAGGCCATTTGTCTATCTGGCACTCGACCTACTCCGTTAACTCATTAGTGCAATAAATTATTTAAATAATATAAAAAGTCTCGTAAACAGACATATTAAGAGGAATATAAACGCTAGAAATATTTCGATTCTCACGCCTTCGAAATTTAAAATCGAACGTCTTATTAGCACGAGGTACCTTAATGGTTTTTATTTATTTTGTGCATAATTTTATAAGAATTAAAAAAGTTAGTTCGTACAAAACGTCCAAAATAATCTATGCCATAAAGGGGTATTTAAAAAAAATGGTTTCTTATTAGGTACTTCATAGTTAAATCATGAAAAAACATTTTTTTAATAGTAATTCCAATACATACAAAAGGTAGTAAAAGCTTCAATTTATTCGTAGCATATTTTTTGATGTTCATAATGTAAACCGATTCGTAGTAAAGATTAATCTAAATAGTATCTATATAGGATTTCACGTACAGCTTTATCTTAAGATGAAGCCATACTAAATAATGCAAAATCATACAAAATCACATGTTTTTGTTTTGAAAATTTGATAGCTTAGAAGTTTTATAGATGCTTCAATTAAATACTGCGTGTAGAACATACCTTGTATTGGCCCTTAAAAATATCGGTCATTTTTTTATAAGTCTTTTAAAAATAAAGTATAAGGTCTATAAAAAACACTTTCAAGTCCAAACTCTTCTATTTATAAACCCCTTTTCGGATTTGGTTTTATTGTATAATGTGGCAAATTTAGTTTCTTTTATAATAATCGCAAAAAAATTGATAATTACGCTCGAACTTCACAAAATAAAATAAAATATGCATTTTCTCGTTGTTATTTTGACATCAATCAATACGGCCCGCCCTCTATGAATTTGGATTCTTGAAGTGACCCTTATGGCATGGGCACAAGACCCATGCATTGGGCAAAACCTATTTCGAATCAGTCACGCCCCAACCGGCGCGGGAGACAGTCGTGTGACTCCGCGTCGCTTAGTTTCGTGAAATCAATTTAAAATTTCAGTTTTCTTACAATAAACAATGCGTAAAACAGGAATTAATATTTTTTACAGGCCTTTACGAAATCAACCTGTAAAAAAAATCTCAAATACCTTTTCCAACCTTTCCAAAAGCTTTTTCTCAAATATTTTTAAACTCCTCCCATAAAGGGCGTGAATTCCGATTTCGATTTTTTCCTGAACTATTGGATCGCCTTAACGAATTTAGAAAAATTAAAAACATCTTTAAATACTTTTATTTTCAGAAAGGCAATCAATCGAAAAGAACTAAGTCAGTTGATCTAAAATCTAAATGAAGTAATTCGTATTTTTAACGAAATGTCGAATCGAAAAATTCGAATGTTTTAAGGAAGGTTTTTTTTATTATTTTTAATTTTGTTTTTATTCTGTAATTTCAAATTATGTTTGGTACCAAATATATCTTATCCTATCCTATTAATATTATAAAGGTGAAAGTTTGTATGGATGTATGTTTGTTACTCTTTCACACAAAAACTACTGAATAGATTTTAAAAATTCTTTCACTAATATAAAGCTACATCATATGCGAGATCTATTCCGTTCCTATTAATATTATAAAGGTGAAAGTTTGTATGGATGTATGTTTGTTACTCTTTCACACAAACACTACTGAATAGATTTTAAAAATTCTTTCACTAATAGAAAGCCACAGCATATGCGAGATCTATAGGCTATATTCGTATATTGGTAAGCTCTGGCGTTATGAAATTATTTATCATACGTTTTCTGTCCCTAACAAAATCGATTTATTGCAAACGTCAGAAACCAATTGTCGCCTTGGAAACGATGTTTTTTTTATTAATTAGGCAATTCACCCTAAAAAGAGGGCTTTGTTGGCATCGTACTTAATAACTATCTCTAGGGGGAAGGAGAGGGTGGGGGGAGGAGGTTAGGGGGAGGAAGAGGGGAGAGGGATGGAAGTGGAAAGGGAAAGTATGGAGGAGGGTGAGGGGAGGGGTAGGGGGTGGGGGGAGGGGTGGTGGGAGGGAGGAGGTTGATAGGGGAGTGGAGTGGAGAGAGGGAAGGTGGAGGAGGTGGAGTGGGGTGGGAGAGACGGTAGGGAAGGAAGGGGTAGGGGGAGGGGTGAAGGAAAGTGGGGGAGGTGGAGTGGAGAGGGGTATTGGGTCGGGGAGGGGTGGGTGGAGGGGGATGGGGGTTGATGGGGGGGGAGTGGAGTGGGGAGAGGGACGGTGGAGGAGGCAGGTGGGAATCCCCTAATACCATGCTAGCGAAGCCGCGGGAAAAAGCTAGTACCTTAATAAATGAAAAGCCATTGATTATGCAGTTACTTTTCTAAAGATCATTGTTAGCAATGATCAAGAATTACCTTGCAGCGCCCTTGAGGTGATTTCTCACAAAAATGGCGTTATATAAATTAGCCAATTATTATTATTACCTTGTGTACAAATACTTATTATCTACCTAACACAAGGTAATCATTTATCATCGTTAAATAATTAAGGGGTCTTACATTAATCACGTGAGGCTCGAAAGGGGGGGGGGGGGGGGGGGTTCGGAAAAAAATCACGAAATATCACGAGGGGGGGATATAATGAGATATCACGCGTATTTATTTTTCGTTGAACGCACGATAATATTCTGAAGATTTCAATAAACTTTGTACTAAAAAATTACACGTGATTTTGGGTATGGGGGGGGGGGTGGGTAGTCTAAAACCTCACCGCATATCACCAGTGGGGGGGGAGGGGGTTAAAAAGTTGCTAAAATACATCACGTGATTAGTGGACGACCCCTAAATGTGTTGATCGTATTGCCTCACACATGTGCGACGAAAATGGATTCACCAGATCAGATCAAGTTACATTTTTACTTGCGCCCTATCAAATATATATAAATTCAACTCTGGCTAAGGCTCTGATGTGTGGTAAAACCATGTATGATCGCACGGGAAATGTGGAAATACGCGAAGAATGCAAGGCTGATGTAGGAAGACATTTCCTGAAGAAAATCAGATGGTTTGGATATATAAAGCGAATGAACAAATAACGGAATGTAAGGATAATATATGACGCTAATGCGAATGGTAGAAGAAGTCCGGGCCGCCCGAGGAAGACATTGTCACAATCATTTTTATCAAAGAAACCTGAGTCAGGCCGTGTATAGAGTCAGAATAATAGAAAAGTGTGTATGGGATGATGTATGAATGTGAATGAAACAATGAATGTGTGTCAAGACCGAGTTGTTTAGCGGCCTGAAATGGCGTAATGGTTAGTTAGTTAAAATTAAATTTGTTTATTTTTAAACCTTAAATCCCTGATGTTTCGTGAAATGAATTTATATCCTACGGTGACCGGACTACTCAGAATGAAATCAACTCAACACCTACTTTTGAAAAGTCATTAAAATTGATGAAAAATATACTAATTATTAGTTTAGGTTATGGGCTATTTTTCATTTTTTTTTCATAGCTTTAATGAATTTCAGAGTACCTAGTGTTGAGTTGACTTGATTCTGAGTTGGCATGGAATCATATCCTACAACCGATTTTGAAGATTTAATAAAATTAATGATCGCTCAGGCCGACTGGCAAAAAATAGATTTATTTATTTATTTACGGACTTACGTCGAATTTACAACAAAGTAACACGAAATTGTAAGGATAACGGACGGTACATGAAAGCAAATACAAACACGGAAAACGAAAGAAAATAGATGTGTCAAGGCAAGTCAAGACTTTGCTAAAATTAGAGTAGGTAAATATAAAATATCTTCAATTGTTTTTAAATAGCGACAGAAATCATTTAGGTAAGCTTATTCCAACAAAATCAAGGTCTTGACGTGAGTTGACCATTCTACACATTCAGGACAGTGGTGAATTATAACCATAATTAGTCGAGTGCTGATTGGGGAAGAGCAGGTCTTTATTTCCGAGTCTCAATGTGACGAATATGGACAGCATAAAAAGGAGACCATATAATTTCAAGCACATTCAAGATGAGGGCGAACCAAGGAGCAGTAAAGGGTATATGTTTTGAATTCAGAAGTGATTCTAGCGATGTAACCAGATACAACAAAAACAACTCAAATAACACTTAATTCTGCGCTTCTGCAGTACCTACTCTATTGAAAAGTCAAGGGTCTGCGTACATTGAATAGAAAACACATAATTAACAGACTTAGTTTGAAATAGTATTGTTTTAAGCATTATGAGAATGGTTTTGGTGGGACTCCTGCTTTCAAATTTGCAAGAGCCAGACGGCAGATGCAGGGTATAAAAGGTGATATTTGTTAGAGCCCGTTCACACTTCCGTCGTAAAAACGGAGAGGGGTTCCGTCGTCACGACGGAAGCCCTAGGCCCCTGTTCACACTTCCGTTTTCAAGACGGATCCGTCTTGAAAACGGACCCTACTCTACGAAAACAACGACCAAAACATTTTATCATTCTTATATTGATATAATTCCAGCCATAAAATTACTTCAGGGGTCGGACCTTATTTGTTCAAACCGTGGGAGAATATTGTGTTTGCATACTTGAAAAGGAGAAAGTACGCGAAAATCATTCAGCAATTATTATAACTAAAATCACTAAAAAACATGAATGATATGACTAAATATTTTCTTGAGATTAAATAGAAAAAATCGCATTCTGGAACGAACATATATATTATATAATAATATTACAAAACGCCAAACGCGCGCCCCATAAAAACACAAATTGCCTGCCGCCTTGCGTCTGGGAGCGGGCGGTGGTGAAGTGTGAAGCGGGGTGTGGCGGGTTCAAAACGGATCCGTCGTCCCGCCGTGTAGTGTGAACAGCTCCATTGAAATGTATGAGCCAGCGCGTTCCCTTCCGGCTTCACGACGGACGCTCTGCGTAGGCGAACTCTCCGGCGAAAAAAAACGGATCCGTCTTCGCGCCGGATCCGACAAGTGTGAACAGCTCCATAGAGCCACTACAGCGGCTAGGGCTTCCGTCGTGACGACGGAACCCCTCTCCGTTTTTACGACGGAAGTGTGAACGGGCTCTTACTGTTCGCTCTCCTTTAGTTCCTACAGTTCCCGTAGCTAGCACATCGCTGTACAACACGTATGTGTCGTAATTGTGCGAATATATAACGTACTAGTCCACGCGCGTTATTATTTAAGATCAGTAAAGATCCTCATCATCCGCCTACACCAGTATAACAGCTTAAATAACAATCATGAACGTGTGCATGAGGTTTAATGAGTTGGCGAGTCACGAATGGCATAACAAGTCGTTGGTCTCAAGCATTTTACATTATACTGGCTATACTACTATTTATAGATCTTCCGCTAGGTCAAGGTCGCCTTCTTATTCGCAGCCTTACGGCTTTTGAAAATACACGCCGCCTTGTACTACGCCGTTACTCCGCAGGGATCAGCAGAGAAGATAGACTGTATCTATATAATATCTGAAATACCGCTCTGTTATTCTAATAGGTACTCGATAATGCCACGTCTTCCTAGGGCGTCCACCACTTCTTCATTCACTTCAGCTTTACGTATTTTCTTTACGTTCCTTTATTCGCTCCTTTATATGCCTAAACTATAAAATGATCTCTTTCTTAATCTTACATCAGCCTTGCATAATTTTAGGATTTTATGGCATTAGAGTGTGATGGAAATATACCGGCGTGCATTGCTCTATTATGGGGCGTTCACACACATCACTCGGATGAGGGTTTACTCGAATGCTCCATTTTCGTTTCACCGCATGTTCAGACGATTCCTTCGAAGTAAGAGTTCACTCGTCATTCTCGCTACAAAGTCGTCGAGCAATTCGGGAATATTTACGATTTCAAATTGACATTTCCGATAACGTCGAACTAAATTACAAGAAATTGGTGATTCTTATAAACAGTAAATAAATATCAACACCATAAAATGAACATATGGTTGTAATAACCTGAAAACTGATATCTATCAGTATTATTGCACCAGGAAATTTTTTTTATTCCAAAATGGGCCTCGGCTTGCAATAAAATACATATAAATGGAATATTTGTGAACATATCCAAAAATTAAAAACTGTTTTTGAAAGGTGATAAAATATGCTTCCAAATTTTATTATTAGAAATAACCATATAATTTTTTAAATAGAAAACTTTTTAATGTAAACTTTTAAAAGTTTTAAAAATGGCTCTCCTTGCGTTTTTTCTAACTAAAATTACTGGTGGTGAAAAAAAATTAAAAACACACAATTATTTTGTTAGACAAATAAATTATAAACGTTAATATCACCTCACTTTTGTCGTTTCGTATAAAAATAATTAATAAAAAATTCACAATGTTTCATAATTTTTTTTTCAAATTCGATCAGAAACTTTGGTTCCATAAAAGTGTACATTCGTATTATTTTGTGGTTACTTGTTATATTGAATACAGAGAACATTATTTTTTCTTTCCAATACCATTTAGATCATATTTGTAACTGTGATAGTAAGGGAGAAACAACGATTTCTATGAGACGTGTAGGAGTTATTTCGAAAAGCGAACTAAACGGAGCATTTTGACGTCTAAGCCGCTCCGGCTACTCGTCCTCACGCCAGAACATTCTCGGCCGACTAATTCGCGAGTGAAAGACTGTTCATTGAGTGTTCACACACACAATTCATTCGCGTCACGTGATGTTAAATTCCGGTTGCGAGTGAATAGTGCCGAAGGAAGCACTCCAACATTGTTGGAATTGTTCATTCGGCACTGTCTCTCTTCACTTTCGTGTTCACACGGTTCATTTCGAGTGAAAGAGGCGGAATGAAATCACGAAATGAAAGATAAATGAATCGTGTGACTTAGCTTCGCTTTAACATTGTCGGAATGCTTCATTCGGCACTGTCTCTCATCACTTTCGTACATCGCGTGTTCAGACAGGTCATTTACCGTCTGACTTAGCTATTACCAAATGTAAGATGTGAGTAGTTTTTCAAGTAACGGTAATTAATTGTGCATTGTATATTTTTGAAAATGACGGCTTTATAGTCTTGCGCTGATTGTAATTGTCGACTGAATGAATGCTCACACATGTTACTCATCAAATTCATAGAAATTTTTCGTGAATAAACTAAAAAACATCAATGTTGCCAATCGAGACAATTTTGGCTTTGGTAATAATAATAATAATAGATAATATTTGGCTGATTTATAAAGCGCCGTTTTCGTGAAAAATCACCTCAAGGGCGCTGTACATATAAGCATATAATCAAATAAAATTAATACGACAGGCTTACAACTAAGATTCGAAATTATAATTAGGGACTTACATCTAAGACTTTCATGTGGATAGTGACTTACGACTAAGACTTATTACTACTGACATAAAACTAGTGACATACATGTATATTTACAACAGTGAATTAAAATTAGAGATTTACAATTAAAATAGGTATTTACATATAACAATAAATATTTTCAGTTTTGCCAGATATCTAATATTACCAAGTGATCAACAAAACTCTACAGGTGTAGGTACAGACAGCTAACAAAGAAGTATGTTATTGCTGCAAGTCGAAGCAGTTTGAGGATTTTATATATGTATATATATACATATAAATATTTTATTCTACACATTTTACAAATTATTTTATACCCTTTTTCAATATTAATATTAATATTGTTAGCGCCAGAAGAAGAAGGAAGTTTGTACATAATATCACAATTTTATAACACAGTTGTGAAAATGATTTTAATGGATTAACTGTTTTTAAGGAAGGCATAAATATCTTAAATGAAATTAACCGTCGATCTCAACCACAATAAGATAATTCAGCACTCAACAACGGATTGGATAGCAATGTTTGAATGGAATAGCGAATTTATGGAAATGAGTGTTTGAATAGGTGAGTTTTGAGTTTGGATCTAAATTCAGTTGGGCTGGTTATGCATCTTAATTCCATAGGAAGTTTATTCCAAGCCTCAGGGTCGGATACTGCGAATGCACGATCACCAAACTTAGTGTTCGGATTTCGCTTAGGTTCTTTCAACCTTCCGATTGCAGATGATGTCGCTGATCTAAGAGTTGACTGCCTTAGACCAATATTTTCCGGAATGCACAGTTCAGAGATATAGGGTGGAGCCATATCATTGATAGCTTTAAACACCATCCAGCATAACTTGTACTGGATCCTTTCAGGACATTTCAGCCAGTGAAGATTTTGAAGGTGTTCAGAAATATGCGAAAACTTGGATACCCCAGTAATTAGCCGTGCGGCGGCATTGAACACTGATTGTAGTTTATCAGTTTGGCATTTAGGAAGTCTTGCATAAATGCTATTACAGTAGTCAAGACGTGATACTATGTATGAGTTCACAAGAAGCTTAGTTGCCTCTGTTGAGAGGTTCCTACGAACTGACTTAAGTTGTCTTAGATAGAAGAACCCAGTACTGACGGTCCTATTTACCTGACTTTTTAGCGAAAGGTCTGAATCCAGATAAACACCTAGAAGTTTGACGGTTGTTTTTGCAATTACGTCATTGCCGGAAATAGAAATGGGAGAGTCGTCTATTAAATATTGGCGTCTATTCGTGGCTGCCCAGAGGAATTCGGTCTTTGTGGGAATCAACTTAATTTTATTTGAGGACATCCAAAGGCTGATCGCTTCTAGACACTCAGTTATGCGAATTTTAAGGCCGTTGATCTCATTTGGTGTGCAGTAGAAGTAGACTTGCTGATCATCAGCATAACAGTGAGATAAGAGACCAAATGACTCGATTATTGTTGCGACATCATTTGTGAATAGAATGAAGAGAAGTGGACCCAAAACGGATCCCTGAGGTACCCCAGAAGAGAGTTTTGTGAAGTTAGACTGTTTGTTTCCAACTTTCACTGCTTGAGAGCGATTGCATAGATAGGATTGTAGCCATTTTTTAATGTTAGACTGTAAACCAAATGTTACTTCTAGTCTCTTAATGAGAAAGTCGTGGTCAATGGTGTCAAATGCAGCACTCATATCTAAAAGTGAAAGAAGTGCCAACTTACCTGATTCTATCGCAAGGGTTATATCTGACAGGACACGAAGTAATCCGGTTTCTGTTGAGTGGAACTTCATATATGCGGATTGATGATCAGTAAATAATTTGTTCACGCTTAAGTGGGAAGTTATTTGAGATGCAACATGATGCACAACGATGGTAAAGGTAAATTAGCAACCAAAACTAAAAAAAGTAGGCCTCCAGTGATATGTTCTTGTTACAGAAGCTTTATAATGCGTCACATATCATTGGTTTGTTTATCATCATCATCATCTCGTTGGTAAAATCTAACAACCATAGTGTGAGAGATGCAATAGAATGATTTTTCTATTCATCTCGTCATTAGTTCATGCCTTGTTCAATAATAAATAGATCAAATAATAAGACAAATATTTTTATTACGCCTTCTATCTGACCATATATATAGGTACATAAAAATAAGTCAATAAGTTAATTTAGTCAAATTACGTTATTTTAACCTTCATTTTGAAGGTTAAAATGAGTCGGGACGCCAAAGACATGGCACGATCACGCGAAACAAAATATTCATAAATATCAGGTTATAATTCATAATAAATCTGGAGTAACAATAACAAAATATTCATAAATATCAGGTTATAATTCATAATAAATCTGGAGTAACAATAACAAAATATTCATAAATATCAGGTCATAATTCATAATAAATCTGGAGTAACAATAACAAAATATTCATAAATATCAAGTCATAATTTATAATAAATCTGGAGTAACAATAACAAAATATTCATAAATATCAGGTCATAATTCATAATAAATCTGGAGTAACAATAACAAAATACGTGTTTCGGTCTATTTCTGCGGTGAAACGACGTAGTGGTTAGTTTGTTAGTTTTTTTAAAGTATATTATTGTTCCGAAATTAATAGAAAACTTAGTTTTTACCACTTGTATCTTAAAATATAAAAAAAGTCGGGTTAGTTACACCATTTATAACTCAAGATCGGCCTGATCGATTTTTATGATCATTGATTTGTTGGATTCTTCTTCGCCCCTAATAACAGAATAGCTATTAAAACATCAGAAAAATTCACGAAAAACATATTATTAAGAATTTTTTTCTCTCATACATTTTGTATGGAACGAATTACCTATCACCTTTGGAAGAGCTGCAGCAATATTGTGTGGTGTGTATAATCTATCTATCTTCTATCTTCTATCTTCTATCTTCTATCTTCTATCTTCTATCTTCTATCTTCTATCTTCTATCTTCTATCTTCTATCTTCTATCTTCTATCTTCTATCTTCTATCTTCTATCTTCTATCTTCTATCTTCTATCTTCTATCTTCTATCTTCTATCTTCTATCTTCTATCTTCTATCTTCTATCTTCTATCTTCTATCTTCTATCTTCTATCTTCTATCTTCTATCTTCTATCTTCTATCTTCTATCTTCTATCTTCTATCTTCTATCTTCTATCTTCTATCTTCTATCTTCTATCTTCTATCTTCTATCTTCTATCTTCTATCTTCTATCTTCTATCTTCTATCTTCTATCTTCTATCTTCTATCTTCTATCTTCTATCTTCTATCTTCTATCTTCTATCTTCTATCTTCTATCTTCTATCTTCTATCTTCTATCTTCTATCTTCTATCTTCTATCTTCTATCTTCTATCTTCTATCTTCTATCTTCTATCTTCTATCTTCTATCTTCTATCTTCTATCTTCTATCTTCTATCTTCTATCTTCTATCTTCTATCTTCTATCTTCTATCTTCTATCTTCTATCTTCTATCTTCTATCTTCTATCTTCTATCTTCTATCTTCTATCTTCTATCTTCTATCTTCTATCTTCTATCTTCTATCTTCTATCTTCTATCTTCTATCTTCTATCTTCTATCTTCTATCTTCTATCTTCTATCTTCTATCTTCTATCTTCTATCTTCTATCTTCTATCTTCTATCTTCTATCTTCTATCTTCTATCTTCTATCTTCTATCTTCTATATAAATAAAAATGAATCGCCGAAATGTATGTACGCGCATAACTTCCGAACGACTGCACCAAATTGGATAATTCTTTTTTTGTTGTGTTCGTTATTGTCAGGACAAGATTTGTATAAAACTACTGGTGAGCTCTGGCTTTATGAAATTTGTATTAAAAAATTGCAATAGGCACGCGAGCTGTTTGAAAACTGAATGTACCGGGACTGAATGTATGGAATGCGGGAGGGGAGAGGATAACTCGGAAGGGGGGAGTGTAGTAGTGAGAGGGAAGGTGGAGGAGGCGGAGGGAACGCGAGAGGGGAAGGGGACGCGAGAGAGGAGGGGGAGGCGGAAGGGGAATGGGAAAAATGGGAAAGGACACGCAGGTAGAAACCATTTATTCATTAAATGGCATAGCAACGCATGCCGGGAACCAGCTAGTATTGAATAGTGAGTGAATTCCAAAAATTCAAAAACGTCCAATGTCAATGCGCTGATTGTTTTGATTTTGTTTTTAAACATATAATTAATGCTGCCCCTCTTTCTTACACACTAAATGTCAACAGTCAAAAATGGGACAAACGGTGAACGTGTGTCTGCACCCCTCCACAGGAAAAATACAATAATTATAATAAATATCCTTCACACGTATTTTTTTACATTAGCTCCACACAGGAAGCCCTGAGGAAAATAATTTCCCTCGGGGTCTATGTCATCTTAGGGGTTGCTATGAGGAGGGTCTTTTAATAGAGGAGAAGTATAGGAAGTTCTGGGAAGAGAAAAGGTGTGTGGGGTGGGTTGGAATCTGGGAGTCAGTGTGTCCAGGAGTGACGGACGTATGAATCCATCCCTCCACTGAGCAAGGCGATGGGTCGGGAGAGTCGGCCTGGAAATGTCAATAGGCCTCCCTCAACCAACCTCACTCCTCAACCTCCGGTTCACCACACAGTAGGTGGGCAGACGCATCCAATACCCCATGAACCCGGGCACTGCTAAGTCACCAAACGTAGAAAACCACTTGGGGTGATCTATATGGCAGAGGTGTTGGTTATCCAGTAAATGGTTCTCGGGCGGCGGTACACATATCCGCCGTCCAAATTGTAGGTATATACGTATAAAGAAAATGAAACGCAATTCCCAGGTAGCAGGCAAGTAAGTGGAGAAGTAAGAAAATCACAAAAATTATAAATCCGTTCACAGTGCCATCTCTGATACTGACAAAAGCAAAACACGAACGGTTGCGCATTGATAATAATTGCTTAATTGTGTAATTTTTAACTTGAATTTAATTCAGCTAATAAGTTAACACAACGGTTATTGATTCTGAGGCGGGAAGAAGTTCTCCGGGTCAGCTATTTGTTTATAAAAATCAACATGTTTCATGAGCAACGCTCATGAAGAAACATGTTGGTTTTTCACGAAGTTTTTGTGTAAATTGAATTGGTTGAAATATGTGTATAAATATATGCGGGCAGCGGGCTGGCAAGTGGGTGGTGTGGATTTGAAATGTATTCAAATTAACAGAAGGCGTTGGTTATAATATATAACCTTTACAAGAGTGTAACTACTCGTGTGTAAAGGGAAGAGAAAATATATATATATATAACAAAAAAAACAACAACAACAGTCAAGTGTGACAGTCATTATCATTCGCTCCTCAAAAGTTATAACATTTTGACAGTATACGTATCATATGCATATCATTAAACATTCCGAAACTCTTCAGTGAATTCATTTGAATGTAGGTGTCATATTTGCTCCGAAATATTAATAGTGCGTCATTCAAAAAATCAATTTTTACAAAAGCGAAAAGTGCAGTCCCGAGTTATCATTATTTCAGTGCTACCTACAAATACAGTGCACTGCGTTACTGCTGTAGCTGAAAGACAATACTTACGTACTTACCTCTATACCAATCGACGCGCTTAACAATCCAGAGGCGGCCAACCTTTCACAATATGCTTTGCTCCAAATGCGAACTAACTATTAGCGATGGTGTCACGTGCTTCTCCTGCAGTAAGCAGTTCCATTATGAATGCGGAGGAACAACAGAAACCACGTTTCGCAAAGCAAACAATGAAAAAAGAAGAACGTGGCGCTGCCCAACCTGCAAGACCTCACCTCAATCAACGGCTACTTCAAACAATTCCATAGAAGACGTGATGATTGAAATTAAAAAAATTTCATCTGAACTCGCCTCCCTAAAAACTCTTAACAATCAAGTGAAGGAAGACATGGCAGAAATAAAAAAATCCGTTGACTTTAACAATTCGAAGTTAGATGAATTCACAAAAAGATTCGAAGCAATTGAACAAACGTTGAGCAAAGTCGATCGACTGGAACAAGAAGTGTCTTCCCTACAATCAACAATAAAATCAATTCAAGATGATTCCAACAAAATGGACCAACGGATGAGATTGCAAAACACCGAGATTAAACTAAATGAAGAATTAGAAAGAAGAATCACCGAAATCGAGAGAGATCAAGAAAGGAGAAACAGAGAATCAAATAACACTTGTCTAGAATTTAGGGGTATCCCGGAATTCAAAGAAGAAACGACTCAATCCCTGAAGGACATCATCTTCAACGTCAGCAAGACAGTGAACTGCCAACTCAACACCAGCGACATAGAAAATATATATAGAGTCACTCCACGAAACAAAAATATTCCTCCAAACATGAAATCCAGGACAGTGATAATTCGTTTTAATTCAACGTCGTTAAAAGAACAACTACATAACGCTATAAAAACATACAACAGATCCTGTGAACAAAACATTGATAAACTGAATAATGTCGTAATAGGATTATCGGGTCCCCGCTCGCCAATCTATGTTAGTGAACTCCTGACTCCGCACGCCAAACGACTGTGGTATCTAACGCGACAGTTCGCAGCTGATTGTAATTGTAAGTACAAATACGTTTGGACAAAATCCGGATTAATATTTATAAAAAAAGATGACAATTCACGACCAATCCTCATAGATTCCGAATTGGCTCTTTCAAAATTGTGACTATCTACTCATTCCCACGATATTAGCGCTCTCAACCGAACTGAAATGTCATTTCCTGAACATCAACATAATGAAATACAAACAATTAATATGTCCCACGAACAACAAATATATTTCCTGTGTCCTTATTATATTATGATTTCTTATACTATAATCACTTTTATTATGATATTATGTAAACTTTTAATATTATATTATAAAATAATTATAAATCAGCATCAGAATAAATGTAAAGAATACTGGATATGTAAATCTCTAGACCGGCCGCGTTCCCCCGAATTCATGAAACGCTCTAATTCTAACCAAACTAAACTAAAAAATCTCCAAACCGATCATCTACCAAACATTACATCTTACAATTGGAAAAATTTTATATTAAAGATAGCAAAACCAAAAACTATTACATCTCAGTATAAAATTGTAATATCCATAGAAACTCTCAACTCAATTAATTTTAAATGGATGATTTCATAGCTAGCCAATTAGAAAATTTCTACAAAATCCATGAATACGAATGTGCAAGCACAGAGACTTGTAATGAATTTTTCCCACACAAATTTAACGGTTTATTCATATTACACCAAAATATTCGTAGTATTTTTCAAAATTTTGATGAATTTATTATTAAAATCAATAACCTAATATTACAACCAGACTGTATAATATTAACAGAGACATTTACAAATGATGAGTCACCAGCTTTTCAGCTTCCTAACTATACATACATCCCAACTAAAATAAATATTAATAAAAATAGTGGAATCGCAATATTTGTTCACACCAAATTCAGTATTGTCACGATTTTAGAACACCCAATATTACTGACTAACTGTATTCAAATAGAAATTAAACTCGATAAATATATTTATCACATAATTGCCATTTACAGAACACACGAATCAAATATTTCACATTTTATAACTCAAATGAAAAATATCTTACTACCGCTTAAAAATAAAACCTGTTTTATCGCGGGTGATTTTAATATTAACATTAACGAAAAATCAGAAAATATTTTCAAAAATGAGTTCCTAAATTGTATGACTGAATTAGATTTTAAATCATGCATAAACAAAAATACTAGAGAAATGCACGGACAAAAATCGTCTTGCTTAGATCATATTTGGGTAAACATAAAATTACAAAACCTATATAAAATCAAAACAATGGTTTGGCAAACGAATATTACTGACCACCACACTTGCTTATTATTGTATGATAGTGAAATAAAATCACAAATTAAGGCTCCAATTACTATTAAAAAAACCACAAATATTGCCATTTTAGAGGAAAAATTGAAAGCAGAAACTTGGTGTACGATACTACAATCTAACGATGTCGAACAATGCTCAAATATGTTTGAAAAACAACTTATGGATCATATTGAAACCTCCACAACAGAGGTCTCATTATACACGAATTCAAAATTCAGACGTATAAAACCTTGGATCACTTGTGGCCTAATAAAATCTATTAGAGAAAAAGAGAGGCTATATAAAAATACAATTAAAAATCCACACGATGAAAATGCTAAGATAGTTCTCAAAAAATATAGAAATAAATTAACATCTTTAATTAAAAAAAGTAAAGACGACTACTTTAAAAAAATAATCTCTACTTCAGAAAACAATCTAAAAGTTATTTGGAAAACGGTAAATTATGCGATTGAAAATAAGAAAAAAAATAATTCTATAAAATATTTAAAACATGAAAATAATATCATAGATGTATCCAAAGACCCAAAACTAACAGCAAACATTTTTAATTCTTATTTCTCTAAAGTAGGAAATAATCTCGCTAAAAAAATCTCTAAATCTGTACACGCACCTAAACCTATAACAACTAATACACAAAAACAAAACACACTATCCACTTTAAAAAAAACTACTGAAACTGAAATACAACTTGTAATAGAAAGCATGAAAGACGGATCCTCTCCAGGTTTTGACCACATTTCTGTGAAAATTCTTAAAGAAATGAAAATGTATCTACTGAAACCACTAAACCACCTTATTAATCTCAGTCTGACTAAAGGCATATTCCCAACAAATTATAAAAAATCTATAATATCCCCTATCTTTAAAACCGGCGACCCGCAAAATGTTTCAAATTATCGACCGATATCACTAATATCGAATATAGCAAAAATATTTGAAAAGATTGTGAAGAAAAGGGTTGTTGATTTTCTAGAAAACAATAAAATATTACATTCCCATCAATTCGGATTCTTAAAAACAAAAAGCACACAAGATGCAATAGCAAATGTAACATCATTTATATACTCTGCACTTGATGAAGGAAATAAATGCGCAGGAATATTCATAGACCTAAGAAAAGCATTCGATAGTATTTCACACGCAAAGCTTATCAAAAAACTGAAATTAAATAACATCAATGATAAAGCCGTTCAATGGATAGAAAGTTATTTAAACAATCGTGCACAATTTGTTAAAATAAATGACCAAACTAGCGACCAAGAAACATCAAATTTTGGTATCCCACAGGGCACCGTGCTTGGACCAATACTGTTCATTTTGTATGTAAACGACATATTTATTCAACCATTGCATGGCCAAATTATCTCTTACGCCGATGATACAGTTCTTTTAATAAAAGAAAAAACTTGGGAAAAAATTAATCTAAAAGCTACAGAAGACATAAATAATCTAAAAATATGGTTTGACAATAACCTCTTGTCGTTAAATAGTGATAAAACATATGTCATTCCTTTCGAAATTAACACTAACATTGTACCTCCAAATCTTCAAATATTCTTACATAATCATTCTCTCGCACAACACGATACTAATCACTGCCAACAAAAATGTTCACTTCTGAAAATAGCGGATAAAATTACATATCTTGGAATAATCATAGATAAAAACCTAAAATGGAAAGATCACATCGGCCATACAATAAAAAGAGTTAGGAAGTTAATTCATATATTCTTACGGATAAGAAACTTCTTATCAACGAAAAATCTATACTCAATATACTACGCATTAGTACAGTCTATTCTTCAGTATGCCATTATCAGTTGGGGAGCAGCTTACAAAACTAGTCTGACCCCCATAGAAATTGTTCAAAAACTAATAATAAAAATTATATTAAAAAAACCTCTAGACTTCCCAACTGATCGCATATTCGAAGAATTCAAAGTTCCAACATTTAAAAACTTATTTATAAAAAATTCAATTGTACAAATTATAAAAGAAAAAGATAAATACGCATTCATAACTGAAAATCGTACTAGACTTAAACATGTATTTGTGTGCCCCAAATTAAACACTTCTTTTGCCCAACACCATTATACTCACCAAGGAAAATTATTTTTCAATAACCTACCAATAGAAATCAGAAGCATTAGGAACAAAGTTCAATTGTTGAACTCCATCAAAAAGTATTTTAGAGAATGTCACACTAAAAATCATACTTGTTTTTCTTCTTACTGAATACATATTATATGTTTGCATATTTTAGTTAACGGGTCTGATTGCCATGTGTCTGTATTAACTGCATCTACATATATATATATATATATATATATTGAAATACATGACTATAGTAAATAGTGATTGTACTTATATGAAATGTATTAACTGTATTAACTGCATTGTATTAACTGTACACGTGACTGTATTTGTACATAATATATGAAATGTCAACTCTTCTTCCATCCACAAGCTAAGGCTTTTAATGGAAGACCAGTAAAATTATAATATGTAGCAATTCTAAGATAAACAAATAATAAAAAATAACAAATTAAAAAAATTAAATTAATTAAAATTAAAAATTAGAACACATTCATTATATTTACGTACTCACATAAATCAAATGTGTAAAAAAAAAAAAATAATATAAAAAATAAAAAAATAATTATATAAAATAAATTTTTGAAAAAGTATTGTTAATTTAAGGTTAATGCGGTTCTAAGTGGCTAAAATATTTAAGATATTATTGTTTAATTTATTTTTGAATTTATTGTAGTCAGGTTCTAATCTCAGCTCTATTGCTAGTTGATTAAACCACACCACTCCATTGTACGTGTAGTAGTGTTGTGCAAAACTGGTATGCATTAATGGCGTACACAAGCGACCCACTGTGTTTTGCCTATTGCTCTCAACGCGGACCATGGCGTGGTGCGACTTCTTAGAATAGTCTTTGTGTATTTGAAGCAGTGTATTTTTTATATATGTATTTCTTAGAGGTGGGACTTGAAAGTCTTGAAAAAGTTGAGAGGTTGAATAATCTGATGGTTTCTTAGTAATAATTTTGATTATCTTTGAGTAATTTCCAACGGTAAAATCGAGGTTTTGTAAGCTCCTCCCCATGCAACGATACCGTATTGTATTATCGAATGGGCTAGAGCATAGTATATATTTTTAAGAATTTTTAAGTTAAGTATATTTCTTAAATTAATAAATATGTATATAAGTTTTCTTAAGAGGAACGCATGCGTGGCCTGTTTCATACAAAATTTTGTTTTGGATTTACGGCTAAAATATCCAATTAAATGTTTTTTTCTTTTTTTTAATTGATAAGTTAGGCATGTATACAGTTAGGATGTGAATCCGATTTTCGATTTTTGCTTTAAATTATAAAATATAGGCCCCAAAAGATGACGATTTATCCATGAATTTAGGAGGCAACTTTGGATTTTTTTTCTGGGCAAATGGACGCAATTTAAAAAAAAAACTCTTCACATCCTGAGTCAGGAATATGATGAAGTATACGATAAAATTTTATTCTGCACTGAAAACAGTTTTATTCGTGTAAAAAACCGAATTTAGATACGCGCAGATTTGTAGTAAAATTACTTAGGTTTTTTGATGCCGTCTCATCTATTCATTTGCCAGCCGTACGGGGCGTAGCTTGCGCGGGCCGGGGGCCGGGGGCCGACAAACTAATACATACATAACTCAATCGCCTTACATTAACAATATGTGTATCTATGTCTTTGTTTGTTGACAATATGCAGGTGTTCGTTGTTTTAAAATCATTTTTGAACTCTTTAATTTTAACCGAAAAAATCGGGAACGTATTCAACCATATTCAACGTATTTGTGTTTACTTGGTAGGTAGTAAGATTAAATTTTTTTGCAGTTCAGCTTTTATTTTTTAAATATTTTCTACGATATCGGGGTACCTACCTACCTAGGTATGTATGGCAGTGAGGCATGGGAACTGGCAGAGGTGAATGAAAGTACCTAGACTGAATGCGAGGCGGGTATGCGTACCACCGCCCCGGAAACCATTTATTGGATAACCAACACTTCTGCCATAGGTCATCCCAAATAGTTCGCTACGTTTGATGACTTAGCAGGGTTGCCCGGGTTCATGGGGTGAGGTTTGTCCGAGTCTTGACGGCGGATGCGTCTGCCCACCAGCTGCATGGCAGGCCGGATCGGGAGAGAATGGTTGAGGGAATCTCTTTGACTTCTCCAGCCGTAGGTACTCTCTCTGAACATCGCCTTGCACCGCAGTGGGAGGGATGGATTCTTGCATCCGTCACTCCTAGATGCACTGACCCACAGATTCCTAATCATCCGCAATACTTACCATTTTATTTCTCAGAACTTCGTCTTCTTCCTTTTCTAAAAAGACCCCTCATTTTCCTCAGGGCCTCCTGTATGGAGCTAATGTTAAAAAAAAGCTGTAGAAAGAGATCCCTGAGGCGTATGTATAGAAAACATATATACATATATAGTAAACTCCGAGACGCTGATTTTGGAACTTTACAGTACCTATAATTGAATGTGAAGTTACACATATTATTTGACTTTCAAATCTGACATAAACAAAGGACAAGATTATGTTTTTATACAATAGCTCCACACAGGCCCAGAAGAAAATAATTCCCCTCAGGGCCTATGTCATCTTCGGGGATGCTGAGTGGAGGGTTTTTTAGGAAAGGAAGGAGAGGATGTTCTGGGAAATAAAAAGGTAGAAGGGGTGGGTTGGAATCTGAGGTCAGTGTGTCCAGGAGTGACGGACGAATGATTCTATCCCTCCCCGTGCGGTGAAAGGCGAAGTTCCGAGAGAGCCCTACTCGTGAAATCAAAAGGTCTCCCTCAACCCGTCTCTCCCAATCTGGCCTGCCATGAAATTGGTGGACAGACGCATCCACCCCCAAGACCCGGACAAACCTCATCCCATGAGCTCGGGCACCCCTGCTAAGTCACTAAACGTAGCGAACCACTTAGTGTGAGCTGTAGCAGAGGTGTTTGTTATCCAATAAATGGTTCCCTGGGCTGCGGCACCCATACCTGCCTCCCAAAATGAGTATTAACACTAAATTTTAATAGGCGTTTTTATTGCTGTTTTTTTTTTATTCCAAAAATATTCTTCGTCTTCGACGACATTATATTGATAAACTTTTCCTTGGAATTATCTCGCTGAGCATTTAAATTGTTATTATTCTGAATTTAAGTTTTCTAAAGGTACAATATTTTATTTCTTTCTGGCGAGTTCCCGGCATGCGTTGCAATGGCGCTTAATAAAGACATTGTTTCTCCCTGCGTGTCCTTTCCCATTCGTCCCGTTACAAACATACATTGATTTTTATACATAGATGTTTCCTAATAGAATTCTTTGCAGAATTGTATAATACTAGCTGGTTCCCGGCATGCGTTGCAATGCCATATTCAAATAAATATTTTTTTCTCCTGGAATCACCTTCCCGTGCGTCCCCGTTCCCCTCCCGCGTCCCTTTCCTAGCTAACTTTATAAATTATCTAATACTTGCACTTTTAAACTCGCGATATCTTTCGAATGGTATGTCCGAATTGAATAATTCAAAAAGTTAAATAAAGGTATTAAAGCAGTCTTGTTTATGAAGTAATTTACTTTGGTAAGGATTAAAACCAAGATACAAATAAAGATCCTTTTCAAGCGGCGACATTTTAATTAAACTTTTCAAATAAAAGAACACTTATTGTGGCATAACTATAATAGTTAGACATATGCTGTCGCGACACTTTTTGTAAATAATGATATCTTCTGCAAAGTCGTAGTACATTATTTTATTCTATCATTAATAGTTTTCGCAGCGCACGCGATGCAAAGAATATTTTAAGTAGTTTTTTTACACCTTGGGTTACATTATGAGAGTTTTAGTAAGGATTCCTAATATTTTTGAAAATATAATATAGCCTATGTCACCCGGAGATAGTGTAGCTTCCTACCAGTGAAAGAATTTTTCAAATCGGTTCAGTAGTTTCGGAGCCTATTCGATGCAAACAAACAAACAAACAAACAAACAAATCTTACCTCTTTATATAGTGTCTTAGATTATCATTATTATTTCCGGAGCACTTCTAACAATACATGTCTCAGCTAATATTGGATGAACTAAGCAAAAGGGTGATTTCTCGTCTTGACGAAAATATATTGACATATAAAATAAAAATTTCGTTTCGGTGGTTTCTCGCGTGTACACGTCGTAAACACCGGACACCGGACACCGGACACACTAACACCATTACGAAATATGTCGGGAGTCTCCAATTTTATAGGTGTCTCCTAAAAATATTATACTCAACAAAAGGGGCATTTCACCGTCTTCGTGCAAGTATTCGAGCATGGAAATAAATGCCTTATTTTGTTTAACGCTCTATTTTACTTATTTACAATTTGACGTCATGCATCCGATTCCCGTATCTCCTATAACAATATAATATATCCGTTAATTTCAAGGCGCTAAACAAAAAGATCATTCCTCGTATTCTCCGATAAAATGATGTTACATAATAATTACGCGGCCTTTTCTTTAACGCGATGAGGAATAGGTATAATATTAGTACAAAATAGCATCAGAGCAATCTGGCGGACAAAACGGTCTCTATCATTCATTTTGAGATTATTTTGTTTTCAAAAAGTTTCGTTAAAATCCGAAAGATGCCACTAGAAAAATATATATTATGTGAATTTATTTCAAAATGTCGCATCTGGTCGCTGTTCGGAATACGGCCGGCTAGGGGTGCCATGCACGCACGTCGCACGTGTCCACTAGGCAAGGTTTTCAGAAAAAAACTACCTGAAGCATGGCTGAAGTCATTATAATAGTTGTATATTTTGGTATGTTGGGTGTTTGGTAATTGGGGTATGTTGTGAGGCTGAAGGTAACGGGGAAGGGAAGGAGTTGGGAAAAAGGAAGGCGGGGAAGTACCTTTTTTTTTTTTTTTACATTAACTCCACACAGGAGGCCCTGAGGAAAATAATTTCCCTCAGGGCCTATGTCATCTGGGATGCTGTGTGGAGGGTCTTTTTGAGGAGAGGAAGGAATGAACATTGGTCTTGAAGAGACCCATGTTGTAGGAAGGAGGAAACACAGAGGCCGGCAAATCATTCCACAGCCGAGCTGTTGAACACAAGAACGAGTCGAAGAAACGACCCGTTCTCATGTGACAAATGTCAACCGTGTACAAATGTTGGGCACGCGTTAGGCGTGTTTCCCGACAATGCACCGGTGCCGAAGGGATCAATGATGCTAGTTCCTCGGAGCATCTTCCATTGTAATACCGGTAGAACAAGGATAGCATTCCCACCCGACGCCTGTGCTCTAAAGATTGCAATCCGTCTGTTAAGATTTAGTGATTTAGTTCTGGTAACCGAACACGGCTAAAACTATTTCAAGTAAAGTTTCAATAATTGTGTTTGGTGGTCTTACACCAGGACGATAATGAGAGTAACTACCTACTACGTCCCGTTCATCACTATTTTTATTACACCAAAGCAAATAAAATTAGGAGAAAATGTAAATAAATTTAACTCTAATTTACCAACATATGTGATTGATTCAAATTTAAAAAAAAAGTTAAAAAAAATGCAATAGGTACATATTTCTAAATATAATATACAATAAGTTTAATTTATGAGGTGGTACTAGAATATTTTAATTTTTTTTTAAATATTTTTCGTAGCTTTCTTCCGATCGTATATCAAGGGGTAATTTATTAAATAATTTTATACCCTTGAATGTATAGTGATGCTGTGCTGTTGTGGTTCGTACTAGTGGCACGGTAAATCCTCCAACAGATATTATTCTTTTGCTTATATTTAATTGTGGTAAATTATTTTTACTAAAGAAATCTTTATGTATTTGTAATAATTTGTAATCTTTGTAATAGTGCAATTTTGTCATAAATTTTTGTAAGTGGGGGAACCGGGAAATCTTGAAAAACATTTATAGTTGGATAGTAATAGGGCTTTTTTAGGATGATTTTTATTAATATTTTTTGAATTGTTATGTATAGACTACTACTGAATATTATGATATAGATATACTATCTATAACATTGCTTTTTAATACTATCTATAACGTTTCTATTTTAAATTTGACATAATTTTATCATTTGTCTGATTAGATTTTTGTAATTGTTTGTACCTTTTTATAAATTAATAAGTATATAGGTACTTAAATTAATAAATCATGTCTGTTATTATTATTTTGGAAATAAACCGTAATGTATTGTATTGCGGATTGTCCTTTATAAACCGGTTGAGATAATCCTCTAACTAGCTCGGGTTTATAAGAATATCCTTTCATGATTCTAACTAATTAGCACTCAGTTAGTATCCTGCTTCTTACTTGTTCGTATAACTTGTACTTCTGTTGCTGCTCTTACCTTTATTATCTGAAATTTTTCTATGTAGATGATAATTTAAAATTATTATGTCACATCACAAAATAGGTATCTGCTATTTATTAAAACATACGTAATAATTAATAATTACCCTTCAGTTATTACTGTTTGATGAGGAAATATATGAATAAGTTGTGGCTTTTTGTGAATACTTTTCATTTTAAATGTACTCGTATAATGTAACTATTGATTTCCCCAAAATAAAACAAATATGAATGACGGTTCACAGAATAATCATACCGATAATCTTACAGTGTCTAAAATATAAAAATAAATTTACCTTAGGATAAATTGTATTTATGCTATGTAATAAATTTAATTATTAATAAAAATGTATTTTAACTATCGTTGGTTGTATCACTTGCTATGTTTATTACCAAAATATTTAACCGCAGCCGTTGTCAACGTTAATTCACACACACACATGCAAATATAGGTGAGGTAACGCATTCACCACCAACCGTTGTCATTATAATATAGTTTAGTGTGTGTTAATTATATATATATTTTTAATTATATATATATATATATACTGTTTTAATTATATATATATTTATTTATTGAAATAAAAGTAGAAGAAAACATAAACGAAAAGTGTAAATCACGAAAATATTCACACGTAAGGTTCGCATAATAATATTATATTGTAATGAAATATAATATTACTATTACATAAAACAAAATTATTATTATCAGCACAAAGCACTCTTTTTAGGGTGAATTGTCTAATTCAAAAAAAAAATTATTATCAAAATTATTATAATAAAGAAAAAAAATTCAAAAGATTTTACGAACATCGTTTTAGAGAAAAACTGTCATGTTATGATGCTACTGTACAACTTACCGATGTTAATAAAAAACGACCATAAAAACATTTGATGTTTCCATTGAGACATATTGCATACAAGATACAAGTATACATGTGTACACGTGGCAGACTTCCGACCAAGGGTAAGCAACCGTAATCACGAATAATAATAATACTAGAACATTTGAAAGCGTATCGATATTCCAGACCTCGGTGGTTGAACGGTTACGATCATTGGCTACGAATCCGGAGGTCACGAGTTAAAATTCCGGCGTGCGCAAGTACCAACATTTTATGCGATTTATTTGTATTATTCCACAATATATTATTTTTAAATAATTTCGTTTAGATTATTAGTGCTATCTTCTTTTTTAATGATATAAAACATTGGTAGGAAGAACCTTCAAAAGTTGAAAATAGGTAACTACATATTTTATATTTAAAATAAATAAATCGGAACGTTGCGCGAAATGGCTTTAGCCGTGTTGGGTGACCGGATCTGAATAGCCAGGTACTTACCCACCTTCCTCTTCGGGGTATGTTGTGAGGCTGAAGGTAGTGGGGAGGAGGAGACGAATCCGGAGGTCGCGAGTTAAAATTCCGGCGTGCGCAAGTACCTATCAACATTTTTGCGATTAATTTGTGTTATTCCACAATATATCATTTTTAAATAATTTCGTTTAGATTATTAGTGCTATCTATTTAAAAAAATAGATAAGAAATATATTTAAAAAAAGAATCGTAACGTTGCTTGAAATGGCGTCAGCCGTGTTGGGTGACCGGATCTGAATAGCCAAGTTCTTACCCACCGGGCATAGGTAGATAGATGATATAAGTATCATCGTTTCCAAAAATAAATGTAATAAAATATCTTAGATTCTCACCGTGATTGATTACTGCCATCTTTTGAAAAATTTTGAAAAAGAGTTTTAGTTCAAAATTGTACCATGTAGAGAAAGATAAATGGGCGCCACACGACAGAGGGCTTTTGCTAGTAATTAAAAAACCTGTTTTTCATTCTTAATTTGAAGATTAAAATTATAAAATTGTCTTTAAAAAATGGAGAAATATAATACCAACAATATCTCGTAACGTTTTGGTAAATAAACGAATTTAAAGTTTTGTATTCAGCGTTTAAAAAAACACGAAAATTGGTGTTTATGAAAAAATTTAACTAAAAACTTATTTATCTATATATTTTAAAATTTTTTTCGAGGTTTTAAATAAAACCCCTAAAGGTATACTTTGAGGATATTCAGCAGTTAAAAATATTTTGTAAAGTTTACGAAAAAACGGTCAGAATAAGGTCTTATTTCTGATTTGGTTTTGATAAATGCTAAGCCTATGTAAATTTTAAAAATTAAAAAAAAATATTTTTCATATTAAAAACTTTATATTTATCGATTTGCGTAATAATATTATCATTATTTAAAATTAATAAATGATTACACTTGGCCTTAAACCTCTATAACACCATTATGTTGCTAGCTAGCGCTGCAGCTAAATACCACTACATAGAAATCTTCCATTCCCGCCTCCCCGTTCCACACCCCAAATACAATATTTCGTTAGAAAGGGACAAACGAAAGACATGAGATTATTGAAAATCGAGTTTGGTCGCCGGCAAACAATGGTCTTAATCTATTTATAGTATTGGTAATTTGAGTCTTCCACTTAAGGTTACTATCTAATATTACACCCAAATATTTTATTTCTTTTTTATTTGCTATGAATAGACAGTCATTATTTTGGCATGCTAATATTTTAGTGGTACATTTTTTTGAATGAATTTTAATATTTATGGCGATAGGGGGAGATTTTTTGTTATTTATACTAAAAGGTATATAATAGGTTTTTTTCAATGTTTAATGTTAATAAATTTTCGTCAAACCATTCTTTCAAGATATTAATATCGTGATGGGTTAAATTAAGTAAGTAGAGAGCGAAGTCCTCAAATTGATATGGATGTTTTTTTTATCACTGAATTCTGATATTTTATTTCTTCAGGAGATTTAAAAAAATCAGAATCAGAGTCTTGGGGAAAGGGTATGCCGGGTACAAAACGTAGAGCGGAAAATATGAACAACACCAATTGATAATTATTTTTAAAAATTTTTTTAAATTTAAATATAATAAGCAGTAATTGTTGAATGAAACACTAGTATATATTGATTTATTTGGCGAGTATTTGATAAGCCGCCATAGCGTGGTCAAGAGCAACTGACCGGCAATCAGAAGCACACGGGTTCAAGTCCCGTTGGCGGCAAGTATCTTTTCTCGGAAGATTTTTCAATGTAGATGAGTGTTTCAGGCTGATAATTATTGCTTATAATAATTGTAACACCAATTGAAGCCACAAAAGTCTGTGAAAATAAGATAGATAGAAATAGTATTCACATCAATTGTCCAGATAGATACAGGTGGCGAGGTGGCACAGATACCTACATTAGTTATGTTGTTAGAAAATACAGGTGGCGAGGTGGCACAGATACCTACATTAGTTATGTTGTTAGAAAATACAGGTGGCGAGGTGGCACAGATACCTACATTAGTTATGTTGTTAGAAAATAACGGAAGAGGATCGACTAAACACATATTTTAACAGTTTTTGTTAATTGAAAACTTGGTCGGAGAAAAAAGCACTTTTCGTGGGCTTTGTAGAACAAGTGTAAGAAAGTGGCATGAATGAATGTATCGCGAAATTGGCGTGAATGTATCACGAAAGAGAAAAAAAAATTATGACCTGTTTACTAAGGATGATATAAACATGTTTATTTTTTTTTTTACAGTGAATAACCGCACAAGAATCTCAACTACTCCCGTCTGAAGCCAGTGAGCATAAATATACAAACCACCCACCCAGTGAGACTATGGCATCCCCAATTAGGGTATGTTGTGAGGCTGAAGGTAGTGGGGAGGGGAAGGAGGTGGGGAAAAGGAAGGTTGGGAAGTACCTGGCTATTCAGATCTGGTCACCAAACACGGCTAAAGCCATTTTCAAGCAATGTTTTAATTCTGAATGGTGGTCTTACACCAGGGCGATACTAATAGTATCTTCCACTCTGGAACATGCCGCAAATATACTATATATTATTTTAAATGTTAATTGTGAAATAACACAAATTAATCAAATAAAATTTATTTGCGCATGCCGGGTTCGAACCCGCGACCTCCGGATTGTGAGTCAAGAGTTTAACCCACTGGACTACGGAGGTCGTCATACATACTTCATACGTTTATGCATACTTTGAGCCTTAAAAAAGCACATACAAGTTATTATAAATGACGATGAAAATGCTTCGCACAACAACGCAATTAAAATAATTACCAAGCAAACTAAAGCTGAAGAAAAAAAAATTAGCAAACAAATAAGCGATATTTCGAATCGTCCTTTCCATCGACTAACATGCTACCAGTCTTAACTATTTGCTGCGCTGTAAGCAATGTGCTAAAGGCTAAAGGTGAATACAAATTTGTTCAGCAATCCCACGCCAGCGTTTGTTCAAACGTTTGTGCGGGAACTGAATGGGCAAAATCATGTATTAGGTATATTAGTTTTTAGTAGGCATGTAGTAGGCTATGTACCTACACTGAAAATTGTGTTACACTTATTAACATCAATGTCGCGTAAGAGAATTTCGCACGGATTTTGTCGACGTTATATATAATTATTTTTTTTTTTACAGTTTTTTAGATAAAATTTGTCCTTACTGGGGTACCCCGTTCTAAGGACGCATTGTAAAAGTTTTATTATTTGAAATTTTAAGTAAATACCTAATCTATGTTAGAATATTGCCAAGGAAAATTATTAAGTTAGATCTAAAAGAAAGTACAAGACAAGCATTAATGTTTGTTGGGTTGCAAAATTGAATCTATTTTCTTCCTTCCCATGTCCATAATCCATATTTTTATGCTTCTTTTGAAGGCGGTTATTTTTTTTATGGTTTTCATTGCAAGAGGGAGTAAATTAAATAATTTTACAGAGAAGTATTCCATATTTCTTTGTCCAAAAGTCGTTTTAGTTGTAGGTTGGTAGAATGTATGTTGTAATGTAGATCTTGTGAATCGGCCCGAGTTTGTCTGTGTAAAGTTATCCTGATTTTTGAATGCGTACATTAGAATATCTTTTGTATATAATTGTTTCAGTGACATTAAATTCAGCGCTTTAAAAACATAGTCTGTAGGGGTTCTGATGGGTACTCTAAGTATAATTTTCAGAATTGCCCTTTGTGCTATGAGGACTGGTTTTATAGTGGAATCGCATGAGCTTCCCTATCCGATAAGACCATATTGTAGTTGAGATTGGGCTAAGGCATAATAGATTTTAATTAGCTGTTCTTTATCTAAAATGTTTCTTATTGTTTTGAAAAAATAGGTTAGTTTTTTAATTTGTTGCTCACATTTTCCACTTGGGAGTTCCAATTTAAGTTCTGATCAATTATTATTCCAAGATATTTTATTGTTTGTATTTCATTAAATTTTGGACAGTTGCAAGGAGTTTCTCGGTTCACGTTTATACAGTCTTTATGAATTTTTATTTTTAGGTTTGTATTGAGGTTATCCGTCTGTTTGTTGTGGATTTTGAATTTAATATATTTAGTTTTTGTATCATTTAGTGTTAGTGAATTTGAATCAAGCCATTGTTTTACCCGATTCATCCCTTTTTCAGCTTTTTCAAATACAGTCTCCCATGACTTTCCATGGAATAGAAGGACTGTGTCATCTGCAAAACTAATGACTGAGCCGTGACAGTTTAGTTCACATAAATCATTTATATATATATCAGGAATAAAATCGGGCCTAAGACACTGCCTTGCGGGACTCCATATTGGATTTGTATTGGTTGACTTGATTCATTTTGAATCCTGACTAACTGTAACCTTTCTGACATGTAGCTTTTAATGAGGTTTAGTTCACGTCCTGAGATTCCAATCTTTTTGAGTTTTTCTAGAAGATATGTGTGATCAATTGTATCGAAGGCTTTACTTAGATCTAAAAATATTCCGATACACTTATTTCCGTTATCGAGACTATGTTTTATACTTTTTACAATATAGGCGATGGCATCGGAGGTTCCTATATTTTTTCTAAATCCATATTGATTTTCAGATAGTATGAGGTTTGTTTCAAGATATTGAGTGAGCTGCTTCTTTATAACTTTCTCTACTATTTTTGAAAGATTATTCAATATTGTTATCGGTCTATAGTTATTTATATCCGCTTTATTGCCAGTTTTAAAGATTGTTATAACAGAACCCATTTTAAGCGTTGCGGGAAAGATACTCTCCATGATACATCTGTTCACAAGATGGAGGAGTGTTTGAATTATTTCATCTCTAGTTGATTTAATTATTCTCATTGAGATGCCATCTGATCCTGAAGTTAGTGTTGGTTTCATTGACTCTATACTGCTTTTAATGTCATCTGCTGTAACTGTATTTAATTTAAAGGTGATATTATTAGTAAGTGTGTTGTTAATCTCATTATCAGTATAAGGAGGTTTAATTATTTTTTTATCTAAATTAGAACCCACCTTGGAGAAATATTCATTCACAAATTGAACTATTTCCTTTGGATTTTCTTTCACATTTAATTTTTGATTTGGTGTATCAAGTTCGGTAATATCACTACTTTTATTGTTGTCAGTGTATGTCATCTCCTTAATAATTTTCCAGACAAGTTTAGGGTCATTATTACAGTTTTGAATCTGACGTTTGTAATAGTTACCTCTGGCAAATTTTATAAGTTTGGAACACATGTTTCTATAATGTTTGTAAAAATTTAGAAACGAAAGATCAAGTGGATTTTTTTTAGTTTTTAAGTGTAATTTATCCCTAACTCTTATACTTTTTAGAAGTCCTTGAGTAATCCAAGGTTTTTTATTTTACATTTTTGTGGAGTTTGTATTTTATGGGTGCTGCAAGCAGTACCTTCTTCACCATAAGGGCACACGGGCCCGTGCCCAGGGCCCCCATTCTCAGGGGGCCCCGAAGGACCGACAATTTCTCTCGCGAAACGCGAAAATGCGGGCGGTGTGTGCGCATGCGCGCGGAAAAAATTCGAAAAAAAAATTGAATGCGATTTTGACCCTTCTGTGTACAGAATTTGTATGAATAACAAGGTCAGAATCGCTTGCGCCAACATCATTGATGATATAGGCAACACCAGAATATTTTTAAATAATTTATCTTTGGAATCGAAATGTCAAATTTGCCGCGACGCAAATCTGATGCGTGATACTTGACGAAACATCGTAAAACCTATCAATTTATCAAATTAAAGCAAATAATGTTGTTTTGGTACATAGTTTATTGTTCTACGAATGTGTTACGATCTATAAAATATATGATAGCTCAAAATTAATCCACAAAACATTCAATTCAAAGTGGTGCTTTGTTAGGGAAAGGGAAGGGAAGGAGGCACCCTCAGGCCCGACCCATGACAGGTTAAACTTTCAGTCTGATAGGAGTGAGTGGCGTATTTTGTTTGGTTTGATATTCAAAATTGAGTAAGATAAGCAGAAATTTTGATTTGTTCGTTTAAACATTATTTCATTTTGTCGAAAAGAACATATTGTGGTTCACAAAAAAGAAAAATAGTTAAAGCTCAAAAAGAAATAATGGAAAACTTCCAAAGCTCACTTCGTTTTTTACGGTTGAAGAAACAAATGAGCAGAGGGATTATTCATTCTCATCACCGCAAGACAAAAGTACCTCTGAATGTCACCAGGAAAAAGAGGTTACGTGTGACGAAAATGACACATATTAGATGCTGAACCATCGACTTCAAGCTACTGTGAATTAATAACTGCAAGCTTAGAGAATGTATCTGTGTCTACTGACCCTGGTACTTACAACATTTTACCGGATATTTGATAGTCCGTGATATTTGGATTCGAAAAGCGCCAGAGATTTTCCAAAATAAAAATAGCGACTTCTCCGAAACTTCTACTAGTTATCCAGATTAAAATGGTAAAGCGAAAACTAGATATTTGACTAAAAATATTTTTATTCGTAAATTGACGAATGGTGAGTCTTTAGGAAGAAAATGGCTCCTTTATTCACCAGCAAAGAAATCTGTATACTGTTATTGCTGCCGTATATTTAATACCACTACTGGTACTGGACATAATTTAAATTCTCCTAATGGATATAAAGATTGGAAACATTTTTTTTTTCTTCAAACTTCGCAAATTTATTTTGTGGCATCATTTTTCATATAATGAATAACTTATTACTTTGTATAAAACCACTATTTTTAACAACAATATCAACATGTTTCGACAACAATGTTGTCTTCATCATAGTAACATATCCTGATGAAGACAACATTGTTGTCGAAACATGTTGATATTGTTTTGAAAAATAGTGGTTTTATACAAAGTAATAAGTTATTCATTATATTTTACTTTTTATTTTATTTATTTATTTAACGCCCAATGGGCTTTTACATTTTGGTAGTACAAATGATTCATGACAGATTATTTAACATATACAGAATAATAAAAATAAAATTTGATAAAAAGCACACAAGTTATAAAAATACAAAAATACAGCGATTTCATAAGTTTTCAGAAAAACAGATAGGTTTAGGAATAGTTTTGGAATAATAAGTTTTTTAAAAGATCAACAAATTTCGCCAAGTTTATGTCAAATATGTCAATATCACCTAAGTACTGATTTCCCATAGTGTGAAATCGTTGTATCGGAGAGTGGGCAATGTAGTTCCGCTTATGAATGCTACAGTAGAATAGTGTATTTTGTCGTGTAGTTACTGTCGGTATTCGTAAGTTTATGAGTTGCAGTAGTTCGCAACAGTCAAATTTAGAGTTAAGTATTTTGAATAAAAATGTTAAGTCGTTTATTTTACGTCTGTCTTCTAGTGTGTGTATTTTTAAAACATTTAATAAAAAATTATATTTCAAGTCTTCTAGTGGGATATTTAATTTAAAATTTATAAAACACAGAAATTTTTTTTTGTATTCGCTCAATGTTATTAATGTGAATTTTGTAAGATGGAGACCAAACTACCGAGTTATATTCCATTAGACTTCTAACTAGAGATACATATAATAATTTAATGACTTGTATGGAATTAAAGTTTTTGGTTGTTCTTAGTACGAAGCCTAGTGTTTTCATACCTTTGTTTACAATTTGGTGGATATGATTGGCGAAACTTAGTTTTTCATCCAAAATAATTCCAAGATCTCTCATTTCCGTGACTCTTTCTAAAGCTGTGTTATTGATGGAATATTCGAATAAAACAGGATTTTTATTTCTGAAGAAAGTCAAGGTTTTGCACTTTTCTACATTTAAGAATAAATTATTTAGAACGCACCAATCTTTAAACATACTAATATTTGACTGAAGTATATGGCAATGATTTACATCAGTTATTTTCTTGTATAGCTTGATGTCATCAGCAAAGAGCAATACCTCGACATCGTTGAAGCAATTGGTTATATCATTGATGAAAATGAGGAACAAAACCGGGCCAAGGTGACTACCTTGTGGTAGGCCACTAGTAGCCCAGAAAGCTTTCGACATCCATGATTTTATTTTCACAAACAGTTTACGATTTAATAAATAGCTAGTAAACCATTTTAGCATGTTATCCCTTATTCCTAGAGCAAATAGTTTTTGGATTAGTAGTTTATGGGATACTTTGTCAAATGCCTTCGAAAAGTCTGTATATACTGTCGACTTGTTTATTTTCTGCAAAAGATTGTATTATGAAATTTTGAAATATTGTTTAATTAGTTGCGGTAGATCTACCTTTGATAAAACCGTGCTGTTTTTGGTCAATTAATTTTATTAATTTGGGATAGATTTCATCAAGGACCAGTGATTCAAAAAGCTTAGGTAGTACTGACTGTATACAAATGGGGCGATAATTGGCTATATTAGTGTCGTCTCCTTTTTTGTAGATAGGTGTAATGAAGCTAGATTTCCAGCGGTCTGGAAAGTGTCCAAGGGTCAAGAGACGGTTGAATAATAATGTGAGTGGTTTAGATAATGTATTAGAGCATTTTTTGAGGAATATTGGTGGAATGTTCTCTGGGCCAGTGGATTTGTCAGTGTCTAAGGAAAGTAATTCTATTCGCAGTGTTTTGTGTGATATGGCAATGCGTTAAGTGTGTAGTCTTGCTAAATTTGTAATCAGGTATTTTGTCATCTGGGGTTTCTTCATCATAAACATTTTTGAAGAAATCCGAAAAAAGGTTTACAATGTCCTGTGTATTGTTTACACTGGTTCCGTTCATTTGCATTATTGGCGGGTATTCTGTGTTTTCATTGTTTATTTTTTTAAGAAATTTCCAAAGATTTTTGGATTTAAAGGCAGTGTCCTCGATAGAGGTTATATACTTTTTGTAACATTTTTTGGAAAGATTTTTACATTTTTCCTGGTTTCGCTAAAGATTATATAATCACTTATGGATTTGCTGTGTTTGAATTTTTTGTGTTGACTCTTTTTTTGCTGAAGAGAGGCAGTAAGCTCTGGTGAGAACCAAACCGGGTAGGTATAGTTTCTCGGTGTATAAAAAGGTACATAGGATTCAATAGTATTAGATAAGTTTAAATAAAGTTGGTCTATAGATTCATCAATGTTTTCATCGGATAAAAAAGACCAGTCTGTATTTGAGAGATAGCTGTTAATGGAGTCGAAGTCGGCTCGTTTAAAGTTTAGGACTCTTTGTACAGGTATTCTTTCATTATCGCATTTAATATTTAATTTTAATGTATAGGGGAGGGTGGTGATTATCTATTGGTAGGAGTGGGTCATTTGAGAGTTCTACAGATATTTTAGGATAGTTTGATAAAGCTAAGTCTAATAAGCGATTGTTATTATTATATATAAAATTATGTTGGTGAAAGTTTAGAAAGTTTACCAGGTCCAAAACTTTGGTGGTTTGGGATTTTTTGTGAGAAACTTTGTTTGGTGATATGACTCATCGTGAAAAATAGAGTTTTTACAATTTTTTAGGGCACATTTTACATTATCTAAATATTTTACGGTAGGGTCAGTTGGTAAAACACTAAACATATCATTTTTGATGAAATCTTCAATTTTTGAGTTGTAATCACTTTTGTTTAATATGATAACAGTGTTGCCTTTGTCAGCTTTCGTCAAGATTAAATTGTTGTTTTTTAACTTATTACGTATATTCTTCATGGTGATAGCTTCGGGATCTGCTTTCAGGTGAAGATTGAATTTTGGAATTAATTTTTTTAAGGTTTCGGCACTTTTGTATAGAAACGGTTTTGGTTTATTAAACAGAGCAGTTTCGATGTCTACTGCAACATTTTGAATAGCATTATTGAAGTTATTTTTATTATATTTTAAGTTATATTTAAGACCTTTAGCTAAGAGGTCGATTTCTTGATTGTTAAATTGTCCAGAAGAGAGATTTTTGACACGATCAAAAAACTGATGTGTATGTTTTATATGGTTACTATTATTTAGCGTTTGGTAAGGAATGCACAAGTTTTTTAGTTTCTTGTTTAAGGTTTCACGTTTTTTAAATGCTTTAATAGAAACGAAGTTTCTAATTTTATCATCGAACAGGTCCCATTCAACCGCATGAAGTTCATGAACAAGTTCAATATGTAAGAGTTTAAGTTTTAATTTAATATTGTTCCGTTTTTTGTATGCATTTTTCAGATCTTCTTTTAGCCATGCTATTTTGGCTTGGTACATCGAGGGTTTAGATAAATTATTATTTTTGACACGATTAAAATTTACATTAATATAGTTCGGAAACACTTTGCACTTTAAACACTCTTTGTAAAAATATATATCTAAACACATAAGTCTGTATTTAATGGAATAGTTTTTATAATATTTTGCTTTATTGGCAGCACTAGCCGATAAAATTTTATCGAAGGAAGCAAACACTTTGAAGCAAACAATTTCTTTTTAATAATCCTAATAATAATATAAATACTAATCACCAATTCCAATGGCGTAAAGTACTGTTTACGAATAACTTTTCTTCGTTAAGCGTAAAAAAATTCCCTCCGGAAATAAAACCCGCCTTTTACACTAATAACAACTTAGGTAAATATTTAATTAACACTAAAGATATTGATGATAAATTTAGCCACTCTGGCGTATATAAACTAAGTTGTAATGATTGCTCTGCATTTTACATTGGAAAAACGGCCCGAAATGTAAACATAAGAATTAAAGAACATCTAAGATGTTTAAATAGTAATGCTTTTTCAGAATTTGCAAACCATCTACTAGAAACTAACCACTCATTCGATAAAACCTCCGGGACTAAAATATTACATAAAAATGGAATCGGAATTAGGTTAAACAATCTAGAAGCCCTCGAAATAAAAAAAGCCGTTAATAATAAATCAAATATTATTAATAACCAAATCAATTTATCTCATAGTCCCATTTTTAATTTATTCCGCTAAACTCTTCTTAAACAACTCCTTCCCTCTCCCTCACCCCTTTACTTACTCATCCTGTAATTATTGTTGTCTCCCTCTTGTCAATTTGCTTCACTTTCTGGCACCAATAGGGTGTTGTCTATAATATTGCTAGCTCTTTCACTCATCCTGTTAATGTCTTTTATATATGTATGTCTGTAGATAATTAACTTTAGTTGTTATAATAGCCCTGATGAAGCTCGAGATCGAGCGAAACCTGGTTGGCTTTTAAATATCAATTATAATAAAAAGTGGTGTTTTACAAAGTGTGTTCTTTCATTTAATACTAATAAAATCAGATAAATTGGAAGAAACTTTTCCAAACGTAGAAATTGCTACAAGAATATTCCTTTGCCTAATGGTTACCAATTGTAGTGGAGAGCGGTCATTTTCGCAGCTTAAAAGAATAAAAAATGAATTGCGAACAACAATATTACAAGAACGACTGAGTAATTTGTCAATTATGTGCATAGAAAGTGATATACCTACTTAAAAAAAATGACTTTAAGGATATAATAGAAGATTTTGCTCAACAGAAATCCCGAAAGAAACCGTTATCGTAATCGTAACCAAAAAACCAGCAGCATTCTAACATCATTAATGACAAATTATATCATACTATAGGTATTTGATTACCTTTAATAAATGGTCATACTTACTAAAAAAATGTTATTATAATTCACTTTTTTACTTTCCAAAAGGGCCCCAAATTCTTGTGTGCCCAAGGGCCCCAGCCTAGTTTAAGACGGCCCTGGCTGCAAGTCTGGGTAATGTAATAATCTAAAGATAAATGAAAATAACGTAAATAATTACACTCTTGGAAATGTTAAAAAAAAGTATCTATCCTTCAAGGTCAAATAAATGTAGGTACCTACTTTGCAAAAATTATACAAAATTAATATAATAAAAATAACGTCGTATCCTCTGTACATAATTTTCACATCATTTTGTGATGCTTAGCTGTCAAATTTAAATAAACTTTTTTAACACCCCAAAAAACAAATATCGAAAATTAAATAAACTTAATTATTTTATGCTATTGAAAATGAATCCTGTGACGAAAAGTGTGCATAGAATATGAACCACGTAACGAAAACTGGTATATAGAATATGAACCGTGTGAAAAAATCGCGTTATAATGTGATTTTCTGGTACGAACTAATTTTTATTTATTTATTTTTAAATACAAATACAAATTTAAATACATGCGCACATCAAATCCCAAAGTATCATCGCAATCGTATGAACGGTTTGGCAATGTATAATATCATGATGCCAGAGCTCACTATTTTATATAGAAATCATCGCCGTCAAGCGCACATCAAAACCCCAAAGTTTCATCGCAATCTGATGAACGGTTTAGCAATGCATAATTTCATGATGGCAGAGCTCACTAATTTACACAGAAAGAATCGAGGTGATCCGCACATCAAATCCCCAAAATTTCATCGCAATCGGATGAATGGTTTAGTAACGCACAGCAGACATATATATATATATATATATGTATATATTCGTAAATACAAACCCAGAAACAAACATATTTTGAATTTTTTATATATAGATACACTCATTTTCATTTGTACAAATTTCATCCGCCAGAGCTTACCATTATACCTAAATAGCCTATAACCTTCCCGGGTGTGCGCACAACAAATCACCCAAGATTCATCGCAATCGGATGAACGGTATGGCAGCGCATAACATACAAATAAATAAACAAACATACAAACAAACACACAAATAAACAAACAAATATTGATTTGGATATATAAGAAGAAATAAGTTTAAATACCAAATTATAAATAGATTTTCTTTTTATATTGGAAGTACTTACGGACCAAACCAAAATGACCCATACCGCACTCATTGTCTACATTATTTTTAGCTGGTATGAATAAGAGGCACTCTGACATAGAAATCATTTCCTTGGGGCATGATAGCTAAATATAGATAGATATAACTAAACCAAATATGCACACCTGCAAAAAATGTATAAAACTTGACACATGGCTCCACTGATCACCTACCACTCACTACCACTACTAAGTGAGATCACACATCGGACACAGGATGTTGGAAAAAGAATATAAAAATAAGAAGTAAAAATAGAATTTTCAGCCATAATGATGTAATCAAAAATAGGTGGCAAATCAGCATTGATCAGCACAATACACAAAATGTACTATGTGTTGAACATTAATCAGTTTTTTTGTATGGAAACCTGATATCATTTTTTATTTTGTATGCTTTCCCCAACGTATTAATTATTAACTACGAAAAACTTGTTCATTGTCGTGTAGATGCTTGCAATTTTTAACCTTTTTCGACTGAAATTAGGTTCGTTGACGTTTGGTTTCACTAAAAGTACTCATATCGCGTGGTATGGAATAACGTCGTTATTTTTCTGAAAAGTTTAGACTACAGAGATTGAAAATAGTTGAGAAAAAGCTTTTGGAAAGGTTGGAAAAGGTAATTGAGATTTTTTTGAAAGTTGATTTCGTAAATCCTGTAAAAAACATTCTCGTTTTTTACGCATTGTTTGTTTATTGTAACAAAACTGAAATTTTTAATTGATTTTACGAAATCAAGCTACGCGGAGCCTAACGTCTGTTCCCCGCTACGGCCGGGGGAGGTCTGACTGAAAATGGGTGTGACGTATTCAGTAGTTCTTCGGTGGACGTCATAGGGTTCACTTTAAAAAAAAAATTCGTCGACTAGCAGCCGTATTGTAAAATAACAACGCGAAAATGCATATTTTGATTTGAGAATTTCGGGCGTAAGTAAGTATAATTTTTTTTTGCGACTATTATAAAAGAAACTGAATTTGTCACATTATATAATAAAACCATATCCGAAAATGGGTTTATAAATAGGAGAGTTTGGACTTGAAAGATGAAAGTGTTTTTTATAAGCCTTATAGATACTTTATTTTTTTATAAGCTTATTAAAAGACTTGACCGATATTTTTAGGGGCCAAGGTACTTATGTTCTACACGCAGTATTTAATTGAAGCATCTATAATACTTCTAAGCGATCAAATTTTCAAATTAAAAACATATGATTTTGTGTGATTTTGCATTATTTAGTATGGCTCCATCTTAATGGTTATGTCAGTCGAGATTGTCTGGTTATAAATAGAATCACTTCGAATACCGACGTGTTTAACATAAATGAAGCACAATAGCTTTGTTGCTGTTATTTTAAATCTGTTTATTCTAATGTCTGTAAATATCTTTTTATGGTAATTAAAGTGGTCGTATCAGATTTATAACTTGCGCATTTCATGCTTTATGACTTATGACGTTGAGTCGCGCATTTCATGCTTGGTGACATTTCTTCCAAATGACGACATCTTTATTGTGTTGTTGAATTGCCTGCAAACTGAAGATCCGAATTGTTGATTGAAACAATATATAATACGCTCTCGTAGGAAATAAACCGATTAATTTCGTTCCATTAACAAAACTTTTAAATTTCAGTACAAATAATACATTTCAATGCTAAATTATTGCGAATTGTCACGCGGAAATAGCATAGCATAGAAATAGCAATTCATGGGTAAGATTTTAGATATGTTGGCAAGTAGCTTTTTATGTGAATATCACACAATATACCCAACTACACCCGCCTGGAGCCAGTGAGACTATGGCATCCCCGATTGGGGTATGTTGTAAAGCTGAAGGTGGTTGTGAGGGGAAGGGAATGGGAAAAAGGAGGTGGGGAAGTACCTGGCTATTCAGATCTGATGACCAAACACGGCTAAAGTCATTTCAAGCAACGTTTCAATTCTGAATGGTGGTCTTGCACTAGGGCGACACTGAGAGTGTCTTCCGCTCTAGAACGTGCCGTGAATATACCAGGCATATATTATTTTTAATTAATGCATTGTGAAATAACACGAATCAATCAATAACATATTTACAAGTGACACTGGGAGCACGTTCAATTTTGCGCTCAATACTAATTAACAGTTTATAGTTGTTTTAAACAGTGAAACTACTAATAAAATAAGCCACAGAGTAACTGCAAGTTAAAGGAAGTGTAGTGCAAACCTGCAGGATTCTAATATCTAACTAAGTGAGCATTATCAATATTATTAAAAGTCTAAACAATAAGCATTATTGTCACCCAAGTTACTACCGCGTGACACCCAAGTTACTACCAAGTTATTACCGCGCTACCCGGCCGACAGTAGCAAGTAATTCAAGTCACCTTAGATCCAGAATAAACCATCTTCCATTTTTTCAAAAAAAAATTTTTTTTTTTAATAAACTAATAAAATGGACTCACAGGGATTCATCAGTCTGGCGAGAGAAGCGGATGAGGCCCTAACTGAATTTATAATAGACCCAAGTAGCAAACTGAACAAGGATCAAATTGTGAAAATGATTCCGAAAACCAACGCTATTCTTGGAACTATAGCGCAAATGGCTGCAAAAATGGCAGCACTCGAGGGTGAGCTAACAGGAATTAAAACACTAACCTCCAAACCTAACTCACTAGAAACTACATGTGAAGCGGCCGATGAGCTTGAAGAGAGAAAGGTCAGAGCAAATAATCTCATAAGTATTAACGTTCCCGAAAGCTCAAAAATTAACCAAATAGAAAAAATCGAGGATGACAATTTACAAATAACAAATATTTTAAAGAAAATAGATAACAACTTAGAACCAAACTCAATCAACACATTTCGTCTTGGAGCACTGAGGCCTGATAAATCGAGACCCATTAAAGTTATCTTAAGAAATTCGACTGAAGCAATGACTATCCTCCGGAAAGAAAACTTTTACCTGAACAACTCTCCGATCAAAATTTTTTCCGACCAAACACCAAATCAAAGAAAATACTCGTTGGACCTACGTCATACAATGGAAAGTCGGATTCAAGGAGGTGAAGTCGGGCTAACTATTAAATATATCAACAGCAAGCCAACAATAGTTAAGTCAACTCCAAAAAACTCAAAGACATCAATGGATACGGCCAAAACATCCGGGGCTGCCGCACCAAACTCTTAGAGTTGCAAACTACTATTCCGTTACTTCAAAACATCGATGTATTTCTTCTTACTGAAACCTGGCTCGATCCTGATATTCACACCGAGGAACTTGGATTTACATCTTACAACACCTACCGCCTTGACAGAAATCCAGCCACCAGCTATAAAACCAGAGGAAGAGGAGTTCTTATATCCGTTAATAAATCACTGCCAACTACTCGATTAATTTGCAAACATCTAGACGTGGAACAGGTATTCGTATTACTGAAATCTAAATCAAGTAAAATTTTACTGGGATGTGTCTACATTCCTCCAGGATCCAACATCACAGTCTACAGAAACCATATTGATGACCTCGAAACCTTCAAAAACAAATACCCTGATGCCAGAACAATTGTATTTGGTGACTATAATACCCCTAGCATTGATTGGATGAATAAAAACTCTTATAAAAACCTAAGCCTGCCAGAAAACGCACGCGAAATAATAGATATGACGAACTTACTCTCTTTACATCAAGTCAATCAAGTCTACAATAACTATAATAGGCTGCTAGATTTGGTATTCTGTAGTGATCTCTGAATTCATATTGTTAAATCAGTTGACGAGCTCCTCCCCCTAGACTGCCACCACCCCGCTCTAAGCATAACCATCACGACGAATAACTCACCAGACAACACAACTATAATCTTGAAATATTTTACACAATTATTAACAGAGCCATTGAAAACTATGTACCACTTTCACACTTCAAAGAAGCAAAGTTCCCGAAATGGTTCAGCGGAGAGCCAATTAAACTAGTTATCTGTAAAAAAATTGCACACAAAAACTTTAAAGAATCCAACTTCCTTAACGACTATAAGATATTTCATAACTACAGAACTCAATGTAAAAAACTGTCAAAAATATCGTATTTTAATTATATAAATGGAATCGAAAATTCGTTAGCGGCCTGCAGTCGTGCTCGGGAGCGATGGCAAGTTACCGACATTTTCGATAAAACCTATGTCGATCGACCATGCTAGGGGATCTGGGCATAATTTTCGACTCAAAATTAAACTTTAGGTATATCCCATATAAACACAATCACTAATAAAGGAACAAAAATGCTTGGCTTCATTCTTCGAAATACCAGAGGTTTTAGGAATATTTCAACTGTAAAAACTGTACGTAGTCAAGTCGAATATAACGCCTCGATCTGGTCCCCCCATTTTAAATTACATTCAGATACAATCGAAAAAATTCAACACAAATTCCTAAGGCATATAAATTTTAAACTCGGTATTCCCATCGAAAACATAAATTATAACTACTACAAAAGAATTAAATTTATTAAATCTCTCAGATCGAAGAATTATATCCCACTTAATATTTGTGTTCAAAATTGTAAATGGTAAAATAGACAGTCCTGATTTAACTAAGCTCATCGAATTTCAAATACCCAGTAGAGCAACTCGCTCCAAAATCTTATTTCAATGTAACAACAACAGGACTGAGTACATGAAACACTCGCTTTTACCTAGATTACATGTAGTTAGTAATTACACTTAATACGCAGATGTGGCGGATCTAATTAACTGCACAGAAGCTAGGTACAAGAAGGCTATTCTCTCATATATCTTCAATCAATATTAATTTTATTTATACTATAGTATTGAATGTAATTGTAGCCCTTTGTGTTATTTCTTAATCAAATGCCACAATTAACTTAACTCTTTTTTATAATTATTTCTTATGTACCTACAACTAATATTTTGTGACATGTAATATGTATTTATGGTATATTTATACCGTTAATAAATAAGTAAATAAATAAAATTTACTTAAGCACGCCGGGATTTGAACCCGCGACCGTCGGATTGCTAGGTGATAGCCTTACCCCACGACCAAAGAGGCCGTCACAGTTACATTGTATTTATAATAATTTGGGAGGCTATTATGGGTACCGTCACACCGCCCCGTGAACCAAGTTGGATAACCAATAACTTTATAGTTATCTTACATATTAAGATATCCCAAGTGGTTCGATACGATTGGTGACTTAACAGAGGCGCCCGGGTTGGCGGGTGAGATTTGTCTAGGTCTTGGCAGCGATACGTCTGCCCACCAACTATGTGGCGGGCCAGATAGAGAGAGGCCGGTGGAGGGAGAACTTTTGACCTCACCAGTCAGACTTTCTCGACCCATCATCTTGCATCGCTGTTGGAGGGATGGATTTATACGTCCGTCACTCCTGGACACGCTGACCCCCCGATTCTTACCCATATCCCTCAAACATTTTCCGTCCCCACTCGTTTTTTTCCTTAAAAATTGTCTCTAAGCAGCATCCCCAAAGATGACATAGGGCCCGAGGGAAAATATTTTTCTCAGGGCCTCCTGTGTGGGAATCGTGTAAAAAAAAGAAGTCTATTGTTGTAATTCGGTTTAAGTAAAACCCAAGTGAAGTGAGCATTAAAACTAAGTACCTAATCTGTTAATAATTTTGAATTAAAAAGATGCCACAAAATAAGTTTGCTAAGTTTGAAGCAAATTCTGGCCAGCGTAGTCCAGCGGTAAGGCTCTTGACTCGAACACCGAAGGTCGCGGGATCGAATCCCGGCGTGGCAAATAAATTTTATTTGATTAATTTGTTTTATTTCACAATTTATTAATTTAAAATAATAATATAGTATATTTGCGGCACTTTCCAGAGTGGAAGATACAATCAGTATCGCCCTGGTGTAAGACCACCATTCAGAATTGAAACGTTGCTTGAAATGGCATTAGCCGTGTTTGGTGACCAGATCTGAATAGCCAGGTACTTCCCGACCTTCCTCTTCCCTATCTCCTTTCCCTCTCCACTACCTTCAGCCTCAAAACATACCCCAATTGGGGATGCCATAGTCTCACTGGCTTCGGACGGGAGCAGTTGGGATTCTTGTGCGGTATTCATATAAAAAAAATAAAAATAAATCAATCATCGTTTCCGATAACAGACCGGATGCGATAGTCTGAAGGGTCAGGAGTCACAATTGTGATATCGCAATGCAATTATCGCATTAACCGCAAGCAATTAACAAAAATAATAAATCCGGTAGCCGTGTTGTGACACTTATTTTTTATTCGTTCACATAAGTCATCTAATTCAAAAATGGAAATGGCGGAATGGTCTTTTAATAATCCGTAAGCGTACACAAATACTTTTTCAAATAAAAAAAATTGAATCGTTCAAATAAAACTGTTGACTGAAGAGTCCACTGTAGGTTCTCTCTCTCTCTGGTTTCAATCGTGGGATTGGTTTGCAGCAATTTCATCTATACGTTTCTTCCACTCTTCCCTGTCTTGTGCGGCTCTTTTGAAATCTGCATATGATGAGCAGCGCACGTCCACCAGCAGGTCCTCCAGGTACTCTCGGCGTGGGCGTCCCCTAGCGTTTGTCCCCTCGGTCATACCCTCCATTATGGCATGCAAGAGGCCTTCTTGTCTTATTACATGGCCGATCCATCTTGAGCGCCTTTCGGACAAGGTCCTGAGCAGGTGCCTTCCTCCTTCGATTCTTTGGAGAACCTCCTCATTTGTGATGTGGTCTCTCCAGGAAATTCCTAATAGTCTTCTATAGGACCACATCTCAAAAGCCTCTAGTCTCCGTTTATCTCTTTCGGATAAGCACCATGTTTCGCAGCCGTACATCAAGATACTCCATACATAGGTCTTGATGAGGAGTATTCTCAGTTTTAGGTCTATATTATTCGATTCTATTATTTTCGACCTTTTATTGAATGCAAGCCTAGCCTGGTGTATACGGCTGTCGACCTCGCTCTTAGACCGACCGTCCCATGTTATTTTGCTCACGAGGTAGACAAACTCCTTGGTGTTCTTTAGTGGAACTCTTGACATCTCTACTCTCATCTGATGTTGCGTTCGGCCTACAGTAAGCAGCTTTGTTTTGTCTTTATTTATCTTCATGTTGTAATTGTTTTGAAGAATGCTTTGCATGATTGTTAAGGCCTCTTGCAGTTCTTCTTCGCTTTCAGCAACCATAGCAATATCGTCAGCAAACCTTATCCTATCCACCTTTTGCCCGTGTATCTTTACACCTTTTCTGTGACTCATTCTCTCTCTCAAGTCATCAATCGCACTTTGTATATAAGCGTTAAAAAGAACAGGTGACAGAGAGCATCCCTGTCTCACCCCTTGTCTTATACTGGCTTCTTTTGCATCATTGTCACATCTAATTATAGCGGCCTCATTCTTGTATAGCGCCTGGATTATTCGTCTCTCTCTATATTTGATGTCAATTCTCTTCAGAATCTTGAAGAGTCTTTTCCATTCAACTTTGTCGAAAGCCTTCTCCAGGTCTATGAATGCGATGAATGTGTTTTGGTTTTTGGTAGGTGCTGATTATGTCATCAGCAGTACCTACCAAAAACCAATTACTACTGCTGATGACATAATCAGCAGTACCTACAGTGGATCCATCAATGAAATTCTGATTATTTGCTACTGTTTTTCCTTAGTTTCGTTCGTATTCTCAATGACATAAAATGAATTTACAAATGGTTACATTCTTTACACTGAAAAGGTAAATATTGATAGCAGTATGTTGTTGGCGTGTCCGTGTGCCAAAGAAAGCTCCTAATACTTGCCTGAAATTGATCCGTCATTTTCAAATATCGAAATTATGAAACCCGCCTGGTTGCTCGTAGACAGAAAAGTTTTAGGACTAGGTGAAGAAGTAGTTAACATGTTTGGTTTTTTTTTTAATAAATTTTGTTTGTTTTATAGAAGTAATTTTAAAATAAATATTGTTTTTTCACATACTTCAAACATCGTTTTTTTATTTATTTAATTTAACACGTGTTAACTGTCTGAATAAGTGTAAAAATAAGCCAAATAACAGTAAACAATCGATTTTTAACAAGTCTAAAGAAGACAGACGCCGAAGATTCGGTTTCGGTGGAAAGTCCTGTTTCGGTCGGACACTAAAGAATTATACATTCAGTACAATACAGTCGTGTATGTCATAACTGCGCGTGTGTGCGACTCTGTACGTCGTACGGGGCTCACAGCTGATCGCGCGTGCCAGCTGACAGCTTATCGGCCCGATAAGCTGTCTGAGGTTTTCCGAGCTTTGCCGAAGTGCGCCGAGGGCAGCCGAACTCTTCCGATGTGTCAGTTGTTGTCAAGAACGCTTTCGCGCACTTTTCTCTGTTGAAAAGCGACACGTAGGTTGATAATAATAATAAAAATACAATGGAAGAAACTACTGAATGCTGAGTTGTTGGTCCGACATGAAAAGTATAATGCTTGCTGTGTTATATCCGTGGTTTTTACAGTTTGAGGCAGGTATTTAGACGACTAACACAGGTATATTATTATGGAAGTAGACATTCATGCATCGATCGTCCAGTTGATTAGTCTGACATCTCCAAATATACCAGGCCCTCGGTGACCCTCTATCTTGCCTTTCAATATTAAATGGAGCAAGTGATACTTCTCCCCTCGAAGTACATGACCCAGATATGAAATTTTCCTGATTTTTATTAATGATAGCAGTTCTCTATCTGCTCTAGCCTGCCTGAGAATTTCTGTGTTGGTGATCATGTCGGTCCGTGGAACCTTGAGCATTCTCCGGTGAAGCCACATTTCAAAAGCCTCTAACCTGTTCATGGTATTTACTTTCAAGGTCCAGTTTCACATCCATACAGCAAGACCGACCACACATAACATTTTAGCATTCTCTGCCATAGTTTTAAGCTGATATTGTCATTGCAGAAGAGGGATTTCATTTTAATGAACGTAGCCCTTGCTGCTTCAATTCTGCACCTAACCTCTACATCTGGGTCAAGAGTCTCCGTGAGAATACTGCCGAGGTATCTAATTTTTTCTCCTTTTCGACATTACAACCATTTAACTGTATCACTGATTCAAAGTGATCTAGTCGCCCAAATATCATCCATTTAGTTTTATTGATGTTGATTGTTAGGCCCAGTTGCTCACCAGCATTATTATCAAGATTTAATAGGTCTTGGAGGTCATCGATACAGTCAGCTAGTAATACAGTATCATCTACGTATCTTATGTTTCGGGGGTTTAGGATCACAGGGGCCTATCTACCAAAACACAGTTTTGAGATAAACGCAATTAAAGTTTTGAATGCTTTGAAACTCTGAAAATAAAAGGCATTTTAGTAAACAAAAAATATTTGTCAACGAATATATTATCAAACTCTTTGAAAGACATATTTTTAAGTAATTATTAAAGATTTGTGATGATTAAAAAAATATATTTGTGAAAAACGACTGAGATATGCCTTTGTGTTCCTAACTATACAGCAATACTTGACAAGAGAGTTAAGGATCACAGGGGCATATCTACAGTTTTGATACTTTGAAATTCCGAAATTTAAACACATTTACTTACTTAAGTGTAATAATTTTTTTTTTAATAAACTAATCGTCACATTTTATAAATTACATATTTTACACAAAAAAAAATTGACAACTAAAAATATAAAATTATAAAAATTGACGGATTGCCTTTGTGTTCCTTAATATTCAGCAATACTTTAACAAGGGGTGATTTAGATCACAGGGGCCTTTCTACAAAAACAGAGTTTTGAGATGAAGATTTTAGATGCTATCAAACTCAGAAAATATAGCATCTATCAGTCCAGCACACTGCATAAAAAATACTTTTTATAATAATTATCTTAGGCCCGGTACAATTAAATACATTTATTGAGATATACCTATCTATATATCTATTTATTGAGATATACCTAGATATACCCTACCTATATATTTAGCCATTATTATTATTTACAAACATAAACTCCTCTTGATTTCTATTTATGAATAGAGAAATAACATAAATATCATACTTTTAACAAAATCTATGAACTATCAGATAGCTCTGCCCTAGAAAATACTATCAGTATTTTCTAGGGCAGAGCTATTTTATTTCCCTCTTACGTTATCTTCACACATGAGGCAAATATTTTCCCTCAGGACCTGTGTCATCTTTGGGGATGAAACACAGAAGTCGGCAAATCATTCCACAGTCGGGAACTCAAGAACTCAAGAGTCGTAGAAACGACCCGCTCTCAAGTGATTAAGGTCAACTGTGTACACATGTTTTGGCGTGTTTCCCAACTGTGCACTGGTGCCGAAGTGAACGATGACGATAGTTCCTTGGAGCATCTTCCATCAAAATATCGGTATATCAAGGAAAGAATTCCCACTTGACACCTTTGCTCTAAAGCAGTGTTTTTCAATCTGTGGGTCGCGACCCCCAGGGGGGTCGCGAAGCATTACTCGGGGGGTCGCGGGCAAAAGGAAAAAATGCGAGGTTCTAACTACAATAAAAACACTATTTCAGTGAGAAGGCTGGGCTTGTTTATTTTTCAAAAATATTTCAAATCGTGGTGATATATTTGATATTGTGGCAGGGTATTTATATAAGAAAATAGTCTTTAGGCGTTGTTCAGTTTATTTCTCTTATATAGGGTTCACAGCTTATAGTAAAAACAGAGTACAGAACCGTTTTAACACACAGTAAAGTTACATTCAGCCTTACTAAAAAACCCAGTGAAAATTTTATTCAATTGACAAACGGCCTCGAATGTGAAAACATTACTAATTAAAAAATTGTTCATGGAAAAAAATACACTTGGATTACAGAGTCTGAGAGGGTAGTTTATCTCTGTTTTAGTAATGATGTCTGAACGAAATTTGAAATTTTTAATGTATTTTTATGTAATTTTTAAGTATTTTGAATGTTCTATATATTTCTTATTTTTGAAGGTGTCGTAAAAACAAATACCATTTATGAAAACTAGATAAAATTACCTTTTAGATTTGTGTAATTGAAATACGATTTAGTTTTAAAAAACTGCCATATATTAAGATTCAAACGCGAAAAAAATGGAATTTTTATTTTACCAAAACATATTTGATGAAAGTGTACAGAAATTTACAAAAAAACAAAATTTTAAAAATACAGACCTTTTATATAATGAATTTGGAACCAAACTGTGACCTCACTGTTTCCTCATGCATAAAATAAAAAAAATAATAAAAAATTTCAAACTTTTTTTAATGCCAAAAAACTAACCAAAAAATTAAACCGACTTTTATAACAGATTTCTTGCATCTCTAAAGACGTTAATTTTTTGATACGTTTAGGAACACATGTATTAGATATTAATATTTAAAAAAAAAACACCACTTTTATGAAATTCTCAAAAAATAAAATCCTTTAAATGTAAATTTAAATTTTCATGTTTTATATAAAATACTTTTTGACATTTCAATTTTCAAAGTATGATTATTTTTATTATAACTTGACTAAAACTTATTAAAAACCACAAAAACACGGTAAATATATCAATTATACGAATATAATGGTGAATTAGTCATATTATTAGAAATTACGATCACATTTGATAATAATATTTGTAATATTACACACACATCCAAGGAGTGATTTTTTTTTGCGCTTTCAGCCCGACCGACGAATGCGCAGGTGCCGCCATCTGGCGGTTATGAAGGAAAACAAACAATTTAGTGCTTACACTATGAAAAATTACATTGTCGCCAGATTTAAAATACATTTTAAGAACAAACCTTATTAGTAATATTTCATGTTCTAGTGTATTTTTGTTTTATTCATGTTGCTGCAGCAACGCGGGTTATCGGGCGTGCTGAGTTTTTTTTTAGTAAGGCTGTTAGAGTTTAAACAATGTTCACTATTGTCCTCGCTAAACACTTAGCGTAATACCCCCCAACATAGGTCCCCAACATACCCCCGCGGTCTCTTAGTTGGGTTAAGGTTTCCCGGCAAGTAATGTCCACTAGGGCCAAGGGTAGATTTAGAAGGGGGGGGGGGTACTTGTTTTTGATGATTGGGGGATATTTTGAGGGATTGTTTTGCTCTTCCGCGCCTTGTGCCCCCCCCCCCCCCCAGTAAAAAATGCTAACAGTAATTGTTGATTTTTTTACCCGTCCGCCCCTTGTACCCTCCCTCAGGAAAAAATCCTATCAGTAATTGTTGATTTTTTTGCCCGTCCGCCCCTTGTACCCCCTCCAGAAAAAAATCCTGAATCCGCCCTTGACTAAGGCGCTGTTACTTGAATTCCCAAGGAGGACCCAGAGGACTCTCTCGACTTGGTACTGGTTTAGTTAACCGAGCACTGACCACTAGGATGCTGTGGCTTAGTTTAACCAGGAGACCGGCTACTCTAATTCCCAAGGAGGACCCAGAGGGCTCTCTCGACTTGGTACTGGTTTAGTTAACCGAGCACTGACCAGTAGGATGCTGTTGCTTAGTTTAACCAGGAGACCGGCAACTCTAATTCCCAAGGGGACCCAGAGGGATCTCTCGACTTGGTACTGGTTTAGTTAACCGAGCACTGACCACTAGGATGCTGTTGCTTAGTTTAACCAGGAGACCAGCTACTCAATTCCCAAGGAGGACCTAGAGGGCTCTCTCGACTTGGTATTGGTTTTGTTAACTGAGTAGTGACCACTAGGATACTGTAGCTTAGTTCAACCAGGAGTCCGGCTAGACTGATTTCATATAGGCCTGCACTGTATTATATACCCCTTAGGGCAGGGTAGTGCCAGCTGGCGATGGAGGGGAGGGGGTAGCTCAGCCAATGGGGTGTCTTCGCGTCCGGGTGGCGAGGCGAAAGTTGCCGAGCGAGACGGCGCTATGCGTGAGGGAGAAAGTATTCGGATCCGTGCGTCGGACCGATTACCAAGCGCTACAATATGTTACTGAAGAACTAATTAGGCGACTTGAAGCATACGAGATGTGGATCTATAGAAGAATACTTAAAATAAGCTGGATGGACAGGGTTACAAACGAAGATGTTATGGTTCGGATGAATAAAGAAAAGGAAGTAATTAAAACTATAAAAATCCGAAAACTTCAATATCTTGGACATGTGATGAGACATCCAGAGAAGTGTGAAGCACGTGAAAATTAACTGCAAATATTTGATGAATTTGTCAAATTTTTCGAAAACAAAATTCGTCCTAAGTCTGTTTCTCTTTTTAGTTTGAATGTCCACCAATGAAGAAAATGTCAGTTCACATAAGTATGAAGTGGCAAATGGCACTAATAATTTTTGTTAGAATGTCCACCATTGAAGAGAATGTCAGTTCACATAAGTATAAAGTGGCAAATGGCACTAATACTTTTAGTTAGAATGTCCACCATTGAAGAGAATGTCAGTTCACATAAGTATGGGCACTAATAATTTTAGTTAGAATGTCCACCATTGAAGAGAATGTCAGTTCACATAAGTATGAAGTGGTAAATAGCACTAATATTTTTAGATGATCTTGCCAGCTCTGGACACTCTTCTTTTCTTTTCATCCAAAACACGTCAACACTTTGAGCATGAAATGCCATTTTAAGCATGCCGTCAGCAGCTAAATCTATAAGATTTTCTTTCATATTTGTGGTGAGATCAGTCAGTTCTATTGATTTATCCAAGAAAGGGTTTTAAAATCCACCTATGCTGCAAAATCAGGCCCACGCAAGCTGGAGCGTCCAAGTCAAAGTCGCACGCAGCCTTACCAACTTACATCGTCCTTACTTTAAAAGCTCTCGTGGCTTCCTTGCAGAGTGTAGGCCGTAATAATGAATATAGGTACCAAAATAGAGAAAATAATAAACGTATTTAACGTACTTACTTTTTGTCTGTATCTATGGCCAAAGGGGGTCGCCAGAATTTTTCAACCTGCAAAGGGGTCGCGTATTCAAAAAGATTGAAAAACACTGCTCTACAGATTGCAATCCGTTTGTAAATACAGGGGATTCTATCAAATGCACCACCCTTTTCTGCACAGTCAAGATTTTTTCAGGTATTTTAAGGCTCCAGACCAAAGGTGGCTTCCAAATTCAACTGTGGGGTTATTCGTACATAGTTAGAATTTGTGTATTATCCGCAGTATTTGCTGGCCCTGTACAGTACGCCCTGTTTCTGAGAGGCTAACTTGACTCTGGCTTCGATGTAGCCGCCGTTCCTTAGCTAGTCATTTAGAATAACACAAAGCATATCAATGGAAAGCTTATTGGGAAGATAACTTACATTTGAAGAATAATACCCACTGTTCAAAAATCCTTCAAATCTTTAATATTTTACACTGTAAATGGTATTGGAGCATTATATTGACCGGTCAGTGGCTGAGTTGGCATTTTGTCTGGATTTCTGGATCCCATCCATGAGTAGTAAGTTCAATTCCTCGGCGAAGTCCTCCATCACGACACAGGCAATACTTTCCCATTACTGTGATGGTAGTGGGAGTCTTTAAAAATATTGTCAGTTTATTCGTAAACCAGAAATATTTGTCTTTCTTTTTAAAAAAGAAAGAAAAAGGGTAAAGTTCTTCCAATTCATAGAAGGATTCTGAATGCTTCATCAAAATTATATGAAAAATCGATCATGTGTGGATTATCTTTTCGGTACCTATTGAAACTATTTGATAATCAGCCAATTAACGTTTTGTTCTTCCATGAATAACACGTGTTAGGTCAGTTTGACGCTGGTAACACGATTTTTGTTTAATGTCACAAAGGCATAACAGGCGATATGCCCTTGTGCTTCTAATTTTATGTCTAAATTTCTAGATTTGCTCATCATTATCTCTTAAACGGCTGTATATTCGAGATAGAGCTTCGTGTCACTAATAGATATGATTATGACATACCGAAACCAAGCTTAATAGTCCAGTCAAGTTAAACATGAAAAGGGGGTCGTGCTTGCAAAAGGTCCGGTCATTCTGAATTTTTTATATGTTGTTAGGATCTAAACCAGTATTAAAAAAAATTTTTTACAACTTCGAAAGTGCTGTGCGAGCGGCGGTGGACCCAAAAAACCAGGAAATTTTCGGATTTTTTTCAGTTTTTGCTCAATATCTCAGTGAAGGAAGGGTCTGACCGGTATAATCAGTATACACAGTTTTCAAGTAGACTAAATTTGCTACAATTTGAGACCAAAGAAAGCTATATACAGTCATTGGTTTCCAAGATACAGTTCTTCGAAAATAGGCCATTTTTTCCAAAAAATGAAATTTTTTTCAAAATGGTCACTTATTTTGTAAAATATTTTCTAAAACACGCATCCCACGTCAAATATTATATGAAATAGAGTTGTAGTAAATTTAATTTGATTTCATTTAAGACTAGATTGTTATCTGTAGACCTAACGGTTCTCTCAAGAACGCCAGATAACCAAAAACCGTCATAAGTGGGTTTTGGGGAGAAATGCAAATACACTGTTCTCACGTCTTTTTATGGTTTTATTTATCAAATAGTTACAATTTTTTTTGTTTTTGTTAACAAATTTTTGATGAAAAAAAGAAAAGATAATAAATCTCTCGGGAATTACGTCATCTTCAAACATTGTTTTATATATCTACATACTAAAATGCTTGTACAAACATCATGGTACCTACTATAAGGACAAATTACATGTAAACAAAAAATTAAACTAATACAAATCATGTAGGTATTGTGTCTTGGTTGCCAAATCATGTCTTTCTTTTTATCTTAGATGGCCCGGGCTTAGGCTCGCACGAAGAAGGTGTCTCGATATCTGTGATGGACGCTGAGAGAGGCGCCCAGTCTGTAGTCGGGTCATCTTCATCGTCCGAGCATTTCAGCTCCACATCCGGGATTTTAATGCACAATTTGTCACCGCATGACTGACAGAGGACTGAGCAATGGAGCCCAGCCTCTCTGCACGAGCAGCTCCCAGAGCATCCTTTCTTGCATTTACATGAAATTTTTCGCAGAAGGGCAGGAGGTGCGGGATCCATCGTGGTGAGGATGGGGGTGAGTCCTTGAGAAGACAGCTTCTACCCCCATTCAGTGGGATTTAAGTTGATGCCCCGCCACTTCTGCACTTGGAGGTAGCACCTTGCTGCATGGTGGCCTGCGGCATCTTCCGTCGGTGGCAAATGGGCGAGGTTTATGTTTGTTGAAGTGACAAACGTCTTATACCTCAGGAAATCCAAAGTATCCCTCGCGATCTCACCCCCATATAGAGCCACAAAGCACTTGATGCCCGCTTCACTCACGGCTTGTGGGGTGGAGTCTGGCTGAAGGAATGCCTCCACTTGCTCAGCAAGTGGTTCTTTCTTGCTCAGAAGTGTGGTGATTTTGGCCTTTCCTTGGCCAAACGGTGCTGAGGTGGTATCGCACCCGGTAAACACGTGGGTGAATAGTGCCATTCCTGGTAATTGCCGGGAGCCCTGGTGGTTGTAGGAGGTCGTAGAGTAGTGACAGCAACCAGCTTCACCCTTCGTGCTCTTCTGGAGATAGACATTTGTCTCTTCAGCGCCTAAACCATTGAGAGAAGAATGAGCAGGTCGACGTCTTCTCCCACTATGACGACCCGATCGGCTACTGCTCTTTTTGAAAGCGCCATCATGACGATCTCTCGATTCGCATCTTCTTCGGCAACAGCCACTTCTGGGAGTAGAAACTCCTTCTGAAAGGCGTCACAGAGAAGAGTTATAAGCTGGAATGAGCTGTGTAGCGCCGGAGTCGTTCCGCTGTTTTGGTGTTTTTTTTGTAACATCTTCGGGGTAGCCATAAAAAACGATGGAGATGTTCTTCCCAAAGTGGTTTTGGACGTAGGTGGTATAACGCGCCAAAAGTGCTCGAACCGTGCTCTTCCGCTGCCACACGACCTTGTGCAAGAGGTATCCACCATCCAAAATGACGTGAGTGCTGGCACCAATCTATCGGCGTGTGGCTGGAAAGAGGAGTGAAAGCAGAGTACAGAGTAGATTTTGTGCCCTTGCGCATCCCTTGTTCATTGACCAGAGACATCGGGAACGGGGCCAATTCAAACTTGAAGTCATCCTATAAATCCTGTTCAGATTGCTTTGCAATACACACTCGCTGGAAAATTGTGAGCGGATCCACAGCCACTCTTCTATTTTTGTCCGGCAGTTTAACGGTTGAGGTGATCGATGCCAGCGTGGTAACTTTATTTTTCCGTTTTATTACTCCCTTCTCGTACATTTGCCCAACAATTTTCATCACTCCCTCCGTTCCAACTCTCTGGGCTGTGTGGCAATTAATTTCAGGACCTGCCAGTAAGCCACTACTGATAGAAATCAAACTGTCAGTTTTGGGAAATGGAGGGTGGAGAGCAAACCAGTTTTTTAGTTTTTCCACATCACAATTATCTTGGATGATTCGAGGAGGTCTCATGTTTACATGCTGCTCTCCAGTAGGACATGAGATGTTGCAAAAACTTTCCAGTTCTTCACAAATGTTCAACATAAACACCATTCCTGCAGTCCACCTTGCTAGAACACTGTCGGAGATTCCCCTTTCTTGGGTCAACCCACCATAGGTTTTCATGGATCGCATCATGGATTTACTTCACAACACAATAAATGGTCTCATGGATTAGTCTCATGGATTTACTTCACAGCACAATAAAACCATAAAAAGACGTGAGAACAATTTATTTGCATTTCCCCCAAAACCCACTTATGACTATTTTTGGTTATCTGGCGTTCTTGAGAGAACCGTTAGGTCTACAGATATCAATTTAGTCTTAAATGAAAGTTAATTAAATTTACTACAACTTTATTTCATATAATATTTGACCAGGGATGCGTGTTTTAGAAAATATTTTACAAAATAAGTGAACATTTTGAAAAAATTTCACCTTTTAGAAAAAATGGCCTATTTTCGAAGAACTGTATCTTGGAAACCAATAACTGTATATAGCTTGCTTTGGTCTCAAATTGTAGCAAATTTAGTCTACTTTAAAAGTATGTATACTGATTATACCGGTCAGACCCTTCCTTCACTGAGATATTGAGCAAAAACTGAAAAAAATCCGAAAATTTTCTGGTTTTTTGGGTCCACCGCCGCTCGCACAGCATTTTCGAAGTTGCAAAAATTTTTTTTTATTACTGGTTTAAGTCCTAACAACATATAAAAAATTCAGAATGACCGGACCTTTTGCAAGCACGGATGTACATCTTGACTGGAGTATAACTCAAAACACCAATTTTTGTAGTTAGGCCCCTGTAGTTATTAATGACAACTCCGCTGATCTTCAGACCCTTCTCAGTATTACTTAGGGCTCTTTTAAAGACATAGTTGGAATAGAGATTAAACAATAGTGCATGCTCCTTCGAATTCTTCGGGGAAATTAAGCAAATTAAATCTGTTATTAATGATTTATGCGAATTTTGTTAAATCTTTTACTGATGTCATTTGAACGTGTGAACATTATTACTACATTTTTCAAAAATTATAACAAAAATGTGAATAGATACGTTTCTTTTACATATTTGTGAGTGAAGCATCCCAAAAAGAGAAAACCCATTTGTGATATATTTTATTAAATGATCATTATGAAGATATCTCAACCTCTCCAAATTAGCACATCTTACAATACCAACCGTTTGACAATTTAATTTTAAAAATTCCGTTGCTGCTTTTCGAAATTACATTGCGCGTTTGTAAGTAGTTACCTTGAAAGTTACTTTGAAAATTCTGACGGGAAAAGCATCGCAATTTCATCCATTGTCTCCGTGGTTCACTGATCGATAAACCAAGACGGCATTAAACATTATAAAAAAATAAACACGAAACAATTACTATATAAATATAGCAGAAATGAGTTAGTCAGTCAAAAGCGTTAGTCAGCATGAAAATATTTGGAATGAACTATAACCCAGACGAAAAGAACTGCGCACCTTCATGCCGCCTGAGTTCATTGATCAAGACAATTTATAAATAGCAATGACACAATACGTATAAAGTGTTACATTCTTATATTAACTAATAGACGCTAAACAAGGTTATTAAATATATTTAAAGTTTATGTTTATGTTTACATACAAAACAAAATTAACCTCACTAGGACTAGGCCTGTGTTGAGGTACATTCCTTTTTAGATCCAGCTCACCCATAGAAGTTTATTTGTTATTTACTTTGATCACACGTCAATAGTTATTTAAGTTAAGTACATAAATACAACCCATTTCATCACCTCTGAGTAAACTGTTAAATGTCTCTCAGTATTTCTAAAATTCTTGACAAAGCATCTTTTTTTTTCAATATGTTGTATTTTTTTTAAAAACGTGTAATTTTCGTGTAAAATGTACTTATACATATGTGTCTGTCCTTCCCGTAATGAGTTTCTTCTTAACTCATTGGGAATAATGTGTTATCTACTTACCATGTTTTTTGTAATACATTATAATTAATTAAATAAATAAATGTGGCTCCGTATTTACCGCGCATTCCAAATTACTGTCAATTTAAACATACTTCCAAGGAAAAAAAATTCCCTCGATGGAAAAATCGCAAAGCGTGCTTCGAAAATATATAAAAAACACTTCTGGTTATCTGATATTTAACATGTGATGTATAAAAAAATTCACAGAGTTTCTTTAACCACTCGGACCCATAAGCTTGTTTTCACGATAATATAACAATACCAGACATCCTATGAATGACGTATGAAGCGTTACCTGACTTATTAAATGGTATGACATTGGATAGATTTTTGCTACAATATAATCTAATATATAAAATTCTCGTGTCACGGTGTTTATTACCATACTCCTCCGAAACGGCTGGACCAATTTTGATGAAATTTTGTGTGCTTATCTGGTAGGTCTGAGAATCGACCAACATCTATTTTTCATACCCCTAAAAGTAAAGGGTGTTCCACTCCGAAGAAAATTATTTTCCACATACATTTTGTATGGAACGAATTCTCCTATTTTGAAAGAACTGCAGCAATATTGTAAGGGGTATAATATTGAACTGTGAACCGGTGGAGGGGGGAGGGGGGAAAGGAACTCAGGAAGGGGGGTTAGCGGGACGGGGGAAGGGGAGAAGTGGAGTGGGGAGAGGGAGAGGGAACGCGAGAGGGGAAAGGATACGCAGGGAGAAATAATTTAGATCAAGGTATGGTATACGCAGGGAGAAACAATTTAGATCAATTCAGCTAATAAGTTGAAAACAGTTTTTGATTCTGAGGCGGTACGAAGTTCGCCGGATCAGCTAGTATTTTGTATAAATCATGCTTTGTTAAATATTTTCGCTCACGCTTAGATATTAATTAAAATTGTTTTTTTTTCAAATTAATAAATAACGTTGTATTTATAAATATCAATGGGCTTCCTCTGACGTTCTTATGTACATATCTCCCTTTCAAACTTTCTTAAAAATATTTGTAAAAGATTATTAGTTTGTTAAATACCTTCATGAAAGCATTTGGTTTGATAATGTCTATTGACGTCACTATTCAACTGTGCAAATATTGCGACAGTCATGCTGTGAAGTATTGCATATTTGCTTGATAAACTTTTAATGAATGTAATAGTTTAAAAATAATTGGTGTACCAACTACCGGAGTCATTGGTGCTACGTCATTCCCAGGATATCGATTGTCACAGAGATAAACAGTGTTATATTATTTTGTTAAATCCGGTTATTTCGGTAAGAAGAACAAAAGTGTGTAAGGAAATTAATTGCGAAAAATTAGTATTTGACCCGATAAGACTGATTTCACGAATAATTATAAAAATTAACTGTATAATAATATAAAATGTATTTCATTGCATAATCAGGAAGATGCGTGACTGTAAGCTGCTAATAAACAAATAACGTTTTAATTTCACACAAGGAATCTTTTTTGGTCGCCCAACAATAATATCTGTATGAGAAAGAATATCCGTTGTGTTAAACCGCAAAAAGTCATTTGACTATCTTAATTAATAATGAATGGTGTGATAAAGGTCTGGCTTCCACATTTCTACCGATTTACCACATATATTTTCCTTAAATACTGTAAGTTTTATAGCTCTTGAAAATATATATCGACGCTGGAAAGGATAAATGGCTAAAGCGCCATTATGCTAAATGTTCAGGAGAGCTGTTTGAAAGTTTAAAAAGTCATAACTTTGAAAATGATTATCTGATGTTGTAGCCGCTTGAAAATTATAAATTCGTTTATCAAACTAATTGTTATACATACATTTTTTTTATAATATTAATAATTCCGAAAATATAATTACCTTCTACCTATCTACCGTTTCACAGTTGATAAATTTGGCTCTCTGTGATTATTCGGATTATCAAGAAATTAATGTGAATCTAAAACTCGGGTAATTAATCGATACAGTTAAATGTAAACTTTATAAATAAAAATGAATCGCCGAAATGTAGGTACGCGCATAACTTCCGAAAGATTGCCCCAAATGGATTATTCTTTTTTTTAGAAAAATTAAATAATTTAACTTTGTATAAACCACTTATTTGATGCGCAAATCCGACCGGTTTCGGAACAAACGTTCCTTCGTCAGGGAAAGCTTATACTAATTTGACAGTTTCGAACAATGTTTTATTATGGTAGGGGTGGAGCTGTTGCTAGATAATAATGTAGATTGGGTAGGTAGGTATTAGTGTAGAGTGGGTGGGTAGGGGAACAAATCCATGATTGGGCTATATGACAATATTTTTTGTTTGTTAATAATAGATTCATTATTTTTAAGGGATTTTTTAATTTCCAAGGCTTCTAAGTTATCTAAACGTTTTCCTTTATTATTAATATGAAGAATATTTATCCCTGTATTTTTTTCAAAACTATGGTTATTTTCAATGATATGGTTAGCAAACTCAGAGAAATTATTATTATTAAGACATCTTAAATGTTCTTTGATTCTGATTTCAAAATTACGAGTGGTTTTTCCAATATAAAATTTTTTCAGTTCAATGTTGCAAAAATCTTCCTTCTAATATTAAACCAGCGTTTTATACAAGAAATAATATCGGTAATTTTTTGAGAAATACTAAAGATAAAGACCATAAATTGACTAATTCCGGAATATATAAACTCAAATGCAATGATTGTCCCTCATTTTATATTGGAAAAACCACTCGTAATTTTGAAATCAGAATCAAAGAACATTTAAGATGTCTTAATAATAATAATTTCTCTGAGTTTGCTAACCATATCATTGAAAATAACCATAGTTTTGAAAAAAATACAGGGATAAATATTCTTCATATTAATAATAAAGGAAAACGTTTAGATAACTTAGAAGCCTTGGAAATTAAAAAATCCCTTAAAAATAATGAATCTATTATTAACAAACAAAAAATATTGTCATATAGCCCAATCATGGATTTGTTCCCCTACCCACCCACTCTACACTAATACCTACCTACCCAATCTACATTATTATCTAGCAACAGCTCCACCCCTACCATAATAAAACATTGTTCGAAACTGTCAAATTAGTATAAGCTTTCCCTGACGAAGGAACGTTTGTTCCGAAACCGGTCGGATTTGCGCATCAAATAAGTGGTTTATACAAAGTTAAATTATTTAATTTTTCTATAATGGATAACCACAAAGTAATAGCTACATTCAAAAATATATTCTTTTTTTTGTTCGTTTTTGTCACGACAAGGTTTGTATAAAACTACTGGTGAGCTCTGGCATTATTAAATTTATATAAAAAAAAAATTGCAACCGGCGGCATGCGAGTTGTTTGAAAAATGAATGTAGGTACCTACAGGGACTGAATATATAGAATGCGGGAGGAGGGAGCGGAAGTCGGGTAGGGGGTTCGCGGGAGAGTGGGGGGAACCTAAAAGAGGGGTGGAGAACTCGGCAGGGGGGTTCGCGGGACGGGGGAAGGGGGGTCGTGGAGTGGGGAGAGGGAAGGTGGAGGAGGCGGAGTGGGAACGCGAGAGGGGAAGGGGATGCGGGAAAGGGAAGGGAGGTGGAAGGGTAACGGGACGAATGGGAAAGGACACGTAGGGAGAAACAATTCCTTTATTAAATGGCATAGCAATGCATGCATACCAGCTAGTAAATTTATAAAGTGAAGTTATTATATCCGATCAACAAGCGCTAAAATACACAATAATAACAAAATAAAAATCTAATAAATCCTTTTTGAATAACGGTGAAGTGAGTAATATTTTCATCACCGTGAAGATCTCGCACTTTGGTAAACAAATCACCAGCCGCGCTGTCATAGGGTGTTTGAATTTAAAACCGGTCGCATTGACTATTAATATCTCTCAATATAAAGTGACGTTGCAACTTAACCACAAAATTAAAAATAATACGAGGGCAAATAAACAAAGTGCTGACGATAATGCCACAAATACAATCCTCGATTAATTTTCAAAAACCTTTGACGACAGGCTTAAGGAAATGGAAAAAAAACATTGTTTTATTTTTATTTATTTTATTTGTAAGAAACAAACAGCTTAGGTATACCTATACATATAATAGACAGATAAATATACATGTGAACTACAGTGAAGCCAAAAGAGTTTCTTTTGCTAATATTTATTTATTACACGCCCTGATGGGCTTTTACATTATAATTTATAAGTTGAGTAACAAACAATGAAGAAAATATAATACAATGAGGAAAGAAAATACACAACAGTGTAACAACCAAACAAATAATAAACTAAAAATACATATTATGTAAAAATGATAAGAAGTCTCATATTCAATATAAACAAAAATTGAAGAAATTATGTAAATCTATTTGTGCCTAGAAGAATAAAAGTGATAGAATATACAACGTTTATACTGAATAGTTTTAAGATGAAATATATCACCTAGATTAGAATATTTATTTCCGAGACTGTGAAGTCTCGGAAACGGAGAATTTTGATAAGCTAGTGTCCTGGTGTTATTGAAGTAGAAGGGTAATAAATTTCGACATGTTTTTTGGGGAACATGGATATTGATAAATTGAAGTAATTCAGAACAGTCAGTTTTGTAATACAGTATTTTATGTAATAGTATTAAATCTGTGCTTATTCTTCTTTCTGAAAGTTTCAATAGAGACGTTTTATCCAGGAGATAATTGTAATCAATGTTTAGTATAGGAATATGCAATTTATAGTTTATAAACCTTAGAAACTTCCGTTGAATCTTTTCAATGTTGTCTGAATGAATGTTGTAAAAGGGAGACCATAACGTATTCAAGTTGGCATCTGACAAGGGTTTTATATAACATAATAAATGTGTCTAAATCATTGAAATCTTTTGCAGCTCTCAAAACAAAACCAAGAGTCTTTAGGGCTTTGTTGATAATATTATTAATATGACATACAAAGGTGAGTTTACTGTCGAACATAATGCCTAGATCCATAATTTCACTAACACAATTTAAATTTTCATCATTTAAAGAATACTGAAAAATAATAGGATTATTTATTTTGGCAAAATGAATGAACTGACATTTATTTATATTTAATCCTAGTTTGTTGATAGAGCACCATTCAAAAAGATATATCAAGTTAGTTTGAAGTATAATACAATCATTAATGTGGTTAATCTCTTTATATAGTTTCATGTCATCGGCAAACAGTAGCACATTTATGTCAGTAAATATATCAACAATATCATTTATAAATATAATAAACAAAATGGGCCCTAAATGGGAGCCTTGCGGCACTCCACTTGTTGCTATAAATTTGTAAGACTCTGTGCCATTTTTTTGGACAAATAACTAACAAGCCAATTTAATAAGCTACCATAAATCCCAAGTTTCGCCAATTTATTGATTAGTATTTTGTGACACACCTTGTCAAAGGCCTTGCTAAAATCTGTGTATATTGAGTCAACCTGGCACCTGTTGGCTAAAGATTAAGATATGAAGTTTTCGTATATTAGTAAATTGGTCAGTGTAGATTTATTTGAACAAAAGCCATATTGTTTGGAGATGGAGTTTTAATTTACCTTAAACTAAATTTTAGGCTTAGAAAGGGGAGAGGAAGGGGAGAGGAGGGGGAGGGGAGGAAGAATATAGGATAAGGATATGAGATGCTCTCGATACCTTCCACACCCCGTATCAATCCAATATCGCACGCGTTACTGCTATTAGATACTTCTGAAGGTTTAAATTAAAAATGTCTACGCTGTGAAACAATTTGTTGGCTTTGTTGATGGCTTCAATAGTGTGTTGGATAAAGTTTAATTTAGAATCAAGTGTTACCCCAAGGTCCCTGATAGATTCAACTTCGTTGATAAGTGTCCCGTTTAGTGTATAATCAAATGAAATTTTATTTTTATTACGTGTAAATGATATTTTATTACATTTTGAGATATTTATGACATGACTAGTTTATTCAATTCACAGTAGACAAAAAGACGATTGAGATCCTCTTGAAGTTTAATGCAGTCTTCGATTGATTTGACAACTAGGAATATTTTTTTAACATCTGCGTATGCTAGATAATTAGAGTGTAAAAAACATTTGTGAATATCATAAATATACACATTAAATAATAATGGGCCTAGATGAGAACCTTGAGGTACGCCGGAGGGCACGGAAAAGAAGCTGGACTTTGATCCCTCAACTGAGACGCATTGGAGTCTACTCGAAAGATATGAAGTGAGCCATCGGAGTAGGTAAGTCACCATGAATGCCTAATTGATTTAATTTTTTAATTAAAATTAAATAGTTTACCTTATCGGAGGCCTTTGAGTAGTCATTATAGATCACATCTATTTGGTTTCTATTGTCGGTATTGCTCGATAAATAATCGGTAAAATTTACCAAATTTGTTAGTACCTACCGATCTTTTTTTGTAAAAATCCGTGTTTTTGGTTTTGAATGTTGCGAACAATTGTAGTATAAATTTGATCATAGATAATGCGCTCAAATAGTTTGCTAAATACCGTGAGTATTGAGATTGGGTGGTAATTTCCAATGTTGCTTTTAGAACCTGTTTTATGAATGGGGATTATAATTGCTTCTTTAAATTTGTGGGAAATTTTCCTTCTTTTAGTGACACTAAAAATATGTTAGTTAAAGGGTATTTCTACTATCGTGGTACGAGAACACAACAGAATGGAGTTGGCATGAAAACACTTCTTTTTCTTCTTCTTCTTCAGCACAATTTATTTAATGCAATAAATACAATTATTACAAGAGGGTCTATTTACCCTCACTCGGGTGGTCCACGACCACACCACACTGACAAATATCGAAGTCTCTTCTTCGATCTCTCTATTGTCAGTTTTCCAATACTGAACTCGTACCTCCCTGCTTCAGTATAATTACACAAGTAAAGGCACACAGCGTGTACCTTCTAGCTTCACTCTACTAGCGAGACTAACGCAAAGGGCCTATCTTCCTTCTGCGCAACTGAAGATACACCTCGTGTGTCTTCCAGTTCCACCGCAACAACCACACTACTTCCCTCTAACAGCAAGACTAACTCTCTGTTCTAAAAATCACCATATTTAAAGCAAAAATACACTAACACAAAAGGTATAAAAATGGTGGGACACAATATTTGAGCGGCTCCTAAACTGAATTTTAAAATCCCGCAATAAAACAATTGCCTAGAGTCGGCAAAAAGGGCCACCAATAAAAGTACATCATACAATACTGAAATGGAGAAATGGTGGCGACTAACATTAAAAATTCCCAGATCTCAAATTCTTAAATTTAACCCCCAATAAAACAATAAAATTACTTTTAAAAGTTTGCCAAAACGGGCACACCATTAGGTACAAACTAACTTAATGTTAAGGTACTTAAAACTAAGAGATTAAGTTCATTTAGTTCGGGTCATAAAAGAGCCGCCAGCAAACCCTTTCTATGGGTTCTATTTGCAATGTACAGGTATACATAACTACTTAAAAATAAACAATTTAAGAAATTAACCTTTTGTTCCTTATCGGTAAAGGAATATCCCCATATAATATCAGGCCGAATACATTTATTTCTAAAGGTTGGGAGCTTACTTGAAAAACCCAAGGGAGAATTTTATTTGCAGAGGACAAAATACGTTTAACTAAAATGACTAAAACAACACGAATGATACGACTATAGTCGAACAGATACCAAGTGCACTCCCAAAATTTCACACGGGGATTAACGTACAGTAAAATCTTCGAAAAACCCAAACTCGAAAGACACTCTTCCATTATATTATTAATATTTATATTTTATAACTTATTCGACCCTCTAAAATCCGATTTTCGGAATAACATAAAACTGGATTCTAAAAACAATATTTCAGACGATTCCTAATTATACGCTGCGAAACAAAATTTAGAAATTCCAATGGCGGTTATTCCCGCTAATTAGGCGACTAAATCCTTTGGAAATTCCATTGTTGTTAATATCATACTATAACAGCAAACAATTAATTAATTAATGTAAGTAATAATAATAATCAGTAATTAATTTCGTTAATTTAGTAATAATAATTAGTAGTGTTTTCATAAGATCAAAAACAAAAACCAATCCATTACTTTGTTTTGGATTAAATCTACTTTATTACTGATAAGTTTTAAGATTTTTACGGCCAAAAGCATTTTCGTTATTTGTTTTTGGTGTGTTATGCCGTGTTGCGCTACCTCCTTCTTTAGCCAACGTTTCTGACATCGTTGCATAGATAGATGTCACATCTACCGGATCTGCCCTGATGATGGACACTGCAACGATGTCCGAAACGTTGGCTAAAGAAGGAGGTAGCGCAACACGGCGTAACACCCCAAAACAAATAACGAAAATACTTTATTACTGTCATTTTGACTCCGTTTATTTAATCGGTGTGACTGTAATTACATATTGTGTAATCTATTATCAGTGAAACAAGGTTATCGAAAACCTTGTGCATGCTGCTATAGATATGGTTTCTATTGAGGATCGGAAAAATTGTGTAATTCATGCAGAACGACTCCAAAATAAGGATTTCATCAAAAAGACACGTGACAATTACTCAGATATGGGAAGTGACGAGAATGATGTGTGAAATTTCAATTATTTGTTTGATTCATATTTTTGTTAAAGGAATGTGTTTAACCTAGGAGCAATCATCTATTTCGTGTTTTACCTACGTGTTGAAATATTTAGCTATAGGTTTTTACAATTAATTAACCAATTTTTTTGCATCAATCTTAAGTTTGTTATTCTACATGTTTTCCGTTAACTGTAAAATGTATTTTTTTAATCTCTGATAAATTAAAAAAATCTACTGAACGGATTTTCATGCGGTTTTCACCAATAGATAGTTTCATGAGGAAGATTTAGGTTTATAATTTGTCAAGGTTTTGTGTAAATTGGTTGAAATATATAATATATAAAGGAGAATGTCTACATGTGGTGAACGAGCGGGTCGGCAGCGGTCAGTGTGGATTTGATTTGTATGCAAATTAACAGATGGCGGTATATGGCGTTGTGTTTCGTTAGCCACAGAAACGCGTGGCCGGGGCAGCTAGTTACAAATAAAAATTTACCGATGTTACATGTACATATATTGTATTGTAAAAAGTATGTTGTTTTATGTTGATGTGCACATTTAAGTGTTTTTTGTCTTTAAAAAATAAATATGTAAAATCCCAGCCGGGGGGTAAAAACCAAGTAGTATTCAAATTTAAATGTATATAAATTGGTTACCGCTTTATTAATTAGTATCAGATAAAACCTGTTTAAGAATTTTCTTGGTTCTGAAATATACAGGGTGTAACAGGACGCACCCGAGGGATTTTAACCAGCGATTCCTGAGCATATTTAGAGTAAAAAATGTAAATGAAATTTTTGTCTCCGGTGAATTTTTTGATGACATTTTTAAAATTTTTTTTTTCAAATTCAAGCAAAAAAAATCTTCCGCTTGTTATCATTGGTCACTCAGCCGAGTAACCGATCAACCCCTCAACCCGCCTCCAACCGTCCAACACCAACCATTTTTTTATGTTTTTGTAGAAAAAATAAATAAATAAAACATCAAAAATATCACCGGAGACCAAAATTTTATTAACATTTTTTACTCCAAATAATGTCAGGAATCCATGGCGAAAATCCCTCGGGTATGTCCTGTTACACCGGTATATGTAATATGAGTTACCGGATCACTTGTAGGTATTTTTAAATACCTATGCATTTTATTTAATCCTTAAATTCAGACTTAAAGACACTTGAATTCAGTCCCGAAGATAGTAAAAACATTTTGTTTAATAAAATTAATTTTAAGTCGTGAACCTTCTCGTGTTACTTTACCTGTACATTTTATTACTGACTATGGACTTTGACCGTGCATTTAGTTTCTGTTTGAGTATAATTATTTTACTTAAAGCGAAATGGATAAATCGCATTCTGGAACAAACAAAGGGTATGAAAGATTTTTGGCACATTTTGAGACAAAGTATGGCGAAATACCGTCACTGCATGGCAGCACCCTTACGAACGTTTAAATTCTTCCGGTATTCATTGATCATTGAAGTATAATATATTGTAAGTAAGCTAGTCGCAAGTTTAAAAGACTTTACGGATCAACTAGAGCCTGTTATAAAATCGGTGTAATTTTTATCTGCGCAATTTTAATTATTAAACAATAAAATGTTAGTTGTGAGCAATAAAACCGCTAAGATTGATTTTCTAGAAAGCGAAGTTATTCATTTGAAGGAAGTTATAAAGGAAATGAATACTAAAATTAATCAACGTGAACAACTTGACAGATTTTGTAATGCTGAAATTCAGGGAGTCCCAATTTCCCAGATGATTGGATTTCAAATACAAAAAGGTGACATAGATTTTATTCAAAGAGTACAGCGATGGCCAAAAGCAACTTCTAAAGTTGCTTCCACATCCACACTTATGCCCAATATCATCACATGTCTTCTTCGGCGAGATTGCAAAGATGTTCTGTTGACAGCTGGTGGTCGCTACCGGTCCCTGACCTCAGCAGACATCGGCCTTCCAGGAGTGGCAAGCCGCATATTTCTCAACGACCACCTCACGCCTTCTAACAAACTTTTAATGAAGAAAATAAGGGAACTCAAGGTCGAAAAACAATTTCAATATTTATGGACAAGAAATTTTAACGTGGTTATTTGTTTTTGGGGTGTTATGTCGAGTTGCGCTACCTCATAAATATACCAAACCACCCACCGCTACCTCCTCCTGGCCGTGAAAAACTAAAATCATACCTATCTCAAAAAATTATAACATTTATTTATTTATTGTTACAAGTTTAATTTGTATAATTCCATTTTAATTTTTATATTATATAATCAATAATATTATTATAAAATTAATAAAAACAGTTTATTTTTAAACAAGCTCTGCTGTGTAAAAAAAATTGTAACAATAATAATTTCCACTTCTTTTTCCAAGAAAACTAATCGAATTTCAAATATAAAGATTCATAGATAAGCGGCTAGACAGAGCCAAACGGCAGTAGATTCGTTTCTCTGCTTTCACAAGCCAATTTGTTCGCTTTTCGGAACAACTCGCATAGGTCTCATAGAAATCTTTGTGTTTCCCTTAATATGATGGTTAGATATATTATTACTATGTTTGAACGTGAGCGAGGCATCCCACGAATGGTGATCAACTTTGAAAAAACTTACACATATTGATGTGTAAGTTTTTTCGACGATAATTTCTGAATAAAAACTGGTCACAGTTACACTTTTTGACCCTTTGAAAATTTGTCATATATAATTCGATTTGTTAATCTGATTTTTTGTAGGTTTTGCAAAGTTACAAACTGACATTCAGTACAATTATGAGTAAATTTAAAACGCACAGAGAAAACAAATGAGTGAAAATAGTAACATAATTTGTTAGACATAATTCTACATTTAAATCCGATTAAATTCTTTTAATTCCTAATTGTAGGTATCATAAATTTTTGTAACTTTTAATAAAATTAATAAAATGGCAACCTGTCTAGAACTGTCATTTCGTTGTTTACTATGACAAATTATGAGTCAATTTAAAACGCATAAAATTATCCTTTTCCTTTGGAACTTCCAAATAAAAAGTATGTAAAAACGCTCTTCTGCTAAAATGCAATGTTCTGTAAAAAATTTGAGTCAATCCATCGATTACTTTCCGAGATTAGCGAACGCAAACATACGGAACCTAAATTTTTATATATATAGATAATTATCAGCCTGAAACACTCATCTACATTGAAAAAAATCTTCCGAGAAAAGATACATGCCACCAACGAGACTTGAACCCGTATCCTTCTGATTGCCGGTCAGGTGCTCTACCACTGAGCTATGTCGGCTTATCTAATACCCGCCAAATAATTCAATGAATACTAGTGTTTCATTCAACAATTACTGCTTATTACATTATTCTACCTGAAACCACTTTTACTCAAGTCCCGTTGGCGTTATGTATCTTTTCTCGGAAGATTTTTTCAATGTGAATGAGTGTTTCAGGCTGATAATTATCAGCCTGATAATAATTGTTACCCTTTGTGCTATGCGTAAAAATCTTGTCTTAAACGTTAGTTTATCAATTAAAAAAATAATAATTAATTATTCTTACATGAAACCACAAAAAAGTGAGTTGACGATAATGTTTGCAATAGGTACATTAATTTGTCTAATAAAATGTGTATTTTTATTTGTTTTCGTTATTACCTACTAAGTTTAGTAAGAAAAAACGTAAGGTTAGCTTTTTTTAACCACCGACACAAAACGGACGGGTGTTATAAGTTTGACGTGTCTGTGTATCTGTGGCATCGTAGCTCCTAAACCAGTGATGGGCAAAGTACGGCCCGCGGGCCAGCTCCGACCCGCAAAAGGATTTCATCCGGCCCGCCGACGATCTTTCGAAATTATAAGTATACCTATTATATACTATTAATTTCGAAGGATCGTCGGCGTCAAAATATAATTATCGCGGGCTAATATAGCCAGAACAGAGAAATGGTCTGAATTCCAGAACTTGGAAAACAAAGATTGGCGTACCGATTTTGCATTTCTACCGATTTGCTCGAACACTATAATAAATTAAATAAAAGATTGCAAGGAATAAACCAATTTTTAGATGAGACTTGGTGTTGTCTGAAATCATTTAAAAATCTTTCTGTTTTATAACTACATTGAGAAGAATTTAACTCACTTTCCGAGCTTAGAATCCGTGGCACCAGTAAGCGAGAACAAACTGAAAGAATTCAGTCAGGCGTTGAAGAATCTTCACACAGAATTTGAAACTAGGTTTTAAGATTTTTAGAATATTCAGTCATCGCTTGATGTTTTTTCAATGTGGACACGGAGAATGTCCCTGCAGAATTGCAGTTAGAAATTGTTGAAATGTAGTGCAGCCCCCATTTAAAACAATTGTTCTTAAATTCTGAAAAATTATACTTTTATAGAACACTGCCGAAAACTGAATATCCAAAGATAATTGACCATGCCCAGAAAATAATAGCGATGTTTGGGTCGTCGACTTTTCGACCATGAAATTGCGGAAAAACTCAGTCAGAAATCGATTAACTGATGAGCACCTTTTTCGCCGCTAAAGGTTACTTCGTCGCAGCTCAAACCTGCATTTGAAGACATCATAGCCAATCAAAAACAATTTCATATATCTCACACACCTATCATAGCGCAGGGCCTTAGAATAAAAGTTAAATAATTGTAATATGTAAGTTATATTAGCGTTTGGGTGTAAAGTTTTATAATTAAAATATAGATTTTAAAACAGAATGCATTTTGGCTATACTCCTAGCCCTCCTCAGAAATTTCTTAAAACTTTCTGGCCCCCCATGAAGAAAGTTTGCCCACCACTGTCCTAAACGAATGGACCGATTATGATGCTTTTTTTTGTTTGAAAGCGATCGAAATGGTTCTTAGCTACAATTCATGAAAATCTGTGCAGGTGTTTAAAGGTCATCAGTTCTTTTTTGTATTGGGGGTTACTTAATTAAAACTTTTTTAGGTGTGCATTAAAAATTTTAATATTTCTAAAATCAAATTTGATCTACGAGTATTTACACACGATATACATAATAGCATAAGTGCATATGAAATGGAGGCCTCAGCACGGGTAAACCACCCAGTGGGGCCAACATCGGCAACATCACTGAATTGTGTATAAAATGTAAATATATTGCACCAAATAAATAAATAATAAATAAGATATTACATTAATAATTTATTAGTTATAGTAATATGTGTAACTAGTCTGTAATTCGATAACACAAATATGGTAAGTAAATATGGTAGGGAACTACCGGAAGGTAACATATAAAAGGCTGAATAAAGTGAGATTGCACAATGGCAGCTATTAGCGGTTTGTTGTTTGAAACATAACATATTTGTAAATAGCCGGGGAGGTAAAGGTACTGATACTTTTCCATACTTGACATATAGGTATCGCCGTTTCTTTTTTCTAGAAATACACATTTGATAATATTGCATGTAGTTCTTGTAAGTATCGCAAGTCTGTTGTAGATAAATATCAATATGTATATGATCTTAGTTATTTATCAACTTTTTCCAGCAGCACAAAAAATCATCACGGCATTTTCAGGAAACGGTCGGTCGAGACAAACACAAATAGGTACACAAATTTTAAAATTAAGTTCTTGGGTAGTGAAAATATAATACCTACACTTATAAATACATATTTTTCAAAAAGTCTTTGATAAAATCAACATACTGCTTACAAAGAAACTGTTAAAAATCGGGATTAATGAAGACCTTATGACGTAGGTACATTAAATCATGTCACAAACAGAGGTCAAGCAGTCAAAGCTGAGGGTTTCTCTTCATGAGTCTTTAATATATATCATCAGGAATTCCACAAGGATCACACATCTCGGACCTCTTTTGTTTATTTAGTACCTATATCGATGAAAAAGGCAATTATTTATTTAAATTATTTATTTTAAAAACTCGTTTTTTTACAGATGACACTAAAATTTATAAAAAAAGTCACCAATATTAATGACATCCTATAATTAATAGATATTAATAGGTTTGGAATATGTTGTGCGAACAACCTAGTGTTCCTTAACCTGAAAAAATGTAACTCAATATCCTTCGCCAAAAGCACTAACAGCTTTGACGTAGAACTAATATCTAATTCTAATTAGGTAAGTAAGGAATAATAATGGATTCCGAAATGTCTTTTCGCTCACATATAAATTCCATGTATGAAAGGGCCTTTAAACTTCTAGAATTCTTCGTTCAAGTGACCTGGTTGTTGATAATACCTGGTCGAAGCCTTAAGACCTCAAATATCGATGAAAAAACGGGCCAAGTGAATTAAAGGTCGGAGGAAGAGGAGTTTGACTTATATTGGTATACCTGTGTAGACTGTAGAGACAATTACAAAGGCTGCTTCGCCCGCCCCATCTCACGCCACGCACCCCAACAAACCAGACACCACAACCAATACCAATGGTGTAAAACGTTGAGACCCCACAGCCTGGCCGCACACATCAGGTTTTTCCATTAGCCAACCCGCAGGACCGACCAACCACCACCTATCATCGAACCAGCCCCGCCCTCCACCCTAATGCCCTAACAAGTCACCGCCCCTCTCCCCAAGGGAGAAAGCTCTAACTCTACCTCTACACTGCTCGCGAAGTTCCTCGACGAAATATTCGGGAAAGTTGACCGAAGTTCGAAGTACGTTGCTACACTCTCGTTCAACTTCGCGAGAAGCTCATTCGCGCGGTGGTGCCGGCACGGCTCGCACGTCATGGACGCTCAAGTAGCAGCTGCCGTTGCAATGTGCACGCTCGCTTATTATGTACATATTTATCAAACGAAGAAATATAAAAATAAAAGAAGGAACTACTAACACAATATTTGGGCAAAAAGCTTCTTATATTATGGCATTAAACTCTACAATAAAATACCACTCTCACTCAAAAACCTCAACATTATAACATTTAATTTTCAAATAAAAAGCTGGATACTAAATATAGGGAGATCAGAAATAGAAAATATACTGATATCAAATAGACTAAAACCAAATCCAGTGAACTGAATAATAAAGAAAACACTATCTTATTTTATTTATAACTAGCTGGGTTACCCGGCTTCGCTCGGGACAACATTCGAGAGTGTTCTGGAATGTTTCACATATATGTTCCGATTCCCTATTCCCGAACATTCAACAATTTTCCAGAATGTTTCGGGATGTTCTGGAATGTTGTGGAATGCTCTCAAACACTCTAGCTGGGATACCCGGCTTCGCTCAGGGAGTTGATATCAGATTGTATGGTAGTTTGAATAAAGGATAAACTTGAAAATATAAGAGATAATTTTTTTATTGTAAACATATTCAACTATTTACAATACTTGTTTATAAACAATATTTTTCGTTTTATTATCCGGGGTATATATGCACAAATTTTTTGAATTTCCTACTCGAGAGCAAGCTACGTATAGCTAGCTGACCGTGAGAAAAGCAGTTATCTTTGAGGTTGATGCCGCAATGTTTTAAAGTTTCTCCTTGCGTTTTGATAATTGTAAAACTATGTATAGCCTAATTTGATTGGAAATTGCAGTCTTTTAAATTGGAATGGCAGTTCAGTAGAGATCAGTGGTATTCTGGGGATAAATACTGTTTGTCCTTTGTCCTTTCCAGTCAATATATATTGATACTCACCGACACACATCGCTACTTATTTCTAGAGCTTCTAGAAAGGTTCTAGAGCTTTCTCCTTCCACAATTTTCTAAATCATTTGCGAACCATCCAGAACCTTCTAGACTCAGCGATGTACTCCGCCACTCCTTCCAGAACTTTGTACAGCCCTATCGAACCTTCTAGAACTTCCTACAGCTTTAGCAAACCTTCTCGAATTTTCCGGGACCTTCTAGACACACCGACACACTCCTCCACTCCTTTCAGAACTTTTTACAGCCTTATAGATCCTTCTAGAACTTTCTACAGCATTATCACACCTTCTAGAACTTTCCGGAACCTTTTAGACTTACCGACATACTCCGCCACAGCTTTCAGAACTTTCTACAGCTTTATTGAACCTTCTATACTCACTGACATACTCTGTCACTCCTTCCAGAACTTTGTACAGCCCTATCAAACCTTCTAGAACTTCTTACAGCTTTATGGAACGATCTAGAATTTTCCGAGACACACCAACACACTTTTCCACTCCTTTCAGAACTCTTATAGATCCTTCTAGAACTTTCTACAGCTTTATCGAACCTTCTAGATGTTTCCGGAACCTTTTAGACTTACCGACATACTCCGCCACACCTTCCAGAACTTTCTACAGCTTTATTGAACCTTCTATACTCACCGACATACTCCGCCACTCCTTCTAGAACTTTTTACAGCTTTATCGAACCTTCTAGAACTTCTTACAGCTTTGTGGAATCTTCTAGAATTTTCCGGAACCTTCTAGACACACCAACACACTTCTCTACTCCTTTCTGAACTTTTTACACCCTTATGGAACCTTCTAGAAGTTTCCGGAACCCTTTAGACTCACCGACATACTCCGCCACTCCTTCCAGAACTTTGTACAGCCCTATCGAACCTTCTAGATCTTCCTACAGCTTTATCAAACCTTCTAGAACTTTTCGGAACCTTCTAGACTTACCGACATACTCCGTCACACCTTCCAGAACATCTACAGCTTTATTGAACCTTCTAGACCCACCGACACACTCCTCCACTCCTTTCAGAACTTTGTATAGCTCTATCGAATCTTCTAGAGCTTTCGGAGTCTTCTAGACTCACCGCCAATTATTAAGGAAAGCTTCTAGAACTTTCTCCATCCACAATTTTCTAAAGCATTTGTGAACCATCATATCCTTCTAGACTCACTGACATACTACGCCACACCTTCCAGAACTTTGTACAGCTTTATCGAACCTTCTAGAACTTCTTACAGCTTTGTGAAATCTTCTAGAATTTTCCGGAACCTTCTAGACACATCAACACACTTCTCTACTCCTTTCAGAACTTTTTACAGCCTTATGGAACCTTCTAGAAGTTTCCGGAACCCTTTAGACTCACCGACATACTCCGCCACTCCTTCCAGAACTTTGTACAGCCCTATCGAACCTTCTAGATCTTCCTACAGCTTTATCAAACCTTCTAGAACTTTTCGGAACCTTCTAGACTTACCGACATACTCCGTCACACCTTCCAGAACATCTACAGCTTTATTGAACCTTCTAGACCCACCGACACACTCCTCCACTCCTTTCAGAACTTTGTATAGCTCTATCGAACCTTCTAGAGCTTTCGGAGTCTTCTAGACTCACCGCCAATTATTAAGGAAAGCTTCTAGAACTTTCTCCATCCACAATTTTCTAAAGCATTTTGAACCATCATATCCTTCTAGACTCACTGACATACTACGCCACACCTTCCAGAACTTTGTACAGCTTTATCGAACCTTCTAGAACTTCTTACAGCTTTGTGAAATCTTCTAGAATTTTCCGGAAACTTCTAGACACACCGACACACTCCTCCACTCTTTTCAGAACTTTCTACAGACTTGTGGAATCTTCCAGAACTTTGTGCAGCTTTATCGAACCTTCTAGAACTTCTTACAGCATTGTGGAATCTTCTAGAATTTTCCGGAACCTTCTAGACACATCAACACACTTCTCTACTCCTTTCAGAACTTTTTACAGCCTTATGGAACCTTCTAGAAGTTTCCGGAACCCTTTAGACTCACCGACGTACTCCGCCACTCCTTCCAGAACTTTGTACAGCCCTATCGAACCTTCTAGAACTTCCAACAGCTTTATCAAACCTTCTAGAACTTTCCGGCACCTTCTAGACTTACCGACATATTCCGCCACACCTTCCACAACATTCTACAGCTTTATTGAACCTTCTAGACCCACCGACACACTCCTCCACTTCTTTCAGAACTTTGTATAGCTCTATCGAACCTTCTAGAGCTTTCGGAATCTTCTAGACTCACCACCAATTATTTCGGAAAGCTTCTAGAACTTTCTCCATCCACAATTTTCTAAAGCATTTGGAACCATCAGATCCTTCTAGAGTCACTGACATACTACGCCACACCTTTCAGAACTTTCTACAGCTTTATCGAACCTTCTAGAACTTTCCGGAACCTTCTAGACTTGCTGACATACTCCTCCACTTCTTCCAGAACATTCCAGAGTTTTATCGAATTTTCTAGAAGTTTCCGGAATCTTCTAGACTCGAATCTTCTAGACTCTTCTTGAAATTTCTAGAGTCTTCTTAGAACTTCCAGCCCTTATATCTTCAAAAGCAAGACCTTTAGTTAAAAACGAATACCCTTATTCCCTAGGGGGGATAAAGGTCTTCCATACTATATAACTCTCTTGATCGTACCGGCACTCGTTTCTGATTTTTTGCGTTCCGCACGCTTTTTTGGACTTTCTTTTATAATATATATTGATTATTTAAAAAAATATATGCTACATGATATATGTTATGTCTATTTCATATTAATTTCTTATAATTAAATTATAATATGTAAGTGAAATCCTCAGCACGGGAGATCCGAGTGGGGATATCATTATCTCTACTTGTTACTAAGAAATGAAGACAATAAACCATTATTATTATTATTATTTATTGACGCATCTTTTTGTCTACGGTAGCTCCTGTACATAGCAAAAAGCGAATCCTTATTTTTCTTTAATTCGTCTACGGGTAATTCTAACATGCCCTGGTCGCAGGAGCAACAGAATTTGCTCCTGCGACCACTGTATTCCACTCATAATCGTGCCGTATGACAATACTAATAAAAAATAATTACTAGCGCGCACGTCTATTCACGACGACGTATTGAAGCAAACTGAAGTTAACCGAGTAGTGAAGAAAGGCACTTCGTGTAGGCACTTCGTGCAACCTCGAGTCCTTTGACTCGGGCACAAAAACCGACAAAAACTGGAGGTCGCCCGAGACGAGCCAAGGTTGGACGAAAATAGACGAAGTAAGACGAAGTGCCCCTCCGCACTATCGTATTCGGCTAACCTCGTTCAACTTCGCGAATAGTGTGGACCTGCAATAGGGCTCTCCTCACGACACTGCATGCGTCTCGTTCTAGCGGCCCTTTAACAAACGAGACAGCGCTAGTTCGCTCAAACCCATGCCCTCTGCGGGCAGTGTCGTGTGGAGAGCCTATAAAAGCTCAACTGGCAAACCCTACTACATAATAATATGTATGCTTTGTGTGCGCATTCCCTACTACTTATGTACCATCACCGCCGCATGGCGGAATGATTCAAGGGCGGATCCAGCTTTGGCACCAGGGGGAGAGGGGTCACATAGCGCCAGGGTGGGGGGGTCACATAGTCGTGATCAAGTCACAAGAATTAATAATTTAATTTTGATAATACCTAATAGATACAAGTAAAAAGTAGGGTATTAGTGGTTCACATAGGTCCTGGACCCACCCCAGGGGGGGTCATGACCCCCATGCCCCCCCCCCCCCCCTGGATCCGCCCTTGGAATGATTAGAACTTCCGCATGTAGGTAGTACTTTGCTATGAACGCCTTCATATTAAATATATAGAGGAGATGTACCGAATATGGAATAGCTTAGGTAAAAAAATCTAATTAATTATAATTGAATCATTTATTATGTATTACCTATACATTAAAATCTTTGGAAATATAGTTACGGAACTTAAAATGTCAACAAAATATGAAAAGAAACACACAAACGTCTTCATTTTAAACTAAAGGTAAAGCAATAAAAAAACTGATATCAATAAAAGTGCTCCTATTATAGGATAGGTACACTGATTTATTTTTAATTTTGCATGAAATAATCACAAAAAAACAATATATCGGTTCCCGAACACTCAAAATGGCATCAATGGCAGCAGGCTAAACATTAGGTCCACTCTTCGCCTCTGATATCTCACGGTCTTCGATTTTAGAGCTTCCATGACTTTTATTTTTTTTTCCACGTCTTCCGCTGTTTCTTCTACGACATCGTTTCACACTGTTTCGACTACGACAGGCCAAAATACAACCTGGAATAGCAAAAAGAAATTCAGTTCTACTAGAATTCCATTTTGGAAACCCTTCCTAATATGAGATAGTATTCCATATTAGGGTCATCAAGAAATCCCATATTAGGAACAAGATCAATACAAATATATTCGTAGAATAAAATCTACTTGAATTTAACTTCAAATTATTATGAAAACATAAAATTTAAATAATAATATTGTCTATCTGTGAAAGATTAACAATTTTGTGGAGAAAATTTTGGAGAAAAAATTAAGTGAAACTTGCGTAAATATATAATCGGTGAGTCACAAAAACTTAATCACTCTCTCATAGGTGAGTGTGGTGTGGTGGTGTGGTGAGTGTGAATATTCAAGGTCGGTCGGTGGGTAATCGGGAAGGCTGGGTTACAGAGGCTGTTCTTACTTAAATTTTTGGAAACACCACCATCTCATATTAGGAACGTATGCCATATTCGGTACATCTCCTCTACATTATATTTATCTGTTCAGAGAAAAATGTGTCCTTACTGGGGTAAGGTCTCGCAAGTTAAGTTGGCTTCATCACAGTACCTACTCACACAGATGCAAAACTTTCATACAGCGTGTTTCGTTTTAGGCTTTTAAAAAAAATAATTAATAATTATTTCAATTGAGAATTCGAAGCCAAAGCGTGTTGAAGTCGGTTACATAAAACATGTTTTGTTTTACGACATTGTTATTGAAATACTGAAGGTACCTAAATCAAATTTATTAACTAAATGTGATAATCTTCAGGATTGAATTCAAATGGGTAGGAATTCATAAACAAAGACAATATTTAAAAAAATATTGTGTTACTTAATTAAAAAGATTAATTTATTATAATATACTATAAAGTCATTGAATATACTTACATAAATAGGTACCTAATATTTTATACAGTAAATAATCCATAAGCTGCCACACGCCGCTACATTGATTTTGAAAAGTTAACTACTTTTAAGATGAAGCCATACTGAATTATGCAAAATCATAGTCTTTTAATATCTAAGCCTATAAAAAAATAAAGTATAAGGTCTATAAAAAACACTTTTAAGTCCAAACTCTCCTATTTACAAACCCCTTTTCGTATATGGTTTTGTTGTATAATGTGGCAAATTCTGTTGCTTTTATAATAATCGCAAAAAATGATATTTACGCCCAAACTTCCCAAATTAAAATATGCATTTTCGCGTTGTTATTTTATAATACGGCCACTAGTCGACGAATTTGTTTTTTTTTCAATGTGAACCATATGCCGTCCACCGAAGAACTACTGAATACGCCACACCCATTTTCAGTCAGACCTCCCCCGGCCGTAGCGGGGAACAGACGTTAGGCTCTGCGTCGCTTGATTTCGTGAAATCAATTTTAAAATTCCGTTTTATTACTATAAACAATGCGTAAAAAAGGAGTTAATGTTTTTTACAGGTTTTTACGAAATCAACCTGTAAAAAGAATTCTTAAATACCTTTACCATCCTTTCCAAAAGCTTTTTCTCAAGTATTTTTAAACTCCTCCCTTAAAGAGGCGTGAATTCCGTTTCGATTTTTTCCTGGACTATAATAATAATAATAATGCATTGCTATACCTATCGTTGAAATTAAAAAAGTTAACGAGTAACTTGAAACCATGATTGTTGGGAGATAACGTAAGGTCCGCGTGCTAAGAGCAAATGGAAAAATTAAAGATAAGAACACAGATGTTGGTGATTGGTCTCCTCCAGAAGTTAATGGGGATTCTTCCCCTTCCAGGAGGAATTTAGAGTAAGCCAAGTGGGCATTCGTGCAGCGATGAACCAATCACCAGTCACATTCAATAAAGAATGGCCGTCTGTCTAATTAAATTGTTATGAATCCAGAGAATAAGGCCAGTTTCACATTGGCGACTTCGTAGCACGATTTAGCAGCGTGATTCAGCAGCGCGATTCAGCAGCGTACACCTAACCTAACCTGTTTCCGAGGGGCGATTGTGGCGGAAACCGCGCGGTTTGGTAAACCGCGTGGTCAGGTATGGAACAATAGGGTTCTAGTTTTAACTTCACTTCACCTTGTTCTGAGATATATTTGGTAAAATTTGCAAAGACGATTCGTCACAATCTATTCACCAATTCTCTAAGCCTGTCGCGACACAGTTATATCTTCGTGAGATAGGCATCGAAAAACCTAATGTAAACATACCTTATCCTTTTAATATTATAAAGGCAAAAGTTTATATGGATGTATGGATGTCTGGAAATTGTATTTGTAACTCTTTCACGCAAAAACTACTGAATTGATTTTTAAAATTCTTTCACTAATAGAAAGCTACATTATTTGCGAGTACCTACTATAGGCTATATGTATTGGTAAGCTCTGGCGTTATGAAATTATTTATTATACGTTTATTGTCCAGACGAAAAGCAAAGATTTGCTAAATAAATGTTTGACGTGCGTTGTCATTTTGTTATTTGTTTAGGTTACTATTTTGATCCCATTGACAGTTAAAATTTACTGCGCGTGTTTGATTGTTACGTTTTAATAGGTGGCACGCGAGCTGCTTGAAAGGGGGCGGGGGAGCGAATGGCCCGTGCGAAGCCGAGGGCAAAAGCTAATAATAATAATAGCCTTTATTTAGACAGTAAATTAAAGGCTAATTTGCTGTATTTAATTATTATTATAAAGTAAAGATAATAAATAATAAAATAATAATTGTAGTTGCTTATTGAATATGTTCTTGACCGCGAGATCTAGCGTTTCTAATGGCGTTGTTATGTCTTCTCGCGTCCTCCGGTTTGTTTAACAATCGCGGATTTTATTAAAATGACAAATAACTTAGTTTATATCACTTTATTTAATTACTGACAAAGTTATGTAAAATAATTTATTTTTCATTTTAAAATAAAAGTATTATCAAAAAGTTTTATTTAATTATTTATTTATCTATATAAGTATGTTTACATTACATAATTCGATGCCTATCTCACTAGGGCAGGGGTTCCCAACGTTTTTGTACTCTAGAGCACATTCTAAAATATCGGTAGGGTGGCGGGCGCCACCTCTTTTTAACCGACAAACTTCTTCCATAACTGATATTATTAACGTTTCGGACAGCGTTACAGTGTCCATCATCAGGGCAGATGTCTAAAAAAAAAAAATGTTTCAAAATAATAAAATATTATTCAAATTGCATACTCACAGAGTTACAAAACGTAAACGTCGTAAAACATAGTAAACAAAAAACACAAATCTACTTTCTCCACGAAAACCCGAAGTAAGCCGATGATCGCCGAAGCAATCGGGACGGTACGAGCACTACGAGCACGTGACTATTGTTAGTTTGGCTGTCGGCCGCGGCGCCCGCGGGCTCATTGCTTTCACTGAGTCGCGTGCCGTGTGTTTTGTTTGGCGCCTCGGAGTTCAAAAACTCTGTCTCTGTCGAACAGTGGCGGGCGCATGCGAATCGCTCCGCGGGCGCCATGGCGCCCGCGGGCACAGGGTTGGGAACCCATGCACTAGGGTATACCTGTGTTGAGACAGGCGTAGAGGTACATAAATGAGTGTCATACATAAGAATATTTAATTATAACATAAGAATATTTAAGGTAAGATACATACTGATTTATACAATTCAAACAGAAAGATGATTTAAATTGAGGGTAAATACCATAAAGAGAGCATTATATAGGTGAAGGAAGAGATGAATAAAGTAGTAAATCCTGTCGAATCTAAATAGGGAGTTATATTATACATATAGGATTTTACTATTTTAATTTCTTTGATAAGGGTAAGGACATACGTGAGATGGTAATTCAGTGTATTTGTAATCTATTTTACAGATGTTAGCAGTAGTGTGACGTCCAATATTTATAATCCATTTCTTTATATCTTGTTTGAATATGGTCATTGATTCAGTTTGTCTAATCGTAGCTGGTAGTGTATTGTGTAGTTTGCAAGCTATGTAGGTATTTAAAGTGTTTTTGTCCAAAGGTGGTTTTAGAAAAGGGAGTTTGGAGAAGTTCTTTATTTTTGGATCGGGTATTGTGTATCATTTGTGTTGGTTTGTATAGGATTTTGTTGTTTTTATGTAAATAAACTAAGATGGATTTTGCGTAGAGCTGTTTAATGTCCATAACGTTGAAAGTATTGAAGATCGTATCGGTGCTGGTAGTGAGAGGAAGTTTAAGAATTATTTTTATTATTAGTTTTTGTGCTTTAATGATGGGGTCGAGGGCATTAGAATAAGTGTTATCCCAAGCTAAAATTCCGTATTCGATGTGAGATTGGCACAGTGAGTAATGCACTGTTTTTAAAAGTTGTAGGTTAAGGAAATTGCGCGTTTGTTTGAAAAAGTATATAGATTTGCGGATTTTATTTGTAGTGTTAAGTATATTTACAATAAAAAACACATATAAATTTGTTAGAGACCACTTTTATTTTATACACACTCTACCGGTTTCGGAAGCACCCTTCCTTCGTCAGGAGAATATTATAACTAAACTATGATACAGAATGTGATAGACATAGATACATATTTTAGGTGTTTGAATGGGTGGTAGGCAAAGGGGTGGGGGTAATTGGGGGATTTCCGGAAAGTACAGAGCGGTTAATTGGAAAAATATTTAGAATGGGACTTAAAGATAAATTAATTTGGTTATTCAAAATACTAGCATTATTATTTTGGGATTTTATGATTTCTAGTGCTTCTAAATTATCTAATTTTTTGCTTTTATTATTACGGTGAAGAATTTTAACCCCTGTGTCCTTATTAAAAGTGTGATCTGTGGAAATTAGGTGATTAGCAAACTCTGAAAAATTATTATTATTTAAGCATCTTAAATGTTATAAATTTCGCGATTGAACTTTCAAAAATTAAACAAATTGCTCTAAATTATGGTTATTCCGCAGATTTAATTGATAAAATCCTTAGTAAGAAACTAAAACTCATCTCAACTAATACATTTTTATTTGGTACGCCTGAAAATAATAATAAAGAAATAAATCCCGCTCAATGGCGCAGAATCTTATATATATCCAACTTTTCTTCACTTAGTACAAAAAACTTGCCTGCCCACATTAAGCCCGCGTTCTATACTCATAACAATTTAGGTAAATTACTAAAAAAACACTAAAGATAGAGATCATAAATTAAGCCACTCAGGCATTTACCAACTATGTTGCAATGATTGTCCTTCGTTCTACATAGGTAAGACAACTAGAAATATAAATATCAGAATCACAGAACATTTAAGATGCTTAAATAATTATAATTTTTCAGAGTTTGCTAATCACCTAATTTCCACAGATCACACTTTTAATAAGGACACAGGGGTTAAAATTCTTCACCGTAATAATAAAAGAAAAAAATTAGAGAAAATCCCTAAATAATAATGCTAGTATTTTGAATAACCAAATTAATTTATCTTTCAGTCTCATTCTAAATATTTTTTCAATTAACCGCTCTGTTCTTTCCGGAAATCCCCCAATTACCCCCACCCCTTTGCCTACCACCCACTCAAACACCTAAAATATGTATGTCTATCACATTCTGTATCATAGTTTAGTTATAATATTCTCCTGACGAAGGAAGGGTGCTTCCGAAACCGGTAGAGTGTGTATAAAATAAAAGTGGTCTCTAACAAATTTATTTGTGTTTTTTATTGTAAATTATGGCGAGCCACAAAGTTAATGCTTTTTACAAATAATATGTTAAGTATATTTGTTTGTTGGCGAGGCACGCCTCGTAAGTCACCAAACGTAGCGAACCTCTATGGCAGAGGTTTTGATTATCCACTAAATGGTTCCGCGGGCGGCAGTACCCATACCCGCCTCCCAAATTATAAATTCTTTTATAATTTAGGAGACGGGTACGAGTAGGTATATCTGGGTATAGGTATATCTTAATTTTTAATAACTCAGTTTGGTTAGATTGGTAGGTATTCCTTAACCAAAACATCTTTCTAAAAAACGTTTTTCGTAATTGCACAACAAATTATATCCATATTGATTCAAAGATAATATACTTCTTCCAAAATGTCATACGGATGAAAACATAATTATCCACGAATCCTTGAAGGGCCTTTTTGCAGCGTTTATTTGTTGGAATCAAAATTATATTTGCCTTCGTTTGGAGGTGGGTATGGGTACGGGAACCATTTATTGGATAACCAACACCTCTGCCATAGGACACCCCAAGTGGTTTGCTACGTTTGGTGACTTAGCAGAGGTGCCCGGGTTTATGGGGTGAGGTTCTTCTGGGTCTTGGCGGCGGATGCGTCCGCCCATCAACTTCATGGCAGACCGAATCGGGAAAGAATGGTTGAGGGATTGACTTCCCCAGCTAATTGTAAATTTTAATGTAGTTTCTCTTATAAGTGTAGGTACCTACTTACTAAGCCGGCACGGCCGGTGCCTTAAATTTTTGTTGGTTCACTGAGTAGTTAATTCATCAACAACTTAAAACTAAGTAGGCAAATAAATAAAAATTAAATTAAACAGAGCCTAGTAACTCATAACTCGTATAGTGCCCTTAAGGTGATTATTCACAAAAAACGGCGCTATACAAATTATGCATTTATTATTATTATAACTTTGTGTAAAATTGTAAAAGTTTTCTTTGCGGACTTACTATCTTGGTTGATTAGTAAATGTAGTTTTGGCGGGCCACTGGCTATAATTCTGCTTTTATTTTCATGGTTTATAATATTTTTAATATAGTCTATATTTATTATTATAGGTATCACTAATTTTAAAAAGGCAAGGAAATTTATTTATATCTATATTTTTATAAAGATTTTTACCTTCACAAATCCCATTAATTGAGTATTTTAATAATAATTGCGTTTACAATCACACCATTCTTATTGTACTTGTAAAATGAAATTAAAAGAAAAACTTATTGCTAATTTATTAGGAAATCTTTTCAAATTATTGGTTTTCTCGAGGTGAAGTATGGAGGTCCCGCGAGTTGGCGGAGGTAAAAACGTAACCAACTTTGTATGATGTCATTTGTATACGCCTTTTTGATATGGAGTCAAAACAGTGATATCAGAATATTTCCATTTAATAAATAATTACTAATTTTTTTTTTTTTTTTTTTTTTTTTTTTTTTTTTTTTTTTTTTTTTTTTTTTTTTTTTTTTTTTTTTTTTTTTTTTTTTTTTTTTACAGTGAATACCGCACAAGAATCTCAACTGCTCCCGTCTGGAGCCAGTGAGACTATGGCATCCCCAATTGGGGTATGTTGTGAGGCTGAAGGTAGTGGGGAGTGGAAGGAGGTGGGGAAGAGGAAGGTTGGGAAGTACCTGGCTATTCAGATCTGGTCACTAAACACGGCTAAAGCCATTTTCAAGCAACGTTTCAATTCTGAATGGTGGTCTTACACCAGGGCGATACTAATAATATCTTCCACTCTGGAACATGCCGCAAATATACTATATATCTATTATTTTAAATGAATTAATTGTGAAATAACACAAATTAATCAAATAAAATTTAGTTGCGCATGCCGGGTTCGAACCCGCGACCTCCGGAATGTGAGTCAAGAGTCTTAGCCACTGGACTACGGAGGTCGTCAATACGTCAACTAATAACACAACTGAGCGAATTTTACAATATGTGACAAAATGCGCAAGCAAAAGTCAAATCGGTTCCCTCTCTATCAAGATAATGTCGCACCCGTTGACTCATCGTTGCATTTTATAAGAGATAAATATAATTACGCGCCTTATTGCCTTAGCTTAGGATACAAAGTTATGTACTGGCTTTCAGTCAGTCTGTATGAAAAAATTGGGTGGACCCAATATCTCGAACCAGGGCGGCCGCGGCAATGCGCGTTCAACGCCAGACAATCGAGCACCATGTGAACACCATGCAAAAATTTTGCGCGCCTTCAACGCGCTTGTCATAATATGAACCTGCCCTAATTAACGCGCGTTTTGATAACGCGTCCTTTGAGATCATTGGTTTTCTACGTTACCGTTCGGCGTTCGTTCAGTTGAGCGCGCGCTTTTGACGCGGATAGACGTATTTTAGTTCATTCAGAAATCGTCCGAAGTGGAAACAGAAGCTTTTAATACCGAATTATTTATAGATGAAATAGAGAAACGTCCTGCTATATGGAACATGACAAGTAGCATTTATTCAGATAAGAACATAAGGAGAAGAGCTTGGGAAGAACTCGTTTTCATATTCTGTAAGGGAAATGACGATGAAGAAAAGAAGAATTTATTATGTAGCGGGCGGTTATTATGTAGGGTTATTATGTATTGCCAGGGCGGCCGCGGTAACGCGCGTTCAGGGCCAGACAATCGAGCACCATGTTAACACTACTATACAAAAATGTTGCGCGCGTTCAACGCGCGTTAAGCGCTTGTCACGTGAACCTGCCCAGGCCACGATAATTATTCTCTACCAAATTCATGTAGGTATATTTAGACCGGTAGTCATTTTTATTTTTTTATTTAAAATAATGTGCACAATTTTATAATTAAAAATATTATGTAATACGATGAGCTGCAAAATGTTGTTCAATTTTGTTGGCGGTTCGGCGCACTAGTGCACTTTAGGACGAGCCGCGCCTGGTACTATGTATCATAAGTTCACACTTCTAAACAAATAACCTAAACATAACTTCATCTCTTTATGTTGTAAATCTTATTGTAATTCCTCCAACATGTTATCAGGTACCTGGTTTACACTTTTTAATACTACTAACTTACTTTAATAACAAGCTTAACTGTTAGGTACTTGTAATTTTTTTTTTTTTTTTAATGTTCTTTATTCAGTAAAGTTTATACATTACAGTAAATGGATAATTTTTTGGCCATCACACTAGGCACATGCCCGTGTTGTAGTGGCCAATTTTATGTTAAGTATAATAATACAAATTAAAAATAAGTTGAATGAAAAACAAAATAATATAAAAAAAAAAAAAAAAATTTATACATCTAAAACAAGTATGATGTATAAAGGAATTAAAAATAATGCAAAATATCTACATAAGTTTAAGATATATGAATATAAAAAATAAGTATGGAAAAACAGAAAAATTTAAAAATAATATGAAAAGTATATGAAAGAAAATACGTATTATTGAATTAAAAATAATACAAGGAGCATGTATCAAAAAAATAAAAAAATACAATATTATGTTATTATCTTATTATAATATATTATTATGTTATTATCAAGGGCGGATCCTGGGGTGGGTCCAGGACCCACCGATACCACTAATACCCTACTTTTTAATTATATCTATTATTATCAAAATTAAATTATAAATTCTTGTGACTTGATCACGACTATATGACCCCCCCCCCTGGCGCTACGTGACCCCCCCCCCTGGTGCCAAAGCTGGATCCGCCCTTGGTTATTATTTGTACTTTGTACGTGTTATTATTATAAACTGCTCTTGCTAAGCGCCTGCTCTCAACATAGGTTCTCCTAGTGACACAGGTAGATATAGAATAAAACAAATTGTAAGTCAAATATTAATAAAGATGAATAATATTATTACCTACTTATCTCATACACTGTAAATCCGAATATATTATATGTTACTAGGTTAATTCAGTAAATCCGAATATATATTTCTTCATTACACAACTTAGATTCATCGGAAAATGAAATTATTATTATTATAGATAAATGAAACAATTCAACTTTGTTTGAACCACTTATATAATTAGTAAATCCGACCGGTTTCACGATTTCGGATTTTTTAAATTGTAGATATTTTAAATAGGTACCTATGTTAGGTACCAGGTTTGATTGATGGTTTTTATAATATACAAAAATGAAAAATGAAAATTTGAATAAAAAAATTGTAATATCTGGCACGCAAGTTGTTTGAAAACTGAACATACTGGGACCGAATTTATAGAACGCGAGAGGGGGATTGGCGGGACGAGGGAGCGGGAGAGGGGAGTGGGTAGGAGGGGAAGGGGATGTGGGAGGGGAACGGGGGCGCACGTGAAAGGACATGCAGGGAAAAACAATTTATTTCTTTGAATATGGCATCGCAACGCATGGCGGGAACGAGCTATTTTTATAATAATAATCATTATTATTAACAACCAAGTCCTATACCAAAAACTTTACGAGTTGAGCGGAGATGAGATGTGTCTTCTGAGCAATACGATTCGTCAATTTTTGCACGTCTCTGTTTCACTCTGCTTTGCTTCTATGCACTTAGGTATATTTATGCTTCTATGGAAACGCATCCTTAGATAAGGACATTTACGACAATTTATTGCAACCAAAGGTTCTACCAAAACCAAATGTATTTTGTAATTTGTATTTTGTATTTTAAAATAAAAAAAAATGGTTAAAATACTGTATTTTGTATTTCAAATAATCCATCAACAGTCCATCATTTTCCACATTCTTAGTAGTACCATACAATAATGGCCTTGCCCAAAAATATTAAAAACCACAACAGTCCGTCATTTTCCACATTCTTACTATTCTTAGTAGTACCGTACAATTATGACCTTGCCGAAAAATCTTGAAAACCGCAACAGTCCATCATTTTCCACATTCTTAGTAGTACCATACAATAATGGCCTTGCCCAAAAATATAAAAAAAACCACAACAGTCCATCATTTTCCACATTCTTCGTAGTAGCGTACTATATGTATAATTTAATGATAATACTGCGCATTTTCTTACAACGCAAAATGTTCTAAATAGACATGGCTCGAGTTGAGCAAATGTGGCAATGAATGACAAACGTGTTTAAATAACAAAACAATAATATGCAAATAATACACACTTACCTGTGAATAACGTTCCACATCAATCACCATCAAAAGGAAAACGAACGCGAGCCGGTTTTACATGTGTAATAATAATAATAAATTAAAGAACGACTTGAATTTAAATAAGCCTTTTGCATGCCATTTTAATCGGCTTAAATAGATTTTTCTAATGCGAATACGAAATGCCACAATTTTGCACCACTAGAATTAATCTTGAAGTGAAAACTTCTTTAGTACCGTTGCGATTTGAAACATGATGAAACGAAAAAGCTATAAAAATAAACTGTTTTTATTAATTTAATAACAATATTATTGAAAATATAAAAGAAATAAAAAAAAATTAAATAAATAAAAAAAAAATAAAAAAAGGAAAAGCTACACTAAAAAGAGACAAACACATACCTACATCTATAGGATTTACCTAGCCTGTGAGAGAACGAGATAGTATAATCGGTCCCCTTTGTGTGCGGTGCTTCGTAGCCTCCCCACTCTTGTCTACTTTAGTTTTCTGAAGGTTTCACTTTTATCGCGTATGAACCTCACACATTTTTTTTCAAGTGAAAACTTCTTTGACACCATTGTGATTTGAAACTCGATGAAACAGAAACGAGCGACACTAAAAAGAGACAAACGTACATCTACAGGATTTAGCCTGCGAGAGAATGAGATAGACTAATCGGTGTCCTCTTCGTGCGGTGCTTCGTAGCCTTCACAATCTTGTGTACTTTAGTTATCTGAAGGTTTCAGGTTAAAGTACCTAAGTCAAAAACGTCCCTTTACACAACACCTGTATGCAGAAGGAAGATAGATATGAAGCAAAGACATTGGCAGAAAACAAATGTTATAGTTTTGTTCCTTTTTACATCGTGTCTTTATTTTGCAAGTACATTTTTTATTGCTGGGTTCTTATGAAAGGGGCGCAGTTATTCGAGGTGGGGAGGTCGAGCCCACGCCAGCTGCTCTGTGATTGGTCCATTTGGATCGTACGGTACTCTTTTATTTGACTCGTTGCGCGCGCGCGCGTTGGTGGATGGGTGCGCGGACCATTATTATTCTAAAACTGACAAACGCTCACGCGGCTTCCCAAAGAGAGCTCTGTGTCTAGACGATAGATTCATGTTTTTTTTTAATTTATTTTATACATTATTAAAGTCTAAAATATTAACCACATTTACAAAAAATCAAACTAATTTCTTAAATTTTGTGGATAGTGATTGAATTGTCTTAAGCGTTGGGTTCCCACCCAGAGTCCCATCGCGAATTCAATACTTGGCTAGCTTGTTGACAAAAACTATCTTCTAGAAAACATTAATTTCCACCGTCCAATACGAAATACAAGGTCAAACCAACTGTTCCACATCCCACACTCAAATACAAATTACACACAACATTCATTTCTCAGAAGGACGTGCACAAAATACAATAATATATTTATTTTCAGGCGCTGAAATAGATGCATAATAGAAAATATATCTTTATCTTTACTTAGTTAAAATGAAGTCGCTCACGCTGTATGTGCGCTTTTTTTTAGCTCTACACAGGAGGTCCTGAGGAAAATGATTTACCTCAGGGCCTATGTCATCTTAGGGAATGCTGTATGGAGGGTTTTTTAAGGGAAGGAGAGGAGAGATCTGGGAAGGAAAAGGGTTTAAGGGGTGGGTATGAATCTGGGGTTCAGAGTGTCCCGGTCAAGACCTAGACAAACCTCAACCCACGAACCCGGGCACCCTTGCTAAATCACCAAAAGTAGCGCACCACTTGGGGTGACCTATGGCAGAGGAGACACTATATAAAGAGGTAAGATTTGTTTGTTTGTTTGTTTGTTTGTTTGCATTGAAAAGGCTCCGAAACTACTGAACCGATTTGAAAAATTCTTTCACCAATAGAAAGCTACATTATCAGCGAGTAACATAGGCTGTATATAATGGTAAGCTCTAGCGTTATGAAATTTGTATGAATGAAAATGTGCGTATTTCATATATTTTAGCGCCAGGGAGGAAAGGCAGGGGGATGGTGGGGTTTGCGGAGAGGGAAGACGAAAGGGAGGGGGAAGGCGGGGAAGGTGGAAGGGAACGGGGATACACGGGAAAGGACATGCAGGGAGAATCAATTTATTTCTTTGAATGGCATAGCAACGCATGCCAGGTACCAGCTATATCTATATATATTAATAAAAATGAATCGCCGAACATACTTATGCCGTTTGTATTAAATAAATATAATTCTTATTTTGCTTAGACATTGTTGAAAACGATAAATACTTGTGATCAAAAAGACTTAGACTTAGACAAGGTTTCATGTAAATTGGTTGAAATATAAAGGAGAATGTCTGAATGTGGTGGAGAGCGAGCTGGCAAGCGGGCGGTATCGATTTGATTTGTATGCAAATTAACAGATAACGGTGGTTATAATGGTTGGGTAACCATCCGGTAGATGGCGTTGTATTTCGTTAGCCACAACAACGCGTGGCCGGGTCAGCTAGTCTATAATAAATAAATAAATAAAAACCAGTGCTATTTAGAAATGCAAGAATTATCTACCTGGTCCGCTAGCACGGTCGATCGATAATGATTGATTGGATATAGCTTTCGGAAACTTCTCATCGTTCCCTAGGACATAAACAACAGTTGACGTCGAATATATGAAGACCACTTAGTCATCGTGAACTGTCAATTATTCATTGGCGATCTGCAGTCATGCTGGGGAACGATGGGAAGTTACCGAAAATTATTCTGTCAATCCTTAACGATCGACACTGCTGGGGGCCGGTGAAGGAAATGGTGCATCCGACACCAATCAGAAAAACATTATTCTTTTCTTCTCAGTAAATATAATTAAATTTAATTCATGACTTCCGCTAAACCGCAATACGAGTTTATTTTTACCTCAATGAACGTAACACTCAGATAATAATGGCCTTGAACAACAGCTGTTAACTCGCGACACAGAAAACTAATAAATGTAACCGACCGCACTCAGATCACCTCCTGCATAATTTATGTTCTTATTTCTTTACTGTGTAAATATATACATATATATATATATGTAGAACAATTTTCTCGGTTTACCCGCGTATCGTAGTCCTTAAAAGGACTTTTTAACTCCTGACGTTTCGGACAGATCACACTGTCCATCTTCAGAGGCCTTATGTCTTGAGTTTTTGTCTCAAACTGATAGCTTTCGCATGTCTGTTCAATCCAAAAGCTAAAACGTAAGTGAGTGCAAGTCACTTCTTATGTCTAGAACGAAGTACCCGGGTTGCAGGTGATTGATGGTGGAGGGGGTGGGGGGCGGGGCTGGCAGTGGATACCTGATTGGTTAAGCTAATTGGAGACTCTACTCTACTTCGTTCTAGACATAAGAAGTGACTTGCACTCACTTACGTTTTAGCTTTTGGATTGAACAGACATGCGAAAGCTATCAGTTTGAGACAAAAACTTAAGACATAAGGCCTCTGAAGATGGACAGTGTGATCTGTCCGAAACGTCAGGAGTTAAAAAGTCCTTTTAAGGACTACGATACTTTTGTTATACTTTTGTGAATAATCATAACCCAATTGGGAACGTACAAATACACACTTCAATGATCAATGGATACCTGAAGAATTTAGACGTTAGTAAGGGTGCTGGCAGTGACGGTATTTCACCATACTTTGTCTCAAAATGTGCCAAAAATCTCTCATACCCTTTAACTAACATATTTTTAATATCACTCAAAGAAGGAAAATTTCCCACAAAATTTAAAGAAGCAATTATAATCCCTATTCATAAAACAGGTTCTAAAAGAAACATTGAAAATTACCGCCCAATATCAATACTTACGGTATTTAGCAAACTATTTGAGCGCATTATCTACGATCAAATTTATACTACAATTGTTCGCAACATTCAAAACCAACAACACGGATTTTTACAAAAAAGATCGGTTCTAACAAATTTGGTAAATTTTACCGATTATTTATCGAGTAATATGGACTACAGAAACCAAATAGATGTGATCTATACTGACTACTCGAAGGCCTTCGATAAGGTAAACCATTTAATTTTAATTAAAAAATTAAATCAATTAGGCATTCATGGTGACTTACTCCGATGGCTCACTTCATACCTTTCGAGTAGACTCCAATGCGTCTCAGTTGAGGGATCAAAGTCCAACTTCTTTTCCGTGCCCTCCGGCGTACCTCAAGGTTCTCATCTAGGCCCATTATTATTTAATGTGTATATTTATGATATTCACAAATGTTTTTTACACTCTAATTATCTAGCATACGCAGATGATAAAAAAATATACCTATTTGTTAAATCAATCGAAGACTGCTTTAAACTTCAAGAGGACCTCAATCGTCTTTTTGTCTACTGTGAATTGAATAAACTAGTCATAAATATCTCAAAATGTAATAAAATATCATTTACACGTAATAAAAATAAAATTTCATTTGATTATACACTAAACGGTACACTTATCAACGAAGTTGAATCTATCAGGGACCTTGGGGTAACGCTTGATTCTAAATTAAACTTTATCCAACACACTAATAATATCATCAACAAAGCCAACAAAATGCTGGGATTTATAATTCGTATATCGAAACCTTTTCGAAACGTAAATACTTTATATTCCCTCTACACCGCATATATCCGCCCACACTTAGAACACTGCACACCGATCTGGACTCCTTTCTACCAAGCCCACATTGTTAGGATCGAAAGAATTCAAAAAAAATTTTTTAAACACTTAAATTATAAACTTAACCTACACTTTCTAAATTACACCGATTCTATTAAATTTCATCACTTCAACTCCCTTCATACACGACGATTAATTTTTGATCAAATTTTATTATTTAAAATTTTAAACAATGGCCTGGACTCACCAGAGCTTACCAATTTAATAAAACTCCATATTCCTTCAAGATTAACCCGACAATCGAATTTACTTCATTTGCCGACTTGTAGAACAAACTTTAGAAAAAATTCCCCGATTCCTCGAATATGTGCGCAATACAACGAATTGTTTCACAACGTAGACATTTTTAATTTAAACCTTCAGAAGTATCGAATAGAAGTAACGCGTGCGATATTGTATTGATACGGGGTGTGGAAGGTATCGAGAGCATCTCATATCCTTATCCTATATTCTCCCTCCCCTCCCCCTCCTCTCCCCTTCCTCGCCCCTTCCTAAATCTAAAATTTAGCTTAAGATAAGTTAAAACTCCATCTAGAAAATATATTAGCATAAGAAACTCTTTTGGCTTCACTGCAGTTAACATGTATATTTTTATGTCTTTTGTATGTATACAACGTGTCCGGAAACTCGTAGTACAAGCGGGAAACTGGTGAATCTACATCACGTAGAGAACCCAAAAAACTTATTTTTTCGATCTATGCATTTCGATTGTAATATTATTTTTTTTCTATTTTTCCATTTTTTCGGCAACTAAAGGGTTAAAAAAAATTTTGAGCCCGGTTTACCCTTCGTTGCATTTTATAAGATATTACACAGCTGAAATCAACCCCCTAGTGAAATTTTTTTTCAAATTTAACCAAAAAAATTCCAACTTCGGACCCGATTTACTCGAAAACGAAAGCTCAAATCAAAAAAAGATAAACCACAAAATCGACTCCAAATGTGATGTGGATTCTCCAGTTTCCCGCTTGTACTACGAGTTTCCGGACACCTTGTATAAGCTGTTTGTTTCTTACAAATAAAATAAAATAAAATTAAAATTAAGGAGATACGCGGGTAAACCGAGAAAATTGTTCTACATCTTACACCCGTGAAAACCTTAATCATAACATATATATATTAATAAAAATGAATCTCCGAAATGTATGTACGCGCATAACTTACGAACGACTACACCAAATTGGTTAATTCTTTTTTTGTTGTGTTCGTTATTGTCAGGAGAAGGATTGTATGAAAAAAAAATTAAAAAAATAAAACAGAATTTTTTTTTCTAAATAATTTTTAATTTTTTTTTAATAAATGTTTAGAGGTTTACCGTCGTGTTATTTATTGTTATTGATAAGAAATTGCGACCAGTGAGGCGTCAAAATATCGGTTTGCGTACGCGTAACTTAAGTCGAGATCACAATCTTCGATACAATGAGACTGAAGAAGAGAGTTGGCAGCGTTTGGAGGCAAATAGAATGAGAATTTCTCAAGCGAGATCTACCGTGACTCCGGAAGAACCTATACCCTATACCAGCGGTCGTCACACTTTTCTGGTCAAGGGCCACATAGGACAATGTGAGGTATCACCGCGGGCCGCACACTTATGAATTCGGCGGGAGGGGGGGAGGGGGGGTGTTGTACCTTTTTGTTTAGCAAGTTAAAAAAGCAATTATTTCGAATTTAAGTACCGGTTTGCTACTTCCTTTCTTCTCGTCTTCAATTCTTAATAATATTAATACACCTAAAATCATAATATTATATTAAAAAAAAAAATTGTTTGTATAATGGAATCTTTCAGTTCAATTTTCATCTACTTCCTGAACTATAGAAATGTGTGAATTTTCACACACGTGATAAAAATCATAACAATTCATACAATAACAAAAATTAACCAATTTTAAAGTTTATTTTGATTTATTAGTACGTGTTAAGCATATATTTTTGGTCTTTTTTGACCATATTTTTTTTTACCCACCTACACTCTCACTGTGCCATCTCTACGCCCTCTAATTTTCTCTGGGTCTTTCTAGGCCCCCCTGAAAGTCTCAAACAAACCAGATAGTATAATTGTACATGAAAAAAATATATTTAAAAAGAAAACGGCCGATATTTGAGCAAGCCGCAAAAATACGGATATAGGTATTATAATTGTACTCGTACATGAAAAAAAAATATTTAAAAAGAAAACGGCGGCTATTTGTGCGGGCCGCAAAAAGCCGGATAGCATAATTGTACGTGAAAAAATATATATTTAAAAAGAAAACTGCAGATATTTTGTGCGGGCCGCAATAAAACGGATATAGTATAATTTGTACTCGTAGGTACATGAAAAAAATATATATTTAAAAAGAAGACGGCAGATATTTGTGTGGGCCGCAAAAAAAACGGATTGTATTGGAAAAAAATGAGAAATTAAGAAAACGGCAGATATTTGTGCGGGCCGCAGTTTGACGACCACGGCCCTATACCATCGACTTCAAGTGAGAGGCAACAAAACAGACGATCTAACGTAACAATTACCTATGAACGTTTGGCGTTTAGATAAATGATACAACAGTATCGGTCGTCTATCAGCGATACGCCAGGAGTATGTTGTGCGAATGAACAAATCAAATTAACACAACTGACGACGCCACCTGAACCTGAATTCATTACTTTCAGGGCAAGAACCTCTATCAAAGATTTTTTTGCAAAATATTCAAAATTACAACAGTGTGTTCCAAATGACATCATTTGGTGCAAATATAATTGAAGAACATGGTTTCAACCCAACTTTTAAGGTATTTTTTTTTGACACACATTATATACATCCATTGTAACATAAACCTTCATATATTAAAATTCTATTGAGGCTCATAAATGAAGATTTTTTAACCCTAGAAAGATAATCATATTTCGATGTACGGTAAAGATAATCATTCGTAAAATTGACGCATGATTTTAAACTAGCTATAAGATTTTATTAAAGGCCAGCCAGCTTCAATTCCAAATTTGCTTTAATTTATACCTGTATTCAAAAATGCTGAAAGGCGTGATGATAAAACTACTAAAATTATGTACTTTTTGTAATTATTTTTTGATCATGTATGACCTTACCTTCTTATGCTAAAAATAAACGTATTAACTCGTATTTTTGTTATTTATTTTTGGGGTGTTACGCCGTGTTGCACTACCTCCTCCTTTAGCCAACGTTTCGGACAGCGTTACAGTGTCCATCATCAGGGCAGGTGGCATCACATCTGCCCTAATTATGGACGCTGTAACTTTAAAAAAAAATATGTATATTGTTTTAACTTGGGCTCGGTCATAAATTCGGTCCAATGGCACCGGACCGACTGAAATTTTAGATTCTTACTAAGAATCATGAATCAATCGAAGAATCTGCTAAACTAAGAATTTTTAATAAAATCATCGTTTTAACACTTGGGGTCGGTCGTTTAAGAGCTTGGGTTCGGTCGTTTTATGACTTGAAGTAGGTCATTACTTTGGCCCTATGGCACCGAACCGACTGAAATTTTAGATTCGTACTAAGAATCATGGTCTGTACACGAGTCAGTCAAAGAATCTGCTAAAAGAATAATTTTTAATAAAATCGTCGTTTTAACATTTGGGTGGGGTCGGTCGTTTAAAGACTTGGGGACGGTTTTAAATTCGGCCTTCCGGCACGGAACCGACTGAAATATTGGATTCTTACATAGAATAATGGTTGTACAAGAATCAATCATAGGATCTATGCCAAAGGAAGACTTTATTTTTAAATCACCCTTTTAACACTTGGGGTCGGTCATTTAAGAGTTTGGGTTCGGTAGTTTTATGACTTGGAGTAGGTCATTACTTTGGCCCTATGGCACCGAACCGACTGAAATTTTGGATTTTTACTAATAATCATGGTCTGTACACGAGTCAGTCAAAGAATCTGCTAAAATAATAATTTTTAATAAAATCGTTATTTTAACACTTGGGGTCGGTCGTTTTAAGACTTGGGGACGGTTTTTAATTCGGCACTACGGCACGGAAACGACGTAAATATTGGATTCTTACTTAGAATAATGGTTGTACAAGAATCAATCATAGGATCTATGCCAAAGGAAGACTTTATTTTTAAATCATCCTTTTGACACTTGGGGTCGAAAGTTTTAGAACTTGGGTTCGGTCGTTTTAAGACTTGGGGTCGGACATAACTTCGGTCATATCTGTATCGAATCAATCAAAGGATCTGCCAAAAGAAGATTTTTTTTTTAAATCATCATTTTAATTTGGGCTCGATCATAACTTCGGTCCAATGGCACCGAACCAACAAAATTTTAGATTCTTACTTAGAATTTTAGTCTGGACACGAATCAATCAAAGAATCTGCTAAAAGAAGATTTTTTAATAAAATAATAATTTTAACACTTGGGGTCGGTCATTTTAGAGCTTGGGTTCGGTCATTTTAAGACATAGAGTTGGTCATTACTTTGGCCCTATGGCACCGAACCTAGTGAAATTTTTGATTCTTTCTAAGAATCATGGTCTTTAGACGATTCAATCAAAAATATGGCAAAATAATAATTTAAAAAAATCATAGTTTTAACACTTGGGGTCGGTCATTTTGGAGCTTGGGTTCGGTCGTTTTAAGACATGGAGTCGATCATTACTTCGGCTCTATGGCATCGAACCGTCTGAAATTTTTGATTATTTCTAAGAGTCATGGTCTTTACACGATTCAATCAAAAAATATGGTAAAAGAAGAATATTTTTAAAAAATCATCGTTTTAACACTTGGGGTTGGTCATTACTTCGATGTGGCACCAAACCGACTGAAATTTTGGATTCTTACTAAGAATTATAGTCTGGACACGAATCAATCAAAGAATCTGCTAAAAGAAGATTTTTTAATAAAATCATAGTTTTAACACTTGGGGTCGGTCATTTCAGAGCTTGGGTTTGGTCATTTTAAGACATAGAGTTGGTCATTACTTCGGCTCTATGGCATCGAACCGACTGAAATTTTTGATTATTCTAAGAATCATGGTCTTTACACGATTCAATCAAAAAATATGGTAAAAGAAGAATATTTAAAAAAATCATCGTTTTAACACTTGGGATCCGTCATTACTTCGATGTGGCATGAAACCGTCTGAAATTTTGGATTCTTACTAAGAATCATGGTCTGAACACGAGTCAATCAAAGAATCTGCTAAAAGAAGAATTTTAAATAAAATCATCGTTGGGGTCGGTCATTTTAGAGATTGGGTTCGGTCATTTTATGACTTGGAGTAGGTCATTACTTCGGCCGGCCCTATGTCACCGAACCGACTGAAATTTTTGATTATTTCCAAGAATCATGGCCTGTACTCGAATTAATCGAAAAATATGACATAAGAAGAATTTTTTAAAAATCATTGTTTAACACTTGTGGTCGGTCAAAACTTCGAGGTGGCACCAAACCAACTGAAATTTTGGATTCTTACTAAGAATCATGGTCTGTACACGAATCAATCAAAGAATCAAAGAAGAAGAAAGTTTGTTTTAATTGCCGACAGTTTAGCGTCGGCAATTAAAACAAACGATCCAAGTTGCTCATTTGAAATTAAACCAACTACTACAGAAGAGATCATAAAAATAATCAACAGTCTTAAAACTACACATGCAAAGGGTCCAGATAGTCTAAATACATACATATTAAAAAAAAATAAATCTCAGATTTCTACACCGCTTGCATATATCTACAACTTAAGCTTTGCTTCGGGAATATTTCCTGATCATTTAAAAAGATCAATAATTATCCCAATTCACAAAAGTGGACCAAAATTTCTTATAGAAAACTATAGGCCAATATCACTGTTAAGCGCAATATCTAAAGTTATTGAAAAGATTTTCAAATCAAGGTTGAGTGAATATGTGGAGCATAACAAAATTCTAAGCCCAAACCAATACGGTTTTCGATCTGGTAAAGGAACAGATGATGCCATCGCATGTCTCACGGAAACTATTGCAGGAAATATGAACCGTGGCAAGAAAACCATTGCCCTGTTCCTGGACCTGGCCAAGGCTTTCGATACAATATCACATAAAATACTTTTACAGAGACTGCAAAATATAGGGATAACAGGAAAAAGTTTTCAATGGATACAAAGTTATATTTCTAAGAGATTCCAGCAAACAAAAATTAATGAGGCTACTAGTACTTCAATAGAAAATAACTTTGGAGTGCCACAAGGAAGTACACTAGGGCCCCTTCTCTTTATTATATATATCAACGAACTATGTAATCAACATATAGGTGGGAAAATCATTACATTCGCAGATGACACCGTCATGTTATTTGAAGGAGAGGATTGGAAAGAAACGCACCACCTTGCGAACATCGGTATTAACATAGTTAAACAGTGGCTGGACAGTAATTTGCTTACATTAAACATATCAAAAACCAAATATCTAACATTCAGCGCTACTATTGCAGGACAACCCAAAACACTTCACCACCTCATAATACATAAAATTAATTGTACCCTCGGAAATAGTAACTCTCCGTGTAAATGTGAAACTCTTGAGTGTGTTAAATTTATCAAATATCTAGGCGTTATAGTTGACAATAACCTAAAATGGAAATACCAAATAGAAAATGTAGCAAAAAGAGTGCGTACACTTATTCATATATTTATTTCATTGCGGGAAATTTTAAAAACACACTACTTAAAAAATATATATTACGGGCTATGCAACTCGATCATAACATACGGATGTATTGGGTGGGGGGGTGCAGGGAAAACAATATTAAACTCGTTATTGAAGGCACAGAAATCTATTTTACGTGTTATAATGAAGAAACCTTTCAGATATTCGAGCGACGCTCTCTTCAGGGAATTTAATGTACTAGATGTTCGACAGTGTTACATTAAAAAGATAATAATTTATGCTCATAAAAATAAATATAAAATGAAAAAAGTCGAACACAAACATCAAACCAGAAGTAAGGGCAGAAATGACCTTTCTATTCCAACAAGCAACACAGCGGCTTATCAAATGATATTCTCATACCTGGGACCGAAATTGTATAACAAAATCCCTTCTCAACTAAAATTGTGTAAAGTGTCATCCTTCAGCCAAAAAATTACAAAATGGTTACTAGATTTGGGCAGGACGGAGTCTGAAATATTACTAAAAAATATTATCTGATAATTATATATTACAGCGCCTCTATTTTTTTCCAAATTAATGTCTTTTGTTTTTTTTCTTACTGTCTACCTGTATATTATTCTTCTTGTATTCAAAAATAACAAAACTAATTTTAACAAAAAACCAAAAAATTTACTCATTCAACTCTGTCACATGGTAGCTTATCTGATGGTTCTGCCACTTTTCTTGCTGGAACAAATTAATTGAGAATCTTTTGTAAAATTAATTGAGAGTCTGCATTTGTGTAAGATGTTTTGCTTACGAGGCTTCTTTCGGATTTAGTTTATTGTAATGGCTGATAAGTTCTTTAAAGTACGATTGGAAAACACTTTAAACATTTTTGAAAACCTTTTATGCTAACGATTCTGATATTTTTTGTATGCCTTTACTGAAGTATAAAGCTGTACTAATTAAACAATTTAGCAGTACGTTTTTTTTTAACAAGGTCACCATATACAAGTATTTTCTGTTTGCTTCTTCTTCACTGCTTTCAATAACTTTGTATTAATATGTATTATTTTTCTTTTGGTTTATTTATAATTAATAGGTATTATTTTTCTTATGTATTATTTTTCTTTTGGTAGAATGTATTATTTTTATTTTGGTAATATGTATTATTTTTCTTTTGGTTTATTTACAAGTAAACTTATAATTTTACATTTCTTTCTTTTTTCTATATTGAAAAAAAAACATGTACGTAAAGGACACTTGTGCATAATTATAAATAATTAATAATAACTAAATTAGTAAATAATTAAATTATGCATACATTATAAATAATTAAATATTTTTGCCTGAACTTTAGTAAATAAGATAAAGTTTTTTGGCGATGATTTGTTGATTTGTGTCCCAAATTGGTAATTTCTAAATTAAATTTACGCCTATCAAAATGTTTGTCATTTGACTGTCCTAGAACGGGAGACCTTCCTAGTTGGACAGTCAAAGCTTCTTTGTATTGATGTATTCTCTATAACGTTTTATTATTATTATTATTATTATTATTATTAATCTGCTAAAAGCAGAATTATTAATAAAATCATCGTTTTAACACTTGGGGTCAGTCGTTTTAGAGCTTAGGTTCGGTTGTTTTAACACTTGTGGTCGGTCGAAACTTCGAGGTGGCACCAAACCGACTGAAATTTTGGATTTTTATTAAGAATCATTGTCTTTACACGAATCAATCAAAGAATCTGCTAAAAGAAGAATTATTGACAAAATCATCGTTTTAACAATTTGGGGTCAGTCGTTCCAGAGCTTAGGTTCGTTCGTTTTAAGACTTTGGGGTCGGTCGGCAAACTATCGGCGCTTTTTGTTTCTCTCCAGAAGGAAAAACAAGTTATGGTCGAATTATTTAATTGTAATTTTTATCTTTTTTTAGTATACGCTTGCCCTGAAGAAGGAACGATCGTTCCGAAACCGGTCGGATTTACTCATTATATAAGTGGTTCAAACAAAGTTAAATTGTTTCATTTATCTGTAATTTTATTTCATTATATGGTCGTATTGTAAACGGAAGATTTTGTCTCATTTTTGTCATGAAGTACGTACCGTGTAACATTCGATATATGGAATTATTGATAATCCAACTGATTTGAATTTACCGGAAGTGTTACATTTCCTTTGTCCGCGACTGTACACCACCCGTGTGAAGCTAAGGCGGGCTAAATAGTAAATCCAGACTTTCAGGAATTTCGAAAATAACATAATTACACGAAAAAAAATATGGCGGTACGAAGTTCGCCGGGTCAGCTAGTTTAACATAAATTTGAATTTAACAATAGATAGAAAGGAAGAATCACTAATGGTGAGTTTAGTTACACTACTTTTAGATCTGAATGAGTTAAATATATTAAGATCTAAAATTAAAGACATGATGTAAAGCCCAGGCAACGCTAAGTACTTTATCTAGTATTAAATAATGTGAGCAATTTCTAAACTGTGCTTTATATTTTATTACATTATAGTTATTCTTCATTATGTTAACACAAAATTGCAAAAGTATAATAATAATATACCTATATGCAATTCTAATTTTGAGATCGGCGGATATCTATACTGCAATGAAAAAATATTTTTTCCACTATTATTCCTTTTTAATTTTTTTATAAAAATGTATGTTACACAGCTTTACTTTAAAACCGTGAGTTATGTGTTTAGTATTGCCATTTGAACAACAGTGGCGCCCTCATATATTTTCTACTCTTATTTGACAAACTGTAACTACAGATGTCGCATTCTCTCACTGATTTTTCAACAAAAGTTTTGCAAAGTGGGTACCAAGAAACTTAACCGTCCAGAATAAAAAAACAAGAAAAACAATGGCCGCACAACACATGCAGCTCTTAGTTTCTGGAAAAAATTGTGACCGGAGTCGAAAAATGGATTCATTTTTTAACCTGAATCAAAGAGGCAGTCTAGGCCAATCAATAAAGAGTTTGAGGTATGCAAAAATTCCCCCGTCGATGAAACTTTGCAGTCACGTGGAGTATCATTTAGGGATGACGAATGACAAAAGATCCAACAAAATATTTAACGGGAAGTTAGTTATTTTTAGCAAAAACTGAAAAAAAATTATAACTCTCGCGGGAAAAGTATTTCTTTCCAAAACTCTTCACATATTGTTAGTATTAATTAATATCCACCTGATTATTTAGAAATCCAACAATATTTTTGTTGGGAAAGTATGTTTTTAAAAAGAGATTTGTTTTTTATTTCTATTGTTGCCGGGAAAATTCCCCCCCCCCAATTTTTGATCACGAAGTGTCTTTATATTGGTGTTTGCTTTATTTAATCAAAAGATCCAACATTTTTTTCTTTTGGAACATGCTTTTTTGATATGAGTCAAAAATATCGCTCCGGAAAAATCCCCCGTCCAATTTTTTAAAGTCAAATTGTTAGGATAGCTATGTTAAAAAGATTTCTGCAAAGATCCAACAAAATTTTCAACGGCAACCTATTTTTTTTAATTGATTTCGATCGCACGCTGATTTCACGTGACTTTTGTATGAACAGGAGCCCGAGGGGTAAGGGTAGGGGTGGGGCTAGACGCACGGGGGCAAGCGAACCGATCGGCGCAGGATATAGCTGCCCGAGAAGAGAGCCGCGGCCGTGGCGGGGAGGGGTGGGAAGCCGACTTGATGTATTTTTGTGTTTTATGGGATGTCCGAAAACAATGAATATTATACCTCAATGAAAGAATGAATGTTTTAAACAAAAATTGCTTTGATTACTGTAAAAGTGTTTTAAAATAACCAAAGAATTTTATTAAATTTTACTAATGGTTTATATGCGAAGTGCAATATATTTTAACTCAATACATATTTTAAAATTATTGTGGCATTGTAAATGAGGTTGTTTCGTCACTCAAATTCTCAATAAAAAAGCAACGCAAACAGGCAATCCCGAAAGCATTGTTAAAATCAATGAAATAGGCGTAAAAGCTTCTATATTCATTTTAATTTTAAAATACCTACTTGCGTAATACAATGTTATTTTAACCAATTAATTATTTGTGTGGCCGAAAATTAAATGGGTGTATTCTCGTTACTTGTTTTTGAGTTGTTATGCCGTGTTGCGCTACCTCCTTCTTTAGCCAACGTTTCGGACAGCTTTGCAGTGTCCATCGTCAGGGCAGATCCGGCAGATCCGGTAGATGTGTTCACATGATGATGGACACTGCAACGCTGTCCGAAACGTTGGCTAAAGAAGGAGGTAGCGCAACACGGCATAACGCCCCAAAAACAAATAACGAAAATACTTTTGGCCGTGAAAATCTTAAAACGTATCTAAATGGGTGTAGTTACTGTAGTTGAATATTAATATTAATTATAAGACATTATAGGTACGAGTACCTACAAATAACAACAATTGGGATCAGATTTTATTTTTATCGTTTTATTGTATTATTTTATTGTATTACATAATTTAATACCCAAAAAATCAACAATATACATGATTATTCTCTCTAAAAACTAAAAAAGGAGGATTGGAACAATGTTTTAAACAGTGATGATACTGAAATATGTTCGACTTACTTTGAAAATATCCTGTCACAACACATTAAAAATTTGACAACTGAAATAACAATACACATAAAATCAAAATTAAGATGTTTAAAGTCTTGGATTACCAAAGGACTTATAATATCTATCAAACAAAAAAAAACTTTACAAAACAACTTTAAAAAATCCCCATGATGAAAAAGCATATATTTTATATAAAAAATATAAAAATAAATTAACATCTTATATTAAAAAAAAAGTTAAGAGTTTTTTAAAAATAAAATATTATCTTCAGAAAATAACCATAAACAAATGTGGAAAACTGTGAATTTGGCCATAGACAATACAAAAAAAAACACAAAACATTAAGTACATCGAACATGATAAAAAAATTATAGATGCCAATATACAGCTAAACAATGTGCAAACACATTTAATTCCTTCTTTGCAAATGTTGAAAAAAATCTTGCGAAAAATATTCATAAGCCTTCTAAAGTCATGTCTGACCATATCCCCGACCAAAATTTATTTGATCGTCTGATTGTGAAATAGCCATCACCTACAAATTTCTTGTATTCCTCGGGTAATAACTGTGTTTCTAAATTTTGTATATCTTGTAAATATAGGGTGGCACATTTTGCATAGCAATAGTGGCCACTGGAGTGAAAGAATGGTAACATTTTCTTGGTTACATCAAGGTGCAGTTGCCATTTTCCCGACCGCTTCGCGTCTATGAATAGTTTTACAAGAGTGACCATTTTGAAATAGAGCACCCATAATTTTGCGGTTGGCCCGTTTATAGAAATTTCCTCCATAGCATTTCTAAATTTATCCAGAATAGGTGTAAGTCGGTCCAGTTCACTGGGGGATTCATTTTTGAACAAATCATTCAACAATATGTCGTCAATTGTAATAATATCTTCATCATCTAATTCCATTGCGTCAAGTAGTTTTTTTGAGAGAGTGAATTGAGTAAGCATGTGTGCTCTTATGGCACGTGCGTAAGAGTGCCCAGACAACATTTTATCCACAGATAAAGGTGCATATACTGTACACCACAATTCTTTAAGGCCGCTTCCATTCATTATATAACCGATGGCTCCCATGAAACTCATGAGGAGATGAAAACCCCCTAGTCGAATAATTACATGTTTTAGTCTTGGATCAGTACTCGAAGTCATAATGTCTTTGGCTTTCTGATAGAGAGGTTGATTAAATGTTACTATAGTAGTTTTCATGCCGATGGACTTGGTATTCTCTACAGCCATAATTAATGATGTGTAAATAATATCATACTGCGTTGGAGGAGCGTTGATAAATGGAAGTGGAACGATTTCAGACTTTTCATATTTCTTTTCAGCAGTGAATTTTTCCATGAAACCATTCCAGCCGGGTATATAACAAACGCCTTGCTTTTTTTAATATATCCACAGAAAATTTGTCCACGACGGCAATATATCCTTGATATCGGAGTCTCCGGCAAAATTATGGATCAGAACTTGCTGCAAACCTTTTGATGTACATTGATATGTTTCTAATGGTACATGACCAAAATTACCAATGACAAAGGATGGTGGTATGCTATTCAGACGTAATACACTCTCATAGTTTGTTTTCAAAACAGGAGTATAACATTTTATGCCACCCATGGAGTGAAATGTATTTTTGCCATCGATCGTACTTATATTATGGTCGGCATTATCAAACACATATTGACAAAAATCAGGCTTTTCGATAGGCGAAATGTGAGCGATAGCCGATATTTGGAAGTTTGTTGCTTCGTGGTACGACAAACAAAATCCAAAAGATGCCAACAGATCGACAAGCGATTTGGAAGCAAATTTCTGATTTATTAGTGTAGCGATGCCTAGCAGTAAGGGCGATGTAAATGAACGGGGTCGAACAGCGGTGATTATCGAATGGGCGATTGCCTGGCATTTCTTGGAAGCACTATCTGTATCGCGTTTCTTCTTTAGAATGAGCTCTTCAAGAAAGGTTTTCAAAGAATGGGGTATATCTTCATTAACATTTTCAAGAAATTTTTCAGGTGGAGGAAAGACAGAAGTATCATAGACAGTCGATCTGATATCTTCTAAAATTATGGAAGCAGCAGTGCGTACAATCCTTAAGCGTTCTTCTTGTACATCATTCTCCTTTGACGTATACCATGTGTTATGCAGGATTCTATGTCCAGTATCACGGAAACAAATCAACGTTGCCTTACCATCAGTAGTTGTGATGAGAATGTCATCACCATATTTATCTCTCAACTTACTCTTTATGGTTCTATCATCGGGGTAGTCACGAGATTCAGCATTTTTTAAATCGCTAAGTAAGAACTGGCATTCTTCACGATTGTTTTCTAAAACTGCATAAATTTCTTTCATTGCTGAGTAAGTATTAGAAGATTCTGGTCGCCCTCGTTTTCGATCACCTTCTAGGGGTATTTCTACCTTCCGAAACGTATCATAGCAAGCTCGATGATATCTGGCAGCCACAGCAACTAAATCAACGTCATGAATCCGTCGCAAAACCTATAAGAAAATAATAGAATTGTTAATGCAAAAGAATAGTTTAGTACGAGGGTAACTAGATCAATAAATCATAAAAGGCATATAAATTAATAAAGTCCGTGGCTTATTGAATGAATGTTTTTAGCAAAAAAAAAAATTCAAATAATTGATTGACTTTGTTGTTGTTATTCATTATACATATATCATTACATTACATAGTATAAAATGAAGTCGCTCAAAATGTTTGTGAGCATAGATCTTTTAAACTACGCAACGGATTTTCATGCGGTTTTCACCAATAGATAGAGTGATTAGGGAAGGTTTATATGTATAATACATGCTTATTATAGTAGAGAAAAGCCGAGAAATTCAAATATTCAATTTTAATTGTAAAAAATCTATATGTAACCAAATATAACCACCTGTTGACAAGCCAATTCAATTGGCTTAGCAGGACTTGTTTGTTGATTATAATATGTATTATCTATTCTTTCAATAAAAAAAATTAAAAAATAAGCAGCGGGTGGTGTGGTTTTTATAAAGGTTGGGTAATGGCGTTGTGTTTCGTTAGCCACAGCAACGTGTGGCCGGGTCTGCTAGTAATAAATACAAATAACTTAGTATTAAACAACTTAATTATGTAATTATATTCACGAAACTAGTCGAAAATATAGATACATAATTAAGTATTTGTACCACGGTAAAAATTACAGTATTAAACTAAATACATACTAAAAATACCCGAGGGGTTAAGATAAGAAGAATAGAGAGATCGTAATAATGAACATTATAAAATTAAAATAATTAAAAGTACCTTGTTCGCCCATGTATCTTTTCGTAGCGATGCTAATTCTGCGATCGACACTTTTGTTTGCGGCAATTGTATTCTGCGAACATATGACCGCAGTGCCGCAATTTTTTTATTTTCTGCACAGATAAATTCGTCTGATGCATCACTGTCACAGAAAATGCATTTCATTTCATATTGAAATTCTGCAACCGCGGCTTCTTCACTGGAAACAAGTGTTTTCCTCCTTATAAAAGCATTGATGACTCTAGCATTAATATACTGTTTTCTACACTTCTTGTGCACAGATAATTCGTTCACCCCTTCTATCGCTGTTGCGATTTTGTCATCTCTTTTTAAACTACACTCATATATGGTTTTGAGCCCTCGTTCTTTAACAACAACTACATCATCATTCATTTTTTTTTTTTTGCAAAAAACACAATCACTTTCCAGAATACTTAAATCATCAGCCATAGCGCAAATCTAATAATTTAACTAAAAACACAACACTGACAAACGAAGCGTTGTCAATCAACCATGCAAACAATGCCCTTCTTAATTTTACACAGGCAGACTTCGCGGCCGTTAGTCGCGTAGCGCAGTCCCGAATGCGACTAGCCCCACCCCTACCCTTACCCCGCGGGCTCCTGTTCATACAAAAATCACGTGAAATCAGCGTGCGATCGAAATCAATTAAAAAAAATAGGTTGCCGTTGAAAATTTTGTTGGATCTTTGCAGAAATCTTTTTAACATAGCTATCCTAACAATTTGACTTTAAAAAATTGGACGGGGGATTTTTCCGGAGCGATATTTTTGACTCATATCAAAAAAGCATGTTCCAAAAGAAAAAAATGTTGGATCTTTTGATTAAATAAAGCAAACACCAATATAAAGACACTTCGTGATCAAAAATTGGGGGGGGGGAATTTTCCCGGCAACAATAGAAATAAAAAACAAATCTCTTTTTAAAAACATACTTTCCCAACAAAAATATTGTTGGATTTCTAAATAATCAGGTGGATATTAATTAATACTAACAATATGTGAAGAGTTTTGGAAAGAAATACTTTTCCCGCGAGAGTTATAATTTTTTTTCAGTTTTTGCTAAAAATAACTAACTTCCCGTTAAATATTTTGTTGGATCTTTTGTCATTCGTCATCCCTAAATGATACTCCACGTGACTGCAAAGTTTCATCGACGGGGGAATTAATGTTTGGGTTTGCCTCATTTTGAGCCTTTATTGACTGGCCTAGTCAGTGAAGCTGTGGAAATGAACGGAGATAATATTGAAAAATAACAAATTAATCGTCAGTTGTGTGGTTTTCGACCCCTGTAATTGCGTTTTTTATTACTTGACAATTAAAGGAGAAAAAAAATAGGAGGCATTACTTATTGACTGACCCTAGTACTTGCCAATGAACTTGTAGTATGCATTAATTTACAATGACAGATTAATTATTGCAAATGTTGAGGTAGCCATTTTATTGCTTTCTAAAATGAGGAACAACTACATTATTTTTTATTGAATTGATTTTTTTGAGCGCCTTTAAAGTCGATGGGTAAGACTCTCGATTAGCAATCCGGAGGTCGAGTTTTCAAACCACGGCGTGCGAAGTAAATTTTATTGGTGTGTGGTATTTCACAATTTATTAATTAAAACTACCTACTACACAGTATATATTTTATATGAGCTCCACACAGGAGGCCCTGAGGAAAATAATTTCCCTCAGGGCCTATGTCATCTTTGGGGATGCTATGAGGAAGGTTTTTTAAGGAAAGGAAGGGGAGGAGAGTTCTGGGAAGGAAAAGGGTTTAAGGGGTGGGTAGGAATCTGGGGTTCAGTGTATCCAGGTCATCCGCCTCCAAGACCTAGACAAACCTCACCCCATGAACCCGGGTACCTACCCCTGCTAAATCACCAAACGTAGCGAACCAATTGGGGTGACCTATGGAAGAGGTGTTGGTTATCCACTAAAGGTTCCCGGGGCGGCGGTACCCATTCCCGCCTCCCAAATTGTATACGACACGTTCAAGAGTGGAAGATACTCTGAGTATCCCCCTGGTATAAGACCACCATTCAAAATTGAAACATTGCTTGAAATGGCTTTAGCCGTGTTTGGTGACCAGATCTGAAGAGCCAGATGCTTTCACACCTTCCTTTTTCTTATCTCCTTCCCTTCCCCACTATCTAAAGCCTCACAATATACCCCAATTGGGTATACCACAGTATCACTGCCTTCAGACGGTTGGGAGCAATTGAAACTCTTGTGTGGTGTTCACGTATAAAAAAATGGTTCCATGCCAACTCAGAATGAAACCAACTCAGAACCATCTCAGAAAGGTCATTAAAAGCTATGAAAACATAATTTTAAAATAGCCGGTAACCCTTACCTCACTTAACCTATTTAACCAATTTTTTATATTTTTTTTATCATCACTCTTAATGACCTTTCTGAGGTGGTTCTGAGTTGGTTTCATTCTGAGTTGGCCGGTCACCAAAAAAAATACATGTGTACAGTTCACACGTGGTAAAAGTGAAACCTTCACAAAACTAAATCAGACAAGAGTGGGGAGGATACGAAGCACCGCACAAAGAGGAGAACGATTATACTATAATTCTCTCGCAGGCTAAATCCTGTAGATGCATGAATTTGTCCCTTTTTAGTGTCGCTTTTTTGTTTCATCTAATTTCAATTACAACGGTACTAAAGAAGTTTACGCTTTAAAAAATATTTCACTAAGACTAAATAAAGTTTTGGAGGATGGTTGAATGTACTGAGGAAACAGATTTATAACGTTGTACACAAATTCTCGACTGGTTACGTAATTTAAAAAATGGATGGAATTTTCCCTTTGAACATCTTGCCCTTATTAATAATTTCTAACAATATTAATTTTACATTCCACAGCACGTCTGTTTGAAATGAAGATTCCATTTTTAGTTTCAGTGAAAAGCGAACGACTGAAAAAGCACAGTCCCGCACAGAATACTTCCACCTGTTGCATGCCCCCCTCCCACCCCCTCAAACTTCTCCAAAGCCCGCGGGACTCGGGGGGGGGGGGGGGGGTGATCATCCCCCATACGCAAATATTATTTATTTTATCAAAACAAAACATTTTAAAATTGTTCTGAATGGATTATTCACCATTTCTATCTCTCAGCACTTGTACTCGCTTTTAACTGCATCCCTCCCCCGTGACACGCTTCGTCACTGTCGTCAGTCCGTCGGAAGCTCTCGAATGACGCCTCCATCGGATGTTTCTGTGTAGGTTTTAATTCGCTTTTAACTGCATCCCTCCCCCGTGACACGCTTCGTCACTGTCGTCAGTCCGTCGGAAGCTCTCGAATGACGCCTCCATCGGATGTTTCTGTGTAGGTTTTAATTCGCTTTTAACTGCATCCCTCCCCCGTGACACGCTTCGTCACTGTCGTCAGTCCGTCGGAAGCTCTCGAATGACGCCTCCATCGGATGTTTCTGTGTAGGTTTTAATTCGCTTTTAACTGCATCCCTCCCCCGTGACACGCTTCGTCACTGTCGTCAGTCCGTCGGAAGCTCTCGAATGACGCCTCCATCGGATGTTTCTGTGTAGGTTTTAATTCGCTTTTAACTGCATCCCTCCCCCGTGACACGCTTCGTCACTGTCGTCAGTCCGTCGGAAGCTCTCGAATGACGCCTCCATCGGATGTTTCTGTGTAGGTTTTAATTCGCTTTTAACTGCATCCCTCCCCCGTGACACGCTTCGTCACTGTCGTCAGTCCGTCGGAAGCTCTCGAATGACGCCTCCATCGGATGTTTCTGTGTAGGTTTTAATTCGCTTTTAACTGCATCCCTCCCCCGTGACACGCTTCGTCACTGTCGTCAGTCCGTCGGAAGCTCTCGAATGACGCCTCCATCGGATGTTTCTGTGTAGGTTTTAATTCGCTTTCGACGCAAGACAGTTTGGCGTTTTCAACAGTGCTTTGGCTGTGACGTAGTTTGTTTTTTCAAGTAGAAGAGTTAGAAGCGATTTATCTTCTCAAAGGTATGTATGTGTATATATAATAATAATAGATAAACCAAAGTAAAGGTAGGTAACGTTATAAGGAAATTAAAGGTGTTGAAAGGTTTTCCTTTGTGCTTGAATGAAATAAATACATTTCTCAATGAAAAAGGCATTAATCACCCTGAATTAGAGAACGACAAATGGTTACAAAATTTTGGCTTTATAGTGGATATCACAGCGAAATTAGATGAGCAGAATCTAAAACTGCAAGGAAAACGAAACCCAGCCTATGTTTTGATAGAAGAATTGGTTTGTTTCGAAGAAAAATTAATTATTTTTGTAGAAGATATTCAGAGCGGTAATTACTTTATTAAACGACTTCAAAAAGGAGGAGTTTCTCAATTCGACGGTATTTTTTTGTAATGTTTGTTATCTCAGAACTTTCGACTGGGTGAACCGATATTGATGATTCTTCTTTTTATTTGAAAGCTGGTGCTTTCCGTGTGGTCCCATTTCAATTTGGTCCAGTTCTGACAATGGAATCCATGAGAAAACCTTATAAGTCTTAAATTTGCGTTAAATATGTGCGCGACAAATGGACGAATAACTCAATATCACGCCAACCGATTTCGATGATTCTTCTTTATTTGAAAGGATGTACTTCAAGGGTAGTTTGATGAGAGTTTGGTTAGGTTATGATTATGGGATCCATGACAAAGTAACGGAACTCTTCAATTCTTAGGAGAAAATTAACGATACTCGGCCGAATCTTTTATAAGCTATCCGGTGAGTCACCTACAGTAACGTCGTTATGATCAAGTAATGTCTGTCTCTTATGAGCAGCACGTTTAGAAGGTCTATCCATTTTCAAAAAAATTAGCTAGTGTACTTCAGATTCACTAAAAATCAAAAAATAAACAAAAATTTTAACAAAACTAAAAAATACTTCAAATAATGCACTAAAAAGTAAAAAAATAATTTCGTATTCTTCTACAACTTAATATCAACTTACTTTTTCTACTCATCAATATTTAGGTACGATTATTATTTTTGGAGTCGGTGTCAGCCAAGGTACCTGACCCGGCGTGTTCACTTGACAGCTCCCCTCCCGCCGCGGCCCCGCACTCGCCTCTCACCTCGTCAAGTCACGCGTGCGACACAAGCACATCTCACCTATAAATGGACGACCTCCGTAGTCCAGTGGCTAAGACTCTTGACTCACATTCCGGAGGTCGCGGGTTCGAACCCGGCATGCGCAAATAAATTTTATTTGATTAATTTGTGTTATTTCACAATTAATTCATTTAAAATAATATATAGTATATTTGCGGCATGTTCCAGAGTGGAAGATACTATTAGTATCGCCCTGGTGTAAGACCACCATTCAGAATTGAAACGTTGCTTGAAAATGGCTTTAGCCGTGTTTAGTGACCAGATCTGAATAGCCAGGTACTTCCCAACCTTCCTCTTCCCCACCTCCTTCCCCTCTCCAATACATTCAGCCTCACAACATACCCCAATTGGGGATGCCATAGTCTCACTGGCTCCAGACGGGAGCAGTTGAGATTCTTGTGCGGTATACACTGTAAAAAAAAAAAAAAAAATACATATGTATGTAGTTACAAACCTACCTTGGCTGACACCGACTCCAAAAATAATAATCGTACCTTCATATTGATGAGTAGAAAAAGTTAGTTGATATTAAGTTGTAGAAGAACACGAAATTATTTTTTTTACTTTTTAGTGCATTATTTGAAGTCTTTTTTTTTTGTTTTGTTAAAATTATTGTTTATTTTCAATTTCTAAAACAATATCGCGATAAAATCAGAGCAACTTTTGACACGAATTACTTCAGCACAGTTATAAACAAAATTAAAGACGAATTTGCTGACATATTTCAGCAATTCAAAATCAACAAAAGCACTCTAGCATTCATAGTAAATCCTCTCAACACAAATAGTAACGAAATCTACATTGAGCCATTTGGAGTTGATACTGGATCTCTACAAATGCAATTGATCGATTTAAAAATCATGTATACCAGTGTTTTAAACCGTATTGAAGGAATCACCCCTTTTACCAGAGTAAAATTATTCAACCCATGCTAGTACAATTTATTGTTCGCAAGAAAACTTTTTGTGGCTCTTTAAAAACTTTGAAATTTTGTAAATTGTAATTTTTGGCTCTTCCGACTTAAAAGGTTGCCGACCCCTGCCCTAGGAGGATCGGGAGAGAGGGGAGGGTGAATCTGCTACCGGGGTAAGCGCCGCTTTCACCAGAACTTAATATGATAACTTGATAAACTACCCTTACTTTAGGGGTAACTCTTATAATTATGAAAATTAATATGAATATTATTTATAAATCCGATTAGTACAAATACTTAAGTTTTGTTATCTGACGTCTAAAATAGCAGAATTACTTCATTTTGTCAATTTTGTGGAAATTTTTACTTCAAATGAAGAGAATTTAGAAAATGAGAATTTTATGTTTTAATTACTGAGTGAAAAGTTTTTAGTTTCTTATATTAAATTTACAATAAATTAATTATACAAATTAATTACACAGGGTGTAACAGCACGTACCTGAAGGATTTTCATTTTCAATTCGCGATTGAACCTACGTGGTTGAGGTGTGAGGCTCTTGACTCAAAATCCGAAGGTCGCGGGATCGAATTCCGGCGTGCGCAAATAAATTTTAATTCGTTTAAATTAATATATAGTAGGCACGTTCCAGAGTGGAAGATACTCTTAGTGTCGTCCTGGGTATCTAGCATGGTCGATCGACATAGGTTTTATCGAAAATGTCGGTAACTTGTCCTCGCTCCCGAGCACGACTGCAGACCTCTAACGAACAAGTAATAATAGTTCACGTCAAATAAAGCAGGAACCCTTAGTCGTCGTGAACTGTTGTTTGTTCGTTAGCGGCCTGCAGTCGTGCTTGGGAGCGATGATAAGTTACCGACATTTTCGATAAAACCTATATCGATCAACCTTGCTAGGTACCCTGGTGTAAGATCACTAATCAGAATGTTTGGTGACCAGATCTGAACAGCCAGGCTCTTCCCCACCTTCTTCTTCCCCATCTCCTTCCCCTCCTCACCACCTTCAGATTCGCAACATACCCCAAATGGCCATAGTCTCACTGGCTTTTTTTCAATTAAAAACAATAAAAATATTTTTCTATCACACGCCCCAACTATAAGTATATATATAGATATGTATTTTTTTACATTAGCTCCACACAGGAGGCCCTGAGGAAAATAATTCCCATCAGGGCCTATGTCATCTTTGGGGTTCTGTGTGGAGGGTTTTTTAGGAAAGGAAGGAGATTAAGTTCTGGGAAGGAAAAGGGTATTAGGAGTGGGTAGGAATCTGGGGGTCAATGTGTCAGGAGTGACGGACGTATGAATCCATCCCTCCCACTGTGGTGCAAGGCGATGTTCCGAGAGAGTGCGGCTGTAGAAGTCAAAGGGACTTCCTCAATAATAATCTCTCCCGATCCGCTTACCATGCAGCTGGTGAGCAGACGCATTCGCCGCCAAGTCACCGAACCCCCCCTGCTAAGTCACCGAACGTAACGAACCACTTCGGATGACCTACGGCAGAGGTGTTGGTTATCCAATAAATGGTTCCCGGGGCGGCAGTACCCATACCCATTTCCCAAATTGATAATAGTAATAACTTAATAACACAATATATCTATAAATAGCTTAGTGGGCACGTGCACGGTGCACGCAGCACGGTAACACACGAAATCACGTGATTCAGTTGCAACGTGTACGAGTGTGATCAGTGAAAAAAATATTTTTTTGGTTTTTAACAGAAAAAGTCATCAGATGGCAAAATAACTACTCTACTTTTTTAACTCTAAATATGCGCAGAAATCGCTGGTTAAAATCCCATGGGAACGTGTAGTTTTAGAATAAATACGAACGTTTATATTTAATTAAATTGACATGATAATTTTTAACCTAGGCAATAAATTATCGTAACTGAAAATACGCTGTCATTTAAAGTTATAAAATTAATTTTATTATTACTTTAATCGTAGAATTAGGTAGTCACGGATTATTCCATAACCAGTATGAAGTGATTAATTTTACTGATGCAAGATTCTTGACTCAGAATTTTTTCTTATGAATCTAAACTGCCAAATACGTGCTATTATTATTGGTTGTGGCGTGTGTTATTATTTGCTAAATACATGAAAAACTTGGACGGTGCGCTGAGCAGGTTCGCTCAAGCAGGAGCGCTGGGCGCTGAGCAGGCATGGCGCGCCGCACAAACTATTTGCTAGTTTTCTTTGCTTGCACCGTAGCTCTTTCGCGGATGTAGGAACCGGGCGGCGGTCAGGTAAAATTATTAAACAGGTATCCGCAGCTATTGCTTGGTAAGTGCCACCATAAATAAACCAATCCCAGTGCCACGTTACTACGCGCGCCGGTTTGTAGCCTCTCGGACACACACATGGACAGATGGACATGAAATTAAAATACAGTCACGATCAGCTGTTGGGACCTGAGAAGAAGTGGGGGAAACGCGCAAACAGCCAATCACGGCTCACGGCCAATCAGTTCAGTTTTCAGTTGCTCCCGTTTCTTGGTTGCGGACGCAGTCTGTAAGGTTTTCTCTGTTAGTTTCTGCGCCGGTTATACGAACGTAAAGTTTATTCGGCTGAAACTTCGTTTCAATTAGACATTCAAGTCTCGCCGGCTTTTCCACGGTCCCCCGCCTTCTACGACGCCTTACAATCGCCAGGAGAGTTCGTTTGCCAATTAGCGAGTTTTTCTCGCGTCCTTATTAAATTTCCTAATTAAAAGTTTTGGCGAAAAGTCGCGAACTGTCGAGTTCGGAGTTTGTTCGGCTGCACAGTTTGGGAAGATTCTCTCTCCAACTTTGGGAAGATTGTTCAGTTGCATTCTTCATTCCACCGGCGGCCGAAATAAAGTGATTTCTTAGTTCAGTGGTGAGAGCAATTCTGCTGGAAACATTGTCAATAATAAATTGACAGTTTAAGTTTTGTCGTTCAGTGTGAGAGGGCAACAATCTGCAAAGATAATCTCCGCCGCAAGAAGGTCACTCACCATCCTGGTGACATTGCTGATTGCAGGTATGTACCACTTTCCAATAAGGGAACGTACCCATACTACGTGACCAACTTTTTGCAATTTTTGACCCCCCCCCCCCCCGGTGACCAAAATCCTAAGCAATCCGCCGCTCATTTGTATGGAGCGTGACATTTTGAAGACCCCCCCCCTAAACGTGTCACGTAGTATGGGTACGTTCCCTAAGTATAAACATTGCATTTCAGCTTCTTTAGAAGAAACCAAACTATCGAAACTCGAAAGTTGAAATTCGAAGACTTACCCACATTCCATTTAGCACAGGTGATTTCAATATTAAATCATTATTTCATAAATATATTATCCAATCGTGCCACTTCATCAAGTAGGTAGGTACCTACTAAAATATTTTAATAACCGTGTCTGAGACAGTAAACTTATATTTATCATATTTGCCTACATTACTACAGCCTACGCTCTGTCGAGGTGTCTTTTATACGGATAAACAACGTTTTAACGAATTCGCCGGAAGACAAAAGATAATCGTCGTGTAAGCATCGAAAGTTATACAAGTGATAGTGTTATCCAGTGATTTTTTTAGCATTTTGACATTGTTATCTGAGTGTTAAAAAACTATTCATTTCGCTCTGGGTGTACAATATGTTATGAAGTGGTGTTAACTCTTATTTAAAGTTATTATTTTTCTAACACCTCTTCACAACAAGAACCATTGTTGTTTTAATTTTCGTAAAGTGATTAAGAATACGGGCAGGCAACACAGAGACGGCCGGGAATCTATGGTTTCCGGCTCCGGTTTTGGTTTTCACTCTGGAATCGTTTCACCGACGGGCAATCGTTGAAATGTTGGCACAGTCAATTAATTATAATTTACATTAAACCCAGACGGGTGAACGTATAGGAAATGGAAGAATAGTATTTCCACAATGATGGGTGAAGTTTCAACCGAATAAATATAAAGTTTAATCGAGTGTTGTAAATTAAATGACCGCAAAGGTCCGCGCGTGCAAGGTAAAATTAAATAATTTACTACCGCAAATCGTTGCCATCGCGCGATGTTGTGAAACCGCGCATGCTGCCAAGGAAGTATAATACTCCCGGGGCGCTATCCAGGCCTTATTTTACATACGGGAATTGTATTAACATAACAACGCGCTCTGGACTGCATCAGCCAAGGCCATCCGCCCGTGGAGCTCCCACATTGTCATGGATGGGAACTCAATGCGCTGAGATCAGCCACCCTGTGCTGGAGACGCTGGACCCGTCTCCAGGGCACCCTTTCCGGACGGAGATCCTGATGGTTCCAGCTGGTCTGACGAGATCGGATCCTCACCGGTTTGATGGAGGCTTCCCGCTCACACACGCCCGCACACGGTTATATAAATGTTAGTTAGCTTAGATAGAATTTAAACCATCGACCGATCCCTGGGGGTAAGTTTAATTTAAACATATTTGTAATACTGTTAATATGATCAATATATACTACGCTATATTTTTCTGAACATCATCTTTCAATTAACACCCGAACCATCATATCATGCATACCATTGTGCCCACGCTCAGAGATTGTGTCATGCTCTCTTACATCCAGAACATTACTCGGGAACCGAGTAATGGCGCGCAGGATTCTGCAAAGTTCCGGATGGTATATTATTTGAACCCCACACAAACTGTGCTAATATTTGGCAAATAGCCCACATAGGAAACTACCTAGCAAGCAACATAACAAATAGTTAACCGAAGCGTTGTGTACAACCAGCTAGCGCGCTCATTGGCCGTTTTAATTATGAGCTCACTTCTCTAGGCTCCTATTGGATCATATTGTGTTGTGAACTTATGATATCGTCACCCTACAGCAATAGTGGGATATCTTAAAAAATGCTGTTCCGAGATAATAGGACTTTTAGGTTTGCGTGAGCTCTAGCAGAATCAAATTAACTAATGTTGCAGATAAATGATATGGCATTACTGAGGTAAATTATTTAACATCCTCACAAAATTGTAAAAATAGATAAATAATTAATTTTTTCATACTAATTTTGAAAAAATTCACGTAAAGCTGGAAATATCTCACTGTTGCGTGGAGTTTTTGGTAATCTTCTCAAATTATCTCATTGTTGCATAATAATATTACTCTATGGATGGATAAATAAATTAATAATTATTATTTCTTTGTGTTTTATCGTGCTGTTTATAATCATACATACATTTTCAACAGTACACACACCCAGTCACTCTTACAGTTTGTCAATACGTCAATTGTATGGGAGTAAAGTGGTATAAAAGTGAAAGAAAAATATAATTGCGCTTATCAATTTTTTGAAGTAAAACTTCTTTACGCACGCTTGACTTGGGGAGGAAGCTGGCAAATGCGTGACGAGAGCGTTACGAAAAGCGAGGCGAACGGTAGTTGTGAGGGAGATGTAAGTTAGTGAAGCCAGAAAGAGAGGGAGTTACGCTTTGTATATTACTCTAGGGGCAAGAGAGAGAGAGGTGCGAGCACACATTTTCTTTTTCTCTTTCGTAGCCAGTTACGTTACACAGTGCAGGCCTATTTTCTGTATCACACTGTAGGAGCAAGAGAGAGCAGTGCGCGCGCACATTTTCTTTCTCTCTTCCTATCATATAGATGGAGCAGAAGTTTTACTTCAGTTATGTGGTCTAAAGCACACTCGTTTTTTTTATAAGAAGCGTGTTATTAAGTATGTAAAAAAATAACAGAAAACCTTAATAATAAAAGCCTGTAACAAAATTAACAAAAAAACCAAGATTTGTATATCAAAAAGCCTAGATTTGTTGATATCAAAAATAACAGAAAACCCTAAGAATAAAAAGTAAATAATTTTTTTTACAGAAAAGCGTAAGAATAAAAAAAATATATATATGTTGATTCCCTGGAAACCTACAATGAACCTTCATCGTTATTTTCTTCTTGCACATCGCGGTCTGTATTGGCAGTATTAATTAATTCAAAAAATTATAATAATAATAATAATAATATAAGTTTATTCCAGAATGTATGCAGGGGAAGTGCAATGCAATACATTCCATATTTTAAAATAACAAAAAAAGATAAATAATAAGTTAAGGTAAAAAGTAAATAACAACACATAAATTAAATAAAATAAACGAATAAACATGAAAAATTAAACTGAAAAAAAATGATGCAGCTATCAAACACTAAAATGATTTTTAAATAGCCGTTTACGGAGGCAATGAGTTTAGCTATGTTTGCGCAGATACTAAGTTAATGAATTGCGATACATTTACATACGTAAGTGATGCCCATAGTACAACAAGTTGGTTAGATCATTGTGTCGTCACAAAAGCACTGGAAAATGCTATTACCAGCATAGATGTTCAATATGACGCAGTATGGTCTGATCACTTGCCAATGATTGTAAATCTCAACCTCCAATTTTTACCAGCCTTTGTGGAATCGTGTAATGACAACATAATTGATTCTTCTAGATGGAATCCGAAATCTAATGTTGAAATAATTAAATACGCTGAAACTATCAACAACAAACTTCTAAAGATAATTCAAGATTTCTCCCAATTAGAACCTGACAAAAAATCTGCAAACGCAAACGAAAGCCAAATAAATTTCCTGTACAAAAATATTGTGGAAGCACTTCGAAGTGCTGCCTCCACCACATTTAATAACAAGAATTATGTTTTTTTTATATACTTAACACCGCTTTGGCAAAGAAATAAGAGATCACGCATTTTATTCGGTGGAATAGGCCACTTGCATCACATTTTTTTAAATTTTTTTCCGGTTTAGGCAAATATTTTAAGACATTCTGTATTTTTTATTTTTTTTTAATCGTATTTTTGAAACCCTGGGGATTTTTTGAAAATTTCAAACCGAAAAATCAGACCATTTTTTATAAACCGGAAAGACGGGACATAATTTTATAGGTGTGAAAAAACGATAATTACATAGCCGAAAATCATTTTTAAAAAAAAGAACGTTTTCCACACGAATGGCACAGGAGAATAACGAGGCATACCAAAAATATTACATCTCATAAATATTTTTTTCCTTGATCCATCTTATTGATCATAAATCATTATAATGTACAACTTCTATATTACTAAATTCAATGTAATATACTTGAACTTGTAAATTGTAATAATAATAAGAATATTATAAAATTTTATTTTGTTAAAATCAGCGCCATAATCATTATACCTCTAAAACATGTACCGACATCATCTTCACGTTCTGAAGAGAACCCCGTAGCCATTAATTGTACGGGGTTCTCTTCAGAACATCTGTCAAAAAATCAAACCAAATGATAAGTTCGCAGAGAACAAACAATAAATCTAGTGAACGAATTCAAAAATTCGCCTGAAATCAAAGTGATGCCATATAAAAAAATAAATCAGTGTGGAATTTTATGAAATTAATAGGAACATTTTCGGCGACGGGACATTTTCATGTAGTGACGTCATGAGCCCAAATAATGGATTTATTTATTTAAAAATAAAAAACTGTACATTTCTAAAAAATTTTACTAACATTTTCGTAATCTTAGTAAAAAACTCTATCCACACGATTTTTTCCAAGTCGTTATGAAATCCATGCAAGTGGCCTATTGTAGGTGGACCTGTATAAGCTGGTCCTAGAATTATATTATTCTCATTCCGAACATTCCTCAGTCGCTCTCTCATATTAGTACTCTAATTAAATGGATCCTCGGTGTAGGTGCTTTTGTATTTGATAAGTGACGGTTAATCTTTAGTGATCTGTAACATATTAACTTTATTCCAAATACACTTATTTTTGTCCATGTTTATTGAGAAATTTTTTCCAGTCTTCTCACATACCTTCTTCCAGTCAGTGACCGTTGTTTCCATTTCTGTTAACTTATAACGAGGTTTATTCTTCTTGTAACACTTTATAATCATCGCTATCTCCGTTAGATCAAATATTGGGTATTGTTTTAAAACCCTGACCTTTTCTCTTTCGATGCAAGAATGAATGGAGTCTCCTCCGTTCTCTGAGTGCCCAACAATTAAGAATTTATGAGTAATTATTTGAATATCAAGTGTTTGTATTGCATGCATATACATGGAAAATAAAAATTTGTTTTTATTCTGTGTCACACGGTTATCGGAATAAAAGATAACGTTTCCCTCAGCAAAAGTCTTTTAAAATGTGTGCGTCTAAAGTCATGGTGTTTGAAAGAGAGAGTACGAAAACAGTATGCAATATAGTTGTGAATGATGAATACTTGGAGCAGGTGGATGAGTTTGTTTATTTGGGAAGTATGTTTACGAGAGATGGGAAGGCTGATAGAGATATTGAAAGAAGGGTGAATGCAGGTAACTCTATTAATGGAGGACTGAACGCCGTTGGCACCAACAAAAAACTGTCCAAAGACGCGAAACTAGCCGTCCATAATGGAGTACTGGTACCTACCCTGATGTATGGCAGTGAGGCATGGAACTGGCAGAGGAAGGATGAAAGTAGACTGAACGCTGTAGAAATGAGATCCCTGAGGCGTATGTGTGGTAAAACCATGTATGATCGTGTGAGAAATGTGGAAATCCGCAAAGAATGCAAGGCTGATGTAAGCGTGATGAGTAAGATCAAGAAAGGAACGCTCCGATGGTTTGGGCACGTAGAGCGAATGAACGAGGAAAGGAGTGTACGAAGAATATATGACGAAAATGTGAATGGTAGAAGAAGTCGAGGACGCCCAAGAAAGACATGGCACGACCAAGTGAATCAGATACTTGAGTCGGGCCATGTCAAGAGTCAGAATAATAGAAGAGAATGTATGAGACGTTGTATGAATGTAAACGAGGCAAGGAATGTGTGCCAAGACCGGGATGTTTGGCGGTCCGTCCTCTCTGCCTACCCCTGCGGGGAAACGGCCGGCGTGATGGTTAGTTAGTTAGTTATACGCAGGTAGATATTTCAATTGCGCCTCTTTTTGATACACCCTCAATCCCTCATGCCACATATAACAATGGCCCTGTCGAGTTTTGGTATCGTAAATAGAGAAGTTATAAACGTTTAACTTGTTCTTATAAAAAAACGTTGATATATTATTGCCATTCGGCATTAAAAAAACCAAATAAAATTCCAACAGTGACTAGCAAATGAATGACAGTTGACAGTAAAAATGTGCGCAAAATTATGACAAGACCGCTGAACTTGGTGAAAACAATAGAGTTACAGTGAGACAATTATTTTTTCTCAGTATTTTAACACTTTTTTCAACGACCTTTTGAAAGCAACAGCGGGACAACTTCAATATCTCAGTGTTGCTCCGAGTGACCGACAAATTCAATACTGAGATTTTATTTGTAACATGGGCAATTTTTTTTTTACAAAAAATCCTAGTAATGCATCATGTAGAGCTCACAATTTTGCATCGAACTGCATATTTAACTCAAAAGTGATTTTTTCGAAGTTATCTCACTATTGCTTTAGGGTGACGGTTTACATATTGAAACTATTATTTTCTTAAGAAACAACGTATTTTGTGATTTTAATCGATAATCATGGGCAAAAATAAGAAATGTCGCCCTAATGTAGCCTCCCCATATACCTCCCACGATGAATCGGATTCCGATGCCGAGGAGATTGAGGCTGAAATTGATCCTGAACCCATTAATATATCAGGACGTACGATTCTCTCTGGGACACAAGATGCTTTAAAAGCTTTGCAGGATGCGTTGGCCGAAAAGCCATCAAAAGTGTCAAAAGAGCAACAGCTCAAAGTGTCCGTGAATGTGACTAGTGTTCTCGGATCCGTTGCCCAACTTCTCCTAGAGAAAGAAGAAATCAGAGGCAAACTCAACTCGGCCCTTGCTGACATCAAGGTCTTGAAGGCCGAGAAAACCATGTCAGATATTTACACAAAACAGTTGCTGGATAAAATTCAGCAACTTGAGTTAGACTTGGGACCAGTGATGCGTCGAGTAGCCGATGCGACCGAAGCCAGCCTCTCTTTTGCTGAAGTTACCAAGAAAAAACTTCCTTTGCCACCACCACTCACTCGCACCACCATACAGATAGGAAAACCAAGACCATCGGTATGTTTTTTTCCCAAACTACCGGGGGTTGATGATAGCGATGGCACAAAAAAGATTATACGCGACATCGTGAAGCCTTCGCAATTGGGAGTTCGAATAACGGGTGTAAAAAATATAAAAAATAAAGGAGTTATTATCCATACTGCCAACAGCCAGGAACAAGAGCGGCTCCTAAATGCTCCTATTGTAACCAGCTCCGACTTGCTGAGTGCCCGGCTTCCAGTAAAGAGGCACCCAAGAATTATATTCTTTAACGTACCCCGGGAGCTATCTGATGTGGACTTTCTAGAGAAGGCATTTTCCGGAATCTCTGGAGATATTGATGTCAAAGAGCATATTTCCAAGTGCAAAGTCAGTCATATGGCTGGAGCTCGGACCGGACCGTCTTGCCACAGAGTATACCTGGTACCCGCTAACATTCGTCATGCGCTGGTACAACAAGGTCGAGTATTCGTGGACTGGACTGTTTGCGGTGTGCGTGACTTTGTGGGACTTACCGTTTGTCTGAATTGCCAAATGATAGGACATTCATATAAGTTTTGCAAAGAAAAAATGAGATGTTCCCACTGCGGTGTAGAAGGACACGTCCGTGAGGCCTGCCCCGCTGCTGCTGCAGCACCCAGTTGCGCCACTTGCGCGCGTTTCGGAAAGCCTGCAGCTTCCCGTGCCCACCCCACCGGAGATAAGGATTGCCCGGCCTATAAAGCTGCATTATTGAAGGACCTCTCCACGATCGACTATCGCGTCTAAGCATACCGAAACAGATGGCCAGGCACTTACTGTTGATGCATTAAATACATTCTTTGGGGCTTCACTGAGTGGTTGGCTAAGGGACACGGAAGCTAAGTGTAGTTTATGATCAGACTGAAAGCCATTCACATTTTTTGTTGGTACTTGCCAATTGATTTGAGATTTATTGTATTACTTATGTTCTCTATTTTATGCAGGTGCTTGCGGGTTTTTACAGATGCAATGCCGCCTCATGGAGCCTCATGAATGAGTTTTTCTTTTGCCCTGTTTAATTTATCTTTGTCTTACTAACCTATTTTTTGCATTTTGTTTTTCCTGTTAAGCACTTGCATACTGCTTACTAACAACGTATGCATGGACACTGGAGGTCTAGATTCGTTCAAAATATATAAATGTAGCTTCGTTTAACAAAAAAAATTAGAATCTTGCGAGAGCCTTGAAGGAGTAACCATCAGTTACTTATACCAAGGCGGGTAAGAGGTGGATTACCTCCACTGATGCATTAAATATATTCTATCAAAATGTGAGGGGTATTCGAACAAAGACTGTAAGTGTACGCAATAATATTTTAATTAATAATTATGACATTATTTGTTTTTCCGAAACATGGCTGAACTCAACGGTATTTAGTGAAGAAGTTACATATCTGTCATCAAACATGACAGATATGTAATATTTAGAAGAGATCGCGAGTCAACCAAATCTTTGTCTAAAGAAGGTGGCGGAGTTCTAGCCGCCGTTTCTAAAAAACTTCTTGTGTCAAGAAAAACTGAGTGGGAGAGTGACAATGAAGATTTGTGGCTTGTAATTAAGTCTCGTTCTAACTCGCTCATCTTTATATGCATCCTCTATATTCCTCCTAGTGTAACCGTTGATAATTATTGTAATCAGATTGAAAAATTACAGGATCTGTATTTAAAGTACTCAATTCCCAATTCGCAGTTTATTTTTGTAGGTGATTTTAATTTACCCGAAATCAAATGGTTACCTGACAATTCTAATAATGTACTTTCCCCTTCCAATTATAAAAGCATGAAAGCACACAGTCTTGTCAACCTCTCTTCAATTTGCAATTTGTATCAATTCAATTATGTACTAAATAGAAATGAAAATTTATTGGATCTGGTTTTTTCTGTTAAAGTTAACATTGATATACATATAGCACCAGGATTAACCAATTTGGATCAATATTACCCATCATTTGAAATTATAGTGAAACAAAATAAAGATCAATTTTTAGAAATTAATAGAAGTGATTCAAAATACAACTTCAGGAAGGGAAACTTTGATGAATGTCGATAGGATCTATTGTCTGTTGATTGGATAACTCTTTTTAAAAATAAAAATGTGAATTGCATGGTAATCGTATTTTATGAAAAATTATTTATTTATTTATTGAATTTCACGCCCGGCTGGGCTTTTAAAGAACATCTAAATTTAAATGTGCATAACAAAATTTTAAAAAACAAATACATAAACAAAACAAAAACAAAATCAAAATCATAACCAAATCTAAAACAAAAATACAATAAAAAACAAATTGAAATAAAAACAAAATACTCCACCGTGCAAGATGGAAAAAAATGTAGACTGGGAAAAGTAAAGTACATGTGAAATGATTCGAAGCAGAGCTATTCAGTTGGATTAATTAAATTTGTTGTTCTTCTTTTTGATATAAATTCTACTAAGACTTGTTTGTATTTAGTGAATGATGTGTTAAATATATCAACAACATCTTTATAGTCATTACCCAAATTTTGTATACGGCAAACGGGGGTATACAATTGTGATTACGGCAAACGGGGGTATACAATTGTGATTCTGTGTTGGAGTTGTCACAATAGAATGGTAGATACTGCCTCGATGTTGAATTGCGAGGTATATGGAAAGAAATCAAGTTTTATAGTTCAGGGCTGTCAATTACTGAATTTATGATTTTATGTAAACATATACTATACTAGGTCATATACTATACTAGGTCATATACTATTCTGCGTTCGGACAATTTTAATAAATTAAGTTGACATAGTAGATAATCATAGTTGATACATTCACTTGTGATACCCATTCTGAAATTAATATATCTTAAGAATTTATTTTGAATTCTTTCTATCGTGAGTGAATGCTTAGCATAACTAGGTGCCCATACTGTCGAGTTGTACTCGATTTGACTCCTTGCCAATGACATGAACAAATTTTTAATGGTTTGAATATTTTTAAATTGGCTGCAAATTCTTATTTCGAAACCCAACATTTTCAAAGCTTTATTTGATGTAATTTCAATATGATTTATAAATTTCAGTTTTTGATCAAAGTTTACACCTAAATCATTCACCTCGGTTACAGCTTTTAGCACTACATCATTAATGGAGTACTCATAAATTATTGGATTTTTTATTCTATGAAATCTCATAATAAGACATTTACTTAAATTTAGTTGTAGATAGTTCTCTTGGCACCAAACAAAAAGTTTAAACAAATTATTAGACAATGTTTGACAGTCATTAATATTTCTTATAGCTTTATATATTTTCATATCGTCCGCAAACATTAAAACTCGTTGAAAATAGTAAGAACATCATTCACAAATATCAAAAATAAAATTGGTCCCAAATGTGACCCTTGTGGAACGCCGCTGGTAGCGATAAATTTATATGAAGTAAAGCCATCAATTTTAACGGCTAATTGCCTGTTACTTAAATAACTTTTTAAACCACTCGTATAAATACCCTACTATTCCTAATTTGTGAAGTTTTTTTAACAAGAGATCATGATTAACTCTGTCAAATGCTTTGCTGAAATCGGTATAGACTGAATCAACTTGTAACTTCTTAGACATGGATTCGGATATATAGTTTTGGTAAATTAAAAGATTAGACAAGGTAGATTTCCCTGAAGTGAAACCATGTTGGTTAGGGAACGTACCCATACTACGTGACCAACTTTTTGCAATTTTTAACCCCCCCCCCCCTCCGGTGACCAAAAACCTAAGCAACCCGCCGCTCATTTGTATGGAGCGTGACATTTTGAAGACCCCCCCCCCCCCTAAACGTGTCACGTAGTATGGGTACGTTCCCTTAGGTAAAATTAGTGGCTTGATACAGTGGATGATTTTGTTTAAAATAAGTTTCTCAAATAATTTTGGGAGGGTTGATAAAAGGCAGATCGGTCTATAATTGCTCACCTCGTTTTTGTCTCCTTTTTTAAATATCGGGGTGAGGAAACTGTATTTCCATTTTTCAGGAAAATTTCCAGTTTGTAACGACTGGTTGAAAAGAAAATGTAGTGGATATGCAAGAGTGGTGGCGCAATTCTTTAGGAAAACAGGTGGGACCATCAGGACCACCGCTCTTACTTTGATCCAGTTGTTTTAGCTGAGTCAGTACATCGTTATATTCAATTATTACATTAGATAAATTTAAATAATGATCCGAGGAAAAACTTGGCGAGCAATCTTTGAATGTTGTTGGGTCATGGATATAAACACTTTTAAAAAAGTCTGCAAATAGGTGAGCTACGTTTTGAGTGTCGTTGGCTCTTTTTCTTTCGTAACACATGTTAGAGGGTACACTAACGTCGTCATTTTTTAAAGACTTTGTGAAATTCCAAAAATGTTTTATGTCACCATTTATTGAATTTTCTACTTTATTTATATAATTATTGTAGCAGATTTTTGTCAATTTTTTGCATTATTTTCTTATTTTACTGAACTCTGTATAATTTGAAAGGGATCCCTCTTCTTTATATTTTTTATGTAAATTTTTTTTTTAGCTATTAGTTGGATTAATTCCTTACTTAACCATTTTGGATGCTTTGATTATTTGTATTCAATTAATGGTATACAATCTAAGATAATGGCATTTATTTTGGAATAAAATGAATCTATGTTAGAGCTCTGGGAAGAGAATATGGGAAATAATTGACAAATATTTAAAAAAATATGGAACTAAAACAATAAATCAATATCCTGTCTGGTTTAATCAGCAATTGATTACACTTCTTAAAAAAAAAAACAAAGTTAGACTTAAGGTAAAAAAACATGGTAACGAGTCAGATTATAGAGAATTCTCTTGTTTAAGGAAACTTACAAAAAAATACAAAGTGAATGTTATAAATCATACATCAACTCTGTCGAAAGTGGTCTGCAAGATAACATAAAGGTATTCTGGTCATACTCAAAATCATTACGAAAAACTAATTGTATTCCTAAAGTAATACATCTTGACGATATTTCCGCAAATGACGGTGAACACATAGCAAACATTCTCTCTAAATATTTTTCATCCGTTTATACCAAGTCGGAAACATCTTCTAATGATTCAATGCCAAACATAACTGAACACAATCAAAGCAATTTGGGTAAAATACATATTAGTGCAGATGAAATAAATTTTTTTGTTGAGTAAAATAGATTTCAGTAAGGTTCCAGGTCCAGATAATATTCCTCCTTTCTTTGTCAGTTGCTGTGCAGACTCTTTATGTTTACCGCTTTTTATCATTTTTAATGCATCCCTAACCACGGGAACTTTTCCTGATCTGTGGAAAGAAGCTCATGTGGTACCAGTGTTAAAATCGGGAGACCAATCTTTAATAAAAAATTATAGGCCAATCAGTATACTATCCTGTTTTGCTAAGGTTTTTGAATCTCTGATATATAAAAATATTTTTTCACATTTTGAGCCCCTTCTCTGCACTAGGCAACATGGGTTTGTTCCTCAAAGATCAATCAACTCAAATCTTTTGGAATTTTGTAATTATGTGTGTAATTCTTTTAATGAAAGATTACAAGTAGATACAATTTATACTGATTTCCAAAAAGCCTTTGATAAAGTTAACCACTCCATCTTACTAAAAAAACTTGAACAAATTGGAATACATGGTGACCTATTACGCTGGGTGAAATCATATTTGTATAACAGAACTTAATTAGTTCTTATTAATGGATACAAATCATCCCCTATAGTTGTAACTTCTGGTGTACCACAGGGTTTAAATCTTGGCCCCCTGCTTTTTCTTATATTTATAAACGACCTTGGCTCGAAATTAAACTGTGATTATGCTTTTTTCGCTGATGATCTTAAATTTTTTCGTAAAATTAAGTCTGTTTCCGATCATCAACTGCTTCAAAATGACCTCGACACACTCAATAACTGGTGTACTGTCAATGATATGCACTTAAATATTAATAAATGTTACATTATAAATTTCACTAGAAATAGAATCATAAAGGAGTTTCCTTATGTTATCAATAATATAATTCTCAAAAAAGTGTCTTCAGGGATCTAGGAATCACTCTTGATTCTAAATTCATATTTGATGTACATTTTAACGACATTAAGTGCAAATCATTAAAAATTATAGGATTCATTCACAGAATATGTAAACCTTTCAAAGATCTTCGATCAATTCTAACTCTTTACAATGCCTTAATTAGAAGTAAACTTGAATATGGAAGCACTATCTGGAATCCACATTACTGCAAATATGAAAACATTGTAGAATCAATTAAAAAAAAAAAACTCAGAATGTTATCCTTCAAATGTGGACTACATGACCATCTCAGATCATACGACGTACGTCGTGATTACTTCAAGATTGATACACTTAAAACTAGAAGGCAATTGACTGATCTAATATGTTTACATAAAATTATTCACGGCCACCTTGATACTACTTTATGTCTTAGCAGTATTGAAATAAATGTCCCCAATTCCCATTGTTTAAGACGCCATAACATTTTTCACATGAATACATTTAAAAATAATATCGCATACTTTAGCCCTCTGACCCAGATGTGTCGACTATATAACAAGATAGAGTGTGCTGAAGTGGATATTTTCATTGATAATTTGTACGGGTTCAAAAAAAAAGTTTTGGAGATGTTGAAAAAAAAAAAATTAACTAATTGTATTGTGTGAATTGTCTCTATGCGTGCCTCGCGTATTTCATATGTCACTTACCACTCATTGTAATGTGTAACTCGAGTGACCTGGTATATATTTCTGTATTTTTATTTGTGATGTTTTTGTTTTTGGAATTGTATGTATCTGTATTTGTTTGTAATTGTATTTGTAATTGTATGTAATTGTAGATTTTTATGATTGTGAAATAACTGAATTTTTATAACTGGATAGTTCTCACGCAAGTGTAAACTTCTGTAAAAACCCAGTATAAATAAATAAATTAACTTCAAGGAAACCCAAGCCTTAATAAGATTTCATCTACGGGTGGCGGTTTTTGGGCTCTCTGAGGTTGACATGATTTCGGTGTCGTCTGCGAATTTGCCTATTTTTGTGCGATGGCATTGGGTGCTGGGACGGGGGATATCGCTTAGGTAGATGTTGAAGAGGGCTGGTGAGAGAATGGATCCCCGAGGGACTCCTGCTGTGAGTGGTCTGATGGTTGAAAAAATTCCGTCGAGTTTAATTCTGAATTTACGATCTTTGAGGAAGTGTCCTATGAGTTGGATCATTGGGAGGGGGATCCCTAGGAGGAACATTTTATAAATGAGTCCATCTTGCCATTGTCAAAAGCTTTCTGGACGTCTAGGGAGAGGACTACTATGCATTGGTTGTAGTTGAAGCCGTTTGTAATTTCTTCAACCACCCGCAAAAGTTGATGAAGAGTAGAGTGGCCCGATCGAAAGCCGTGTTGGAAGTCAGGGATGAGTTGGAGGTCGTCTACTATTTTTTTAAGTCTGGCGAGGATGAGTTATTCTAGGATTTTACCTGTACAGGGAAGTAGGCTGATTGGCCGGTGGTTTTGGGCCTGAAGGGGGTCTTTGCTGGGTTTGGGGATGAGAATGACGTCAGCAATTTTGTGTTCTTGTGGGAAAATGCGGAGTCTGAAGGACGCGTTGCTGATGGCTGTGAGGGCGCAGATTAGTGTGGGCCGAATTTTTTTCTTCCGAATTCCTTATGGCGCTAGTAACAAAAAGTTGTCTAGGTACCTAAAACATAAAAAAAATAGTTTGAAAAAAAACAAAAAATATCCTAAGGCTCCGGGGGTCGTTTGAAGTTTGAGAAAATATCGAAATATTTCCATTTTTTCAGCCCCTGCACAAAATATTCAGAAATAGTTTAAATATATTCTTTTTTTTTTTATTCTACGGATTCTTTCGTAATCCTCTAACTATCTAGGGCTTTGCAATGCCCTTTCATGTTCTAACTAACTAGTTTTACGGCTCATTCGGCCTTATAACTATTACCTTTTCTGAAGGTGATTATTTACTTGACTGAATTTACTTTTACATTAATGTTATCGTGAGGAAAAAAGTCTTTACTGGATAAAAACCTCACCAAGTTGCAATGAAAAAGGAGGGGGAACATAAGTTCTGAACTTTTTTCGGGAAATTTACATTTATTTTACTGAATGTAAATATTTTGTTTTGTGGCGCCCCTGAAAATTCTGCGAGATGGAATGCAAAGAATTTTAGCGCCGTGTCCAAGTGGTTCGGAAGTAGGTATTGGGGTAGGTCCGGGATTGCGGAGGGTCAGGGAGGTTGGAATGAAGCTTAGACATTGATGGTGGTTGTCAGGAGCTCCCAGAGGATGACTAGTTTGTCCTCCCTGGACGCACAGGTTGCCAGCCTTCCACGGACTTTGATGAGGCCGCGTAGAAGAGACATGAAGTCCTCGTCATCAGAGGTGTTGGATTGGGATCTCTGGGTGTCGGCTTCTGGCCCACGACGCCCTTCATGTTGTTAGGAAGCGCTAGGGTTGCCACCCGCTGCTTCTGAGTAGGTCCTTCGGCCGCCTGCGTTGCCCGATGTTGATGGCTGGCGCGTTTCGGTATTCTGGCGCGGCCCTGTCTCCCTCTGAGCGGCGTTCTCTCTGGCTCTGCGCTGAAGGGCGGCCACGTACTCCATCCTCTTCGGGCATCCGCTGAAATTTGCGGGGTGAGGGCCTCCGCAGTTGCAGCAGGCGGCCGGTAGATCACGTATGTGACCTTTTCACAGTCAGCTGTGGCGTGTGATCCCTCGCACTTTACGCAGCGGTCGGGATGGGCGCAGTTTCGGGAACCGTGGCCGAACTTCTGGCACCTGTGGTACTGCGTGCCTTGTTGCAGGTGGTTGCTCCTGTATTTTCTCAGTGAGATTCTACAGTAGCAGATAAATCTCACGGTGGCTCTCAGCTGTCCCATGTTGGTCTCGCGGCTGAAGTGGGCCAGATATAGGGGGTATTCAGACCCGGGGGTCGTCATCTCAATGATGGCCTTCGCGGGAAAGCCCTGATCCCTCAGGTCATTGCTGATTTCCTCAGCAGTCAGTTTGGGAAGACCTCTGATGACGGTCTTCTTGATTTTTTCGGCCTCGGTTGAAAACGTGTGGAAGGACTTGGCCTCCCGACGTAGGGCGCTGGTTAGTTGGTTGTGAGCCTCGACAGAGCTCACGGTGACGCTGATGGTGCCGCTTTTGTTGTAGTTAAAGTGGAAGGTTGCACTGCCGATGTGCTTCCTGATTTCTTCAGTGACCTGTACATGTGTCATGCTCCCTAGAGTCATGATTACAGGTGGCACTCTTGTGCTCTTACGGCCTGGCCTTGTTGCGGCGTCCTGCTGGTAGGACCTGTTCGCTGTTTGGCGCTCTGCCGCAGGAGGGCGCTCTGTCGGACGTCTCTTGGGCGGTGGGATGACGTGTGTGGAGGCGTCGCCGTCTCCAACCTCAGGGAGGACATCGAACCTGTTCCCTAGAGACAGGCTCGAGTTGAACGTGGGCTGGATGGGAGGGGAGTGGCACCGCTTGGCAGCCGGCGCTCTCTGCCATTCCGGCTCCATTGGTGTCGAGCTGGGCCCCGGGATGGGGGAGGAATGGATCTCTGGTGCAGGGCTGGGCCCCGGGATGGGGGATGAAAGGGTATCGGGATGAGGGGCGGGGGCCTCGGTGGAGTCTGCGAACTCAAACTCCACGATTCCTGTCTTGGTGTTGACCATGGCGGAGATTGCCCCTGGCGGGCAGTCGAAGGCTAAGAGCCCGACGGGGTTCCTACGTGGCTTCGGCTTGTCAGCCATATCTGAAAAATATCAAAGAAAAAGATTAGTTTGTATTAGTTGCTTTGCCTTGAGAAAGGCAGTTTTTGTGATTGTCGTCGGCCGAACTGAATGACGGGCAACTGCCGGCCTCAGGCGCCCTAGGGCCCCAGAAAGCTTCAGTCCCCACCGTTCAGCACTGCCTTTGGAATTCTCTACTTTCTGTTAGCACAAGCCACCAAAAAGTCGATTTGTCCTCGCCCAATCCAATCGATCAATTTCTCTCTCTCAATCTTTTTCTCTCGATCTTTTTTCTCTTTAAAGATATTCATTTATGAGATCTTGTTAAATAAAGTCCATAGCTTCGATATATATAACTATCATCTATTATTTTTATAGTAATATGGCACTAAAACACCTCCGCCCGCCGTCCCCAAACCCGCCCGCGCTTTAACGGTCGACCAAGGACCCCCCATTTCGTGATATTGTTGTGTAGGTAACTAAAAGTATTTTGAAAACAAGGGAAGAAGATTATTTGCCAACCATTTTGAAAGAAAGAATTACAAACATTATTAAGGCATATCAACATAAGTATATACTTGTTGAAGTCAGAAAAATGTGGAAGAAATACAGTTTCCTTCCAAAGAAGAGTCTCTCCATTTAAAATCACAAGCTCCCTACTGTTTGCTATTAGTTATTGTAAATGTAAAGTCAATAAATGCAATTTATTAATGCAAATTACAGACAATAAATGAAAGTTTCCTTTAAAGAAAAAAACCAAAGAGGTGAGAGAAAAATGTTTATCGGCAGTGTTGGTATACCGACTACGAAAAAATTGGAAAAGCCCATGAAAAGAAAATAAAAACATCTTACCAAATCAACTGAACAGGTGTGAGAAAAAAAAGCTTTAAAATTTGTAGACATTTTGTATCATTGTCTTTCATTGCGTCATTATCTTCCACGTTAACATCAAAATCATCTTCTCCTGATGCAAAATCAAGTCGGCTACTTAAGACTAATAACACCGCCTTTCCGACAACAAGCAATTCTCCGTCTTTTTCAGTTCTCTCCAAGATCTGTGACAGGTTCAGGATATTGGATTGAGCTGGAGCAGCAATCGCTTCTGCCGTCTTAAATGATTTCAACATAATCACGCAGGATAATAATAATAAAGTAATAGACAAAAATAGACAGCGTCGCGGACGTCTGCGTGCCAGATCTGTACTCATCAAAGCTAAGTGCATAAACTAAGTGGATTATTTTTTGATGGTCGAAAGAACAAGACCTTAGCTAACATAAAAAGACACAAATACTATAAAAGCACAGTACTTGAAGAACACGCATCGATTATCGTGGAATCAGGATCTCATTTCTTGAAGCATTTTACGCCTAGGCCGGGCACTGCCGTAAACGTAGTCAAACCAATAATGGAATATTTTTCTTGTCAAAACATTTCATTCTACCATTTAAAAGCAATTGCGTGTGATGGCACAAATTTTAATACGGTAACAACTGGTGCTGTGATTCGAATGATGAAGAAACACTTGAATGGACCGGTACAGTTGCTGATCTGCAAATAATTTTTTTTTCATGTACAATAATTACACTATCCTTTTTTTTTGCGGCCCGCACAAATATCTGCCGTTTTCTTTTTAAACATATTTTTTTCATGTACAATTAATTATCTGTTTTTTGCGGCCCGCACAAATATCTGCCATTTTCTTTTTAAACATATTTTTTTCATGTACAATTAATTATCTGTTTTTTGCGGCCCGCACAAATATCTGCCATTTTCTTTTTAAACATATTTTTTTCATGTACAATTAATTATCTGTTTTTTGCGGCCCGCACAAATATCTGCCGTTTTCTTTTTAAACATATTTTTTTCATGTACAATTAATTATCTGTTTTTTGCGGCCCGCACAAATATCTGCCATTTTCTTTTTAAACATATTTTTTTCATGTACAATTAATTATCTGTTTTTTGCGGCCCGCACAAATATCTGCCGTTTTCTTTTTAAACATATTTTTTTCATGTACAATTAATTATCTGTTTTTTGCGGCCCGCACAAATATCTGCCATTTTCTTTTTAAACATATTTTTTTCATGTACAATTAATTATCTGTTTTTTGCGGCCCGCACAAATATCTGCCGTTTTCTTTTTAAACATATTTTTTTCATGTACAATTAATTATCTGTTTTTTGCGGCCAGCACAAATATCTGCCATTTTCTTTTTAAATATGTTTTTTTTTTCATGTACAATTACACCATCCGTTTTTTTGCGGCCCGCACAAATATCTGCCGTTTTCTTTTTAAACATATTTTTTTCATGTACAATTAATTATCTGTTTTTTGCGGCCCGCACAAATATCTGCCATTTTCTTTTTAAATATGTTTTTTTTTCATGTACAATTACACTATTCGTTTTTTTGCGGCCCGCACAAATATCTGCCGTTTTCTTTTTAAACATATTTTTTTCATGTACAATTAATTATAATTTCCCGCGTACAATTATATTATCCGTTTTTCGAATGTTTTGTATACGTATGATTTTGAAACGTTAATTTTAATTGATTGACATTTGATTTTAAAACGCCCTGCTGGTTTATGAACACATCCTAAGTCAGATACGTTTTTAGATTTTTACGGCCAAAAGTATTTTCCTTATTTGTTTTTGGTGTGTTACGCCGTGTTGCGCTACCTCCTTCTTTGGCCAACGTTTCGGACAGCGTTGGAGTGTCCATCATCAGGGCAGATCCGGCAGATATGTGATTTGCCGGATGACGGACACTGCAACGTTGTCCGAAACATTGGCTAAAGAAGTAGGTAGCGCAACACGGCATAAGACCCCAAAAAACAAATAACGGACATCCTATGTCGATTTTGAACGCGCGCATAGTGTACGTCATAGGTTCTCAACGTGGCGATAACGCTCCCTTGTGGTCGTTTGAGGCTTTCAGGGGGGCAGTAGAAGACGCAGAGAAAATTAGAGGGCGTAGAGATGGCACAGTGAGGGCGTGGGTAGGAAAAAAATGGTCTAAAAAAGACCAAAAAACACGCTTTTCACGTACTAAGAAAGCAAATAATATTGGTTAATTTTTGTTTTTGTATGTATTGTAATCTTTTTTTATCACGTACGCGACAAGATTCCATTACAGATCTACATAATTTTTTTTTAAAAATATAATTTTATGATTTTACGTGTATTATTATTATTAAGAATTGACAATATATCTTGAACACCCGATGGATGGAGGTAGTAACCCGATACTTCAATACAAAATAATTGCTTTTTTTTAACTTGCTAAACAAAAAGGTACAACACCCCCCCCCCCCCCCCCCCCGAAATCATAAGTGTGAGGCCCGCGGTGATACCTCACATTGTCATATGTGGCCCTTGACCAGAAAAGTGTGACGACCGCTGATTTAGAATGACGGGTTTGCGATGACTCATTTAAGTGCATTGTATTGTTTAGGTTTGGTAAACATACTAAGTAGTGGGGAATAAATAATTTTCCTTACTTTATTAATTAGCGTTATGTTGGGGTCATTCGTTCGTTTGTTGATTTCTAATTGTTCAAGTAAATTTAATCTAAGACCCTTTCGTTCTATATGTAATGGTTTTGGCTGGTTGTTTTTAAGTGGAACGTGATTATTCACTAACAGATGTTCTGCGAATTTTAAAGAGGTGTTTATATTTTTATAACATCGTATAGTACTTTGAATCTGGTTGAGAATACCCTGCCTGTTTGTCCGATGTAAGTAGCGTTACAGTCGGCTTGGTCACATTTTAATTCATATATGCTACCGTTATTGAGTGAAGAAGTCGGTAACTATCCAAGTGATACAGATTTATTACCCTTCTACTTCAATAACACCAGGACACTAGCTTATCAAAATTCACCGTTTCCGAGACTTCACAGTCTCGGAAATAAATATTCTAATCTAAGTGATATATTTCATCTTAAAACTAATCAGTATAAACGTTGTATATTCTATCACTTTTATTCTTCTAGGCACAAATAGATTTACATAATTTCTTCAATTTCTGTTTGTATTGAATATGAGACTTCTTATCATTTTTACATAATATGTATTTTTATTTTATTATTTGTTTTGTTGTTACACTGTTTTGTATATTTTCTTTTCTCATTATATTATATTTTCGTCATTGTTTGTTACTCAACTTATAAATTATAATGTAAAAGCCCATCAGGGCGTGTAATAAATAAATAAAAATAAATAAAAATAAAAAAATAATGGAAGTGACATTATCCCACCCAAAAGAAGGAGATTTGCTTATTTCAGTGAAGATAGAGATGTAGAAAATATTGTGATTCCGCAACAACCTTCAACATCTATCAATCCCACACCGTCAAGCTTTTCTGATTCAGCAAAAAAATGGAATTGAATGTCTACTAATACACCGAATACACCACAACAACAAATATTTTTTTTATTGGAAATACCAATGAGCCATTTTCAATTTGTGGATAGGCTAATTATTCGGCTGGTTGGAAATTATAGACAAGGTGTAAAAACAAGAAAAGGAAGTCATTCGGTAGATCCAGAACAGCGGTTAAATCATGTCAATCTACATGTAATAACGCCTAATATATGCAGAAAAAGTATTATGGATTGCATCTTTTTCAATTTGGGAGGCAGGAATGGGTACCGCCGCCCCGGTAACCATTTATTGGACAACCAACACCTCTGCCACACGTCACCCCAAGTGGTTCGCTACGTTTGGTGACTTAGCAGAGGTGCCCGGGTTCATGGAGATGAGGTTTTTCTAGGACTTGGTGACAGATGCGTTTGCCCATCTACTGCGTGGCGGGCCGAATCGGGAAAGACTGTTTAAGGGAGATCTTTTGATCTCTCCAGCCGGACTTTATCGAACCATTGCCTTACAGCGCAATGAGAGGGATGGATTCACGCATCGCCTCTCCTCGATACACAAACTGCCAGATTCCTACTTTAAAAAAAAACGGTGGTTCTGATTATGATATGAGTAGAGAAGGATGGCAAATAAAACGAACAACAATTAAAACATCATAGAAGTTTCTGGAAAACCTTATCCAAACAATGTAGTTAAACCATAGAAGTCGCTGAAAAACTTATCCAAAGCATAGTACCCCTCAGCACAGGATCTCCTAGTGAGGAGGACTACGAATATATTTTCTATTTTATATTTACATCTAACTAACATGTTTCATTGAAAAATGTAAAAAATATTATATAGTTACTAAATAAAAAAAAAAAAAAAAAAACATAACACTGTAAAAGTCGTGGAAACAAACTTGCACCTCATGTGGGAGAACGCTTCGAAAAATATCGTACCCCAAAAAATTATAAGTGATGGTGACTCGGTGAAAATAAGTAAGAAATTTATAATAACATTGGACCGAATCGTTAGTTTTTTGTAATGAGATAAATGTGCTCAAAATGAGACAGTGTTATATTATGTATAATATGTACAATACTCTTTATTATCTATTTTATGTTTTGTGGGATGGTCTATCTTTTGTTTCCTGAAAGAGGGTCTAAACCTAAAATAACGTAACCAATGCAAAATAAGAAACCATCCACTACCCATAAAACCTAAGCCAATCAGGTCCAGGTAGTCAGTCGTTAGCCGCTGTGCGGTACAGGACAATTGGAACAAAGGAACTTCTCTAAGGATTTACATTGGATTGTCTGTATATTTTACCCGTATTATACAAATTATTGCTATGCAATAAAAGATATTATGCAAATAAAACGTATTGAAATCGAATGTATTATCTTTTAGTTACTTAATGTGTGATTTAACAAGTATTTTATGCAAAATGTACCAAACAACTAATGGTCACACGAATTATCCGATAGAGTGCCGCAAAAATAATGAATGGAAATTTTCATTTTAAACATACATTTTTGGTCGGAGTAGCTAAACGGTTTTGAGAAAAAATGGTCGTAGTGGAAAAGGTTAAAATATTAATTATAACATTTAATCATAATATCAACGGAAATATATAACAATGCTTCTTCGTAAGTACGGTCGTCTATTTGAAAAAAATGCATGTAATCATTTGGTGCTGTGCCTGTAATACGCTTTGTAAATGCTTATAAGTTATGAGTAAAGCGGGATCTCAAATTGTACCATTGTTGACACCAAATTCGTTTATTTTTATTAAAATACAAAGCTAATCCAAGAGCTAAGAATGCTTTGTCTCTGTTAGATTCCATTTTATTTCAGCCGCACAAAATTCATTATCAACCATGAATAAACCGAACCAACTATCGAAAATCGCATCTAGGCATAAACAAATGCTTTTCCGTTATTGTCTGTGGATGCTTTACTCAACAGCTTGAGGCGCGCTTTAGGCGGTTGAGCCAAGCCTTACACTATTCAGTCGATCCTTTAGTTCAAGGAGCCTTCCTTTCCTTTAAGGAACGCCGTTTTGTATTCAGAGACACATCTAAGGTCGGTGTGACGTCACTTTATAAGGTAGCTACCTTCCTTAAGATTTACAAAATTTTTGTATTCAGAGACGTCACTACGTAAGTCTCTACGATACTGCGCATGCGCATTCTTGCTTGCTTTGATTTTTAGCTGTCAAAAGCAAAGGTTGGTGGGAAGGGTACCTTTAACTTGTCAAGTCGGTTTTTTGTTCCTGTCGTTACTGTCGTAAACATAAAACAATGGAGATGGAAATTATGGAAATGGATAACGAATTTTTGGATTACGTCGTTGATCCATACCATACACGTGGCGACATTGGCACGGGCAGCGTACGGCGATATTTAGGTACGCGATTTTGAAAATCCCGTGGAGTTTTATAGTGACATCCAATTTAAGAATCGTTATCGGTTGGAGAAAACAACAGCTATGCATATATTAGTACCTCTATTATTTCCAAATTATGCTATAGTAAATAATAGAGGCTTGCCCATACCTCCTGTTATTCAGGTAGCTATCGCGCTGCGATTCTACGCTACTGGTAATTATCAGGTAAATGCATCTTTTTACTAGATATCTATTGTAAAATTCTATTCTACTTTTTTGAAACTAAAATATTGCACTATGTGAAAAGCTATGATGAAACCTGTTCTTTACATTATGTCAATACTGATTTGAAATCGACAAAGAATTCATAAATGAAAACTTGATGTGAACCTAAAATTAACCAGATGCCCTTAGATGTATAAAATATCTAGATCATCTTGTAATTATTTCCATTTTCCATTAACTACCTACATATATATATATATAATAATAATAATAATAATAAGTTATTTAAAATAAGTTATTTAAAAGATATACATGATTCCAGATTGTTGCCGGAGATCTTCACAAGCTAAGCCAATAATAATAAGTTATTTAAAAGATATACATGATTCCAGATTGTTGCCGGAGATCTTCACAAGCTAAGCCAACCAACCTCCAGCAGAGTGGTGCAAAAGATTTCCTCCGGATTAGCACGACGGTTAACGGAATTTATTCATTTTCCTCAACGGCCCGAGGACTACGCTGAAAATCGGAAACTCTTTTATTCAAGAGCGCAATTTCTAGGAGTCGTCGGGTGCATAGATTGTACCCACATTGCCATCAAGAGCCCAAGCCGAACAATAGGGGAATCTTTTCGCAACAGGAAAGAATGGTTCTCTTTGAATGTGCAAGCTGTTTCAGGTCCACGTTTGGAATTTTTGGACATCGTTGCCAGGTGGCCTGGTTCTACCCACGATTCCAGGATATTCCAAAATAGCGCGTGCCGCCTAAAGTTTGAGGAGAAAAGAATTACAGGCATTCTTCTCGGGGACAGCGGATATGGGCAGACAAATTATATGTTCACTCCAGTGTTAAATCCTGCTAACGAAGCACAGGAAAAATATAATAAGGCGCAAATTTCCACACGGAATGTAGTGGAAAGATTATTTGGTGTGTGGAAGAGGAGGTTTCCTTGTCTGAGGAGGAAATTAGAAAATAAATTGGCTAATACTACGAACATCATAGTTGCGTGTGCCTTTTTGCATAACTTATGTATATTTTCAAACGACCAGCATTTTGGGCGGTTTGAGGGTATAAATATACCTGTTAATTCAGTGGTGCAGTCTGCTTCAGGCAGAACAATAAGAGATGCGTTTATCCAAAGACATTTTACGTGATGTATAATGAACTGTGAAAGGACACCGTATCTAATGAATAGTGACGTCATATTTTTGTAATGTGTAGCTGTGTAATGAACTGTGAAAGGACACCATATCTAATGTAACGAATAGTGAAGTCATATTTTTGTAATGTATAGTAATTGTGCTGTGTAATGACCTATAAAAGGACATCATATTTAATTTAATGAATAGTGAAGTCATATTTTTGTAATATGTTTTAATTATGCTGTGTATTGAATTATGAAAAAGCACAAGGGTTTATCTTAAATATATACCGCTCGTATGTATGTATATATAATGTGTGTATCAAGGTAGTGCGAAACTCTGTTAATTATCAAAAAAATTAAAATAGAATGGAAAATAAATAAAACATTTATTGGAGATTAATATTTTTTTATTCAAGATTATTCGCCAGCGCTTTTTCGAGTTCTGCCTTTGCTTTTTTCATTTTTAATTCTAACAGTTCATTTTGCAGACGGGCTCCTATCAACTGCTCCCGGGCAATCTCCTGGGCAGTCTCCCTCTGCTCCCGGGCAATCTCCTGGGCAGTCTCCCTCTGCTCTCGGGCATACTCCCTCTGCTCCCGGGCAATCTCCTGGGCAGTCTCCCTCTGCTCCCGGGCAATCTCCTGGGCAGTCTCCCTCTGCTCTCGGGCATTCTCCCTCTGCTCCCGGGCAATCTCCTGGGCAGTCTCCCTCTGCTCCCGGGCAGCCTCCTTCTGCTGACGGGCAGTCTCCCTCTGCTCCCGGGCAGTCTCCAACCTTACTAGGTGGATTTCTTCATCGTACTTAGTTAGGTTAGTGCTTCTAAGGCAACGCACTTGGACCTCATCCCGAACCACCTGCCCACTAGATGGTATCAAGTCTGAAACAACACAAAATTATAAACTGATTAGTCATCAATGTAAATAACAGGTTCAAACCACTCCATGACAATCTACTGCTGAGGTGTTTAGGTTTTCCAAGGAGAGGTTGTGTTTAGCCTCTGTTACGTGAGATGCTTATGGCGGGGAGCGAGAGCGTTACTGAGCAACCTATACGGCGCTAAATTCATACCAAAATTATATCCAATGGAAGACGCTCCGAGAAACTAGCGTCATTGATCCCCTCGGCACCGGTGCATAGTCAGGAAACACGCCCAGCATAAATATGAACACAGATGACATTTGTCATCAACAGCTCGGCTGAGGAACGATTTGTTGGCCTCTGTTTTTCCTCCCTCCTATGACATGAGTCTCTTCAAGACCCATCTTCACTCCTTCCTCAAAAACACCCACCACACAGTATCCTCAACAGGGTCCCTCATTCTTTATGGTGGAGAACGAGAGGTTAAAGTAAAGCTCTCCGAGCATTATTTATCCCTTTGTAGGGAAGTGCAAGTAATCATAGCAAATAGAGATGTAAACATAGTCACCTTTCTTGGGAATAATGCGCCGCGTCTTCGTCTCGATCTGGGGCGTTGAACATTCCTCCGGTGTTTTTGTTATATCTGAAAATTAAAAACACTTGCAACATTTCTATCTGGAATATTATTTAAGATGAGAGCGTGCTCTGCTCTCCCTGGACAACCTATACTGTGCTAAACTCATAACAAAATTATATCTAATGGAAGACGCTCTGAGGAACTAGCGTCATCGATCCCCTCGGCACAGGTGCATAGTCGGGAAATACGCGCCCAATGCATGCACACGGATGACATTTCACTTTTTCATTGTGGCATGACATTTCAGCTGTGGAACGATTTGCCGGCCTCTGTGTTTCCTCTCTCCTACAACATGTGTCTCTTCAAGACCTATCTTCACTCCTTCCTCAAAAAGACCCCCCCCCCCCCATACAGCATCTTCAACAAGGCTCCTCTTTCTTTATGGTGGAGAATGAGGTTAAACTAAAGCTTTCCGAGCATTGTTATGTAGGGAAGTGCAAGTATTCAAGTGCAAGATAAGTGCAAATAGAGATGTAAACATAGTCACCTTTCTTGAGAATAATGCGTCTTGTCTTCGTCTTGAGCTGGGGGGTTGAATTTTCCTCCGGTGTTCTTGTTAAATCTGAAAATCAAAAACACTTTTTACGATATTTTTATCTCAAATAGATTTGCATGACAACTGATAAAATTATTTAATTAAACGAAGACAATATAAGCGAAAGTCAGTCGAAACTCTGAGAACAGAAAAATCAGAAAAAGATATTGACACCGCTGGGACTTGAACCCAGGACCTCTTGCTTTCCAGGCAAACGCGCTAACCACTGCGCCACCGTGCCGATATCCAATTCGGTCATTTTTAACTGTATCATACTTCGACTAAGAACCGCCCACATTATCTTCATTCTCTTAACGCATATATTATTGGCAACTGTCTTTATGTATGATTGCAAGATTCAAACCCGAACTAATTGCTCTCTAGATAGTGTCTGGATAAATCTTTATCCATTTAATTTTCATATGCGACATCTATTGACTTTTCTGCAAGTCTAGGATGAATATTTTTATTTTTATTTTAACTTCAGCATGCCATGGGCTGACCAATCGACGGAAGTGCCGGTGTTTGGTAAGTCAGTTTTTGATAATGTAATTGATTCTTTTCAATTTTAAATTTAAATGAATGTGGAGTATTTATTTGTATTTAGATGGTAGCATTCGCATTTCTCTGTCCTGAAGAAGAGGTCCTGGGTTCAAGTCCCAGCGGTGTCAATATCTTTTTCTGATTTTTCTGTTCTCAGAGTTTCGACTGACTTTCGCTTATATTGTCTTCGTTTAATTAAATATTACAATTTGAGGTTTTACTCATAAAGTTAAAATAAAAATGATAAAATTATGTTCACAGAACAACAATTTGTATTGATTTCCTACAGAGAAATGCGAATGCTACCATCTAAATACAAATAAATACTCCACATTCATTTAAATTTAAAATTGAAAAGAATCAATTACATTATCAAAAACTGACTTACCAAACACCTGCACTTCCGTCGATTGGTCAGCCCATGGCATGCTGAATACAGCAGACGTGCTGGCAGCGGTATCTGAAACTTAATATTTTGAATAAGAAATAAGGCCAATGTTAAATAAACAAGTAGCCAAAATATTTCGCATAACTTTTTTAAACCAACCATCGCCTCATAGGAGTATTTCGATGTGAAATCCGGTCAAAACTATTTTATGTTCGTTTTTATAATAAAACATCGTATTATTATATAATACAGTCTTTAATTAAATAAAAAAGTACAAATATTTAAATTCATTATTTGCTTAAATTCAGTCTTAAAATATCTCAGGCTGCGACTCAAAATAAATCTTTTATCCTCAGGGCACTGGGTTATTTCAACTAACTTTGTTTCCAAAAACACTAACATTTCTTTAATTTTATTTGCTTTGCAGGCACACATGATGTCATGTAGAGCTCTTCTACTAAAATTAATGGTTGATCCAATATTATCTGAAAATAAAATTCATTAAAGCGAAATTTACCCAAATTCTACTTTACCACTTTCAAATGATCGAAAACAAAAATGGTGCAAATATAAGCAGATTTTTTTTTTTGTATTCATTAGAGAATATCCTAGTAAACATATTCATCATAAAATAAAAGTTTGACAAGCCTCGACACATAATCAAAAACGTGATTATCTTAATATTTTTATACAATTCTTTTAATGTTTTCGGTTAATTTTGCTTAATTTTTTAAAACACTTTAATTCTATATAAAGTAGAAAATTGGCATGATAAAATATTCTACGTACCTTCTACTTTCATATTCATAATAATTTTTTTCCACAATTTAGCACACCAAATCACAACTGCGACTACAAAATAATGAAAATAACGAATGCCGAGAACAAAGACGTGCGGTCTGCACAACGACTGGGTTCCGACTGCCTGCGCGAGAAAGGACGGCTAACTGAGTAACTAATGTATCACTCATTCATTGACCCGGTTATTAAGCTACAAAAAAGAGCGACTTTAATAGGTTTTTATTTAACTTCGTAAAATCGACTTTTAACCGGAGTTTTAATGAAAATACTCCTATGTGGCATCGTATGAATTGCAAATAGAGCGATCGCTGTCATTGCAGAAGCTTAACTCTATATCGGTGGCTAAATCCAACATGCCGTCAATGGGATGGTGCTCATTCGAGACACTTGGCGACATCCTGCCCCCTCCAGTCTTCAACCTGCTCCTCTTCTCCTCGCAGAGCTCCATCTTCCTTTTGGTTTTTAAGTTGTCCCAACATTTCTTGAGCTGGGCTTGGGTCCTCTATAAAGGAATTCAATATAGTATTATAATAGTATTACGGAGTCTGAACAATAGAAGAGTATTATGTGAATGAAGAAAGAGTAACCCTGCGGGGAAGCGACGTGATGGCTAGTTAATATTTAAATTACAAAAGATACAAACCTTTTGATTGTCGGCGATTGAATTAAAATCATCTGTCAACTTGGCCCACGCGTTTTTCTTCTCGCCAAGCTGCAGATGATTCGTCGAAATACTGGCAACCGCGGGGTATTTCTTTATCAAATCTAATAAGCACTGTTTTTTGCTTGGCGTAATCATAATCCGTGAATTCATTTTAAAATGAGATACGTAACGCTAGAACCGGACAGAACTTTGACACTTTGACAGACCAACGATGCATAAATAAACAAAACTGACAGACGCCTGAAAAATCCATAGATACCAACATAGAAAAGCACACAGATTGTCCCAAAACGGGGCATGTTGTTTCCGTAGAAGCAGGGCATCGACAAGTTTCGGATGACGTCACACCTTTCTTTCGGCGTAGACAAAAGGTCTCTACCTTAGGAAAGGAAGCTCAAAGTGTGGACTCTGTATAGAAGCATTAAAGGTAAGGACGGTTCTTACCTTTGCTAAGGTAAGGCCGACACTTGACTTAGACAACTTTAAGGATCGACTCTGAATACGGGTGTAAGTCTATGCCTAGACGATATTTCTTTCGAGAGGTATTTGAACATATTACTCCTTTGTCTATGGCTTCCTGTCATTTTCGGCAGTCGAATGCGAACGGTGTTTTTCTAACGTGTCAAAACATTTTTGAGGAACACTATGTCCCAAGATCGGCTTAATGTTTTGTCAATGATGAGCATCGACAAAAGTTTGATATCTTCTATGACTTTAATAATCGTGTCATTGAAGTATTTTCACAAATGAAAGAGCGACGTATGTATTTTCTCTCCGTTTGTACAGGTAGGTATGTCACTCCCTTTAAATCACTTTATTTTCCCATGTTAATGTTACCATTCTTTTTGTGAAACGCACTGCTCGCAAATTTTGTCACGGGCCGCCTCTGGTACCTACGTCTATTTGTTTCCTTGTGACTTATGATAGTTTGTTGCACAAACGAGAAAACGAAAGCGCAGCGAGGTGTAATAATGTCAATGTGGTCTCCACTGTATTTAAGCACCGCGCTCCTTTATCTCATAACGTTTTACAGCACAACTTATGCTCTCTTTTCTTGCAAAAGATATTTTTAAATCTAATAAAAAGTTTAAAAAATAATGTTTACATTTTGCATATTTTAATTTTATTTTATTTCTCAAAAAATTTGTTACATTCTAAAAAAAAAAAGTACGACATAAAGTCATCAAACAGTATCAATAGGTTTGCGTCTGTGTGGTTGAATTTACGAAATCCGACTTCCAACGCATGTCTGCCGCCGCGCCTTACCCGTCGCACCATATAAACATCCGTGTACGTGGATTTTCAGAAAAATTACCATTGCAGTTCGGTTTCTAATTCAAGAATTCGTCACCAGATGACGCAACTGTCGTCGGCAAGACGCAATGGGACGTTACTTCCTAGATGTATAAGTTCTGCGAATTTGTGAACCTGGAGTAAGTATCTCCCGGACATAAATATACAAACCACCCACTAGATTGATAACTTCAGGCTTTTGTTCGAGAAAAATTTGGTCACTATTTCACCATCAAAATGCAATAATTTTTCGAATGATGATGATGATGACGCGGATTTGTGACGTCACACACCATAGACGAAGATAGAGTAAGCAACAGCAAAAAAGGCGCGACCATAGACAATATTATTTTCTTTCGGGGCCTACCCAGTACCGCCCATATTATTAGCCTTAAATATTATTTTAAAAATAAAACTCGTAATTACATGATAAGAATTTTATTAAAAACATGAAATACCAACAAGAAATACATATAATTAAAATATGATTGTGCGTTCCTACAAAACTACTGAATTTTAAAAATTTTCATTTTATAAAAGAAAAATGAAAAACTCAGAATTACATGTACATATTTTAAACAAGAATACAATGTAAGCAGGTTATATTTCTGTAGCAAATTGCCACATGAAGACATTGTTTTAAAGATAAATTACTTAACGTACCTATTATATCTTTCGTCAGGTCTAAAATAAATTTACCATATTGCCAAAATATAACCAAGGTCCATGGAGACATTAGTTTACATAAGATGTTTGATGTTTCATTCGGGGCTCAAATATGTATAATATTTATTAATTTGGAGTTTAGTTTAGTTCAGTTCATCATATTTTTCCTGAAATCATTAAAAATTCATTAAAATTAATGTAACAAATGTACATTGAAAATTAAAACTCTTCAAAACAAAAACAAAAAATATTACTAAAGAAGTTACATTTTATAAAAACTATATTGGTTCACTTATGGAAATTAGTGAAAAAATTGAATTTTTATTTTATTTGTGTACATGTATATGGTACATGTATGGTATGGTACATTTACACGGTATGGTACATGTACATTTATTGTATATATGGAAATTAGTTAAAAAATGGAATTTTTATTTTATTTGTGTACATGTACATATCTATGTATGTATGTAGTTACATTTCCTCCCATGTCATTTAATTTATGATTACTCTTATACTAAACCAAGTTCTAGGATACCTACTTACTTATATAAAGAAACCTACTCAAATGCATTAAATTTGTCTGACGTTATTAAATTTTTGTAAAATGAAAGTAAGTAATAAAAATAATAATTACCTCTGTATCATGCACAATGACCAATGACTGATAGTATTTCCCTTAACCTCATCTAACCATCTCCAGAAACAGAAGCGAATGTATTGGGATGTGGATATAAAATGTTATACTTATTGTAAACAAGTAAAGTTTTGTCGGTTCAGATTCCACTGAAAAATAGGAATGCATTTATTAATACTGATAAAAATATAAAAAAAAATGTTAAAAATAAGAACAGAAAGTGCAAGCGTAGTGATAAATGTGTTGTTCCTATCATCAGGGTTGATGTGTAAAACGGCACAATACCCCCAAAAAAATCTCTTTAATACTTTTTGCCGTGAAAATCTAAAATCATAATTGAATAATAGGTATTTTAGCAAACCTAACTCCTATAAGTAACTTGTGAAAAAAGCAAATGAAATGCTAATTGTTAAAATCTATTTTATATAATAAAAAAAACATAAGCACTATTGTCAAAATCCAGAGAGGAAATTGGGGAAGATTAAATTAATGAGATAGGTCGATGCAATATAGAAAACATGTATACCTTTTTAAGATGTAATCGTGATGTTCGACTGCGTCAATTACTTATTAGATTCCGGGTGGATAAATATGTTCTGAAAACGGAAACATGTACAACACCGATTAAAATACAACTTAAATAACATACCTACTTTAGGAACACTGAAATATCAACCAAAGGAAGTTTCCCACCTGTAATTTTGTTCCAATTACGGGTCCTGTTCTTCCATTTTTCATTCGATCGCGAATTCCCAAAATCCATATTCACACTTATCGCCATCTTATTGCGTCGGAAATGTGAATGCATTGTAAATGTCAAACGAAAATAAAGCAGAAAAAAGCAACAAAAATCCAAGATTCCTATTGGTGGAGGTAGTAGCTGGGGACCATAAACAAATCGAAGGGGACTTATGATATCACCAAAGATTCGGTTCACTTTTTGGATCGGAGTTATACCCGCCTGCTCCCGGATTTCGAAAGATTGATGGTAATACTCTGTTGTATCAATCTGTGACCTGCCATCATTGGTTCACTCGCTAACAGTGGATACGAGGAACGGGCTAATTTTTGGACCAGTTCCTATTTGATTTGCAAAATGGTCACCAACACTAACTTGGCGAAGCTGAAACAAAAGCCGCCCGCAGGGCCTAGCGGTAAAATCCTGCGGATCGGGTTTTTAACTGCTAGTCACCATTATTAGCCCAGTCAAGATGTACATTCAAGGGATTCAAGTTGACTCCCCGCCACTTCTGCACTTGGAGGTAGCACCTTGCTGCATGGTGGCCTGCGGCATCTTCCGTCTGTGGTAAACGGGCGAGGTTTATGCTCGTTGAAGTGACAAACGTCTTATACCTGCCTCAGAAAATTCAAAGTATTCCTCGCGATGTCGTCCCCATGTAGAGCCATAAAGCACTTGATGCCTGCTTCTCTGGGTGGAGTCTGGCCGATGAAAGTCCTCCACTTGCTCAGCAAGTGGTTCACTCTTGCTCAGGAGTGTGGTGATTTTGGTCTTTCCTTGGTGCTAAGGTGGTATCGCACCCACTAAACGCGTGGGTTAATAGTACCGTCCCTGGTGATCGCTGGTAGTCCTGGTGGTTGTAGGAGGTCGTAAAGTAGTGACAGCAACCAGCTTCGCCCTTCGTGCTCTTCTGAATGTAGACGTTTGTCTTTTCAGCACCTAAGCCATTGAAAAGAACGAGCAGGTTGACGTCTTCACTGTGACGACCCGATCGGCTACTGCTCTTTTTAAAAGCGCTGTCATGACGATCTCTCGATCCGCATCTTCTTCGGCAACATCCACTTCTACTCCCTTCTTCTGAAAGGCGTCACAAGGAAGAGTGTTATTAGGCATCTCTTATTGTTCTCATTGCCCAATACATGCTCATGAGCAATTTGAATTACTGTGGATTCATCGAACGTCAATTCGTAGTTGGAATGAGCTGCGTAGCGCCGGAGTCGTTCCATTGTGTTGGTGTTTTTTAGGTAGCATCTTCGGGGTAGCCGTCAAAAACGATGGAGACGTTCTTCCCAAAGTGGTTACGGACGTAGGTGGTATAACGCGCCAAAAGTGCTCGAACTGTGCTCTTTCTCTGCCACACGATCCTGTGCAAGAGATAGCCACCATCCAAAACGACGCAACGTGAGTGCTGGCATCTTCCGGCGTGTGGCTGGAAAGAGGAGTGAAGGTAGAATACAGAGTGGATTTTGTGCCCTTGCGCATCCCCTGTTTATTGAACAGAGACATCGGGAACGGGGCCAACTCATACTTGAAGTCATCCTGTAAATCCTGTTCAGATTGCTTTGCAATACACACTCACTGGAAAATTGTGAGCGGATCCACAGCTACTCTTTTGTTTTTGTCCGGCAATTTAACGAATGAGGTGATCGATGCCAGCGTGGTAACTTTGTTTTTCCGTTTTATTACTACCTTGTCGTATATTTGCCTCAAAATTTTTCATCACTCCCTCCGTTCCAACTCTCTGGGCTGTGTGGCAATTAATCTCAGGACCTGCGCCAGTAAACCACTACTGATAGAAAGCAAACTGGCAGTTTTGGGAAATGGAGGGTGGAGATCAAACCAGTTTTTGAGTTTTTCCACATCACTGTTATCGCGGATGATTCGAGAAGGTCTCATGTATACATGCTGCTCTCCAGTAGGACACGAGATGCTGTAAGAACTTTCAAGTTCTTCACATATGTTCACCATAAACACCATAAACACATTAAATTAATAGTACCCAACTGCTAACCCTGTACAAATCGCAAGTGCGCCCCACGGTTGAATTTGGCAGCCACCTCTGGTCTGGAGCTCCAAAATACCTAAAAAAAACCCTTGACTCTGTGCAGAAACGGGCGGTCCGTTTGATAGATTCTCCCATCCTAACAGACGGACTGCAATCTTTAGAGCATAGGCGTCAGGTGGGAATGCTGTCCTTGTTCTACCGGTATTACAATGGAAGATGCTCCGAGGAACTAGCATCATTGATCCCCTCGGCTCCGGTGCATAGTCGGGAAACACGCCAAACACGCGCCCAACATTTGTACACGGTTGACATTACTCACATGAGAACGGGTCGTTTCTATGACTCGTTCTTGAGTTCAACGGCTCGGCTGTGGAACGATTTGCCGGCCTCTGTGTTTCCTCCCTCCTACAACATGGGTCTCTTCAAGACCCATGTTCACTCCTTCCTTTCCTCAAAGAGACCCTCCACACAGCATCTACAAAGATGACATAGGCCCTGAGGGAAATTATTTTCCTCAGGGCCTCCTGTGTGGTGTTAATGTAAAAAAAAAAAAAAAAAAAAAAAAACACCATTCCTGTTGTCAACCTTGCCAGCACAATGTCGGAGATTCCCCTTCCATGGGTCAACCCTCCGTAGGTCTTCAACCCATGAATCTAACTAACTAACTAACCATCACGCCGTTTCCTCGCAGGGGTAGGCAGAGAGGACGGACTGCCAAACAACTCGGTCTTGGTACACACTCTTTGCCTCACTCACATTCATACATCGTCTCATACATACTCTTCTATTAATGAATCTCCCATGAATCTAAGAACCAAAAAACTAAAATTAACATGATAACTGATAACACCTCTTTTTGCTTTTCAGACTGATCTTCGCATGTCATCTCTGGAGTCTTCCGCACCAGCAGCACTCCGGATCACCAGCAGCACTCCAGGTCACCAGCAGCACTCCAGGTCACCAGCAGCACTCCAGGTCACCAGCAGCACTCCAGGTCACCAGCAGCACTCCAGGTCACCAGCAGCACTCCAGGTCACCAGCAGCACTCCAGGGAACAGAATAGGAACCAACGCTTCTGAGGAGTTAGTATGTTATTTCATTCTGAAAAAGTAGTAATATTATAATTATTGTGTTAAATTGTTGTAACAGTGATAAATTTTTAAGTGTCAAACTAAAGATAAAAGCATGTTTTGTATTAATAACCATTCTTTTATTAATTTTTCGAAGAAAACTTCTTCGGAAAGGTTTTCACTTTGTGGTGGCATTATTTATTTTAAAGAAAAGACAAATAACTTTGTTTACATCACTTTTATTTATAATATACCTATACAATTAACTTGTTTCGTGAACGAAGTTCACATCATCAGGATCAAATGTATACTAAACTTAAAAATTATACATAGATCACATTTGGGAGGAAAGGCTAGAAGGGATATGAGTGGGGGAAGTTTATTAAAATTATGGATTTCAAAATCATTAGCAGGGAAAGACCGGTTTAGTGGGATTACGATATGTCAAAAATAATTAGTAAAAATATTCCCGGTACTACACAACCAGCATTTTATACAAATAATAAATTTAATAAAATCATCCTTAACAACAAAGACAGCGACATTAAAACAAAAAAAATCGGACGTTTATAAACTCAATTGCAAAGACTGTAATTGCTTTTATATATGTAGGTAGAAACTTTGAAGTAAGGTTTAAAGATCATCTCAGGGCATTAAATGGAAATATCGAATCTGAGTTCGCAGATCATTTATTAAAAAATGATCATAATTTGAAAAAAAAAAACATGGACTTAAAATATTACATACCTACGGGTTATAAGACATCACAGATAAATAATTTAGAGATTTTAGAAATTAGGAAAAATGTCAATAATAAAGCAGACATAATTAATAAGCAGAAAAAAATTATAAACCCTCTTTTGAACCTTTTCCCACTTAACCAGTCTTTCCCTGCTAATGACTTTGAAATCCTTAATTTTAATAAACTTCCCCCGCTCTTACTCCTTCCCCTTCCTTCTACTCCTTCCCCCCATATGTGATCTATGTTTAATTTTTAAGTTTAGTAAACATTTAATCCTGATGATGTTATCATCGTTCACGAAACATGGTGATTGATGTACATAAATAAAAGTGATGTAAACAAAGTTATTCCATTAAAACATTATTTTATTATTCATGCTAGTGAAGTTGATAGTTTAGCAGTCCTACTAATTAGTTTAATAATCAAAATAGTATATTGAGCAGTAATTAAAAAGTACTAAAATATTTTTCTGAAATAACCCTTAATTATTTAGAGGTTTTATACAAATAAAAAAATACACGGAACCTTTTCGAGCTCACTATATTCTAAAGATTCGCAGTAAAAAGGTTCTAATTGCTATTTTAGGTACTGCAGATAAATTGTTATCTACGTACCTACATTATATATATTTTTTATTTATTTTTATTTATTAGATTACATATACATTTTGTACAAAAAAATTTGAGTAGACCCACAAAGCTGTCATGTGACAGCTTGTCTGCAGGTTCTAACTATTTAAACAATCTTAATATAATATCTAAGAAAATATTTGTAAATACATTTATAGTTTTAAGGAAACATTAGAATAGATCACATAGTAATATTAGATATTTTAACTTACAATCATAAATATATAAGATATTTCAATATACCTGCCTAATAACAAGATATGTAGGCAGCTATATTAAGATATTCAAAGATACATGGAGTTTTCGTTCATTTACCATAGTTTTATCATTTTAGGACTTAGTCTCTCATTTTTTTCAAATTTTATGTTTTTATTGATTTTATTGAAAATCACTGGTATTAGATATTCAAGAGTACGGCTTCCATATTTATTTAATATTCGAGGAGTTTTTAGGCCCTTTCCTTCTCTAAATCTTGTGGTATGTTTGTGTACAAGTAGGTGTTTATGAGTGTTAGTTGCTTAATACACAAATAAATAAATTACCAATTATTTATAATAGCAGACTATACAGAAGATTTGTCTAATTATAAAATAAATTAATTCAAAAGTTTGAATTCTCACATCTCAGAACTTTGGTTAGAGCAGATAGAACCTTTTCATTCTCACCTAACGTTATGTAAAGAAGAGTGTCCTCCTGTGTTGTGTATCTTAGCTTTTTATGCAAATCTACAGTTTTATTCCGCGTGACGAAACTTTGCACACTTGACCTTCAAAACAAGAGGAAGATCACTCACTGTCTATGTATGATTTTAGAAAACCACCTCCATTACTTTTTCCCACCCCTTAAAGTAGAATTTTGATGCTACAAAACGAATTTTTGAACATTTGACCTTAGATGTTTGGCGGTGTTTTTTCAAGGTATGACCTGGTCGTAGTTATTTCCTCTCTAGGAGCCATGTCGCCCTTTTTATGAGATGAAAAGACGGCTACGCTCTTTGAGAAATTCACGTCCATGCGCCATTGGCTTCGACCAAGTATACCCTAGACGAGCCCTCTCATCGAAAAAATCATAATAAAGTAACGCCAGTAACAGTAATTTCACAATACAATTTTCCTGCGAATTCCGCCGTCTTACATACGAGTTGCCGGCAGCGTATTTCCAAAACCTTAATTGGCACCCAATTTTTTTTTTTGAATCGTTGTAATACCTATACATATTTGACCCTTTTGGCTAATAAGTTTGCCGACTCCTGCCTTAGTTGAAGAATAGTGCATCTGTATTTCGTTGAGATCTGTGTTTTTAATGTATTTTAAAAGTTTCCGTTTTACAAAATAACAACATTTATAATTCGAAACAAATATTATAATTCCGAACGAAAATAAACCAACACCATTTATTGGTTTGACCTTGAACGTAGTAAAAAAAATTGTCTGGCAATTTTTGCCCTCTTTTCGCGACTTACTTTTTTTAATCAACCGCTAAAATTGAAAATACTTTTATAAGTTCTTTAATATTTCGAAATAAAAAATCGATAGCATTTATTGTTTGGGCCTGGCGGATATAAAATTTTCACCTGCGGCGCTTTATTTATACCCACATTGATATTTTTATTTAACAAATATTGTTTTACAATATATAAAGTAGGTTTGCGACTTCACCGACAACAAAGTAAACCAGGTTATGTTGTACATACCCTCCCACCAAGGTCCGCATACAAACTAATAATGAATACATTAATAATACTAAAAAGTTTGATCAATCCTAAAAAACAGCGGGGGGTGGGTGAATTTATTTTATTATTAAAAGCGGGTGCTTTAAAAAAGTTTGAAAATCACATCGATATTCTGATACTAGCCCTCTTTGTATGTATTAGTAGTCGAGCTGTCGTGACGCCACAAGCAGTATGGTGATTTGATGACGTCAGAAACTTTAATGTTAATAAAAGTAATTTTTTAACTTTTTTACGTTTATTAAAACGCTGTCTAAAAGGCATACATAAGGTATATTTTTTTGTTGTTGTCAGATAGCTGACTACATTTTAAAAAATAAAGTCCGCTGGATAGAGCATCTACAATATTCGGAAGTGGGATATTTTTGTGTTTGAAAAATTTAACCCGCTCGAGATGACTTGCCAGATCAATTAGCTCACTTTAGACTAACAAAAGGTAAAAGGCAAAGCACAATGCGATCAAAATACTGCGATACAATGCACGGGCACGCCCTTTTCATAAATGGGCTTTGTGCCAATTTGAAATTTGGCTTGGGTGTTAATTTTAAGCTCTCGTTTAGGGTATACTTGGTCGAAGGCTCATACCAATCTTGGAGTTTGTCAATGTTGAGTTGAAGGAAGTAAATATATTTTTGGTAGTTATATTTAACTAAATTGTACCATGTACATATGCACTTTTTTTTATATATATATACTCACAAATGAGTCATACAATATCCACGCATTTCAATTGCTCTACCGAAAAACTATTCAATCCGCCCTCTTCAAGTCCGCGTAAAGCATATATTTATATCGGAAGTGGTCCCTTGAGAAACGGTTAATAAACATACTTCATTATTGGTTAAAGTGATTTAAATTGATATTAAAATATTAAATATTCAGTGACAGAACAAGTGACAATTAGAATTTGAACAACGCATCGGACGCATACATATAGAAGGCTCCAATCGTAGTACCTTGTATCGATGTAACGGTGCGTGCCGTGCAACATGACGCACATTATATACTACCGCATCAAATAATCTATGCTGTTTACTCAAGCAGGGCTGTCACAAACAACAAAAATGAATCTTAACGATAACGCCCTCCTATCTATTAATGAAGCAAAAGAACTTATTGACGGCATCCACAGTGCCATCACGGATCCAGCTTTAAAAATTACTAAAGACCAGATGGCGAAGCTTTTGACAAAATTATCTACTCTTTAAAGCAAAATGATTGACGTTGGAACAAAGGTTGGAATAATTGAGGGAAAATTAATGACATATGAAAAAATCATCACCAGACCCCCGCAGGAAACAAGTACAGGCGACAAAAGAACATACGCAAGCGTAATTGATAAGGGAAAACCAATATTACCCAAAGAAAATCTACATACAATAAAAATAATTTCAAACAATAATGAAAACGCGGACCAAATAAAAGTAAACATTCAAAAACAGATAAGAGTTGGAAAACTGGGGATAGAAGTATCTGAAATAAAAAAATCAAATAAAAACCACGTAATCATCTCTTGCCCAAAGAAAGAAGATTCTGATAAAATAATTAAAGAAATCAACAAGAAGGAAAATAACAGCATAACCGCAACAGAAATTAAGAAGCCCGAGCCTAATGTTATCCTTAAAGGAATACACAAGGATTACAACGTAGAAGATTTTAATGAAGATTTTACAGAACAAAACGAAGATATTTACCAACTTATCAAAGACGATAGTAAACACATGCCCAAAATAATGGCAAATATAAAAAACAAAAGAAGCGAGAACTTATTTAACTACGTCCTAGAAACAACCGGTCAAATGAGAAAATTATTAATCGAAAAAGGAAGAATAAACCTGGGATTTATGCGGGTTCATGTAGACGACTCAAACCCGTTGTCCCAATGCTACCATTGCTTGTGGTTCGAACATACTGCCAACAAGTGCCGAAAAAAAAATGGAAAAACCCAGATGTCTCCACTGCGCACAAGATCATACACTATCGAACTGCCCGAATAAAACTCAACCACCGACGTGCTACAATTGTCTAACCTTTAATAAATCAAGAAATGGAAAAACAAATTCGAACCATCGAGCGAATGATAGCAAGTGCCACTACGTCAATAAAATGACAGAATCTGCTTACCAGAAAATTTACTTTAATTAAAATGTTATATTCTTCAAGTAAGAAATTAATATTTCAACTATATTTTGTTTACAGAGTATCAAAGTCGGCACCCTGTTTATTAGCGCCTGTTCAAATTCGTAGTATGTACCTAAGAACTAGCAACTCCCAGTCGAGTGGCATTATTATTACTAAGTATATGATTATTATTGTTCCGCCCGGCTATGAAGTTATTCATATAAACGAATTCTCAATTCCCTACAAAACGTACCTCCAAACATATTTATATATTTTATATACATACTCAATCATTTTACATAAGATACACGATTTCAAAGTAGGATGAATAATATTATTACGGACGAACTAGATAACACTTATAATATAAGAGAAAAGGTATGTAATAATGTTGATCAATGCAACCTACTCTTCAAAAATATGACTGACTCATTAACCATTATGCACTTAAATATCAGAAGTATTTACAAAAACATAAATGAATTATTATGCACTCTTAGTCTATTGAAAACTGAACTCGACTGTATAGTTTTGACCGAGGCCCACCTTAATACAATAAATATTGATAGTATACAACAATTACCGAACTTTACATGTATTACTACGAAAACGCACATTAACAAGAATAGTGGAATAGTTATATACGTTAACCAAAAACACCAAGATATATCTTATAAAGAAATAAACATGACACTCACTAACTGCCTAGCATTACAAATAAAAGTAAATAATCAGATTTATCAGGTTATTGCTATATACCGAACCCACGATTCGAAAACTCAACAATTTATAGAGCATCTTAAAGATGTAATTAATAAAAACAAATGTCAAAATACTATAGTAACAAGTGAATTCAATATAAATATAGGTTTAAATTCAAACAGTGTCGAAAAAAATGATCTACATAATACGATGGCTGAACTGAACTTCATTTCATGCATAAACGACTATACTAGAGTTGTGCCCCGACAAAACCCATCATGTATTGATCATATTTGGACAAAAGCTGACATAACTACACAATTAACACTTGTCATTTGGAAAACAAATATAACTGATCACTTTACGTGTTTTTTAATTCTTGATTTAAAAAAAATATATATCCTTTTCCTCAACTGCATTACAGCAGTATAATATAAAAACCATTAACACACAACTTCTAGAACAAAAATTAAAATCGGAAAAGTGGGAAGAAATATTAAATACCGAAGATGCCGAAAAATCTTCAATTAATTTCGAAAAAACACTTCGCGATCACATAATAAATGCAACTAAAGAAAATAACGTCAAACTAAAATCAAAACATAGAAAAATTAAACCTTGGATCACCCATGGAATAGTTACCTCAATTAGGAATAAAGAAAAACTATTTTCTCAAACCCGTAAACAACCCAATGACTTTATTTTATTACAATTATATAAAAAAATACAGAAATAATCTTACAAACTTGATTAAAAAAACAAAAGAAAATTACTTCAAAGAAAAAATTGAAGATTGTGGTGAAGATAACATAAAAGTCTGGGCTACAATTAATAACATCATTGGCAAGGGTAATAAAAATAAACAAATAAATAAAATAACATATGACAATGAAACAATAGAGACAGTAAAAGAACCAACTAAAATTGCTAATATTTTCAACAACTACTACTACTTTGCAAAAGTCGGTGAGAACCTAGCCAAAAAAATTGACGCTGTCCAATCTAAAAAAACTTTCAGTACATCCACACAAACTTGCCAAAATATTTTCAAAAAGTTTGAAAAATGCACACAGATAGAAATAGAAAAAATGATAATGAACTTACGAGTGTCAGCGAGCCCTGGTTTCGACCATATCACAGTAAATTTACTAAAACAAATGAGACAACTAATATCAAAACCAATAGCACATATCATAAATAACAGCATGCAACAAGGAATTTACCCGAAAATATATAAAAATACAATAATAACCCCGATTTTCAAATCAGGAATTGCAACCGACATCTCAAACTACCGTCCCATATCTATTGTATCAAACGTAGCAAAAATATTTGTAAAAGTCGTAAAGTCACAATTAACTAAGCACATCACTTCAAATAAAATTATTAATGATAACCAATTCGGCTTCAGAGAAAATTTAGGCACGCAAGATGCAATCGCAAAAATAACCTCAATAATATATAATGCTCTTGACTCGGGAAATAAATGTTTAAGTATATTCATTGATCTAAGAAAAGCTTTTGACAGTATATGCCACAAAAAACTAATCAAGAAATTAGAAAATATTGGAATTCAAGGAACAGTTATAGAATGGTTCAAAAGTTATCTACATGAAAGACACCAACACGTGAAAATTAACAATACATTGAGTGAACCCACCTATTCAGAATTTGGAATTCCTCAAGGGACAGTGTTAGGTCCAATATTGTTTATCATTTACGTGAATGAAATGCTTACAATACCGAAAATTGGAAAAATCATATCTTTCGCTGACGACACAGTCTTAATCATAGAAAAAAAAAACTTGGGATGAAGCCTACCGAACCGCAAATGTAGAAATAAACAACTTAAAACAATGACTGGATGACAACTATCTTTCCTTAAACTCTGACAAAACTTACTTCATGACATTTACATTATCAGACAAATTCCTTCCAATTATAAATTCCAATATAACTATTCATAGCTCTTGTAAAAATTATACTGACAACTGCAACTCATCTAAATGCACAAAAATTTCAAAAAAGAACAACATTAAATATTTAGGCATAATAATAGACCAACATATTAAATGGACAGAACATATTGCACAAACTATAAACAGAATACGTAAACTTTTTTACGTATTCCTCAAACTAATAAATATACTTCATAAATCTATACTACTGAAGGTTAACTATGCATTAGCCCAATCAGTTCTGCAATACGGAATAATAGGTTGGGGAGGAGCGTATAAAACCAACTTAGCCCCACTTGAAATAGTACATAGAAGACTCATCAAAATTATTCTAAAAAAGCCTTTAGACTATTCAACTCAAAAAATATTCGATGAATTCAAAGTTTTACAAATAAACAGAATCTATCAAAAAAATGCATTACTTCAAATCCATAAAGACAACCTAACAATAAAGTCATTTAGCACCAGGCCGAGAACAACAGGACAAATAATAATCCCTAAACTTAATACTACAACGGCCCAACACCATTACACATACTCAGCCATAAAATGCTTTAACGAACTCCCTAAAGATATTCAATCCGAAAAAAATTATAAAATTTTTAAGAAAAAAATTAAAATACATTTCACCACTAAGTAATTTCATGTTTGTGTTATATTACGCCCACTTATATTTTCAATGTGTACACAGGTTTTATATTTTATAATTAAAAAAAAAACTTTCTTCCTAAAATAGTGCACAGGTACATAATTTTACATACATGTGGTTTTTATTTTATTTTTTCATAAATACGCTCATGGTAGCATCAATTAAACATATATCAAAATATCAATTGTGTTAGTACTCCCTCCCTAAACACGAGAAATTCTCAATTAGAGAGGTATTATTACCACCATTAAAAAATATTTGCATTACATGTACATAATTAAAAAAATAATTGTACTTATACCTAACTTTGTAAAATTGTAAAAATGGAATAAATAAATAAATAAATATAAAAAAATATATATATATAATGTTAAAAAAAAAAATTATAACCTTCCATGCCACATTGAAATTTTCAGTCACGCGTCACTTTGAATTGAAGGGCGATTTTCAGCACTTTGTCGTTTTGCCCAACTATGCGGCGGACTCGGCACGGAGCGCCGGTAATCTGAAAGCCGAAACCCGCGCCCTTTGTGTTCGTGTACACATCCTACTTCCTACTTTATTAATTAATTAATAATATTATAAAGGCGAATGTTTGTATAGATGTATCTTTGTTACTCTTTCACACAAAAACTACTGAATGCACTTTAAAAATTCGTTCACTAATAGAAAGCTACATTATTTGTGTGATCTATAGGCTATATACACGGTGTTCGGAAGCTCGTAGTACAAGCGGGAAACTGGAGAATCCACATCACATTTGGAGTCGATTTTGTGGTATAACTTTTTTTGATTTGAGCTTTCGTTTTCGATTAAATCGAGTCAGAAGTTGATTTTTTTTGTCAAATTTTTGTAAATTATTAGTGACAATCAAAGTACATAACGGATAAAAACTATTTAAAAGAAAAACAAACGAATAAATCCGGATTTGAAGCATTATTTTGAAATCACCCATCATATAATTCGGCGTAAAAATAAAATAATTCGCTCTACATGCTCATCTACATGACCATCTGAGGGTCCCTTTCTTAATCTTACAGCCGTTGTGTCCAACCTATGCTCAGCCGAGATCTCCGCTCAGCCCTGCTCAAATGCCCAAATACGCTGTGTCGAAACACAATGATCGTCCCACCACACTCAAATGTAAGGAAGGTAGCCGGGTGGATTAAAGTTGCTAAGGAAGACCTACTTATAAAAACTGACAACAGAGCGAACAAAAATCCGCGAAAACAATCGAGCTGTCAATGTCAATTAATTATCGTAATTATCTGTCATCAGTTCACTCTTTTGTCGGCTTTTTTATTTGGTTTTTCAATTTGAAATATGAATCCTATATTGAATATAGTGATTATGGTTGACGATAATATTGGATTATATAGGCGGCGGCAAGATGCCGATATAAATTTTATGGAAGTATTAAATGACGGCGATTTTTATAACCGCTTTAGGATGACAAAAGCGTGTTTTTTTATATGTTTTGAGCCAAGTAGAAGATAATTTAACTTACGCAAGCGAAAGGTAAAGTTTTGACTTATTCGAGTGTCATTTTTGTAATAATATGTGGAATATAATTAGCACTTGTCGAGGACAATGTCATTCCAAGCAGCTTCTTTTGATTTTACAAGCGTAGCGTAGTTTGGGCCACCTGTCGCTTTCGACAAAATGACCTGCGACGAGGTAACTAGGTCTACAAGTCTCATTTTTTCGTTTGGCGTAAAATTTTTCGAACGCTTCGCCTTGTCCATTTTGAATACAAAATTTCAACTGATTCTAATGTCAAACTTCAAACGCACGTAAACAAAAAAAGTAAGTCAATTAACACCTTATTTTTAACATATTAAATACGTTTGTTTTAAAAATGTAAAATGTCGGTTTATGTATTACACTATTTAAAAGAAAATATCTGTATTAATAATAAATACAATTAATTAACGTTTCGGTATTAATTTAACATGTAAAGTTGCTAACTTGACGTCATTTTTTGGTGTACGAAAGCAAATGGGGCTACACACCGAACGCTACGATCAAGTTGTTGGACACAGCTAAAATGGAGCATTTTTCTAACATACCTTAGCTTAGCGGCGCAAGGCGCTAGGCTCAGCTTCACTCGGATTAATCATCCGAAAATGTTGGACACAACGGCTGTTACTCATTATTCATTATGCTTACATCAGCCTTACATTCTTTGCGAATATCCACATTTCTCACGCGATCGTACATTATTTTACCACACATACCTACGTCTCAGGGATCACGTTTTAAATGGTTATAAAATTATTAGCTAGAGTAATTCTTTCGAATAACATATATCATATCTGCAATTAATGTAGTCAAAAGTCGAGCAGTTTCTTTATTAACGCGAAATCGGCATACGAAATCTAGGTCTTCCATTAGATAGAAATTCCTGCGTATATTATATTGTCGCTTTACACGTCGTGTCATATAATTAATTATTAGTTCATTGTCAGAACCTGATGAACTGTCACTTGTTGCGAACATGATGATAAAATACTAGCAAATTCCGTAAAATAGATAGCAAGAAAATCTCTGAACTGTCACCAAAGTGACGTTTAGACAACGGCCGCCATTTTGGTTACCTTTACTTTAGCATTTGCAGCACCATTGTGGGCCTGTAAGATGTAAGGTGAAAGTAAACGGTAAATGTCAAATGAAAAAACCCATTTCTATGACTTTGACCGTTTACTTTTACAATTAGCATTGCATTTAGCATTCTCGGTAAATGAAAAAACCCATCCTTAGCCCCGCCGCACATGCTCACACTCGCACTCGTTCACGACACTGCGCCAATGTCGCATTGACATTGGTGGACACGTGTGTGTCCGCATTTGCTTTCACGAGTCGTACATCAATCAGTTTTTAAATAGATTATTGTTAATAAGGAAATCATCCGGAAAAAAATATGGAAGAGCTCTTACATGTCCAAAACACATGGAGAATTCAAATTAACTTCTGAGTTTTCAGACGAAAAATTTAAAAATTATTTTGGAATGACTAGGAACGATTTTAAAGAAGTACATGCGATGATTGCTTCAGATTTAGAAGATCAAGGATATGGTGGTCATGAACAAATTAGTACCTACTGAAGAAAAATTAAAAAGGTATTCATATAATCTGGGTGTTTTACGTCGTAAAAACATTTTTCGCTTCGAACTTCAATTAGTTCCTCCATTTTGCAAACACTCGCGCCACTGCCACTCGAAAACAATGTCGCGGTCACCTAGCCGACATGCGCGTACACGCTCATGTACGTGCCTGCGTCGACACGTGAGAGCAAATGCGGGCTTTGGAACTGCGCCATAGGTCATAGGTTTTAAATACTGCCACTCGCACGCGGCTCGTGACGGCCAATGCGAGTGAGAGCATGTGCGGCGGGGCTTACGGCCGCCGCACATGCTCACACTCGCACTCGGACACTGCGCCAATGTCGCATTGACATTGGTGGACACGTGTGTGTCCGCATTTGCTTTCACGAGTCGTACATCAGTCAGTCGCCTCGTCTCTACCATTCGTAGACAAAAACGAAGCAAGATGGACGCGATTGATTTAAGTTCAGAATCCGACAGTGATAACGAGTTTTTAAATAGATTATTGTTAATAAGGAAATCATCCGAAAAAAAAATATGGAAGAGCTCTTACATGTCCAATAGGAAAACAAATGGAGAATTCAAATTAACTTCTGAGTTTTCAGATGAAAAATTTAAAAATTATTTTAGAATGACTAGGTAATAAATAGAATCCTTTAATTTTGTATTCATATAATCTGGGTGTTTTACGTCGTATAAACATTTTTCGCTTCGAACAACTTCAATGAGTTCCTCCATTTTGCAAACACTCGCGCCACTGCCACTCGAAAACAATGTCGCGGTCACCTAGCCGACATGCGCGTACACGCTCATGTACGTGCCTGCGTCGACACGTGAGAGCAAATGCGGAGTTTGGTACTGCGCCATAGGTTTTAATTATTACCAATCGCACGCGGCTCGTGACGGCCAATGCGAGTGTGGGTATGTGCGGCGGGGCTTAGCATTAGCCATTATTTGTTATTTGACAAATAAGGGTACTTAAGGGTATTTTCAATGTCGATGATAATGGATTTTTTTATTTTATGTTTATGATGGTTTGATGACGATAACATTTTCAGCAGCAATATAGCATACCCTCTCCCTCCCTCAAATGAAATGGGTCTTTTGTACATACCTTCAATGAAAATGATGTGATATTTTTGTTTTTGTTTTTATATACAATAACTTTACGTATTTTAAAACATTATTTGATAATGTGGGCCTCAATGAGTGCTTTACCCGTGGCGAGGCCCCCATTTTACATTTTAATAAAATTCAATAAATAATAAATTTGAATAAAATTAAATTAAACTGACGAAAAAAATACACTAATAAAGGCTGTAATGAATGACATTTTTTATATCGAGTGAAAATAGTTGCCTTTAAAGCGGTGCCATACGCGCAGAAAAAAGATGTAGCTTGGCGTATTTCAGCATATCGCTCGCCGTACATTCTCAATGGTAATATAAGTGGCGAGCGATATGCTGAAATAGGCCAAGCTACTTCTTTTATCTGCGCGTGTGGCACCCGTCTTAGTCTGCGAACAGAAACAAAGCGGGTTTCGGTTTTCTGATTAGTCGGCGCATGGGCGGCCGACTGGCGCAGGTGTGCCGACAAGAATGTTTGTATGTCAACGTATCTGGCCGAAGGGTACGAACAAAAACAAAACGGGTTTCGGTTTTCACATTAACGGCCTTCACTGCCCTTTTCCACCGGCGGCAGTTGACGCCGAGATGTGGACAAACAGAACGCGGATAAAACTTGCGCTACCTGCGCGGTAGCCTGACAGCAGCTGTCAGTTTTTACGAGTTCGTAGACGACGATTATTTACTCTTGGAGAATCCTTTCTTGAAATTAAGGAATAAAACAATGGTATTTGGCAATTGGTATCTTTAAATATGAAAAAAAAACCTCAGGAGAACATGATAATATGTTAAGTACGTGCCTGAAAGGAATTCACTTGTGACATTTGAGGTTATTTCAAAACTTTATCTTGTTGATTTCATTCCATAACTTGTCAACAACATTTCTGGTGCTACGGAATGTATTTCTTTTATCCCAGATTGGTGATTGATTGAAAACAGCGGCAATTAACAGGTCGCTCATTTTGATATCAGATTCTGACCGGCGTCACCGGCGAGCAGGAATTAAGAATTCATTCCGGTAAAGCTTATCGGCGCTGCCTCGCGCGGACGCAAATCTGAACCTGCCTTCACTATGTTCGGTCTGATACGTAGACATACAAACATTCTTGTCAGCACGCCTGCGCCAGTCGGCCGCCCATGCGCCGACTAATCTGAAAACCGAAACCCGCTTTGTTTTTGTTCGTACACGAACACAGTGAAGGCAGGTTCAGATTTATGTATGCGCGAGGCGGCGCCGATACGCTTTACCGGAATGAATTCCGGCTCGCCGGTGACGCCGGCCAGTGAAACTCAATGTTGTCGAGTGCTTGGTTTTTGCCATGATTTCATGGGTTTTGGATCGTTTCATGATTTGGTGTCCTCTATGGTCACCTACATGGTTATTTCAAAAAACCATGTCGAAAATGTCATTATTTAACAAAAGTGTGTACTTTTGTGGGATACGATTTTTAGCACGAATCACACGGAGAAATCCTGAAATCAGGAATGTAGTACAAAATTCAGTTTAGAATTTATTTACCCTTGAAACATTTCCATTTTTGAGACATGGCAATACTGGTGAAGCTTGTTTTGAAGGGAATGTGGTATCAAAATGAGCGACCTATTAATTGCCGCTGTTTTCAACAAATCGCCAATTTGGGATAAAATAAATACATTACGTAGCAACCGAAATGTTGCTGACAAGTGCTAGAAAGAAATCAACAGGATAACATTTTAAAATAACCTCATATGTCACAAGTGAATTCCTTTCAGACATGTACATAACTCATGTCCTCCTGAGGTTTTTTTTCGTATTTAAAGTTACCAAATACCAATTGTTTTATTCCTTAATTTCAAGGAATGATTCACCAAGAGTAAAAAATCGTCGTCTGTCGAACTCGACATTTCGTAAAAACTGACAGCTGCTGTCAGGTTACCGCGCAGGTAGCGCAGGTTTTATCTGCGTTCTGTTTGTCCACACCTTAGAGTCCTCTGCCACCGGTGGAACCGGGCACTGAGCGCCGTTAATCTGAAAACCGAAACCCGCTTTGTTTTCTTTCGCACACTTATGCTTTATTGCCTGCTATTTTGTGATGTCTGTGTCCAAAGCGTCAATGTTATTATTTTCTGACTAACGTATAAAATTCAAATAAAACATGGCGTATTTACAAAAAATGTTACTATCCCTGAATTTGCACTTGTTATCATTCCTTTTTGTCTCTCCTTTAAAAAGAAATAAAATTAAAACTTTGTAAAGACCACTTTTATTTTATTTATTTTTCACAGCTTATACATAAAAATATAGAGATACATATATACAAAGTTAAATTAAGTCAAGCCAAAAACGTCTCACATTTTAAAGTTACTTGGAGATGGAGTTTTATTACCTAGGTATATCTTAAAATTAATTTTGGGTGAAGAGGAGAGGAAGAGGAAAGCAGGATAAGGATAGGAGATGCTCCCGATACATTCCACATTCATGTATTAATATATAATATTATTACTTTATTCATAAAAATATTTAAAACATGATAAAATAACTTTATTAAGAGGGGTTTACAAAGTTATTGTTTTATTTTAAATTGTAGTACCTACCTATCACTACCACAAAGCATCTGCTTCATATGTTCCTCCCCCCCACCCCCCCTTTTTTATGTTTTGTAACTAAACAATAAAACTAAGAAAATACCCTTACACTGTCACACTTTATTATTAATTATTATCAGTGGAAAGTTCATAATTGGCATAATTATCATATTATTATTGTATTATCTTGTAATCTCTGATTTGCTGTCAACTTTCCCTAAAATAAATAAAATAAATAAAATAAAAATAAAAAATATGAAAAAAACAAAATGATTTATTTTTATATCCAACTCATCTGCGCACGACGATAACATTTTGTAAATGAGAGGATGACTTTACTTTTATCATTATTTGTTATCACTACGTTAAATGTTATAAATAGATAATATACAATAATTAAATAACAAATTTATTTTTTACAGGTTCGAAACAACATCCAACCTCCCCTTAGGTGGAAGTGGCAGGAGCGGCTATATTATAATACCAACTTCGCATTGGACACTCATTCAGCGAATATTATTTATCGTCATCAAGTTCAACAAAATGTCAAATAAGACGGTGATCTTCGTGTTGCTCTTCGTGTTGCTCTTCGTGTTGCTCTTCGTGTTGCTCTTCGCGTGCACGTCTGTCTCTTGCAAGCCGTCCAAGAACATCGAGGAAGCAGAGCGTTCCACTACAGTCAAGAATTCCAAAGTTCCGTCAGTCAAAACCACCTCCTCCTCTTCTACCTTCGTTGAGCCACGGCTGATTCAGTCTGTCTCTTCACATACTTGTGAACCTACAACTCTGCACAATGAAACCGTCAAGTTACTCGGTTGGCTGGAGAAACCTGAAGTAACCTTCATACCTTATATGCTTCCTCAGAAAACATGCAAAAATGTTTGCAATTGTAAAAATTCCGGGGAAATATCTGTGCCTCTCGAAACAATAAACCGAACTGAAAATGTAACCTTATACACTTTCGACAATCGTACATATACCTATAAAAAATCCGGAAATGAGATCGTTCGTGTTGAAGATGCGAAAGTTTGCGTGTGCCTGATCCCCGGTAATACCACCCAACCTAAAAACACTGGGTCGCCGCCCCCTGGGAAGCCGTCCAAGAACATCGAGGAAGCAGAGCGTTCCACTACAGTCAAGAATTCCAAAGTTCCGTCAGTCAAAACCACCTCCTCCTCTTCTACCTTCGTTGAGCCACGGCTGATTCAGTCTGTCTCTTCACATACTTGTGAACCTACAACTCTGCACAATGAAACCGTCAAGTTACTCGGTTGGCTGGAGAAACCTGAAGTAACCTTCATACCTTATATGCTTCCTCAGAAAACATGCAAAAATGTTTGCAATTGTAAAAATTTCGGGGAAATATCTGTGCCTCTCGAAACAATAAACCGAACTGAAAATGTAACCTTATACACTTTCGACAATCGTACATATACCTATAAAAAATCCGGAAATGAGATCGTTCGTGTTGAAGATGCGAAAGTTTGCGTGTGCCTGATCCCCGGTAATACCGCCCAACCTAAAAACACTGGGTCGCCGCCCCCTGGGAAGCCGTCCTAAAACATCGAGGAAGCAGAGCGTTCCACTACAGTCAAGAATTCCACAGTTTCTTCAGCAAAATCCAGCTCCTCTTCTACATTCGTTGAGCGATTCCAGATTCTTTTGTGCGCAGGAATCATTGCAATGTACCAATTATACGTCATTTCATTAAATTAATCGACACTTCTCTTCAAAATGAAGGAGCTTGGGAGTCACCTTTGAACTGTAATTCTGCTTCAGTTCAGTTCATAATTCCTGACTGATGAAAGGTCTTTTTAAATTTTTTAACAGTTTCCCCCTAGAAAGATAATCTACGTCTTTCGAGATACAAGTCAAATTTAAATATGATGACAACAAAACAATATATAGATAATGTACATGTACAATGATATACAAACTTAAAAATAATATCCTCCCAAACTATCTGCAGAGTAATACTATGTTTCAAGAAAATGTTCACAATTATCCTACGAGAAGACGCGGAAACTTTAGGCTTCACAAAACTAAACTTTCGTGCACACAAAATAGCGCGTTTTATAAAGGGCAAAAACTATATAACAGTCTGCCAAATGCAGTAAAGGAAGCCTCAAGTCTCAGCACTTTTCGTAGGGTATGTGCATTATACGTAAAAAATATTTTTTGATTACTTACCAATATTATTCTTATTCTTACATAATGTATTTTTGTCTACTTATCTTTTTTATTTAGTATTCTTTTTTTAAATGTATTTGTACATGTTAGGGAACATACCCATACTGCGTGACTGGTTGGGGGGGGGGGGTCTTCAAAATGTCACGCTTGGTACAAATGAGCAGCGGGTTGCTTAGGTTTTTGGTCACCGGGGGGGGGGGGGGGGGGTAAAAATTGCAAAAAAATTGGTCACGTAGTATGGGTACGTTCCCTTACTGTACTTCGTAAATTGTATTTTTTTATGTTTTCCTACTAGATGTATGAAAATATTTACGTACATCTAAATAAAAATTAAAAAAAAAAAAAACGAAGTATTGCTGTTTTTTAAAATCGCAATGTAGCGCGTTGTCTATTATCTCAGTTAGCTCAGTTACCGCGCAGAGATTTAGATTTAAAAAAATAGCTGACTGGATCAAATTTAGTTGATTTTATTTCAATTTTTTCTTTATGATAAAAAATCATCTAAATAATCTTTCAAAAACCAAACAACCTTTTGGCAGATACTTTTTTTAGATTTTCACGGTCAAAATTATTTTCATTATTTGTTTTTGGGGTGCTATGCCGTGTTGCGCTACCTCCTTTACCCAACGTTTCGGACAGATGGACAGCGGTGAGGGGCACCGCGTCAGGTTTCGTAAGTGGTTTGGCGTCGAAAGGCTCGCGTGACGGATGGGTACACTCGGAATTCTGATTTTTTTTTTTATAATTTTCAATTATTTTTTTAAAATATGGCATTCAATTTTTTTTTAATATAGTGAAATAAAAATAATAATAAAGATAAACGAAAAATAAAAAAATAAAATAAAAAAAAACTTTAAAAAATCGTACACAAAAAGCTGCCAGGCTGCTGGTCGGCAGACCAAGAATGATCGGGACTATAGTTATTCATTGGTTTCATTCGTGTACTCCATGACGTAAAATTTACAAATTTTTACCCCACTCTGACTCCGGCTGCCTTCGAACGTGCCAAGCTGCCGGTTGGCAGACCAGCTTTTTTCTCATTTTCTAATCGACCTTTATCATATGAGACCATTCCCGTTCGTGTACTCGATGACGTAATTTTTTCGAAAAAAATCGCTCTCTATTTTCATAACTGCGCGGCTCCTGCCAAAAGGCGCACCGGCAGACCAGCTCTTTAAAGGTTTTCTAAATGTCCATTATCACTACAAAGTACCTAGTTTCATCCGTGTACTCGTAGACGTTGGGTTTACCTATCTTGCCTCCCAGTCTAGAAGGCTATCTTATCATTACAGATAATAAAGATAGTAATAAAATAGGTAAGTAATTAAAAAGATTCAGTGGGGGAGGGGGGCGAAAGGGGTGGCCTTTGGTCCCCGGGGGCCTCCAAACGCCTTCATGTTCCCAGGCACTGTAAAAAAATATTTGTAATTTTTTTTTTCATTTAATTTTCTGAAGTTAACAATGCTCTCACGAAATGTTTTTTATAGCATTTTATGTGAAACCGTTTGAAATAGTGTAATTATCCTTCAGCAAAACTTTGAATGCGTTTTTCCAGAATCTTTTTTAACTCGTTTTTCAACCTGGTTGACAACATATAAAAAAAAACTATAATCCGCCTGTATGCATTTTATTCCATTTGCATTTACTTTTGCAACTACCAAGTCTTAGACTGTTCGAAAATCCAGTGTCTTTGGCACCACGTAGAGGAATTTTGATATCTTAAAAAAGGAAAAATGGCGGATCAGCGAATTTTATATTCGATTTTTTATGAAAAATTTTCAGCGTTCTTAAAAAATATAGAAGGGAGCCCTTTATAAAAATATCCCTAAGGAGGGCCATAGTGACTGGATTTTCTAACAGTTTAAGACTTGGTGCATGCAAACCAGATGTATAGTTTTTCTAATATATTGTCAACCAGGTTGAAAAAGGCGTTGAAGGTTTTGCTGAAGGATAATTCATCATACAAACTTTTTAAAATTTTCTTAGAATTTCCTTGAAACTTTAGGTGATAGCATTATTAACAAATGCATCTTTTAGAAAAAGAAAAAAAATCACAATTTGTTTTAACAGTGCCCTGGAGCCTTAAAGCCTTGTTTAGGATTTGATCAAGCGAACACGGAGGCGCTTGGAGGTCCCCCAGGACCAGAGGCCCGCGTGAACTGAATAAAAATCTTGTAAAATTACATCAACTTTTTAAACTAGAGGGAGGGGGGGGCTCATTCAGCTTTGCCGCCCCGGGCTTCTAACGGGCTTAGTCCGCCACTGGGTAGACATGCAAACTACAGTAGCATTGAGCTTGCCTTCCTACTACTATGTATTCCAATAATATCTGTGATATGCCTACATAGAATATTTTATAGTTTTCTATGTCCAAATTAAACACTTTGCACAAAATTATTATACTTACGAGGGTAGATTTTTTTTCTATCAACTACCGCAAGAAATCAGAAACATAAATGATTAAGTCCAATTAATAAACACCGTAAAAAATATTTTGAAGATAATTTAAAAAAATATATAGTTTCTGTCTGACATACCTAATATTAAAAATATCTCATACCTCACTTTCCTCAAATGATATTCCTTTCTTCAAATAATTTAAAATTTGTTTTATCATTAACAACTAAATACGGTACCTAGGTACCTATCTATACTTGGATACGTTATTCTAATAGTACAATAGTTTGATAGTAACAAAATTCTTGCAATTATATAACACCTAACTAATTACACTTATTGTTTTCTACTAATTTATATGTATTGCATTGTAATTTATATGTACCTAAACTTAGTTTTGTTGACGACTGTTAAATAACTTTAAAGAAACAATGTACACTTCTCTTCCAGCCACAAGCTAATGCTTCCATATTAGTATTGAAATAATTAAACATGTCCTTTTTGAAAAATCGTATCAAACATGTACTTAAATATATAAATAATAAAAAATAAAAAAATGTGCTCGGATGTTTCTGGCACGATATATTTTAATTCTAATGTGCTTTTTAGTTTTTCTGCAAATGTAGGTATTTTTAGGATCAGAAAAATTCTGTATGGATGGCTGTTTAATTTATTACTAAGATGCATTAATACGAAAGGTATATGATATGTTTAGTAAATTTGTTGATGTAGTTTATTAAATTTACCAAAGAACTTCCTTAGTGCTTACTCGCATTATGGATAAATGATTTTATTATATTGTATCAGCGACATATTCCATACACATCTATGTGTGAATATATATTGGCCAAGTTTTGAATACTGTGCCGTGGTATATTGAAATGGGCCATGGTCGTAGTATTGCCACAATAAAACAGAAGTACTGAACTTGTGTTTCTGGCAGGCATATTAAAATTTATGAGCCCCAAAAATTCAGAACTGTTAATTGTATCGTGCAAGATTTTCAATAAAAATACTAGATCGAAAACAGTTCTTCTATCACTCAAATTTAATAGACTGGATTGCAGTAGATAAGTGTAGTTTAATTTATGGTCACCTATGAATGCATCTGGTAAGCCACAATTAACAGGTACCTTGTATTTTTAGTTTACAGTATAATGTTATTGTTGCCAACGGTGAGCATACTGCCCAACTATAATTAAATTATTAATAATCCATGTCTGAATAATTGTTCTCAATGCTTATTTTGTAGATTTATAATTATATTTTTATTAAGTTTATTTGTTTTTTTTTTTTAATTACATTGTAAAACTGCATATCTCGATACAGGAATGCCCTAGTGAGATATGCAACTTATGTTTTTCATGTATTTCTTATTTTTCAATAAATAAATAAATTGTGCTTTTGGTATATTTAGTTTATAATTTAACTAGCAGACCCTGCCACACGTTGCTGTGGCTAACGAAACACAACGCCATTACCCAATCTTTATAAAATCCACACCACACGCTTGCCAGCTGCCCGCTGCCTGAATTGAATATTTGAATTTATCGGCTTTTCTCTACTATAATAAGCATGTATTATATATATAAAGTTGTTAACTCGCCACTAATTATACAATGCTTGCCATGCAACACTGGATATTTGAAAAGGAAAATCAAATACCTACTTACTCTAGGACGTCTATTTTCCAATTTCTTCCGTAGAACGAATTTCAAAAGTGACTATAGTACGGCCCGCCAGCCGTTTTAAATCGCACAAAAATATGTTTTCTTTAAATTTCTCGGCTTTTCTCTAATATAATTTACATATATTATACATATAAACATTCCTCTTCAATCACTCTATCTATTGGTGAAAATCGTATGAAAATCCGTTGCGTAGTTTAAAAGATTAACGCGCACATCCATTTTGAGCGACTTCATTTTATACTATGTAATAAAATAATATAATATGTAATAAAATAATAATAATAATATATAATATAATATATAATAAATAATAATAAAATAATAATAATGATGACTAATGAGTAATGATGATGAAAAGCTATAATTTTTGTTTTTGTTTTTTTTTCTATTGTTTTAAGAATGCGTGTAATGATAAATAAAAACCAAATGTAAAATGTTTCTTTACAAATTCTTCCTATCCATTCACAGGAAATAAACCTATAAAAGGTTTTGCAATACTAGTCTTATATTTAAAATATTTTTTAAAGTATTGAGATTCGCGTATAGATGAAAGAAATAATTTAGATATTTTAAACTGTGTAAAATCCTTCAATGGAAAGTACAACGAGGACATTGTGGCTGGTTCGAAACCCGGCGTCACATAGGTACAATTGAAGTAAAAAATATTATTATTTTTCAGAAAAGCATATTATATTTTTGATCATGCTAAAAGAGTCAAAAATATCTTACCAATATTCAGATAACTCCACGTGAGTCCATTCTTTTAAAAAATATCATTCAAAGCAGTGATTCTGTTTAATGGCAGCCGAGAATTTGAAGGCATTGAAGGGTGGTGAGTGCGTTTAGAAGACGCCCAAAAACATGTTCAAAACAAAAGTTTTTTCAGTACCTACCTACTAAACAAGAGAAATTCAACAAATTACTCCTCAATAAGAAGAGTAAATTCGAGAGAAAAATAATCAATATTCTTCTAGAAATAATATCTACCATCATGTCTCACCATCACGGTAAGTTTATTGTACCATAAGCATTTATAAAGAGTACCTATAGGTAAGTGTGATAAATAGATAAGAATAAGGTATCTAATTGATTGTGCGGGAATGATAGGTATGAATGCAATAAGTACATACTTTATAACAAAATAAACAGTTGTTATGATTTTTGGAATGTGCAAAGATGTAATTAGAATGGAGCTCGAGTATTTGAAGTAAATTTCTTTCCAAGTTTTATATTGGGTGTCCGGGGGTAAAGTGCATTAACTTCGGGAGGTGATTCTACACGATGGTAGGAGTAAAAAAGATAAATAACTTTTTTCGAAATTCCAACTTTTTTTTTCCCATACAAAAAGATCTACCTACTAAAAATCCTTAGTGTGAGGTACGATCTTACTTGCCGGGAGCCTGCCGGGCACTATCGTGGCAACAATAAATGGTGGTGACTGGCCCGTATCGTAACAGCGGAAAATAATAAAGCTGGCCGCGCACGCCGGTCAAATTTTACGTTTTTACCACAAAACTACCCCTAAAAGTTGAATTTCGATAAAAGTTATTTATCTTTTTTACTTACCCTATCATGTAGAATGTAGAATCACCTCCCGAAGTTAATGCACTTTACCCCCGGACACCCTGTATAGTATTGAGAATGATCTAAATGTTGACAGTAAGACTTGAGGAAAGAAACGACTGCAAATATTATTGCTAGTGAGGAATATTCGTGTTAATAAAAATGTTATTATTTGTTTATATGGTGAGAATATCGAGTAATAAGATATGACATTACAATTTGTGAGAGTAATTATGATAAAACTAGAGTTATATCTGAGGAAGTATGAATACATTATTTTGGGTACATACATTGTTAATGGTGGTGTAAATCATATAAAAAACATGCGTTTGAAATAATATTTATGGAATGATCTACCGTTTTCTTAAGGAATATTAAAAAGGCTTGAGTTTGGACCAAAAAAGGTGAACTATGGTAAGAATAATTAGAAGTTAGATTAGCAATTATTATACTAATTATGCAGATACAAGAACGTAAAATACGTTATTTTGAGTATATAAATGGTTAATAGTTGTTTGACTCGCCCAAAAACGATATTTTTTAATGAACCGCTACCATGTCAACCTGTCAACAATGCAACTGATAAAACGGCACCGCTGGTCGCCGTAGCAGTCGCGTTTCAGTTGTATTGTCAACAGGTTGCCATGGTAGCGAGCGGCTCACGAACTGACAAGTTATCGAATAATCTGCGAGACGTCAGAGTAGAAAAATATCGATTTTGTTCAGGAGGTTGATTGCGATTGCGCCGACAACTGGTTTCATTTCAGTTTCTTCATGAGCGAAGGCCATTTATTTTCATAATAAAATAAAATAAAGTAACGAAAGATAAGTAAGTATACAGAAACATGAGTCAGTGACATTTTTTTTAAATGATAAAGTGTATCTTTATTTTCCAGGGAAGTGGATTGTGTGTGTATCCAATTCGAATACAGATCTTTACAATCCAACGAATTCTGCAAGGTATCAAAAAATGCAAAATTCTGTAGTAGATATATTAACGACAATTTAAAAATAATAACACAACAAATTTTTGTTAAATGTCTTGGAGTTTTAGAAACCCTTTTTGTAAATCTTGTTTCAAATTGAATATTACAAAACTTTGACATCCACTAATTTTTATAACGGAACTTAATGCTTTTTGTGTAATTTATGACTAAAATGATTTATGATAATGTTGGTGTGGGTACTCAGGTGTCGTGGCTGAAGAAGGAAACGAGATTGCGTGTAATAATAGCCTTTAATGAGTCCACACAATAATTACAATCAAATACACAATTGTAACACGGTCACGTAACGGTGATAAATACTACAAACGAATTTACGCACTGGGTCAAGGTTGATCGTGGATAGACGAGGCAACTGCTCCGTGGTAAGTTGAATGAATACTAGACTTAAGACTGAGCCGTGTGCGGCTCGCACCTGTTTTTATACTCCGCCGGCCCGGCAAGTAGATTCAATGACACTAGGTAACGCCGGGTGAATTCACGTAAAGGCGAGATATCACCCGAACCTTCTGCGGGCACTTGAACTGTACAGCCGTACGTTCTAGCTCTTTCGCTTAGGTGGCAGAACTATCTCTTTAGTAATTTCGCATACCATTGAACAACGGCGACGCCTCTGGAATGTGCGCTAGGTAGGTAGTTCGACTCGGTGTATTAGCTAGCTGCTAGGTGGGAAAGTTCTCGTGAATTCGTTTGCATACAATTTAAAACCAGCGCTATTTCTGGAGGCACCGATAATTTTCGGGGCGATCCCAATGCGTAATAAAGTCACGGCTGGTTGCTACAGGACTCCCTCCCCAGACAACGCAGACATGGCTGCGGTGGAAAGAGGAATGGTCAGATACCGAGGTGATCGGGAAATCGAACCCGCCTTCCAGAACGAGTGGTTGTGTGTGTCCGATCCTTACTGCCATCGAACAACGGAAGGGTTGGTTGTGATGTGGTGGCTGGTGACTCTGATTCGGTTTGCGATGCGAATCTCTCAAGATCTTGAGCAATGTATGCTGGTTTGAGGCGGTCGATGCTCACGGTGATTTCCTTCCCTTTTACCAGTATGGTATATGTTCGTTCGTGCCGACGAACGACTTTATGAGGGCCGCTGTAGGGTTGTTGAAGCGGGCTTTTGACGGTGTCGTCCCTCAGAAAGACGTGAGAAGCTGTGGGAAGATTTTGGAAGACGAAATGATGTCCATCACCATGGCGGGTACCTTCAACTGGTCTCAGCTCGTTGAAATGTTTCCGTAGTTCCTTGAGGAAACTTCCAGTATCGTCGTTGACATTAGGTCGTGCTTTACATAGGAATTCGCCGGGTAATCGGAGCGGTTCGCCGTATACTAGCTCGGCTGAGGTTGTAGCGAGATCATCTCTCCAAGCTGCTCTGATTCCCATGAGTACGGTGGGAAGTGTTTCCGTCCAACGGTTATTCTGATGGCACTTGATCGCTGCCTTCAGTTGACGATGAAATCGTTCCACCATGCCATTTGCTGCGGGGTGGTATGCAGTTGTATGGATTTGCGTCGTGCCTGCCAGGAGATTCAACTGCCTGAACAGCCTCGACTCAAATTGTCTCCCTTGGTCCGTAGTAATGCGGAGTGGAGTGCCGAATCTTGTTATCCAGCCCTTGTAGAAAGCACGCGCCACTGTTTCAGCCTCTTGGTCTGGGATCGGGAATGCCTCTGGCCATCTCGTGAATCTGTCTACGCACGTGAGACAGTATCGGCATCCTTCTGAAGAAGGCATGACGATTATGTCGATGTGGACGTGCTCGAATCTAGCGGAGGGTCTGGGAAAGGCTCCCAGGGGTGCTGACACGTGCCGTGTAATCTTGCTTCGTTGGCATTGAAGGCAATTGCGTGCGAGCTTAATAGTCTCAGCTTTAATGGCCGGCCAGACATAACGTTGAGTTATGAGTTTAACCGTGGCCTTAATTCCTGGGTGAGCCAGCTGATGGACCGCATTGAATGCCGCAGGTCTGAACTTCTTCGTGACGAAGGGTCTGGCTATGGTAGTTGAGACGTCACAGTAGAGATGCGCGTCAGTACCCGGAATATTAATCTTTTTAAGTTGTAGGCTAGAACTTCCCTGCAAGTGTTGTTCCAGTTCAGGGTCGCACATCTGGTCAGCTGCCAGCGCTGCGTAGTCCAGAGGAGTATCTATCGTCTCGACCCTGGAGAGAGCATCCGCGACGATGTTGTCTTTTCCGGAGACGTGTCGGATGTCAGTTGTGAACTGGCTGATATAGTCCAGATGGCGGAATTGCCTTGGTGAGCATTTGTCTGCTTTTTGTTGGAAGGCGAACGTGATAGGCTTATGGTCTGTAAATATGGTGAACGACCTGCCTTCCACCATGTGGCGAAAGTATTTCACAGCGAGATAGATGGCTAGTAGTTCTCTGTCGTATGCGCCATATTTCTTTTCAGCTGCCGAAAACTTCTTTGAAAAGAATGCTAGAGGCTCCCAGTGACCTGCGACGAATTGGTGGAGTGCGGCACCGGCTGTAGTATCAGACGCGTCGCTGACGATAGAGAGTGGGGCGTCGCACTTCGGGTGAACGAGCAGGGTTGCCTGGGCCAGAGCTTCCTTGCACTTGCTGAAAGCTTCTACTGTTTCGGCAGTCCAAGACACGAGTTGTTTGCCTTTTTGGTTCCCTTTTAGGAGGTCATTGAGTGGAGCTTGTGTCCTCGCGGCGTTGGGGATGAATCTCCTATAAAAATTTATAGCTCCCAGGAAACGACGGAGATCCTTGATGGAAGCTGGTTGGCTGTAGTTGTTGATGGCCTCCACTTTATCTGGGAGGGGTGAAGTGCCAGCGTCAGACACCAGGTATCCTAGGAATTTGACCTTAGTCAGGCCAAAATGGCATTTGGCGGCGTTGATGACAACACCATATTCCTGCAGGCGCTGAAATAATATCTTGAGGTGGGCTAGGTGCTCTTCCTCTGACGTTGAGGCAATAAGGATGTCGTCTATGTAGGCGTAACAGAAATCTAAGCCTCTGGTAACCTCGTCCATGAAGCGTTGGAAGGTTTGGGCTGCGTTGCGGAGGCCGAAAGACATCACCGGAAATTCGAAGAGTCCGAATGGCGTAGTGATTGCTGTTTTCGGAATGTCCTCGGGAGCCACAGGGATTTGATTATATGCGCGCACCAGATCAATCGTTGAGAAGATCTTGGTGCCGCTCAGTGCCTGTGCAAAATCTTGGATATGGCGAACGGGGTATCTGTCCGGAATAGTTCTGGCGTTCAGTCTTCTATAATCGCCACATGGTCTCCACTGGTCGTCCTTCTTGGGTACCATGTGCAAGGGAGATGCCCAAGAGCTCTCGGAAGGTCGAGCGATTCCGAGACGGACCATGGCCTCGAACTCCTTCTTGGCGCGTTTTAACTTGTCAGGAGCAAGGCGTCGTGGGCGTTCGACTGTTGGAGGTCCTGGCGTGGTGTTAATATGGTGCAGTGTTGCGTGACGAACTTCCCTCCTGGCACCGTCAGGGCGAGTGATGTCAGGAAACTGTTGAAGAAGCTTATGATACGGGGACGTTCCTGTGACCGTCTTAATGGAAGCGATCTTGTTGTCGCTTCGTTTTCCCGTGATGGTCAAATTCGTCACCTGGTCCAGCAGCCGTTTATTTCGGACGTCCACCAGTAGCTCGTACTTGGCGAGAAAGTCTGCCCCGATGATTGGCCTGGAGACGTCTGCAATGACGAAGCTCCAAGTAAAGTCGCGTCGCAATCCCAGATCCAGGTTGAGCGTTAGGCTGCCATAAGTAGCGATTGTGCTGCCATTTGCTGCTGCCAGTTCGTATGTCCCTTTAGTGGGGCGTCCCTGGACAAGGCGTCGTGGGAAAATGCAGAGATCTGCGCCGGTGTCTATAAGAAATTGGGTACGGGTTACCCTGTCGGTAACAAAAAGGCGACTGACTTGGTTGGGGCTGGCGCTGGTCGCCATCAGTTTGGGCCCCGTGCGTTTCCCTGTTGGAAGTTGCAGGGCTGGGTGCACTTTCTTGCCTTCGTCCCATGCTTCCAGTGATACCAGCATGTTCCCTCGGGCTGACGCCCTCTGGGCTGACTGCGGGAACGATTGCTCCAACGATGCGGGGTGTTGCTTCTCCTATGCTGGCGAGAGCGTAGTGTGGAAAGTTCGCGCCTCAAAGTAGCGATCTCTTGTTGAAGAGGCTGCATCAACCGCTCCATCACTCGGTTGATGTTAGGTTGCTGGTTGCTTGTCGTTGGTTGCTTGTTGCAGGTTATTGGTTGCTGGCTGTCCTCAGATGTTCCGCTCGCAAGAGACATGATGATGATTGGTGTGCGAAATTTATCACCGAAGAGTTTATTTCGTGCGCGACGTGCTCGCGGTAGACGTACTTGCACGCGTCGTGCTCACTGTCGAATTGTCCGTGCACTTCGAAGGTCACTAATGTGAACGTCGGTGTCACCAATGTGGGTACTCAGGTGTCGTGGCTGAAGAAGGAAACGAGATTGCGTGTAATAATAGCCTTTAATGAGTCCACACAATAATTACAATCAAATACACAATTGTAACACGGTCACGTAACGGTGATAAATACTACAAAACGAATTTACGCACTGGGTCAAGGTTGATCGTGGATAGACGAGGCAACTGCTCCGTGGTAAGTTGAATGAATACTAGACTTAAGACTGAGCCGTGTGCGGCTCGCACCTGTTTTTATACTCCGCCGGCCCGGCAAGTAGATTCAATGACACTAGGTAACGCCGGGTGAATTCACGTAAAGGCGAGATATCACCCGAACCTTCTGCGGGCACTTGAACTGTACAGCCGTACGTTCTAGCTCTTTCGCTTAGGTGGCAGAACTATCTCTTTAGTAATTTCGCATACCATTGAACAACGGCGACGCCTCTGGAATGTGCGCTAGGTAGGTAGTTCGACTCGGTGTATTAGCTAGCTGCTAGGTGGGAAAGTTCTCGTGAATTCGTTTGCATACAATTTAAAACCAGCGCTATTTCTGGAGGCACCGATAATTTTCGGGGCGATCCCAATGCGTAATAAAGTCACGGCTGGCACAATTTACATCGAAATATATGCGACTAGCTTTTGCCCCCGGCTTCGCTCGCATAGTATTAGGGGGGTACCCACAGCGCCTCCTCCGCCTTCCCTATCCTCATTCCTCTCCCCCCAACCCCTCCCCCAAATCCCCCCCTTCATCCTCCCCCTCCCCACTCCCCCATCCCCCCTCCCCCACCATCCCCGTTACATTCATTTTTCAAATAGCTCGCGTGCCATATACTGCAATTTTTGCATACAAATTTCATAATGCCAGAGCTCTAAGCTATAGCCTATTCTGATGTATGAGCTATATCAGGCCCGGACTGGGACCATTTGGGGCCCTCCGCTAAAACCTGTAAAGGGGCCCCCTAACGTGTGGTGGGGGGGGGGGCTCAGAAAACGGGGAGTCCGGGGGACTCCCCCGGATAATTTTTGAAAATTAGGTGCTTGAAAACAATGAAAACGCGTTTCTACGCTATATTGGCACCTATAAAGAAGAAGAAATTCAGATAGGTTTTTATACGAATATTATGATTTTCGACTTTTGTTGAGTTTATTATTTATTGAAATAAGAAATTCACAGTATTTTTAGGATACCACAACACTATTAAACACATGCTGTAGAACTGCCAATAATTATAATGGAGTTCAAAATAAAAGGCAGGATTTTAGTCACACCAAAACACTAATGAATTACCTACGTCAAAATTATTTGTGTAGTAAAAATAATGACAAACGGATTTTAGGGATTAGAAAAATAATACTAACATGTAAATAGAAGAATAGAAGGGGTTTAACTTAACTGAAATGATTCGACATTTTGCTCCCCTAGCCCTAAAGTAACAGTTTCTTTGTAAGCAACTCACTTATTAAAGCTACTTCATCTATTATTTTATTTTTGTCCAAATTATAAAATAAATCCCTCTCAACACTAATAAAAAACAGACTGGACATAAGGTCTTGGCCTAAGGACGACCGAAGTCGATTTTTGATGATTTTAAGTTAAGAAAAAACTCGTTCACATGTGACTTGGGTACAAAGTATGGTGAGAACAAATTTATATACAATATACAGGTTGGTAAACAGTCCAGATTGAGTAAGTTCAAACAGAACAGAAAAAGCATATGTCAAACACTGGAAACATTGTTTATTATCAGAGCAGTAAATGTCAGCATTTGTTTCCGCTGCCGTTGGGTCCAAATCGTCTTCTTCGTCACTGCATCTGTCTCCGTAGTTCTCAGTGGACTCTGCCGCTATGAAGTTGCTGTATTGTTGTGCAAACTGTCGCAGCTCTATTAACAGCCGACTTCTTTCAATTTTACGCAGTTTAGAAACACTGTGCAGAGCTTCTGTGGGAAATGTTTGGAGTTTCAAGATAAAGTCAAACTTTTTGGGGTCCAACCAAGAGCAATCCTGTAAAACGTCTTTGTTTGCGCAAAATCTTTCTTCAATACTCCTCCTCGTACAGTCTAAAATATCTGAATATACAATTTTGTAATGTTGAACTGTGGAAATAGAGTCAGTGTCACCTTTTAATTTTTCACCGGGCATTATTTTTTTCTTTGACGTTCTTTTTCTCTTAAAGTCCAATTCTAACTCGACGTCAATGTTATTTTCGTCTAGCTTAAAAACAACTGCACTTACATAGGCTTTTTTTGCGTACAATGTTTCAAAATACGCGTCATTCCTTTTGTCCTTTGCAGTGTTTGTACTAAGTTCCAAGCTAAAACATAATCAATGCTTTTACTTTGCAAGTACTTAGAAACATGCGAAGAGACCAAAAAACAAATCTAGCAAAACAAACGACATAAACAAGTTTTCAAATTTGGACCATTGACTTATAAGGTTTCTTGCTGTGAATCGAGATTTGCTGTCAAAACTTCCATCACAGATTTCTTTAAACACAGAAATAAAATTAAAGAACTTAGCTGAATTAACACTGTCTTCACTGATTAAGAATTCTTCATCAACAATTGATGAAAGAGCCTTATGTTTGCTCCACCACCTCATTGCTCCTATTTTTTGCAACCTGTACAACTTGTCATGAGCAGTATGTTGTCTTTTTGTTTCCTTTTCCCAGACGGTTATTCTCTTGTGCGATGAGCTTACAAATCAGATTCTTCCACTAATCCAAACAAGTTCTCAGCTTGTAGTAACTTCACTGTTGAGTCAGCTACAACTAGGTTCAGTATGTGTGCCATACAGTGAGTATAAAAAAGGTCTTCATTTTCTTTTGTAAATGGGCTTGTAACAGCCTTTCATCTTGTTGACTCCATCAAATGAACAAGCAATAATATTTGACGTTGCAATTCCATACTCAGATAAATTAAATTTTATAAGCTCGAACAACGCAAGTCCACTTAAGTCAACTGCAATCTCTAAAAGTCTTTCATACACATTTCCTTAAACGACATAGCGGACGCATATTGTCAATTGGTCCATGACAGCTATATCTTGGGTGCTGTCCACCATTAAGCTGTAGATGATGCTATCCTGGAGGTCTTTCAAAATAATGTTTCGACCCATCGAGCTAATTATCTTGATTAACTTGTAAATGAAAGTCTTTGATAACAAAGTCAACATTGATCCTCGTCCAATGGGCTTTTTAGATTGCTTTCCTGTGGCTTCTCTTTTGTCCTTTATTTTTACTCTGTGCTTTTTGCTGTCTTTGATACATTTTTTACATGCCTTTGCAAAATTACATCATAATTAGCCACCAACATGACCAGTTCAAGGAAATTACCATGATTTTGTAAAGAATCAAGAGCGTAGGCTGCTTCTGTTTTGTCACCTCTGTAGGCAATGCCTTGCCTTCATATAAACAAAACTATGTCTATCAAACGTTGGATGACCAATCTTCTAGTTTGAATTTCACTTTCTTTAGTTTGCTGTTTAGTTTAGTTAGTATTCAGGAGATTTGAAATATCTTAGCCCTTTTGACTTTGAAAAGCTGCTTTTGCGGCAAGTTCATGATGGGAAGAGTTTTCGTGTATTTCTACTGATTTATACACATTTTTTGAAGAAACATCATAACCAGTAATATAGGTAGAGTCTCTGTGTCCTTTATCTCCAAAAGCCATACAGCACGAACAGTACACTTTATTCAGCTGAATTGAATGTGAAAACCATTTTCGGTGTATTTTTTCACCACTTGGCAAATGTCGGTAATAAAGTTTAGAAGGCTCAAATGGCAATTTTGTACCTTTTCCTTCTACAACTTGAATAGGATGTTTTTCCATAAAAGCTTTTTTAATCGTGATTGGATCACTTTCTTATGGGCAAATGAAACACCCAAGTTGTTGTTTAGCTGCATCACAGGTCTCCTGATTTTCTTCATCATCTTCTGAATCAGAATTGGAGCTTGATTCGCCGACAAGAGACGATGGATGATGGTGTCTATATGTGGCTGATTGCAAGCAGGCGCCTCACCCCTCTCAACTGTACAAGAAGAAGTGGATGCTGTTCAATAGGGAATCCCCTTTACTATACCATACTGTAACTAGAATTAATTATGATTTTTAAAATCATAACTAATTGTAGATACTATATAATTAATTTAAAACATTGCTCGTAATAATTATATTTTAACCATTGATGAATAAACCGACAAACTACTATCCATATTTGCATAAAGTACCTCCTAATGACGTAGGCCTTAGCACATTTCGATTGTGAATTTATCCCCAATGTCAGAAAGTTTTTTATACAGTTTATTTTGTTTAAATTATAACAATTAATTAGCCCTATTAGTAAAAACCTTTAAAGTAAAAAAAAGTCAAAACTAATATTGTTAAGTTCTTAGTACGTGACGTAAAAAGGTAGAATAAATAAAACAAAATTTCAAAAAATTACAACCCAACTAAAAAATAATAATCTAAAATTTCGATGACCTTACCTACAGTCGTGTCATCGTTTATCTCCGAGGTAGAGCCTGATGGTTTTTACCACGTAAACATTGAACTGGCACACTGGAAATCTTCTTGTTTCTTTTTCTTATTTTCCTCTCTTTTTTGAAAACCACTCTTGTAAGTTCTCTTCATTGTTTTTGTTTCGTTCGTAATATTAATTTATCAAATAATGTACCACAACTCAACTCTAAACAAAAAAAATTATTTAACAATTTAACTAAAAAAAACTGCGCTGTAAATTTAGCAAACATCATCGCATAAAATCGACTTGTAGTGGCTTGAAAACAATAGTGTGGGGTGGATATTATTATAAATGTAGGAAAGGGGGGAGGGGAAGGGCTTTATGCGCTTGCGCGGCCCTACTGAGTGATCAGCTGATCTGATAGGACTAGGACATCGCGGTGCAGTTGTCTGCTCGTCTGCTGGACAGTGGACACACGACACACGTCATCGCGCAGACGATGCGGATGACAGTGGATCATATAAAGCTTTCGTATACACGGCGAGATATAAACAGTTGTTGGACATGTTCTACTTTTGGAAAATGTATTTTTTTTTCGAAAATGTAAACAAACATTACCAAGAACACAAAATAACTACTAACAAGACAAAACTTTTTTTTTGTACGTTTTTTTCACAAAACGTACAAAAGAACACAAAATAACTACTAACAAGACAAAACTTTTTTTTGTACGTTTTGTTGGGCCCCTTCGGGGCCCCCTCCCGCCGGGGGCCCTCCGCGATCGCGGACCTGCGGACCTGGCCAGTCCGGGCCTGAGCTATTTTATTGTAAAGTTTCATTAAAATCCATTCAGTAGTTTTTTGGTGAAAGAGTAACAAACATACATCCATACAAACTTTCACCTTTATAATATTAGTAGGATATGGGCCTTGCAAACATGTTTTAAATTTTATTTAAGATACCACAAATGTATTCTTATACATCAAAAATTAATTTCGATATCAGACTTTGGATGTATTTCACCATCCTCAAAGCTTATCCACAGAATATCGTATATTAAACAAATAAATACTCGCTATAGGTAGAAAACTCCGCTAACTTGTCCGATATGTAGCCACTAGGTACCTACTCATAAATTTGAGTACCTACCTACCGAAAAGTAAACTCGGATTTCATAAATAAATAAATCGAAAATACACGTTATCCTTTTAATAGAGGATTGTGAAATGCTGCATTTAAGGCGATCCAATAAGTTCAGGAAAATTTTTTTTTACAGGTTGATTTCGTAAAGGGGTCGTACATTAATCACGTGATGTTTTTTTTGGCAACTTTTTAACCCCCCCCCCCTGGTGATATGTGGTGAGGTTTTAGACTAACCCCCCCCCCCCCCAGAATCACGTGTATTTTTTTTGTTTATGTATTTTGAAATTTTCAGAATATTATCACAAAAAATAAATACACGTGATATCTCATTTTACCCCCCCCCCCCTTCGTGATATTACGTGATTTTTTCCGAACCCCCCCCCCCTCAAAAAATATTAATTCCTTTTTCACGCATTGTTTATTGTAAGAAAACTGAAATTTAAAATTGATTTCACGAAACTAAGCGACGCGGAGTAACACGTCTGTCTCCCGCGCCGGTTGGGGCGTGACTGATTCGAAATCGGTATTGCCTGCCTAGTGCATGGTTCTTGTGCCCATGCCATAAGGGTCACTTCAAGAATCCAAATTCATAGTGTGCGGGCCGTATTGATTGATGTCAAAAATAACAACTAGAAAATGTATATTTTATTTTATTTTGTGAAGTTCGGGCGTAAATATCAATTTTTTTTGCGATTATTATAAAAGAAACTAAATTAGCCACATTATACAATAAAACCAAATCCGAAAAGGGGTTTATAAATAGGAGAGTTTGGACTTGAAAGTATTTTTTATAGACCTTATACTTCATTTTTTTAGGCTTAGCCTTAGGCTTATTCTGTTATTTTACAATACGGTCGGCAGTAGACGAATTTGGATTTTCAAAGTGTCCACCGAAAGGCTACATAACTTGTCACGCCCGTTTTTTATCAGTTCGCCCTAGGGATGGACATTTAAAAAATACATCGATGTTTTTTCCGATGTAATACATCGATCGGTTGCATCGATGTTAATACGATGTATTGAGAAATACATCGATGTTTTCAAAACATCGATTGTTTTTCGCAATAGACATGTTTACGCCTTAAAGAAAACTAGCTAAGTTAAGTACAAGGAAAAATATTTATTAAAAATCACAATCACACAGCAAACACGGCTTTATTTTGTTTACAAATTCCAATATTTTTTTCAATGCTACGTAAAAACAAAAGTTTATTTAATCTTTTTCCCTTCAATCGGTTTCTTTGCTCAGTCAAAAACTAGCTCTGCCTGTGAAAAGAGTCTTTCTTATGGCACAGATGTGCCAACAATTGTTAGATACTTAAAAGCTATTTTGTACAGCTTTGGGAATTGTAATTTATAATCCCTCCATTAATTTTATTTCATATTTAAGGTTTTATTTTTTAAGTTTGTTTTTACCGGCTTCGCAGTAAAGGGAATATAACCCATTCAGCCAAACCGATAAACGGTAGGCGTTTTATATTGACTGAACTGATTATTACGTTCCGATTCACGAAACGTCGTGAAAGTCACTGCATGGTCACTGCAGTCGTAAGTCTCTGTTGGTCATACTCATAGATGCTCATCTCATAGTTTGCGTATTCGATGCATCGAATAAAAAACATCGATATATATTCGATGTTGAAGTATTAACAATACATCGGTCCAATACGATGCATTTTTTTTTTTTTTTTTTTTTTTTTTTTTAATTAATTTCAATAACAAGGTTTGTACATGTATGTATGATGTATATAATAAGTATAGATTCATTTTTTTTTCACAGACCTCCTCACTAGGATTTCCTGTTCTGAGGTGGCCTGTAGTTTTTTAAAATATTTGTATTTGGTTATGGATTGTCTTTATATCATCTTCATGATGTTTGTAATTTTATTATCACTTTGATCTCTCAGCCATATTTTTACTTTTGTTTTAAATATATTCATTTCCTTTATATTTTTGATTTGATCTGGTAGAGCATTGTATAATTTTATAGCATGGAATTTATTATTTCTCTGTCCAAAAGATGTGTTCAAACTGGGAGTAACCAGGATGTTATTGCTTACTGACCTGGTTGAGTATTTATGTTGGGCAGTGGAGTATACATATATGTTTTTTTTCAGTTTAAATAAAATATTTTTTGAATAAAGTTTCTGTACATTGAAGACTTGAAAGTTTATTGGTACATTGGTACTGTACATCGAGTGTTTACAATACATCGATGTATATCGTCCATCTCTAGTTCGCCCTCGGACGGAGCGAGGAACGGACGTTAGGCTCCGTGTCGCTTTGTTCCGTGAAATCAATTTTTAAATTCTGTTTTTTTACAATAAACAATGCTTAAAAAATGCGTTAAGAATTTTTACAGGCCCTTACGAAATCAACATGTAAAAAAAATCTCAAATACCTTTTCCAACCTTTCCAAAAGCTTTTTATTGATATTTTTTAAACTCCTCCCATAAAAGGGCGTGAATTCCGATTTTGATTTTTTCCTGGACTATTGGATCGCCTTAACTCCACACAGGAATTTCTCTCAAGACTTACTCCAAGATGACTTAGGCCTACTTTAGGGTTTACGTCATCTTTGGGAAGCGGGGTTGTAGATTGTAATACATTCGTTGTGTGACCGGGGCTCAAGTGAAAACATAAACATGATAATAAGATTTTATTTGCCCTCGTCGGGGTTTGACTCCCGCCTCTGTGACACTGAAAACTATACCGATAGAAGCGTATTGTGAGCGATTCTGTATGCCCGAAATAAGGTCAATTTAATCATATACTTCTGATGGATATTAATCTATGTAATTTCTTTCTTGAACATATTATCAAATCCAATTACCTACATAAGTGGAGGGCCCTAGAATAATATTTATTTCAAACTAGCGAGTTCCCGGCATGCGATGCAATGCCACTAATAAAGGAATTGTTTCTCCTTGCGTGTCTTTTCCCATTCGTCCCGTTCCCCTTCCCCCCGTGACTCCTTCCCCCGACGCATTCCCCCTCCACCTTCCCCGCCTTCCCTCTCCCCTCTCCCGCGACCCCCCCTCCTGTGAGCCCCTCCCCTCTCATGCGTTCAATATATTCAGTCCCAGTACATTCAGATTTTCAAACGGCACGGATGACCTATTGCAATTTTATTTACCTATGGATTTTCATACATTACAAACATTTATAAGGTTATCTCTCTCTCAGGTTTACGTGGGACCTAGCAATCCGTAATGTGGGAAGGTTCTGCTTTTTTTTTGTTCCAGAATGTGAAAAGAAACAAAATTGTTTGGGAAGATTCCATAAATGTATTGTAAAAGAAGTACATACACAAAGTGTATTCAAATAATATGACAAAAGGAATAGTAACAAATTAACAAAAACATACCCGATGGACCAGATGTTAAACCAAGCTAATCTATTTCTATTACACGTTGAGGATGCCGATGTGACGAGGAGGCTAGCTCGGAGTACGAAGGGCGAAGTGTTTCGTCCCACACTAGGGGAAGGGTTCTCGAGTACAACCTTCGCGGGAACTCGACATCAGGGGAAGGCCAAGGTCATCCTTCCACGGTATAGGTCCAGCAGCTGCTTCAATAGGCCTCTAAATCTCAGAGGTTCCAGGCTCTCACGTGTCCCATCCGTAACAACGGTTCCAAAAACCTTCGGGGCGAGAACGACAATTTTCTCGGGAGTCAACAAGACGGACGGTTGTAAGGATCAATCGATCCCGGCGCGTAATCAACAGGATTACCCCAATTACTTTCGATTTCACATCGGACTCGGCTGGCCGGTAGCCATTATCATAAAAATCGGAATAAACACATTCTCCACGAACTAAAAGACTTGAACACGCTCCTCAAGCGACGCGTGAACTCCGCGGGACACGTTGCGGTTATCCTCAAGATCTTCTTACATGTCGATCAGACTTAAATTATTAAAGTATTGTAATGAGAATTTATGTAGGTAGAGGCAGAGCAAAGATATCCATCTCAAGTTAGTGGGAAAAATTGTAGGGTTCATCTCAAATGAAAGATTTAGTATGTTAGAACAATTCTTATTGAAAGGAAAAATATACAAAATACAAACATATGTGTAAATACCTTTTGTGACTAATAATCCTAGTAATAACAGATGAGAGAAAGAGAGTTTTATAGAAACTGACCGCAAATCCGACGCGCCGCTAGCGACAAAGACCATCTGAGACGTCCTACCATCCGTGGACCGGACCAGGCACCTTCCCCAGGAGAACCCTCGAGCATCCAGATGTGTGGATCTTCCACGACCGCAACCAGAAATCCCCATCCACGCAGTGAGAACTCTATTTCCAAAACACGCGCGCCTTGGTGTCTCAAGACGCCATTCCGTCACCTGGCGAGGCAGCATCCGAATCTCCACGTTCCGAGCCGAATCTGCCGAACTCCACGACCAGTCAATGTCAATTAAAACGCATGGCGGGACCATAACAAAATGGCACGAGTCACCATTACTTCAATAGGCAACAGGACTTCCATTATCACGGCACCTTTTTTTTTAGATGCATCGGTATCTCATTCCAACGATCACCGAAACTTTTAAATTAACGGTCACAACGCCTTGACGCAACTGCATTGCGAAAAAATTCTCCCGGACGTTAATCCATAAATAAGCGAGGCCTCGTTCTTTTAATTTTAAAGAACCCAAAAGTCAAAAAACCGTCCCGTCTGGGAACACAAATTTACGTCCGCCGCCATCTTTCCCGGCGCAAGCTACCCACCTCCGTCGACAGCGTCAACAGGCTGTCAAACTAAATAATAAAAATAAATTAAATTAAACAGTACCTACTCGCGTACTTAAACTCACAAAAATTAATACGTTACAGTATTTTTGACTCATTGAAACTGCGGCGGTTCCCAAGACGCCGCCGTTTCTAGAAGTGTCAAAACCAGAGAGAAAAAAGTGTTGCCAAACCAATACGGGCTGTTCAAAATACCAGGTTAGTGGTCAGGTAAGTAATTATATCACAAATTGATAATTATTTACGTGACACATTCATTTTTATATATTATGCCTCATCCGCACGTTTGCCACTTGCCGCAAACTCCAAATCTCTACAAATAGGCCAGTGCAATTAGCGATCCGCGATCGGAATTATTCCGGTAGTCCCAATTTTTTTATATGTTTTATATATTCACCTAGTGATGTAAAATCTGAGTTTTCGACCTTGGGTCACTTGAGCTTTCGACGCCATTTTGAAAAAACCAGCCGAAATCGCGCCAAAATCTAGTTTTTCTCAAATATCTCATTTCCAATAAAAATATTGGCCAAAGTAGCTGTACAAGTTTAGTAGAACATAAAATTACCTACAATTTTTATCTAGAAAAATTTCTTCTCTCTCTAATAAATATCGAGATATGCAGTCGTAAAAAAGTATACAAGTTTATAAAAACGGGTAAATTGCTCGACATGGTTTGGTTTTTTGTGCGTATCTCTTTTCCAGTACAATTTTGTGAAAAAATTACTGATATCAATTTTGTAGAGAATAAAATTTTATAAACGACGTATGTATATGTTTAATGTTTATTTCGCAATTTGATATCCAGGTTCTTATACAAAAATTTCACAAAAATTAGGTAAAAAAATGAATCAGAAGATAATCTTGGCATTCCTTGATTATTCTTTTTTTTTAAACAATTATTATTGAAATAACCTGTAACATACATAACAGCAATATTAAACATCGATATAATCATAACATATAAACAAATATTAATTAAGGTTCATAGTACATAGATGTGGTAAAAAAAGAAGAAAAAAATGTGTTTTCTTAAAATTTATGACTATTGACTTTCGTTTGTTACTGCCACTTACGGGCCCCGAAAAGCTTCAATATAGTCTTCCAATGTCTCATCAGCCGAATTTACGACGACTGGGTTATCAAATTCCTCGTCATCATCACGAACGAGGGCTGCCACAGCATTCTCGCATGAGCTGCTATTCCAGTGAATACAGAGTAGGGAGCATTTCAAACCCGACTTTCTATATGTGCATTTTCTAGCGCAACCTTTTTTGCATTGGCATGATATAAAGTTCAGCAACGCCTGAGGTGCAGCCTCCTTCATCATTGGTACTGGAGTTAGTAACCCAACAGCCTCCTTCTTCCACCCCCATTCAGTTGGATCTTTATGGTGACCAAGCCAAATCTGCACTTTGAAGTATGTGGTAGCCTGGATAAATTGAATTTGTCCTTTTTCACTCTTTGACAAAAAGAATGTACCTACCTTAAATTTTCCAAATTTGATTTCTCATTGCAGCCATACAAAAGTGCAAAGAATTGTTCGGCAGCCAAAGTGATTGTTTCTCGCTTTGCTTTTGGATCTTGAAATACACAAGTTTTATTCACTGAGTGGTTCTTGAGAAGAATATTACAAAATTTGTATATACCTTGACCGAACGGAGCACCAGTTATGTCGCCGCCACTTATGGCATGAATGAATAAAATGTTTTCAACTATTTCAATGTATTTAAAACGTTTGTTGGAGTACATAGAACGCGTCAGGTGATTTACCTTTACCAACTTTTTGGTAATATGCGTTTGGAGGTGAGAGAGCTGTGAGGAGTACGAACGGGTCAATATCCTAAGCAATGATTATGACTGCGTCACGTGGAGATGACAACGAGTTTGCTGTGGTTGTTATGAGAATATCAGCATCCTCTTCAGCTTGTACTGTCGTTTTTTTCGATCGTTCAAGTGAGGCTCTAAATATTGAAATAAAACCAGACTTGTTCTTCTCATTTCCCAGAAACTTTTCCTTAGTGCTTTTTTTTTCAACCTAATTTGGGTATCATAATGATTTTGTACATAGCTTGACATATTGCTAAAAATGATTGAAAAGGGTTGAGCATAACCCCATACAACATTGTGCAGTAAATATCCTCTATCCACTACGTGTATACTTCTTCCCAGTTCTGTGTTATTTGGTAGAGGGTTGGTAAAAAATAAAATATGAATTTGGTTTCTTTGCGCATGCCTTCCTCTGAGAAAAGAGATTGGGACAGGAGATAGTTCATATTGGAAATATTCTTTATGTTCAATTTCACACTTTTTGGCAATACACATACGATGAAATAGCATTGATGGATCTATTGTCACAGTCACCCGCTGATTTTTTTATGCTGCTGGTTTTAAGTGTAGGTTTCCAAAGTTGACATAAGAAATTTCCCCATCTTTTCCCATTCTTATCATCGTGCCACTGCTTATAGACATAATCACGTTTGTTTTAGGAAATGGTTCATGGCAAGCAAACCAATCAATGATAGTTTGGAAGTCTTTGTTATCCCTCTTAATTCGTGTAAGCCTCATCTCTACATGTTGCTCTGACGTTCCTGATTCAACGCCACAGAATGACTCGATACCCTCACAAATGTTATGCAGATAAAGAAATCCATAATCCTATAAGAGCTATAATCCTGTGCAGCCTACGTTATGACCGACAAAAGTTTCATGGGAGCTGGCAGCTGTAGAGAACTTATGAGAAAAAAACAAAGATTTCAATACAAAAATAACCGATTCCCAATGAAATAATTCTTAAAATATCATTTTTGTTTATGATTTTTGTATGTAAAAAGAGCTAAATTATCTGAAAAAACCATCGAAGAAGCTAAACCACATTTTTGGAGCTGACGACCTCAATTTAGAACTAAATGATGCTCGATGACCAGTCCTGGAGTGGCTAATTGGCACCAACTGCAGGGAACCGGTGGGGGTGGGAAGGGGGGGGGGGGGGGTGAATGGGTCGGAGGGGGGGGGGGGGGTGACCCCCCACACTAGTTAATTTATTTATAGATATTATAGTTAAAAATGTAAAGTGAACAAAAGTCGAATGACGTGGTAATATCGTGATAAATTTTTATGTTTTCACCTACCAATATTTGTTTATTCATACTTTAAATCAGTAAAAACAATACAAAAAACGTAAAAATCACAATTCTTATAAAAAAATTTATTCTCTACAAAATTAATATCAGTAATTTTTTCCCAAATTTGCCCTGAAAAAGAGGTACGTCCAAAAAACCAAACCACATCGTGCAATTTTCTTGATTTTATAAATTTATACACATTTTTACGGCTGTGTGTCTCAATATTTATTAGAGATAGAAAAAAATATTTTTAATAAAAATTGTAGGTAATTTTATGTTCTACTAAACTTGTGAAGCTACCTTAGCCAAAATTTTCATTGGGAATGAGATATTTGAGAAAAACTAGATTTTGGCTCGATTTCGGCTGGTTTTTTCAAAATGGCGGCGAAAGCTCAAGTGACCCAAGGTCGAAAACTCAGATTTTTCATCAGGAGATGAGTGTATAAAACATATAAAAAAATTGGGACTACCGGAATAATTCCGATCGCGACCCCCTTTTTTGCGCTAATTGCACTGGCCTAAAACGTTTGGCTTCATTTCGGAATTCAAACGTGGCCATCCACACGCTTGCGAGTGCATTAGTTTGTTCTGAAGAGGCAAGCATGACGGACGTCGAGGTTGTTGCACCGGCCATAACATTTGGCTTAAGATGAAGCTATTGTAAATAATGCAAAATCATACAAAATTGTATGTTTTTGTTTTGAAAATTGGATCGCTTAAAAGTATTATAGAAGCTTCTGCGTGTAGAACATATCTTGGCCCTAAAAAATATTGGACAGTTTTTTTTAAGTCTTTTAATAAGCCTATAAAAAAATAAAATTTAACGTCGGTAAAAAGTCCAAATTCTCCTATTTATAAACCCCTTTTCGAATATGGTTTTATTGTTTAATGTAGCAAATTCAGTTTCTTTTATAATAATCGCTAAAAAAAATGATATTTACGCCCGAAGTTCACAAAATAAAATAAAATATGCATTTTCGCGTTGTTATTTTACAATACGGCCGGCAGTAGACGAATTTGGATTTTCAAAGTGAACTCTATGCCGTCCACCGAAGGGCTACATAACTAGTCAGGCCCGTTTTTTTTTATCTGTTCGCCCCTAAACGTTAGGCTCCGCGTCGCTTTGTTCCGTGAAATCAATTTTAAAATTCTGTTTTAATACAATTAAAAAATGCGAAAAAAATGAGTTAAGATGAAGTCATAGTAAATAATGCAAAATCATATGTTTTTGTTTTGAAAATTTGACCGCTTAGAAGTATTGTAGATGCTTCAATTAAATACTGCGTGTAGAACATACCTTGGCCCTTAAAAATATCAGTCATTTTTTTAATAAGTTTTTTAATAAGCCTATAATAAAATAAAGTATGAGGTCTAAAAAACACACTTTCAAGTCCAAACTCTCCTATTTATAAACCCCTTTTCGGATATGGTTTTATTGTGTAATGTGGCAAATTCAGTTTATTTTATAATAATCGCAAAAAAAGTTGATATTTACACCCAATCTTCCCAAAATAAAATAAAATAAAATATGCATTTTCGCGTTGATTTTTTACAATACGACCGCTAGTCGACGAATTCGGTTATTCAAAGTGACCCCTATGGCGTCCACCGAAGAACTACTGTCCACGGCACAGTAGTGAACTAGTGGATCGCCTTAATGTTTTTACAGGCCTTTACGAAATCAACCTGTAAAAAAAAATCTCAAATACCTTTTCCAACCTTTCCAAAGGCTTTTTTCTCGAGTATTTTTAAACTCCTCCCACAAAAGGGCGTAAATTCTTCGATTTTTGCTTGGACTATATAGGATCGCCTTAAGTTATTTTTATTATAAATACAAGAAAATAAGTGGAAGAAACGAATACGTTCTTCTTTCTTTTTTAGATGTTTTCTGAATATAAAAATTTCCTTCTTGGCTTTCAGCTCCTTTACTAGTTTCTTCAAAAAGTTACTAACGCGACTCCATGCATCGGTAACCTTCTTATTATCCTTATGCTCTCTATGGCTTGGGTCCCAAATGCATGGCTCTCCCTGATAGAATTCCCGGCATCGTAAACGTCCTCATTTGACCAGTCACTCATTTTGAAGTACAACTCACGCATGAATATACTAACCGCAACTCACGTCCGTTAGCCACCACTGCACAGACGAGACTGAGTGCTCACAAACGTGTGGATGCGTTGCAAACGCTTGCGGCAAATTCCCTTTGATTTGTGACTAAAAACCGACACTCGGCAAATCGGCAACAAACGCTTGCAAACTTACGTAAACCAAGCCAAACACCCTATCCGCACGTTTGCGTTTGTGAAGGTTTGTTGAGGTTTTCCAAACGTGCGGATGAGGCATTAAAGAACAATCAATCAAATTTGGTACCTAACGTAGGTACCTACTTAAAATTAAAAATAAATATAATTTTTAATATTTATTTATTTATACTGAGTTTTTACAGATTGTTCTCACTCACGTGAACAATCCAGTTAAAAAACTCAGTTAATTATACAAATGGGGCAAATAGGTTAAAGATACAGATTACATAAAATCAATCAATGAAATTATACATTGGTAAATCTTTAAATTGTTTAAATTAAAAATAGATTAAAAAAACAATTAGAAATAGGAAAAGATAAAAATATAATAAAAAGAGACGTATGTAGAGATACAAATGATACCTATACATTTTATAAATTAGCACAACATATTTTTCAGCAATCGCAGAACATTTTTACTGAATCCATATAGATTATCGACAAAAATATCTACTTCAGCACGCTATCTTATTAGGGAACGTACCCATACTACGTGACACGTTTAGGGGGGGGGGGGTCTTCAAAATGTCACGCTCCATACAAATGAGCGGCGGGTTGCTTAGGATTTTGGTCACCGGGGGGGGGGGTGGGGGGGTTAAAAATTGCAAAAAGTTGGTCACGTAGTATGGGTACGTTCCCTTATGTAGTCGATACATTTGGGTCAGAGGGCTAAAATAGGCGACATTATTTTTAAATGTATTCAGGTGAAACCATAGAATCCTAAGTGATAAAAGCGTATTATTTCCCCCTTCCTATACCGGTTCCATTGGAACCGGTTGGCATCAAGTATCGCTTCGCGTGAATCTAAAAAATGTGACGTCATCATTCTTCTGCGAGCCAGCGTCGAGCACTCATCGGTGCATTTTACGAAATAACAGGCAAAAATAGTGACTTGTGTTTTGAAAACGCGTAAAAATAGAAGTGGAAAAGAGAATGAACACAATTGTCGTATTATATTCCATAGGCAAGCATTATTTTACTTTATTTTTTGAATATAGTAGAAAAATCTTTAAAGAAATCAAAGGTTTGACATTTTAATGAAAACAAATAACTCTTTGGCTAACTTATTTTGGAATAAAGCGACGTAATATTATTTTACAAAATATGGGAATTGTCACAACACACCCCACCCGTGGGGCGTGTTGTGACAGGGGTGGGGCAGGTTGTGACGAACAAATAATTAAGTAAAATAAGTAGGTAGGTACGTAATAAAATTGGTAAAAACTCATGGCACCATCTAAGACATTTTATGCACCTGACCCACCTTTAATCAGAAATATCATTAGAATAGGGGTTACGACAATATATACATTGCTCTTCTTCGTTTGCGTCGCTGTCGTCAGTTTCCAAAAGTGGTGGCTCCTACTCCTCTTCAGTTTCGGTGGATGATATGGACACCAAATTGTAGACACCATTTTTTTTACGTCTAAAATATTTTTAATGTAGTTCTGTTTTTGTCACCACCTTTAATTTATTAGGTGTTTGTTTTTTTTAATTAATTTTGTATTTATACTTTTTTCTATTTTTATTCCTTTCTTCTCCTTTCTCAGTTTGTCTTCTTATTCTATTTTTTCTTTATAGGAGTGTCCGTTAACATTGCCCTCGTAAGTTTTTTCCTATTGGGAAAGTTCTTTCTTGGTTGAGCTTTTGGTAATGGCCGGATTTGTTCTGGTGTTTTCTGACACACAGGTTTAATCGTTGTGTTAGTTGATGGTTGACGGTCCAAAATATTTTCTTTAATGTCTGCATTCGTTATGTCTTGCATTGGTGTTCTTGTGAAATCAGCAGCAGAGGTGTTTCCCTCCTCTTCGTCTTTTTTTTATAATTTCGGACCATTTTGCAAGCCTGAAAAAAAAGTTTGAATTACAAATGGACACAAAAAGGAAATGTATAGATATAGGTAATACATACGAGTATATGCATTCATAATAAGTTAAAAATACGCCTTTTTACATAATACACATTGCTTTTATATACAGATAAATAAAAACTAAATTCTGGGGGCAAGTTGTAAGTGTCACAATACGCCCCCGCCTTGATGTCACAACTAGTGTTGAGTACCTCATACAAGAGGCACCTCAAATGTCCCATACAAATACGTAAAATGTCCCCCCACCGGTGTGAGGTGGTTTGTTTTGTTGGACTACATTCATGTCATGTACGGGACAAATATGAGGTGAGGTGTAAGTGGTTGGTGTATTGGACTACATGTCATGTCACGTTGTTACGTATGGGACAAATACGAGGTGAGGTGTGAGGTGGTTGATGTATTAAACTACATGTCATGTCACGCATAGTTTGGGACAAATGTATGAGGTGGTGAGGCGTGAAGTGTTTGTATATTCTATGACATTTTTGTATTAGAACCGTGAGGTGGTGATGGGGTAAGCCAATTCATAAATTCATATATTGTGAATACCGCAGAAGCGTCCCAACTGCTCCGAAATTTTTGTTTTTTATTTTTTTATTCTAAATTATTGTTAAGTGAATACCGCACAAGAGTACCAACTGCTCCAAATTTTTTTTTTTTTTTAATTTTTTTATTGTAAATTATTGTTATGTGAATACACAAAACAATAATTTATGAGCACAATAATCCCAACTGCTACAATTTTTTTTTTTTTTTTTTTTTAATATTTTTTTAACAATAATTTATGAGCACAAGAGTACCAACTGCTCGAAAAAATTTTTTTTTTGAAATATTTTTTTAATTGTTAATTATTGTTATGTGAATACACAAAACAATAATTTATGAGCACAAGAGTCCCAACTGCTCGAAAAATTGTTTTTTTAAAATATTTTTTTATTGTAAATTATTGTTATGTGAATACACAAAACAATAATTTATGAGCACAATAGTCCCAACTGCTACAAAAAATTTTTTTTTTGAAATATTTTTTTATTGTAAATTATTGTTATGTGAATACACAAAACAATAATTTATGAGCACAAGAGTACCAACTGCTCGAAAAAATAATTTTTTTGAAATATTTTTTATTGTTATGTGAATACACAAAACAATAATTTATGAGCACAAGAGTCCCCTCAGGGGGAGGGAGGATGAGGCAGTGTTGAGATGAGGTGGAGGGGGTTGCTGAGGAGGGGGAGGGATTACAGGGGGGTGCAGGGAGGGGATCAGAGGTGGTGAAGGGGGGGAGGGGGTAGGCCTTTTTTATATCCATTTTTCGTATTACAAAAAAAACAGACACGGGAGGTGGGTATGGGTACCGCCACCCCGGTATTTATTAGAAAACCAACACCTCTGAACCAAGAAAATCAAGTTGAAGGAAAAAACCAGCCCCCCCCCCCTAATCGAAAATATTTTGTAACACCTCACCTCAAATGAGGTGGGACACCTCAACACCTCATTTCAATATTTGAGTACCTCATACAAACTCATCCTGATATCGTGTCCTACCCAACACTAGTCACAACTCGCCCCACCGGACGATTTTACATAAAAATGACCACGCAGGTAAACGTACTTGACGTACGCATTTTATTTGTAACTAATAATACAGTAAAAAAACACACTGTTTAGAGAAAAAAATATATAACGACTTACCGATTGTTAGCAGATTAGCAGATGACTTCGAAAATTTGCAGGAAAAGTTCGTTTAGCACTGAAGAATCACACTTTATCGTATAGCTTTAATTATATCAACCGCACGGCACCACTGTTTTATTATAAACTGGCGGTACGGAGTTCACACGAAATGGCGCGATGCACGCTGTGCTAAGTTAACTAGCGGTATTTTATATGCTGTCACAACCTGCCCCCGTCACAACACGCTAGGCTTGTTGAAAATGTATCGATATATCGATATTTTTAATTCAATATGTCGATATTTTTAGCCGTTATATTTTGATCCGATATATCGATAAAAAATATCCAATATCGAAAATTGTATCAAAACGATATTTTTTTTAAATTTATGTATTAAAAGTCACTAGAATCCAAAACCGTATAGGAACGAACGGAAAAAAGTAACTATTAATAGCTTACAAATCTATTATTGTCTTTGCATTAGTATTTGTGATCACGATCACCAATACTATCTCTGTGTGTAGGTACATACATAGAAATGTATGCTATTTTTCGCCATTTTTTTCTAAGCCACACCTATGTATTGGTTCCCAATTGTCTATGATTATTGCCTATACCTTGTTCCAAACACGAAGTCCTTTTTCACAGATTAATAAGCCAATAGAATGTTACTGAGATGCGTCTCAGTTTACATATAAGTTAGAAGACAGCTTTTTAGTTTATGATATTTTTGTAATTATTACGTAATAAAAATGAATAGTGATAAAAATTCCTTCATTTTGATTGAGATTTTTGTACATTAAAAAAAGCAATTGTGTACAAAAATTACTATTGATCATATTGAGCTGAACACACTATTATTTTAAAAACGCAAAATGTCTTGAAAATTTGACCGATATATCGATATTTTTTCCTCGATATGTCGACGTCGATATTGATATTTTAATAAATATCGATACATCGATATATCGATATTTTTTTCACTTTCGACATCCCTACAACACGCCCCACCCTCCCCTACTTACGGTATTGTATTGTAGGCGTGTCCGTGTGGCTAAAGTACGCTCAATTTCTCCCTGGAGGAATATAAACGCTAGAAATATTTCGAATCTCATGCCTGCAAAATTTTAAAATCGAGCGTCTTTTTGCACGAGGCTAGTAAGCGAAAAAGTGGTTTTTATTTATTTTGTGCATAATTTTATAAGAACGAAAAAAAGTTAGAACATAGATAAAGTCAAAAATAGTCTTAGCCGTAAAGGGGTATTTTTTAAAAATTGTTACTAACATTACTTCATAGTTAAGTCATGAGAAAACATTTTTTTTGGTGGTTTACGCTTATATTTTTTGTTACGTAAATAATAATTTTATTGTAATTCCAATACATAGATAAAGTAGTTAAAGCTTCAATTTATCCGTAGCATATTTTTTGATGTTCATACTGTAAGCCGATTCGTCGTAAAGATTAATCAAAATAGTATCTAAATAGGATTTCACGTATATATTCATCTTGATTAAGTCTACTAGTTATGCCTATCGCCAATATCTTTCAATTCCTGGCCCCCTAGCACAATCGATCGAGATGGATTGATAGGATAACTTTCGGTAACTTCTCATCGTTCTCTACAGGAAGACTGCAGATCGCTAACGTACAAACAAAAGTTGACTTCGAATTTATTAAGAACACCTAGTCATTGCGAACTGTTTTTTATTCGTTGGTGATCTGCAGTCATGCTGCAGTATGCTCAATTTCATCATGACCTTAATTCGGGCACACTGACATGCCCACAACACACACATATCGGTTTCAACTAACGATGCTTACGCCGCGTTCAGCCGCGATCCGCAGAATTACCCATGAATGAAATAAATCATTGTTTGAACGAAAGCAAACGCTCGTGGTTTTAAACAAAAATATGTCATACCACAAAGTGATTGCTTTCTACAATAATATAATACAAATTATTAAAATTAAATTTATTCTGGCAAGCCGACATTCGAACCCACAACCTTCGGAATGCGAGTCGAGAGCGTTCCCCCTCGACAGCTTAAATTTAAAAATGACTTATAATGCAGGGCCCTTAGGGCCAGTTGTTTCACAGACTTTAAAGAATTCTTCAAATTTCCAAGTTAATTTTCAATTTCTTCGAAAATTATATTCAAGTTCTGTTATTATTTCAGCTATATGAAATAACTGGTTAACCACTCGGACCCATAAGCATGTTTTCACGATAATATAACATTACCAGACATATGCATGACGTAGGTATATGGCGAGCCAGAATTATTAATGACGATATAATAACAGACAGTACAGTTCATGATAGCTTTTTGTTTGACAAGCCCCCAAAGGGCTCATAAATTCCAACAGCTCGTAGTTGTTGCTCGTAGAGTGTTTTCTCTTGGGGTAAAAATAATCTCGTTGAATTTAATGTTTCAAAGACCCAATCTTGTCTGATTATGTCTAAAAGGGATCGAAATGAAAATCTTGGCTCTAGTAGGTTGAATTTGGCAGCCACCTCTTGTCTGGAGCTCCAAAATACCTGAAAAATACCCTCGACTCTGTATAGAAACGGGCGGTCCGTTTGATAAATTCTCCCATCTTAACAGACGGATTGCAATCTTTAGAGCACAGGCGTCGCGTCGGGTGGGAATGCTATCCTTGTTCTACCGGAATTACAATGGAAGATGCTCCGAGGAACTAGCATCATTGATCCCTTCGGCACCGGTGCATAGTCGGGATACACGCCAAACGCGTTCCCAACATTTGTACACGGTTGACATTTGTCACATGAGAACGGGTCGTTTCTTCGACTCGTTCTTGTGTTCAACAGCTCGGCTGTGGAATGATTTGCCGGTCTCTGTGTTTCCTCCTTCCTACAACATGAGTCTCTTCAAGACCAATGTTCATTCCTTCCTCTGCTCAAAAAGACCCTCCACACAGCATCCCAGATGACATAGGCCCTGAGGGAAATTATTTTCCTCAGGGCCTCCTGTGTGGAGTTAATGTAAAAAAAAATGAAAAAACATTTTTTTTAATAGTTTACACTAATTTTTTTTAACGTAAATAATAATTTTATTGTATTCTAACTGAATGTCAATTGTCTTTTACATCGCAGAATGGTTGCGTTCACAACCACTGCTTTTGCAGTACTTGCATATCACCACACGCCCTCCTGATGTCGTCATCAAATTGTCATCTCAAATTGACTTAACCAGCCCGGAGGCCTTCGCGCCCTAGTGGGTCGTCCTTCTGTACTGGTCTCTCCTTCTTCTTCACTGTCCTCTTCAAACACATCGAAAAGATTTACGATGGGACTTGCGGCCAATTCCTCGCATCTCTCTTCAGACTCAGTTCGTTCTCTGTCAGGCATCTTCCGCAGGTCAAGCACATGTCTTGGTACACCATCAACTATGATATTGTTGACTGAATTAAGTCCTGTCACCCTTCCTTGCCTCCAGCGTGATGTGCATCTTTTGTCTACTGGTTTGACCGCAACGACATCGCCCACTTCAAACTCAGTCGATACTTCCTCTTCTATATTCACTTGCGCAGAAGGGTGCCTCCATGAATAAGTGTGAACCGAGCTAGAAGGAGCAACACCCTCATCCTTCTGACTCTTCGCAGCCAAATTATACCAAAATACTGCCTGCAGAGGATCGCTTCCACTTCTAGCTGCAGTTCTCTTTATTATTCGATGATGTCGTTCAACTATACCATTTCCTGCTGGACGGTATGCCGCGCGAAATCTTTGACGTACATTCCATCTCTTACACATATCTGCAACACTATAGGAACGAAACGCAGTACTATTGTCCATGAGAACTTCACTGGGCGGGCCTCTTTCCCGAAACACTTCTTCCAGATTTTTGACAATCGAATCTGCGTTCTCTGATTCGATTTCCCGCCACACGGCAAATCTACTTGGCCCGCAATGATGAGTGTGAAGAAACATTTCCAATACATACAAAAGGTAGTAAAAGCTTCAATTTAATTCGTAGCATATTTTTTGATGTTCATAATGTAAACCGATTCGTAGTAAAGATTAATCTAAATAGTATCTATATAGGATTTCACGTACGGCTTTATCTTAAGATGAAGCCATACTAAATAATGCAAAATCATACAAAATCACATGTTTTTGTTTCGAAAATTTGATAGCTTAAAAGTATTATAGATGCTTCAACTAAATACTGTGTGTAGATCATACTTTGGCCCTTAAACATAACGTTAATTTTTTTATAAGTCTTTTAAAAATAATGTATAAAAATAAAGTATAATGTCTATAAAAACACTTTCAAGTCCAAACTCTCCTATTTATAAACCCCTTTTCGGATTTGGTTTTATTGTATAATGTGGCTAATTTAGTTTCTTTTATAATAATCGCAAAAAAATTGATATTTACGCCCGAACTTCACAAAATAAAATAAAAAATGCATTTTCTCGTTGTTATTTTTGACATCAATCAACACGGCCCGCACTCTATGAATTTGGATTCTTGAAGTGACCCTTATGGCATGGGCACAAGCAGGGGCGGCCCTAGGGCGGTGCGAGCGGTGCGACCGCACACGGCGCCGTCGTAAGGGGGCGCCGAAAACACCCGACCACTGATCGACTATCTATCGATCGTGCGCTTAAATCGTGTGGTCAACCGACAAACCCGAATGTCCCTACAGGAAGCAACCTAGCACGATTTTTAACAGATCTTAGTCTGGAAGATTGTCTCTCTCTCCCAGCACAGTTTGACTTCATAAATCGGTAGTAACAACTTTCAGTAGCCCTGAAGAAGGAAACCTAAGTTCACATTCTCTGGTCAGATAAGTACTCAAAGCCGCAGCATTAAGACATCCTAAATTGGCTAAACCTCCTATCTGGGATCCTCGAGTGTTGTTGACCAGTATTGTCAACGTAGGCGACTTTTCGCCATTTAGGCTACTCAGGACGAGAATCGGCGATGAAAAAATCTAATAGGCGATTGGTCACCTATTAGGCTACTTCAGAGACAAGTTATTTAAATCAGCCGAATCGCAAATAATTAAGAAAAAAATACAAAAATGCTGTAGCTGAAAGAATTTTCAGCGTGATGGGGACAATCAAAACAATCATGGACTTAGCAAACGCATCGCAATTGCTGAAAAACTGCTCGAAATTTGTGAAGCAGTACCGGACTTATTCGTCTGCTCAAATAAAAGCTAAGGAAATAACTTTCCAGGCTGCGAAAGATTCGACGCTTAAGCCAGTCCGATCCCGAAGAAAAAAGCGATTATTCAAATATGAGAGCTGCAGATGAGACACCAACAAATCCCGAAGAACTGTTTAAAATTAACGTCTTTTAACCTATGATAGATACAATTGAAAATGCATTGGTCACTTGGTTTGGACAATTATCTAAATTCAATGATACATGGTCTTTTTTGTATAACATCAAAATAATTCCCGATAAGTCTTCATTAGAAAAAGCCTGTGCAGATTTGCAAATCATTTTAACCAACGAAAAATTTGATGTCTCTAGTTGCGAATTGGTTGAAGAACTTTTTAGCCTAAACCCATAACTAAAATATCTTGCCCCAGCAGAGCCACTACAAGTTCTTCAACTTATAAAAAAAAATGATTGGCAGGATATGTATATTCCCAAATGTACGGATAGCGCTTCGGATTTTGCTGACCATCGCTGTAAATGTCTCCAAAGAAGAACGAAACTTAATAAATTAGAAAGTACTTACGTTCGGCTATGTGTCAAGAAAGACTATCCTTGCAATTTTATCAATTGAGAATGATATTGCCAAAGGGTTCAATTATTCTGATTTAATAAAAAAAATCGCAAGGGCAAAAGCATGAAAAGTTGTGTTCTAGTGTTTTTTATTGATTTTCGCAGATTTAATTAAATAAATGTTATCAAACATATATTACTTAAACGACTTCAAAAAGGAGGAGGTTCTCAATTCGATTATATATTTTTTAATGTTTGTTACCTTAGAACTTTCGACTGGGTGAACCGATATTGATGATTCTTTTTTTATTTGAAAGCTGGTGCTTCTCGTGTGGTCCCATTTCAATTTGGTTCAGTTCTGACAAATGGCATCCATGAGAAAACCATACAAGTCATAAATTTGCATTAAGTATGTGCGCGACAAATGGACGAATAACTCAGTATCACCCCAACCGATTTTGATGATTCTTTTTTTTATTGGAAAGGATGTACTTCAAGGGTAGTTTGATGAGAGTTTGGTTAGGGTTCTGATTATGGGATCCATGACAAAGTAACGGAACTAGTCAATTCTTAGGAGCAAATTAACGATACTCGGCCGAATCTTTTATAGGCTATCCGGATCTTTGAGTCACCTACCGTCAGTGGTGTAGAAAGGAGTGGCGGGGGGGGGGGGAGGTGGATCGCCTCGGGTGCCACCCTTGGGGGGAGGGGGCGGGGTGACACTCGAACGTGAATTAAAAACTTACGAAAGAGCAAAATTGCCGTAAAAAATATTTTACTCGTGAACACTGACTTTTATTTAGCTCTATGGCTCGGTTGGTCGGAGATTCCCGAAAAAATGTTTTTCCTTATTTTCGTTCCATAACTCGATCGGGGATTTCCTCGAAATATTCCTTGTGTCATTTCAATTTAGTTCGTTAATTGTGATTGACGTAAACTCGTGAAGAGAATTGTTATCTATTGATTGACGTGAATAAGTGAAAAAGTTGTTATTCTGTTAGTGTTTTTGAATGTGTTTTAATTTTGAGGATACCGAAATTTTTGTTTACACATTTGACTCTTAGCTAGTAATGTTTTTATATTTTAGGAAGTCAAAATTTGCGTTTTGAATTTCTCAAAGTAAACTTTAAGGGGGGGGGGGGGTGACACCACGTTTTCCTCCCCGGGTGCCACCCATGCTAACTACGCCACTGCCTACCGTAACTTCGTTATGGTCAAGTAATGTCTGTCTCATATGAGCAGCACGTTTAGTAGGTCTACCCATATTCAGACAAATTAGTTAAAGTACTTCAGATTCACTAAAAATCAAAAAAACAAGCAAAAAATTTAACAAAACAAAAAAAACAACTTAAAACATGCACTAAAAAGTAACAAAATAATTTCGTATTCTTCTTCAACTTGATAATCAACAAACTTTTTCTTCTCATCAATATGTAGGTACGATTGTTATTTTTGGAGTCGGTGTCAGCCAAGGTACCCGGCCCGGCGTGTTCACTTGACAGCTCCCCTCCCGCCGTGGCCTCGCTCTCGCCTCTCGCCTCGTCTAGTCACGCGTGCGACACAAGCACATCTCACCTATGACTATGTATGTAGTTACAAATGTACCTTGGCTGACACCGACTTCAAAAATAACAATCGTACCTACATATTGATGAGTAGAAAAAGTACGTTTATTATTAAGTTTTAGATGAATACGGAAATTATTATTACTTATACTTTTTATCGCATTTTTTGAAGTCGTTTTTTGTTTTGTTAAAAAAAAATTCTGATATTATTTCTCATCTGTCCTACTAGGTACTTCAATTAAAGTTACATAACTGCACAGAAAGAGCTCTATTTTTTGTTAGGAGGGGGGGGGGGGGGGGCGCCACCAACAGATTTCGCACCACCTAATAATTTAGGACTCCAGATACGAATATCTACAGCCTGTAGGTCTGACGAATATCTACAGCGCATATGTTTAACTAATATCTACGAACTTCAGAGTGTTGATTAATATCTACAGAGCGTAGGTTGAACTAATATCTACAGAACGTAGGTTGGACTAATCAGCTAAATGTGCCCAATAGTCCGATATTAGGGATTTTTACATACATACTTACATAAATTAAGTGTTTTAAACTGCATACGCAATATTACGTTATTCCAATATGCTATACATAATTGCAAATCCAACCTCTGCCAGTGCTGTAGATATTCGTCAACACTTTGGTTCTCATAGATATTAATCAACAGTTTGAGCTGTAGATATTCGTCAACACTTTGATTCTCATAGATATTAGTTCGATTTTTTCAGTTTTTGGAATTCCTGTAGATATTAGTAGACGCCTCCATAATTTAGCTAGGGCCGCCCCTGGGCACAAGAACCATGCACTGGGCAACACCTATTTCGTATCAGTCACGCCCCAACCGGCGCGGGAGACAGTCGTGTGACTCTGCGTCGCTAAGTTTCGTGAAATCAATTTTAAATTTCAGTTTTCTTACAATAAACAATACGTAAAACAGGAATTAATATTTTATACAGGCCTTTACGAAATCATCCTGTAAAAAAAAATTCTCAAATACCTTTTCCAACCTTTCCAAAAGCTTTTTCTCAAGTATTTTTAAACTCCTTCCATAAAGGGCGTGAATTCCGATTTCGATTTTTTCCTCAACTATTGGGTCGCCTTAACGAATTTAGAAAAATTAAAAACATCTTTAAATACTTTTATTTTCAGAAAGGCAATCAATCGAAAAGAACTAAGTCAGTTGATCTAAAATCTAAATGAAGTACTTCGTATTTTTAACGAAATGTCGAATCGAAAAATTCTAATGTTTTTTGGAAGGTTGTTGGAAGGTTTTTTTTATTATTTTTAATTTTGTTTTTATTCTGTAATTTCAAATTATGTTTGGTACCAAATATATCTTATCCTATCCTATTAATATTATAAAGGTGAAAGTTTGTATGGATGTATGTTTGTTACTCTTTCACACAAAAACTACTGAATAGATTTTATAAATTCTTTCACTAATAGAAAGCTACATCATATGCGAGATCTATTCCTTTCCTATTAATATTATAAAGGTGAAAGTTTGTATGGATGTATGTTTGTTACTCTTTCACACAAACACTACTGAATAGATTTTAAAAATTCTTTCTCTAATAGAAAGCTACAGCGTATGCGAGATCTATAGGCTATATTCGTATATTGGTAAGCTCTGGCGTTAAGAAAATATTTATCATACGTTTTCTGTCCCTAACAAAATCGATTTATTGCAATCGTCAGAAACCAATTGTCGCCTTGGAAACGATGTTTTTTTTTAATTAGGCAATTCACCCCAAAAAGAGTCCTTTGTTGGCATCGTACTTAATAACTATCTCTAAAAATGAATCACAGAAGTGTATGTATGCGCGCATAAACCCGAACGACTGCACCAAATTGAATAATATTTTTTTTGTTCGTTATTTTGTATAAAACTACCGTTGAGTTCTGGCATTATGAAATTTGTATAAAAAATTATAATAGGTGGCATGCGAGCAGTTTGAAAACTGAATGTATCGGGAATGAATGTGAGGAATGCGCGAGGAGTGCGGGAGAGGAGGGGGTGTTGGGAGGGTGTTGGTGGAGGGGGGAAGGAGAGGGTTGGGGGAGGGGGTTAGGGGAGGAAGAGGGGAGAGGGATGGAAGGGAAAAGGGAAAGTATGGAGGAGGGTGAGGGGAGGGGTAGGGGGTGGGGGGAAGGGGGTTAATGGGGGGAGCGGTGCGGGGAGAGGGAATATGGAGGGGTAGGGGGTGGGGGGAGGGGTGGTGGGAGGGAGGAGGTTGATAGGGGGAGTGGAGTGGAGAGAGGGAAGGTGGAGGAGGTGGAGTGGGGTGGGAGAGAGGGTAGGGAAGGAAGGGGTAGGGGGAGGGGTGAAGGAAAGTGGGGGAGGTGGAGTGGAGAGGGGTATTGGGTCGGGGAGGGGTGGGTGGAGGGGGATGGGGGTTGATGGGGGGGGGAGTGGAGTGGGGAGAGGGACGGTGGAGGAGGCAGGTGGGAATCCCCTAATACCATGCTAGCGAAGCCGCGGGAAAAAGCTAGAACCTTAATAAATGAAAAGCCATTGATTATGCAGTTACTTTTCTAAAGATCATTGTTAGCAATGATCAAGAATTACCTTGCAGCGCCCTTGAGGTGATTTCTCACAAAAATGGCGTTATATAAATTAGCCAATTATTATTATTACCTTGTGTACAAATACTTATTATCTACCTAACACAAGGTAATCACTTATCATCGTTAAATAATTAAGGGGTCGTACATTAATCACGTGAGGCTCGAAAGGGGGGGGGGGGGGGGGTTCGGAAAAAAAAATCACGAAATATCACGAGGGGGGGGGGGGGGATATAATGAGATATCACGTATATTTATTTTTCGTGGAACGCACGATAATATTCTGAAAATTTCAATAAACTTTGTACTAAAAAATTACACTTGATTTTGGGTATGGGGGGGGGGGGGGGTGGGTAGTCTAAAACTTCACCGCATATCACCTATGGGGGGAAGGGGGTTAAAAAGTTGCTAAAATACATCACGTGATTAGTGGACGACCCCTAGATGTGTTGATCGTATTGCCTCACACATGTGCGACGAAAATGGATTCACCAGATCAGATCAAGTTACATTTTTACTTGCGCCCTACCTGTAATTACCGCTGCCCTATCTTAAATTCAACTCTGGCTACGGCCCTGATGTGTGGTAAAACCATGTATGATCGCACGAGAAAAGTGGAAATACGCGAAGAATGCAAGGCTGATGTAAGAAGACATCTCATGAAGAAAATCAGATGGTTTGGATATATAAAACGAATGAACAAATAACGGAATGTAAGGATAATATATGACGCTAATGCGAATGAGAAGAAGTCCGGGTCGCACGAGGAAGACATTGTCACAATCATTTTTATCAAAGAAACCTGAGTCGGGCCGTGTATAGAGTCAGAATAATAGAAAAGTGTGTATGGGATGATGTATGAATGTGAATGAAACAATGAAAGACCGAGTTGTTTAGCGGCCTGAAATGGCGTAATGGTTAGTTAGTTAAAATTAAATTTGTTTATTTTTAAACCTTAAATCCCTGATGTTTCGTGAAATGAATTTATATCCTACGGTGACCGGACTACTCAGAATGAAATCAACTCAACACCTACTTTTGAAAAGTCATTAAAATTGATGAAAAATATACTAATTATTAGTTTAGGTTATGGGCTATTTTTCATTTTTTTTTCATAGCTTTAATGAATTTCAGAGTACCTAGTGTTGAGTTGACTTGATTCTGAGTTGGCATGGAATCACAGATGAGTCATACAATATCCACGCATTTCAATTGCTCTACCGAAAAACTATTCAATCCGCCCTCTTCAAGTCCGCGTAAAGCATATATTTATATCGGAAGTGGTCCCTTGAGAGACGGTTAATAAACGTACTTCATTATTGGTTAAAATCGATCAATATTTAAGTGATTAAAATTGATATTAAAATATTAAATATTCAGTGACAGAACAAGTGACAATTAGAATTTGAACAACGCATCGGACGCATACATACAGAAGGCTCCAATCGTAGTACCTTGCATCTATGTAACGGTGCGTGCCGTGCAACATGACGCACATTATATACTACCGCATCAAATAATCTATGCTGTTTACTCAAGCAGGGCTGTCACAAACATCAAAAATGAACCTTAACGATAACGCCCTCCTATCTATTAATGAAGCAAAAGAACTTATTGACAGCATCCACAGTGCCATCACGGATCCAGCTTTAAAAATTACTAAAGACCAGATGGCGAAGCTTTTGACAAAATTATCTACTCTTTCAAGCAAAAAGATTGACGTTGGAACAAAGGTTGGAATAATTGAGGGAAAATTAATGACATATGAAAAAATCATCACCAAACCCCCGCAGGAAACAAGTACAGGCGACAAAAGAACATACGCAAGCGTAATTGATAAGGGAAAACCAATATTACCCAAAGAAAATCTACATACAATAAAAATAATTTCAAACAATAATGAAAACGCGGACCAAATAAAAGTAAACATTCAAAAACAGATAAGAGTCGGAAAACTGGGGATAGAAGTATCTGAAATAAAAAAATCAAATAAAAACCACGTAATCATCTCTTGCCCAAAGAAAGAAGATTCTGATAAAATAATTAAAGAAATCAACAAGAAGGAAAATAACAGCATAACCGCAACAGAAATTAAGAAGCGCAAGCCTAATGTTATCCTTAAAGGAATACACAAGGATTACAACGTAGAAGATTTTAATGAAGATTTTATAGAACAAAACGAAGATATTTACCAACTTATCAAAGACGATAGTAAACACATGCCCAAAATAATGGCAAATATAAAAAACAAAAGAAGCGAGAACTTATCCAACTACGTCCTAGAAACAACCGGTCAAATGAGAAAATTATTAATCGAAAAAGGAAGAATAAACCTGGGATTTATGCGCGTTCATGTAGACGACTCAAACCCGTTGTCCCAATGCTACTATTGCTTGTGGTTCGAACACACTGCCAACAAGTGCCGAAAAAAAATGGAAAAACCCAGATGTCTCCACTGCGCACAAGATCATACACTATCGAACTGCCCGAATAAAACTCAACCACCGACGTGCTACAATTGTCTAACCTTTAATAAATCAAGAAATGGAAAAACAAATTCGAACCATCGAGCGAATGATAGCAAGTGCCACTACGTCAATAAAATGACAGAATCTGCTTACCAGAAAATTGACTTTAATTAAAATGTTATATTCTTTAAAAAAAACAAGTAAGAAATTAATATTTCAACTATATTTTGTTTACAGAGTATCAAAGTCGGCACCCTGTTTATTAGCGCCTGTTCAAATTTATAGTATGTACCTAAGAACTAGCAACTCCCAGTCGAGTGGCATTATTATTACTAAGTATATGATTAATTTCCCTCACGGTCATGTCATCTTTGGAGATGCTGGATGGAGGGTTTTTTAAGGCAAAGAAGGAGATGAGAGTTCTGAGAAGGAAAAGGGTTTAAGGGGTGGGTAGGAATCTGGGGTTCAGTGTGTCCTGGTCATCCGCCTCCAAGACCTAGACAAACCTCACCCCATAAATCCGGGCACCCCTACTAAATCACCAAACGTAGCGAACCACTTAGGGTGACCTACGGCATGAGTGTTGGTTATCCAATAAAGGTCTTCTTTGGGGATTTTTATTTCTACATAACATTATATACAACGGTTACCCGGCATGCGTTGCAAGATCACTGTAACCTCGGGGTCAACTTAACTGTAACGGTTCCATTCCAAGTTCCGGGAAACTACATTATAATGCAAGCGCCTTGCAAACGTCTGCACTATATTATAACATTATATACAACGGGTTCCCGGCATGCGTTGCAAGGTCACTGTAACCTCGGGGTCAACTTAACTGTAATGGTTCCATCCCCATTCCCGGGAAATAACATTTTAAAGCAAGTGCCTGCAATATATAAAATGATATACAACGGTTGCTCGGCATGCGTTGCAAGGTCACTGTAACCTCATGGTCAACTTAACTGTAATGGTTCTATTCAAATTCCTGGGAAATTACATTTTAATGCAAGCGCTGCACTACATAACATTATATACAACGGGTACACGGCATGCGTTGCAAGGTCACTGTAACTTCAGGTTTCTTCATATATTTAATTTAACACACACTCCTCCTCGCTTCATCCACGTTCACACGCAAATCGCATAATTTTTTAACCCGTTAGTTGCATTTTTGCAACGGGCCCCGCTAGTATGATTATTATTGTTCCGCCCGACTATGAAGTTATTCATATAAACGAATTCTCAATTCCCTACAAAACGTACATCCAAACATATTTATATACACACTCAATCATTTTACATAAGATACACGATTTCAAAGTAGGATGAATAATATTATTACGGACGAACTAGATAACACTTACAATATAAGAGAAAAGGTATGTAATAATGTTGATCAATGCAACCTTCTCTTCAAAAATATGACTAATTAACTATTATGCACTTAAATATCAGAAGTATTTACAAAAACATAAATGAATTATTATGCACTCTTAGTCTATTGAAAACTGAACTCGACTGTATAGTTTTGACCGAGGCCCACCTTAATACAATAAATATTGATAGTATACAACAATTACCGAACTTTACATGTATTACCACGAAAACGCACATTAACAAGAATAGTGGCATAGTTATATACGTTAACCAAAAACACCAAGATATATCTTATAAAGAAATAAACATGACACTCACTAACTGCCTAGCATTACAAATAAAAGTAAATAATCAGATTTATCAGGTTATTGCTATATACCGAACCCACGGTTCGAAAACTCAACAATTTATAGAGCATCTTAAAGATGTAATTAATAAAAACAAATGTCAAAATACTATAGTAACGGGTGACTTCAATATAAATATAGGTTTAAATTCAAACAGTGTCGAAAAAAATGATCTACATAATACGATGGCTGAACTGAACTTCATTTCATGCATAAACGACTATACTAGAGTTATGCCCCGACAAAACCCATCATGTATTGATCATATTTGGACAAAAGCTGACATAACTACACAATTAACACCTGTCATTTGGAAAACAAATATAACTGATCACTTTGCGTGTTTTTTAATTCTTGATTTAAAAAAAAAATATATCCTTTTCCTCAACTGCATTACAGCAGTATAATATAAAAACCATTAACACACAACTTCTAGAACAAAAATTAAAATCGGAAAAGTGGGAAGAAATATTAAATACCGAAGATGCCGAAAAATCTTCAATTAATTTCGAAAAAACACTTCGCGATCACATAATAAATGCAACTAAAGAAAATAACGTCAAACTAAAATCAAAACATAGAAAAATTAAACCTTGGATCACCCATGGAATAGTTACCTCAATTAGGAATAAAGAAAAACTATTTTATCAAACCCGTAAACAACCCAATGACTTTATTTTATTACAATTTTATAAAAAATATAGAAATAATCTTACAAACTTGATTAAAAAAACAAAAGAAAATTACTTCAAAGAAAAAATTGAAGATTGTGGTGAAGATAACAAAAAAGTCTGGGCTACAATTAATAACATCATTGGCAAGGGTAATAAAAATAAACAAATAAATAAAATAACATATGACAATGAAACAATAGAGACAGTAAAAGAACCAACTAAAATTGCTAATATTTTCAACAACTACTACTACTTTGCAAAAGTCGGTGAGAACCTAGCCAAAAAAATTGACGCTGTCCAATCTAAAAAAACTTTCAGTACATCCACACAAACTTGCCAAAATATTTTCAAAAAGTTTGAAAAATGCACACAGATAGAAATAGAAAAAATGATAATGAACTTACGAGTGTCAGCGAGCCCTGGTTTCGACCATATCACAGTAAATTTACTAAAACAAATGAGACAACTAATATCAAAACCAATAGCACATATCATAAATAACAGCATGCAACAAGGAATTTACCCGAAAATATATAAAAATACAATAATAACCCCGATTTTCAAATCAGGAATTGCAACCGACATCTCAAACTACCGTCCCATATCTATTGTATCAAACGTAGCAAAAATATTTGTAAAAGTCGTAAAGTCACAATTAACTAAGCACATCACTTCAAATAAAATTATTAATGATAACCAATTCGGCTTCAGAGAAAATTTAGGCACGCAAGATGCAATCGCAAAAATAACCTCAATAATATATAATGCTCTTGACTCGGGAAATAAATGTTTAAGTATATTCATTGATCTAAGAAAAGCTTTTGACAGTATATGCCACAAAAAACTAATCAAGAAATTAGAAAATATTGGAATTCAAGGAACAGTTATAGAATGGTTCAAAAGTTATCTACATGAAAGACACCAACACGTGAAAATTAACAATACATTGAGTGAACCCACCTATTCAGAATTTGGAATTCCTCAAGGGACAGTGTTAGGTCCAATATTGTTTATCATTTACGTGAATGAAATGCTTACAATACCGAAAATTGGAAAAATCATATCTTTCGCTGACGACACAGTCTTAATCATAGAAAAAAAACTTGGGAAGAAGCCTACCGAACCGCAAATGTAGAAATAAACAACTTAAAACAATGGCTGGATGACAACTATCTTTCCTTAAACTCTGACAAAACTTACTTCATGACATTTACATTATCAGACAAATTCCTTCCAATTATAAATTCCAATATAACTATTCATAGCTCTTGTAAAAATTATACTGACAACTGCAACTCATCTAAATGCACAAAAATTTCAAAAAAGAACAACATTATATATTTAGGCATAATAATAGACCAACATATTAAATGGACAGAACATATTGCACAAACTATAAACAGAATACGTAAACTTTTTTACGTATTCCTCAAACTAAGAAATATACTTCATAAATCTATACTACTGAAGGTTTACTATGCATTAGCCCAATCAGTTCTGCAATACGGAATAATAGGTTGGGGAGGAGCGTATAAAACCAACTTAGCCCCACTTGAAATAGTGCATAGAAGACTTATCAAAATTATTCTAAAAAAACCTTTAGACTATTCAACTCAAAAAATATTCGATGAATTCAAAGTTTTACAAATAAACAGAATCTATCAAAAAAATGCATTACTTCAAATCCATAAAGACAAACTAACAATAAAGTCATTTAGCACCAGGCCGAGAACAACAGGACAAATAATAATCCCTAAACTTAATACTACAACGGCCCAACACCATTACACATACTCAGCCATAAAATGCTTTAACGAACTCCCTAAAGATATTCAATCCGAAAAAAATTATAAAATTTTTAAGAAAAAAATTAAAATACATTTCACCACTAAGTAATTTCATGTTTGTGTTATATTACGCCCACTTATATTTTTAATATGTACACAGGTTTTATATTTTATAATTTAAAAAAAAACTTTCTTCCTAAAATAGTGCACAGGTATATAATTTTACATACATGTTGTTTTTATTTTATTTTTTCATAAATACGCTCATGGTAGCATCAATTAAACATATATCAAAATATCAATTGTGTTAGTACTCCCTCCCTAAACACGAGAAATTCTCAATTAGAGAGGTATTATTACCACCATTAAAAAATATTTGCATTACATGTACATAATTAAAAAAATAATTGTACTTATACCTAACTTTGTAAAATTGTAAAAATGGAATTTTTTTTTTTTTTTTTACATTAACTCCACACAGGAGGCCCTGAGGAAAAATAATTTCCCTCAGGGCCTATGTCATCTGGGATGCTGTGTGGAGGGTCTTTTTGAGGAGAGGAAGGAATGAATATTGGTCTTGAAGAGACCCATGTTGTAGGAAGGAGGAAACACAGAGGCCGGCAAATCATTCCACAGCCGAGCTGTTGAACACAAGAACGAGTCGAAGAAACGACCCGTTCTCATGTGACAAATGTCAACCGTGTACAAATGTTGGGCACGCGTTTGGCGTGTTTCCCGACTATGCACCGGTGCCGAAGGGATCAATGATGCTAGTTCCTCGGAGCATCTTCCATTGTAATACCGGTAGAACAAGGATAGCATTCCCACCCGACGCCTGTGCTCTAAAGATTGCAATCCGTCTGTTAAGATGGGAGAATCTATCAAACGGACCGCCCGTTTCTGCACAGAGTCGAGGGTATTTTTCAGGTATTTTGGAGCTCCAGACCAGAGATGGCTGCCAAATTCAACCGTGGGGCGTACTTGTGATTTGTACAAGGTTAGCAGTTGTGTACTATTAAAGTATCTGCGGGCCCTGTACAGCACGCCCAGTTTTTGGGAGGCTAGCTTTACTCTGGCTTCAATGGAGCCCCCATACCTGAGCTGGTCACTTAGGGTTACACCAAGCATATCAATGGAGGGCCTGTTCGGAAGATTGCTTCCGTTGAAAGAGACTAGATTTTCATTTCGATCCCTTTTGGACGTAATCAGACAAGATTGGGTCTTTGAAACATTAAATTCAACGAGATTATTTTTACCCCAAGAGAAAACACTCTCGAGGTAGCCGTCCATTCTTTGCTTCAAAGCCCTACGAGCTGTTGGAGTTTGTGAGCCCTTTGGGGGCTTGTCAAACAAAAAGCTATCATGAACTGTACTGTCATCCGCATAACAGTGAATTGGTGCACATGACAAAAGGTCGTTGATGTGCAACAAAAACAAAGTTGGAGACAGAACCGATCCCTGCGGGACGCCAGCATTTATCGAGTGTGAGGAAGAGGTGAAACCATCGACTACCGTCTGAATCGACCTCCCCCTCAAGAAGTCGGCAATCCACGTACACAAGGATGCGGGAAGTCCGTAAGAAAGCAGTTTGTTGACAAGTCCTCGGTGCCAAACCCGGTCAAAGGCCTTGGAGATGTCCAGTGCAACCGTTTGGGTCTCACCGAAACGTTCCAGGCATCGCCCCCAAACATGCGTCACATACGCGAGAAGATCACCGCACGAGCGGTTCCGCCGGAATCCGTATTGACGGTCGTTGATAATTTTGTTCTTCTCGAGGTATGTGAGCAGTTTGTCGTTGATCACACGTTCCATCACCTTAGACAGAACTGATGTGATCGCTATGGGGCGGTAGTTGGCCGGGTTGGAGCGGTCACCCTTCTTTGGAATAGGATGGATAACCGCTTTTTTCCAACCAGAGGGCACAGAGCCAGTCTTCAGGGACAGTTTAAAAAGCTTCGTCAAAATTGGAGCTAATTCTGCGGCGCACCTCTGCAATACCAGGGCAGGTATTCCGTCGGGCCCACTAGCTTTATTAACATCAAGCCCTCGTAAAACATGGAGTTCTTCCCGATGCCGGATCCTCAGCTTTTTCATATGAAAACCGCAGTGAGGAACCGACGTCGGGACAGCACCTTGGTCATCGAGGGTTGAGTTATCCGCAAACATTTTACCTAGTAAGTTAGCCTTTTCGGTGGCGGTGTTTGCTAGTGAGCCGTCAGGTCTGGTAAGAGGTGGCAGACTGGATTTGCAGAAGTTGCGACCTATTGAGCCCGCAAGTGACCAGAATTGCCTGCTGCCATGCGGGCATGCAGTCAGCTTTCTGCTGATCTGCTGGTCGTGCTCGAATTTTGACCTATTTATGATTCTCTTGGTTTCCTTTGCCATTTTGTTGTAAGCTGTTCTGTCTTCGGATGTTCTAGATATGTTGTAGGCTCGGTAAGCCGCGTTTTTTCGTCGCACTGCTTCAGCGCATTGTCGACTGAACCACGGCTTTGAGCCTACACCAGTTTCCTTAACAGTAGATTTGATGAAGCCATCCATCGCGGATGTGATGACTTCACCAATTTCCTGGGCACATCTTGAGGGATCCGAAGTAAAAAAGCAAAAAAGCACGGAAAAGCATTAAAATGTGCCCGCAGACCGAACCAATCTGCTGACCTATAGTGCCACACTTTTCTCTTCAGCCTCTCGTTTGGTGGTCTGAAGTTTACAGGGATTGATGTCGTCACCAGGCAGTGGTCGGACGATCCTAAAGGCGCTGTGACTTCAATCCTGTAACTGTGTGGCACAGTAGTTAAAAATAGGTCTAACAGATTGGAACGGTGAGTCTGGACATCAGGAACCCTTGTAGGCTCCTGAACCATTTGCTCCAATCCGTAGCAAAGGGCAAAGGATTCCGCTTGGCGTCCAGCCGAGTCTGTTGATCCTGAGAACTTCAACCAAGGTTCGTTATGAACATTGAAGTCCCCCAGGACCACAAACTCTGCCGTAGGGTAGCGGGGCAAGAGGTTATCAATAGTGTCGCTTAAGTGTTTGAAGAGCTCGGACGAGTCTGATTCGCTCAGGTTCGGTGAGCGGTATAAACACGCGTAGAATCTTACCGTACTGGCAAGATTGACACGTACCCACATTACGTCGAATCTGGAGTTTTCCAGATTCAACAGTCGCACACAGTTGACATCAGCTCGACTATAGAGACACACACCTCCTTTAGGTCTGAACTTGCCTGCGAGGGTGAAGCCCGGGCAGTCCAGATAGGAGGTGTCTACAGGCTCAGCTATCTGAGTTTCTGAGGAATAAATAAATAAATAAAAAAAAAAATAATAATCATATCCTACAATTGATTTTAAAGATTTAATAAAATTAATGATCGCTCAGGCCGACTTGCAAAAAATAGATTTATTTATTTATTTACGGACTTACGTCGAATTTACAACAAAGTAACACGAAATTGTAAGGATAACGGACGGTACATGAAAGCAAATACAAACACGGAAAACGAAAGAAAATAGATGTGTCAAGGCAAGTCAAGACTTTGCTAAAATTAGAGTAGGTAAATATAAAATATCTTCAATTGTTTTTAAATAGCGACAGAAATCATTTAGGTAAGCTTATTCCAACAAAATCAAGGTCTTGACGTGAGTTGACCATTCTACACATTCAGGACAGTGGTGAATTATAACCATAATTAGTCGAGTGCTGATTGGGGAAGAGCAGGTCTTTATTTCCGAGTCTCAATGTGACGAATATGGACAGCATAAAAAGGAGAGCATATAATTTCAAGCACATTCAAGATGAGGGCGAACCAAGGAGCAGTAAAGGGTATTTATGTTTTTGAATTCAGAAGTGATTCTAGCGATGTAACCAGATACAACAAAAACAACTCAAATAACACTTAATTCTGCGCTTCTGCAGTACCTACTCTATTGAAAAGTCAAGGGTCTGCGTACATTGAATAGAAAACACATAATTAACAGACTTAGTTTGAAATAGTATTGTTTTAAGCATTATGAGAATGGTTTTGGTGGGACTCCTGCTTTCAAATTTGCAAGAGCCAGACGGCAGATGCAGGGTATAAAAGGTGATGTTTGTTACTGTTCGCTCTCCTTTAGTTCCTACAGTTCCCGTAGCTAGCACATAGCTGTACAACACGTATGTGTCGTAATTGTGCGAATATATAACGTACTAGTCCACGCGCGTTATTATTTAAGATCAGTAAAGATCCTCATCATCCGCCTACACCAGTATAACAGCTTAAATAACAATCATGAACGTGTGCATGAGGTTTAATGAGTTGGCGAGTCACGAATGGCATAACAAGTCGTTGGTCTCAAGCATTTTACATTATACTGGCTATACTACTATTTATAGATCTTCCGCTAGGTCAAGGTCGCCTTCTTATTCGCAGCCTTACGGCTTTTGAAAATACACGCCGCCTTGTACTACGCCGTTACTCCGCAGGGATCAGCAGAGAAGATAGACTGTATCTATATAATATCTGAAATACCGCTCTGTTATTCTAATAGGTACTCGATAATGCCACGTCTTCCTAGGGCGTCCACCACTTCTTCATTCACTTCAGCTTTACGTATTTTCTTTACGTTCCTTTATTCGCTCCTTTATATGCCTAAACTATAAAATGATCCCTTTCTTAATCTTACATCAGCCTTGCATAATTTTAGGATTTTATGACATTAGAGTGTGATGGAAATATACCGGCGTGCATTGCTCTATTATGGGGCGTTCACACACATCACTCGGATGAGGGTTTACTCGAATGCTCCATTTTCGTTTCACCGCATGTTCAGACGATTCCTTCGAAATAAGAGTTCACTCGTCATTCTCGCTACAAAGTCGTCGAGCAATTCGGGAATATTTACGATTTCAAATTGACATTTCCGATAACGTCGAACTAAATTACAAGAAATTGGTGATTCTTACAAACAGTAAATAAATATCAACACCATAAAATGAACATATGGTTGTAATAACCTGAAAACTGATATCTATCAGTATTATTGCACCAGGAAATTTTTTTTATTCCAAAATGGGCCTCGGCTTGCAATAAAATACATATAAATGGAATATTTGTGAACATATCCAAAAACTAAAAACTGTTTTTGAAAGGTGATAAAATATGCTTCCAAATTTTATTATTAGAAATAACCATATAATTTTTTAAATAGAAAACTTTTTAATGTAAACTTTTAAAAGTTTTAAAAATGGCTCTCCTTGCGTTTTTTCTAACTAAAATTACTGGTGGTGAAAAAAAATTAAAAACACACAATTATTTTGTTAGACAAATAAATTATAAACGTTATTATCACCTCACTTTTGTCGTTTCGTATAAAAATAATTAATAAAAAATTCACAATGTTTCATAATTTTTTTTTCAAATTCGATCAGAAACTTTGGTTCCATAAAAGTGTACATTCGTATTATTTTGTGGTTACTTGTTATATTGAATACAGAGAACATTATTTTTTCTTTCCAATACCATTTAGATCATATTTGTAACTGTGATAGTAAGGGAGAAACAACGATTTCTATGAGACGTGTAGGAGTTATTTCGAAAAGCGAACTAAACGGAGCATTTTGACGTCTAAGCCGCTCCGGCTACTCGTCCTCACGCCAGAACATTCTCGGCCGACTAATTCGCGAGTGAAAGACTATTCATTGAGTGTTCACACACACAATTCATTCGCGTCACGTGATGTTAAATTCCGGTTGCGAGTGAATAGTGCCGAAGGAAGCACTCCAACATTGTTGGAATTGTTCATTCGGCACTGTCTCTCTTCACTTTCGTGTTCACACGGTTCATTTCGAGTGAAAGAGGCGGAATGAAATCACGAAATGAAAGATAAATGAATCGTGTGACTTAGCTTCGCTTTAACATTGTCGGAATGCTTCATTCGGCACTGTCTCTCATCACTTTCGTACATCGCGTGTTCAGACAGGTCATTTACCGTCTGACTTAGCTATTACCAAATGTAAGATGTGAGTAGTTTTTCAAGTAACGGTAATTAATTGTGCATTGTATATTTTTGAAAATGACGGCTTTATAGTCTTGCGCTGATTGTAATTGTCGACTGAATGAATGCTCACACATGTTACTCATCAAATTCATAGAAATTTTTCGTGAATAAACTAAAAAACATCAATGTTGCCAATCGAGACAATTTTGGCTTTGGTAATAATAATAATAATAGATAATATTTGGCTGATTTATAAAGCGCCGTTTTCGTGAAAAATCACCTCAAGGGCGCTGTACATATAAGCATATAATCAAATAAAATTAATACGACAGGCTTACAACTAAGATTCGAAATTATAATTAGGGACTTACATCTAAGACTTTCATGTGGATAGTGACTTACGACTAAGACTTATTACTACTGACATAAAACTAGTGACATACATGTATATTTACAACAGTGAATTAAAATTAGAGATTTACAATTAAAATAGGTATTTACATATAACAATAAATATTTTCAGTTTTGCCAGATATCTAATATTACCAAGTGATCAACAAAACTCTCCAGGTGTAGGTACAGACAGCTAACAAAGAAGTATGTTATTGCTGCAAGTCGAAGCAGTTTGAGGATTTTATATATGTATATATATACATATAAATATTTTATTCTACACATTTTACAAATTATTTTATACCCTTTTTCAATATTAATATTAATATTGTTAGCGCCAGAAGAAGAAGGAAGTTTGTACATAATATCACAATTTTATAACACAGTTGTGAAAATGATTTTAATGGATTAACTGTTTTTAAGGAAGGCATAAATATCTTAAATGAAATTAACCGTCGATCTCAACCACAATAAGATAATTCAGCACTCAACAACGGATTGGATAGCAATGTTTGAATGGAATAGCGAATTTATGGAAATGAGTGTTTGAATAGGTGAGTTTTGAGTTTGGATCTAAATTCAGTTGGGCTGGTTATGCATCTTAATTCCATAGGAAGTTTATTCCAAGCCTCAGGGTCGGATACTGCGAATGCACGATCACCAAACTTAGTGTTCGGATTTCGCTTAGGTTCTTTCAACCTTCCGATTGCAGATGATGTCGCTGATCTAAGAGTTGACTGCCTTAGACCAATATTTTCCGGAATGCATAGTTCAGAGATATAGGGTGGAGCCATATCATTGATAGCTTTAAACACCATCCAGCATAACTTGTACTGGATCCTTTCAGGACATTTCAGCCAGTGAAGATTTTGAAGGTGTTCAGAAATATGCGAAAACTTGGATACCCCAGTAATTAGCCGTGCGGCGGCATTGAACACTGATTGTAGTTTATCAGTTTGGCATTTAGGAAGTCTTGCATAAATGCCATTACAGTAGTCAAGACGTGATACTATGTATGAGTTCACAAGAAGCTTAGTTGCCTCTGTTGAGAGGTTCCTACGAACTGACTTAAGTTGTCTTAGATAGAAGAACCCAGTACTGACGGTCCTATTTACCTGACTTTTTAGCGAAAGGTCTGAATCCAGATAAACACCTAGAAGTTTGACGGTTGTTTTTGCAATTACGTCATTGCCGGAAATAGAAATGGGAGAGTCGTCTATTAAATATTGGCGTCTATTCGTGGCTGTCCAGAGGAATTCGGTCTTTGTGGGAATCAACTTAATTTTATTTGAGGACATCCAAAGGCTGATCGCTTCTAGATACTCAGTTATGCGAATTTTAAGGCCGTTGATCTCATTTGGTGTGCAGTAGAAGTAGACTTGCTGATCATCAGCATAACAGTGAGATAAGAGACCAAATGACTCGATAATTGTTGCGACATCATTTGTGAATAGAATGAAGAGAAGTGGACCCAAAACGGATCCCTGAGGTACCCCAGAAGAGAGTTTTGTGAAGTTAGACTGTTTGTTTCCAACTTTCACTGCTTGAGAGCGATTGCATAGATAGGATTGTAGCCATTTTTTAATGTTAGACTGTAAACCAAATGTTACTTCTAGTCTCTTAATGAGAAAGTCGTGGTCAATGGTGTCAAATGCAGCACTCATATCTAAAAGTGAAAGAAGTGCCAACTTACCTGATTCTATCGCAAGGGTTATATCTGACAGGACACGAAGTAATCCGGTTTCTGTTGAGTGGAACTTCATATATGCGGATTGATGATCAGTAAATAATTTGTTCACGCTTAAGTGGGAAGTTATTTGAGATGCAACATGATGCACAACGATGGTAAAGGTAAATTAGCAACCAAAACTAAAAAAAGTAGGCCTCCAGTGATATGTTCTTGTTACAGAAGCTTTATAATGCGTCACATATCATTGGTTTGTTTATCATCATCATCATCTCGTTGGTAAAATCTAACAACCATAGTGTGAGAGATGCAATAGAATGATTTTTCTATTCATCTCGTCATTAGTTCATGCCTTGTTCAATAATAAATAGATCAAATAATAAGACAAATATTTTTATTACGCCTTCTATCTGACCATATATATAGGTACATAAAAATAAGTCAATAAGTTAATTTAGTCAAATTACGTTATTTTAACCTTCATTTTGAAGGTTAAAATGAGTCGGGACGCCAAAGACATGGCACGATCACGCGAAACAAAATATTCATAAATATCAGGTTATAATTCATAATAAATCTGGAGTAACAATAACAAAATATTCATAAATATCAGGTTATAATTCATAATAAATCTGGAGTAACAATAACAAAATATTCATAAATATCAGGTCATAATTCATAATAAATCTGGAGTAACAATAACAAAATATTCATAAATATCAGGTCATAATTTATAATAAATCTGGAGTAACAATAACAAAATATTCATAAATATCAGGTCATAATTCATAATAAATCTGGAGTAACAATAACAAAATACGTGTTTCGGTCTATTTCTGCGGTGAAACGACGTAGTGGTTAGTTTGTTAGTTTTTTTAAAGTATATTATTGTTCCGAAATTAATAGAAAACTTAGTTTTTACCACTTGTATCTTAAAATATAAAAAAAGTCGGGTTAGTTACACCATTTATAACTCAAGATCGGCCTGATCGATTTTTATGATCATTGATTTGTTGGATTCTTCTTCGCCCCTAATAACAGAATAGCTATTAAAACATCAGAAAAATTCACGAAAAACATATTATTAAGAATTTTTTTCTCTCATACATTTTGTATGGAACGAATTACCTATCACCTTTGGAAGAGCTGCAGCAATATTGTGTGGTGTGTATAATCTATCTATCTTCTATCTTCTATCTTCTATCTTCTATCTTCTATCTTCTATCTTCTATCTTCTATCTTCTATCTTCTATCTTCTATCTTCTATCTTCTATCTTCTATCTTCTATCTTCTATCTTCTATCTTCTATCTTCTATCTTCTATCTTCTATCTTCTATCTTCTATCTTCTATCTTCTATCTTCTATCTTCTATCTTCTATCTTCTATCTTCTATCTTCTATCTTCTATCTTCTATCTTCTATCTTCTATCTTCTATCTTCTATCTTCTATCTTCTATCTTCTATCTTCTATCTTCTATCTTCTATCTTCTATCTTCTATCTTCTATCTTCTATCTTCTATCTTCTATCTTCTATCTTCTATCTTCTATCTTCTATCTTCTATCTTCTATCTTCTATCTTCTATCTTCTATCTTCTATCTTCTATCTTCTATCTTCTATCTTCTATCTTCTATCTTCTATCTTCTATCTTCTATCTTCTATCTTCTATCTTCTATCTTCTATCTTCTATCTTCTATCTTCTATATAAATAAAAATGAATCGCCGAAATGTATGTACGCGCATAACTTCCGAACGACTGCACCAAATTGGATAATTCTTTTTTTGTTGTGTTCGTTATTGTCAGGACAAGGTTTGTATAAAACTACTGGTGAGCTCTGGCTTTATGAAATTTGTATTAAAAAATTGCAATAGGCACGCGAGCTGTTTGAAAACTGAATGTACCGGGACTGAATGTATGGAATGCGGGAGGGGAGAGGATAACTCGGAAGGGGGGAGTGTAGTAGTGAGAGGGAAGGTGGAGGAGGCGGAGGGAACGCGAGAGGGGAAGGGGACGCGAGAGAGGAGGGGGAGGCGGAAGGGGAATGGGAAAAATGGGAAAGGACACGCAGGTAGAAACCATTTATTCATTAAATGGCATAGCAACGCATGCCGGGAACCAGCTAGTATTGAATAGTGAGTGAATTCCAAAAATTCAAAAACGTCCAATGTCAATGCGCTGATTGTTTTGATTTTGTTTTTAAACATATAATTAATGCTGCCCCTCTTTCTTACACACTAAATGTCAACAGTCAAAAATGGGACAAACGGTGAACGTGTGTCTGCACCCCTCCACAGGAAAAATACAATAATTATAATAAATATCCTTCACACGTATTTTTTTACATTAGCTCCACACAGGAAGCCCTGAGGAAAATAATTTCCCTCGGGGTCTATGTCATCTTAGGGGTTGCTATGAGGAGGGTCTTTTAATAGAGGAGAAGTATAGGAAGTTCTGGGAAGAGAAAAGGTGTGTGGGGTGGGTTGGAATCTGGGAGTCAGTGTGTCCAGGAGTGACGGACGTATGAATCCATCCCTCCACTGAGCAAGGCGATGGGTCGGGAGAGTCGGCCTGGAAATGTCAATAGGCCTCCCTCAACCAACCTCACTCCTCAACCTCCGGTTCACCACACAGTAGGTGGGCAGACGCATCCAATACCCCATGAACCCGGGCACTGCTAAGTCACCAAACGTAGAAAACCACTTGGGGTGATCTATATGGCAGAGGTGTTGGTTATCCAGTAAATGGTTCTCGGGCGGCGGTACACATATCCGCCGTCCAAATTGTAGGTATATACGTATAAAGAAAATGAAACGCAATTCCCAGGTAGCAGGCAAGTAAGTGGAGAAGTAAGAAAATCACAAAAATTATAAATCCGTTCACAGTGCCATCTCTGATACTGACAAAAGCAAAACACGAACGGTTGCGCATTGATAATAATTGCTTAATTGTGTAATTATTAACTTGAATTTAATTCAGCTAATAAGTTAACACAACGGTTATTGATTCTGAGGCGGGAAGAAGTTCTCCGGGTCAGCTATTTGTTTATAAAAATCAACATGTTTCATGAGCAACGCTCATGAAGAAACATGTTGGTTTTTCACGAAGTTTTTGTGTAAATTGAATTGGTTGAAATATATGTATAAATATATGCGGGCAGCGGGCTGGCAAGTGGGTTGTGTGGATTTGAAATGTATTCAAATTAACAGAAGGCGTTGGTTATAATATATAACCTTTACAAGAGTGTAACTACTCGTGTGTAAAGGGAAGAGAAAAAAAAAAAAAAAAAAAAAAAAAATATATATATATATATATATATATATATATTAATTAAAAAAATTAAATTAATTAAAATCAAAAATTAGAACACATTCATTATATTTACGTACTCACATAAATCAAATGTGTAAAAAAAAAAAAAAAATAATATAAAAAATAAAAAAATAATTATATAAAATAAATTTTTGAAAAAGTATTGTTAATTTAAGGTTAATGCGGTTCTAAGTGGCTAAATTATTTAAGATATTATTGTTTAATTTATTTTTGAATTTATTGTAGTTAGGTTCTAATCTCAGCTCTATTGCTAGTTGATTAAACCACACCACTCCATTGTACGTGTAGTAGTGTTGTGCAAAACTGGTATGCATTAATGGCGTACACAAGCGACCCACTGTGTTTTGCCTATTGCTCTCAACGCGGACCATGGCGTGGTGCGACTTCTTAGAATAGTCTTTGTGTATTTGAAGCAGTGTATTTTTTATATATGTATTTCTTAGAGGTGGGACTTGAAAGTCTTGAAAAAGTTGAGAGGTTGAATAATCTGATGGTTTCTTAGTAATAATTTTGATTATCTTTGAGTAATTTCCAACGGTAAAATCGAGGTTTTGTAAGCTCCTCCCCATGCAACGATACCGTATTGTATTATCGAATGGGCTAGAGCATAGTATATATTTTTAAGAATTTTTAAGTTAAGTATATTTCTTAAATTAATAAATATGTATATAAGTTTTCTTAAGAGGAACGCATGCGTGGCCTGTTTCATACAAAATTTTGTTTTGGATTTACGGCTAAAATATCCAATTAAATGTTTTTTTCTTTTTTTTAATTGATAAGTTAGGCATGTATACAGTTAGGATGTGAATCCGATTTTCGATTTTTGCTTTAAATTATAAAATATAGGCCCCAAAAGATGACGATTTATCCATGAATTTAGGAGGCAACTTTGGAATTTTTTTCTGGGCAAATGGACGCAATTTAAAAAAAAAACTCTTCACATCCTGAGTCAGGAATATGATGAAGTATACGATAAAATTTTATTCTGCACTGAAAACAGTTTTATTCGTGTAAAAAACCGAATTTAGATACGCGCAGATTTGTAGTAAAATTACTTAGGTTTTTTGATGCCGTCTCATCTATTCATTTGCCAGCCGTACGGGGCGTAGCTTGCGCGGGCCGGGGGCCGGGGGCCGACAAACTAATACATACATAACTCAATCGCCTTACATTAACAATATGTGTATCTATGTCTTTGTTTGTTGACAATATGCAGGTGTTCGTTGTTTTAAAATCATTTTTGAACTCTTTAATTTTAACCGAAAAAATCGGGAACGTATTCAACCATATTCAACGTATTTGTGTTTACTTGGTAGGTAGTAAGATTAAATTTTTTTGCAGTTCAGCTTTTATTTTTTAAATATTTTCTACGATATCGGGGTACCTACCTACCTAGGTATGTATGGCAGTGAGGCATGGGAACTGGCAGAGGTGAATGAAAGTACCTAGACTGAATGCGAGGCGGGTATGCGTACCACCGCCCCGGAAACCATTTATTGGATAACCAACACTTCTGCCATAGGTCATCCCAAATAGTTCGCTACGTTTGATGACTTAGCAGGGTTGCCCGGGTTCATGGGGTGAGGTTTGTCCGAGTCTTGACGGCGGATGCGTCTGCCCACCAGCTGCATGGCAGGCCGGATCGGGAGAGAATGGTTGAGGGAATCTCTTTGACTTCTCCAGCCGTAGGTACTCTCTCTGAACATCGCCTTGCACCGCAGTGGGAGGGATGGATTCTTGCATCCGTCACTCCTAGATGCACTGACCCACAGATTCCTAATCATCCGCAATACTTACCATTTTATTTCTCAGAACTTCGTCTTCTTCCTTTTCTAAAAAGACCCCTCATTTTCCTCAGGGCCTCCTGTTTGGAGCTAATATTAAAAAAAAGCTGTAGAAAGAGATCCCTGAGGCGTATGTATAGAAAACATATATACATATATAGTAAACTCCGAGACGCTGATTTTGGAACTTTACAGTACCTATAATTGAATGTGAAGTTACACATATTATTTGACTTTCAAATCTGACATAAACAAAGGACAAGATTATGTTTTTATACAATAGCTCCACACAGGCCCAGAAGAAAATAATTCCCCTCAGGGCCTATGTCATCTTCGGGGATGCTGAGTGGAGGGTTTTTTAGGAAAGGAAGGAGAGGATGTTCTGGGAAATAAAAAGGTAGAAGGGGTGGGTTGGAATCTGAGGTCAGTGTGTCCAGGAGTGACGGACGAATGATTCTATCCCTCCCCGTGCGGTGAAAGGCGATGTTCCGAGAGAGCCCTACTCGTGAAATCAAAAGGTCTCCCTCAACCCGTCTCTCCCAATCTGGCCTGCCATGAAATTGGTGGACAGACGCATCCACCCCCAAGACCCGGACAAACCTCATCCCATGAGCTCGGGCACCCCTGCTAAGTCACTAAACGTAGCGAACCACTTAGTGTGAGCTGTAGCAGAGGTGTTTGTTATCCAATAAATGGTTCCCTGGGCTGCGGCACCCATACCTGCCTCCCAAAATGAGTATTAACACTAAATTTTAATAGGCGTTTTTATTGCTGTTTTTTTTTTATTCCAAAAATATTCTTCGTCTTCGACGACATTATATTGATAAACTTTTCCTTGGAATTATCTCGCTGAGCATTTTAATTGTTATTATTCTGAATTTAAGTTTTCTAAAGGTACAATATTTTATTTCTTTCTGGCGAGTTCCCGGCATGCGTTGCAATGGCGCTTAATAAAGACATTGTTTCTCCCTGCGTGTCCTTTCCCATTCGTCCCGTTACAAACATACATTGATTTTTATACATAGATGTTTCCTAATAGAATTCTTTGCAGAATTGTATAATACTAGCTGGTTCCCGGCATGCGTTGCAATGCCATATTCAAATAAATATTTTTTTCTCCTGGAATCACCTTCCCGTGCGTCCCCGTTCCCCTCCCGCGTCCCCTTCCTAGCTAACTTTATAAATTATCTAATACTTGCACTTTTAAACTCGCGATATCTTTCGAATGGTATGTCCGAATTGAATAATTCAAAAAGTTAAATAAAGGTATTAAAGCAGTCTTGTTTATGAAGTAATTTATTTTGGTAAGGATTAAAACCAAGATACAAGTAAAGATCCTTTTCAAGCGGTGACATTTTAATTAAACTTTTCAAATAAAAGAACACTTATTGTGGCATAACTATAATAGTTAGACATATGCTGTCGCGACACTTTTTGTAAATAATGATATCTTCTGCAAAGTCGTAGTACATTATTTTATTCTATCATTAATAGTTTTCGCAGCGCACGCGATGCAAATAATATTTTAAGTAGTTTTTTTACACCTTGGGTTACATTATGAGAGTTTTAGTAAGGATTCCTAATATTTTTGAAAATATAATATAGCCTATGTCACCCGGAGATAGTGTAGCTTCGTACCAGTGAAAGAATTTTTCAAATCGGTTCAGTAGTTTCGGAGCCTATTCGATGCAAACAAACAAACAAACAAATCTTACCTCTTTATATAGTGTCTTAGATTATCATTATTATTTCCGGAGCACTTCTAACAATACATGTCTCAGCTAATATTGGATGAACTAAGCAAAAGGGTGATTTCTCGTCTTGACGAAAATATATTGACATATAAAATAAAAATTTCGTTTCGGTGGTTTCTCGCGTGTACACGTCGTAAACACCGGACACCGGACACCGGACACACTAACACCATTACGAAATATGTCGGGAGTCTCCAATTTTATAGGTGTCTCCTAAAAATATTATACTCAACAAAAGGGGCATTTCACCGTCTTCGTGCAAGTATTCGAGCATGGAAATAAATGCCTTATTTTGTTTAACGCTCTATTTTACTTATTTACAATTTGACGTCATGCATCCGATTCCCGTATCTCCTATAACAATATAATATATCCGTTAATTTCAAGGCGCTAAACAAAAAGATCATTCCTCGTATTCTCCGATAAAATGATGTTACATAATAATTACGCGGCCTTTTCTTTAAACCTCTATAACACCATTATGTTGCTAGCTAGCGCTGCAGCTAAATACCACTACATAGAAATCTTCCATTCCCGCCTCCCCGTTCCACACCCCAAATACAATATTTCGTTAGAAAGGGACAAACGAAAGACATGAGATTATTGAAAATCGAGTTTGGTCGCCGGCAAACAATGGTCTTAATCTATTTATAGTATTGGTAATTTGAGTCTTCCACTTAAGGTTACTATCTAATATTACACCCAAATATTTTATTTCTTTTTTATTTGCTATGAATAGACAGTCATTATTTTGGCATGCTAATATTTTAGTGGTACATTTTTTTGAATGAATTTTAATATTTATGGCGATAGGGGGAGATTTTTTGTTATTTATACTAAAAGGTATATAATAGGTTTTTTCAATGTTTAATGTTAATAAATTTTCGTCAAACCATTCTTTCAAGATATTAATATCGTGATGGGTTAAATTAAGTAAGTAGAGAGCGAAGTCCTCAAATTGATATGGATGTTTTTTTTATCACTGAATTCTGATATTTTATTTCTTCAGGAGATTTAAAAAAATCAGAATCAGAGTCTTGGGGAAAGGGTATGCCGGGTACAAAACGTAGAGCGGAAAATATGAACAACACCAATTGATAATTATTTTTAAATTTTTTTTTAAATTTAAATATAATAAGCAGTAATTGTTGAATGAAACACTAGTATATATTGATTTATTTGGCGAGTATTTGATAAGCCGCCATAGCGTGGTCAAGAGCAACTGACCGGCAATCAGAAGCACACGGGTTCAAGTCCCGTTGGCGGCAAGTATCTTTTCTCGGAAGATTTTTCAATGTAGATGAGTGTTTCAGGCTGATAATTATTGCTTATAATAATTGTAACACCAATTGAAGCCACAAAAGTCTGTGAAAATAAGATAGATAGAAACAGTATTCACATCAATTTTCCAGATAGATACAGGTGGCGAGGTGGCACAGATACCTACATTAGTTATGTTGTTAGAAAATAACGGAAGAGGATCGACTAAACACATATTTTAACAGTTTTTGTTAATTGAAAACTTGGTCGGAGAAAAAAGCACTTTTCGTGGGCTTTGTAGAACAAGTGTAAGAAAGTGGCATGAATGAATGTATCGCGAAATTGGCGTGAATGTATCACGAAAGAGAAAAAAAAATTATGACCTGTTTACTAAGGATGATATAAACACGTTTATTTTTTTTTTTCAGTGAATAACCGCACAAGAATCTCAACTACTCCCGTCTGAAGCCAGTGAGCATAAATATACAAACCACCCACCCAGTGAGACTATGGCATCCCCAATTGGGGTATGTTGTGAGGCTGAAGGTAGTGGGGAGGGGAAGGAGGTGGGGAAAAGGAAGGTTGGGAAGTACCTGGCTATTCAGATCTGGTCACCAAACACGGCTAAAGCCATTTTCAAGCAATGTTTTAATTCTGAATGGTGGTCTTACACCAGGGCGATACTAATAGTATCTTCCACTCTGGAACATGCCGCAAATATTCTATATATTATTTTAAATGTTAATTGTGAAATAACACAAATTAATCAAATAAAATTTATTTGCGCATGCCGGGTTCAAACCCGCGACCTCCGGATTGTGAGTCAAGAGTTTTACCCACTGGACTACGGAGGTCGTCATACATACTTCATACGTTTATGCATACTTTGAGCCTTAAAAAAGCACATACAAGTTATTATAAATGACGATGAAAATGCTTCGCACAACAACGCAATTAAAATAATTACCAAGCAAACTAAAGCTGAAGAAAAAAAAATTAGCAAACAAATAAGCGATATTTCGAATCGTCCTTTCCATCGACTAACATGCTACCAGTCTTAACTATTTGCTGCGCTGTAAGCAATGTGCTAAAGGCTAAAGGTGAATACAAATTTGTTCAGCAATCCCACGCCAGCGTTTGTTCAAACGTTTGTGCGGGAACTGAATGGGCAAAATCATGTATTAGGTATATTAGTTTTTAGTAGGCATGTAGTAGGCTATGTACCTACACTGAAAATTGTGTTACACTTATTAACATCAATGTCGCGTAAGAGAATTTCGCACGGATTTTGTCGACGTTATATATTATTATTTTTTTTTTTACAGTTTTTTAGAGAAAATTTGTCCTTACTGGGGTACCCCGTTCTAAGGACGCATTGTAAAAGTTTTATTATTTGAAATTTTAAGTAAATACCTAATCTATGTTAGAATATTGCCAAGGAAAATTATTAAGTTAGATCTAAAAGAAAGTACAAAACAAGCATTATTGTTTGTTGGGTTGCAAAATTGAATCTATTTTCTTCCTTCCCATGTCCATAATCCATATTTTTATGCTTCTTTTGAAGGCGGTTATTTTTTTTATGGTTTTCATTGCAAGAGGGAGTAAATTAAATAATTTTACAGAGAAGTATTCCATATTTCTTTGTCCAAAAGTCGTTTTAGTTGTAGGTTGGTAGAATGTATGTTGTAATGTAGATCTTGTGAATCGGCCCGAGTTTGTCTGTGTAAAGTTATCCTGATTTTTGAATGCGTACATTAGAATATCTTTTGTATATAATTGTTTCAGTGACATTAAATTCAGCGCTTTAAAAACATAGTCTGTAGGGGTTCTGATGGGTACTCTAAGTATAATTTTCAGAATTGCCCTTTGTGCTATGAGGACTGGTTTTATAGTGGAATCGCATGAGCTTCCCTATCCGATAAGACCATATTGTAGTTGAGATTGGGCTAAGGCATAATAGATTTTAATTAGCTGTTCTTTATTTAAAATGTTTCTTATTGTTTTGAAAAAATAGGTTAGTTTTTTTAATTTGTTGCTCACATTTTCCACTTGGGAGTTCCAATTTAAGTTCTGATCAATTATTATTCCAAGATATTTTATTGTTTGTATTTCATTAAATTTTGGACAGTTGCAAGGAGTTTCTCGGTTCACGTTTATACAGTCTTTATGAATTTTTATTTTTAGGTTTGTATTGAGGTTATCCGTCTGTTTGTTGTGGATTTTGAATTTAATATATTTAGTTTTTGTATCATTTAGTGTTAGTGAATTTGAATCAAGCCATTGTTTTACCCGATTCATCCCTTTTTCAGCTTTTTCAAATACAGTCTCCCATGACTTTCCATGGAATAGAAGGACTGTGTCATCTGCAAAACTAATGACTGAGCCGTGACAGTTTAGTTCACATAAATCATTTATATATATATCAGGAATAAAATCGGGCCTAAGACACTGCCTTGCGGGACTCCATATTGGATTTGTATTGGTTGACTTGATTCATTTTGAATCCTGACTAACTGTAACCTTTCTGACATGTAGCTTTTAATGAGGTTTAGTTCACGTCCTGAGATTCCAATCTTTTTGAGTTTTTCTAGAAGATATGTGTGATCAATTGTATCGAAGGCTTTACTTAGATCTAAAAATATTCCGATACACTTATTTCCGTTATCGAGACTATGTTTTATACTTTTTACAATATAGGCGATGGCATCGGAGGTTCCTATATTTTTTCTAAATCCATATTGATTTTCAGATAGTATGAGGTTTGTTTCAAGATATTGAGTGAGCTGCTTCTTTATAACTTTCTCTACTATTTTTGAAAGATTATTCAATATTGTTATCGGTCTATAGTTATTTATATCCGCTTTATTGCCAGTTTTAAAGATTGTTATAACAGAACCCATTTTAAGCGTTGCGGGAAAGATACCCTCCATGATACATCTGTTCACAAGATGGAGGAGTGTTTGAATTATTTCATCTCTAGTTGATTTAATTATTCTCATTGAGATGCCATCTGATCCTGAAGTTAGTGTTGGTTTCATTGACTCTATACTGCTTTTAATGTCATCTGCTGTAACTGTATTTAATTTAAAGGTGATATTATTAGTAAGTGTGTTGTTAATCTCATTATCAGTATAAGGAGGTTTAATTATTTTTTTATCTAAATTAGAACCCACCTTGGAGAAATATTCATTCACAAATTGAACTATTTCCTTTGGATTTTCTTTCACATTTAATTTTTGATTTGGTATATCAAGTTCGGTAATATCACTACTTTTATTGTTGTCAGTGTATGTCATCTCCTTAATAATTTTCCAGACAAGTTTAGGGTCATTATTACAGTTTTGAATCTGACGTTTGTAATAGTTACCTCTGGCAAATTTTATAAGTTTGGAACACATGTTTCTATAATGTTTGTAAAAATTTAGAAACGAAAGATCAAGTGGATTTTTTTTAGTTTTTAAGTGTAATTTATCCCTAACTCTTATACTTTTTAGAAGTCCTTGAGTAATCCAAGGTTTTTTATTTTACATTTTTGTGGAGTTTGTATTTTATGGGTGCTGCAAGCAGTACCTTCTTCACCATAAGGGCACACGGGCCCGTGCCCAGGGCCCCCATTCTCAGGGGGCCCCGAAGGACCGACAATTTCTCTCGCGAAACGCGAAAATGCGGGCGGTGTGTGCGCATGCGCGCGGAAAAAATTCGAAAAAAAAATTGAATGCGATTTTTACCCTTCTGTGTACAGAATTTGTATGAATAACAAGGTCAGAATCGCTTGCGCCAACATCATTGATGATATAGGCAACACCAGAATATTTTTAAATAATTTATCTTTGGAATCGAAATGTCAAATTTGCCGCGACGCAAATCTGATGCGTGATACTTGACGAAACATCGTAAAACCTATCAATTTATCAAATTAAAGCAAATAATGTTGTTTTGGTACATAGTTTATTGTTCTACGAATGTGTTACGGTCTATAAAATATATGATAGCTCAAAATTAATCCACAAAACATTCAATTCAAAGTGGTGCTTTGTTAGGGAAAGGGAAGGGAAGGAGGCACCCTCAGGCCCGACCCATGACAGGTTAAACTTTCAGTCTGATAGGAGTGAGTGGCGTATTTTGTTTGGTTTGATATTCAAAATTGAGTAAGATAAGCAGAAATTTTGATTTGTTCGTTTAAACATTATTTCATTTTGTCGAAAAGAACATATTGTGGTTCACAAAAAAGAAAAATAGTTAAAGCTTAAAAAGAAATAATGGAAAACTTCCAAAGCTCACTTCGTTTTTTACGGTTGAAGAAACAAATGAGCAGAGGGATTATTCATTCTCATCACCGCAAGACAAAAGTACCTCTGAATGTCACCAGGAAAAAGAGGTTACGTGTGACGAAAATGACACATATTAGATGCTGAACCATCGACTTCAAGCTACTGTGAATTAATAACTGCAAGCTTAGAGAATGTATCTGTGTCTACTGACCCTGGTACTTACAACATTTTACCGGATATTTGATAGTCCGTGATATTTGGATTCGAAAAGCGCCAGAGATTTTCCAAAATAAAAATAGCGACTTCTCCGAAACTTCTACTAGTTATCCAGATTAAAATGGTAAAGCGAAAACTAGATATTTGACTAAAAATATTTTTATTCGTAAATTGACGAATGGTGAGTCTTTAGGAAGAAAATGGCTCCTTTATTCACCAGCAAAGAAATCTGTATACTGTTATTGCTGCCGTATATTTAATACCACTACTGGTACTGGACATAATTTAAATTCTCCTAATGGATATAAAGATTGGAAACATTTTTTTTTCTTCAAACTTCGCAAATTTATTTTGTGGCATCATTTTTCATATAATGAATAACTTATTACTTTGTATAAAACCACTATTTTTAACAACAATATCAACATGTTTCGACAACAATGTTGTCTTCATCATAGTAACATATCCTGATGAAGACAACATTGTTGTCGAAACATGTTGATATTGTTTTGAAAAATAGTGGTTTTATACAAAGTAATAAGTTATTCATTATATTTTACTTTTTATTTTATTTATTTATTTAACGCCCAATGGGCTTTTACATTTTGGTAGTACAAATGATTCATGACAGATTATTTAACATATACAGAATAATAAAAATAAAATTTGATAAAAAGCACACAAGTTATAAAAATACAAAAATACAGCGATTTCATAAGTTTTCAGAAAAACAGATAGGTTTAGGAATAGTTTTGGAATAATAAGTTTTTTAAAAGATGAACAAATTTCGCCAAGTTTATGTCAAATATGTCAATATCACCTAAGTACTGATTTCCCATAGTGTGAAATCGTTGTATCGGAGAGTGGGCAATGTAGTTCCGCTTATGAATGCTACAGTAGAATAGTGTATTTTGTCGTGTAGTTACTGTCGGTATTCGTAAGTTTATGAGTTGCAGTAGTTCGCAACAGTCAAATTTAGAGTTAAGAGGAAATACTAGCTGCGCTTTTCTATACAAACGTATTCCCCGTTTATCTCTCTGGATTTTGACCCTAGAGCAAAATTTTTTTTTACATAATGTAGATATTGACCACTAGCGTGTCGGTACGTTTTGTTTTTTTTGATAATTTACTTCTCATAGAAGTTACGACCTTCCAAAAATGAATAAAATTGCCTAATTTAAACGCCGTCAAAAAACGTTCAGTATACAAACTAAACAATGTATTTTGAAAAAAAGCAAAACGTACCGACATAGAATATTTTCTTTTAATACAGTTAGTGAAAAAAAAATTTTAAATCCGTCCAGTTTTGGAGAAGAAAAATGGGGAATACAAAACATCGATTTCGAAGATTTTATTTAGGTATTTTCGGCCCGACGTGCAGGTGTCCCTTTCGCTCATTTCTCCTGAGGGGGGCCGGGGAACGTGGGTTTTGACAAATACATACATATAATGCGAAGTAGTGATGTAAAGAATTTTATCGGTAGACTAGTGTTGTCCTTGCCCGAGTAATCGATATTTTTTATTCGTTTTTTTTCTGTTTAGTGACTCATCGCGGTATACCAATACTGACCGAGCTTTCATACTAAAATTGTGCAAAATTAAATTTTTTTATGTCAAGTACTATAATAAATTTTCAATTTGGGAGGCGTTTTAGGTACCATCGCCCCGGGAACCATTTATTGGATAACCAACACCCCCGCCACTTGGTCACCGCAAGTGGTCCTCTATGTTTGGTGACAGAGCCTGGGTTCCCGGGTTCACGGATGAGGTCTGCATGGGTTTTGGTGGCGGATAATTTTGTCCACTTACTGCGTGGCGGGCCGGATTGGGAGAAACTGGAAGAGGAAGATCTTTTGATCTCTACAGCTGGACTCTCCACCATCATTTCATACTTTTACCTACCTTTTCCCTACCCAAAACTTCCTTTCCTTCCTTATCCTAAAAATACCCTCCACACAGCTTCTCCAATGATGTCCAACAACTTCTCCAACAAAGTCCCTGAGCGATTATTTTTCCTCGGTGCCTCCAATGTGAGGTTTATGTTTTTAAAAAAAATCTGTTTCAAATTTTTAGTTGAGAGTCGCTTACATTGCCTTCAGTGATTAATTGAAATTTTTTGTTTGTAAACACTTTATTGTACAAAATTTTTTACCACTATACAATGAATTTTAAACAATTTATGATTTAGATCTTTCTCTCGCCGGTAAATTTCTTGATATGCGACCGTCAATTGTTTCTGGTAAAAGGCATTGGTGGTAGAAGTTTTTCTAACAGTGGTTCAATTTTTTGCCAGATTGAATCGTCCCTTTCAATTTTTTCATACGGCAAACCTTTAGGACTCCACACGACAAAATAACAGTATTTACGACGAGTAATGTGTAACTGGCCTTGTACTTGGTAGAAGTAATTGTGATTCCGTTTTAATGTTGAAGCATTGTCTTCAATTTTACAGTTATCAATTTTTTTTGTTCAAATCCTTCTTCTGGTGACATATTTACTATACTATATGGGCATTTCACTTCAATTATAGAATCCTTGCCAAAAAGGCCATCCGGACTTGCCGCTAAAAAGTTTTTGTTTTCATCGATAAATAGTCCACAGGCGAATACCTCTAATTTTGTTTCTTTTGTAAATTGCTCAATTGCTTGGTTTTCATTTTCTTTCCCATAATTTGTGGCCATATTTCCTTTAAATGGCGAGTACAGTAGCGAGTTTAATACTCTCGCAACTGAAGTTTTTGGCCGTAGCTTACATATTTTTGTCCAAAGTTAGAAGCTGTAAGCCGCTTACGCCTTTCAATTGTCCACAAATTATTATTGCTTTGGCCCACCGTATTCCTTTCGAGTTCATCCTTATTCGATGGAGATAATTCTTTGAAAAATTCCTCTTTATCGTTTCAAATAATTCAGCTGGCATATCTGGATCTAATTCCAATTGACCATAATTTTCATCAGGCCCTGCAACTTTTTTTCTCTTTTCTGTCGTGTTTTCGTAATACCTTAGTTTTATTTTTCGACACCTCTGTATTGTCTCCTTCGAACGTCGTTTTCTTTCAATAAAATGCTTCGTGTAGTTGCCAGGACTGTGGCCTTGGATTTTTTTTGTATTCGTGAATGGGTTGTCATTTCACTATTCCACGAAGTTACTGCTCAAGAAGCTCAACTGCTGAAGTTATCCCATTTTTGTAAAATTTGCTCTTTTTCCGCCTATAAATTTGGCTATAACGTTGTTGAATTGCTCCACAGTGTTATTTGTCACGTTAATAATAAGACTTTCTGCATTTGCTATTAGAGACGACAATAATTGTTGAATATCAGTCCTGTTCCACAATCTTGAAGATCGCTTACTAAATTTGGATCATTAGTATACTTCTCCGACTTGCAATAGTATGACGAACATTTTGTATGATCACCAAAAACATGGTTTGCGGCATTTTTTTGTCCATTTTCAGATTTTTTACTTTATCACTTTGTGCCGTGTTTTCTTGCTCTTTTCTGTAATTTACTGCTCAAACTATAGCTTTTCTCATACGTAAAACGTTTGCTTCAACCTTTTTCCTTATGTGAACTGGTACAAAGCCTTTAGCGTTGTTGGTTTTTTTTCTAAGTGCTTTTATTTTATTGCAAAAATTGCGAAGTAAGTGATTTTTGCACTTTTTTTTGTACTATGAAGTTGGGCCTGAAGCCTTGGGTTGAAGTTTTGCTAATATTGTCTTCATGTAATTAAATATTACAATTTAAGGTTTTATAAAGTTGAAAATAAAAATAAAAAGTTTTGAAGTTTAAAAAAATTATATATTTGTTTCCTTTATTTCAAACTGACTGTAATAAATATTTTAAAAAAATGTGTAGGTAAATCTATCTATAGGTAAAAGACCAACATTTTTGATTGAATTTTGAACGAACTAACACATCCTTTTTTGTATTTACTGCTTAAAGAAACTCAAAAATACAGGAGTACAAATCAAACCTCAGCAAGCGATATATCTAACATTTTAAACATTATTATTTACAAACATGTCAACTCACACGTATGATACACACAACACAATAAATCCATTTAGATTTAATTGTCTAATAAAATATGTAAGTGCTTTTATCTTTTTCGTTATCGTAATTTTAATTAGAAAAAAACTTAAGGTGGGCTATTTTTAAACCTTTTTTATCTCTACATATTATAAAGTAAAGTCCCCCGCGCCGTCTTTCTGTCTGTCTGTCTGTCTGTCTGTCTGTTCGCGATAAACTCGAAAACTACTGAACGGATTTTCATGCGGTTTTCACCAATAGATAGAGTGTTTCGTGAGGAAGGTTTACGTATGTAATTTGTCAAGGATTTGTGTAAATTGGTTGAAACATAACGATAATTGTTAGAAGTGTCGGAAAAATTCCAGCCGCCTGGTAGCTTTCATCGAAAACGCTGCCTAATCCTTTTGGGATGTAACAAAACAACGCTTGGTGGGATATTCCTCTTTTATAGATCTACAAAAAAGTCCGCGATGGCATATATCTATCTTTTACTATACGCATTCTATCTTCTTATCTTATTATTCTTATCAATTGCATTTTAGATATAATGTGTATAGTAAGCTATCCGTAAAAGATAGATATATGCCTTCGCGGACTTTTTTGTAGATCTATAAAAGAGGAATATCCCACCATTAATTGTTTTGTTATATCCAGGGCTGGGCAGTATTTGAAATACTTGTAATTGAAATACGTATTTGAAATACAAATACGTATTTTGTATTTGTATTTCAATTCCTTCCTAAAAATGTATTTTGTAATTGGTATTTCAATTACATGGGGCTGAGGTATTTTGTAATTTGTATTTCAAATACTTATGGCTTCAAAATACATTTTCAAATACATTTAGCGATCTTAATAATGATAATGAAAAATAAACTGACATAGATAATACGTAGACTAAAAACGCTAGAATCCAGAGCTATATGTTATGTGTGTTAATATTTAGAGTTGGCAACACGTCCTGTGCTATAATAGCACTGTTATTGTACATTTTCTATCATATTTGTATCATATTATGTAATGCTTGTCATTGCTTTGTATTGTACATTTTTGTGTCATAGTATTAGATCAAGCACTATAGGAATAATTTGACTGAATACTAAACTATTTTTAAGTTAATTACAGTAGAGCGCACTTGAAGTGAAATAACTAGTGTCCGACCGAAACAGGATTTTCTACCGAAAACGAAACCGAATATTCGATATCTTTCTCAGTTTCGGCCGAAACCGAAACCGAAACTTTTTTAGACATGTTAAAAATCTATTGTTTACTGAAATTCGGCTTATTTTTTACACTTTTATTCACTATAAAGTAAGGACCTCATAAATTGAGTACTATAATTTTAATTGCGTTTACAATCACAACATTTTTTTACATTAACTCCACATGAGAGACCCAGAGAAAAATAATTTCCCTCAGGGCGTATGTCATCTTTGAAGATGCTGTATGGAGGGTCTTTTTGGGGAGAGGAAGGAGGGAGGAAACATAGAGGCCGGGTTCCACAGCCGAGCTGTTGAACTCAAGAATGAGTCATAGAAACGACCCGTTCTCATGTGACTATATAGTATATTTCGGATAGCGCCGTGTACGGAGACTAGCATTAAAAAGTAGTATGTATATCAACAGGGTACTTGTGGTTTCGTCACAATTACGAAGATTGTAAGTATCTCCATGAACGGAGGGCCTTACACCAAGCACATCAAAGGAGGGACTATTCAGAAGATCGCTTCCGTTGAAGGAGATTAGATTTTAATTTTTATTTACACTTGTTAAATAAAATTAAAATTAGAATGAAATAAATAAAAATAATTGAAGTTTGTGATTACATAAACTCACAATACAAGCACGCCGGACCGGCCAGCGAACTCAGTTGATGATGGTGGATGACACACGAGCCACGAACTCACCGGAAGTCAGTCAAACGGCACGCGATAATTCACAAATGCAGAGTTTCGGTGCGGCCGAAGGTTCGGCAGATTTTCTGCCGAAACCGAAACTGATGCCGAAACTAGATTTTTTTTTACCGAACCTTGACAAAACCGAAACCGAACCTTCGGTCGGTCACTAGAAATAAAACAAAATAGCGCTATACAAATGTCGTGTTATAATAATAATATATTATTATTATATTACCTAACACCTGAGTCCTTTACCACAAATTTTACAAGTGAAGCGGAGATGAGATGTGTCTTTTGAGCAATATGATTGGTCAATTTTTGCACGTCTCTGTTTCACTCTGCTCAACATTGCTTCTATTTAAACGCACCCTTAGATAAGGGCATTTATGACAATTTATTGCAACCAAAGGTTCTACCAAAACCAAATGTATTTTGTATTTTGTAATTTGTATTTTGTATTTGAAAGAAAAAAATGGTTAAAATACTGTATTTTGTATTTTGTATTTCAAATACATGACTTGAAAGTATTTTGTATTTCGTATTTTAAATACATGCGAAAAAGTATTTTGTAATTTGTATTTCAATTACAGCAAAGCATGTATTTTGCCCAGCCCTGGTTATATCCCAAAAGGATTGTGCAGCGTTTTCGATGAAAGCTACCAGGCGGCTGGACTTATTTCCGACACTTCTAACAATTATCGTTATGTTTCAACCAATTTACACAAATCATTGACAAATTGCATACTTAAACCTTCCTCACGAAATACTCTGTATATTGGTGAAAACCGCAGGAAAATCCGTTCAGTAGTTTTCGAGTTTATCGCGAATAGACAGACAGATGGCGCGGGGGACTTTATAATATGTAGAGATAGAGATAATCGGTCAAAAATACATTTTTGTTGCATATGCATTTTTGAGTTTTTTTTTTAATAAGATAGGTAAGTGCCAAATTATATGAGTAGAAATTTAAGTTTTGTGGTATCATCATCATTACATAGTATAAAATGAAGTCGCTCAAAATGTATGTGCGCATAAATCTTTTAAACTACGCAACAGATTTTCATGCGGTTTTCACCAATAGATAGAGTGATTTAAGAGGAAGGTTTATGTGTATAATAAATGCTTATTATAGTAGAGAAAAGCCAAGAAATTCAAATATTCAATTTAGGCAAAGGGCAGCGCGCAGCGGGCAGCTGGCGAGCGGATGGTGTGGATTTTATAAAGGTTGGGTAAATGGCGTTGTGTTTCGTTAGCCACAGCAACGTGTGGCCGGGTCTGCTAGTTATTAATAAAATAAAAACAAAATTATATGTTTATTTCGAATTATAAAATTTGAAAGCGTATTTCATCATCTTTCAAAAACAGTTTTTAGTTTTCGGATGCGTTCACAAATATTAAAGTTATTTGGAATTTATTGGAAAGCGGAAATATTTTGACTTTTCGAAAAACAGGCCCGAGGCCTGAGAGGTTAATACTAATTTTCAATAATAACTAATGTATCATAGAGAATAATCATATATGTATGTATATAATAATTCGATGTAGTTGGTTTGACTGCATATTTATAAACGCAAATACAGTGAAAACTTTAAAACTACTAACCTACATAGAGTTCTAGTAAAATAATTCGTATTTTGTCGGTAATAAGCGTGAACAGAAGACATTGTTACAATACCTATCGACGATATTTATAAATAACCGACAATAGCAGACCTCGTGCGTTTAAAAATAATGGGCCCTTTTTCTGTCACACCGCAAGGCCGATTCAAAAACTTCATTAGCGACGAAATAAGTCGAAACATGCTTTATCTAAACAGAATATTGGATATGGCGGTATGAGGCGAAAGACGGTAGGCATGAGACGCAAAGGGGGCGAGAGGGTGTACAAGCCAAACACTCACGTGGTCTCACCAACACATCGATAGCTAGTTCTTTTTTGAGCGCGGTGCGATAGCGAAAATTTTTTAAAATACCTACCGTCGAGATTTCTCACCGGTGCTATTACCTCTTAAGTATTTTGAATAAAAATGTTAAGTCGTTTATTTTACGTCTGTCTTCTAGTGTGTGTATTTTTAAAACATTTAATAATAAATTATATTTCAAGTCTTCTAGTGGGATATTTAATTTAAAATTTATAAAACGCAGAAATTTTTTTTTGTATTCGCTCAATGTTATTAATGTGAATTTTGTAAGATGGAGACCAAACTACCGAGTTATATTCCATTAGACTTCTAACTAGAGATACATATAATAATTTAATGACTTGTATGGAATTAAAGTTTTTGGTTGTTCTTAGTACGAAGCCTAGTGTTTTCATACCTTTGTTTACAATTTGGTGGATATGATTGGCGAAACGTAGTTTTTCATCCAAAATAATTCCAAGATCTCTCATTTCCGTGACTCTTTCTAAAGCTGTGTTATTGATGGAATATTCGAATAAAACAGGATTTTTATTTCTGAAGAAAGTCAAGGTTTTGCACTTTTCTAAATTTAAGAATAAATTATTTAGAACGCACCAATCTTTAAACATACTAATATTTGACTGAAGTATATGGCAATGATTTACATCAGTTATTTTCTTGTATAGCTTGATGTCATCAGCAAAGAGCAATACCTCGACATCGTTGAAGCAATTGGTTATATCATTGATGAAAATGAGGAACAAAACCGGGCCAAGGTGACTACCTTGTGGTAGGCCACTAGTAGCCCAGAAAGCTTTCGACATCCATGATTTTATTTTCACAAACAGTTTACGATTTAATAAATAGCTAGTAAACCATTTTAGCATGTTATCCCTTATTCCTAGAGCAAATAGTTTTTGGATTAGTAGTTTATGGGATACTTTGTCAAATGCCTTCGAAAAGTCTGTATATACTTTCGACTATTTTCTGCAAAAGATTGTATTATGAAATTTTGAAATATTGTTTAATTAGTTGCGGTAGATCTACCTTTGATAAAACCGTGCTGTTTTTGGTCAATTAATTTTATTAATTTGGGATAGATTTCATCAAGGACCAGTGATTCAAAAAGCTTAGGTAGTACTGACTGTATACAAATGGGGCGATAATTGGCTATATTAGTGTCGTCTCCTTTTTTGTAGATAGGTGTAATGAAGCTAGATTTCCAGCGGTCTGGAAAGTGTCCAAGGGTCAAGAGACGGTTGAATAATAATGTGAGTGGTTTAGATAATGTATTAGAGCATTTTTTGAGGAATATTGGTGGAATGTTCTCTGGGCCAGTGGATTTGTCAGTGTCTAAGGAAAGTAATTCTATTCGCAGTGTTTTGTGTGATATGGCAATGCGTTAAGTGTGTAGTCTTGCTAAATTTGTAATCAGGTATTTTGTCATCTGGGGTTTCTTCATCATGAACATTTTTGAAGAAATCCGAAAAAAGGTTTACAATGTCCTGTGTATTGTTTACACTGGTTCCGTTCATTTGCATTATTGGCGGGTATTCTGTGTTTTCATTGTTTATTTTTTTAAGAAATTTCCAAAGATTTTTGGATTTAAAGGCAGTGTCCTCGATAGAGGTTATATACTTTTTGTAACATTTTTTGGAAAGATTTTTACATTTTTTCCTGGTTTCGCTAAAGATTATATAATCACTTATGGATTTGCTGTGTTTGAATTTTTTGTGTTGACTCTTTTTTTGCTGAAGAGAGGCAGTAAGCTCTGGTGAGAACCAAACCGGGTAGGTATAGTTTCTCGGTGTATAAAAAGGTACATAGGATTCAATAGTATTAGAAAAGTTTAAATAAAGTTGGTCTATAGATTCATCAATGTTTTCATCGGATAAAAAAGACCAGTCTGTATTTGAGAGATAGCTGTTAATGGAGTCGAAGTCGGCTCGTTTAAAGTTTAGGACTCTTTGTACAGGTATTCTTTCATTATCGCATTTAATATTTAATTTTAATGTATAGGGGAGGGTGGTGATTATCTATTGGTAGGAGTGGGTCATTTGAGAGTTCTACAGATATTTTAGGATAGTTTGATAAAGCTAAGTCTAATAAGCGATTGTTATTATTATATATAAAATTATGTTGGTGAAAGTTTAGAAAGTTTACCAGGTCCAAAACTTCACGTGCACGATCGTTTTCACTTTCGTTTGTGATGAGACCACAGTTGTTTGCTTTCCATGTTAGGTTTGGTAAGTTATAATCTCCAACGATAACAACTTCCGAGTGAGAATATTTTGAAGAAATTGTTTCGATGTCTTCACAGTGGTTTCTGTATGTTTGAGGGTCAGAAAGTGGTGGTAGATAGGCCGTTCCAAATATAATTTTCTCGAGAGGAATCGTTACTTGAACAAAGAGATTAATTACTTTTAATTAATTTCAGCTTAATTACTTTTGTTACTATCTTTTGTTATTATTATCATGTCATTTATTTGTTATTATACAATCACTATGTTAATATATTATCATTTTCGATACTATGTATTTTCGTTATCAATATGTGTGGTGAACGTATGTCTTGCGGTATGAAGAGACATGCGTGTATGAGTGAGACAGCATGAGGCACGTATAAAAGGGTGTGATTATTGTCTACCGTCCTCTTTGGATTATCGCTTCGTAAGAAGCACTACCTGTACCATATCTCGGAATAAACTCGCTAAGTCTACCTACAAGTATTTATTGTTCAGTCTCCCTGAACTGAGAGCACAATATAGAGGAATCTGGATCCATACAAAGGAGTCCAGAAAGTAATGTTGATACCGGCCACGGTCATCACATTTGGCGCAGCCGATAAAGGAACGAGAAGCAGCCAAAATCACATTTGGCGCAGCTGAAAAGGAACGAGAAGCAGTCAAATCATATCACATTTGGCGCGGTTTGAAAAGAACCACGGGCAGCCAAATTGTCACATTTGGCAGTCGAAAGAGGAATCCGAGATTGAGGCTACAGGGGCAACAGGCAAGAGCAGCAGATATTGGCATCCGAGGAACAGCTAGGCGCTGGTTTGGTTATTCAGTGCCGAGAATCAGGAGCATACACGTAAGGCGTGGATGGAGAAGTCCGGGTCTTCAGGAGAAGACCAGAGACCAGGTGCAGACCTCACGGAAGGCGTGCCGGGCATTTGAAGGACGACCAGGGTTCAGGAGCCAGGAGACGGTCCGCGGAAGGGCGAGATCGGAGCAGCAGCATCAAGTCAACAGAGTCGTGAGTTGAGTGCTGTTTGTAAAATTTTCTGCTTTTATTGATTGTATCTGTGTGAAGATGGAAGGGGGAGAACTGCCCAGGTTTTGTCATTTGAGGGACAAACTGGAGACGTTCGTGTTGCAATACGAACAGTTCATCCTCGTCAATGATGACAAGTTAAATTCGGTAGAAAAAAAGAGAGCGGTTTTAATATCTCATTTACACACAGAGACAATAGATTTATTGATTGATTTGTGTTTTCCTAAAAAAATTACAGATATTACGGTCGAAAATTTATTGTTATTACTAGAGAATCATGTAGGTATCAAACGAAATGTTTTCAAAGAGCGCGAAATTTTTTTTGCTACGAAACAAAAAAGTTCAGAATCGGTTAATGATTATATAGCACGGTTAAGAAATCTCGTTAGATTTTGCAAATTCGAGGACAGACTTGAATATAATTTAAAAGATGTTTTTGTCACCGGTCTTCGAGTGGGGCGTATTAAGGAGAAATTATTTGTAGAGGCTGAAAACTTTTCATTAAAAAAGGTTATAGAATGTGCTATTGCTATGGATTCATTCGAGGTAATGAATAAGCAAATTAAAACGGAAAGTGTTGATTTAGTAAATAAATTTAAAAATACATCGAACAATTTGTCACAAAAACAAAATTCGGTAGGTAAACATTTTTTTAGAACTTCGGACAAGAATGTTACATCGTACAGAGCGAGGTCAGCGGACCGAACAAAGTGTAAACATTGCGGGAATTATCACGATTCAGTAAACTGTAAATTTAAAGACGTGTTTTGTTATAAATGCAGAGTAAAAGGGCATATTGGGAAGATATGTCGCGGTTTAAAATATAATAACATTTCTTCAGTGTTCGTAAATACGCAGGAACATAAAAACATGTTGCGGATAAACGCAGTATATTGTGAACCAATATTGTGCAAAGTTTTAGTGAATAATGTGGAACTAAACGGTTTATTGGACACAGGGGCGGCAATTTCGATTTTAACGGACGAAGATTATGTTAAACATTTCAAACATTTGATGTTAAAACCAAAGGATTTAACCTTAATGGGTTACGCTAACTGTAAGTTAAATTTATTGGGTTGTATCTTATTAACAGTTGATTTTAACGGTTATAGGGAAATGTTAGAATTTTGCGTAGTAAAACAGGGAACAATTACGGTTCTAGGGCGTGATTTCATTAAAAAGTTTAATATTGGATTTACGGGCTTACAATCTACTTTATCCCAGGAGGGAAGTGAAAATGTTTCTCACAATATGGTTGAGAATAATACTAGTGTAATTGATAATTTAATTCGGAAATTCCCGGAGGTTTTTTCGGAGAAACTGGGTAAATTCAATAAATATAAAGTGCATTTGAAATTAAAAGAGAATGCGGAACCGAAATTCTGCAATCCGAGAAATATACCGTTTGCCTTAAAAGCAAAGGTTGAAGCGGAATTGGGCTGGTTACAATCGGAAGGTATTTTAGTTCCGGTAAACTATAGTAAGTTTGCATCACCAATCGTTCCCATAGTAAAAACTAACGGCGAAATAAGGATTTGCGGTGATTATAAGGCAACAATAAATCCACAGCTAGTGGTAGATAAATATCCGATGCCACGGATAGAATGGTTATTTTCTCAAATGGCGGGTGGAATAATTTTTTCCAAGATTGACTTGAGGCAAGCGTACCTACAATTAGAACTAGATGAGGAAAGTCAGGATTTCACAACTATATCTACTCATTTAGGATTGTTTAAATTCACGAGATTAGTGTTTGGGATTAATAGCGCACCAGCTATTTTTTGTAAAACGATAGCTTCATGCTTGCAAGGTTTGAAAAAAACAGCGGTATTTTTAGATGATATTGTGGTAACAGGAGATTCGGAAGAAGAACATAATGAGAATTTAACAGCAGTGTTAAATAGATTAAAAGATTGTGGATTTAGTGTAAATATTCACAAGTGTATTTTTAAGGCGTCATCAGTAACTTTTCTAGGGTTTGAAGTTTCAAAGGAAGGAATTAAACCATTGAAAGACAAAACTATCGCGATTAGTAAGGTATCGCAACCTACAGACATTACGGAATTACGAAGTTTTTTGGGGTTAGTGAACTTTTACAGGTCATTTGTACCTAACATGTCTGTACTTCTAGATCCGTTACATAATTTATTGAGGAAAAATACACATTTTGAGTTTTATCAAGATTGCTTGGAAGCTTTTAATAAAATTAAGTCAATTTTATGTGATGATAGAGTGCTAGCTCATTATGATCCGGATGTAACATTGAAGATTGTTACAGATGCCTCAACAAAAGGGTTAGGAGCGACGCTTTTACATTGTTATGATAATAATTTACAGAGACCGATTTCTTTTGTTTCTCGAAAATTAACTGAAGCAGAAAAGAAATATTCAATTTTGGATTTAGAAGCAACAGCTATAGTGTTTGCGTTAAGGGAATTCATTTTAGAAATAGATAATGAACCGTTATGTAGAATTTTTGGTGATAAGAAAGGTATCCCAGTATTAGCGTGTAACAGACTTCAACGTTATGGGGTAATTCTGTCGTCGTTCAATTACAAAGTACAGTACGTGAAATCAGCATTGAACTGTTCGGACTATTTGTCTCGGGTTCCTGTCGAGGAACCAGTTCACGTAGAGAATGACTTTGATACTCAAATTCTAAGTTTATTTAAAAATAACAGAGATTTACCTATAGATGTAGAGGAAATTAAATCGGAATCAAGTACAGATAAAATTTTATTGGAAATTAAACATTATCTCAGAACAGGGTGGCCAAATAAAATAAACAAGGAGGATTCAAAATGGATTTACTGGATTAAACGGAATGAGTTATCCATAATGGATGATTGTTTTTTTTGGAATCATAGGCTAATAATTCCAGTAAGTTTAAGAGAAAAAATTTTAAACTTGTTACATAGATCTCATCTAGGTATAGCAAAGATGAAAGGTTTAGCCGGAGGTATATTTTGGTGGCCAGGGATAGATGGAAATATTGAACTTTTAGCGAGAGGATGCGAAATTTGTTCAGAGGTCCAACCTTCGCAACCAAAGAGCGAATTGACTCCGTGGCCTATAACGGAAGAAATATGGAGTAGGGTGCATATTGATTATGCGGGCCCAGTTGCAAATAAATATTTTCTTGTAATTATTGACTCAACCTCAAAATGGTTAGACTGTGTAGAAGTAAAGTCTCCAAATTCGTATAACACTATTAAAATATTAAAGGGTTTATTTAGTTATTTCGGGAGTGTACAGACAATAGTTTCAGATAATGGAGCCGCTTTCATGTCAGCGGACTTCAAAGAGTTTTGTGAGATGAATAACATCAAACATTTAACTACTCCGGTAAATCATCCACAATCAAATGGTCTAGCAGAAAACGCGGTTCGAACGTGTAAAAATTTAAAAAAAAAAATGATGATAAGAAATAAGTTTCAGTCAGGTTATGAGGAAAAATTAGGAAATTTTTTAATTGATTACAGAAATGCACCACACTGTACAACTGGCTTAGAACCTGCAGTTGTAATGTTTGGAAGGAAACTAAGGTCAAACTTAAACAGTTTTGTACCGAGAGGGGGGAGAGATAAGGATAATAGAATTAAGAAAGAAACAAAAATTAAAATGTCTAAATGTCAGGAAAATCAAAAATATTATTATAAAAGAAATAATAAAGAATCGGTGGGTTTTTCGATAAATCAAAAGGTAATGGTTAGAGATTTCAGAGACCAAAACAATGATAAATGGGTACCAGGGAAAGTGTATAAACAATTAGGAAAAAAACTTTATATAATTGAGGTAAATTTAAATGGTAAAATTATGTTTTGGAAAAGGCATTTTGATCAGTTGTCTAAATTATGTGTGTCATGGGAAAAGAAACACAGCAATCCTTATGTCGCGTCTGAGACGAAGAGACTGTCGTATGATGAATACGATGTCTCCAGCTTTGGCCTGGATGACAGTCTAATGGGTTTTTCTCCTTCTCCTTCCAGCTCCAGTGATCCAGTGGCGTCAACGTCGGGAAATTGGAAGGACCGACTACGACCACGAACACACAGATGAGTCAATGAAGACAGCACTCAGCTCTCGACTCAACATGAATTACTTACATTGTAAATATTGGAATATTATATGTATTGTAAATAATTATCAGTTCATGTTGTGTAACTGTCTTCGGATTTAAGTGTGGAGGGATGTGGTGAACGTATGTCTTGCGGTATGAAGAGACATGCGTGTATGAGTGAGACAGCATGAGGCACGTATAAAAGGGTGTGATTGTTGTCTACCGTCCTCTTTGGATTATCGCTTCGTAAGAAGCACTACCTGTACCATATCTCGGAATAAACTCGCTAAGTCTACCTACGAGTATTTATTGTTCAATCTCCCTGAACTGAGAGCACAATATAGAGGAATCTGGATCCATACAAAGGAGTCCAGAAAGTAATGTTGATACCGGCCACGGTCATCACAATATGTTTAAACATTCATGTATATAATTTTTTGGGCACCATGCCTGTTTTATATACTTAAATAAAATAAAATAAAATAAATAAATAAATAAAATAAAGAGATGTTCAATGTTTTTGTGTTTCGTTGTTAATTTTATTGTTGGAAATTATGGTTGGAATTTATCGTTGGAAACATATGAGTAACTTATTGATAGAGCATGAGAACAGCTTACAGCCCAGGGAATTTATGATGAATTATGTTGCAATAATGAAAACTACTGGACGAATTGATACTGAGTTGCTGTCCCAATATAATACGGAAATTAACTATTGGAAGAATTTGCTTAGGAGGATTGCTGCAGTAGTGAAATTTTTGGCTTCCAGAGGTCTTGCTTTTTGTGGTAATAATAAGACGTTAGGATAATGATGGGAAATAATGGGAATTATTTGGGATGCTTTGTACTGATTAGTGATTTTGATCCTTTTCTTGCTGGTCACATACAAAACTGCGGAAATCGTGGAAAAAGAAGTACATCATATTTATCGGCAAATATTTGTAATGAATTTATTAATTTAATGGGTCAGCAAGTTTTGAAAACCATTGTCAAAGAATTTAAATCAGCAAAGTACTACTCTATTAGCGTAGATTCTACGCCAGATCTGTCCCACGTTGACCAACTGACTTTCATAGTTTGATACGTAAAAGACGGACAGCCTTTTGAGAGATTTTTGCAATTTTTGCCTATGGATGAACATAATGCGCAATAGCAGATACCATTTTAAACTTTTTTGAAAGCCTTGATATTCCTATAAAAGATTGTCGCGGGCAGAGCTACGAAAATGTATCAAATATATCTGGAAAGTACTCTGGTGTTCAGTCAAGAACAAAAAGAAGTTTGAGAATTTGCGATTTACGTTCCATGTGCGGCACATTCGCTAAATTTATTGGGTGTTCAGGCTGTTGAGTGTGTTACTGAAGCAGTAACATTCTCTCAATTTGTAACAAAAATTGTTCAATTTTTTCTCGGCTTCGATAAAACGATGGAAAATTTTGACAGAGCATTTAGGTGCAAATAGAGTCCTGAAGTCTCTTTCGGAAACTGGATGGTCTGCACGCGCCAATGCTATTAATGCTTTGCAAAATGGTAATTTAAATATTTCTGAAGCATTGTCTTCAATCGCAAGTGACATCAATCAACCAGGAGACACTAGAAAAGAAGCCCAAAGCCTAGCAAAAAAAATGGGAAAATTTGAGAATGCTCTTCTAACGGAAATATGGAATGATATTTTGGGAGTTATGAATAAAACAAGTCTATGTTTACAGAATAGCACTATGACCATGGACGTTGTAACAAAACTTTACGAATCTCTGATCAGTTATGTCAATACCGCACACAATAATTTTGATCAGTACGAAACGGCCGCTAAAGAAAAAAATCCATATGCTGACTACAAAGACACATTTGAAAGAAAAAGATTTCGCAGCACAAGCATCACTTTTTTTGAAGGATCATCAGAGACTGCTCAGTTGAGAGTCAAGGAAAAGTTTCGTGTAGATACTTTCATTCCCATAATTGACACATTAAATACACACTTAAAAAAACGTTCAGCAGCAAACCAAGAAATTGATAGTCGATTTAGTTTTCTTTGTCAGTTAACAACAATCGAATCTGGTGAGTTGACCAAAAATGCAAAGAATTTGCAGAATTTTATCATGAAGACATTAATGCAGATAAGCCCAAAACAAAATGTTTTCTTCTTCAAACTTCGCAAATTTATTTTGTGGCATCATTTTTCATATAATGAATAACTTATTACTTCGTATAAAACCACTATATTTAAAACAATATCAACATGTTTCGACAACAATGTTGTCTTCATCAGGATATGTTACTATGATAAATGAAAAACAAGTATAGACAAATTAAAATAAATTATAACATAGACAAAATATTAAAAAGTAGAGGTGATTAATTACTTACTAATCATAAAAATAGTTATACAAAATTAAATTTAAAAATTATTTAAGGAAAAATAAAATTGCATTTAGATAATAAATTTTTTTTAAGAATAATTAATTAAAATAATTAGTCTAAATCAATAATTATAATTAGTTGTAAGTATTAATAAGAAAATAAATTTAAAAGATGGCTATTTTTAAAAAAGGTTTGGTTATTTATAATATTTAATTTACTATTAATGCTCTTTCTAATTTCTAAAATTTCTAAATTATCCAATTGTATGCCCGTAGTGTTAGTATGTAAAATTTTAAGACCTGTATTAATATCAAGAGAATGACTTGTTTCCAAAATATGGTTGGCAAATTCAGAATAATTATTATTATTTAAACATCTTATATGTTCCTTAACTCGAATGTTAAAATTTCTAGAAGTTTTTCCAATATAAAAAAAGTTACAATCATTACAAATTAATTTATAAACCCCAGATTTGTTCAAAAAATCACATTTATCCTTATTATTTAATATATAATTTTTTTAATTTGTTGTTTGTATAAAAAGCTGGTTGTACATTATTTGGCATGTTTTTAATTATTAAATTTGAAATGTTATTATTTAAAAATAAAAATTTTCTCCAATTATTATCATTTTCAACAACATGTGGATAGACAAAAGATCTAAAAAACTTTTTCTTATATTTTTTGTTTAACATATTGTCTATTAATTTTGAATTATAACCGTTATTAATTGCAATTTGTTTAATAGTATTTAATTCTGTTTTAAAATTACTCAAAGATAAGGGAACATTAATTAATCTACTTAGTAAGGTATGAAAAGTTGCTAATTTTTGTGAATATGGATGATTAGATGTTTCATGTATAATGATATCTGTATATGTATCTTTACGAAAAATGTTAAATTCAAATTTATTATTAATGATAGAAATATTTAAATCCAAAAAATTTAAACTGTAATTATTTCCAATTTCTAGGGTAAATTTAATTTTTTTGTTGAGTGAAATTTTAAATTTTAGACAATTAAATATATTTTTAAATGAAATTTAAAAATATATTTAATTGTCTATTAGTGCCAGTCCATATACAAAAAATATCATCTACATATCTTTTCCAAAAGTAAACATATTTTAATAATAACGCACGACTTTTAAAAAGTTTATCTTCAAAATTGTTTAAAAAAATTGTAACAATTGCTGCTAGCGTCGTGAGCGATTCGCAAATTTCGCATGATTTGGTTGGCAGCATTGCACTCCGAAGGGGCGGCAGATGTTTCGAGATGCTTCGGGAAAGTTCGGGCGCTTCAGTTGACGGCAGTACCACAGATCGAGCAGGTGTTTTTGTGTGACGGGCTGTTATATTGCTGGACTCAAGACATTTTGGATCACGAGAAGTGAGATTTAAATTACTCATATTATTAACAGATCGAGATTGTGCTTTATAGATTATTTTTAGGGATTACTGATTCATAAATATGTTACGTTTTACGTCACAGGCGCCCATCAGTAATTTTCTTATGTCGTTACAATATAATTTCTTTCTTATTGACACGTGTCGAGCAACTTTAAACATTTACAGCTGGGTACGATACATCGTAACCAGTCACCCCTGATGATTATTTCCGTTGTTTAACTTAGAGTCTCATAGCTAATCATTATAATATGTTCCAAGGGCAGGGTTTGATTTTTTATAATAAATTATACATTGTTCCCAAACCTACTTATTATTGCTACCTAACCTCATGGCTTGCTTGCTGGCTTTGTATGTGATTATTTATTCTATTCATGGATGGATGACCAGGTTTGGAGGGTATGAATTACAAGTAAGTATTAAACGTTACATTGGCGCGCTTCGGCTGAACCTGTCTATGTTTTTTCTTTCTCGCACGTGTTCGCGGTAGGGTTGTTCACGATTATCATATGGTTTTTACATCTCGATCTGTTATTAATTTGATTCTCACTTTTCCTTGGGTTTATAACAGCCCGTCCCACGACTAACTTGCCGATCTGATATTTTTAATACATAGTTTCACACAGTTTTTTTGCCTTGGTTTCCGTCAACTCATCGGCGTTATTACGCTTTTAACTCATTTTTGCTGTTCAGTTCGCTGGCAGCATACATTATTTATTATTTTCCTAGAATTGGTGATTGCATGTGCATTGTCATTTTTCATGTCGTGTTGTTGCATGTATTCTAATAATTTTCTTTCTACCCTACAATCGAGAAATAGGTTATGGATGAAGGAGTAGGTACAAGAAGTAGAACAGCGGCAAAATTCATCATGGCGAAACAGGATGATACACCGGCGGGGTCCGGTTCAGCTTTGTCAATTCCGTCACTTCCGTCGTTTCCGGTTCACAAGTGGAACCTCACCTTTGATGGCTCTGCGGATGTCAGAAATTTCTTAGAACGGGTAGAAGAACTTGCTGTCGCTAGAAACGTAAGTTATGCTTCTCTTTTTTCTTCTGCAGTCGAATTGTTTTCAGGGCAGGCGCTACTATGGTTCAGAGTAAACCGCTCCGCTTTCTCATCTTGGGCGGACATTGTGGTTGCGTTAAAAAACGAATTTGAGCTTTTAGACCATGAAAAGAGGTTATTGGCACAAATAAGATTGACGTTTCAAGGTCAGAAAGAGAATTTTAGTTCTTTTATCACTCGTGTTCAATTGCTGAATAATCGTTTGTCCACTAGGTTGCCGGATGATGAGATCCTAGACATTTTGCGGAGTAATATGTTGCCAAGATATATTCAGAAACTTTCTCTTTCGGAGATCCCTGATTTGTTAACCTTAAAAAAATTAGGTAGGATGATTGAGTTGGCCGACAGCCGTTCAAACGACAGATCAAACACTAGTAATTCTCATCCTATTAATTATTCTAGTAACAAAGTTAATCAGAGGAATCACAGTAAATCTAATTTTTCTAGAAATAACTTTTCTGGTAATAGAGGCAATGAGAGGTATTCGAATGATTTACATTTGTCTAGGAACAACCATGCTGGCAATAGTAATAATAACAGAGATTGCAACAATTTGAATTTTTCTAGAAACAATTATTCTAACAATAGAGATGGTTATGTAAATTCTGCCGATCCTAATTTCAACTTCAGGAATAACCGTCGTGATTTTTCGAATGTTTTGCATAACCCGTCAAATGTGAATTCTAGGGAGGTGCACTGCTTTCGCTGCGGGCGTCCGGGGGTCAAGGCTCCTCTCTGCGGCTGCCGTCCTCAAAAAAACGGATGGCCCGTGAGGTCCTGTCGGTGGGCGCTATGACGTCTGCGTTTGCCGAGATTACTTCACGGGAATGGGTTTTGTGGCTGGATACCGTAAGAGATTTTTATAAGAATTTAAGGACTTCGAAGGAGGTGCGAGCGGCCAACAGGGACGGCCGTCCTTACATCTCTTTCCAAGTTTTGAGCACAGGCTACTCTGGTCTTCTAGACTCTGGGTCGCACGTTTCGATTTTAGGAAATAACTTTCATCGTAAATTTTTAGATTTAGGTTTCAATTTGTCAAAATTGGATTCTGATTTCGCTCTAGTATCGGCGACTGGTCATTCGGTTACCTGTTCTTACAAAATAGCTCTCCCGGTGCGTTTTGAAAATGTTGTTAGAACGTTCAATTTTGTTATTATGCCAGACATTAAATCTGACATTATTCTGGGTTGTGACTTTTGGAAAGTTTTCAACATCTGTCCTAAGATCTCAAAATTAATGTCTTGTAATGATTCTGTTAGTAGTGTTCGAGCATCGAATAGTATTGGGCTGGATAGTGAGAAAAATTTATCTCAATCCCAACGCTCCGTCTTGAACGTTGTAGTTCAGGAGTACATGGATTACTCAGGAGATCGGTTAGGCAGGACAGGGTTAGAACATCATGTCATAGACACGGGTGATGTGCCTCCTATCAAACAAAGGGTTTATCCCATTTCTCCGCACTTACTTCCGGAAGTACATAGGGAGCTTGACAGACTCCTAGAGTTAGGTGTGGTAGAACCGAGCAACAGCTCGTGGAATAATCCCATTGTTCTGGTACCTAAGAAAAATGGCACATTCAGGCTATGCCTCGACAGCAGACGCTTAAACGCCGTCTCGAAACGCGACGCCTACAATTTACCGTTAATCTCAGACATTCTCAATAGCTTGGGTGGTGCTCGTTTTCTATCAACTTTGGACTTAAATGATGCCTTTTTCCAAATTCCGCTAGACGAAAAGTCTAAGGAGAAAACCGCGTTCACGATACCCAAGCGAGGGTTGTTTCATTTCGTCACAATGCCGTTCGGTTTACATGGTGCTAGCTCCCGGATGATGCGGCTGATGGATAAAGTGTTAGGGCCTGAATTTGATGGCAAAGTCTTTTGTTACTTAGATGACATCATCATTATTAGTTCATCTTTCGAAGAACATATTTTTCTCTTGAGGAAGGTTAAACAGAGACTACAGGCCGCCGGTCTTACGATTAATGTGCAGAAATCCGTTTTCTGCAGGGACTCACTCAAATACCTAGGTTTTGTCATTGATGATAAAGGTCTCCGCACAGATCCGGATAAAGTCAAGGCAATTGTTGATTTTCCGACCCCTTCGTCACAAAAGAGCTTACGTAGATTCATTGGGGTACTCTCGTGGTATAAGAGATTCATTTTCAATTTTTCTAGCATTGCTTCACCTTTGTATAATTTAACAAAGAAAGAATTCGCGGGTAAGAAATTTGTGTGGAATGATCAAGCGCAATTAGCATTCTCAAAACTTAAAAACATTCTTGTATCCGCTCCTGTTCTCGCATGTCCTGATTTCAAGAAACCGTTCACGATTAGCGTAGACGCTTCAAATGTAGGGCTCGGAGCATGTCTTTCACAAATGGATGATAAGGGGTTAGAACACCCTATTTCTTTCATTTCAAGAACACTTTCTGCTCAAGAGAGGAACCACTCTACCACAGAAAGAGAGTTAAATGCTATGATTTTCGCGTTGGAAAAATTCAGGGGTTATATTGAGGGTTCGCCTATTCCGGTAAAGATTATAACAGACCACTACAGCCTGAAGTGGTTGACCAGCTTAAAATCGCCTTCAGGACGGCTCGCGCGCTGGGCAGTCAGGTTACAACAGTTCAATTTTGAAATTATTCATAGAAACGGTAAGGACAATGTAATTCCTGACGCGTTATCACGGGATCCTTTACAGGTTAATACGATCAGTCAAAATTTTTCTACATCGGACCAATGGTACGTCAAATTAAAGGAGAAAATTTTGGCAAATCCTGAGAAGTATCCGGCGTGGAGAATTACTAACGATAGGCTCTATAAACATATCCAGAGTATGGAGGCTTTACATAGGTCCTACGACTGGAAAGAGGTAGTTCCGAAGGAACTCAGGAATAGTTTAATTGTACAGCACCATGTTCCTCCTACTTGCGCCCACTTTGGGATTTTAAAAACCCTGAACAGAATTAGACACAAATATTATTGGCCTAAAATGTCTGCTGATGTAAAAGCTTTCATCGGTAAATGTCAGATATGCTTAGGTTACAAGAGTACTAATTTGTTACCGCCAGGTTTGATGGGAAATCCCAAATTGGTTCAGCGCCCTTGGCAAATGATTGCAACTATAATAGCGATCACATCAGTTCTGTCTAAGGTGATGGAACGTGTGATCAACGACAAACTGCTCACATACCTCGAGAAGAACAAAATTATTAACGACCGTCAATACGGATTCCGGCGGAACCGCTCGTGCGGTGATCTTCTCGCGTATGTGACGCATGTTTGGGGGCGATGCCTGGAACGTTTCGGTGAGACCCAAACGGTTGCACTGGACATCTCCAAGGCCTTTGACCGGGTTTGGCACCGAGGACTTGTCAACAAACTGCATTCTTACGGACTTCCCGCATCCTTGTGTATGTGGATTGCCGACTTCTTGAGGGAGAGGTCGATTCAGACGGTAGTCGATGGTTTCACTTCTTCCTCACACTCGATAAATGCTGGCGTCCCGCAGGGATCGGTTCTGTCTCCGACTTTGTTTTTGTTGCACATCAACGACCTTTTGTCATGTGCACCAATTCACTGTTACGCGGATGACAGTACAGTTCATGATAGCTTTTTGTTTGACAAGCCCCCAAAGGGCTCACAAACTCCAACAGCTCGTAGGGCTTTGAAGCAAAGAATGGACGGTTACCTCGAGAGTGTTTTCTCTTGGGGTAAAAATAATCTCGTTGAATTTAATGTTTCAAAGACCCAATCTTGTCTGATTACGTCTAAAAGGGATCGAAATGAAAATCTAGTCTCTTTCAACGGAAGCAATCTTCCGAACAGGCCCTCCATTGATATGCTTGGTGTAACCCTAAGTGACCAGCTCAGGTATGGGGGCTCCATCGAAGCCAGAGTAAAGTTAGCCTCCCAAAAACTGGGCGTACTGTACAGGGCCCGCAGATACTTTAATAGTACACAACTGCTAACCTTGTACAAATCACAAGTACGCCCCACGGTTGAATTTGGCAGCCATCTCTGGTCTGGAGCTCCAAAATACCTGAAAAATACCCTCGACTCTGTGCAGAAACGGGCGGTCCGTTTGATAGATTCTCCCATCTTAACAGACGGATTGCAATCTTTAGAGCACAGGCGTCGGGTGGGAATGCTATCCTTGTTCTACCGGTATTACAATGGAAGATGCTCTGAAGAACTAGCATCATTGATCCCTTCGGCACCGGTGCATAGTCGGGAAACACGCCAAACGCGTGCCCAACATTTGTACACGGTTGACATTTGTCACATGAGAACGGGTCGTTTCTTCGACTCGTTCTTGTGTTCAACAGCTCGGCTGTGGAATGATTTGCCGGCCTCTGTGTTTCCTCCTTCCTACAACATGGGTCTCTTCAAGACCAATGTTCATTCCTTCCTCTCCTCAAAAAGACTCTCCACACAGCATCCCAGATGACATAGGCCCTGAGGGAAATTATTTTCCTCAGGGCCTCCTGTGTGGAGTTAATGTAAAAAAAAAAAAAAAAAAAAAAAAAAAAAAAAAAAAAAAAAAAAAAAAAAAAAAAAAAACTGATTTACTGGGGCCTTATCCGAGTTCATACAAGAAAGGTTATACTTATCTCTTGGTAGTTTCTGATTTCTTTTCTAAGTACACGAGGCTGTTCCCGCTGAGGAAGGCTACTGGGTTGAATATTGCTTCCATTTTAGAGAATGAAATTTTCCTGAAGTTTGGAGTTCCGGACACCATTGTGTTGGACAATGGTCCTCAATACATTTCACGTGATATGAAAGCTTTAGCCAATAAGTTTCATATTCGTCACCTGTTTTATAACTGCAGATATCATCCTCAGAACAATCCTGTGGAACGTGTTAACAAGGTTTTGGTAGCAGCGCTTGGTTCGTATGTTGGATCTGACCACAGAACCTGGGCGAATCATCTTCCAGAAATTGAGTTAGCCATTAACACGGCAGTCCATGAAGTCACAGGTTACACTCCGTTTTTTTCTCAACTTTGGCAGAGAGATCATCATTTCAGGAAAAGAGTATTTAGGCACTGATTTCAATGCTGAAGAAATTACGTTTGCTAAGCGTGACTCTTGGGCGTCAGGTTTAGAAGAATTGAATGACATTTTTTCACAGGTACGGACATCGTTAAGGCAGTCATACGAACGGAACAAGCTGAACTACAACTTGCGTCGTAGAGTTATTCAATTTAGGGTTGGGGAAACCGTATGGAGGCGATCATTCGTATTATCAGATGCAAGTAAACACTTTTCAGCAAAATTGGCACCTAAATTCATTAGGAGCAAGATTATTGGGAAAATTTCTCCAGTAGCATATCAGTTAGCTGACATGAATGGCAAAAAACTGGGTATTTATCATTTAAAAGACATTATTAAATCTGAAACTCCAGTTGATCGTTAGTGTTATTTCAATAGGGGTTGGGTTTTTCTTATCTCCGTTGAGAGATTTTCTTTGTCATTTTATTTGAATGTTATATGTGTTCTAAGTTTTTGCATGCATATCCAGCAATTGCATGTGGATCATTCAGCGTGGTGACGTGACTTATCCTTACGTCCTCACGTTGATTGCATTGTCCTTGTGAGTGTTTGTGGTTTCAGATATTACACTTATGTCTTGTTCTTTGCAAGTGTAATTGAGTATACTTAAAGTTATATGAAGTTCAACGTGTGAAAGTGACTGATCATCATTTTCATACATTGAATTTACTTGTTATTTCGGTTTGTTTCCCTGTAGCAAAACCGTTTATACATAGTTTTCAAAACCTTTTATATTAATTTTTTTATTGAACTATTTTCTGTGTATTGTGCGGATTTATAGAGGTGTTTAGCGTAGTATCATTATTGCTATTAGTGCGTAGAAACCTAGAATACCTTATTGTTTCACTTACATTATGTTGGTGTCTTTTGGAATAATTTCCATGGGAAAAAAAAAAATATTTATATGAAAAAGGCTATAGCTTCAGAAGCTCAAAATTATCTATTTTTCATATCGTTTTAGGAAACGTATGGCATGGGCATTGTTCCAATTTGTTTACTCTGGGTATGGTGATGGTTGTTTTTCACACGCAATAGTGAACATATTCCTTAAGGTTCTATTCTATGATACTTAAGTTATTATTTTATGATATACATAACATCGGTGCATATATTTGATGAGTAAGCATAATATAAATACATTTATTAAGTTAATTCCGCTGTGGATTTTTGTTTTAAGATTATTATAAAGGGTTTTGTAATTGTTTTGTTTTACAATATTGGTTAAACAATTTTTAATTCCATGTTCAATTTCTGAGTGCATTTTATCCTCTATTTATACTAAAGATTTTGAACTTAGTTTGTTTACTACAATTTTATTTCCATATTCAACTGGTTGTTGAAGTTCGCTTAGAGCTCGAGCGAATTTGGACACCCTGTCAAATGTGAGAAAATTAATTCTGAGTTAAATATTTATTACAATAAATTATTGTCATATATTTAATTGCTGATTACAATTATGCTATCTAATACTAGGGGAATTATTCATGTTCAAGTTCAATTATTCATCCAATTTTATTGGGATCTTCTATTTGGGTAACTTTTTTTCGACAGAGGTCTTCATTCTGTGAGTGGGGTCATTACTTGCTTGAAGTTTAATGGTTTGATTCTCGGCTATTTATTTTTTTGATCAACAGGTGTCAGGGGTGTTTTTTTTTCAAACTAGGATTTAAAATAAATGTTTGTGTTTGGACTTCAGTATTTTTATGTAATATCTTCCTCATTCAATTGAACTTTAGAATGTTAATTAGGTATTCAGTCTTGCAGGTCATCTATGAGAGTTATTTACTTCCTTTTCAAATAATTTTTTTTTGAAACATTTCATTTAGTAGGTAAAGCACATTTCATTCTTTACTTAACTTAGCTTTTTCATGCAAATTTTACTCAGTAACATTATGTAAGCTTTAGTGGAGCGGTTAGTTAGAAATCTCACTTCTGAATACTCTTCAGCGTCGCATTGTCAACCCTCATCAGCACGGGGAAATTTCTTCAATGTATGCAGAACCTCACTCAAGGATCTTCTTCAGCTTACACAAGATGCAGTTTTGATCATCATACATCTTCATTCCTTTTGGACGGCAGAGCTAGCAGCGCGGGAAAAATTTCATCACCTACACAGAACCTCACTTAATGACTTTCGTCTGCTCCAATTTTGAGATGTTTCATCGCTACCTTGGGCCATCTTGGGTCATCAGTTTTGGAAGAAAGTAATATCAGAAGACGCTGAATTTGAGATTTCGGACCAAATGTTTCATCGCTACCTTGGGCCATCTTGGGTCATCAGTTTTGGAAGAAATTAATAGCAAAAGAAGCTGAATTTGAGATTCCAGACCAGATATTTCATCTCTACCTTGGGCCATCTTGGGTCATCAGTTATTGAATGCATCATAATTGGAGAGAAGCTGCATAGATTGATGCGTCGTTCTGTTCATCGCATTATGTCATGGCTTCAGTATTGCAGTACGGTGGTCACCGTTTCTTCCATGAGGTACATTATATGGATTGGGAGTACTTCTATCACCAGGATCCTTCCGGCTGACAATCCTTATATTTTGGCTTCTTCCATGACTAACATTTACGGCCAAGGCTCACATAGTATGCAGTTCTCTTCAGGAAGTGACACATGGACCTCTTGATTTCCAGGAGGAAATATTTTCTTTTGGTGGAGGGGTAATGTAACATTTGCTGCTAGCGTCGTGAGCGATTCGCAAATTTCGCATGATTTGGTTGGCAGCATTGCACTCCGAAGGGGCGGCAGATGTTTCGAGATGCTTCGGGAAAGTTCGGGCGCTTCAGTTGACGGCAGTACCACAGATCGAGCAGGTGTTTTTGTGTGACGGGCTGTTATATTGCTGGACTCAAGACATTTTGGATCACGAGAAGTGAGATTTAAATTACTCATATTATTAACAGATCGAGATTGTGCTTTATAGATTATTTTTAGGGATTACTGATTCATAAATATGTTACGTTTTACGTCACAGGCGCCCATCAGTAATTTTCTTATGTCGTTACAATATAATTTCTTTCTTATTGACACGTGTCGAGAAACTTTAAACATTTACAGCTGGGTACGATACATCGTAACCAGTCACCCCTGATGATTATTTCCGTTGTTTAACTTAGAGTCTCATAGCTAATCATTATAATATGTTCCAAGGGCAGGGTTTGATTTTTTATAATAAATTATACATTGTTCCCAAACCTACTTATTATTGCTACCTAACCTCATGGCTTGCTTGCTGGCTTTGTATGTGATTATTTATTCTATTCATGGATGGATGACCAGGTTTGGAGGGTATGAATTACAAGTAAGTATTAAACGTTACAAAATATCTGCTACTAGGGGACTAGTGCTTGAACCCATTGCTAATCCATCTTTTTGTTTGTAAATAATATTGTCAAATTGAAAATAATTTACGTTAATAATAAACGTTAGGCTCCGCGTAGCTTGATTTCGTAAAATCAATCAAAAATTTCAGTTTTGTTACAATAAACAAACAATGCGTAAAAAACGAGAATGTTTTTTACAGGATTTACGAAATCAACTTTCAAAAAAATCTCAATTACCTTTTCCAACCTTTCCAAAAGCCTTTTCTCAACTATTTTCAATCTCCTCCTTTAAAGGGGCGTGAATTCCGATTTCGATTTTTTCCCGGACTATTGGATCGCCTTAACAAGTTAGTTCTGCAAGCCGGTACAAAAAAAAGTATATGCTGTCGGTGACGGAGATAACCAAGAGATAATGGAGGAGGGGAGGGGAAACAGTATGCTTGTCTTTTTATATATAAATACTAAAATAACTCCACAGATAGAAACGCTTTCAGGAAAGTTTGTCACAAAAACTGAAAAACAAAACAATATTCGCCTTGTTCCGCGTAGTCTAAGCTTTTCAGAAAAATAACGACGTTATTCCATACCACGCGATATGAGTACTTTTAGTGAAACCAAACGTCAACGAACCTAATTTCAGTCGAAAAAGGTTAAAAATTGCAAGCATCTACACGACAATGAACAAGTTTTTCGTAGTTAATAATTAATACGTTGGGGAAAGCATACAAAATAAAAAATGATATCAGGTTTCCATACAAAAAAACTGATTAATGTTCAACACATAGTACATTTTGTGTATTGTGCTGATCAATGCTGATTTGCCACCTATTTTTGATTACATCATTATGGCTGAAAATTCTATTTTTACTTCTTATTTTTATATTCTTTTTCCAACATCCTGTGTCCGATGTGTGATCTCACTTAGTAGTGGTAGTGAGTGGTAGGTGATCAGTGGAGCCATGTGTCAAGTTTTATACATTTTTTGCAGGTGTGCATATTTGGTTTAGTTATATCTATCTATATTTAGCTATCATGCCCCAAGGAAATGATTTCTATGTCAGAGTGCCTCTTATTCATACCAGCTAAAAATAATGTAGACAATGAGTGCGGTATGGGTCATTTTGGTTTGGTCCGTAAGTACTTCCAATATAAAAAGAAAATCTATTTATAATTTGGTATTTAAACTTATTTCTTCTTATATATCAAAATCAATATTTGTTTGTTTATTTGTGTGTTTGTTTGTATGTTTGTTTATTTATTTGTATGTTATGCGCTGCCATACCGTTCATCCGATTGCGATGAATCTTGGGTGATTTGTTGTGCGCACACCCGGGAAGGTTATAGGCTATTTAGGTATAATGGTAAGCTCTGGCGGATGAAATTTGTACAAATGAAAATGAGTGTATCTATATATAAAAAATTCAAAATATGTTTGTTTCTGGGTTTGTATTTACGAATATATACATATATATATATATATATATATATATATATATATATGTCTGCTGTGCGTTACTAAACCATTCATCCGATTGCGATGAAATTTTGGGGATTTGATGTGCGGATCACCTCGATTCTTTCTGTGTAAATTAGTGAGCTCTGCCATCATGAAATTATGCATTGCTAAACCGTTCATCAGATTGCGATGAAACTTTGGGGTTTTGATGTGCGCTTGACGGCGATGATTTCTATATAAAATAGTGAGCTCTGGCATCATGATATTATACATTGCCAAACCGTTCATACGATTGCGATGATACTTTGGGATTTGATGTGCGCATGTATTTAAATTTGTATTTGTATTTAAAAATAAACAAATAAAAATTAGTTCGTACCAGAAAATCACATTATAACGCGATTTTTTCACACGGTTCATATTCTATATACCAGTTTTCGTTACGTGGTTCATATTCTATGCACACTTTTCGTCACAGGATTCATTTTCAATAGCATAAAATAATTAAGTTTATTTAATTTTCGTTATTTGTTTTTTGGGGTGTTAAAAAAGTTTATTTAAATTTGACAGCTAAGCATCACAAAATGATGTGAAAATTATGTACAGAGGATACGACGTTATTTTTATTATATTAATTTTGTATAATTTTTGCAAAGTAGGTACCTACATTTATTTGACCTTGAAGGATAGATACTTTTTTTAACATTTCCAAGAGTGTAATTATTTACGTTATTTTCATTTATCTTTAGATTATTACATTACCCAGACTTGCAGCCAGGGCCGTCTTAAACTAGGCTGGGGCCCTTGGGCACACAAGAATTTGGGGCCCTTTTGGAAAGTAAAAAAGTGAATTATAATAACATTTTTTTAGTAAGTATGACCATTTATTAAAGGTAATCAAATACCTACAGTATGATATAATTTGTCATTAATGATGTTAGAATGCTGCTGGTTTTTTGGTTACGATTACGATAACGGTTTCTTTCGGGATTTCTGTTGAGCAAAATCTTCTATTATATCCTTAAAGTCATTTTTTTTAAGTAGGTATATCACTTTCTATGCACATAATTGACAAATTACTCAGTCGTTCTTGTAATATTGTTGTTCGCAATTCATTTTTTATTCTTTTAAGCTGCGAAAATGACCGTTCTCCACTACAATTGGTAACCATTAGGCAAAGGAATATTCTTGTAGCAATTTCTACGTTTGGAAAAGTTTCTTCCTATTTATCTGATTTTATTAGTATTAAATGAAAGAACACACTTTGTAAAACACCACTTTTTATTATAATTGATATTTAAAAGCCAACCAGGTTTCGCTCGATCTCGAGCTTCATCAGGGCTATTATAACAACTAAAGTTAATTATCTACAGACATACATATATAAAAGACATTAACAGGATGAGTGAAAGAGCTAGCAATATTATAGACAACACCCTATTGGTGCCAGAAAGTGAAGCAAATTGACAAGAGGGAGACAACAATAATTACAGGATGAGTAAGTAAAGGGGTGAGGGAGAGGGAAGGAGTTGTTTAAGAAGAGTTTAGCGGAATAAATTAAAAATGGGACTATCAGATAAATTGATTTGGTTATTAATAATATTTGATTTATTATTAACGGCTTTTTTTTTATTTCGAGGGCTTCTAGATTGTTTAACCTAATTCCGATTCCATTTTTATGTAATATTTTAGTCCCGGAGGTTTTATCGAATGAGTGGTTAGTTTCTAGTAGATGGTTTGCAAATTCTGAAAAAGCATTACTATTTAAACATCTTAGATGTTCTTTAATTCTTATGTTTACATTTCGGGCCGTTTTTCCAATGTAAAATGCAGAGCAATAATTACAACTTAGTTTATATACGCCAGAGTGGCTAAATTTATCATCAATATCTTTAGTGTTAATTAAATATTTACCTAAGTTGTTATTAGTGTAAAAGGCGGGTTTTATTTCCGGAGGGAATTTTTTTACGCTTAACGAAGAAAAGTTATTCGTAAACAGTACTTTACGCCATTGGAATTTGTGATTAGTATTTATATTATTATTAGGATTATTAAAAAGAAATTTATTTGATGCTACTTGTTTCAACTTTTTATTAAGAATACTATCTACTAGTTTTGTCTCATACCCGTTATTTATAGCAATTTGTTTAATTATGGATAATTCCTTATTAAAGTTATTATTATTTAATGGTACTGTAATCAATCGATGTATCATGGAGTGGAAGGCAGAATGTTTGTGGGATATGGGGTGGTTGGATGAATTATGAATGGTAGTATCAGTATAGGTAGGTTTACGGTATATATCGAAATCAATTTTATTATTAGTGATACTTAAAGTTAGGTCGAGAAAATTCAAGGTTGAGTTAATACCTATTTCTAAAGTAAATTGAATTTGTTTGTGAAAGGAATTTATTATTTTAAGAAAAGAGTTTAATTGCCTGTCGGTACCTGTCCAAATGCACAGAACATCATCAACGTAACGTCGCCACAATAAAATATTTTTTAAGAGAGGTGATTTAGAAGCAAAAATATTATTTTCTAAATTATCCATAAAAATGTCGGCGATAAGAGGACTCGTAGGAGCCCCAATGGCCAAGCCATCCTTTTGTTGATAAATAATATTATTATATTGAAAATAATTTTGGTTCAAACAAACATTAAAAAGACGTGACATGTCATTAGCTAGATCTTTAGTTAAGTGTGAATTATTAAGTAAATTGGATATTAGGGTTTTACTTTCAGTGATGGGAACATTGGGAAATAAATTGACTACATCGAATGATATTAATTTGCAGTTAGCGGGAAGAACCAGGTCCTTCAGTTCGTCAATCAATGCTAATGAATTTTTGATGGTATACTTTGGGGAAAACACATTGGTATCATTAAATATCTTTGTAATAAAAGAAGACAATTTAAAATTAGGGGAATTACAACAGGAGACCACAGGTCGGATGGGGCAATTCATTTTATGTATTTTGAGAAATCCGTACAGTTTTGGTGGTTTGGGATTTTTTGTGAGAAACTTTGTTTGGTGATATGACTCATCGTGAAAAATAGAGTTTTTACAATTTTTTAGGGCACATTTTACATTATCTAAATATTTTACGGTAGGGTCAGTTGGTAAAACACTAAACATATCATTTTTGATGAAATCTTCAATTTTTGAGTTGTAATCACTTTTGTTTAATATGATAACAGTGTTGCCTTTGTCAGCTTTCGTCAAGATTAAATTGTTGTTTTTTAACTTATTACGTATATTCTTCATGGTGATAGCTTCGGGATCTGCTTTCAGGTGAAGATTGAATTTTGGAATTAATTTTTTTAAGGTTTCGGCACTTTTGTATAGAAACGGTTTTGGTTTATTAAACAGAGCAGTTTCGATGTCTACTGCAACATTTTGAATAGCATTATTGAAGTTATTTTTATTATATTTTAAGTTATATTTAAGACCTTTAGCTAAGAGGTCGATTTCTTGATTGTTAAATTGTCCAGAAGAGAGATTTTTGACACGATCAAAAAACTGATGTGTATGTTTTATGTGGTTACTATTATTTAGCGTTTGGTAAGGTATGCACAAGTTTTTTAGTTTCTTGTTTAAGGTTTCACGTTTTTTAAATGCTTTAATAGAAACGAAGTTTCTAATTTTATCATCGAACAGGTCCCATTCAACCGCATGAAGTTCATGAACAAGTTCAATATGTAAGAGTTTAAGTTTTAATTTAATATTGTTCCGTTTTTTGTATGCATTTTTCAGATCTTCTTTTAGCCATGCATTTTGGCTTGGTACATCGAGGGTTTAGATAAATTATTATTTTTGACACGATTAAAATTTACATTAATATAGTTCGGAAACACTTTGCACTTTAAACACTCTTTGTAAAAATATATATCTAAACACATAAGTCTGTATTTAATGGAATAGTTTTTATAATATTTTGCTTTATTGGCAGCACTAGCCGATAAAATTTTATCGAAGGAAGCAAACACTTTGAAGCAAACAATTTCTTTTTAATAATCCTAATAATAATATAAATACTAATCACCAATTTCAATGGCGTAAAGTACTGTTTACGAATAACTTTTCTTCGTTAAGCGTAAAAAAATTCCCTCCGGAAATAAAACCCGCCTTTTACACTAATAACAACTTAGGTAAATATTTAATTAACACTAAAGATATTGATGATAAATTTAGCCACTCTGGCGTATATAAACTAAGTTGTAATTATTGCTCTGCATTTTACATTGGAAAAACGGCCCGAAATGTAAACATAAGAATTAAAGAACATCTAAGATGTTTAAATAGTAATGCTTTTTCAGAATTTGCAAACCATCTACTAGAAACTAACCACTCATTCGATAAAACCTCCGGGACTAAAATATTACATAAAAATGGAGTCGGAATTAGGTTAAACAATCTAGAAGCCCTCGAAATAAAAAAAGCCGTTAATAATAAATCAAATATTATTAATAACCAAATCAATTTATCTGATAGTCCCATTTTTAATTTATTCCGCTAAACTCTTCTTAAACAACTCCTTCCCTCTCCCTCACCCCTTTACTTACTCATCCTGTAATTATTGTTGTCTCCCTCTTGTCAATTTGCTTCACTTTCTGGCACCAATAGGGTGTTGTCTATAATATTGCTAGCTCTTTCACTCATCCTGTTAATGTCTTTTATATATGTATGTCTGTAGATAATTAACTTTAGTTGTTATAATAGCCCTGATGAAGCTCGAGATCGAGCGAAACCTGGTTGGCTTTTAAATATCAATTATAATAAAAAGTGGTGTTTTACAAATTGTGTTCTTTCATTTAATACTAATAAAATCAGATAAATTGGAAGAAACTTTTCCAAACGTAGAAATTGCTACAAGAATATTCCTTTGCCTAATGGTTACCAATTGTAGTAGAGAGCGGTCATTTTCGCAGCTTAAAAGAATAAAAAATGAATTGCGAACAACAATATTACAAGAACGACTGAGTAATTTGTCAATAATGTGCATAGAAAGTGATATACCTACTTAAAAAAAATGACTTTAAGGATATAATAGAAGATTTTGCTCAACAGAAATCCCGAAAGAAACCGTTATCGTAATCGTAACCAAAAAACCAGCAGCATTCTAACATCATTAATGACAAATTATATCATACTGTAGGTATTTGATTACCTTTAATAAATGGTCATACTTACTAAAAAAATGTTATTATAATTCACTTTTTTACTTTCCAAAAGGGCCCCAAATTCTTGTGTGCCCAAGGGCCCCAGCCTAGTTTAAGACGGCCCTGGCTGCAAGTCTGGGTAATGTAATAATCTAAAGATAAATGAAAATAACGTAAATAATTACACTCTTGGAAATGTTAAAAAAAAGTATCTATCCTTCAAGGTCAAATAAGTGTAGGTACCTACTTTGCAAAAATTATACAAAATTAATATAATAAAAATAACGTCGTATCCTCTGTACATAATTTTCACATCATTTTGTGATGCTTAGCTGTCAAATTTAAATAAACTTTTTTAACACCCCAAAAAACAAATAACGAAAATTAAATAAACTTAATTATTTTATGCTATTGAAAATGAATCCTGTGACGAAAAGTGTGCATAGAATATGAACCACGTAACGAAAACTGGTATATAGAATATGAACCGTGTGAAAAAATCGCGTTATAATGTGATTTTCTGGTACGAACTAATTTTTATTTGTTTATTTTTAAATACAAATACAAATTTAAATACATGCGCACATCAAATCCCAAAGTATCATCGCAATCGTATGAACGGTTTGGCAATGTATAATATCATGATGCCAGAGCCCACTATTTTATATAGAAATCATCGCCGTCAAGCGCACATCAAAACCCCAAAGTTTCATCGCAATCTGATGAACGGTTTAGCAATGCATAATTTCATGATGGCAGAGCTCACTAATTTACACAGAAAGAATCGAGGTGATCCGCACATCAAATCCCCAAAATTTCATCGCAATCGGATGAATGGTTTAGTAACGCACAGCAGACATATATATATATATGTATATATTCGTAAATACAAACCCAGAAACAAACATATTTTGAATTTTTTATATATAGATACACTCATTTTCATTTGTACAAATTTCATCCGCCAGAGCTTACCATTATACCTAAATAGCCTATAACCTTCCCGGGTGTGCGCACAACAAATCACCCAAGATTCATCGCAATCGGATGAACGGTATGGCAGCGCATAACATACAAATAAATAAACAAACATACAAACAAACACACAAATAAACAAACAAATATTGATTTGGATATATAAGAAGAAATAAGTTTAAATACCAAATTATAAATAGATTTTCTTTTTATATTGGAAGTACTTACGGACCAAACCAAAATGACCCATACCGCACTCATTGTCTACATTATTTTTAGCTGGTATGAATAAGAGGCACTCTGACATAGAAATCATTTCCTTGGGGCATGATAGCTAAATATAGATAGATATAACTAAACCAAATATGCACACCTGCAAAAAATGTATAAAACTTGACACATGGCTCCACTGATCACCTACCACTCACTACCACTACTAAGTGAGATCACACATCGGACACAGGATGTTGGAAAAAGAATATAAAAATAAGAAGTAAAAATAGAATTTTCAGCCATAATGATGTAATCAAAAATAGGTGGCAAATCAGCATTGATCAGCACAATACACAAAATGTACTATGTGTTGAACATTAATCAGTTTTTTTGTATGGAAACCTGATATCATTTTTTATTTTGTATGCTTTCCCCAACGTATTAATTATTAACTACGAAAAACTTGTTCATTGTCGTGTAGATGCTTGCAATTTTTAACCTTTTTCGACTGAAATTAGGTTCGTTGACGTTTGGTTTCACTAAAAGTACTCATATCGCGTGGTATGGAATAACGTCGTTATTTTTCTGAAAAGTTTAGACTACGCGGAACAAGGCGAATATTGTTTTGTTTTTCAGTTTTTGTGACAAACTTTCCTGAAAGCGTTTCTATCTGTGGAGTTATTTTAGTATTTATATATAAAAAGACAAGCATACTGTTTCCCCTCCCCTCCTCCATTATCTCTTGGTTATCTCCGTCACCGACAGCATATACTTTTTTTTGTACCGGCTTGCAGAACTAACTTGTTAAGGCGATCCAATAGTCCGGGAAAAAATCGAAATCGGAATTCACGCCCCTTTAAAGGAGGAGATTGAAAATAGTTGAGAAAAAGCTTTTGGAAAGGTTGGAAAAGGTAATTGAGATTTTTTTGAAAGTTGATTTCGTAAATCCTGTAAAAAACATTCTCGTTTTTTACGCATTGTTTGTTTATTGTAACAAAACTGAAATTTTTGATTGATTTTACGAAATCAAGCTACGCGGAGCCTAACGTCTGTTCCCCGCTACGGCCGGGGGAGGTCTGACTGAAAATGGGTGTGACGTATTCAGTAGTTCTTCGGTGGACGTCATAGGGTTCACTTTAAAAAAAAAATTCGTCGACTAGCAGCCGTATTGTAAAATAACAACGCGAAAATGCATATTTTGATTTGAGAATTTCGGGCGTAAGTAAGTATTATTTTTTTTGCGACTATTATAAAAGAAACTGAATTTGTCACATTATATAATAAAACCATATCCGAAAATGGGTTTATAAATAGGAGAGTTTGGACTTGAAAGATGAAAGTGTTTTTTATAAGCCTTATAGATACTTTATTTTTTTATAAGCTTATTAAAAGACTTGACCGATATTTTTAGGGGCCAAGGTACTTATGTTATACACGCAGTATTTAATTGAAGCATCTATAATACTTCTAAGCGATCAAATTTTCAAATTAAAAACATATGATTTTGTGTGATTTTGCATTATTTAGTATGGCTCCATCTTAATGGTTATGTCAGTCGAGATTGTCTGGTTATAAATAGAATCACTTCGAATACCGACGTGTTTAACATAAATGAAGCACAATAGCTTTGTTGCTGTTATTTTAAATCTGTTTATTCTAATGTCTGTAAATATCTTTTTATGGTAATTAAAGCGGTCGTATCAGATTTATAACTTGCGCATTTCATGCTTTATGACGTTGAGTCGCGCATTTCATGCTTGGTGACATTTCTTCCAAATGACGACATCTTTATTGTGTTGTTGAATTGCCTGCAAACTGAAGATCCGAATTGTTGATTAAAACAATATATAATCCGCTCTCGTAGGAAATAAACCGATTAATTTCGTTCCATTAACAAAACTTTTAAATTTCAGTACAAATAATACATTTCAATGCTAAATTATTGCGAATTGTCACGCGGAAATAGCATAGCATAGAAATAGTAATTCATGGGTAAGATTTTAGATATGTTGGCAAGTAGCTTTTTATGTGAATATCACACGATATACCCAACTACACCCGCCTATAGCCAGTGAGACTATGGCATCCCCGATTGGGGTATGTTGTAAAGCTGAAGGTGGTTGTGAGGGGAAGGGAATGGGAAAAAGGAGGTGGGGAAGTACCTGGCTATTCAGATCTGATGACCAAACACGGCTAAAGTCATTTCAAGCAACGTTTCAATTCTGAATGGTGGTCTTGCACTAGGGCGACACTGAGAGTGTCTTCCGCTCTAGAACGTGCCGTGAATATACCAGGCATATATTATTTTTAATTAATGCATTATGAAATAACACGAATCAATCAATAACATATTTACAAGTGACACTGGGAGCACGTTCAATTTTGCGCTCAATACTAATTAACAGTTTATAGTTGTTTTAAACAGTGAAACTACTAATAAAATAAGCCACAGAGTAACTGCAAGTTAAAGGAAGTGTAGTGCAAACCTGCAGGATTCTAATATCTAACTAAGTGAGCATTATCAATATTATTAAAAGTCTAAACAATAAGCATTATTGTCACCCAAGTTACTACCGCGTGACACCCAAGTTACTACCAAGTTATTACCGCGCTACCCGGCCGACAGTAGCAAGTAATTCAAGTCACCTTAGATCCAGAATAAACCATCTTCCATTTTTTCAAAAAAAAAATTTTTTTTTTAATAAACTAATAAAATGGACTCACAGGGATTCATCAGTCTGGCGAGAGAAGCGGATGAGGCCCTAACTGAATTTATAATAGACCCAAGTAGCAAACTGAACAAGGATCAAATTGTGAAAATGATTCCGAAAACCAACGCTATTCTTGGAACTATAGCGCAAATGGCTGCAAAAATGGCAGTACTCGAGGGTGAGCTAACAGGAATTAAAACACTAACCTCCAAACCTAACTCACTAGAAACTACATGTGAAGCGGCCGATGAGCTTGAAGAGAGAAAGGTCAGAGCAAATAATCTCATAAGTATTAACGTTCCCGAAAGCTCAAAAATTAACCAAATAGAAAAAATCGAGGATGACAATTTACAAATAACAAATATTTTAAAGAAAATAGATAACAACTTAGAACCAAACTCAATCAACACATTTCGTCTTGGAGCACTGAGGCCTGATAAATCGAGACCCATTAAAGTTATCTTAAGAAACTCGACTGAAGCAATGACTATCCTCCGGAAAGAAAACTTTTACCTGAACAACTCTCCGATCAAAATTTTTTCCGACCAAACACCAAATCAAAGAAAATACTCGTTGGACCTACGTCATACAATGGAAAGTCGGATTCAAGGAGGTGAAGTCGGGCTAACTATTAAATATATCAACAGCAAGCCAACAATAGTTAAGTCAACTCCAAAAAACTCAAAGACATCAATGGATACGGCCAAAACATCCGGGGCTGCCGCACCAAACTCTTAGAGTTGCAAACTACTATTCCGTTACTTCAAAACATCGATGTATTTCTTCTTACTGAAACCTGGCTCGATCCTGATATTCACACCGAGGAACTTGGATTTACATCTTACAACACCTACCGCCTTGACAGAAATCCAGCCACCAGCAATAAAACCAGAGGAAGAGGAGTTCTTATATCCGTTAATAAATCACTGCCAACTACTCGATTAATTAGCAAACATCTAGACGTGGAATAGGTATTCGTATTACTGAAATCTAAATCAAGTAAAATTTTACTGGGATGTGTCTACATTCCTCCAGGATCCAACATCACAGTCTACAGAAACCATATTGATGACCTCGAAACCTTCAAAAACAAATACCCTGATGCCAGAACAATTGTATTTGGTGACTATAATACCCCTAGCATTGATTGGATGAATAAAAACTCTTATAAAAACCTAAGCCTGCCAGAAAACGCACGCGAAATAATAGATATGACGAACTTACTCTCTTTACATCAAGTCAATCAAGTCTACAATAACTATAATAGGCTGCTAGATTTGGTATTCTGTAGTGATCTTGTTATGAAAATAAGTACGGCGCATATTTTTTTTATTTTTGTCTATGGTTTCTTTTAACAACCACACTTTGGGTGCAACAGGTTGGTAGGAATGATTTCCGTTTTTGGATTGGCTTCACTTTCCGGTAGGGCCTCCTCAGGGCAGGGAGACCTTACCGGGACGTGACAGCGCCATGTTTTAAGTTTTTAAAATAATATGTGTTAAACGATCGCGGGATGACAGTTTGTCGGAATATTTTTACCAATCTGGAATTTTAAAGATCAAGGATCAATCTCGAGTGAATGCCGTGGTGGCTTCCGTGTTAATTAAAGTCGCGATTCATGATGTACGCGCATGTGATATTATAGCCTGTCGGCCTTAAATTGACTAATCCGTTAGCGACACGCGAATCCTCGCTCGCTCCGCGACCAAAGCCCGTTAAATTACGAATATAAGGATTTTAGTTGGGACTAGCCTGTTATTTGCGTCCCACTCACATTGCCACGTTGACTGGTACCGAACTTCCCTTGGGTAAGGGCCATAAATAAACCAATTCTATGGACTACCTGGACCAACAACCGCCCATGACTTGGACCGGCTACGCCCTGGCGGGCATTGACGAGTTCCAGCAGCACCCGTGGACCGGAGGCCTTGGGATGGCTCCGTCCAGATGTTTCCGAAGAACTTCGCCGTCGGCCATCCTTACGCACGTCAGTGAGATTTAGTTAGGATTAGTAGCTTTATAACGGTCTGAACCTGGGGTGAGTCTTAACATGTAAATTAATCACCATAATTTTGTCCCAAATTCAAATATAGATGTTATGCTGTTAATTTCAAAACGCAACTCTTTTATTTAAAGTTTCCCGTCATACCCTATGTCATTGCATTTTAAAGTAGTGTGCCCATGTTCCTTAAAAAGAGATCTCATATTTGCTCTACGGATGGTTTTCGTCCCCCCAACATATCTTGTTACCAAAGTGACAAGATTTGGCGCGTAGCTGGGAAGCTACAAAGTTGGATGGACGATTGCAAATGGATTGCATCACCTCCCTCATTAAAAACTCACCTGCATACCACAAAAACATAATGTTACAATATGTTACAAACCGGGCCGTGTTTCGCCCGTAACAAAATGGCGCTCCAACGTGATTGGGTTCGTCTTTAACTTTAAAATGCAATGGCATCAGTTCGACGGCAGATGTATTTAAAATGTATGTTCCCATGTGTCGGCGTTCTACGGAATTAATTGTACAATTTAAAAAAAATGTGTCAATTCGTTAACTATAATTACGTGAACATGACTTTCACATATGCGAGTTTCAAATTTTAGTGATTGTTTATTTGTCACAGGATTCGACAAATTATCAAAATTTAAATGTCACAAATGTATTCTGGATGTTTTGCACATCATAATATAAACATACGGTTACGACATACAATATAGGCAAATAAGCTTATACCAGTGAAATCGGGTGTTATGACACTTCATTACGTTTTAAAAATAGCTGTCAGATCAATTGTTAGTCACTATTGTTTACGATAATATCAGCTGACGCTTGTCCATGTGTTGCCGATCAGCTGTGTTTACATTCTACAAATATTTGACGTTTCTACATAATATACTTCCTGATACAAGGATCATAGTGCGGTAACGGTATTATTTACTGTTTCAAATAGGCAGTACTGTAATTATATTTTCATAACCTCAAATTTGTATGCTCAATGCTCAGAAATAACGTAACGGTAGTAGACAATGTGTTAGGAACTGATTTATTCGACAACAATCAACAGCGGGTAACGTTTATCTAAAAATTATCTATGATAAATTATCTTGTACAAATTTATCTTTGACACAAACGTCAAAATCAAGTGTTGTGTTTTTGCTATCAAATATTTTACGCATGATAATTAAATTATGTACTTACATACCAACACAAAGTAAATAATAATTTAAAATTTTATATTTTAATTATCATCAAAACAAACGATTTGTTCTGGTTCAAATGTATTCTAGCATAATTGCCTGTACCGCCGGTCAAAATATACATCTGACGTGTTGAATTCAATGCATACGAAGTATCCGTGATTATTAAGTAATTACGAAAAAAAAACAATTATATGAAGTGAACACTTATATGATATATTATCAATTTGTACTTTTAAATAGCTACGAGACACGAATTTTATTTTAATTACAGATGGCATCTGTCATAAATAAATCATCCCATTGTCGGTTATTTACCTTATTATGTCAAATTTGATTTCGAGAATACTATAGATGGGTAGCGGTCGGTCTATTTACATTTTAAAAAACGGTATTGGAATTTAAATACTTTGGATAAGTCGGTACATATTATCATTTTTTTTTACTAGCAGCTACGTCATTATATACTAAATTATTATTTTTTTTTTAAACTTTTCAGATATGAATTACTTTTGTAATTATTGCAAACATAAAGGCAGGGTTGCCACTAAGATTTTTTTTTAACTTAAAAACAAGATCGCTTCAAATCAATATTTTTTTTTCCAAAAATCAGGGTTGCCACAATTAAAAGTTTATTCAACTTAATTTTTTTTTTAAAAAATCAGGGTTGATAATTTTTCTTTATTAATCAAATTTTTTTTTCATTTATCATCATCATCAGCAACAATTAATATTATTTTTTTTTTCTTTCGCACATTGTTCATAATGTCGGCTCCCATAGAAAACATTAATGGAAAATCGAAAGATGATTTGACAATCGACCTAACCTCTAGGAATTTGATACCAGCAAATACTCTGGAAGAGATGCGTATTCAAGCCAGACGTTTTAATAAAGGTATTAAAATCGCTCAACTCGCAGAACAACATGAAACGGACACCGATACGGATGAAGACAGTGACTCAGGTGCTAAGGTTATTAAGTACACTAAAGTAATTTATAATGAAACGCATCCTCCGACTAGCTCAATTAATACTTGGAACATTAAATACAATGGTTCAACCTGCGTCCGGGATTTCATTTTACAAATTAATGAAAAATGTAGAACAAGGAACGTTAAGCATAAAGACCTAGTTAAATGTTTTCCAGATATCCTTGAGGGTTTAGCCTTATTATGGTATAGGTCCATTTATACCCCTGATCTAACATGGGATGATCTGTCATCGCTCCTAATTAAACAGTTTGAAGGAGGTCATAGACAGATTTCACTTAAGACAGAACTCTTCAACATGAAACAACCTACTGGTATGACCGCTTTCGAGTTCATATTGAGAATGAAAGCACATAACAACATGCTTGATTCTAAATTATCGGACAATGAGTTACTACAACTGTGCATGAGAGCTTTGCTCCCAATGTATATTAATTTACTTGCGTCTCGCGACATCACCACTTTTGAGCAATTAACGGAGGTAACTAGAAAATTCGAGTCTTACTCAACGCCAACAAACCAACCTTCACCTTCTCCTTCTTACACGGGCAAGTCATATTCTAGCAATAATTTTAAAAATTTTAACTATAATAAACAAAACTATCATAATTATTCAAATAATAATAATAATAATTCAAACAATCGTGGTACTTCTTCATATCATAACAAATATTACAACCGGTCTGCAGATTATCAACCGAGTCACAACGTAAGTAATCAAAATAATTTTGGTCATACTTCAAATTTTAACAACGATCGTAATATCTCTAAACAGTACCGAAAGGGGTTTTCTAATAATAATGATAATAAGGAAAAGGAGATAAGCCATCCATCTAAAATTCCTTCGGACAAAAGGATTGTGTGTAATTACTGTAATAGAATTGGCCATACAATTTCGGATTGCAGGAAGAGAGCTTCCGACACTTCTAAGCCTAAAATAAATACTATTAAAAAAAATAACACAAAAAAGGATTCGGAAAACTAGGACGGAGTCGCTCCAGTCACGCACCTTCTCTTGCGCAGGGGAAACGTGAGTGGCGGAGTTGGCTCCGACTGGTTAGACAATTTCTTTCTGCCCCGGTTTCTGATGTAGTGGGCCCACTGCCGCAGGATTCTGGGATAGAAAGAGATAATCGTCCGTATGCCAATATTTGTATTAAGGGCAATAACTACAAAGCACTGCTTGACAGTGGGGCTTCGCTTTCATGTATAGGAGGAGAAACCTATAAATATTTTGTTAATTTAGGCGTAGAACTAGTTAAGGTAGATTTCGATGTTTCGACAGCGGACGGTACGAAACAACTTGTGTTGGGAACGATGACGTTGCCGGTGACGTACAATTTAATAACACAGGATATTATTTTTTACGTCATTCCCTCGTTATCCCCGGACTATATTTTGGGAGTTAACTTTTGGAAGCAGTTCCAAATCGCGCCGGAACTGTTTACAAAGGTTACCAGCCCACCGCAGGCAGGACAAATTAATGAGGTGAGGGCAATTCGGCCAGCCTCTTCTTTGACTCCTACAGAAAATAGGAGTTTATTAAAAATTATAAAAAAATTTGAATCTATTTCATATGAGAAAAAAGGCTTAGGATTAACTCATCTTGTAAAACATAAAATTATTACTACCGGGCCGCCGATTAAACAGAGGTACTACCCGCTTTCGCCTGCGAGACAGAAACAATTGGACAACGAAGTAGATGAGATGCTTAAATTGGGAGTAATCCGTCCTTCGCGCTCACCATGGTCTAGTCCAGTCTTAATTGTTACGAAAAAGGATGGTACGGGTAGGTTCTGCCTTGATTCGAGAAAAATTAACAATGTAACCACTCGTGATTCGTACCCGTTACCATACATATCGCGCATACTTGACAAGCTTGGCGGCGCCAGATTTGTCTCTTCAATAGACCTTAGTAAAGCTTTTTGGCAAATTGCCTTGGATAAAGATTCGTGTGAGAAAACAGCATTTGTCGTTCCAGGTCGGGGCCTCTTCGAATTTACTCGGATGCCATTCGGTTTGAAAAACGCACCAAGCGAGCTTCAAAGACTTGCTGACGCTCTCTTTGGGCCTGAGTTCGATGAAAATGCGTTTTGTTATCTTGATGATCTAATTTTAGTATCAGAAGATTTGGAGTCACACTTTAAATTGTTAACCAAAGTATACGAACGGTTACGAGACGCGGGTCTCACCATTAACCTTAAAAAATGTGAGTTCTGTAAAGCCGAGCTCAAATACCTAGGATATATGGTGGATTCCAAAGGTCTTCGAACTGATCCGGTTAAGATTGAATGCATCAAGGAATTTCCAATTCCGAAAAACGCAAAAGGAATACGGGCTTTCCTTGGACTTTGCGGATATTTTAGACCCTTTATTAAAGGATTTTCTAGTATAGCAGCACCACTATCGAAACTCACGGGTTCAAAAAACGGTATTAGTAAATTTATTTGGACACAAGAAGCTGAGAAGGCTTTCAAGGACTTAAAGCAAGCACTTACGACAGCTCCGGTCTTAAGTTGTCCTGACTTCACCAAACCATTTTCGATACACTGTGACGCGAGCTCGGTTGGAATTGGGGGGGTTTTAATTCAAGTAATAGACGGCACCGAGCACCCAGTTGCCTATTATTCACGGTGTTTGAACACGCATGAGAGAAATTATGGTATTACAGAACGAGAGCTCTTGGCAGTTCTAGACTCAGTAACACATTTCAGACCTTACATAGAGGGTGCACATTTTACAGTCGTCACTGACCACTCAAGTTTGAAATGATTAGGGTCACTGTCCAACCCTAGTGGTCGACTTGCGCGTTGGAGTTCTCGTCTCTCACAATTTTCTTTCGATGTCATCCATCGTAAAGGTACTCAACACATCGTACCAGATGTCCTTTCACGTATGGATCTCGCTAATATTTCAAGTTTAGATTCGGATTTAACTACAGATGAGTGGTACTCTAAAATTTGGAAAGGTTGTCAGGAATTCCCGCAGAGGTTCCTAAATTTCCAGGTAAAAGAAAACGAATTGTACCGCCATTCTAAAACACAGTTAGCTTTACAGGAGGATACGGCTTGGAAAAAAGTAATTCCACAGGAACAAAGATTAAAAATATTATCTGAGTCACATGAGTCGACTCGTTCTTGTCATCCGGGTGTTTTCAAAACATATAAAAAGATACAACTCCGTTATTACTGGCCAAATATGTACAAGGATGTAAAGCAGTTTATTAACCGTTGTTCTATATGTAAAGCCCACAAAATTAGTACAGCCGCGCCTAACGGTATCTCAGTAAATTCAAAAAAGGTCACAAGGCCAATGCAAATGCTATCTTTAGATTTGGTAGGTCCTTTACCTAGAAGTTATACGGGGTTCACTGTTATATTGTCTTGTGTCGACGTATTCTCTAAGTATACGTGGCTTTTTCCACTGCGTAAGGGCACCGCGAAAAGCATTGTCAAAAATTTAGAGGAGAACATCTTTCTCATACACGGCGTACCACGTACCATCGTCTGCGATAATGGGCGACAATTCATATCTAAGGAATTTAAGGATTTGTTAAAAAATTATAATATACCTCCTCCTTTTTATAATTCATTATATACACCACAAAACAATGTTGTAGAAAGGTACAATCAAACCTTAGGCACGGCATTATCTATTTTGGTAGAATCTGATCACCGGACGTGGTCCAAATTTCTTCCTCAAGTGCAATCAGCCATGAACAATTCTGTTAACTGCGCTACAGGTTTTACGCCCTACTTTTTAATGCATGGTAGAGAACAAATAATAGATGGAGATTTGCATCGTAACCCATTAGCAGACGATAATTCTGATTCGCATGACTCCGCTCATCATTTAGTTTATGCACAAAAGCTTAAAGAATTGTCCACGGTTTACGAACAAGTCTCAAACGCACTCCTTAAAGCCTACCAAAAGGGGGCGAATCACTATAACCTACGTAGAAAACACGTTACTTATCAGGTTGGAGACGTTGTTTGGCGTAGAAACTTCGTCCAATCGAATGCATTCAATTACTTTGCACAAAAGTTAGCTCCACGTTTCGTTAAAAATATTATAGTAAAAAAGAAATCAGATCTAATATACACACTCGCCGACCTGAATGGTAAGGAAACCGGTGACTTTCACGTCAAAGACATTGTTAAATCTGACAATATTCCTATATAGTTCTTTCATCATCAGTACCTTGTTGGGTCTGGCCATCCTTACAAGGACTGACATAATTATTAGAATATACTATGCTCGGACACTTCAATCCGGACTGATCAACCGAATTGTGGTGGCCAGTATTTCAACATTAAATCATATCTTAATTATCTTACACTGTATTGCCTTCTAAAGATAATTATATTTAATGGTTTTACTCCAGTTCAAGACTCGAGTAGTATAAAAATATTAATCGCAGATTAATTAATTTATTTTTTACATACCCTTGTAATTGAATTCGTGGACGTTTGCACATGGAAACATACTCATATTTAAAAACTTAAACATGGTATTTTTATTTATTTTTTTTTTGTTAGATTTTAAGCATATGTAAACTTGGAATATACGACGATATAATATTGAAAAACATACCCTCTTGTATTCCAAGCAAATTATAATATGACCTGTGTTCATATTTTTTTTTTGTGTTGTAAACCTCGTGAAATTATAACCCGAACATACAGAAATACCAGCCCATTATTTCTCTATGTTCCGAGTTAAAATATGTTATTTTAAGCATTTGTTTGATTTTGTCATGTATCATATATGCAGCATGCCCAGTTGCATATGTGAGTACTACTCAAAATAATTTCCACAATTTATTATGTCACAAAAAGTTTGTTAACCAAATCTGCTATTACCTCAAAGATAGTTTTAAAAATAATAGTACATAAGAATCTTTCATTTTTTTTTCCCTGTCCGGGGTATTATACTGTTGTTAATTAATAAGCGTCTTAAGCGGCGCATAATAATCTAGTTTTATACATAAATAGGTTGTGTGAAACCTCAATAATTGTTTATAACAAACATATTACCTTTCCAATTGCACCCTTTAACAGGCGTTTGCTTAAATTTTATTTGGCACCATTCATTGGCGATGGTAGTTGACATCTTATTTGGCACCATTCATTGGCGATGGTAGTTGACATCTTATTTTTTGGCACCATTCATTAGCGATGGTAGTGGACATCTTATTTGGCACCATTCAAAGGCGATGGTTGTTTTCATTGTGTACATTTAAAAAAATGATCAAAATCATGATTATCTTTTACAATACTAAAGTAAAACTAATATGTTATTTGAACTATATTTTTGGTTTTATAATAATATCCCCCAAAAGACCGAGGTTAGGGAGTATAGTTAGGTGTATTCTTCAAAGGAAGAATATTTTTTCCTAAAAAGAAGTAGAGTCAGTGAAAGTGTGGATGGTACGCCATCATCAGTGTTGCCTGTTTTGGCTATTTATAAAAAAAAATATTAATATAAAAAAAAAAAAACAGTGTGTTCGAACTGTGATGCTTTAGGCATAAACAAGGTTTTGTTGCATTTTAAGGTGTTGTTTTGGTATTAATTTATGATGTATTCTAGTTTAAGTAAATATAACTAATTTAATTAAGCAATATTATCCTGTTACAGATGATACGTCTACGGTTGTCCTCGACGAGAGTCAGTATTACAACACCCAGCGTATTAGATGCTGTGGGTGCTTGCGGACCCCGTCCACGTAACACCTTATTGATTTTGTTTATATTTTTAGTTTTAGTATTCTAAGTTATGACTTTTCTATTGTCAGCACTTCAGATGAGTGCGTCGCAAACTCATCCACCATGCCTTACGTATGGTGGGCGCGATTGATGTTGCGACGCAATCATTTGCAAGCTATTTATTCGCATCATTTGCTTATTTTTCTGAATATTTTTATTATGGCAATGCCTTCTCTATAATGATGTATATTTGTTCCCCCTTCAGACCAAGGTAGATAGTTAGTACAGCAGTTTTTTTTAGCTTTTTAGTTGTGTTTGAGGGCAAACACGTTCGGAGCGAGCGGGGTATTGTTATGAAAATAAGTACGGCGCATATTTTTTTTATTTTTGTCTATGGTTTCTTTTAACAACCACACTTTGGGTGCAACAGGTTGGTAGGAATGATTTCCGTTTTTGGATTGGCTTCACTTTCCGGTAGGGCCTCCTCAGGGCAGGGAGACCTTACCGGGACGTGACAGCGCCATGTTTTAAGTTTTTAAAATAATATTTGTGAAACGATCGCGGGATGACAGTTTGTCGGAATATTTTTACCAATCTGGAATTTTAAAGATCAAGGATCAATCTCGAGTGAATGCCGTGGTGGCTTCCGTGTTAATTAAAGTCGCGATTCATGATGTACGCGCATGTGATATTATAGCCTGTCGGCCTTAAATTGACTAATCCGTTAGCGACACGCGAATCCTCGCTCGCTCCGCGACCAAAGCCCGTTAAATTACGAATATAAGGATTTTAGTTGGGACTAGCCTGTTATTTGCGTCCCACTCACATTGCCACGTTGACTGGTACCGAACTTCCCTTGGGTAAGGGCCATAAATAAACCAATCCTATGGACTACCTGGACCAACAACCGCCCATGACTTGGACCGGCTACGCCCTGGCGGGCATTGACGAGTTCCAGCAGCACCCGTGGACCGGAGGCCTTGGGATGGCTCCGTCCAGATGTTTCCGAAGAACTTCGCCGTCGGCCATCCTTACGCACGTCAGTGAGATTTAGTTAGGATTAGTAGCTTTATAACGGTCTGAACCTGGGGTGAGTCTTAACATGTAAATTAATCACCATAATTTTATCCCAAATTCAAATATAGATGTTATGCTGTTAATTTCAAAACGCAACTCTTTTATTTAAAGTTTCCCGTCATACCCTATGTCATTGCATTTTAAAGTAGTGTGCCCATGTTCCTTAAAAAGAGATCTCATATTTGCTCTACGGATGGTTTTCGTCCCCCCAACATATCTTGTTACCAAAGTGACAAGATTTGGCGCGTAGCTGGGAAGCTACAAAGTTGGATGGACGATTGCAAATGGATTGCATCACCTCCCTCATTAAAAACTCACCTGCATACCACAAAAACATAATGTTACAATATGTTACAAACCGGGCCGTGTTTCGCCCGTAACAATCTCTGAATTCATATTGTTAAATCAGTTGACGAGCTCCTCCCCCTAGACTGCCACCACCCCGCTCTAAGCATAACCATCACGACGAATAACTCACCAGACAACACAACTATTCTGCCTAACCTTACTTATAATTTTTCCAAAGCTGACTATTCCAATATGAACCAATATCTTGCAAATGAAGACTGGTCATTTCTTCACCACAACAATAATATTAACTATAATCTTGAAATATTTTACACAATTATTAACAGAGCCATTGAAAACTATGTACCACTTTCACACTTCAAAGAAGCAAAGTTCCCGAAATGGTTCAGCGGAGAGCTAATTAAACTAGTTATCTGTAAAAAAATTGCACACAAAAACTTTAAAGAATCCAACTTCCTTAACGACTATAAGATATTTCATAACTACAGAACTCAATGTAAAAAACTGTCAAAAATATCGTATTTTAATTATATAAATGGAATCGAAAATTCTGTACCCTCTAATATTCAAAACTTTTTCACACATGTTATCTCTCTTAGAAAAAAACAAACAAGGTTTACCCATCTCAATGCACTTCAAAGAAAAGAGTAGCACAGATATGAAAGTAAAGGTTAACTATTTTGCTGATTATTTCAAAAGTGTATATGACAAAGATATCCCAGACAATTATATACCACCAACTTCCCCTAATGAGAGCATACATATCCCTGCTGTAGACATCAATATAAACGACGTTAAAACCAAAATTAAATCTCTAGATAAAAACAAGAAGGCCGGACCTGACAATGTGCATCCCAATATCCTTATTAATTGCGTCGATTCACTTGCTGAGCCGATTTGTATATTGTTTAACCAGTCCCTCGACACAGGTTGCTTCCCTGACATTTGGAAACGTTCTTTTCTAACACCTATATTAAAAAAGGGTAATAAAAGTGATATCACTAACTATAGACCTATATGTAAGCTATCTGTAATCCCGAAACTCTTCGAAAAACTATTACTTGATCAAATTTCCCCATGTATTAACCATCTCACTGTTCGAATCAACATGGATTTTTGTCAGGCAGGTCAACTCTAACAAATCTTTCGTTATATGAAAACTATATATCAAACGCATTAGCTAACAGAACTCAAGTCGATTCCATATATACGGATTTTATCAAGGCATTCGACAAAGTATGCCATAAAATTCTACTGGTTAAGCTACGTAATCTAGGTATTGATGGAAAACTTTTAGACTGGTTTGCAAGCTATCTATCTGATAGAGTACTACTTGTAAAAATTAATTTGTTCCTTTCTAATCAATTTATAGCTACCAGTGGTGTACCACAAGGGTCTCATTTAGGCCCAATTTTATTTTTACTGTTTATAAATGATATTGTTGATGTATTTGATAAAGATGTAAACGTGTTGCTTTTTGCAGATGATTTGAAAAATTTTAAAATAATTAAAACGGCCGAAGATTGTATCTATCTACAAAATAATTTAAACAAGTTAATTAATTGGTGTTCTCTTATCAAACTTTTTCTGAACATAAATAAGTATCATTCAATAAGATTTTACAGAATAAGTCAACCAATAATTCATCAGTATGTACTTAACAACTCTACCCTTACCTCTGTCGAAGAAATTAATGACCTGGGGTCCTAGCATGGTCGATCGATATAAGTTTTATCGAAAATGTCGGTAACTTGCCATCGCTCCCGAGCACGACTGCAGGCCGCTAACGAACAAATAATAGTTCACAATGACTAGGGGTTCCTAATATATTTGACGTTAACTGTTATTTATTCGTTAGCGGCCTGCAGTCGTGCTCGGGAGCGATGGCAAGTTACCGACATTTTCGATAAAACCTATGTCGATCGACCATGCTAGGGGATCTGGGCATAATTTTCGACTCAAAATTAAACTTTAGGTATATCCCATATAAACACAATCACTAATAAAGGAACAAAAATGCTTGGCTTCATTCTTCGAAATACCAGAGGTTTTAGGAATATTTCAACTGTAAAAACTGTACGTAGTCAAGCCGAATATAACGCCTCGATCTGGTCCCCCCATTTTAAATTACATTCAGATACAATCGAAAAAATTCAACACAAATTCCTAAGGCATATAAATTTTAAACTCGGTATTCCCATCGAAAACATAAATTATAACTACTATAAAAGAATTAAATTTATTAAATCTCTCAGATCGAAGAATTATATCCCACTTAATATTTGTGTTCAAAATTGTAAATGGTAAAATAGACAGTCCTGATTTAACTAAGCTCATCGAATTTCAAATACCCAGTAGAGCAACTCGCTCCAAAATCTTATTTCAATGTAACAACAACAGGACTGAGTACATGAAACACTCGCTTTTACCTAGATTGCATGTAGTTAGTAATTACACTTAATACGCAGATGTGGCGGATCTAATTAACTGCACAGAAGCTAGGTACAAGAAGGCTATTCTCTCATATATCTTCAATCAATATTAATTTTATTTATACTATAGTATTGAATGTAATTGTAGCCCTTTGTGTTATTTCTTAATCAAATGCCACAATTAACTTAACTCTTTTTTATAATTATTTCTTATGTACCTACAACTAATATTTTGTGACATGTAATATGTATTTATGGTATATTTATACCGTTAATAAATAAGTAAATAAATAAAATTTACTTAAGCACGCCGGGATTTGAACCCGCGACCGTCGGATTGCTAGGTGATAGCCTTACCCCACGACCAAAGAGGCCGTCACAGTTACATTGTATTTATAATAATTTGGGAGGCTATTATGGGTACCGTCACACCGCCCCGTGAACCAAGTTGGATAACCAATAACTTTATAGTTATCTTACATATTAAGATATCCCAAGTGGTTCGATACGATTGGTGACTTAGCAGAGGCGCCCGGGTTGGCGGGTGAGATTTGTCTAGGTCTTGGCAGCGATACGTCTGCCCACCAACTATGTGGCGGGCCAGATAGAGAGAGGCCGGTGGAGGGAGAACTTTTGACCTCACCAGTCAGACTTTCTCGACCCATCATCTTGCATCGTTGTTGGAGGGATGGATTTATACGTCCGTCACTCCTGGACACGCTGACCCCCCGATTCTTACCCATATCCCTCAAACATTTTCCGTCCCCACTCGTTTTTTTCTTTAAAAATTGTCTCTAAGCAGCATCCCCAAAGATGACATAGGGCCCGAGGGAAAATATTTTTCTCAGGGCCTCCTGTGTGGGAATCGTGTAAAAAAAAGAAGTCTATTGTTGTAATTCGGTTTAAGTAAAACCCAAGTGAAGTGAGCATTAAAACTAAGTACCTAATCTGTTAATAATTTTGAATTAAAAAGATGCCACAAAATAAGTTTGCTAAGTTTGAAGCAAATTCTGGCCAGCGTAGTCCAGCGGTAAGGCTCTTGACTCGAACACCGAAGGTCGCGGGATCGAATCCCGGCGTGGCAAATAAATTTTATTTGATTAATTTGTTTTATTTCACAATTTATTGATTTAAAATAATAATATAGTATATTTGCGGCACTTTCCAGAGTGGAAGATACAATCAGTATCGCCCTGGTGTAAGACCACCATTCAGAATTGAAACGTTGCTTGAAATGGCATTAGCCGTGTTTGGTGACCAGATCTGAATAGCCAGGTACTTCCCGACCTTCCTCTTCCCTATCTCCTTTCCCTCTCCACTACCTTCAGCCTCAAAACATACCCCAATTGGGGATGCCATAGTCTCACTGGCTTCGGACGGGAGCAGTTGGGATTCTTGTGCGGTATTCATATAAAAAAAATAAAAATAAATCAATCATCGTTTCCGATAACAGACCGGATGCGATAGTCTGAAGTGTCAGGAGTCACAATTGTGATATCGCAATGCAATTATCGCATTAACCGCAAGCAATTAACAAAAATAATAAATCCGGTAGCCGTGTTGTGACACTTATTTTGTATTCGTTCACATAAGTCATCTAATTCAAAAATGGAAATGGCGGAATGGTCTTTTAATAATCCGTAAGCGTACACAAATACTTTTTCAAATAAAAAAAATTGAATCGTTCAAATAAAACTGTTGACTGAAGAGTCCACTGTAGGTTCTCTCTCTCTCTGGTTTCAATCGTGGGATTGGTTTGCAGCAATTTCATCTATACGTTTCTTCCACTCTTCCCTGTCTTGTGCGGCTCTATTGAAATCTGCATATGATGAGCAGCGCACGTCCACCAGCAGGTCCTCCAGGTACTCTCGGCGTGGGCGTCCCCTAGCGTTTGTCCCCTCGGTCATACCCTCCATTATGGCATGCAAGAGGCCTTCTTGTCTTATTACATGGCCGATCCATCTTGAGCGCCTTTCGGACAAGGTCCTGAGCAGGTGCCTTCCTCCTTCGATTCTTTGGAGAACCTCCTAATTTGTGATGTGGTCTCTCCAGGAAATTCCTAATAGTCTTCTATAGGACCACATCTCAAAAGCCTCTAGTCTCCGTTTATCTCTTTCGGATAAGCACCATGTTTCGCAGCCGTACATCAAGATACTCCATACATAGGTCTTGATGAGGAGTATTCTCAGTTTTAGGTCTATATTATTCGATTCTATTATTTTCGACCTTTTATTGAATGCAAGCCTAGCCTGGTGTATACGGCTGTCGACCTCGCTCTTAGACCGACCGTCCCATGTTATTTTGCTCACGAGGTAGACAAACTCCTTGGTGTTCTTTAGTGGAACTCTTGACATCTCTACTCTCATCTGATGTTGCGTTCGGCCTACAGTAAGCAGCTTTGTTTTGTCTTTATTTATCTTCATGTTGTAATTGTTTTGAAGAATGCTTTGCATGATTGTTAAGGCCTCTTGCAGTTCTTCTTCGCTTTCAGCAACCATAGCAATATCGTCAGCAAACCTTATCCTATCCACCTTTTGCCCGTGTATCTTTACACCTTTTCTGTGACTCATTCTCTCTCTCAAGTCATCAATCGCACTTTGTATATAAGCGTTAAAAAGAACAGGTGACAGAGAGCATCCCTGTCTCACCCCTTGTCTTATACTGGCTTCTTTTGCATCATTGTCACATCTAATTATAGCGGCCTCATTCTTGTATAGCGCCTGGATTATTCGTCTCTCTCTATATTTGATGTCAATTCTCTTCAGAATCTTGAAGAGTCTTTTCCATTCAACTTTGTCGAAAGCCTTCTCCAGGTCTATGAATGCGATGAATGTGTTTTGGTTTTTGGTAGGTGCTGATTATGTCATCAGCAGTACCTACCAAAAACCAATTACTACTGCTGATGACATAATCAGCAGTACCTACAGTGGATCCATCAATGAAATTCTGATTATTTGCTACTGTTTTTCCTTAGTTTCGTTCGTATTCTCAATGACATAAAATGAATTTACAAATGGTTACATTCTTTACACTGAAAAGGTAAATATTGATAGCAGTATGTTGTTGGCGTGTCCGTGTGCCAAAGAAAGCTCCTAATACTTGCCTGAAATTGATCCGTCATTTTCAAATATCGAAATTATGAAACCCGCCTGGTTGCTCGTAGACAGAAAAGTTTTAGGACTAGGTGAAGAAGTAGTTAACATGTTTGGTTTTTTTTTTAATAAATTTTGTTTGTTTTATAGAAGTAATTTTAAAATAAATATTGTTTTTTCACATACTTCAAACATCGTTTTTTTATTTATTTAATTTAACACGTGTTAACTGTCTGAATAAGTGTAAAATAAGCCAAATAACAGTAAACAATCGATTTTTAACAAGTCTAAAGAAGACAGACGCCGAAGATTCGGTTTCGGTGGAAAGTCCTGTTTCGGTCGGACACTAAAGAATTATACATTCAGTACAATACAGTCGTGTATGTCATAACTGCGCGTGTGTGCGACTCTGTACGTCGTACGGGGCTCACAGCTGATCGCGCGTGCCAGCTGACAGCTTATCGGCCCGATAAAAAGCTGTCTGAGGTTTTCCGAGCTTTGCCGAAGTGCGCCGAGGGCAGCCGAACTCTTCCGATGTGTCAGTTGTTGTCAAGAACGCTTTCGCGCACTTTTCTCTGTTGAAAAGCGACACGTAGGTTGATAATAATAATAAAAATACAATGGAAGAAACTACTGTATGCTGAGTTGTTGGTCCGACATGAAAAGTATAATGCTTGCTGTGTTATATCCGTGGTTTTTACAGTTTGAGGCAGGTATTTAGACGACTAACACAGGTATATTATTATGGAAGTAGACATTCATGCATCGATCGTCCAGTTGATTAGTCTGACATCTCCAAATATACCAGGCCCTCGGTGACCCTCTATCTTGCCTTTCAATATTAAATGGAGCAAGTGATACTTCTCCCCTCGAAGTACATGACCCAGATATGAAATTTTCCTGATTTTTATTAATGATAGCAGTTCTCTATCTGCTCTAGCCTGCCTGAGAATTTCTGTGTTGGTGATCATGTCGGTCCGTGGAACCTTGAGCATTCTCCGGTGAAGCCACATTTCAAAAGCCTCTAACCTGTTCATGGTATTTACTTTCAAGGCCCAGTTTCACATCCATACAGCAAGACCGACCACACATAACATTTTAGCATTCTCTGCCATAGTTTTAAGCTGATATTGTCATTGCAGAAGAGGGATTTCATTTTAATGAACGTAGCCCTTGCTGCTTCAATTCTGCACCTAACCTCTACATCTGGGTCAAGAGTCTCCGTGAGAATACTGCCGAGGTATCTAATTTTTTCTCCTTTTCGACATTACAACCATTTAACTGTATCACTGATTCAAAGTGATCTAGTCGCCCAAATATCATCCATTTAGTTTTATTGATGTTGATTGTTAGGCCCAGTTGCTCACCAGCATTATTATCAAGATTTAATAGGTCTTGGAGGTCATCGATACAGTCAGCTAGTAATACAGTATCATCTACGTATCTTATGTTTCGGGGGTTTAGGATCACAGGGGCCTATCTACCAAAACACAGTTTTGAGATAAACGCAATTAAAGTTTTGAATGCTTTGAAACTCTGAAAATAAAAGGCATTTTAGTAAACAAAAAATATTTGTCAACGAATATATTATCAAACTCTTTGAAAGACATATTTTTAAGTAATTATTAAAGATTTGTGATGATTAAAAAAATATATTTGTGAAAAACGACTGAGATATGCCTTTGTGTTCCTAACTATACAGCAATACTTGACAAGAGAGTTAAGGATCACAGGGGCATATCTACAGTTTTGATACTTTGAAATTCCGAAATTTAAACACATTTACTTACTTAAGTGTAATAATTTTTTTTTAAATAAACTAATCGTCACATTTTATAAATTACATATTTTACACAAAAAAAATTGACAACTAAAAATATAAAATTATAAAAATTGACGGATTGCCTTTGTGTTCCTTAATATTCAGCAATACTTTAACAAGGGGTGATTTAGATCACGGGGGCCTTTCTACAAAAACAGAGTTTTGAGATGAAGATTTTAGATGCTATCAAACTCAGAAAATATAGCATCTATCAGTCCAGCACACTGCATAAAAAATACTTTTTATAATAATTATCTTAGGCCCGGTACAATTAAATACATTTATTGAGATATACCTATCTATATATTTATTTATTGAGATATACCTAGATATACCCTACCTATATATTTAGCCATTATTATTATTTACAAACATAAACTCCTCTTGATTTCTATTTATGAATAGAGAAATAACATAAATATCATACTTTTAACAAAATCTATGAACTATCGGATAGCTCTGCCCTAGAAAATACTATCAGTATTTTCTAGGGCAGAGCTATTTTATTTCCCTCTTACGTTATCTTCACACATGAGGCAAATATTTTCCCTCAGGACCTGTGTCATCTTTGGGGATGAAACACAGAAGTCGGCAAATCATTCCACAGTCGGGAACTCAAGAACTCAAGAGTCGTAGAAACGACCCGCTCTCAAGTGATTAAGGTCAACTGTGTACACATGTTTTGGCGTGTTTCCCAACTGTGCACTGGTGCCGAAGTGAACGATGACGATAGTTCCTTGGAGCATCTTCCATTAAAATATCGGTATATCAAGGAAAGAATTCCCACTTGACACCTTTGCTCTAAAGCAGTGTTTTTCAAACTGTGGGTCGCGGGCAAAAGGAAAAAATGCGAGGTTCTAACTACAATAAAAACACTATTTCAGTGAGAAGGCTGGGCTTGTTTATTTTTCAAAAATATTTCAAATCGTGGTGATATATTTGATATTGTGGCAGGGTATTTATATAAGAAAATAGTCTTTAGGCGTTGTTCAGTTTATTTCTCTTATATAGGGTTCACAGCTTATAGTAAAAACAGAGTACAGAACCGTTTTAACACACAGTAAAGTTACATTCAGCCTTACTAAAAAACCCAGTGAAAATTTTATTCAATTGACAAACGGCCGCGAATGTGAAAACATTACTAATTAAAAAATTGTTCATGGAAAAAAATACACTTGGTTTACAGAGTCTGAGAGGGTAGTTTATCTCTGTTTTAGTAATGATGTCTGAACGAAATTTGAAATTTTTAATGTATTTTTATGTAATTTTTAAGTATTTTGAATGTTCTATATATTTCTTATTTTTGAAGGTGTCGTAAAAACAAATACCATTTATGAAAACTAGATAAAATTACCTTTTAGATTTGTGTAATTGAAATACGCTTTAGTTTTAAAAAACTGCCATATATTAAGATTCAAACGCGAAAAAAATGGAATTTTTATTTTACCAAAACATATTTGATGAAAGTGTACAGAAATTTACAAAAAAACAAAATTTTAAAAATACAGACCTTTTATATAATGAATTTGGAACCAAACTGTGACCTCACTGTTTCCTCATGCATAAAATAAAAAAAATAATAAAAAATTTCAAACTTTTTTTTAATGCCAAAAAACTAACCAAAAAATTAAACCGACTTTTATAACAGATTTCTTGCATCTCTAAAGACGTTAATTTTTTGATACGTTTAGGAACACATGTATTAGATATTAATATTAAAAAAAAAAACACCACTTTTATGAAATTCTCATAAAATAAAATCCTTTAAATGTAAATTTAAATTTTCATGTTTTATATAAAATACTTTTTGACATTTCAATTTTCAAAGTATGATTATTTTTATTATAACTTGACTAAAACTTATTAAAAACCACAAAAACACGGTAAATATATCAATAATACGAATATAATGGTGAATTAGTCATATTATTAGAAATTACGATCACATTTGATAATAATATTTGTAATATTACACACACATCCGAGGAGTGATTTTTTTTTGCGCTTTCAGCCCGACCGACGAATGCGCAGGTGCCGCCATCTGGCGGTTATGAAGGAAAACAAACAATTTAGTGCTTACACTATGAAAAATTACATTGTCGCCAGATTTAAAATACATTTTAAGAACAAACCTTATTAGTAATATTTCATGTTCTAGTGTATTTTTGTTTTATTCATGTTGCTGCAGCAACACGGGTTATCGGGCGTGCTTGGTTTTTTTTTAGTAAGGCTGTTAGAGTTTAAACAATGTTCACTATTGTCCTCGCTAAACACTTAGCGTAATACCCCCCAACATAGGTCCCCAACATACCCCCGCGGTCTCTTAGTTGGGTTAAGGTTTCCCGGCAAGTAATGTCCACTAGGGCCAAGGGTAGATTTAGAAGGGGGGGGGGGTACTTGTTTTTGATTATTGGGGGATATTTTGAGGGATTGTTTTGCCCTTCCGCGCCTTGTGCCCCCCCCCCCCCCCCCCCAGTAAAAAATGCTAACAGTAATTATTGATTTTTTTACCCGTCCGCCCCTTGTACCCTCCCTCAGGAAAAAATCCTATCAGTAATTGTTGATTTTTTTGCCCGTCCGCCCCTTGTACCCCCTCCAGAAAAAAATCCTGAATCCGCCCTTGACTAAGGCGCTGTTACTTGAATTCCCAAGGAGGACCCAGAGGACTCTCTCGACTTGGTACTGGTTTAGTTAACCGAGCACTGACCACTAGGATGCTGTGGCTTAGTTTAACCAGGAGACCGGCTACTCTAATTCCCAAGGAGGACCCAGAGGGCTCTCTCGACTTGGTACTGGTTTAGTTAACCGAGCACTGACCAGTAGGATGCTGTTGCTTAGTTTAACCAGGAGACCGGCAACTCTAATTCCCAAGGGGACCCAGAGGGATCTCTCGACTTGGTACTGGTTTAGTTAACCGAGCACTGACCACTAGGATGCTGTTGCTTAGTTTAACCAGGAGACCAGCTACTCAATTCCCAAGGAGGACCTAGAGGGCTCTCTCGACTTGGTATTGGTTTTGTTAACTGAGTAGTGACCACTAGGATACTGTAGCTTAGTTCAACCAGGAGTCCGGCTAGACTGATTTCATATAGGCCTGCACTGTATTATATACCCCTTAGGGCAGGGTAGTGCCAGCTGGCGATGGAGGGGAGGGGGTAGCTCAGCCAATGGGGTGTCTTCGCGTCCGGGTGGCGAGGCGAAAGTTGCCGAGCGAGACGGCGCTATGCGTGAGGGAGAAAGTATTCGGATCCGTGCGTCGGACCGATTACCAAGCGCTACAATATGTTACTGAAGAACTAATTAGGCGACTTGAGGCATACGAGATGTGGATCTATAGAAGAATACTTAACCCGTCTGCTTGGTTCAATATATTCACACCTCACAATACGCAAGCCTCAGATTTGCGCTCAAAATCTGAAAATGTCACTTTGGATCGAGATTGTAAAATATCTATACAAGATAGCTTTCATATTTCAAAGACATTAAGAAGCATTATTTCGTTCTCTTTCTGGTTAAAAGAAAAAATACATATGTTTGCATGAGTGGAAGAGTGATAAATAGCTTTTAAAATGTAAGGTCGCTCGGGACGTTTTTGGTCTTATGAAAGTATAACGCGATTACGTGTTTTGGGATGTATTTGTTCCTAAACAAGCAGACGGGTTAAAATAAGCTGGATGGACAGGGTTACAAACGAAGATGTTATGGTTCGGATGAATAAAGAAAAGGAAGTAATTAAAACTATAAAAATCCGAAAACTTCAATATCTTGGACATGTGATGAGACATCCAGAGAAGTGTGAAGCACGTGAAAATTAACTGCAAATATTTGATGAATTTGTCAAATTTTTCGAAAACAAAATTCGTCCTAAGTCTGTTTCTCTTTTTAGTTTAAATGTCCACCAATGAAGAAAATGTCAGTTCACATAAGTATGAAGTGGCAAATGGCACTAATAATTTTTGTTAGAATGTCCACCATTGAAGAGAATGTCAGTTCACATAAGTATAAAGTGGCAAATGGCACTAATACTTTTAGTTAGAATGTCCACCATTGAAGAGAATGTCAGTTCACATAAGTATGGGCACTAATAATTTTAGATAGAATGTCCACCATTGAAGAGAATGTCAGTTCACATAAGTATGTAGTGGTAAATAGCACTAATATTTTTAGATGATCTTGCCAGCTCTGGACACTCTTCTTTTCTTTTCATCCAAAACACGTCAACACTTTGAGCATGAAATGCCATTTTAAGCATGCCGTCAGCAGCTAAATCTATAAGATTTTCTTTCATATTTGTGGTGAGATCAGTCAGTTCTATTGATTTATCCAAGAAAGGGTTTTAAAATCCACCTATGCTGCAAAATCAGGCCCACGCAAGCTGGAGCGTCCAAGTCAAAGTCGCACGCAGCCTTACCAACTTACATCGTCCTTACTTTAAAAGCTCTCGTGGCTTCCTTGCAGAGTGTAGGCCATAATAATGAATATAGGTACCAAAATAGAGAAAATAATAAACGTATTTAACGTACTTACTTTTTGTCTGTATCTATGGCCAAAGGGGGTCGCCAGAATTTTTCAACCTGCAAAGGGGTCGCGTATTCAAAAAGATTGAAAAACACTGCTCTACAGATTGCAATCCGTTTGTAAATACAGGGGATTCTATCAAATGCACCACCCTTTTCTGCACAGTCAAGATTTTTTCAGGTATTTTAAGGCTCCAGACCAAAGGTGGCTTCCAAATTCAACTGTGGGGTTATTCGTACATAGTTAGAATTTGTGTATTATCCGCAGTATTTGCTGGCCCTGTACAGTACGCCCTGTTTCTGAGAGGCTAACTTGACTCTGGCTTCGATGTAGCCGCCGTTCCTTAGCTAGTCATTTAGAATAACACAAAGCATATCAATGGAAAGCTTATTGGGAAGATAACTTACATTGGAAGAATAATACCCACTGTTCAAAAATCCTTCAAATCTTTAATATTTTACACTGTAAATGGTATTGGAGCATTATATTGACCGGTCAGTGGCTGAGTTGGCATTTTGTCTGGATTTCTGGATCCCATCCATGAGTAGTAAGTTCAATTCCTCGGCGAAGTCCTCCATCACGACACAGGCAATACTTTCCCATTACTGTGATGGTAGTGGGAGTCTTTAAAAATATTGTCAGTTTATTCGTAAACCAGAAATATTTGTCTTTCTTTTTAAAAAAGAAAGAAAAAGGGTAAAGTTCTTCCAATTCATAGAAGGATTCTGAATGCTTCATCAAAATTATATGAAAAATCGATCATGTGTGGATTATCTTTTCGGTACCTATTGAAACTATTTGATAATCAGCCAATTAACGTTTTGTTCTTCCATGAATAACACGTGTTAGGTCAGTTTGACGCTGGTAACACGATTTTTGTTTAATGTCACAAAGGCATAACAGGCGATATGCCCTTGTGCTTCTAATTTTATGTCTAAATTTCTAGATTTGCTCATCATTATCTCTTAAACGGCTGTATATTCGAGATAGAGCTTCGTGTCACTAATAGATATGATTATGACATTACCGAAACCCAGCTTAATAGTCCAGTCAAGTTAAACATGAAAAGGGGGTCGTGCTTGCAAAAGGTCCGGTCATTCTGAATTTTTTATATGTTGTTAGGATCTAAACCAGTATTAAAAAAAAAATTTTGCAACTTCGAAAGTGCTGTGCGAGCGGCGGTGGACCCAAAAAACCAGGAAATTTTCGGATTTTTTTCAGTTTTTGCTCAATATCTCAGTGAAGGAAGGGTCTGACCGGTATAATCAGTATACACAGTTTTCAAGTAGACTAAATTTGCTACAATTTGAGACCAAAGAAAGCTATATACAGTCATTGGTTTCCAAGATACAGTTCTTCGAAAATAGGCCATTTTTTCCAAAAAATGAAATTTTTTTCAAAATGGTCACTTATTTTGTAAAATATTTTCTAAAACACGCATCCCACGTCAAATATTATATGAAATAGAGTTGTAGTAAATTTAATTTGCTTTCATTTAAGACTAGATTGTTATCTGTAGACCTAACGGTTCTCTCAAGAACACCAGATAACCAAAAACCGTCATAAGTGGGTTTTGGGGAGAAATGCAAATACACTGTTCTCACGTCTTTTTATGGTTTTATTTATCAAATAGTTACAATTTTTTTTGTTTTTGTTAACAAATTTTTGATGAAAAAAAGAAAAGATAATAAATCTCTCGGGAATTACGTCATCTTCAAACATTGTTTTATATATCTACATACTAAAATGCTTGTACAAACATCATGGTACCTACTATAAGGACAAATTACATGTACACAAAAAATTAAACTAATATAAATCATGTAGGTATTGTGTCTTGGTTGCCAAATCATGTCTTTCTTTTTATCTTAGATGGCCCGGGCTTAGGCTCGCACGAAGAAGGTGTCTCGATATCTGTGATGGACGCTGAGAGAGGCGCCCAGTCTGTAGTCGGGTCATCTTCATCGTCCGAGCATTTCAGCTCCACATCCGGGATTTTAATGCACAATTTGTCACCGCATGACTGACAGAGGACTGAGCAATGGAGCCCAGCCTCTCTGCACGAGCAGCTCCCAGAGCATCCTTTCTTGCATTTACATGAAATTTTTCGCAGAAGGGCAGGAGGTGCGGGATCCATCGTGGTGAGGATGGGGGTGAGTCCTTGAGAAAACAGCTTCTACCCCCATTCAGTGGGATTTAAGTTGATGCCCCGCCACTTCTGCACTTGGAGGTAGCACCTTGCTGCATGGTGGCCTGCGGCATCTTCCGTCGGTGGCAAATGGGCGAGGTTTATGTTTGTTGAAGTGACAAACGTCTTATACCTCAGGAAATCCAAAGTATCCCTCGCGATCTCACCCCCATATAGAGCCACAAAGCACTTGATGCCCGCTTCACTCACGGCTTGTGGGGTGGAGTCTGGCTGAAGGAATGCCTCCACTTGCTCAGCAAGTGGTTCTTTCTTGCTCAGAAGTGTGGTGATTTTGGCCTTTCCTTGGCCAAACGGTGCTGAGGTGGTATCGCACCCGGTAAACACGTGGGTGAATAGTGCCATTCCTGGTAATCGCCGGGAGCCCTGGTGGTTGTAGGAGGTCGTAGAGTAGTGACAGCAACCAGCTTCACCCTTCGTGCTCTTCTGGAGATAGACATTTGTCTCTTCAGCGCCTAAACCATTGAGAGAAGAATGAGCAGGTCGACGTCTTCTCCCACTATGACGACCCGATCGGCTACTGCTCTTTTTGAAAGCGCCATCATGACGATCTCTCGATTCGCATCTTCTTCGGCAACAGCCACTTCTGGGAGTAGAAACTCCTTCTGAAAGGCGTCACAGAGAAGAGTTATAAGCTGGAATGAGCTGTGTAGTGCCGGAGTCGTTCTGCTGTTTTGGTGTTTTTTTTGTAACATCTTCGGGGTAGCCATAAAAAACGATGGAGATGTTCTTCCCAAAGTGGTTTTGGACGTAGGTGGTATAACGCGCCAAAAGTGCTCGAACCGTGCTCTTCCGCTGCCACACGACCTTGTGCAAGAGGTATCCACCATCCAAAATGACGTGAGTGCTGGCACCAATCTATCGGCGTGTGGCTGGAAAGAGGAGTGAAAGCAGAGTACAGAGTAGATTTTGTGCCCTTGCGCATCCCTTGTTCATTGACCAGAGACATCGGGAACGGGGCCAATTCAAACTTGAAGTCATCCTATAAATCCTGTTCAGATTGCTTTGCAATACACACTCGCTGGAAAATTGTGAGCGGATCCACAGCCACTCTTCTATTTTTGTCCGGCAGTTTAACGGTTGAGGTGATCGATGCCAGCGTGGTAACTTTATTTTTCCGTTTTATTACTCCCTTCTCGTACATTTGCCCAACAATTTTCATCACTCCCTCCGTTCCAACTCTCTGGGCTGTGTGGCAATTAATTTCAGGACCTGCCAGTAAGCCACTACTGATAGAAATCAAACTGTCAGTTTTGGGAAATGGAGGGTGGAGAGCAAACCAGTTTTTTAGTTTTTCCACATCACAATTATCTTGGATGATTCGAGGAGGTCTCATGTTTACATGCTGCTCTCCAGTAGGACATGAGATGTTGCAAAAACTTTCCAGTTCTTCACAAATGTTCAACATAAACACCATTCCTGCAGTCCACCTTGCTAGAACACTGTCGGAGATTCCCCTTTCTTGGGTCAACCCACCATAGGTTTTCATGGATCGCATCATGGATTTACTTCACAACACAATAAATGGTCTCATGGATTAGTCTCATGGATTTACTTCACAGCACAATAAAACCATAAAAAGACGTGAGAACAATTTATTTGCATTTCCCCCAAAACCCACTTATGACTATTTTTGGTTATCTGGCGTTCTTGAGAGAACCGTTAGGTCTACAGATATCAATTTAGTCTTAAATGAAAGTTAATTAAATTTACTACAACTTTATTTCATATAATATTTGACCAGGGATGCGTGTTTTAGAAAATATTTTACAAAATAAGTGAACATTTTGAAAAAATTTCACCTTTTAGAAAAAATGGCCTATTTTCGAAGAACTGTATCTTGGAAACCAATAACTGTATATAGCTTGCTTTGGTCTCAAATTGTAGCAAATTTAGTTTACTTTAAAAGTGTTTATAATGATTATACCGGTCAGACCCTTCCTTCACTGAGATATTGAGCAAAAACTGAAAAAAATCCGAAAATTTTCTGGTTTTTTGGGTCCACCGCCGCTCGCACAGCACTTTCGAAGTTGCAAAATTTTTTTTTTATTACTGGTTTAGGTCCTAACAACATATAAAAAATTCAGAATGACCGGACCTTTTGCAAGCACGGATGTACATCTTGACTGGAGTATAACTCAAAACACCAATTTTTGTAGTTAGGCCCCTGTAGTTATTAATGACAACTCCGCTGATCTTCAGACCCTTCTCAGTATTACTTAGGGCTCTTTTAAAGACATAGTTGGAATAGAGATTAAACAATAGTGCATGCTCCTTCGAATTCTTCGGGGAAATTAAGCAAATTAAATCTGTTATTAATGATTTATGCGAATTTTGTTAAATCTTTTACTGATGTCATTTGAACGTGTGAACATTATTACTACATTTTTCAAAAATTATAACAAAAATGTGAATAGATACGTTTCTTTTACATATTTGTGAGTGAAGCATCCCAAAAAGAGAAAACCCATTTGTGATATATTTTATTAAATGATCATTATGAAGATATCTCAACCTCTCCAAATTAGCACATCTTACAATACCAACCGTTTGACAATTTAATTTTAAAAATTCCGTTGCTGCTTTTCGAAATTACATTGCGCGTTTGTAAGTAGTTACCTTGAAAGTTACTTTGAAAATTCTGACGGGAAAAGCATCGCAATTTCATCCATTGTCTCCGTGGTTCACTGATCGATAAACCAAGACGGCATTAAACATTATAAAAAAATAAACACGAAACAATTACTATATAAATATAGCAGAAATGAGTTAGTCAGTCAAAAGCGTTAGTCAGCATGAAAATATTTGGAATGAACTATAACCCAGACGAAAAGAACTGCGCACCTTCATGCCGCCTGAGTTCATTGATCAAGACAATTTATAAATAGCAATGACACAATACGTATAAAGTGTTACATTCTTATATTAACTAATAGACGCTAAACAAGGTTATTAAATATATTTAAAGTTTATGTTTATGTTTACATACAAAACAAAATTAACCTCACTAGGACTAGGCCTGTGTTGAGGTACATTCCTTTTTAGATCCAGCTCACCCATAGAAGTTTATTTGTTATTTACTTTGATCACACGTCAATAGTTATTTAAGTTAAGTACATAAATACAACCCATTTCATCACCTCTGAGTAAACTGTTAAATGTCTCTCAGTATTTCTAAAATTCTTGACAAAGCATCTTTTTTTTTCAATATGTTGTATTTTTTTTTAAAACGTGTAATTTTCATGTAAAATGTACTTATACATATGTGTCTGTCCTTCCCGTAATGAGTTTCTTCTTAACTCATTGGGAATAATGTGTTACCTACTTACCATGTTTTTTGTAATACATTATAATTAATTAAATAAATAAATGTGGCTCCGTATTTACCGCGCATTCCAAATTACTGTCAATTTAAACATACTTCCAAGGAAAAAAAATTCCCTCGATGGAAAAATCGCAAAGCGTGCTTCGAAAATATATAAAAAACACTTCTGGTTATCTGATATTTAACATGTGATGTATAAAAAAATTCACAGAGTTTCTTTAACCACTCGGACCCATAAGCTTGTTTTCACGATAATATAACAATACCAGACATCCTATGAATGACGTATGAAGCGTTACCTGACTTATTAAATGGTATGACATTGGATAGATTTTTGCTACAATATAATCTAATATATAAAATTCTCGTGTCACGGTGTTTATTACCATACTCCTCCGAAACGGCTGGACCAATTTTGATGAAATTTTGTGCGCTTATCTGGTAGGTCTGAGAATCGACCAACATCTATTTTTCATACCCCTAAAAGTAAAGGGTGTTCCACTCCGAAGAAAATTATTTTCCACATACATTTTGTATGGAACGAATTCTCCTATTTTGAAAGAACTGCAGCAATATTGTAAGGGGTATAATATTGAACTGTGAACCGGTGGAGGGGGGAGGGGGGAAAGGAACTCAGGAAGGGGGGTTAGCGGGACGGGGGAAGGGGAGAAGTGGAGTGGGGAGAGGGAGAGGGAACGCGAGAGGGGAAAGGATACGCAGGGAGAAATAATTTAGATCAAGGTATGGTATACGCAGGGAGAAACAATTTAGATCAATTCAGCTAATAAGTTGAAAACAGTTTTTGATTCTGAGGCGGTACGAAGTTCGCCGGATCAGCTAGTATTTTGTATAAATCATGCTTTGTTAAATATTTTCGCTCACGCTTAGATATTAATTAAAATTGTTTTTTTTTTCAAATTAATAAATAACGGTGTATTTATAAATATCAATGGGCTTCCTTTGACGTTCTTATGTACATATCTCCCTTTCAAACTTTCTTAAAAATATTTGTAAAAGATTATTAGTTTGTTAAATACCTTCATGAAAGCATTTGGTTTGATAATGTCTATTGACGTCACTATTCAACTGTGCAAATATTGCGACAGTCATGCTGTGAAATATTGCATATTTGCTTGATAAACTTTTAATGAATGTAATAGTTTAAAAATAATTGGTGTACCAACTACCGGAGTCATTGGTGCTACGTCATTCCCAGGATATCGATTGTCACAGAGATAAACAGTGTTATATTATTTTGTTAAATCCGGTTATTTCGGTAAGAAGAACAAAAGTGTGTAAGGAAATTAATTGCGAAAAATTAGTATTTGACCCGATAAGACTGATTTCACGAATAATTATAAAAATTAACTGTATAATAATATAAAATGTATTTCATTGCATAATCAGGAAGATGCGTGACTGTAAGCTGCTAATAAACAAATAACGTTTTAATTTCACACAAGGAATCTTTTTTGGTCGCCCAACAATAATATCTGTATGAGAAAGAATATCCGTTGTGTTAAACCGCAAAAAGTCATTTGACTATCTTAATTAATAATGAATGGTGTGATAAAGGTTTGGCTTCCACATTTCTACCGATTTACCACATATATTTTCCTTAAATACTGTAAGTTTTATAGCTCTTGAAAATATATATCGACGCTGGAAAGGATAAATGGCTAAAGCGCCATTATGCTAAATGTTCAGGAGAGCTGTTTGAAAGTTTAAAAAGTCATAACTTTGAAAATGATTATCTGATGTTGTAGCCGCTTGAAAATTATAAATTCGTTTATCAAACTAATTGTTATACATACATTTTTTTTATAATATTAATAATTCCGAAAATATAATTACCTTCTACCTATCTACCGTTTCACAGTTGATAAATTTGGCTCTCTGTGATTATTCGGATTATCAAGAAATTAATGTGAATCTAAAACTCGGGTAATTAATCGATACAGTTAAAGGTAAACTTTATAAATAAAAATGAATCGCCGAAATGTAGGTACGCGCATAACTTCCGAAAGATTGCCCCAAATGGATTATTCTTTTTTTTGTTCGTTTTTGTCACGACAAGGTTTGTATAAAACTACTGGTGAGCTCTGGCATTATTAAATTTATATAAAAAAAAAATTGCAACCGGCGGCATGCGAGTTGTTTGAAAAATGAATGTAGGTACCTACAGGGACTGAATATATAGAATGCGGGAGGAGGGAGCGGAAGTCGGGTAGGGGGTTCGCGGGAGGGTGGGGGGAACCTAAAAGAGGGGTGGGGAACTCGGCAGGGGGGTTCGCGGGACGGGGGAAGGGGGGTCGTGGAGTGGGGAGAGGGAAGGTGGAGGAGGCGGAGTGGGAACGCGAGAGGGGAAGGGGATGCGGGAAAGGGAAGGGAGGCGGAAGGGTAACGGGACGAATGGGAAAGGACACGTAGGGAGAAACAATTCCTTTATTAAATGGCATAGCAATGCATGCATACCAGCTAGTAAATTTATAAAGTGAAGTTATTATATCCGATCAACAAGCGCTAAAATACACAATAATAACAAAATAAAAATCTAATAAATCCTTTTTGAATAACGGTGAAGTGAGTAATATTTTCATCACCGTGAAGATCTCGCACTTTGGTAAACAAATCACCAGCCGCGCTGTCATAGGGTGTTTGAATTTAAAACCGGTCGCATTGACTATTAATATCTCTCAATATAAAGTGACGTTGCAACTTAACCACAAAATTAAAAATAATACGAGGGCAAATAAACAAAGTGCTGACGATAATGCCACAAATACAATCCTCGATTAATTTTCAAAAACCTTTGACGACAGGCTTAAGGAAATGGAAAAAAAACATTGTTTTATTTTTATTTATTTTATTTGTAAGAAACAAACAGCTTAGGTATACCTATACATATAATAGACAGATAAATATACATGTGAACTACAGTGAAGCCAAAAGAGTTTCTTTTGCTAATATTTATTTATTACACGCCCTGATGGGCTTTTACATTATAATTTATAAGTTGAGTAACAAACAATGAAGAAAATATAATACAATGAGGAAAGAAAATACACAACAGTGTAACAACCAAACAAATAATAAACTAAAAATACATATTATGTAAAAATGATAAGAAGTCTCATATTCAATATAAACAAAAATTGAAGAAATTATGTGAATCTATTTGTGCCTAGAAGAATAAAAGTGATAGAATATACAACGTTTATACTGATTAGTTTTAAGATGAAATATATCACCTAGATTAGAATATTTATTTCCGAGACTGTGAAGTCTCGGAAACGGAGAATTTTGATAAGCTAGTGTCCTGGTTTTATTGAAGTAGAAGGGTAATAAATTTCGACATGATTTTTGGGGAACATGGATATTGATAAATTGAAGTAATTCAGAACAGTCAGTTTTGTAATACAGTATTTTATGTAATAGTATTAAATCTGTGCTTATTCTTCTTTCTGAAAGTTTCAATAGAGACGTTTTATCCAGGAGATAATTGTAATCAATGTTTAGTATAGGAATATGCAATTTATAGTTTATAAACCTTAGAAACTTCCGTTGAATCTTTTCAATGTTGTCTGAATGAATGTTGTAAAAGGGAGACCATAACGTATTCAAGTTGGCATCTGACAAGGGTTTTATATAACATAATAAATGTGTCTAAATCATTGAAATCTTTTGCAGCTCTCAAAACAAAACCAAGAGTCTTTAGGGCTTTGTTGATAATATTATTAATATGACATACAAAGGTGAGTTTACTGTCGAACATAATGCCTAGATCCATAATTTCACTAACACAATTTAAATTTTCATCATTTAAAGAATACTGAAAAATAATAGGATTATTTATTTTGGCAAAATGAATGAACTGACATTTATTTATATTTAATCCTAGTTTGTTGATAGAGCACCATTCAAAAAGATATATCAAGTTAGTTTGAAGTATAATACAATCATTAATGTGGTTAATCTCTTTATATAGTTTCATGTCATCGGCAAACAGTAGCACATTTATGTCAGTAAATATATCAACAATATCATTTATAAATATAATAAACAAAATGGGCCCTAAATGGGAGCCTTGCGGCACTCCACTTGTTGCTATAAATTTGTAAGACTCTGTGCCATTTATTTTGAATTCTTTTGGACAAATAACTAACAAACCAATTTAATAAGCTACCATAAATCCCAAGTTTCGCCAATTTATTGATTAGTATTTTGTGACACACCTTGTCAAAGGCCTTGCTAAAATCTGTGTATATTGAGTCAACCTGGCACCTGTTGGCTAAAGATTAAGATATGAAGTTTTCGTATATTAGTAAATTGGTCAGTGTAGATTTATTTGAACAAGAGCCATATTGTTTGGAGATGGAGTTTTAATTTACCTTAAACTAAATTTTAGGCTTAGAAAGGGGAGAGGAAGGGGAGAGGAGGGGGAGGGGAGGAAGAATATAGGATAAGGATATGAGATGCTCTCGATACCTTCCACACCCCGTATCAATCCAATATCGCACGCGTTACTGCTATTAGATACTTCTGAAGGTTTAAATTAAAAATGTCTACGCTGTGAAACAATTTGTTGGCTTTGTTGATGGCTTCAATAGTGTGTTGGATAAAGTTTAATTTAGAATCAAGTGTTACCCCAAGGTCCCTGATAGATTCAACTTCGTTGATAAGTGTCCCGTTTAGTGTATAATCAAATGAAATTTTATTTTTATTACGTGTAAATGATATTTTATTACATTTTGAGATATTTATGACATGACTAGTTTATTCAATTCACAGTAGACAAAAATACGATTGAGATCCTCTTGAAGTTTAATGCAGTCTTCGATTGATTTGACAACTAGGAATATTTTTTTAACATCTGCGTATGCTAGATAATTAGAGTGTAAAAAACATTTGTGAATATCATAAATATACACATTAAATAATAATGGGCCTAGATGAGAACCTTGAGGTACGCCGGAGGGCACGGAAAAGAAGCTGGACTTTGATCCCTCAACTGAGACGCATTGGAGTCCACTCGAAAGATATGAAGTGAGCCATCGGAGTAGGTAAGTCACCATGAATGCCTAATTGATTTAATTTTTTAATTAAAATTAAATAGTTTACCTTATCGGAGGCCTTTGAGTAGTCATTATAGATCACATCTATTTGGTTTCTATTGTCGGTATTGCTCGATAAATAATCGGTAAAATTTACCAAATTTGTTAGTACCTACCGATCTTTTTTTGTAAAAATCCGTGTTTTTGGTTTTGAATGTTGCGAACAATTGTAGTATAAATTTGATCATAGATAATGCGCTCAAATAGTTTGCTAAATACCGTGAGTATTGAGATTGGGTGGTAATTTCCAATGTTGCTTTTAGAACCTGTTTTATGAATGGGGATTATAATTGCTTCTTTAAATTTGTGGGAAATTTTCCTTCTTTTAGTGACACTAAAAATATGTTAGTTAAAGGGTATTTCTACTATCGTGGTACGAGAACACAACAGAATGGAGTTGGCATGAAAACACTTCTTTTTCTTCTTCTTCTTCAGCACAATTTATTTAATGCAATAAATACAATTATTACAAGAGGGTCTATTTACCCTCACTCGGGTGGTCCACGACCACACCACACTGACAAATATCGAAGTCTCTTCTTCGATCTCTCTATTGTCAGTTTTCCAATACTGAACTCGTACCTCCCTGCTTCAGTATAATTACACAAGTAAAGGCACACAGCGTGTACCTTCTAGCTTCACTCTACTAGCGAGACTAACGCAAAGGGCCTATCTTCCTTCTGCGCAACTGAAGATACACCTCGTGTGTCTTCCAGTTCCACCGCAACAACCACACTACTTCCCTCTAACAGCAAGACTAACTCTCTGTTCTAAAAATCACCATATTTAAAGCAAAAATACACTAACACAAAAGGTATAAAAATGGTGGGACACAATATTTGAGCGGCTCCTAAACTGAATTTTAAAATCCCGCAATAAAACAATTGCCTAGAGTCGGCAAAAAGGGCCACCAATAAAAGTACATCATACAATACTGAAATGGAGAAATGGTGGCGACTAACATTAAAAATTCCCAGATCTCAAATTCTTAAATTTAACCCCCAATAAAACAATTAAATTACTTTTAAAAGTTTGCCAAAACGGGCACACCATTAGTTACAAACTAACTTAATGTTAAGGTACTTAAAACTAAGAGATTAAGTTCATTTAGTTCGGGTCATAAAAGAGCCGCCAGCAAACCCTTTCTATGGGTTCTATTTGCAATGTACAGGTATACATAACTACTTAAAAATAAACAATTTAAGAAATTAACCTTTTGTTCCTTATCGGTAAAGGAATATCCCCATATAATATCAGGCCGAATACATTTATTTCTAAAGGTTGGGAGCTTACTTGAAAAACCCAAGGGAGAATTTTATTTGCAGAGGACAAAATACGTTTAACTAAAATGACTAAAACAACACGAATGATACGACTAATTATTTTACTTAAAGCGAAATGGATAAATCGCATTCTGGAACAAACAAAGGGTATGAAAGATTTTTGGCACATTTTGAGACAAAGTATGGCGAAATACCGTCACTGCATGGCAGCACCCTTACGAACGTTTAAATTCTTCCGGTATTCATTGATCATTGAAGTATAATATATTGTAAGTAAGCTAGTCGCAAGTTTAAAAGACTTTACGGATCAACTAGAGCCTGTTATAAAATCGGTGTAATTTTTATCTGCGCAATTTTAATTATTAAACAATAAAATGTTAGTTGTGAGCAATAAAACCGCTAAGATTGATTTTCTAGAAAGCGAAGTTATTCATTTGAAGGAAGTTATAAAGGAAATGAATACTAAAATTAATCAACGTGAACAACTTGACAGATTATGTAATGCTGAAATTCACGGAGTCCCAATTTCCCAGATGATTGGATTTCAAATACAAAAAGGTGACATAGATTTTATTCAAAGAGTACAGCGATGGCCAAAAGCAACTTCTAAAGTTGCTTCCACATCCACACTTATGCCCAATATCATCACATGTCTTCTTCGGCGAGATTGCAAAGATGTTCTGTTGACAGCTGGTGGTCGCTACCGGTCCCTGACCTCAGCAGACATCGGCCTTCCAGGAGTGGCAAGCCGCATATTTCTCAACGACCACCTCACGCCTTCTAACAAACTTTTAATGAAGAAAATAAGGGAACTCAAGGTCGAAAAACAATTTCAATATTTATGGACAAGAAATTTTAACGTGGTTATTTGTTTTTGGGGTGTTATGTCGAGTTGCGCTACCTCATAAATATACCAAACCGCCCACCGCTACCTCCTCCTGGCCGTGAAAAACTAAAATCATACCTATCTCAAAAAATTATAACATTTATTTATTTATTGTTACAAGTTTAATTTGTATAATTCCATTTTAATTTTTATATTATATAATCAATAATATTATTATAAAATTAATAAAAACAGTTTATTTTTAAACAAGCTCTGCTGTGTAAAAAAAATTGTAACAATAATAATTTCCACTTCTTTTTCCAAGAAAACTAATCGAATTTCAAATATAAAGATTCATAGATAAGCGGCTAGACAGAGCCGAACGGCAGTAGATTCGTTTCTCTGCTTTCACAAGCCAATTTGTTCGCTTTTCGGAACAACTCGCATAGGTCTCATAGAAATCTTTGTGTTTCCCTTAATATGATGGTTAGATATATTATTACTATGTTTGAACGTGAGCGAGGCATCCCACGAATGGTGATCAACTTTGACTAACTAACTAACTAACTAACCATCACGCCGTTTCCCCGCAGGGGTAGGCAGAGAGGACGGACCGCCAAACATCCCGGTCTTGGCACACATTCCTTGCCTCGTTTACATTCATACAACGTCTCATACATTCTCTTCTATTATTCTGACTCTTGACATGGCCCGACTCAAGTATCTGATTCACTTGGTCGTGCCATGTCTTTCTTGGGCGTCCTCGACTTCTTCTACCATTCACATTTGCTTCATATATTCTCCTTACACTCCTTTCCTCGTTCATTCGCTCTACATGCCCAAACCATCGGAGCGTTCCTTTCTTGATCTTACTCATCACGCTTACATCAGCCTTGCATTCTTTGAACTTACTTACACATATTGATGTGTAAGTTTTTTCGACGATAATTTCTGAATAAAAACTGGTCACAGTTACACTTTTTGACCCTTTGAAAATTTGTCATATATAATTCGATTTGTTAATCTGATTTTTTGTAGGTTTTGCAAAGTTACAAACTGACATTCAGTACAATTATGAGTAAATTTAAAACGCACAGAGAAAACAAATGAGTGAAAATAGTAACATAATTTGTTAGACATAATTCTACATTTAAATCCGATTAAATTCTTTTAATTCCTAATTGTAGGTATCATAAATTTTTGTAACTTTTAATAAAATTAATAAAATGGCAACCTGTCTAGAACTGTCATTTCGTTGTTTACTATGACAAATTATGAGTCAATTTAAAACGCATAAAATTATCCTTTTCCTTTGGAACTTCCAAATAAAAAGTATGTAAAAACGCTCTTCTGCTAAAATGCAATGTTCTGTAAAAATTTTGAGTCAATCCATCGATTACTTTCCGAGATTAGCGAACGCAAACATACGGAACCTAAATTTTTATATATATAGATAATTATCAGCCTGAAACACTCATCTACATTGAAAAAAATCTTCCGAGAAAAGATACATGCCACCAACGAGACTTGAACCCGTATCCTTCTGATTGCCGGTCAGGTGCTCTACCACTGAGCTATGTCGGCTTATCTAATACCCGCCAAATAATTCAATGAATACTAGTGTTTCATTCAACAATTACTGCTTATTACATTATTCTACCTGAAACCACTTTTACTCAAGTCCCGTTGGCGTTATGTATCTTTTCTCGGAAGATTTTTTCAATGTGAATGAGTGTTTCAGGCTGATAATTATCAGCCTGATAATAATTGTTACCCTTTGTGCTATGCATAAAAATCTTGTCTTAAACGTTAGTTTATCAATTAAAAAAATAATAATTAATTATTCTTACATGAAACCACAAAAAAGTGAGTTGACGATAATGTTTGCAATAGGTACATTAATTTGTCTAATAAAATGTGTATTTTTATTTGTTTTCGTTATTACCTACTAAGTTTAGTAAGAAAAAACGTAAGGTTAGCTTTTTTTAACCACCGACACAAAACGGACGGGTGTTATAAGTTTGACGTGTCTGTGTATCTGTGGCATCGTAGCTCCTAAACCAGTGATGGGCAAAGTACGGCCCGCGGGCCAGCTACGACCCGCAAAAGGATTTCATCCGGCCCGCCGACGATCTTTCGAAATTATAAGTATACCTATTATATACTATTAATTTCGAAGGATCGTCGGCGTCAAAATATAATTATCGCGGGCTAATATAGCCAGAACAGAGAAATGGTCTGAATTCCAGAACTTGGAAAACAAAGATTGGCGTACCGATTTTGCATTTCTACCGATTTGCTCGAACACTATAATAAATTAAATAAAAGATTGCAAGGAATAAATAAACCAATTTTTAGATGAGACTTGGGGTTGTCTGAAATCATTTAAAAATCTTTCTGTTTTATAACTACATTGAGAAGAATTTAACTCACTTTCCGAGCTTAGAATCCGTGGCACCAGTAAGCGAGAACAAACTGAAAGAATTCAGTCAGGCGTTGAAGAATCTTCACACAGAATTTGAAACTAGGTTTTAAGATTTTTAGAATATTCAGTCATCGCTTGATGTTTTTTCAATGTGGACACGGAGAATGTCCCTGCAGAATTGCAGTTAGAAATTGTTGAAATGTAGTGCAGCCCCCATTTAAAACAATTGTTCTTAAATTCTGAAAAATTATACTTTTATAGAACACTGCCGAAAACTGAATATCCAAAGATATTTGACCACGCCCAGAAAATAATAGCGATGTTTGGGTCGTCGACTTTTCGACCATGAAATTGCGGAAAAACTCAGTCAGAAATCGATTAACTGATGAGCACCTTTTTCGCCGCTAAAGGTTACTTCGTCGCAGCTCAAACCTGCATTTGAAGACATCATAGCCAATCAAAAACAATTTCATATATCTCACACACCTATCATAGCGCAGGGCCTTAGAATAAAAGTTAAATAATTGCAATATGTAAGTTATATTAGCGTTTGGGTGTAAAGTTTTATAATTAAAATATAGATTTTAAAACAGAATGCATTTTGGCTATACTCCTAGCCCTCCTCAGAAATTTCTTAAAACTTTCTGGCCCCCCATGAAGAAAGTTTGCCCACCACTGTCCTAAACGAATGGACCGATTATGATGCTTTTTTTTGTTTGAAAGCGATCGAAATGGTTCTTAGCTACAATTCATGAAAATCTGTGCAGGTGTTTAAAGGTCATCAGTTCTTTTTTGTATTGGGGGTTACTTAATTAAAACTTTTTTAGGTGTGCATTAAAAATTTTAATATTTCTAAAATCAAATTTGATCTACGAGTATTTACACACGATATACATAATAGCATAAGTGCATATGAAATGGAGGCCTCAGCACGGGTAAACCACCCAGTGGGGCCAACATCGGCAACATCATTGAATTGTGTATAAAATGTAAATATATTGCACCAAATAAATAAATAATAAATAAGATATTACATTAATAATTTATTAGTTATAGTAATATGTGTAACTATTCTGTAATTCGATAACACAAATATGGTAAGTAAATATGGTAGGGAACTACCGGAAGGTAACATATAAAAGGCTGAATAAAGTGAGATTGCACAATGGCAGCTATTAGCGGTTTGTTGTTTGAAACATAACATATTTGTAAATAGCCGGGGAGGTAAACGTACTGATACTTTTCCATACTTGACATATAGGTATCGCCGTTTCTTTTTTCTAGAAATACACATTTGATAATATTGCATGTAGTTCTTGTAAGTATCGCAAGTCTGTTGTAGATAAATATCAATATGTATATGATCTTAGTTATTTATCAACTTTTTCCAGCAGCACAAAAAATCATCACGGCATTTTCAGGAAACGGTCGGTCGAGACAAACACAAATAGGTACACAAATTTTAAAATTAAGTTCTTGGGTAGTAAAAATATAATACCTACACTTATAAATACATATTTTTCAAAAAGTCTTTGATAAAATCAACATACTGCTTACAAAGAAACTGTTAAAAATCGGGATTAATGAAGACCTTATGACGTAGGTACATTAAATCATGTCACAAACAGAAGTCAAGCAGTCAGAGCTGAGGGTTTCTCTTCATGAGTCTGTAATATATATCATCAGGAATTCCACAAGGATCACACATCTCGGACCTCTTTTGTTTATTTAGTACCTATATCGATGAAAAAGGCAATTATTTATTTAAATTATTTATTTTAAAAACTCGTTTTTTTACAGATGACACTAAAATTTATAAAAAAAGTCACCAATATTAATGACATCCTATAATTAATAGATATTAATAGGTTTGGAATATGTTGTGCGAACAACCTAGTGTTCCTTAACCTGAAAAAATGTAACTCAATATCCTTCGCCAAAAGCACTAACAGCTTTGACGTAGAACTAATATCTAATTCTAATTAGGTAAGTAAGGAATAATAATGGATTCCGAAATGTCTTTTCGCTCACATATAAATTCCATGTATGAAAGGGCCTTTAAACTTCTAGAATTCTTCGTTCAAGTGACCTGGTTGTTGATAATACCTGGACGAAGCCTTAAGATGAAGCCATACTATAAATGCAAAATCATACAAAATCATATGTTTTTGTTTTGAAAATTTGATGGCTTAGAAGTATTATAGATGCTTCAATTAAATAATGTGTGTAGAACATACCTTGGCCCTTAAAAATATCGATCATTTTTTTATAAGTCTTTTAATAAGCCTATTAAAAAATAAAGTATAAGGTCTATAAAAACACTTTCAAGTCAAAGCTCTCCTATTTATAAACCCCTTTTCGGATTTTGTTTTATTGTATAATGTGGCAAATTTCAAGTTTCTTTTATAATAATCGCAAAAAATATCGATATTTACGCCCAACTTCACAAAATAAAATAAAATATGCATTTTCTCGTTGTTATTTTTGACATCAGTCAATACGGTCCGCACCCTACGAATTTGGATTCTTGAAGTGACCCTTATGGCATGGGCACAAGAACCATGCACTGGGCAACACCTTTTTCGTATCGAATCGTATCAGTCCCTTCCCAACCGGTGCCGAAGACAGTCGTGTGACTTCGCGTAGCTTAGTTTCGTGAAATCAATTTTAAATTTTCTTTTTCTTATAATAAACAATGCGTAAAAAAGGAATTAATATTTTTTACACGCCTTTACAAAATCAATCTGTAAAAAAAAAAAATAAAATACCTTTTCCAACCTTTCCAAAAGAGTTTTCTTAAGTATTTTTAAACTCTTCCCATAAAGGGCGAGAATTCAGATTTCGATTTTTTCCTGAACTGTTGGATCGCCTTAAGACCTCAAATATCGAGGAAAAAACTACTAAAATTACAAAGGCTGCTTCGCCCGCCCCATCTCACGCCGCGCACCCCAACAAACCAAACACCACAACCAATACCACACGGAGAAAAATGGTTTTGCGTATTCATTCGGAATTCTCGCCTGTTTATTCGTAATTACTGTTAAAAACGGGACTGCAGTTGTTACGAATGAATTAACAGGAATTCTAGACCGCATAAAATATTCGGACGAGGACTGCCAAGATTTCCTGATAAACTTTTAGTAAATTACGAATATATTATCATGACTGCTCGCAATTTTGACACCATCTGCATGACAATACTAATATTTTTATATTACAATTACGAATGTCTTAAGAGTATTCATGATATTTTACCCGTAGTTACTAATATTTTATTCGTCCTTGTACAAAATTTTTGACAAGTCTCCCCGATATGTCAGTAAATAACAACCATTTATTCGTTCTTACACCAAAGTTACTAACATTTTATTCGTTCTTATACGAAAACTCTAAGGTCTTACTGATATATCATAGGTAGGACGAACGTTTTATTCGTTCCCACACGAATTCTCTATAGGGCCTTCCTGATATTCCATAGGGAACGTACCCATACTACGTGACCAACTTTTTGCATTTTTTAACCCCCCCCCCCCCCCCCCCCCCCCGGTGACCAAAATCCTAAGCAACCCGCCGTTCATTTGTATGGAGCGTGACATTTTGAAGACCCCCCCCCCCCTAAAAGTGTCACGTAGTATGGGTACGTTCCCATAGTTAAAACACTGATAAGTGGTTCGTTCTTGTACGAATACTTTATTGGGTCTTTCTTTATTAGTTTATGCGTACTGTCATGTTAATTGCCCTTTACTTACTGATAGAACATTAGGACTTCTAATATTTTTAAAGATTACACTGATATTACATCATTCCGGTCCAAACTGGACTATGACTGGAATTATGTAATGTCGGAGCTATCATTAAAAATGTAGCTAATTCGTCCTATAATATCATTCTATCAGTAAGTAAAGGGAATTAATTAACATGACAGCATACATAAAAAAATCCATAAAAATGTAACAAATAAAAAATACTTACACTCTTCAATATCTTCCATGGAGCCTGGGGGATTATGGCATCCCATTTGTAGTATGTTGTGAGGTTGAAAGTGTTGGAGGGAGGGTAGGATACGGGGAAGAGGAAGATTTATCAGATAATGATTCATAAAGAAGTATTTTTTTTAATATGTATTTAATTATTAATCGCAAATGACATATTGTGTAAATTATAAATTTCAACGAATGTCGAATCTTAAATTACTAAAAATAGATAAAAATAATTACAGATTATACAATACCATACCAGAAGTACGATACCTAAAGCAGTCACAGCCTGGTCAAGGATGATTTCCAATGATAATAATAGGCAGGTACTCGGATGATTTATGCAGCACGGCCACCTCTGTAGTTCAGGTATAAAACGCTGGTGTCTGCCGTAATCCATTCGGAGTTCAGAATCCTCCTCCGTCTTATTCAGTACATCCAGATCTTTAAAAAATATATTTACATATTTATTATTTATACTGACAAGAATTATTGTAAATGGTCGCAAATTGACGCGGGGTCGTACGCAAAAGTAAATTTTCATTTTACCAATTGAAAATTTGAAAGCATTATTTTCCATCGCCCGAATGCAAAAAGGTGTCTTATATATATCTAGTAATTAAGTTGAATGTAAAGGTTTTTCTTTAAAATATTATTTTTTTGCACTCGAAAGTTATATAAGCAGGGGCGGCCCTAGCTAAATTATTAGGTGGTGCGAAATCTCTTGGTGGCGCCCCCCCCCCCCCCCCCATTTCCCTCCTAACAAAAAATTCAATGCAGTTATGCAACTCTAATTGAAGTACCTAGTAGGATAGATGAGAAATAATATTAAAAAAAAATTTAGGAAACAAAAAACGACTTTAAAAAATGCACTAAAACTAAAAAAAAAATATTTCGTATTCTTCTACAACTTAATAATAAACTGACTTTTTCTACTCATCAATCTGTATGGACGATTGGTATTTTTGAAGTCGGTGTCAGCCAAGGTAGGTTTGTAACTACATGCATAGTTGTAGGTGAGATGGGCTTGTGTCGCACATGCGACTTGACGAGGCGAGAGGCAAGAGCGTGTCCACGGCGGGAGGAGAGCTGTCAAGTGAACAAGCCGGGCCGGGTAACTTGGCTGACACCGATTCCAAAAATAAAAATCGTTCCTACATACTTATGGGTAGAAAAAGTTAGTTGGTTATTAAGTTGTAGAAGAATACGAAATTATTTTTTTACTTTTTAGTGCATTTTTTTAAGTCGTTTTTTTGTTTTGTTAAAATTTGTGTTTATTTTTTGATTTTTACTTAATCTGAAGTACTTTAAATAATTTGTCTGAATATAGGTAGACCTAATAAACGTGCTGCTCATATGAGACAGACATTACTTGACCATAATGACGTGTTACGGTAGGTGACTCAAATATCCGGATAGCCTATAAAAGATTCGGCCGAGAATCGTTAATTTGCCTAACCTAACCAAACTCTTACCAAACTACCCTTGATGTACATCCTTCCCAATAAAAAGAGAATCATCAAAATCGGTTAGGGTGATATTGAGTTATTCGTCCATTTGTCGCGCACATACTTAATGCAAATTTAAGACTTATATGGTTTTCTCATGGATGCCATTATCAGAACTGAACTAATTTAAAATGGGACCACACGGGAAGCACTATCTTTCAAATAAAAAATAATCATCAATATCGATTCACCCAGCCGAAACTTAAGGTAACAAACATTAAAAAAATATATCGTCGAATTGAGAAGCTCCTCCTTTTTGAAGTTGTTTAAAATATATACGTTTGATTACATTTATTTAATTAAATCTGCGAAATCAATAAAAAACACTAGAAAACAACTTTCTTGCTTTTGCCCTTGCCCATTTTTTTAGTTAATCAGAATAATTTAACCCTTGGGCAATATCATTCTAAATTAATAAAATTGCAAGATCTGATAGTCTTTCTTGACACATAGCCGAACGTAAGCACGTTTTAATTTACTAAAACTTCGTTCTCCTTTGGCGACAGTTACAGGGATGGTCAGCAAAATCCGAAGCGCTGTCCAAACATTTGGGAATATATCCTGCCAATAATTTTTTTTTTATAAGTTGAAGAACTTGTAGTGGCTCTGTTGAGTCAAGATATTTTAGTATGGATTTAGGCTCAAAAGTTCTTCAACCAATTCGAAACTAGAGACATCATATTTTTCCCCATCGGTTAAAATGAATTTCAAATCTGCACAGGCGTCATACAAAAAAGACCACGTATCATTGAATTTAGATAATTGTCTAAACCAAGTGACCAACGCATTTTTAATTGTACCTATCTATCATAGGGTAAAAGGCATTTTTAACAGTTCTTCGGGATTTGTTGGTGTCTTGTCTGCAGCTTCATATTCAAATAATTGATTCTTTCTTCGGGATCGGATTGGCTTAATATATCCCCCTAGCTTGGGAAGCTATTTTCTTACCTGTTATTTGAGCGGACGACTAAGTCCGGTATTGCTTCACAAATTTCGAGAAAATTTTCAGCCGTTTGCAAGTCCATGATTGTTTTGATTGTCCCCATTATGCTGAAAATTCTTTCAGCGCAGCATTATTGTATTTTTTTTCTTAATTATTTACGATTCGGCTGATTTAAATAACTTGTCTCTGAAGTAGCCTAATAGGCGACCAGTCGCCTTTTAGATGTTTTCGTCGCCGATTCTCGTCCTGAGTAGCCTAAATGGCAAAAAATCGCCTACGTTGGCAACACTGCTTGCTCCCCGCACCGACCATACGATTTAAGCGCACGATCGATAGATAGTCAATCAGTGGTCGGGTGTTTTCGGCGCCCCCTTACGACGGCGCCCTGTGCGGTCGCACCGCTCGCACCGCCCTAGGGCCGCCCCTGTATATAAGGGCAGCTATTGTGGCAGAACTACTAATACGATAAAATTTAGTAAGTACTTATAACAATATTGAATATTAATAGGTATATGTACTTACTTCTTGATATTCTGCAATTCTCAATTTTGCTAACTAATCCAGAGTGTGTTGATTCATGTTTAGTAGGTTATTTATAGCTTTATAATGAAAATAAACTAATGGTAAATGTTTAAGAATAACAAAAACAACAATGGCTGTCACAGCGCGAGCGTCAAGCGGACTTAAGACTGAGGTGAAGTTAGCCCTATATGAATGCGGCAACGCACTTCGCTGCATAGTATGTAGTGATGGGAATAATCGATACATTTTCATAATCGATACATTTTTATCGATACATAAAAATGATCGAATGATATATCGATTAATCGCTGCTCAGAGTTCGGGAGCAATAGCTACAACCAGGGGCAGTAATTTTTTCTCTCGCGGGGGGGGGGGGTTGGACAAAATAAAATGGTGCATTGGAATGGCAACACTTTCGTAAGAAAGTACTGCAAAAAAATTTAATCGGGGTCACTGGTTGTTATTGAACATTATTATAAATTAATTATTAATAAGATTCGAATATCTACGTAAAATTAAAATAAAATATTATACGTATTTTAAGTACAAAGAAAGGTATTTACTAATTTATTTACGTTATTTAGGTGTATAGTTTAGGAACTGTAACAAAAATAATCTGTCAATGGTATTATTTATTCCTGGCAATGATTTCCTTATTATTTACTAGCAACATTAATATTATTTCTATTACCCGCGATTTTCAAATCTGTATGCATCTCACACGGCATTAGGATTGAATATTATTATAAATAATTATTAATAAGATTCGAATACCTACGTACAATTAAAAGAAAATATTATACATGTTTTTTAAGAACAAAGAAAAGTATTTTCTAATTTACTTTACGTTATTTAGGATTATAGGTTATGTACCGAAAATAGGTCCAATTAGATATAAAAATTGTCACTGTTTATTTTATTTTTTAAACCTACATATCTACATATTTTAGAGGCGTGTTTAATGTTGGGTACCTACCTCTACCTTATGATGTAACGGGTACCTACCTGTACCATTTTTATTGTATTGCAATTTTCATAATGTTCTTTTATATAATATTGTAAGCTCCTGCTGATATGGTACTTGGTTTAGTTAGAAAGTTCAAATTCCCTTTATTAATATTGATAATATGCGAGTGTTATGATTAATAATAAATGAGAACATATCGTTTTTGTTAAAAATAACCTATAAATAATAATTACGTTGTAGGCACCTAATCCTAAACAAACCGAATTGTTGTATTCATTTGTATGCAATTAACCAATTATTATTAAATAAGGTTATTCTACTATGTAAATTGTTTCATTTTAATTACAAACTAAGAGACTCCGATGTTAATTTCAAATGAATTAAATAGATTTGTTCGTGTGAAGCAGATGTGTTCATATGAACACGTATTACTTGCTGGTTTTAGTAGACTATTGTATACTGCCCCGAAGAAGCTACAATTATAGCGTAACCCTGTTTGCATTAAATTTAAAAATTATGGGAACTAAGTTATTGTTTTATTTTAAATATACCTACACCTCCCTAGAAATACATAACCTCAAAATAACATAAGTAATAATAAACTTTAAATTGTGAAAAACAGTCACCATGGCAATCTAAACATAAAATAAAACTGGAAACTTAAAAGTATTAATTCAGCATTTACAACAAAGCGGGATAATGATAACATCAACACGCTTTATCACAATCTGAAATATTTTGACGTATCTTGAAATACAACATCTCGGATCTAGAATCGATTTGAGTTTACGAATGAATTCTGACAGTTGTAAAACGATTGTATCGTATCACTCATTTTTGATGACATTTCAAAGCGATTATATCGGACTATGCATTCGAATGAATATTGACATCGATAATCGAGAATCGATCAATCGATTCCACTTCGATGACATTTCAAAACGATTGTATCGAACTGTATTCGATATGAACATAGACATCGATAAGCGAGAATCGATTCTACTTACGATGACATTTCAAAACGATTATATCGGATTGTGAATCGATGTAAATCCAGCGCTGTGATTCGTCAGAATTAATCGATGTGAGATAAGTGCTGTGATTGGTCAGAAATGATCGATGTGAGAGAAGCGTTGTGATTGGTCAGAAATAATCGATTTGACATCGATGCGAGAATCGATTGCTCAAGAATCGATTTATCTATGATAATGTATCGAAATGCATCGATGGTAAAAAAGATCGATACAAAATCGATATTTGATCGATATTTCCCATCGCTAATAGTATGTACGGAGAGAACGAATAGTTTATCCGGCCAACACCGCAATATATTTTAGGAATGACATCGTAACGAAATTGCCGTTCTGTTGACGAATAGTTTATCCGTACAACACCCCAATATATTTGAGGAATGACATCGTAACCAAATTGCCGTTCTGTTACCCATAATTTAACAGGAAAAATTAATAATCTCTTGAAACAGAGATACTTTTGAACAATGTAAATATTAAGACGTCATGATAAATAGACGGAGCATTCGAGAAACGTTGAATTATTAGGAAGTTCGAATATTTTATTATAAAAATGACTGAATACATTATTAATCCTAAACTTTAGAACTAATATAAAAGTAGTGCGCCGTATTTTTCAAGGGGATCGCCAGGATATATTGTTATAACAGACGGATAATATATATTTGGATTGAAGTTTTATTCGTTAGACCCTTCGATCAAGTATTATCACGTCAATGGTTAGACCTGATAGTTTATCGTTACGGCAAAAATCGGAGGCTGAAGGTAGTAGGGAGGGGAAGGAGGTGGGGAAGAGGAAGGTTGGGAAGTACCTGGCTATTCAGATCTGGCCACCAAACACGGCTAAAGCCATTTTCAAGCAACGTTTCAATTCTGAAAGGTGGTCTTACACCAGGGCGATACTGATAGTATCTTCCACTCTGGAACATGCCGCAAATATACTATATATTATTTTAAATGAATTAATTGTGAAATAACACAAATTAATCAAATAAAATTTATTTGCGCATGCCGGGTTCGAACCCGCGACCTCCGGATTGTGAGTCAAGAGTCTTACCCACTGGACTAAGAAGGTCGTCAGTTTTAGTTTGTTATTTATTTATTTATTTATTTATTTATTTATTGAATTTCACGCCCGGCTGGGCTTTTACATGCATTTTTTTTTTACAAAGAACATCTAAATTTAAATAAGCATAACAAAATTTTTAAAAACAAAAAAAACAAATACATAAACAAAACAAAAACAAAATCAAAATCATAACCAAATCTAAAACAAAAATACAATAAAAAACAAATTGAAATAAAAACAAAATACTCCACCATGCAAGATGGAAAAAGATGTAGACTGAGAAAAGTAAAGTACACGTGAAATGATTCGAAGCAGAGCTATTCAGTTGGATTAATTAAATTTGTTGTTCTTCTTTTAGATATAAATTCTACTAAGACTTGTTTGTATTTAGTGAATGATGTGTTAAATATATCAACAACATCTTTATAGTCATTACCCAAATTTTGTATACGGCGAATGGGGGTATACAATTGTGATTCTGTGTTGGAGTTGTCACAATAGAATGGTAGATACTGCCTCGATGTTGAATTGCGAGGTATATGGAAGGAAATCAAGTTTAATAGTTCAGGGCTGTCAATTACTGAATTTATGATTTTATTTAAACATGTTAGGTCATATACTATTCTGCGTTCGGACAATTTTAATAAATTAAGTTGACATAGTAGATAATCATAGTTGATACATTCACTTGTGATACCCATTCTGAAATTAATATATCTTAAGAATTTATTTTGAATTCTTTCTATCGTGAGTGAATGCTTAGCATAACTAGGTGCCCATACTGTCGAGTTGTACTCGATTTGACTCCTTACCAATGACATGTACAAATTTTTAATGGTTTGAATATTTTTAAATTGACTGCAAATTCTTATTACGAAACCCAACATTTTCAAAGCTTTATTTGATGTAATTTCAATATGATTTATAAATTTCAGTTTTTGATCAAAGTTTACACCTAAATCATTCACCTCGGTTACAGCTGTTAGCACTACATCATTAATGGAGTACTCATAAATTATTGGATTTTTTATTCTATGAAATCTCATAATAAGACATTTACTTAAATTTAGTTGTAGATAGTTCTCTTGGCACCAAACAAAAAGTTTAAACAAATTATTAGACAATGTTTGACAGTCATTAATATTTCTTATAGCTTTATATATTTTCATATCGTCCGCAAACATTAAAACTTGGACATCGTTGAAAATAGTAAGAACATCATTCACAAATATCAAAAATAAAATTGGTCCCAAATGTGACCCTTGTGGAACGCCGCTGGTAGCGATAAATTTATATGAAGTAAAGCCTTCAATTTTAACGGCTAATTGCCTGTTACTTAAATAACTTTTAAACCACTCGTATAAATACCCTACTATTCCTAATTTGTGAAGTTTTTTTAACAAGAGATCATGATTAACCCTGTCAAATGCTTTGCTGAAATCGGTATAGACTGAATCAACTTGTAACTTCTTAGACATGGATTCGGATATATAGTTTTGGTAAATTAAAAGATTAGACAAGGTAGATTTTCCTGAAGTGAAACCATGTTGGTTAGGTAAAATTAGTGGCTTGATACAGTGGATGATTTTGTTTAAAATAAGTTTCTCAAATAATTTTGGGATGGTTGATAAAAGGCAGATCGGTCTATAATTGCTCACCTCGTTTTTGTCTCCTTTTTTAAATATCGGGGTGAGGAAACTGTATTTCCATTTTTCAGGAAAATTTCCAGTTTGTAACGACTGGTTGAAAAGAAAATGTAGTGGATATGCAAGAGTGGTGGCGCAATTCTTTAGGAAAACAGGTGGGATATTATCAGGACCACCGCTCTTACTTTGATCCAGTTGTTTTAGCTGAGTCAGTACATCGTTATATTCAATTATTACATTAGATAAATTTAAATAATGATCCGAGGAAAAAGTTGGCGAGCAATCTTTGAATGTTGTTGGGTCATGGATATAAACACTTTTAAAAAAGTCTGCAAATAGGTGAGCTACGTTTTGAGTGTCGTTGGCTCTTTTTCTTTCGTAACACATGTTAGAGGGTACACTAACGTCGTCATTTTTCAAAGACTTTGTGAAATTCCAAAAATGTTTTATGTCACCATTTATTGAATTTTCTACTTTATTTATATAATTATTGTAGCAGATTTTTGACAATTTTTTGCATTCTTTTCTTATTTTACTGAACTCTGTATAATTTGGAAGGGATCCCTCTTCTTTATATTTTTTATGTAAATTTTTTTTTTTAGCTATTAGTTGGATTAATTCCTTACTGAACCATTTTGGATGCTTTGATTCTTTATATTCAATTAATGGTATACAATCTACGATAATGGCATTTATTTTGGAATAAAATGAATCTATGTTAGAGCTCACATCGCTTTCCTCGAGAAACGACCAATCCACTTTGCTGAGATGTTCATTAATTTCATCGTAATTGGCATTTTTAAAGTTATAACTAGAACTTGTTAGTATAATACTTCTTTTTACATTGTTAGGAATTATTACTGACAGTGGAGGGTGATGATTGTCTATGGGAAGGATGGATTCTGATGCTTTACTAACTACTATGTCCTCTTCATTTGAAAAAACAAGATCTAGTAGGCGATTACTCAAATTATGCACATTATTAAATTGGGTGAGATTCAGAAATATTGACATGTCTAGGATTTCCCTTTCGCATAATGTTATTGATTGGGAATCAATACAGTTGAAATCACAATTTGGAAGATTGTAATCACCAAAAATGATGAATTTATGTTTTTTATATTTTGATTTTAAAAGTTCAACATCTTCCGAATGTTTTTTATACATAGATATATTAGCTGAGGGAGGAATATACACACAACCAATGACGTAATTTTGATTTTTATCATTTACCACAATGAAAATTTGTTCAACATCACGATTTTTAGTTTTTAACACTTTTGAGGACATTTTTTTGCAGACTGCTATAAGAACCCCTCCACCTCTGGATCTGGAACTAGTGTTGATACTTCTGTCGAGCCGGTAGACCTGATGAAAGGGTAGACCGAGCTCCGCTGAGTGGATCGACGGTTCTAGCCAGGTTTCCGTAAGAGCGATGACATCGTGTGAAATAATTGGGGCATTTATCCTAAATTCATTCAGCTTTGTCCTTAAACCTCTGACGTTCTGGTAGTAGAGTCTTCTCGATGACGGCTTGACGAGTTTTTTGGAAGTGAATAAACTATTTTGGGTGTTGAATTTATGTACTTTACAGTTAAATTGGTTTCTCCATTGTTTTGCCTATTTTCCAGCTCCTTCCACAAACTTGTAATTTGTTGACGTTGCAGTACGGTTAGGTCATGTTTTATTTTAATAGTATTTTTATCCAGAGGTATTGTTTTTTTCAATAGCACAAGTTTGGCTTGGTTCGAATCTGAAAGTACAATCTTGATAGGGCGAGTTTTATCAGCATTTTTTCGTCCCAACCTATATATTTGTAGGTGGGTGGTGTCAATATTGTCCACTTTTTGGAGTATATTGGAAACTTGACTCCGATCTTCATTTATGCAGTCCGATTGTAATGTAGCCGTGCTCTCAGGAACGTTGAACATTATTATATTATTGGCACGTATTTTTCTCTCCTCCATTTCAGCTATTGTTTCTGATATTCCAGAAACGTCCGCACTGGTAATTGAAGGAAGCTGAGGATGCGGTGGTTGGCTTTTGTAAGCGTTCAGCTCACCTTCGAGAGTTGCCATTCTGGCAGCCATACCGGCAATCGTTCCCAGTATTTCATTAGTCTTTGGGATTATTTTTGCTATGTGTTCTTTAGTAAATTTACTGTTGGGGTCCATTACCATGTTAGTAAGTATATTTACGGCATCTTTGGCCACTTTTATATACGCTTGAGAATCCATTTTGTGTAATAATATTTAATTTATGGTTAAAAAAAAATAAAGTAAAAGCTTCTGAAAGATGTGTAAAAAAACTTTAAGAAAGTGTAGGATTCGAACTGACTTGCTTCAGATATCTCAAAAAAAAAAAAAAAAAACTAGAATGTGCAGGATTCGAACTGACTTCGCCTTCAGATATGGAGCTATTTCAGTTACCGCTCTGTCCCCTTAGCTGTTGACTGTCTATGACGTAGCGTGGAATACGTGCAGTATTAATAATCTTTGCAGAAGTACGTTTAAAAATAAGCTGATAGGTATTTCAACGGCAAAACTAATTGTCACTTTGCAAAAGATTATTAATTCCTTTAATCACTTAATAAAACCGGTCAGAGTACTTTCAAGTAGGGTATTTCACGGAACTGTTCTTCACGAAAACGTTTAACGATAATTTTCTTCTTTTATTGTATTTTATGCTATAAATTCAGATGAACTTTGTGGAGCGTTTTTTTTGCGTGCGCTCGTGTGATAAAACTTTATAATCTGAACGCGCCTTGTAATTTATGTTATTATGTAAAAAAATATGTGCGCGCCTAATAACGCGCCTTGTAATTTATGTTATTATGTAAAAAAATATGTAATAATCGTATAATTGCCGTAATAATTATAATGATCGGTAGATAGATGTTGTCGGTGTACAATGTACAACCAATTAAATTATGCAAAAAATCACGTCAGTTGTCTGTAGGAATATTCCAAACTAACTGTGATAAATAAAAACGTTTAATCGTTCTAGTTAAAATCAAAGTTTCCTATTAACGTGGGTATAAGAACGTCAAGAGTTGAATGGCTAATTCAGAATTCTCGTTATTAAAAGAGCGTGTTAAAAGACTCGATCAGCATCTTCAACAGCCATAGAGACTCTCAGTACCTACGCGCAATCCCAACACCAATTTCGGAGACCGGGCTTTTGCAGTGGCAGGCCCAACAGCTTGGAACAAACTCCCTTCATATTTGCGAAATATCGACAGCATATCTGAGTTCAGAGCAAAGCTAAAAACTCATCTGTTCAAATTGTCATATCCAGAAAAATAACTTCATTTCTTCAGTAGTTTGTCATTACACATTACACAGTCCATAATTTACTTAGATTGTTTAATATTTTTCATAACTCACCCTGACAGCACGGGCAGTAATCATAACAATATACGTTTGTTAATATAAATATGTGTGTGTAAATGTAAATATGTATAATAGTCATAAATAATTATTTTTAAGCCATATAATAATATGTAATTAATAATACGACTAGAGTAGTTTTGTGCTCGATTATAAAAATAAGTATAGTTTTAAGTCACTAGTCATATAGGTCTTAGTTGTAAGTCATTACATTAGTTACCAATCTTAGTAATAAGCCACTTGTAATATACATGTATAGATTAAATGTGTAAATGAATTGTAAAGCGCCCTTGAGGTGATTTTCTCACGAAAATGGCGCTATAGAAATCATCCAACAATTATTATTATTATTATTAAAAGTTCTTCGGTAGCGCTGAACACCCAGCCTCCGCGCGGCCATCCTTGACCTAGAGAATTCCCACCGCGTGCGTTCGGCGCTCGAACCGCGCATAACCACAAAACGAGCGGCTACCGAGAACTACGCTGGTCCTCTCTGTCTAACACAACGCTATATTTACGAGAGCGAGAGAGAGATCATGACAGGATTTCATTATGATGGGTTCAAATGACGACACATCAGCCGCTGAAGCTAAGATGTACCTCTCTCTTTAACATATTGTAAAGTTTGCGAGAGGGAGGGAGAGGTCATAACGGGATTTTTGTTGGTGGGGTATTATGACGTCACAGCGTCGGCTAGTGCCACCAAGGAGAGGATAGTGAGTGAACAACGTGAATCATAGGCGACTGAAATTTCATCGATCTTCATCAACGATTGCGTTGACTAACTTGCAACTAAAAAGATAAAAATTGATTTGTTTGACTCAGTGGATAAGGTATCAATCTCAATTTCCAATTATGCCCTCTGTGTGCAAACTAAGTATCTATATCTAAAATTCTCTAATAAACAATAAACAGTATTAATCTCAAGTGACCTCCCAGGTAAGTATGATCCTGTAGATTTCTTGCCTGTACAGAATATGAATAAAACAAAGCATGTACCTTATAACGCAGCACCACTACCATTGATAAAATGCATTGTACATATTTATAGGTAGTTTTGTATTAGTGGTCGAGGAACCGGTGTTTGAAATTTGTTAGTCATAAGATGTTATAATAGTTTGTCTAGTCTGTTGTTCGAAGAGGTGAAGTTTGTCTGAATCATGACGGCCTATGCGTCTGCCCACCAACTGCGTGGCAGGCCGGATCGGGAGAGACTGGTGAAGGGAGACATTTTGACCTCTCCAGCAGGACTCTCTCGGATCATCGCCTTGTACTGTAGTGGGAGGGATGGATTCATACGTCCGTCACTCCTGTCACTGACCTCCATATTCCTACCCACCCATCACACCTTTTTCCTTCCCAGAACTTCCTCTCATTAATTTTCTAAAATTACTATCCACACAGCATCCCCAAAGATGACATAGGCCCTGAGGGGAATTATTTTCCTCCGGGCCTTCTAATGTATGGAGTAAATGAAAAAAAGTGAGAAAGCTCATTGTAGAAATATATTATAAGTTTGTATAGTGCCCTTGAGTTGATTTTTTCACAAAACGATGCTAAAAATCATCCAAATATTATTATTATTTTTTTTACATGAATACCGCACAAGAGTCCCCAACTGCTCCCGTCTGGAGCCAGTGGGACTATGACATCCCCAATTGGGGTATGTTGTGAGGCTGAAGGTAGTGGGGAGGGGAAGGAGATAGGGAAGAGGATGGTGAGGAAGTACCTGGCTATTCAGATCTGGTCACCAAACACGTTATTATAATTATTAGATATTCTGAGTACTCTAATACCATTATTGTTTTTAGCAATTAAATGAGATTACAATATATGAAATTATACAATATAATAAAGCAGATGTCCATCATCAGGGCAGATGTGTCACACATGTGTCACACATCTGCCCTGATGATGGACACAGTAACGCTGTCCGAAACGTTGGCTAAAGGAGGAGGTAGCGCAACACGGCATAACACCCCATTATAGGCATGTATTTATATAAAAAAATCCAAAAACACCAAAGCACAGCCAAATATTTTATGTCGTCGTTCATGGGATATCTTGTTAGCTCTAATCCATTACAATTTGGGAGGCATATATGGGTACCGCCGCCCCGGGAAGCATTTATTGGATAACCAACACCCATGCCAGTCACCCCAAGTGATTAACTTTATTTAGTGACTTAGCAGGGGTGCCAGGTTTCATGAGGTCTTGGCGGCGGATGCGTTTACCCACCTACTGCGTGGTGGGCAAGATCGGGAGAGACACGTTGAGTGAAACCGTTTGACTTTTCTCCTCCTCCTCCACAGTCCTCATACCTTTTTTCCTTCCCAAAACTTCCTCTCCTTCCTTTCCCCAAAAAAACCCTACACAGCATCCCCAAAGATGATATAGGCTCCGAGGGAAATTGTTTTCCTCGGGGCCTCCTGTGTCGAGCTAATGTAAAAAAAAAATATAAAGAATTTTTCAAGATGAGGTTACGATAGAATTGTTATACTGAAAATAAATTCAGTTCATTTGCTTACTCAAAATAGAATGAGGTGAATTCTTAGAAAAGGTCTCCAACCATAACAGATATACCCAAAGATATTGAAATATAAGTTTGAATATCTTTGGATATACCTAATTAATTCATTTTCCGAATTTCCTAGTACATCCGCCGACAAATTTTTTATTTTTTTTTTATTTATTTATTTCAAGAATTTTTTTGTTTTTACATTACAAATGATACATAACAAGGTTATACAATATTTTTTTTTTGTTATTCTACTACACCATAAGTTGAGCAATAGGAGCTCGTGTTTATGGGAGGAGTATTTACATGTTAAAAAAAATATATAATGTTCTAATGAAATGTGAACAGTGTTCAAAGAACTTAATAAACAATAAAATAAATACAAACACTATTTAACATTGGTTCATAATTTAGAAAAAAATAGCTATAGAAGGAAATAACATTTTTTTTAAAGTACATATTTAATATTACAGTTGAAGTGTGGGTAATTTTAAATTAAATTCAATTAAGTTCAATTAAGGGTACAATATATCATTATCCAATTTCAGGGACTTTATTTGCTTTTTGAATTGTTCATATGTTTCGGTTAAATTAAGTTTGTTTTTGGATAATAATATATTGTACCATCTTACACCTAAATACAAATAGTGATGCTGAGCTGTTGTCGTCCTAAGTATAGGGATGGCTATTAAGCCATTAGTTTTAAATCTATTGCTTATACTAAGGGGGGGGTGAATTTTTTTAATAAAGTATTCTTTATAGATTTGATATAAGGCGTTTCTCTTATATAATTCTGTTATCGTTGGTACGTTAAATTCCCGAAATATTTCTAGAGTAGGGTAGTCGTAAGGTTTCCTGAGGATGACTTTAATAATTATTCTTTGGATTATAATTATGGGCTGTAAGGAAGCCTTAAAGGCCCCTCCCCATCCAATAATGCCATACTGTAATATGGACTGAATTAATGCATAATATATAATTTTTATAGTATTTTTGTGTAAAATATTTCGTATGTTATAGAAAACATAGATAAGTTCTCTTATTCTTTCCACAGTGAGATTGATATGAACTTTCCATTTAACATTTTTATCTATTAAGATTCCAAGATATTTTATATTAGATTTATGATTTAGCTTAGCGCAGTCCGTATTACATGTACCGTTATTTGCACAATTTTTGGAATGAATTGTTATGCTAATTAAATTATTTGGCACATCTTCTTGTAGAGAGAATGGAATATAATAAGTTTTTTCTGTGTTGAGTGATAATAAATTGTTATCGAACCATTTTTTTATAACCTTCATGTCTTGATTGGCTGCATTGGTAATATCGTTCCACGTCTTTTTTTCGATAATTATTGCAGTGTCGTCAGCAAAAGATGTAAGTTTACCATTAAGTGACAATTTAAACATTTGGTTTACGTATATTATAAATAAAATTGGTCCAATAACAGTCCCCTGGGGGATTCCAAATTCTAAAGTTTCATCTACACTTAGTGAGTTATTTAATTTTACTTTTTGATTTCTTTGAGTTAGATAACTTTGCAGCCAATACCTAACCTTCCCAATAATACCGATATCATTTAATTTATTAATTAGTTTTGTGTGGGAGATACTATCAAAAGCCTTGCGCAAATCAATGAAAATGCCAAGGCATTTGTTTTTTTTTTGTCTAATGCGTTGTAAATAGTTGAGGTAAGTTCAGCAATGGCATCATGAGTACTTAGTTTCTCTCTAAATCCAAATTGGCTACGACTAAGTATTTTATTATTTTCAATGTAGTACATGAGTTGCTTTTTTACGATCTTTTCAAAAATTTTTGCAATGTTTGAGACAAGAGATATGGGTCGATAATTTGATATTTCTTCAGGGCTGCCTGATTTGAAAACGGGTGTTACGATAGATTTTTTATAAATTGAAGGGAATATTCCACTATTTAAGCTAATATTTATAATGTGTGCAATTGGAATGCTTAAAAAACTGTTGTATTTCTTCAATATTTCCACTGTAACTCCATCAAATCCTGGTGCAGATCCACCTTTTAATTCATTTATAATATTTTTTATGTCATTTGTTGTTACTGGCTGGAAAGCAGATAGGTTATTTTGTTTATGACAATCCTTCTCAAAATTATCTATTTTATAATTTTCATCGATCCGTGTAGCTAAATTTTGTCCGACGTTAGCAAAATATTTATTAAAGGCATTAGCACATTTTGTCGGTTCCCTTATGGCGTCAACAGAGTGTTTTCCGATATAAATTTTTTTAATAAGAGTTTTTTTGTTTTTTCTACTATTTATTTCATTTATTGTTTTCCAAACTTGTTTTACATTTTGTTTAGCCAGGTCAATTTCATTTTTGTAATAGTTTTCTTTAGTTATTTTTATTAAAGAGGTTAATTTGTTCCTATATTTTTTGTAATATGTAAATATTTTTTTATCTAAGGGAAATTTCTTTATCAGGCGATATAATTCTTCTTTTTTTCTAATAGACACGACTAAGCCATGTGAAATCCATGGTTTTATTTTTTTGAATTTTGCTTTAATGTGTATAGTTTTAATATCAGTCGATGCTGTAATATAATTGTAGAGAATATTATTAAAAATATTAGCGCATGTTTCAGCACATGTAGATTCTAATACGGGTTTCCACGTTTCCGCGCTTATTTTTATATTTAATTTATTATGGTTGAGTGATTTTTTTGTAAAATTACTGCTTTCTGAAATTTTGTGTTTATTATTATTAAGTTGTTGTATAGAGATGCAAGTGTGATGATCAGTAATATTATTTTTTAATATTATCGTAAGTAATTTGTCAGTATTTTTAGTATTGCACCCGAAATTTCTCTAGTATAATTTTTTATGCATAATTTAAAATTCATTTCTGACATAAGATTGATAAATTCAGTTTTTATTTTGTTATTATTTTCGTTAGAAACATCCAAGTTAAAATCGCCAATCAGTGTTATGTTCTTAATTCATCCATGAATACATATTCATTTGATCCGTGCGTTCTATAAATTGCGATAATGTTAAAACATATTTTATTTACAGTTACAATAATATCTAAGCAATTAACTCGCTGCATAGGTACTTCTTCCACTGTGATGTTTGAATAACAGGATTTAACAAATACAACAATACCACTATTTCGATTAATAGGAGAGTGTGTCATAAAGTAGCTATAATTAGGTATACAAAATTTATTGTAATAGTTGGTGAACGCTTCAGTTAACACTATAACGTCCGGTTTTTGATTTAGTAAATTAATTGAAAGTAAGAATTCATTAAAATTTCGTTTCATTGATCTGATATTTAGATGTAATATTGAGAATGAATTCGGTAATTTATCTACAATGTTATTACAATCATTTAAAGTGTGACAAATATGTTCCGCAATATTAAGAGAATCATCTAATTCTTTAGTGAAAAAATTATTCATATTTTTGGGAATAAAAAATAAGTATGCAAAATGCAAACTTACTAATAATCAATTCGCATTTGCGCATTTTTTAACATTTTCTTGCGGAATTCACATAAGTAACTGTTACCTGGATGTTCATTTTGGTAGCCCTTTCTGTTAGTGCAGTTGTGGCATTTGGCAGGCTCTTGTTTTTTGGGGCAGTCTTGTATTTTGTGCTCTCCTGCACAGTGGGGGCATCTGGGACTCTTCATGCTTTCAAGGCATCTCAGTGATGTATGTCCATATCCAAGACAATGATAACAATGCATGAGTGGGTCGCAATCTTCTACGTGTGCTTTTGTGTATCCAATGTTGATCCTTTCTTTCGATATTATTATTTTTCTTAGTTTTGGTGATGTTTGGATAATGAAATTTGATAGTTTATCAGATTTTTTGTTCTTGAGCTTTTTTTTAATAATAATGGGTTCATTATCAGTTTCTGAGGTCATGGCGTTTTTTATGTCTTCATTTTGATTTATCAAATCTGTTAGAAGTTCTTCGTCTTTGTAGCAAGCATCAACTCCTTTAATGATAATGCATGGTTTTTTTTTCTTTATTTCATTTGCTTGTATTCCAATATCTGGGTTTTTATTGATTTCATTTATTATTTTTTCGGTATCATTTTGTTTCTCACATGTTAGTATTATTTTGTTTTGATGTGTTTTTTTTAGTCCAGAAATTCCTATTCCTAGTTTGGATACTTTTATTTTGTCTTTTAAAATTTTTTCGATTTCATCTGCAGGCTTGTCTTTTTTTGAGGAAATTAGTAGAGCAAAATTTGTTTTCGGTATTGGGTGCGATTTCTCCCTTACCACCATTGCATAGCTTTTTTCTTCATATTTTTTTTCTTCATTTGACGCTTTTTGTATTAATTTTTCTAATTTGTCTATGTAATCCTCTTGATTTAGGATAACTTTATTTTGTAGACTAATTATTGTGTTTTGTAGTGATGTTATTTCAGATTTCCATGAGTCTTCGATATTGATTAATATTGTTTCGATTTCGGTTTTTGCTTCTTTGGCAGCTTTAGTACTGCCAATTTTGTTAAGTTCCGTAAGTATTTTTTCAATGTTTTTTTTTAGTTCCATTTTGGAACATGGTCCCGAAGGTGTTAAATTTATGTTTGTAGACAGTATACTTTTGCAGTGTCAGTCTTGGTCAGTCTCGTTAAACGACCGCTCATCGCGAGACATGCGACAATACACAATAACCTATTAACATTGTCGACATGTTTAAATTAATTGCTTTATGATTCATTACGCTATTATAAGAATACAAATTCGCAATGTTTCTTCTGAGATTATTTAGCGAGCAATACGCAACAAGACAGGAGGTAAATTTGCTGGTCACAATGGTCTTGACATAGAACATGTATTGTGAAGCATGCGGGGGGATACTTGACAACAATGCTCGCCTCTCTCTTCACTGCCATGATTGAACTTGGAAACATTCCGAAAGAACTGTTCAAAGCCATTATAGTAGGTACCTACAGATCCCAAAACGTCGAAAATTGAATCTGACATCTTCCATTAATTACTCTTGCCTTTTTGCTTAATAATTGTAATAATAATCTTTACATTTGCTTAATAATTGCAAGAATCTTTGAAAATGTGATTTTAAATTTAATGGAAGACAAGCTCAATACAGAGGAGTCCCAAATGATGCTCTACTGATACAGCCATATTTATATATCATGAAACTATCAATTGAATATTACAAAGCCAGATACATGCATGCTTCCTAGACCTAAGCATAACTGACCTCTCCTACCACTTTAAGAAATTAATATTTGATGGCCTCGTGTGCGGTTCAACAGAAAAGCCTTACGGTTGTAGACTGGGAGGCGAGATAGGCTTTTATCTGCGCGTGTGCACATGCCAAGAGATTTTGCTCTACTTTAACTGAGTTGTGTTTTATTAAATATTTTCGCTGAATCATCATCTTTAATATTAGCGCCAACCCTCATTTACATAATATCTCCCTTTTTTCTTCTTTTTGAACGCTTATTATCGGACCTTAATCACCTCTTCAGTTGACGCTCAGTCTCTTTTGATAATGCGCTCATCTGTCTCTTTCTCTCTGCATGTTACTAGGTTATATTATAATTTCATACATCTTACTGATCCTTTATTCAATTTTATATTTTGTCCCACGTGTGATAAGCACATACCTATTAATAGTTTAATTTGTATCTACTCTGCTGATGATGCATGTGTTAAGCGAAACCGGCCGGTCTTAATAAATCAAACTAATTTCGTGATTTATAAACAAGTCATTGATTATTAATTATTATTAGGTACATCTGTATAAGTATGGTTTAATGATGCTTTTACAGTGCCCTTCTCACAAGGGAAATCCCGAGAAGGTACCTACAGCTACGCATAATGAAATGAATATTAACAAATAAAATTACACATATTGACAATAATATTACAAATTCAGAAACTGACTGGAGCGAGTTTACAAGCTACTATCTACTTATCGTTATTTGTTTTTGGGGTGTTATGCCGTGTTGCGCTACCTCCTTCTTTAGCCAACGTTTCGGACATCGTTGCAGTGTCCATCATCAGGGCAGATCCGGCAGATCCGGTAGATGTGATGATGGACACTGCAACGATGTCCGAAACGTTGGCTAAAGAAGGAGGTAGCGCAACACGGCATAACACCCCAAAAACAAATAACGAAAATGCTTTTGGCCGTGAAAATCTTAAAACTTATCTACTATCTACTTAGTTTAAAAGCGGGTGAATCGGCAAGTGAGATTGTCATGATGATACACAAAACGGTCCACTCTCTCAGTAGCAAACTACCTAACAACGCCAGCGTGAACTAATTCTGTCAGATGTTTGACAGTCAAAATCAGCTGTTTATTGGCCGCCATATTGAAAACATAAATAAACCCATCATGAGTGAGCGTGTAGCAAGTAAAGTTGACGACCTTTCAACTTTTTTCGTAGATAGTCAACAATCTGCTAGTTAGCAAGTAAGACGATTATACTGAGCGAGTTTACTAACAGATAGTGAATTTCCCAGATAGTAGCTTGCAAACTAGCTCAATGTAATTGAGACTTTAGGCCTACTTTTTCATCTTTGGGAAGCGAATCTTCAACTCAAATAGCGGTGTTGTAATACTTTCGTTGTGTGACCGCTGACCGGGGCTCAAGTGAAAACATCAACATGATAATACGATTTTATTAACCCTCGTCGGTGCTTGACTCCCGTCTCTGTGGCACTGAAGAATATACCGATAGAAGCGTATTGTGGGCGATTCTGAATGCCCGAAATAAGGTCAATGTTTCTGCTATCGTGGTACGAGAGCACAACAGTATGGAGTTGACAGGAAAACACTTCTTTTTCTTCTTCTTCGGCACACTTTATTTAACGTAATAAATACAGTATTACAAGAGGGTCTATCTACCCTCACTCAAGTGGTCCACGACCACACCACACTGACAAATATCGAAGTCTCTACTTCGATCTCTCTATTGTCAGTTTTCCAATACTGAACCGTAGGTATAACTCGTACCTACCAGCTTCAGTATAATTACACAATTGAAGGCACACAGCATGTACCTTCTAGTTTTACCCTACTAGCAAAACTAACGCAAAGGGCCTATCTTCCCTCTGCGCAACTGAAGATACACCTCGTATAGGTATCTTCCAGTTCAACCGCCATAACAAGACTGACTCTGTTCCAAAATCACAATACTTAAAGGAAATCATACAAAAGGAGCAAAAAGCGAGACAAAACATTTGAACCGCTCCCACATCTGGATTTTAAAATCCCGCAATAAAACAATTGCAAAGTCGGCCCAAAATGGCCACCCATAAAATTAAGTCCATCATACAATACTGAAATGGAGAAATGGGGGAAACTAACATTAAAAATTCCCAGATCTCAAATTCTTAAATTTAACCCCCAATAAAACAATAAAATTACTTTAAAAGGTTGCCAAAATGGGCACACCAATATAGATACATTTTAAACCTAAGAGATTAAGTTCCTTTAGTGTGGGTCATAAAATAACCGCCAGAAAACCCTTTCTATGGGTTCTATGTATTTGCAATGTACAGGTATACATAACTACTTAAAAATAAACAATTTGAGAAATTAACCCTTTGTTCCTTATCGGTAAAGGTATGCCCCCATATAATATCAGGCCGAATACATTTATTTCTATAGGTTGGGAGCTTACTTGAAAAACCCAAGGAAGAATTTAAAAAATGACTAAAATAACACGAATGATACGACTAATTATTTTACTTAAAGCGAAATGGATAAATCGCATTCTGGAACAAACATACCCCTTCCCGTGAGTTTACTTCACTAAAAAGGTAAAGAATGCGATTTTAGTATCTTTAATAGGTACTACTGATTTAAAAATATATTATTTACAAAGCGTGATCAAATGACGGCGTACCCATTTTATCTAAGGGGCGTCATTTCTGACACACTGATAAAATTAACGGGTCTATGGCCCGCATCTCAAGAAAAACCCTATCAGGTTTTAGCTTATGCTTCGTATAAACAAACAAACTTTTAATCGCTTTCATGGCGATTATTTGTCCTGTGTCTTGTAACCAATAGAATTGTTCACATAGGAAAACTAACAAAATAATAATTCTCACAAATTCGTCAATCGGTTTGCCGTTAAATGCGGAAAAACTTCTAACAATGGGCCTGGTATCATATGAAAACATTGCCTTACCGATTGATTGCGCGAAATGGTCTTCAATTATTTTAGGCGCCGGCCTTTGGAATTGACCGTGCGACTCGGAATGCTGCTGCACGTCACTTTTCTCTTCTTTGCTGAATGACCGCTCCCAGCAGCTACTTCTTGGCGGCTGATGCTGCATCGACTGCAGCGGGGGAGGTTGCCCTATCGAGAGCTTCTGATGCGTTGATTCTTTGTGCGGGGGTACCTCGTACCGCCCCTCATGCTGCTGCTCCACCCGCCGTTCCAATTCAAGCGGAAGAGCCTGTTCTTCCCGAGGTTCCGATGACGATGGGAGAGTCTGCTCTGACAAGGGTTGTTGATGTGAAGTTCTTGTGGGCGGCTGTGGTGAGAACCGCCCATCATGGAGCAGTTCCTGTTGTTGCTCCGTCCGCTGTTCCAAGTGCAGCGGAATATACTGCTCTGCCCGATCCTCTAACTGTGATGGGAGAGACTGCCCTGCCAAGGGCTGCTGATGTGCAGTACTTGCAGGCGGCTGTGGTGAGAACCGCCGTTCCTTTTGCAGCTCCGTTTGAACTAGGAAACACTGCTCATCGTAGTCTCCAAGTTCTGACGATGATCCGTGGCTCGACTGGTCCACCCAGTCATTGACTCGACCATCCCGAGTCCGTCGGAAAGTCCTTGCTGCAACTTCCAGAACCATTGCTGCGTGCTGCTCCTCTGCTTCCAGGACTGCCATTGCAGCAGCCATCCTTACTTCAGCCATCTTTGCCTTTGCTTCAGCCCTCTCTGCCTTTGCTTCAGCCATCTCTGCCTTTGCTTCAGCCATCTCTGCTTGGAGGCGAGCCTTTTGTCTGGTGATGCGTACCTTGATATCTGCTGCTTTCAGTCGCGCCTCGTACCAGCTCGTACTGGACCCCGCCTTGCTGCCGCAGATGGATGTCGTCCTCGATTGTTGTCCTGTTTCCATGATGTCTGTATTCTCGATCCGGCTCGAAGGACCATATGTTTCTGCTATCGTGGTACGAGAGCACAACAGTATGGAGTTGACAGGAAAACACTTCTTTTTCTTCTTCTTCGGCACACTTTATTTAACGTAATAAATACAGTATTACAAGAGGGTCTATCTACCCTCACTCAAGTGGTCCACGACCACACCACACTGACAAATATCGAAGTCTCTACTTCGATCTCTCTATTGTCAGTTTTCCAATACTGAACCGTAGGTATAACTCG